>CP136894.1:7510000-10010000 GCA_034359265.1 Canna indica | reverse complement strand
TTAAATTATTTGTAATTTTTATCAACTAATTAAAATATGGACTAAGTATAAACTAAGTATAAATTGACTAAGTTATCGTGGTTTGATACTAACTATAAATTGTCTAAATTATCATCACTTGATAGTAAGTATAAATTGAATAAGTTATCGTAGTTTGATATTAATCGTCGTTTAAATTAACACTAAGTATAATTTGACTAAGTTATCAATTAATTAAATTGAGTAAGTATAAATTGACTAATTTATCGTCGTTTCTTAGTAAGCATAAATTGACATTACTTATCGTCGTTTGAGTAAGTACAAATTGACTAATTTATCGTCGTTTGATAGTAAGTATAAATTAACATTACTTATCCTCGTTTGAGTAAGTATAAATTGACTAATTTATCGTCGTTTGATAGTAAGGATAAATTGACGATATCCATGATCCAAGATAGTGTAGCACCAAATCTATAACATATTACAACCAAATTTATATATATGTTTATGAAAGATATAGTTCATAACAGCAACATCACAGCATAACAAAATCTCAATAGCAGCATAATAACATCATATGTTTATAAAAGATACAATCGAACCATCTCAACAACAGCAGAACAACTGAACCAGCACAGCAATAACCACATAACATGTTCTTCAATTCAAATTATAGCCAATTCAGAACACAGCAGCCAATTCAGACCACACCAGCCAAGACAACATATGTTCACCACAGCACCATCACAACATCATCACATATCACATTACAGACATTACTGTTGTTAGCGAGGATCATTGATGGAATAAGATGAAAAATTCAACTATGTTTGATTTTTTACCTTGTCCATCAACAATCCTCACGACGTCAATTATGACGGTAAAAAATCCATCTTATGAATATAGGACAATGAAGGAAATATGTATCATCATTAGTTGGTGATCGTCTATGATTCATTGTCCACCAACACCATAATTTGCCCATTATCTCAAGCACAACCACGCAAAGAAAAATATAAGCACAACCACACAAAGAGAAATATAAGCACAACCACGCAATGTAAAATACAAACCAAATCACGCATTGAAAATTATATGCACAACCACGCAATAACATCAAAACCGTAGATCGAAAAAACATCAATTAATAACAACAATGCATATAAATACATAATAATGGACAATTTTACTTTACCATTTTAGGAGAAAATGCGCATAACCATTGATTGGTTATCGCTTCTAATTCCTCGCCGATAATAAAAAATATATAAAATAACATCACAACAGCATATAATTACAAAATCACAACACTATATCCAAAAAATGACAGAATCACAACATAATATAATTACAGCAACATCACAGTAGCAATATGTAATACCCGAGTTTTCTAATATATAATTTTCTCGATGCAGCCCACCAGATCGGAAGCTAGCCAGACTGAGTCGCGGAATCATCGCGGGTGGAAGGTATAATTTAAGTTGTAGACCCGTGATTAATGTTCTTTTCATATATAGTTGTATGTTGGGATGACTTATGTGGGATGGAATCAAGTCCACGGGTCGAGTCGGGGTTCGGTTCGAACTTAGGTGTGGTCGAGCAAGAGAATTAAGTGAAGGAAGGGTAATTAGGTTAAAAAACAAGGAAAATAACTTATCATCTCACCCCAAGCCGCCGTGCGGCTCAAAGCAAGATAGAGCCGCACACAACCCGAGGTGAAGGGGAGGGGAAGAAGGTTCGTGGTCAGCGCCGGATCCGTGTCGGCATCAAAGAAATCAAGAACGCCTTCATCTCGTCCATCTTCTTCTTCTAGCCGAGGTGAGTGGTCGGGTTTGCCAAAAAGGGGAGGCGAGTGGCCGAACCTTGGAAGTTTTGTGGATCGAGTTTACACGATGTTTCTTGTCGATCGATGTGGTTTCTTGTATTTAGAATTCAGATGATTCATTTAGTTGTGTTTTATGTGTTTTTGATGATGATTTATGTGATCTAGGGGTTGGCCGAATAGAGTAAAAAAGGAAAAAGGTCATGCCAAAATTTTCTTCAATTTTCTCGAGTGGCTTAAAACCCTTAGATCATCTTCTTTCCGTTAAAGATTAGATTATTGAATTGATATATAGATATTATGTCGAGAGTGTGGCCTTTCCAACCTAGAAGGCTCAGCCGAGCAAGGAATTACCACTACTAGAAATAGGTTCTTCAGCAATGGCCGCTCAAGTCGTTGCAATTTGCAACCGCGTTCTTACGATCGCTCAAGTCGTTGCAGATATACTGTATCTACAACGGCCTTATTACGGCCACTCGAGCCAATGCAGATATATAATCACATCAGCAACGGTTTTCTAACGGACAAGTGAGCCGTTGCTGATGATTACTTATCAGCAATGGTGTTCTAACAGATGAGTGAGTTGTTGCTGATAAGTTTATATAGGGAACGCACCCGCTCCCGCCCCTTCCTTATTCTTCCTCTTCCTCTGCTGCCGCTGCCTGTTGCCATTGTCGACGATGCTGCCTTGTTGCCGCTGCCGACGTCGTCTCCCCGTCCTATTCGAGTTATTCCTCGTCGCCTTCTTCCTCCCCATTCATTATAGATCCGGTTGAAACCCTAAGTATATGGTTTCGACCGGTGGTTGGCAGCCGGATCATTGTCCACTGTCTGAACACTAGACTCCGTCACCGGAAATTGATTAATTATTTAATTTATAGATTAATTATTAGATTAATTTTTAGGATTTAGATTAATTGTTATGATTTAGATTAATAATGGTATGTTAATTATTTAAATAAATGCTATGTTTTAGATTAATATTAATTAATTAGTTAAAATGTTAATTAGTCTGGAGTCGTCCTCAGTGGACTCACGCCGAAATCGTTCACTTTGGACTCGCGTCAGAATTGTTTACTATGAACTCGAACTGACTCAAAATATTTAGAAAATAATCATCCATTCGACGAGTTGATATGTTTTACGTACGCATCGACGAGTCGAATATGATTTAGCAAAACCTTAGATCCGTTCGGGAATTGTATGTTAGTGTAAAAAAAGTAGATGATCTTTTATACGACGTACAACCCTTAAATTGTCCCTGATTGGACAATTTGGAAATATAGTTATTTGTATTGCACTTAGTTTTTTCTTATAACCGTTAACTTATTCTAAATTTCGGCAGCATCTCTCTTGTTCTCCGATACGTGCCCAAATGATATGCGTATTCAGAGAACTATAGGGAGGTGCTGCCAAAATTTAGAATAAAGTTAGCGATTGAAAGAAATACTTAGTACAATATGAATAACATAAATCTCAAATGGAATAGGACCGTCTCACCTAAAGGCATTAACCGAAGAAATTGTCATTGATTGACAGAATCATGTCGGCTGATCGAAGTTGGATGTACCGACGTCTTGATCATGGAGCTTTAACGAATGAGTTTCGATTAGGCGTAACTTACTTCCTAAATTTTGCTTATTCGAATCGAAAATTCGTTAGCATCGGTGATAAAATCCGATGTCCGTGCCACAATTGCTTGAATGGATAATTTTTGGATTGGGAAACTGTCACTCTGCATCTATATAGCAAAGAATTTGCACCAAGATATTTTCTATTGACTTGTCACGTGAAGTTGGGACGTCGAGCAATCCTGTCGTTCAGACACATGGTGAATCTTCCTCTGCTAGTGTTTCTTCATCCAGTCAATCTAATCCCTATAGAACTATGATACTTGATAGTCTTGGGGGTCAATTCCACCTGAATGATAATCTCGATCGGTCAGTTACTGAAACGTCAGTGCCACCAAATACTACAGGTGTTGATATCACAGAAGTATAAACTGCGGTAGAGATTGAATTGCCGAAAAAAAAAGCTACAGAATTTTACGAGATGCTGAAAGCTGTCGATGAACCTTTGTAAGAGAATTGTCCTAAATACACTAGGTTTTCGACAATGACGCAAGTCCTAAACATCAAGGCCGATTGTAATATCAGCGGGGTTGCGTATGATCGGATTGCAGGATTAATTAATGGAATGCTGCTTATTGATAACAAGTTGGACCCAACTTTTTATAAGACTAAAAAGTTGATCAGAAAATTAGGGCTTGGGTACAAAAAAATACACGCGTGCAAAAATAACTGCATTTTATATTATAAAGAAAATGTGCAGTTGGATAAATGCCATGTATGTCAACATCCTCATTACAAGGAGAAGAAATCGGTCCGACAGAAAAATATCCACTTTAAGGTGCTTCGGTATTCTTCACTTATCCCCAGGCTTCAAAGATTATTCATGTCGAAAAAGACGGGCCCCTACATGAGTTGGCATGCAAGAAGTCTTGATGATATAGTAATGACTCATCCATCCGACAGTGAAGCATGAAAATATTTGGATACATGTTATCCTTCATTTGCTAGGGATACTAGAAATATCATATTGAGATTATGCACAGATGGTTTTAATCCGTTTGAACATTCTGCAACTCCTTATTCAGTTTGGCCAGTGCTGCTAACAGTTTATAATTTGCCACCGTCAATGTGTATGAAAAATGAATTTATTTATCTTTCGATGATTATTCCAGGTCCTAAGGGTCCGCGAAAAGAAATTGACGTATTTCTCAGACCCTTGATAGATGAATTGAAAATATTGTGGACTGAGGGAGTTGTCACTTATGATTGTCATCGGAAGCAAAACTTCAATTTAAATTTTGCAGTCTTATGGACAATCAATGATTTCTCGGCGTACGACATGTTGTCTGGTTGGACCACTCACGACCGACTCTCTTGTCCGTATTGTATGAAACACTCTAAATCATTCAGTCATCAGAACGGACGAAAAATCTAATTCTTTGATTGTCATCGTCGATTCCTACTGGCTAACCATTAGTATCGAAGGAATCGTAATAAATTTACTAAGGGCAGAGTCGAAAGAGATGAGCCACCACCGATGTTGTCCGGTGAACAAATGTTAGCACGTGTTACAGCACTTCCAGAGATAGTGTTTGGTCGGAATGAAAGAGTGTCAAACTTTAGTCAAACACATAACTGGGTGAAAAAAAGTATCTTTTGGGAATTGCCCTATTGGAGTTCATTACTGATTCGACATAATTTGGATGTCATGCACATTGAAAAAAATGTGTTTGATAATATTTTTAACACTTTGATGGATGTTTCCGGAAAAACTAAAGATAATATCAATACCCGACATGATCTGAAAATACTTTGTAAGAGACCGGGGTTGAGTTACAACTTACAAGAGGTCAACGGACGATATCTGAAGCCGAAAGCCCCGTATGTGTTAAATAAATAACAGATCAAAGATGTTTGTCAGTGGATAAAAAAACTCAGATTATCGGATGGATATGCCTCAAACTGATCTCGATGTGTGAACGTCGATGATTGCAAAATATCAGGGATGAAGAGCCATGATTGTCATGTATTCATGCAGAGATTGCTTACGATCGTATTCCGAGATTTTCTACCTGATAATATTTGGGGTTCGTTGACTGAATTAAGTATGTTTTTTAGAAACATTTGTGCAAATGTCCTTCGAGTCGAAGATATGTCAACACTTGAAAGTAATATTGTTGAAATTATATGCAAGCTGGAGCAGGTTTTCCCTCCTGCCTTCTTTGACTCGATGGAGCATCGGCATACAAGGCACGAGTTGGTGGCCCCGTTCAATATCGGTGGATATACTTATTTAAAAGATATTTTGTCACTCTGGTGGTGCTTTTGGTTCTCAGCCATCTCGATACTTAAGCGATGAAGAGTATCATTTGACACAATTGTACGTATTACTCAATTGTCCAGAGATTGAACAATTCATTGATGTGAAAGTCGATGATTGCAAAATATCAGGGATGAAGAGCCATGATTACCATGTATTCATGCAGAGATTGCTTCCGATCGTATTCTGAGATCTTCTACCTGATAATATTTGGGATTCGTTGACTGAATTAAGTATATTTTTTAGAAACATTTGTGCAAATATCCTTCGAGTCGAAGATATGTCAACACTTGAAAGTAATATTGTTGAAATTATATACAAGCTGGAGCAATTTTTCCCTCTTGCCTTCTTTGACTTGATGGAGCATCTACCGATACACTTGGCATACGAGGCACGAGTTGGTGGCCCCGTTCAATACTGGTGGATGTACTTATTCAAAAGATACATGAATCGTGTGAAGAAAAAAGTAAAGAACATCGCAGCTGTTGAAGGATCAATATCTGAATCGTATATCATCCAAGAAAATTCAATATTCTGCTCATTTTACTTTGAATCGACAGTACATACAAGATTTGATCGTCTTCCACGTAACGACGACGGGAGAGTTCGACATTCAGATGGACGTTTAAATATATTTTGTCACTCTGGTCGTGCTTTTGGTTCTCGTCCATCTCGACACTTAAGCGATGAAGAGTATCATTTGGCACAATTATACGTATTTCTCAATTGTCCAGAGATTGAACAATTCATTGAAATATTTGACATTGAGATTGTGCAAAAATACTCTATTCACAACGATCAAGAATTGGAGAGATTACAAAATCGTGATTTTCCTACTTGGATTCGGGCTTACAGCAAAGATCACAGAGCTGAAATAGATGAAAGAATATTTGAGTTTGTTAGTGGACCGTCGCGACTAGTGTCGTGTTATAGCGAATATTTTGTTAATGGGTATAAATTTCACACGATTGTATATGCATTTACAAAGAAGACGATGAATGTCGAGGTCTGCGTGAAAGGGACAACCTATGTTGAATGTGATATGGATTTTTATGGACTGGTGGAAGAAATGATAGAGATGCACTACTTCGGCTTGAAATCGGTTTTCTATTTTGATGTCATTGGTTCGATACAACAGAAAAAGGGTATGAAAGTTCATCCAAAAGACAAACTTGTTGAGGTTAATTAAAAATCGAAATTGACAATAAATGAGTCTTTTTTATTGGCATCACAAGACGAACAAGTATATTATGCGAAATACCCGGCTCGAAATAAAGATAAAGCAGATTGGCGTGTAGTCTGTAAGACTAAAGGTAGAGGAAGAATTAATCCGATAGCGGGAGAAAATGAGCTGATACCTGATGTGATAGATGATTTCTATCAAGAAGATGATCCTCCTACTGTATACCACATTATTCCAATACTCGAGGATGCAGACACAACGTCAATTCAATTAGAAGTTGAATATGCTGATGATGATGATCATGAAATTGAGGAAGCTAGAAATGAAGAAGATGAAGAAGACGAAGAATTCGAATACTATTACTCAGATTATGAGGAATAATTGTAAAGTATATCTTATATTAAATATATCTCTACTATATATATAATAATCTAATTATATGTCTATTCGACAGATATGTCTGGTCGTGATTATTATCGCAGGAGGGAGTCTCCGATCGGTCAAACTCCGGCACTTGGTCATTCTGCTGATCCTCCTGCCGATGATACTACTGAGGCTAGTACATCCAGACGCAGGCGGCCACGCGGGCCGAATAGGTAGCAGCCTCCACTAGCCACAGAGTCACATAGATTCATTAGCATGATTGGGGAGCGATAATATATCATGAATTATGAATCATTACAAATTCATTATATCATAATATAATATTAAATTTTATTTTTGTTGTGCAGGTTCGAGCAAGAAGAAGTGCCAACGACCATATCTTCTACCATTTGATGATACATGCACGGGGCATGGCCCATGTGGTCTCACGTGCCCAGTGAGAACGTCGACATGTTGTGGCGCGAGTTTGAGGGACGTATTAAAAAAAAATTATACATGCATGATGATTAATATTGGTACTGATATTATTATTTTGCAGGCTCGCTATACATGCGCTGAGGTCCAGAGGTCCTTCTTTTACGCTACTTGGGAGGCTATTTCCTGGCAGAGGTAACAACGGATAGCTGGGGCAGGCCCGGTCCCAGGCGATGGCCCGAGCTGGGACCACAAACATCGTGGAGACTCGGGGATACGACCCCGATTGGATTACTCCGGATATATAAGACCAGCTCGTGGCATTATGGTCGATGGATCGATGGCAGAAGATTTCTAGGACTGCGGCTAGAAACCGCATGTCGGGGGGAGGAGCGCATCACACTGGCGGCTCTATTTCATTTGTAGTGCACGCAAATTGTATGGTAAGTATTATACCTTACTTTTAATTATATATTTTATTTGTTAATTTGTGTACTAATTAAAGTATTTATTTAGTAAATATAGACGACGGTGTCGGACGACGGGACTATCCAGCGACCCTCCCCGATGGCGGTGTTTAAGCGGACTCGCCGTCGAGTACATGGGACGGGGGAGTACATCGACAGTCGCGCTGCATACACTATGGTAAGTATATTTGTTTAAATTATTCATTCTATATTTATAATTTAAGTTTTATGAAAAATATTAAACAAAAAAATCAAACTCGAGTAGGAGACCTACACTCAGACGATGATACAGCGCGGGGGCACCCCCGATGACTTTGACGCAGAAGCGTGGGTCGAGGCTGCAGGTGGCTGGGACCACGACCGCGTATATGGCTTTGCAGATAGTGGTCATGCGCGAGCCGTGCTAGGGCCACTTGAGGCACCGACCCCTCCGGTTGCTGGTGAGCGATCGTCAACCTCCAGGTCCAATTATGATCAGAGTAGCAGGATAAGGACACCGGAGGAGATGGTCGCGCGTCAATGTGAGATGATGGCGGAGATGCATGCTATGCTATGCAATATCTCATCCCATGCCGAAGCAGGCATCCCCTCGGCATCATCTAATCCATCGTCCTCAAGTCAGTCCACGCCGGTGTACACCCAAGCACTCCAGACCTCGCCATATGATCCAGACCATCCTCCATCGTCATCGTGAGATTTTTTTTATATTGACTTTGTTATTTAGATACTATACTTGATTAATTTGTTTTGTTTGGATATTGATACTTCAATTTTGAATTTGAATAATTTTTATACGATTGTGGATAATTATAAATATAAGTATAATTATTTTGATGTATATCTTTGTGTATTTGTGATGTGTATGTGAATGGATGTGTGTATGTGTGTATGGGTGTGTGAGTTATGTATCAGACAATATGTCAATGTATTAATGGAAATTTAGAATTTTAAAAAAAAATCAGTTGCAGGTTTAGGTCATCAGCAACGGTTTTCCCACGGTCGTCCGTGGGAAAGCCGTTGTTGATGACCTATAACAACGATTTAGCAACGAACTTTCACTAACGGTCTTGCCACGGTCGCTCGGGCCGTTGCTAATAGTTTTATCAGCAATGATACCGCATCCGTGGCAGAGCCGTTGCTGATAATATTATTAGCAACGACCGCTCGAGTCGTTGCTGATCTGTTGCTAAGTTATCAGTAACGCGTGTTTCTGCCACGGCTCCGTTGCAACGGGCCGGGTCGTTGTACGCCGTTGCTGATGGTTTTCAGCAACGACTTCAACAGTTGCTGATGCATATTATTCTAGTAGTGTACCATGCTCAAGATCTGGCCGAGCAAGGAAGAGGGTGAAATTGAAAGATCGATCAATTTTTTCATGCTAGATTTCATGTTCAATAACTTGAAATGTAGATCCTAACACCTGCCGAGTCATTCATGATTATCTTAGGTGATTTTGAAATCTTAGGAAAGATCACAATATAAGGTTACATATATGTAGAGAAATTTACGAGGTAGCATATAATTCATCAATTTTCCTTTATCGAACTATTGATGCTCGTTCTGAAATTTCAATGCTAATACATCATTACCTTGCTGTAATTTCTCTATAAATGCAAATTTTAATTGATTTAAATGTTGCTATCGTGTGGAGTTTTATGATATTAGTTGTAGAATAAATTCATTAAAATTAGTATGTTGTGATACACTTGTATTCGAACATATATGTGCTCGTGGCATGTAGTTTACTCTTATGGAATGTGGCTAAGGATGCTAGATGATTATAATAACACTATAGGGTGTTTAGTTGTCGAGAAAACTTGGATGTGGACAAGCTAGGTGTCACACCTAGGGAATATCAGCGGGCACTAGTGCGCGACTGATGGGGCTCGGAATGAGGGGGAGCGGGTACGAGTGAAGGCTCAAGATTTAAATAAGAAAACTTTAGAGCACTATGCTTGTGTATTGTGATTGAGATGGTCGGGTTGAGGAGCATTGATTGCCAGAATGACTAATCTTCGACTCAACGGATGATTAGGGTCTTGAGATTACAACAGCGGGCACGCTATATGTTAGACCTGAGTGGCGGAGGGTCTTGAGATTCCATCAATGGGTCACGCTGATCGTAGACCCGAGTTGGGTGGGACTAGCTATCCCTTACCTGGTGGACTCTTGAGACTAGTTGGCTATTGTAGTTGACGATCCCGGTGATTATTGTGACATTCTTTGTATGATTGTTTGGGCCGGTGCGGTCGGGTACTTTTGAGAGGTAGAGGTCGGTATGGCCAAACCTTCCATATAGATTAGGCTCGGAATGGTCAAGCGTTATTGTCATTGGTAAGGCCGAAAAGGCCGGTTCACTTACTCACAAGGTAGGACAATGTGGTTGGTTATCATGATGTGGGTAGCTTAATTTTCATATTTGCATCACATTGTTATACATGTTATCTTACCGAGGATTTAAGTGGAGGTTCGGAAGAATCGCTCACTGAGTTCCTCGTGAACTCACGGTTTATTATTTTGTTTTTATAAGCCTGACCAGTGAGGTACGGCCTAGTGGCATGATGCGGCTGGAGGGCAGGTGGTGGCGCGGATCTCGTAGTAGACGGTCGTGTAGTTGTAGTCATGTTGTTGGAGTTGTTATCCATGCACTAAACAGTTGTTTACTTTTGAAAACATATACTATTTTAAACTTTGAGATGTTCTTTGAAAGTTGGGTTGATTCCTTTGAAACTAAAACTGTTTTAAAACTGTTTTGACTCTTAATAAAAATTGGCGTCATGTTCCTTTTATTCATGTTTTCCTTAATGTTGGTGTATAGTTGGTGTTTTTTTGTTTAGTGCATGTGGTAGGCTTCGTGGTACGACACATATCATGGCCGAACACGCGACCCTGAGTTGGGGTGTAACACAATATGTCCCAAAAAAAATGACATCATCACAGAATAATATAATTACAGCAGCATCACAGTAGCAGTATATCCAAAACCACCATCAAAATAATATCACAGCACCATCACAATCATCACAGAATTATGTAACTTATTTACACAAAAATACAATAGCAATAAAAATAAGTACTAGTAACCCCTTGAATCTCATATCAAGTACTAGTAATAACAAAACATCAGATAATATATGAACCAATACGTTTTTGAAACAGAACCCTAAACAGAAAAGCAAACACATTTGATATCAACTTATTATAACAATATACTAATATAGTATGATTAACAGTGAACAAATATACATGATAAACAACATATAATACTAAAGTGAAGCAACTAAAATACATGATACTAGCAATAATCATGATACTAACAATAAGAAAGTACATGATACATGAACTCAGATAAGAGATAATGCATAACTGAAAATGTACATTATAACACATCATAACACAATGAGATAGATAATGCATAGATACTGTACACAAATAAACATTAATCAGATAAGAGATAAAACTATACATGCAGAGATATTGTACACAGTGAAATGAAGCGGCATGATTAATAGTGAATAAATATACATGATAAATAGTATTAATACATAATACATGATTAACATTAAGCTACAAAATACAAAAAAACTGATTACAAGCATGGCAATAATTAAAACTGCAAACTGATACAACAACATATCAATATCACTATTTATAAAAACGATTTATAAACAGGTCAATATTTATAAACACTATTTATAAAAACTATTTATAAACTGATATATAAACATTATCACACTGAACAATATATAAATAGTATAACACAAATGCAAAAATTGAACACATTGAACACACATAACATTGCCAAACATAAATATAAATTAATAAATAGATTGAACATATTAATAAAACAACACAAAAAACTAGATGCGAACAGATTAATATGAACATTAACAGTAGGAGTCTAACCCTGGATCATGGAGTAAAAACCCTATATCCAAAATAAAAGATGCCCTAGATCGGGAAAACATCAAGATATAGCATAGATCCTAAAATCAAAACCCTAGATCGGATAACAATCAAAACCAAAGAGCCGATCATCAAAACCCTAGATCGAGTACACATCAAAACCCTAGATCGAGTAATAATCAAAATCGAAGAGCCGATCGTCAAAATCCTAGATTGGGTACACATCAAAACTCTAGATCTGGTAACAATCAAAACCGAAGAGCCGATCATCAAAGCCCTAGATCGGGTAAACATCCAAACCATAGATCGGGTATCCATCAAAATAGAAGATCAAATCATCAAAAAGAATCGGAAAAAACCATCAAAAAATAGATTGGGAAAAAAAATCGCTTTCGAACACGACTGCATGTGAAAACCGTAGATCAAATGAGTCGAACATGTAGTGGAAAGCGAGAAGGAGGCCGCCAGGCGACGATTTCAATAGGCGGCGATCGATTTGGACCACCAGTGATGGATTCCAAGAGGTGTCGACAACTTGTCACCTGTCGCCACAATCAGTAGAGTGAAGATAGAAAGAGGGGTTGGGCGTCGAGTGAGGGAGCCCTAACCGACAAATGGGTTTTGTTCGATTTTCGGGTGAAACGGACGAAAAGTGCGGATATGGGTTGATATTTACAAGTATGTCATCGTACTTTTCGCGAGTTTTCACGAAAAGCATGAAAACTACTTGGAGTAGTTTTCGGAATGTAGTGTTAATTGACTTTTTGCGAAACTAAATCCTAAACCGAAAACCCTTCCACTTTTTGTCAACAAACACGGTTTCAACCCGATTTTTGTTTTCGGGCGAAAACGAAAATCCAAAAGTGGGCTAACAAACCGGCCCTTAGCTTCCCACGGTATCACACAATCCTCCGGTTTCAATTTTAGAGGTCTCTACAGTAAAATCCAATTATTATTTTTTAAAAAGAAAAAAAAACTAACGTGGGGAGCACTTAGCTTAATTCTCACAGTAATCCCACAATATTAATCATCCACTTTCAATTTTAGTATAGTATAGATTTATTTTAGTACAGTAAACACACAAATAGCTTCTCACAGTAACCATACAGTTCCACCTTTTATACTTGGAGATCCAATTATGGTTATACGGAATCTCCTTCCATATTTTCTGTCCTTGTTCTTTTATATCCTTAGTTGTTCTTTGGTGCTATAAAACAAGGTGAAGATAAATAGTTCACTAATCTGACATCCTTTTATTCCTCTTAGTAGAAATTCCTCATCAATTAATTGAATCATATAATTAATTAATCTCCTTTTGGTGCTCGTGCCTTTTCTTTTTTTTCAGGAATCTACTGTGTCATAAAACAAAAAAAATGGAAAATTAAGGAATGACGTGCAGTGGTGTGGATATATTGATCCTGCAGGAGGAGAAGAGAACAGTTGCATGCTTTAGCTAGAGAGATATCTACAGTGTGTTTTAATTATTACCATTGCATGCATGCATGCAGTCTCTATCAATTGGTCACGTACTGCTGCTTGGCGACACTTCTGAGCTGCTGCTGCTACTGTTGCAGCCTGCAGTTTTGTTGGGTAGATGCTTCAAGTCGGCTGGCTCTGGATGATCTCTCAGTTCAGGATCAGTACTCTTATTATATTTCCTTAATCAATATATATATCAGTACAATTCTAGATTTTTACTATTTCACCCTTGTTAATGTAGCTCATTTGAGTGGCCTCCTTCTGAAATTAATTGAAATGCACATGCTATATATATACTGACTCCCTCGTCAAGTAATTAATGCAGGATTCCGGCATTCGTACGTGCAGTAAACAAGTTGATTTATCAATTAATTTTAATTTAGCCCCTAATATTTTAAACTTTTAACATTAAAAAAAATATTAATTCAATTTATTAGTCCACGATAATAACTCAGTTTAGTCTCACATTAAGAGTATATTGAATTTTGTATTAGTTTATAAAACTTAATATGTGTGTTATCATCAACTTCAGCTTAAATATTTTAATTAGATTAATGATTTGAACCTAAGAAGTTGATGACTCAATTATCCCATTGAGCAAATCGTAGTAAATGATATTAAAGCAATACTTGATTCCAAGCATGGTGAGAAATTAAGTCTATGTGAGAAAGGACTCCCTAGGAGATGAGGTGGAGCTCCTACTAGGATAGACCTCACATGTCGCCGACTTGGGTGCGATTTTAATATGTGTTAGACTTAAGTTGGGTCTTAACGAGGACATCAAAATATAAATGTGGAACAATGATCAAGACCAATGAAGTTGATAATTGGTGCTATGCGTGTATGATTTGGTGTTATGTTTTAGTTCAACTTGAGTCTTGATAGTGAGATCAAACTTAAGTGAAATGATTAACTTTGGCTTTCAAGCTTGAATA
Organism: Canna indica; assembly: GCA_034359265.1. Lineage (NCBI taxonomy): Eukaryota > Viridiplantae > Streptophyta > Magnoliopsida > Zingiberales > Cannaceae > Canna > Canna indica. The sequence goes on along the minus strand of CP136894.1, from coordinate 9,995,540 downwards.
AGTAAATAGGCCTAACGAGCTAAGCTCAAACCTGATGATCGAAGCTCGACATTACTTACACTAGCTGAGCTAAGCTTGGATCTATCTAAGCCCCATTAATTTAACTACTGGAGTTTGTACATAAGTTTTCACTTATTTTTGCGTGTAAACAAGTGTTTAGGACATAATTGAGAAATGATATAATTTCAGACGTTATGATTATTTTGAGAGCAAAAGGATTAAATTGAAATAAAATTAAAATTTTGGTAGCCGAATTGACATCTTCCAAAGTAGGGAACCAAATTATTGAAATCTTATAATTTTTGAGACTAAACTAAAATTAACCCTTGATTTAGTGATGAGAGTTGTCGATGAAAAAAAAGTATATATATTACAATTTTTTACCAATTTTTCAAATTGACCAAAAGCAAAACTACAAAAATATATATATATATATAACAAAACTAGAACTAATTTTGTTAGTGCACTCTAACTGACCCGTATATTATTTTAACAAAATAAAATATTTTTATTTTAGTGAAATAAACATATTGAACATAAAAAATAAAAAAAAATACTTTGTCTTTACACGGATTACGCTAATATCCACCATTTGCAACTTTTTTGCATCTTCCTCTTTCTCTCCTCCTCATCCTTCTTTGATCGGTTGGAGTCACGAACTCCAAAGTCCTTTAATCTTTTCCTCTCATCTCTCTTTTTCCTTCCTCAAACACTAGCCTTCAAGAATTCTAAACATTATGCTTAGGACCTCGTCAGGAGGACAAAGGGATTTGAAGATCCTCAAAGAGAGAATGGTGTGCTCCCAAGACACGAACGGCGACAAAATTTTTTAAAATTTTCTTCCTTATGAAGTCAATGATAATCAATAAATAAGATATAAGAATACTATAATAACAAGGTGCAAGAGCGCTATCTTATAAGGTGGTAATGTGTTGGACCAGCCAACTCTCGACTCAAGTTCAGCCCAATATGACCACCTTAGTGGAGTGAGTTAGGCAACCCCTTTAGATACATGGGTTATGCTCTACTTGGCCCAAAGTCAGACCCATTCTTGACCCAACCTTAGCTAAATTGTTTTTTTATAATTAATAAAATAATTAATCATTTAAATTACTTAAAGACTTGAGTAAGTAATTATTTTATAATTTTTTAGTAATTTTTTAAATTTATTGGTTTATTTTAATAATTTATTTGTATTTTAATAAATTATTTAATTTTAATTCTTTTTATAAATTAAATTTAATATTTATTTTATTTATTTTGTGTCATGTCGAGCTTAATTAAGTGCTCGAGTCATGGGTTGAATTACCGGGCCACATCATCTCTACTTGTTTGCTCCATCATTACACGGATCAAAAGCTCTACATAAATGTCCACTAAGTATACATGTTGGGCTTGGCCTATTTGATGAAGTCCCATTTGTATTTGCACATTTCTCTATAATTAAAGGCAATTATTTTATTCTATTCTCATCAAATAAAATATAATTTTAATTGGTAAGAATTTGATTTTGTGTATTACTTGGACCATAATAAAATTGTTGTAATTCGTGGGTATATTTTGTTTTGTGATTTTTAATCCAAATGCCAATCATTTTACCTATACAATACATGATTATCGACGATATTATACAAATCTAATTTAATCTTAAATTCGTTATTCATGAACAATATATATCATTTGCTAATGTTCTTTGTCTTAGATGTCAACTCAAGTAACTTCGCTGAGTGAGTCGCTCACTCGCTCTGCTAGGATTTCCTCGAGCGACGACTTTTTTGGCGATTCCGTTGGCGATGGCAAACCCTAGGGTTTCCTCGCCGGCCTCCTCCCTCCTTCCGCCTCCTCCTCCTCCCTTCCCCCTGATTCCCTTGATGGTGCGTCTATGCTTGTGAAGTCGGATCCCTTACGTGTTCTGCCCCCAATCGCTAGAAAGGTGCTCTGACCACCCTCTATCCGAGGCGTCGCCTCAAGGCAAAAGTTCCTTCTTCTCTCCGCCCAAAGTCAGGTCGGTCTCTACTCGCCCTCAGTCGGCAGTCACGATGACTTCGCCCCTTTCTACCGTTGGCGAGTTGAAGACTGAAGGTTCCGCTCCATCACGTCCCAAAGCCGCGCCAGGTACTGATGGTAGACCCTCACAGATCGGTGGTGCTTCCGCCTCTCCATCTAAGCCCTCTTCTCGGGCAGAGATTCTTAGAAACTCAAACCCTAATAAAGGGCCAGGTACTAACTCGTCTCTTCTCTTCTCTAAAATTTAATCTGTTACTTTCGATCGTGTTACTTTTACTTCTGATCAAATCCAAACCCTCAGACAGCCTTGGGAAATGAGTTTGATCAAAAAATTTCTCGATAAATCGCTGCCTTTGGATGTTGTCTGTTTGTGGGCTAACCGACTCTGGTATCTTCATGGTTTCCGATAGGTTCTTGATTTAGATAAAAGAAAAAAAAAATGTATTCTGTTTTAACTCGATGGATTCTGCAAAATTTGTTTTAACTGATGGTCCTTGGTCGCTTCATGGCGATATTATTCGTTTAATCCCTTGGAAACCATTTTTTAAACCCTGGGAGGAGTTGTTTACTACAGCCCCTGTGTGGCTACGTTTACAATCCCTTCCCCTTGAATTTTGGAACTCTGGTTGTATTCATCATAAAGTCAGTAAATTTGGAAAGGTTTTACGCATAGATTAATGTTCTTTTGGTTTTGAACGAGAAATATATGTCCGGGTTTGCGTTGAACTTAATCTGGCTCTCCCCCAACTTAATCTGGCTCTCCCCCTTCGCTAGGGGATTTGGATTTCTGTCGAAGATCAAGATTTCTTTCTCCCCGTTTGTTATGAAAACCTCCCTTTCGTCTGTTTTCAATGCGGCCTAATTGGACACAAGGAATATGACTGCCTTGTTCTTTTACAAAAAATTAGCCCTAAGGTTTCTGAACCTACTTCAAAAGATCCTTCGCAAACTATTTTTTCTAATGCCTGTGTGGATTCTATGGATGTTTCGGAATCAGGCCATGCTTCTACTGACCCTCTTTCTAAATCTGCCCCTTTGGTTGTCTCTCTGGACCCTGAACCCGTGGTTGGACCATCACTACTAGAAACTTGGTCTTCAGCAACGGCTATCAGCAACGGCCGCTCAAGCTGTTGCTATTTGCAACGGCATTCTTACGGCCGCTCGAGCCGTTGCAGATATGTTGTATCTGCAACGGCTTTCTAACGGACATTCTAGCCGTTGCTGATGATTTTAATTATCAGCAACGGCTTTCTAACGGACAAGTGAGCCATTGCTGATGATAACTTATTAGCAACGGCTTGCTAACGGACAAGTGAGCCGTTGCTGATGATAAATTATCAGCAACGGCTTTCTAACGGGCGAGTGAGCCGTTGCTGATAAGTTTATATAGGTCGCAGATCGCGCTCGGCCCCCTTCTTCCTCCCGCTGCTGTCGCCGCCGCCTCCTCTCCTTCCTCTCGCCGCCGCTGCCGACGCCGACGACGCCTCCCGCTGCTGCCGACACTGTCAAGTATGTGCCCTCCAGCTGCCGTCTCTTCCAGTTGCGGCCGGTAGAAAATCCGACTGAAACCCTAAAAATAGGGTTTCGGCCGGCGGCGTTCGGCCGATGGCCGCCGCCGAACCTTGTACATTGGCCGGACAGTGTGTCCGGCCAGTGTACGCCGGCGCCGGAGTCCACCTGACTTCGGCGCCGGAATTTGTAGTTTAATATTATTTTATTATTGTTTTTTAATTGTTAATTAATTATTTAGATTAATTATTTAGATTAATTATTTAATTTGTTAGAATAATTTTTAGGGTTTAGATTAATTTCGGAATTATCCACTTCGGACGCACGCCGGAATCGTCCACTTCGGACGCGCGCCAGAATCGTCCAATTCGAACTCGCGCCGGAATCGTCCACTTCGGACGCGCGCCGGAATCGTCCACTTCGGACGCGCGCCAAAATTGTCCAATATAGACTCGAACTGTCTCGAAACATTTAAAAAATAATCATCCATCCGACGAGTTGATATGTTTCACGTACGCATCGACGAGTCGGATATAATTTAGCAAAACCTTAGATCCGTTCGAGGATTGTATGTTCGTGTAAAAGAAGTAGATGATCTTTTATACGACGTACAATTCTTGAATTGTCCCTGATTGGACAATTTGGGAATATAGTTATTTGTACTGCACTTACGTTTTTATTTTAACTGTTAACTAATTATTCTAAATTTCGGCAACATCTCTCTTGTTCTCCGATACGCGCCCAGATGATATGCGTATTCGGAGAACTGTAGGGAGATGCTGCCGAAATTTAGAATAATTAGTTAACAGTTAAAATAAAAACGTAAGTGCAGTACGAATAACATAAATCCCGAATGGAATAGGACAATCTCACCTAAAGACATTAACCAAAGAAATTGTCATTGATTGACAGAATCATGTCGGCTGATCGAAGTTGGATGTACCGACGTCTTGATCGTGGAGCTTTAACGAATGAGTTTCGATTAGGCGTAACGTACTTCCTAAATTTCGCCTATTCGAATCGGAATTTCGTTAGCATGGGTGATCAAATCCGATGTTCATGCCGCATTTGTTCGAATTGACGATTTTTGGATTGGGAGACTGTCACTCTGCATCTATATACCAAAGGATTTGCACCAAAATATTTTCTATGGACTTGTCACGGGGAGTCACGCGAAGTCGGGACGTCGAGCAATCCTGTCGTTTAGACATATGGTGAATCTTCCTCTGCTGGTGCTTCTTCATCCGGTCAATGTAATCCCTATAGAACTATGATACTTGATAGTCTTGGGGGTCAATTCCACCTGAATGATAATGTTGATCGGCCAATTCTTCAGACATCAGTCCCACCAGATACTACAGCGGTTGATATCACAGAAGTACAAACGGCGGTAGAGATTGAATTACCGAATAAAGAAGCTGCAGAATTTTACGAGATGTTGAAAGCTGCCGATGAACCTTTGTATGAGAATTGTCCTAAATATACTAGGTTTTCAGCAATGACACAGCTCTTAAACATCAAGGCCGATTGTAATATCAGCGGAGTTGCGTATGATCGGATTGCTGGATTGATTAATGGAATGCTGCCTACTGATAACAAGTTTGAGCCAACTTTTTATAAAACTAAAAAGCTAATGAGAAAATTGGGGCTTGGGTACGAAAAAATACACGCGTGCCAAAATAACTGCATTTTATATTATAAAGAAAATGTGCAGTTAGATAAATGCCATGTATGTCAACACCCTCGTTACAAGGAGAAGAAATCGATCCGACAGAATAATATCCCGTTTAAGGTGCTTCGGTATTTTCCACTAACACCGAGGTTTCAAAGATTATTCATGTCGAAAAAGACAGCCCCCTACATGAGTTGGCATGCAAGAAGTCGTGATGATACAGTAATGACTCATCCATCTGACAGTGAAGCATGGAAACATTTGGATACATGTTATCCTTCATTTGCTAGGGATACTAGAAATATCAGATTGGGATTGTGCACTGATGGTTTTAATCCGTTTGGACATTCTGCAACTCCTTATTCAGTTTGGCCAGTGCTGCTGATAGTTTATAATTTGCCACCGTCAATGTGCATGAAAGATGAATTTATTTATCTTTCGATGATTATTCCGGGTCCTAAGGGTCCGCGAAAAGAAATTGACATATTTCTCAGACCCTTGATAGATGAATTGAAAACATTGTGGACTAAGGGAGCTGTCACTTATGATTGTCATCGGAAGCAAAACTTCAATTTAAAGGCCGCGGTCTTGTGGACAATCAATGATTTCCCGGCGTACGGCATGTTGTCGGGTTGGAGCACTCACGGCCGACTCTCTTGTCCATATTGTATGGAACACTCTAAATCAATCAGTCTTTAGAATGGACGAAAAATCTCATTCTTTGATTGTCATCGTCGATTTCTACCGGTTAATCACCAGTATCGAAAAAAGTAAAGAACACCGCAGTTGTTGAAGGATCAATATCTGAATCGTATATCATCCAAGAAATTTCAACATTCTGCTCATTTTACTTTGAATCGACAGTACAGACAAGATTTGATCGTCTTCCACGTAACGACGACGGGGGTGTTCGACATTCAGATGGACGTTTAAATATATTTTGTCACTCTGGTCGTGCTTTTGGTTCTCGTCCATCTCGACACTTAAGCGATGAAGAGTATCATTTGGCACACTTGTATGTATTACTCAATTGTCCAGAGATTGAACAATTCATTGAAATATTTGACATTGAGATGGTGCAAAAATACTCTATTCACAACGATCAAGAATTGGAGAGATTACGGAATCGTGATTTCCCTATTTGGATTCAGACTTACAACAAAGATCACAGAGCTGAAATAGATGAAAGAATATTTGAGTTTGTTAGTGGACCGTCGCGACTTGTGTCGTGCTATAGCGGATATTTTGTTAACGGGTATAAATTTCACACGGTTGAATATTCATTTACAAAAAAGACGATGAATGCTGGGGTCTGCGTGAAAGGGACAACCTATGTTGAATGTGATATGGATTTTTATGGACTGGTGGAAGAAGTGATAGAGTTGCACTACTTCGACTTGAAATCAGTGATCCTATTTAGATGTCATTGGTTCGATACAACATAAAGAGGCATGAAAGTTCATCCAAAATACAAATTTATTGAGGTTAATTACAAATCGAAATTGGCAGCAAATGAGCCTTTTATATTGGCATCACAAGCCGAACAAGTATATTACGCGAAGTATCCGGCTCGAAATAAAGATAGAGCAGATTGGCGTGTAGTCTGTAAGACAAAAGGTAGAGGAAAAATTGATCCGATAGTTGGAGAAAATGAGCTGATACCTGATATGACACATGGTTTCTATCAAGAAGATGATCCTCCTGCTGTAGATCGTATTATTCCAATACTCGAGGATGCAGACACAACGTCAATTCAATTAGAAGTTGAATATGCTGATGATGACGATCATGAAATTGAGGAAGCTGGAGATGAAGAAGATGAAGAAGAGGAAGAATTCGAAGACTATTATTCAGATGATGAGGAATAATTGTAAAGTATATATTTTATTAAATATATCTCTACTATTTATACAATAATCTGATTATATGTCTGTTCGACAGATATGTCTGGTCGTGGTTATCGACGCATGAGAGCTTCGGAGTCTCCGATCGGTGAGACTCCAGCACTTACTCATGCTGCTGATCCTCCTGTTGCTGATCCTCATGAGGATGATACTGCCGAGGCTAGTACATCCAGACGCAGACGGCCACGCGGGCCGAACAGGTGGCAGCCTCCACCAGCCACAGAGTCACGTAGATTGATTAGCATGATTGGGGAGCTGTAATATATCATGAATTATGACAATTATACAAATTCATTATATCATAATATAATATTAAAATTTATTTTTGTTGTGCAGGTTCGAGCAAGAAGAAGTGATGAGGAGCATTTCTTTTACTATTCGACGATACATGCACGGGGCATGGCCTACGTGGTCTCACGTGCCTAGCGAGCACGTCGACATGTTATGGCGCGAGTTTGAGGCACGTATTATTATTATTTTTACATGCATGATGATATATTAATATTGGTACTGATATTATTATTTTGCAGGCTCGCTATACGTGGGCCGAGGACCAGAGGCCCTTCATTTACGCTGCCTGGGAGGCTATTTCCCGGGCAAGGTACAACGGGCAGCTGGGGCAGGCTCGGTCCCAGGCGATGGCCCGAGCTGGGACCACTAACATCGCGGAGACTCGGGGATACGGCCCCGGTTGGATTACTCCGGATATATGGGACCAGCTCGTGGGAATATGGTCGACGGATCGATGGCAGGAGGTTTCTCGGAATGCGGCTAGAAATCGCATGTCGGGGGGAGCAGCGCGTCACACCGGCGGTTCTATTGCATTTGCAGTGCACGCGAACCGTATAGTAAGTATATCTTTTAATTATATATTTTATTTGTTACTATGTGTACTACTTAATGTATTTTTTTTGTAAATATAGACGACGATGTCGGATGACGGGACTGTCCAGCGACCCTCCCCGATGGCGGTGTTTGAGCGGACTCACCGTCGAGCACATGGGACGGGGGAGTACATCCACAACCGCGCTGCATACATTGTGGTAATTATATATTTGTTTAAATTATTCATTATATATTTATAATTTAAGTTTTATGATAAATATTAAACAAAAAATCAAACTCGAGTAGGAGACCTACAGCCAGACGGTGGTGCAGCGCGGGGGTACCCCCGAGGACTTTGACGCAGCATCGTGGGTCGGGGCCGTAGGTGGCTGGGACCATGGCCGCGTATATGGCTTCGCAGATAGTGGTCATGCGCGAGCCGTACTAGGGCCACTTGGGGCACCGACCCCTCCGGTCGCTGGTGAGCGGCCGTCCACCTCTAGATCCAGTTATGATCATAGTAGCAGAATAAGGACTCTAGAGGACACGGTCGCGCGTCAGAGTCGGATGATGGAGGAGATGCATGCTATGCTACGCAACATGTCAGGTCATCCCGAAGCAGGCATCTCTTCGGCATCATCTAATCCATCGTCCTCGAGTCAGTCCACGCCGGTGTACACTCAAGCACTCCAGACCCCGCCATATGATCCAAACCATCCTCCATCGTGATCGTGAGATTTTGTTTATATTGACTTTGTTACTGAGATATTGAACTTGTTTAATTTATATTGACTTTGTTACTGAGATATTGATACTTCAATTTTGCATTTGAATTGTTTTTATACTATCGTGGATAATTATCATTATAAATATAATTGTTTTGATGTATATCTTGGTGTGTTTGTGATGTGTGAATGAATGTGTGTATGAGTGTATGGGTGTGTGAGTTATGTATCAGATAATGTATCAATGTATCAATGGAAATTTGGAATTTTAAATTTTTTCGTTACCAGCTTCACATCATCAGCAACGGCTTTCCCACGGCTGTCCGTGGGAAAGCCGTTGCTAAAAGTTTATCGAAAGCCGTTGCTGATGACCTACAGTAACGGCTTAGCGACGGGCTTTTACTAACGGCGTTGCTACGGACTCAGCGGCCGTTGTTATTAATGTTATCAGCAATGGCTCGATGTCCGTTGCTGATAATATTTTTAGCGAGGGCCCGAGCGGCCGTTGCTGATACGTCGCTAAGTTATCAGCAACGCGAGTTTCTGTCACGGCTCTATTGCAACGGCTCGGCCGTTGCTGATGCTCTTCAGCAACGGCGCAGCAACGGCATCAGCCGTTGCTGATGCCCATTTTTCTAGTAGTGCATGGATTGAAGTCCAAAGAAAAACTTTTCGAAATCGTCCTCGTAGTGCACGCCATTCATCCTCCTAGAATGATGGTTGTGCTCGGACCTCTGATGGTAAGTTGGATTCTATGATAGAAGGTGAGATTGGTTGAGGTATAAATGTCTCTTCTTATTCCAATGGTTTTGTTAGTTTTTTTAACGTGAATGATGTTGTTAATGGCTCTTCAAAAATTGTAAATCATTAATCTAAGACTATGATTGTTGATTCTGTTAATAATAAAACTCTTAATAAGCATGTTAAGAATTCATCTTTTTATTTCCCTAAGGCTAAACATCCTAATAACCATAACTCCAATTTAAAGAACCCCAATCCTACTCCTAGATCTGTCCCTGAGCTTGCTACAGATCTAAGTTTAGTCTTTAGCACTCAGACTGGGGTGTTCAATTCTGCTTCTGCTTCCATTAAGAATAGAAAGCCTTCTAAGGGAAAAGCTAAAACTAAACCCCATGCTAAACCACCTAACCTTATTGGCTCTTCTAACAAAAGGTTTAGATCTGAGCCCATAGCCGAAGGCTAATACTTAGTTATTGTTTTTGTACCTTGCACTGCTACTCCTTGCCCCCCTCCAACACACACACACACATTGTTTCCAAATGAACATTCCGAATTAGAATGCTAGGGGGCTTGGAGAAGCCCTATGAAGGAGTTCATTTCCTATGAAATTAGAATTTCTAATATCAATGTCTGTGTTATCCAAGAGACTCATCTTGATGAAGCCAAATTTATTTATTCTTTAGATAGATCTTGGACAGACTAGCTCTGGGGCTTCGAGGGGGGGTGGCGGGGGGGGGGGGGAGGATAAGTATAGCCTGAAATTCTAATTTTGTTCAAGCTCAACTTATTTCTTCTTACACTCAAGTGATTAAAATTGGTATTGGTGTTCCCTTTTTACTTTCTACTGTTTATGCCAATAATGACCCTGTTGTTAGGGTCACTTTATGGAACTCTTATATGAACATGAACATGTGGTTCAGCTTTCAAGTTATCTAATCTTGTTATTGACTTTAAATGTTTTGTTGAAAATTATGATCTTATAGACATGGGTTTCATTGGCTAATAAGATTTTAGTTAGGCTAGATAGAGTTTTCTCTAATGCAGCCTAGCTTCACTTCTATGGCAATGCTCTTATTGCCCATCTTACTATGGTCACTTCTGATCACATGCCCCTTTTAATAACTATTCCTATCTAAAATCAGACCAGTAACAAGCTATTTCAATTCTAGAATTTTTGAACTGATTATGAAGATTGTAAGAATGTCATTGATTCTGCCTGGAATGGTAGTTCACCCTTTGGTTCCCGTTCTAGTTTCTCTAGAAAGCTCCAGATTACTAGAGGGGCTTTGAGTCACTGGAATAAGAATATTTTAGGCAAGATTGAAGACAACTTAGATACTACTCTTATAGGGCGTTTGGTACATTACCACTTAAGATTACTGAGAATCTAGATTATCACCCGGATAGATTACCACTTTTAAAATTACTGATAACGTTACATTATCATGTTTGGTATGTACTGATAATTTCAATAGTAATTCACATTACCTTATTTGGTATTTTAAAAAAAAAAGATTACGAGAAAAATTATATCTTTAACTAAAATACCCTCAAATAGAAAATAAAAATTAAACTAAAAAAGAATAAAATAAAACAAATTAGAAAATTAGAAAATTAGAAAAAAAAATAGGAATTACCAATTTACTATGAGACGAGGCAAATGAGATGAGGTGCAGATTTTTTCTATGTCAATAGAGGATATTTTAGTTGGAGGTATTTTTGTCAAAAATAAAAAATAACATTATCATCTTACTGGTAATCCACATAGCCACCCCCTCCATTGGTAATATGGATTACCACTTGAGTGGTAATATAGATTACCATAGGCATCTATATTACCAATAACTTATTTCAACCAAATATGGTAATCTGATGAGCCCAGATAATTTTAATTAAGATTACTAATAATCCATTTACATTACCTTATACCAAATGCCCCCTAAGTGAGATTCATCTGGCTGAAGCCCTTGAAGAGGCCCCTAATCCTCCTCCTACCTTAGACTCCAAGCTTAAAGCCCTCCACAATAAGTATCTAGACCTACAAAAGTAAATTTGCCTCAAGTGGTGGCCTAAATCTAAATCTGCTTGGTTACAGGATGGTATAGAAACACTACCTATTATCTTCGTATTGTAACCATGAAACGTAGAACAAATTTTATTTCTTCTATTATGATTGGTAATCATAGTTCTGTGTCTGATAATAGGCTTATTCTTAATGAATTTGTTTCCCATTTCTAACTTGTGGGCTTCTTCTTCTGTTTCTCATTCTAGTAATGATGTTTGGCCTACTTTTAACTATATTTCTGATGATCCTTGTAGATCTTTATTTCTGATGATCCTTGTAGATCTTTAACTGGTTCTTTTCTCCCTTCTAAGGTTTGGGATTCTGTTAGAGTTGGCTCTATGTGTTGGCTCTATTTGGCAAAAGTATATCACTTAAATGGATATGAGTTCTGCTTATATTGAAGACAATTACAACTATGTGATGATAGTTTCAACCGTTCCTGCATTCTAAGGATCTCAGAATAAGGATGCTGCGAAAATGCTGACCTTTTGGTTTCCAATATTAATGATGATTTTTCTTTATATCTCTGATATTTTTATCATCATTAATTTAATCTTTATTGTCTTGTTTAATGTTATGGGTAGTGGAGAGGTCCTCTTTAAATATCTTCAGGCGTTACTTCTTTGATTTTTATGGTCGTTGATTTATGGTGATTTAGAGCTGACTGTTTTGAACTGATAATGTTAATGATCAGTAAGTCAGCATTAATTTAGATTGATTAGTTATCTTATAAATACTGGTGAATAGATCTGAATGTTTATGCTCCAAAGTGCAAACACTGTGTTGATAATTATATAAGTAGTTGAGACTATTGAGTGCAAAGATGACAACAATCTACTTTTCTTATCTTCAAGCTAAAATGATTGTGGATTGTTAACTCACTAAAATACAAGGATCGTGTAGATGACAGAACTTTGTGGCTAGGATATCATAGAGAGGCAAGTTGTTATGTACTTGTAATAGCAAATAATTTTTTGTTATTTCTAATTCACTATAGTACTAATTAATAGTTGGATTTCAGAGTGTGAAATCCTAAAGCTAATATTGTACTTGTTGATAGTGGATTGGACATCTGTCCGGTGAGTGCCCCACAGATTAGGTGACATGTTTTGTCACTGAATTGCGTAAATAAATATTTGTGTTTGCGTGTGATTTTTGTTTTGGTTCTTAGTTTGCTACTTCAAGCAATTGTAACTTTCTATACAATTGTCCATTAACGAAAGTTCCCTAAGAATATACTGTCAAATTTTATTCAATCTTTTGGAAATGAGAAAAGTCAAAGGCACGATGGTTTTACTATTAAATTCTATAAAAAATATTTGTCTCTTATTAAAGAGGGTTTTTGTGATGTTCTTAACTCCTTTCGCTCTGGTGATAATTTACTTGCTTGCTCGAATAACATTTTACTTACTTTTATTCCTAAATGTTCCAGTCCTAGAGTTGTTAAAGATTACAAGCCTATTTTCTTTTGTAATATTTCTTATAGAATCATTGCTAAATTACTTGTCAATAGATTAAAAAAAAATTCTTCCCTCTTTGATATCCAAAGAGCGGCATGCTTTTGTCAATGGGAGGAACATTCATGATAACATCTTAGTAGTTCAAGAATTATCTCATTCCTTTTATAACTCTAAAAGCAAAATTCTTTTATAATTATCAAACTTGATTTTGAGAAGGCTTTTGACATACTTAAATGGGATGTCGTTTTAAAAGTTTTAACCCTCACTGGTTTTCCTCCTAAATTTATTAATTGGATTAAAATGTGCATTTCTAACTCCTCCTTTGCCATTTCTAACTCCTCCTTTGCTTGCTTAGTTAATGCTCAGATTTCTCATTTTTTCCTACCTCTAAAGGTATTAGACAAGAAGATCATTTGTTTCCTTTTTTTTATATTCTTGTAGCTCGGATTTTGTCAAATTTAATTAATGGGCTTACTCTTTTTAAGCTTAGGAACTTATGTTTGCTGATGATATTATTCTCATTTTTAAAGCAAACTCCAAAAGTGTTAACATTTTTAAATCTATCTTCAGTACTCATAAAATTCTTACTGGCCAAAAATAGAACTTTAACAAATCTGAAATTTTATTTCCTAAGTCTACTCCTGCTACTGTTAGAAGAGATGTTTCTAGCTCTCTTAGCATGAAATCTAGTAACTTTCCTTTTAAGTACCTAAGTACCATGATAGCTCCTAGAATACCTCCTCGTAGCTCTAATGACCATATTTTAGCAATAATTGATTTTAAGTTACGTAATTGAAAAACTAATTTGTTGTCCCAAGCTGGTAAAATAGTTTTAGGATGTGTGCTTCATCGATGCTCTCTCTCTCTCTCTCCTTAAAGCTTGAGGGGCTTCCTTTTTATAACTATAGAAGCTAAAGGAACATGCATAATAATTTTATCGATCATTAATATTGAAAAGAAAACATGATATGTTCATACATAATGAAAAATAGCCAACTATGCAATAATTTAATCCACAAAAAAAAAGCACGTGGGATGTCATGAAAGGTTTATTTTGAAGGAATTTAGATCTTTTTTATTTTGCATTTAAAATTAGTGCTCAATTTGTCAATTGATTTCAATGTTAAAATTACTGAGAAGAGGTTGAAATAATTAAAGATTATATTCTCAATGTCAAAACTATTGAGAATGCTAGAGTAATGAAAAATTATAGTATACCTTGTAGAACTGTTATCAAATATTTAAAAAGCTGAAATATGGGTGGATTAATTTATCCTTAAATGCTTTGATTTCTTGCAAGTATTGGAGTGAAGTTTGCCTCTCTCTTTTTTTCCAACCTAGGAAAGAAAGTGCGTGAAGAATTTGAATGATGGCAATAATTTTTCAAGAAAAAAAAAATTGATTCATGAGTTCAAATTTTTGTGCTTTACACCTTTTGATTGAGATTGACTTAGGCTCAAATCTAGTCAACCCACTAATGCTGGGATATTGAGTAGTGTTCCTGTTTGAGGATCGTAGTGGTCCGACCTAGCTCAGTATATCTCCTGGTCAGGTGCAACTTCGGCAGTGGATGGTCTGCAAAAGACACATTGACGCTCAAATTAGTAGGACTCCAATGTGGAGGTAATGAAATAAAACTTAGGATATTTGATGTTTGTCGTGTTTATATTTATTGCAAGTAGAGGTGATGACGCCGCCCGATAATCTCGCGAGGATATTGTGTCATACCCCAACTGAGGGTAGTGTGACCGGCCAGTGCCTACATCCTGCCCTGTAGTCTACTGTCTACACTGACTGATAAAAAATCAGAACATTTCGAGAGAAAAAAACCACAACACAATCTTTATTTAAAGTTTTCGAAGTTCACAAATATATATTTTTCAACCCAAAGAAGAAAACCTACATCGTCACAAATAGAACATCTCAAGTATCAAAGTTATTACAAACTTTTCAAAACACTAATTGTCTGTGTAGAAAAGAAAAATAAACTACTGTATGACAATGGACTATGGCCTAAGGACGCCGCTACGAGATATGGCACCAACGCCTGCCCTCCAGCTGCACCATGACGATGAGCCTCAATCACTGATCATGCTCTGCAAATAAAGGAAACAAACCGTGAGTCCACTTGGGACTCAGTGAGCGATTCTTTCGAACCTCCACATAATCCATAATTAGTCATGCATAACATATAAAATATCATAGAATATAGTCAGGGAGATAAGCTACTTTTTAGTATGACTATCGACCCCATGGGTCATTTTGAATAGACCATATAGGAGAAACCTGCCATAACGGCCTAATTAAGCCACCTGGCATCCGGCCCTTAAGGCATACTTATGGTATAAGAATCTCGGCTACAACCGGCCCTACCATATAAGGTAGAATCACACTGGCCATTCGGCCACATCATATCAAGATGTAAATAAGAAATCCCGGGCCATCGACTAGGATGGTCTATTAGTCTTCGGACACCGTCTGGGGTAGGGATAGCTAGTCCCACCCAATAGGGGTCTGACACCTAGCGGGCCCGCTGGTGCATCTCAAGACCCAAGCATTGGTTATTTCCGATCACCATGCTTCTCGGTGGACCATCTCAAGCACATCACACAATCAAATGTCCTAGGATTTCCTTATATACATTTCGGGCAGTTGTTGGTATTCGGCCTGCAGGTCAATAAATTAATGCTGCCTTTCCAAAAATGTGTACATCCAATAGTTTTAGGTTTCCAAAAATAAATACTAGAAGTCTAGAAGTTGTGTCATTTCCTAGCTAAGTTTCCATATATAATATGCATCTTGCAACGTCCTACATGTTATCTAGCGTTATACGCTACCCTGGGTGAGGAATTTTGTGAACCGATCTTGGAATTCCACCCATGAACATTTCAGGACAGCATATATAATTTAAAGAAAGGTAAGTATAATTTACAACAACTACTATATATATATATAATTACGAGATTCATAAATAAACATTTATACACTGCATTTAGAATTAAATTTAATAACAGTTTATCTAGCATGATAAGATAATAATAAATTCAACAATGTATGAAATACTAAGCATAGTAAAAATATTACATCATTTCAAAAATTAAAGAGGAATGAACTAAGGATGCTCACTATACTATCATTCCCACAATTACATGAATCAATAAATTAGCTTGCTGTAGTTAGAGTTCTTCCTAAGTGTCACCATGCCTCTATTGTTTTAGCACTCTAACTATGGAAATTACCATCTAAAGCTCACCCTCTCCCTCCCCTAGGCTTGGGCGAGCCTTGAGCAAGGTGAACCTTGCTCGGCCATGCCTCTTAGGGTAGGAAAGGAAGAGGAGGGTTAATCCCCGAGCCTAATTCATTGTCTCCGCTATATCTTAATTGCATAATGACTAGTTTGCCCCTCCCCCTATACTCGGCCGAACCCTTCTCATGAAACTTTAGGGTTTGCTCGGCCAATCCTATGAGTTTTAGGGAAGACGAGTTCCTTAACACATGAAATCGATGATTAAGAACACACTATTCATGAAATTGAGATCATCCGAGGGCTCTACTTCCGTCAAGGGAATTGGGAAAAATTTTGGTATGATCTTTCCCCTTTTCCCATGGTTCGGCAGCCCTAAAACTCGAGAAATCTTGATGATCCGACAAGAATTGATGCAAAACAGCGAATACACAATTCCGAAATCAAGAATCGATGAAAACTCGCGAGAAAACACATCCTAACATTTTTAGGTTCGGCTATCCGCCTCCCCTAATCCTTTAAATCTAACCACTCACCTTTGCTAGAGGAAGATGAAGGATCGAGCGTTGATGACCTCGAATCTTTCGGCGACGACCCGAAACCCGGATCGACCAAGATTTATCTCCCTTGCTCCTTCTCCCCCTCTCCCTATGCGCTGCCTTGTGCGACTCCAAGATGAGTCGCACAGCAGCTTAGAATCCCTCATCTAACCTTCCATTCTTGCCTTTGACTCTTACTATTGACTCGACTAAGCCTGAGCTCTACTTGGGTTCCGGCTCTACCCGTAACACGAGTCGATTTAAACCCGATTAAGGTATAAATGCATAAAAGGAAAGAGTCATTTGCCCAATTTAATTACATACATCATTAGTTGAGTCATACTTTTTACTCGAGGCGATCCTAAGGCTCGACTCGACTAACCCCGAGTTCGGCGCGCTGCACTAAAATATATTTTTATATTAGAAATTTTTTCCTGATCTTACATATTGCTCAGAATGGGTCGATACTGATCTCGAAGATAGTGGGTCTGTAATGATTATCCCTCGTGATAAGAAAGTGTGTGAATGTCCTTGTATGACTAGGTGGAATCTTCGGGTGGAGCTATCTGGTCTGGCTCGAGTTAGGTTATAGGGCATTGTTGGATCTAATTCGATTAGGCTCAATAATACTAGTTTCGTCCAAATAGTATACATGATTAAGATTGACTTAGTCTCCAACGGAGTCAACCCAACAGATGCTTAGATATTGAGTAGTATACAATGTAAATAATCTTCCATTAATAGTCATGTCAATTAAATTATTATTTTCTCAATTTGTTGTCCTTGACTACGTCGAAGTCTTCCGCCACAAAAAAATTTCATATTATTATGATTTTATAATCCCGATCCAGTAACATCATTTTGAATCTATTGAATTGATATTTGGAAAAAGATATCTGCACTAATTAGCTTGGGGTATTTTTTAATAAAAATATATGTCTATTCAAACATGAACCACAATAAAATAAATCGGATCAAATTATAATTGTTATACATGTAATAATAATTTTTTCCTAAACTGAGTGAGAGCAACTGTCTGTTTGTTCACGCTCAACTATATATTAATCCACCCATCAACAAATAACAAACATTGGTGCAAATCACTATAATTAAGTTCAATTAAAATTAGGGAAATGGTACAAAAATATCTCTGACGTTTTTTCGCGAGTACTAAAATACTCTTAATATTTTTTTGGGATCAAAAATATACCTCACGTTATGAATTGGATACAAAAATGCCCCTATATGTAAACGGTATTAGTTGAGAGATAACAGAACTGATGTGGCTGATAACTGGGACTGATGACGTGGACATCTGACGCGCATGCGGGCCAAGATATTTTTTCACGTGTACTAAAATACTCCTGACGTTTTCTCACGGGTACTAAAATGCCCCTAACATTTTCACACAGGTATAAAAATACCTTTAATATTTTCTCACGAGTACAAAAATACTCCTAACATTTGTTTTGGACCTAAAATACCCCTGAGGTTATTGAAAATGATATAAAAATGACATCAGACTAACTTTTGTTAGGTGAGACTTAACGGTGATGTCATGGATGCAAACAAAGATGTTGACTTTACACGTGGCACATATGTTGAGAGCAACTTGCCACACAAATCGTAGGGGTGAATAAAAAATTAAAAATTTGGTTAATTAAAAATTGGTTTGAACCGAACCAAATTTTTCGGTTTTCAATTTATTATGTGTCGCTTACGTGACAAGTTACTCTCTGCATATGCACCACGTGTAAAGTCAACATCTTTGTTAGCATCCATGACATCTCAGTTAAGTCTCACACAATAAAAGTTAGTCTGATGTTAATTTTGTATCATTTTTAATAATCTCAGGAGTATTTTAGGTCCAAAACAAACGTTATGTGTATTTTAGTACTCGTGAGAAAACGTTAAGGGGATTTTTATACCTGTGAGAAAATATTATGGGCATTTTAATACCCGTGAGAAAATATAAGGGGTATTTTAGTACCCGTGAGAAAATATATTAGTATGCATGCGCGCTAGATGTCCACATCATCAGTTTCAGTCATCAATCACGTCAACTCCGCTATCTCTCAACTAACACCGTTTATCTATAGTTGCATTTTTGTACCAATTCATAACGTGAGTGGTATTTTTTATCCCAAAAAAATATTAGAGGCATTTTAGTACCCATGAGAAAATGTTAGGAGTATTTTTGTACATTTCCCCTTAAAATTATATCCTAATAGTATATATATAATTAGTAAATTTATTTATTTAAAAAAAAAGAATTAGCGATGAAAATCATATTCCACTTTATGATCTTAATTAATTATCAACACCAATCCACTCATCTTAGTAGCTAATTAATCCCAAGTTTTAAAAAGTAAAAAACTAGAACCATAGCCATTTCCCTTAGGGCCTGTTTGGTTAGCGAAACCAAGTTTGTTTTCATGGTTTCAGTTTCACTGAAACCAAAACTGCTTACGAAAACGTGTTTGATTTAGTGTTTTCGTGAAACTGAATCGAAACCAGAATGAAAACGAAATCAGTTTTCTTAATAAAAAAGAAAACAACAGAATGTTATTTTCTGTGGTTTCGAGACTGTCGGTTTCGTTATCAAAATGCTGTGACAACTTTGTAATTATAAATATTTTTTTATAAAATTAATTAATTTAAAAATAAATCAAACTATATCGAATTTTTAAAAATAAAAATAAAAATCATCATTTTTAACTCAAACTTTTATCTTAAATTTATAAAATAATTAAACCAATTTATATCTAATTGACTCAAACCCAAATTTTAAATAACTCAATTTTTTTAAAGTTGGTCTATTTATAATTTAATCAAACCTAATTTTAGATCATTGGACTTATTTTTTTTTTGAAATTTTATAATAACTATTAATTAATTTTTATATCTAATTGAACAAAAAAATCTTAAATTACCAATAACTTAATTAATTAAATTATTTAAATATTTTGTAACCATATTAACAAATATTTAATTTTGTAAACTAACTAAACATTTAATTACTACTAAAAATGTTCAAGAAAAATTAATATTATTTTTTATAATCAAATAAATATTTACTGGTTTCAACTAACTAAAATTGATGTTGTTTTTATTAACCAAACGCGTTTTCAGAAAACTGAAAACTAGAAACCAAGTTTTCAGTTTCACTGAAACCAAACCAAAAAATAATTTTCGCTAACCAAACAGCACCTTAACCTTCCTTTCGGGACCGTTATGTGCTAATTTGCATTTAATTATTATTTCTTAATTAGATAAAAGAATTGCATTGCTGTGTTGTGTCACTTTCTTGCTATAGTTTATTGAATTGATAGTTGTATAACTTGAGAATAACTTAAAGATAAGATTCCAGATCAGCATAATCATCAGTTCATCACAAAGATTGAAACTCCACTTTTTGGCTTCACTCAATTAATCAAGTGGTTTATAGAATAAGACATTCATGAGCTCATCTCCATTTTTGTTTCATGATCCCTAACTTATTTATTTATTCCATTATTCATAAACAATCAGTCGAAAAATTTAAGTAATTTTTAGTTAGACTTGGTCGATTGTAGATATATAAGTTTCAAAATATCTTCCAACCAAAAAAAAGATATTTGTGAAGTCATTTTCCTACTGAGGTCCCTTTTCAATATAATATCACAGGTTACCTCTCACATCAACAGCGCAAGTTTTGTATTCATGCCATCAATTAATTATTTTCCTCTACCGGTCACTAACGTTTGAAATGTCTCAGCGTCTTCACCAAACTTTTGACCTCCAAACTTTTGACCTCCACGCATCGTTATTCATAGATAAAAGAGTAAATTACACTGATCTTCTCTGAAATTTAATAAAATTATACTAATCTTCTTTTTATTTGTCCAGATTACAATTACCTCCCCTGAGTAATTTTTGAGTAATTATTTTAGGGAAGATCTGTATAGTAATTTACAAAACTCAGAAAAGATTTGTGTAATCTTATTTCGTAATAGGAGAGATTTGTGTAACCTTTTACAAAACTCAAGGGAGTTATAAGATAAAATTACAAATAGAGTAGAGGTCAGTGTAATTTTACTAAACCTCAGAAGAGGTCAGTGTAATTTATTAGAATTTTGAATTAAAAAATAATTGAATCCGAAAATTTTCAAATTCATATTATAGATTCTAAAAAATTTCAAATTCATACTGTGAATTTAAGTAAATGCTCAAAATATTTTTTATCTTTATACTATTTATCTATTTTATTCTTCCTTTATTTTGTCAACCAAATAGACTCCTTGAATTGAAATCACAATTATAGGTCAATAAATGCCTACCAATTGGATTGATACCTAACACGGCGAGATCGTGAGCGGAAAATTTAAACCCTTGGCAAATCATTCATTTGGCCAAATCTAGTTTTTAATAAGTAAATAAATAGATAAATATCTCAGAATTTGGATAAGCCAGCATGATTTACCTTTATGTTCTTGGGGTTAATTTCAATTTACTCTCCTAATAGGAATTAACTCATTTGAAAGTTATTTTTACTCATAAAATGCATAACTCATTTGTGTATTTCAATAAAATAATAATAATATTTGATTTAAGGACTAAACTGAAATTTACATGGACTCATTTAGTCATTTTCGCATGACCCATCTGGTATAAGTAAAAAAAAAGAAAGAAAAGTCAAAATTAATTCAAACAAAATAATACCATATCCGGAATAGTAAACCGCTATTCATTGCTGTTGACTTAAAGCCGCTCACCAGCCTAAACCTCACTCCCAGTCATCCTAAGCCAATGATCACCGCACGCTCCCCGCGCACGACGAATCTAGATTCGACATCACCAGCACCCTTCCTACCAAATTTTTATACGCAGAAACCTACCTTACGTATAACTTGTGATGAACTGGGACCCCTTTGCCCACGTGTAGGAGTCAACGGTTTAGTCTAATGGAAGGGGTTGTCATTTGGTTAAGACGGTGACGGCATCCGACTTTGAAAGCGGATAAGATCGGCAAAAGACCCCCTTCCTTTTATTCTCAATTTCTTTGGGCTCGCTCGGAAACTTCCATTTCCAAACCCTCAATTCCAGCGGCAAGTGCACATTGGAATGCTCTTGATTAATTGCTTCTTAATTCCCTTATCGCGTTCATACAAATCCAAATCCATTTAAACCCCGGTGGTTTCCATCGATCTTTTCAAGAAAGGTCGCAGCTTTCCATAGTTTTCGCCATCAATCTCGAGCAGGAGGAGGAATAACAGAGCAACAAATTGAGGTTTGTCGCCGGATATTGCGCAATCCGCTCTTAAAGGAGGAGGAGTCAGGAATCCATCGAAAAGCGAAGGAAGACGAGGAGATGATACTTGTAGCGATCGTAGCGGAGCTGCTGGAGGAGTACACTGCCTTGGTGGCGCGGGTGCTGGAGCAGCTTCTCCATGGCGCGCCCTTCCCCCGACGCGTCCGCTTCCTCATCCTGCGGAACCTCCCATTCGCCTCCCCGCCCGCGCCTCTTCCCCCTCCGGCCCATGCCTTGCGGATCCGGTCCCTTACCCCCGTCGCCGCCCGCTGATTTATTGCGTTCTCGGTTCCAGGGGTTAGGGTTTCCTCTCACACTGATCACCTTGTCTATGTTGCGGTCTTAAAGATGTATATATAACAAAAAGTTTTCTCCTTTTTGGTCGATTGTATTTGATAGATCGTGGATGTTTCTTGTTTGTTCCTTTTATTTTGGGTGAGAGATTGAGTTAGTCTTGGATTTGTAGTTTGTGTGCTTCTTATTTTGCTAAAAATTCTCTTTTTTTACTCTTCTTTTCATTCTTCTGCTATCAGCTTGAAAGATGATGTATGGAGTTCTATGGATGAAGGATTGGTAAGAATGTTAGAATTCCCAACTTCAAACTTTCAATTGAAGTAACTAGAACAATATTTAAACTGAAGTAACTAGAACAGTATTTCTGTTTTGGTTCTTATTAACATTAGAATTTGGTAATCCAAAGATGCTGCTTCTCAAAACCAACCGAGCCCTTCAGCTAAAAATGGTGGATCATCTTGACTAAACTTGCATGGGAGAAACTAGAGGATTGGATCATCGAGAACTTTCTCCGATGATTAACTTAGTTGACTGGAAGGAAAGGAAGTGAAAAGCATTATAGTGTTCTTGAAAGATTTCTCTTGTAATTTTTTATGTTCATACCTTCCCCTATATTTAGAGTTTATGAGGTATGGTTTAAGCCTTGAGAGTTCATTGGTCGATGCATAATATTTTGTACAACTCATGCTCAATCCGCTTAGTGAAACAATAGGTTGCTCATTCAACTCCTCCACCTCTGTTTTGAAATGAGTATAGGAAAATAGGAATACATTTTCCTTGCTCTGATCTGTCTTTTTAATCTATGGGTCCCTTCATTTCACAAAGTAGCGTTGGACAACATAAATAACACTGCATGATGTTACATGGTGATTTATTCATTTTCGTGCAATAGAATAATAGAAATAGTATTGTTTCGCATTTAGTTCACAAAACCACTTCACAAAACAACTCAAAATGGATTGAAATTTTCTTAATAGCATGATCAAAGAATCTACAATAAACAGGAGCTTACGGGAGAAAAATATTTTTATGAAATAAAAAAGTGTATTCAAATATACTTATATCACTTATATGAATTATTTCCGAATTTAAAAATACTAAAGACATAATTTTATGAATAAAATAAAAAATGATTGATATAATATATAAACCATAAAAATTATTCATACATTATTTTAGAAAATCATTTAGAAAAAGTATATTTGAGTAAAAAAATAAAACTTGTTTTCATTAATAATTTTATGTAATAATAAAAATTATTTTTATATTTAAAATATATTTTTATGAAATAAAAAGTATTAAAAATGATTTTTATATTTTTAATTTTTTGTGAAATATTAAAATATAGTTTTCAAATACATTTTTATATAAGTTTATGAATTATTTTCTAATTAAAAATATTAAAACATAACTTTATGAATAAAATAATATAAATCAAATATGAAACTAGGACTATTTTGGTTAACCAAACACGTTTTCAATTTTCGTACGAAAAACTACCACGGAAATCAACACAAATCAAACAAGTTTTTACTGTTTTCATTTTGTGAACTTAAAAATTGAACGCGCCAACCAAATGTGTTTTCTACAAACAAGAAAATCAAAATTGAAATCATGAAATTTGAAACTATATTTCATTTTTAACAAACAGAAACAATGAAATGACTTTTGCCAACCAAACATGCCCTAAGGGATTGGGTAGAGACGGCAGAAATGAGCACAGCACGATAATTGTGTCCTTGGACCGATAAGTTTAGCCCGATAAGCTTATCGGGTTGGGCCGGCCCTTATCATGTCGGGTCGGCCCGTCAGCCCGCTAATTATTAAAAAAAATTGAATTGAATGAATCTGTCTCAGTCTAAGGAGGACAAGTGATAGAAGTCAAAATGCAATTGCCGACACAAACCCTCTCACTTGATCTCTCTCTGTCTTATGCAGATTGAGAAAAGATTACTTATTAACAATGAGATTGGTGTGTTATTTGAGAAGATATAATATTAAAAAAATGTAATAGCATTTATGGGCTCGCAGGCCGTGCCGTGCGGCCCGCAAAATTGTGCAGGTTGTGCTGGGCCGCAGATTTTTGGCCCACCCAATTAACGGCCCGACCCGTTTTGCCACCTCTAGGATTGGGTGGCTTCGCAGCAGTAGAGAGACATACCCAGGTTGACGTTGTCCTTTCCAACACAACAATCTTGGTCACCTTTGCGCACGACAAAGAGATGTTGGCCGCAAGCGAGGATGCGATGAGAATAAATTAATGTGTGATAGTTTTAAGGCGATTAGTGTATATAAGGTTCGTTCGTTTTGCATTGTTTTGAGGTACATGGCATAACAACGATTATTTTCTGGTGTTTGTTTCCAAAAATTTGGTATGGACAAAATAAAAATCATGCATGAGGACAATACAATATATTTCGACCTTGGAGTAACAAGGCGCTAGTATAGTAGTGCAGGCATAAAAAATTTCTCACAATATCGTCGATTTACTTCAAAACCTAAATAACTTCTCATTTTTGTGTGTCATCTCTCATCATGTGTCCCTGTTGCCGCGATAAAGCGATGACAAATATTAAATTATTTGTTAAGTGTTGTGCGAAATGAACAAAAGATTATTCCTTCCTATACAATCTTATACTGCACTAACAAGTATTGTACTGTTCTGAACAATTCTTTTCATATGTTTGTGTTGTGGACAGTTTCTTTATTACTTATTTTTTTAATAAAAATTGAGTAATTAACAATTGCCTAGTGCTAAGGTGGATTTTTTTATTCAATACATAAATCATATTTACAAAATTAACCAGCACCATGCAGATAAAGTTATCCAATGTTGTTCCTCAATATTTCACAAAACTAAACTTATCCCATATGAATATAATTAATGAGCAACTCTCAAACAGTATCAGAAATAAATTTAACTTTCATGGTTCCTGCTAGCCCAACGACAATACAATAGATGACACTCGTACCATTGTTTTCAAGATTAAGATAAGTAATTAAGTTTGGTGTCGTCACCAACCTATCATGATTAGTGATATTAATTATAAACAGGAGTAACTAATCCCTTGGGGCCTTGGGGGGCCTAAAGTTGATGTTTGTGGTCAAAAGGACTAATATTTGATGCTCCATAATTTAGTCCATGACATGAAGTCCAGGGAAAAAGTAGTTTAATCTATCTGTAGTTTTTTTAGTTTGATTAAGCTTTGCTTCTACCGAAAGTGTAATCAATTAGCTGACATATATAAACTACAATATGCAACACAAGTCCTTTTCTTTGTTTGTATATTATATATATATATATATATATTACCCCACAATTAAGTTGGATTAATATATAGAATCCAGATTCCAGTGGAAAATCAAAGCAATATATATATATATATATACACTTGGGAATGTGGATGCAGATCCAACACTGGTTTTCTGTTGGAGCTATTGATCTCATTCATCCAGAAACCAGTTCAATATGCATATTAGATTTTGAAACACTGGCTAATAATCTATCAAAATGTAATGTTGCATTGAGACGTTCATATCAAGCTAGTGTGAATTAGGTTGGAATAGAATATAGTGCCTATGGAAATATGGAATGACAAAAGCCTGGACTTGTCAATGAGAGTTTGGTAGCAAGCAGAAGGTAACATCTCTGATATAAAGTGTCTGAAAAAGTGTATGAAAATATTTTTTTTAATAAAAATCTAATTTTAGAAGAACCCCCCTTAGTTTTTAATTTCACACTTGGTTCTCAAGTTATAGAATCATGATTCTTTTTTTTCTTGGTTCCTGCAGTGGGGACTCTTGCCCAGAATTCAAGCACTGATAAGGGGAAGGCCCTTGATACCAACACATCACACCCTGTCCCCCCCCCCCCCCAATGCATAAACTATTCAAAGTAAACTCTCCAGGCCCAGCAGCAGCAGAGCAGGGCAGGGCATGGGGGTTGGGAAACCAATGGAATAAAATGAAGGAAATGCTTGGCATGGAGTCTCTTGTCTTGCTTTAATTGCTTGCCTTGTCTTCTGTTAACCGATCGATCCTTCCCTTCCTTCTTCCATTTAAATCTACTACTCTGAGGAATCCATGGGGAGAGCCTTGAGCACATTGCTCTCCATCATTTACCCTTCTAGCAATCGAGGTGATTACCACAAGAGTAGTAATCGCAGCACAAATTACTATTACAACACCAGCAACAGCAGGAGCAGCAGCAACAACACCTACTATTACAGTGAAGACAGGAGAATGAACACCAGGAAGATGAGCAAAGGAAGACCTCTGTCTCTGCAGGTTAATTGGCTTTCCCCTCTTTTGCTTCCTCTCTTGTTTCCTGAAGAAAGAAAGAAGTTGTCTTTTATCACCTAGATATAAAGTTGCTGCTATCTGAGAATGCTTTCTTTTCTAGATAAAAGCTTCCAATTTCAATGAAGAGCATGTCGAGCGTTGATACTTTTTCTTGTTCTCAAGTCTGTATTGTAGCTCTTTTTTCTGCTTCTAATTAAATTGATAATTATTCTATTCTAGTTATATTTTTGTGTTTGATCTTGGACAGTTAGATTCTTGAATCTGATTACTAACCAAATAAGTGATCCAAGACAATTAAGCTAGCAATTTGCCTTGCTCGATCAATGGTTATTATATCATCTTCTCTTTCTTCTGCGCATGCAGACAGTGGAGCTTAAAGTGAGGATGTGCTGCACGGGTTGCGAGAGAGTTGTCAAACATGCTCTCCTCAAGATTAGAGGTATATATATTTAATTAATTATGTATATATATATAAATGCAATGACTTAATTAGCATATTATGTATACCAGGGGTTGATTCAGTGGAGGTGGAGTTGGAGATGGAGAAGGTGACAGTGACGGGGTACGTGGACCGGAACAAGGTGCTGAAGGAGGTGCGGCGGAGCGGGAAGAAGGCGGAGTTCTGGCCGAACCCGGGGCTCCCACTCTACTTCACGACGGTGAAGGACTACTTCCACGACGAGGAGTCGTACCGCGACAGTTACAATTACCGGCGGCACGGGTACAACGGGGACAAGCACGGGCAGGTTCCGGCGGCTTACCGGGGGGAGGACCGCGTGAGCAACATGTTCAACGACGATGACGTCAACGCCTGCAGCGTCATGTGAGCAGGGAGCGAGGGAGTTGTGGGGAAGAATTAATGGATGCATGCGTCTGTGTCTGGGTGATCCGTGATCATTCATGGCGGTGCACGTGAGTTGGAAGAATGGATGGTGTGTGGATTTCTAGGGAGTAGAGTGTGCTGTGTTCACGTCTGGCTTTGTCATGATTGCGGCAGCTTCATGTGAAAAAAGTATCTGCAACGATCGAGTATTTCTTTTGCCAGAAACGTTTAATTTTCTTTGTTCAACATGACGCATGGGGGTGACCTGATCCGAATATCATGTATTTTTTATTTATCTTATATGAAATCGGTTTTTAAATTTTAAAATTAAATTTTATCCAGTTAGAATTTAGAACCGTACCTTATTTGGAACCATACATTTTGATTTAGGTTTCGAATATCCTGTTGAAATTTATTCTAAAACCTATAAATGAATAGATTCTAGGATACAAATTTTGTGTACCGATTTTGATTTTGATTCCGGGTACCCGATGTGTTGAATCCGAAATCGAAATTGATTTTAACTGAATCCTTTTTTTATTCCGAATCCTATTCAAATTTAATTCGGGTCTATTCAAAACCTATCCAATTGAGTCGATTTCAATCGATTTCGGATCTATCCAATATTCATGCACATCCTTACCTATGGAAAAAAAAAACTTATGAATTCCTCTCAAGTCTTACATAAAAGTTACAAAATATTAATAGTGAACCTTGTATCACTGTAGTAAAAATATTAGATTCACTCGTATATATTATACATGTTCATTTATATTTTAGGTTCACTCCTAAATCCTAATAATACTAGATTTAGTTTTAATAATATTAGATTAACTCTTATATAGGTTTCATAGAAATTTTTATAGAGTGAAGAATAAAATCAAATATATGTAATCACTTAATCAGTTGACTACTTAGAAATATCACGATTTAAAAAAAGAAAAAGAAATATAAAGATTTAAGGAAACATCTTTTCCATCTTAATTATTCAACCATCATATATTTGCATTTATAGAATAAGTGAGAGATTATGTGTAATAATATAAAAGTTGAGGGACTTTATTATAAATTTTTCTTTTAAATAATATCAAGGGCTGAATCAAGCCCTAAGTTTGCAACTTCTTCAATTACAATTTGGTATCAGAGCAAGGCGCCGCCGCCGGCACCCTTGCCCCAACACCCTTCGTTTGTCGGCTGCTCTCCGTCAGCGATCTCACTCGGACGCAGCCGCCGGCGATCCTACACAGGGGCGGGTCCACATCTTGTCCGCTGGCACAGCACACACCAAAGGAGCGTACAGCAAAGGAGCCGCAAGCGCTCCACCTGCGGGCCGGCGGCGCTCCACCCGCGGGTTTGGTGAGCCCCATTGGATTTCTACACAAGCAGGAATTGGATTTCTTCACCATTTGAGACCCAAATCTGAGATTGACAAATCAATGTTCTTCACCCACACTTGAGATTGACCTGCAGTCGGCGTTCATCCAGATTCGAGATACTGACCGATCGTCTATAGTGATCGTCGTCATCTCCGGATAGTTTCTCATTGAGAGTTGCTTCATTGTGTAAAGTTTTGTTGATGTTGATGTGATCATATGCAATAGTTTCTCATTTGATGTAAAATAAAATTGTCATTAACTGAAATATGATGAGTGGAGGTGTTATGGAAGGGAATGAGCGAGCATGAAAGGAGGGGGCCCATGTTTCAAATACAAAGTTAGGGATCTCAATGGAGAATCCGTCTCTTCAAATCAACCATCTATGGTTAGATGGACCGTCCTCTTATCTTATGTGGTCTCGCAATGTATGGTTGTTTGTTCGAGCTCGCGATTTGGAGGGTTATCTCACCAAAGCTAAAACAAAATCGACAAATGAAGATCCTGCTCAAATGATGTGGATATTTGAGAATTCTCTTGTTATGTGTTGGTTACTCCATTCTATGACACCTTCAGTTAGTCAAGGGTTCTCCTTTTTTAAGACAACCAACGAGATTTGGGAGGCAGCTGCTCAGACCTTCTCACAGAAGGAAAATTCTACTTGAGCCTATGAGATTCAGTGTCGGATATGTCGTGTTCGTCAAGGAGACATGTCTGTGATTGCTTATGCGGTTGAACTTAGAAAATTATGGGTTGAGTTAGACTTCTATCGTCCCTTCAAGGCTATCCATACAGAGGACGCTACTATTCACAAAAAATATATTGAAGAGGAACGACTATTTGATTTTCTTGTTGGATTGAACCCTGACTTTGATTCTATACAAGTCCAGATTCTTGGGCGAGGAGATACACTACCCTCCTTACAGCAAGGTTTTTTCTATTGTTCAGAGTGAAGAAACTCGAAGACGAGTTATGGTTGATGCTGGTGATTCAACTCGATCTACACTTGTTGTCCAACCACAACAAAACGGGGATAAAGAACAATTGTAGTGTGATTTTTGTCACAAAATCGGTCACACAAAGGATACTTGTTGGCAACTTCATGGTAGACCTACTCGTAGTGGGGGACATGGTTATCGACGCGGAGGAAGCAGAGGTGGTGGACGAGGATTTCCTACGGGACAAGCACACTATTTTGAACATAATTCTGATGATCAAACTATCACATCAGCTTCCTCCATGATACATCTGCTGAAGTACTTCAAACAATTAAACAACTCATAGCAAAGTTAGATTCTACTTCCATTGGAGACTCTTCTTCACATGCGGGGGCCTCTAGTCAATCTTCCACTTACCACTCCAATTTTACTCAGTTAGGTATCCGATGTAGTGCATTGGATAATTCACTTAATGCATTTGATTGTAAGAATATTCATGTCTCTTCTTGGGTCATTGACTCGGGGGCCTCTAATCATATGACTGTGTCATCAAATTCCTTTGTGTCTTATTTTCCATGCTCAGACAAAGATAAGGTTCGCATTGTTGATGACTCATTTACTTCAGTTTCTGGTAAATGTGTTATTAGTATTTCACATTCTCTTTATCTTTCATCTGTGTTACATGTCCCTAGTTTCCCTATGAATCTTCTCTCAATTAGCTCCATCACTAAATCACTCAACTGCAAAGTGACTTTCTTTCCCACTTATTGCCTTTTTCAGGAGCTGTCGACAGGGAAGACAATTGGAGCTGGTAGAATGCATGATGGTCTTTATCACCTAAAAAGCACGGTGACTCCATATAATAAGACAGGATTGATGACTTCTTTCTCAAATAAAGCAATAGATGAACTACAACTACATCATCGCAGGCTTGGGCATCTATTTTTTCCAGTTTTAGCAAAATTGTTTCCTTCTCTCCATCGCTTGTGTAATAAAGACCAACTAGTTTGTGATGCATGTGATTTTGCCAAACACATTCGGAATGTTTATCCTTATTCGGGTAATCGGAGTAATAAAGCATTTCATATTGTTCACAGTGATGTTTGGGGTCCTTGTCGGACTACTACTACTACTGGACATCGTTGGTTTATTACATTTATTGATTGTTTTAGCCGCACAACTTGGGTATACCTCCTCAAACATAAAGATGAAGTCTTTCGGTGCTTCAGAGAGTTTCACATGATGGTTGATACACAATTTAATGCAAAAGTTCAAATCCTTCGTTCAGATAATAGTACTGAATACACCCATGAGGAATTTCGAGACTATTTGGTAGCACATTATATTATTCATCAAACAACGTGTGTTAACACACCAGCTCAGAATGGAGTAGCAGAGGGAAAAAATCGTCATCTATTGGAGGTCACACGATCTCTTCTTTTTTCACTGAATGTACCGAAGTACGTATGGGGAGAAGTCGTTCTAACAGCTTGTCATTTGATCAATCGGATGCCTCTTCGTGCTTTGGATTATCGGTCACCCTTGGAGTGTCTTCTTAGAACTGCTAAGTTTAATGTGCCTCCACGAGTCTTCGGTTGTGACTGCTTTGTTTGAGATAATCATCCTTCTCTTGATAAATTAGACCCTCACTCTCTCAAGTGTGTTTTTGTTGGATATTCATCCACACAAAAAGGATATACGTGTTGTTATCCTCCTGAGCAGATATTATTTGTCAGTATGGACGTCGCCTTTCGAGAGACTGATGCCTACTTTTCTCCATCTTCAGATTCTATACCAGCCTCAGAGGTAGATGATTTTCTCTCTTCTAACATATTTGGGTGGACTCACCGTGAGGGGGAGACAGTGCCTCAGTTTATTCATGGACAAGATATCTAGGAACTAGTTCAACATGAGCAACCTGTTGATTTAATTCAGGAGGAGAAACATGAGCCAATTCACTCATTTGGTGATACTGAGACCATTATGCATTCTCCCAACTCTTAAGAGTCCTTCCCAGTCGCAGCTTCAAATCGTGCACCTGACGGTAACATCTCTCCTACTTCTTCCTCCACTTTAGATCTTCCCATTGCTCTTCGAAAGGGTACTCGCCCCTCCGTTCTTCCTTCTCGTTACCATTATGATATTTCTCAATATGTTTCATACAATCACTTGTCCTTTGCCTATAAGTGTTTTGTTTTAGCATTATCCTCTGTTTCCATCCCTCTTAATTGGAAGATTGCCATGGCGGACCCTAAGTGGAAAGAAGCGATGATGGAAGAAATGAGAACTTTAGCAAAAAATAAAACATGGGAAATTGTATCTCGGCCTGAAGGAAAGAAACTCGTTGGATGCAAATGGGTATTCACAGTAAAGCAGACCCCATATGGTAAAGTGGATCGATTTAAAGCTCGATTAGAGGAAAAAGGTTATACTCAGACATATGACATCGATTATGATGAGACTTTTGCACCTGTGGCAAAGATGAATTCTATTTGTACACTTATTTCGTATGCTGTGAATTATGGGTGGAAACTTCATCAACTCGATGTAAAAAATATTTTCCTACATGGAGATCTACAAGAAGAGGTGTACATGGAGATACCACTAGGTTTCAACACTACATATACAACTGGAATGGTATGTCACCTACAACGATCACTGTATGGACTAAAACAGTCACCCAGAGCTTGGTTTGATAGGTTCCGTAAAGCGGTGATAGCAACGGGGTATACTCAGAGTAATACTGATCACACTCTTTTCTTCAAACATCATCAAGGGAGTATAGCTATATTGATAGTCTATGTTGATGATATCATTGTCACCGGGGATGATACTGAAGAAACCAAGCACTTAAAAGATTAATTGGCACAAGCTTTCGAAGTGAAAGATTTGGGAGAACTACGATACTTTCTAGGGATTGAGGTTGCCTATTCTGCTTGTGGCATTTGTTGTCTCAACGAAAATATGTGTTAGATTTGTTGACTGAGTCAAGAATGCTCGGGTGCAAGCTGATAACAACACCCATTGATCAGAATCACTGCTTCACCACTGATGTTGGTGCACCCGTTGATCGAGAAAGATATCAAAGAATGGTAGGAAAGTTAATATACCTCTCACACACTAGACCATACATTACCTTTGCTGTGAGTGTGGTGAGGAGGTACATGCATGACCCTCGTGAACCTCATATGGACGTTGTATACCGAATTCTAAGATATCTCAAGGGTTGTCCAGGACGTGGCTTACTATTCTCCAAACAGAATAATTTGAGAATTGAAGGATATACATATGCTGACTGGGCAGGATCAGTAGACGATTGTCGATCTACATTTGGGTATTGCACATTTGTTGGAGGAAATTTAGTTACATGGAGAAGTAAAAAATAAGGAGTTGTAGCACGTACGTTCTAGCGCGGAAGCAGAATATCGTGCTATGACTCAAGGGGTATGTGAGATTTTATGATTGAGGAATCTTCTCTTTGAATTACATTTATGCCCACAGGAATCTATTTGACTTTTTTATGACAACAAGGCTGCTACTGAAATTGCAAACAATCCTGTTCAGCATGATAGAACTAAACACATTGAACTTGATCGTCACTTCATTAAAGAAAAATTGGAGCAAGGAATAATTTGCATTCCATTTGTTCGATCATCTGAGCTGTGTTTACTAAAGGTCTTAATAGGAGTTTATTTCTTTCATGTATTCACAAGATGAGCTCGTATGACATATATGCACCATCTTGAGGGAGAGTATAGAATAAGTGAGGGTTATGTGTAATAATATAAAAGTTGAGGAACTTTATTGTAAGTTTTTCATTTAAATAGTATCAAGGGCTGAATCAAGCCCTAAGTTTGCAGCTTCTTCAATTACAACTGCATTGGATCATCTCTAATCTTTCAATCAATAATTTTTTTGGAATTTTCTATCCTTGAATATATATTTCACAACATAGTCAAATGAAATATTTGAGAGCATATTCAAATATTTTCTTGAGTTTTTATAAATTAAATCAAGTATTTCACAACCAAAATCTTTTTTTATAAATAAATGAATGTATGAATGAATGAAAAAAAATTAAGAATGAGACATAAGTAACGCAGACGACCTAATCGCATGGTCAGTTGTGATGGTTAGGGGTGGATGTCAAGATGAGAAATGAGGAAAGATGTACGAAAAAATGAGTTATTAAAGAATCAATCTTAACATCAAGAGGACGAGAGAATAGCACAATAGCCTCTTTTTCTTTTTCTTTTTCTTTTTCTTTTTCAGAAAAAAAAAAATCAAAAGTTAGACATCAATAGAATCAATATCTTTCTTTACAATTCTAATTAAATCAGGAGGCCAATCTCGCTCCAAGTTAAGATTTCTTTTTATCCTCCTGGCTTGATTTGCTAGTCAATCAGCTGTAACATTTGCTTCCCTTTTGATAAAAGTGATTGATAACTCCTCAAACTTATCTGCAGTCAATAAAATATCATTAATAATATTTTTAATACGCCAATTAATGCCAATTCTCTTACTACACATGTCCACAAGTAATTTGGAGTTAGATTCAATTATAACACAGCTATGATATTGCATAGCAGCCAAGTCCATCGCAAGCTTGATAGCAAGCGCGCAGCCAAGTCCATCGCAAGCTTGATAGCAAGCGCTTCACTCTCCAAGACAGAACGCTCATATGAAAGCAAGGCAGTAGCAAAAGCCTCTTGACTTTCATTTATTCATAAAGGAAAAGTCCCCTTAACATTTTAATATTTGCTCTCCTTCCGTAACCTATATTCAGAAACGACTTCTTCTCGACTAAATTCCTTCTACTCTCTCAAATTTTTATTTTTATTTTTATCTCTCTCATCAAACTTTTCTCACCTAAATTTTTCCTCACAAATTTTTACCCCACTTAATTTTGTAATAAAAATTTTTACCCTACTTATTTTTTCTATAATCACCTATTTTGATATTTTTAATTTTGTATTTATTATACTTTGAATAATAATTATAAATATTTTTTATTTATTTAAGTTTTTTATATTAATATTTGGGTTTGTTATTTAAAAATAGTATTTCAAAATAAGAAAAATATTATGCATACTTATATTATATTTGATTTTTATCCATAAAAATTTTATTATTTTATTATTTTAATTA
Organism: Canna indica; assembly: GCA_034359265.1. Lineage (NCBI taxonomy): Eukaryota > Viridiplantae > Streptophyta > Magnoliopsida > Zingiberales > Cannaceae > Canna > Canna indica. The sequence continues at coordinate 9,960,681 of CP136894.1, read as the reverse complement.
TTTTTAATCATTGAAATTCATATAAATTAATTTTTTAATATATAAAATTATTTTTAATATTATTTTTGTGTTTATGAAATATCATATTTTTAAAAAAAAACTTAAATAATTTCAAATTATACATATATATAGATATATAAGCAACATATCATTTCCGCCTAAACTCTCTCCCCTCAAATTTTTGCTACTTTTTCTACCTAAATTTTTTCTTCCAAAATTTTTATCCCACTTAAATTTAGAATAAAAGTTTTTACCCCACTTATTTTCTCTATATGCACCTATTTTGATATTTTTAATTTTATATTTATTATTTTTTAAATAATAATTATAAATATTTTTTATTTATTTAAATTTTTTATATTAGTTTTTGGGTTTTGAAATATCATTTTTTTGAGTTTGTTATTAAAAAATAGTATTTCAAAACTAAAGAAATTTATGTAGCTTAGAATAATTTAAATATTTTATTTTCTATTTTTTTCATTATGTTATCTTATATTTATATTGCATTTGATTTTATCCATAAAATATTTTTTATTTTTTTATTTTTTTATTTTTATCATTGAAATCTATATAAATTAATTTTTTTAATGTATATAATAATTTTTATGTTATTTTTGTATTTATGAAATATCATTTTTCCTTTATTTTTGAAAAATAAAAATAAATTATTTCAAATTTCTTATTTTTGAATTAGTTATCTATATTTATAAATTTTTAATTGATATATTTTACTTTATATTTGCATTATATTTGATGTTTACCCTTATAATTATTAATAGTTTTCAATTTTATCTTTTCAATATATTTTTTTGTCAAAAACCTATATAGTATTATTTGTTTTGAAATAGTTTTGATTTTCTCTATTTTTAAAATTATTAGTTTAAATTTTTATACAAAAACTTTTACTTTGAATATGTATGCATTTTGAAATAAATTAATATTATTACATAAAAAGATTATTACCATTTTTAGATTTATATCTTCTTGATATTTTATTTTGTATGTCACACTAGGTTATAAAATTATTTATATGGTTTTTTTAATTTTTTTTTCTATTTTAACATATTATTTTAAGCATTAAAAATAATTATTAATCATTAATCTAAGATAATTCATCTTTTATCTTTTTAATTCTTATTTTTATTTTAAATTTAATTATTACTTATAATTATTTTTAAATTAAATTATATACAAATTAAATTAATATATAGTACTTTTGATATTATTATATATTATTATTTAAAATTATAATTTAATTTAAATATCTCACTATTTATTTTTATTATCAAAAGTATTTTTTTTATGATATGATAATAACATTGTAACTTCTTTTTGAAAATATAGGTATAAAAAAATTTAATTTTAATTATTATGAATATTAAATTATTATTAAAATTTTAATTTAAAAAAAAAATAAAAATAATTTATAATTGAAGTTTAAAATAATTATTTTTCCAAAAATATAAAAAATTGTTTTAAATTTAAATTTATATAATTTCAAATTAAAATTATGTCACAAAATGTGAAAATATAAAAAAAAATCTATAGACTATTCTATTATATATAATAATATATTAAAAATACAAAATTCAATTTCAAACTTTTTTGTAAAATGTTAATAATATAGTAATTTATTCTTGAAAAATTTAGATATACAATTATGTAATTCTAAATTTTTTATTTAAATTATTAAGAATATTAAATTATAGATAAAATTTAATTTATAATTTAAGTTGTAAATTAATTTACTATTAAAATTTTAGATTTTATTTTAAATTTTATTAATATTTATTTGGTTAGAATCGAAATTAATTATGTTTGCTTAATTTTTAAATCTTATATATTATATTATGCATATTTAATTTTGAATTTTATTTTTCCTCCATAATTATGTATCATTAATTGAAAAATTTTGGAATCCATTAAATTAAGTAGGTTTCACTTTCAATTAAGTATGCTTAATTTTTAAATTTTCAACTATATTGAAATGCATATTAATTTCAAATTGTATTAATTTTGAATTTTGTTAATTAATGTAACTTAATTTCTAAATTTCCAAATTAAAATTTCTATATTTTCGAATCCATTTAATTAAACAGTATTAAATTTCTAATTAAGAGCGCTTAATTTCCAAATATTATATAGATATATATATATATATATTTGATTTTGATTCATAAAAAATATTACTATTTTTATATTTTTTACTTTTGATCATTAAAATCTGTATAAATTATTTAAGGAATATAATTATATTTTATATTACGTTTGTATTTATGAAATTTTATTTTTCTTTAATTTTTGAAAAAAATAACTTAAATAATATTAAATTTCTTATTGTATATATTATTTTACTTTGAAGAAGATGTATGCATTTTGAAATAAATTAATATCATTATACAAAAAGATTGTTGACACTTTTATATTATCATCTTATTGATATTTTATTTTGTATGTTACTCTAGATTATAAATGTATTTATATGGACTTATATTTTTCTATATTTCTTCTCTATGAACATATTATTTTTATGGTAAAAATAATTATTAATTACTAATCTAAGATGATTCATCTTTTACCTTTTTTTAATTCTTATTTTATATTAAATTTAATTATATAAATATACATGCATATTTTCATAATTATATATATCAAATTAATTAATATATTATTTTGTGATTTGTTTATGTATTACTATTTAAAATTGTAATTTAATTTAAATTATTTTTAAAATCTTACTATTGGTTTTTTAAAAAAAACATAATTCTTTTATAATATGATTATAATATGGTAACTTATTTCTAAAAAATCTAGGTATACAAATGTTTAAATTTGAAATTTTAATTTAAATTACTAAGAATATTAAATTTTAATTACAATTTTAATTTAAAATTTAAGTTAAAAATTAATTTACAATTTACATTTAAAATAAGGGTAAATTGCACGGAATCCCCCTCGACTATAGTCGATGTGCACAAAGACTACCTAAACTACCAAGTGTGCATGGAACCCCCCTCGACTATATTTTTTGTTCAAATAATCATCCTCCGTTAGCTCGTTCGTTAGTAACTTAACAGTAAAACTTCCATGTTTGCAAAACCTCCATGTTCAATGTCACATGGTAGTAATCTTTACATACCCTTCTTCTCACCCGACGATTATCATTTTTTCTTCTACCCATCTCTCACCTACCTACACTCCTCTCGTTGCCCTAAACTCCGTCGCCGGAGGAGGAGGAGGTTGCCGGTGACCTCCTCCTCAAGAATCTTCTCCCTCTAGAAGAAGAAGAGGAGGAGTATAGGTAGATGAGGGATGGGTAGAAGAAGTCTTGATCGTCGGATGAGATGGAGGATGGAGATTGTTGTCACATGGCATTGGAGAGGGGAGTTTTGTGCACTTGAGAGTTTTATTATTAAGTTACTAACGGACGGACTAATAGATAAGGATTATTTGAACAAAAAGTGTAGTCGATGGAGTTCCATACACACTTGGTAGTTTATGTAGTATTTGCGCACGTCGACTATAGTAGAGGGGGGTTCCGTGCAATTTATCCTTAAAATAATTATTTTTTAAAATTATAAAAATTAATTTTAATTTTATATTTATATAATTTCAAATTGAAATTGTGCTGGAAAATGTAAAAAATATTTAAAAAATCGATAGATTATTCTATTTACATATTAAAATATAAAATTTAATTTCAAACTTTTTATTTTTAAAACCACGGATTATATAATAATATATTAAAATATAAAATTTAATTTCAAATTTTTTTATTTATAAAATCACATTTTAACCGTACTTTAACTGCAGCTAGTAATTTGAAAAAGGAGGATCCACCCAAATCCTAACTACATTCTAATTTCCCTTTCATGACTTCCGCTTGGGTGTCAACACTCAACACCAACCAACACACTCGTCAATTTACAATTATGCAGCCGCCTACTTCACCATAATCAATGCAACCACATCGACCTAACCACCATCGAATAATTATGCTTCTTCTTCTCTTTATGTTCTTCTTCTCTTATACAAACGATCGATGCTTCTCCTCCTCCATTTTCTTTTTCTTGTGTTCCTTCTCCTCCTCTATATACATATATTTCTCATTCTTCTCCTTTCTTTTCTACTTCTCTGTTCATTTTTTCTAATCACATTATACTTGTAGGTGCCGCTCACGATCATGCAACTAAGTTGATCATGTCATTCACCTGTTTTAAAAAAGAAAACATATTTTTTAAAAATAATAATAATCAATTTTCAAGAACAAAAGTGGGTTTTTGCTCTGATAACAATTTGATGGTTTGTAAGCATGCTAAGATCATGAAAATGTGAAAACAAGTAAGAGAAACTAGGTATGCATGAATAGAAGAAAACTCAGAAAATGGAGAAGTGAAAGGAAGAACCAAAAGACCAAGAGAGATAAAAAAAGAGACAACAAAAGGAGAGATAGCACATTGTAGGGCGGATGTACACTAACCTCGTGTTTGAATATCCAACAAACGTCAAACTGGCATAATGAGGAAAAGTTCTTACGATGATTTTTAAAATAGAGATTGGAAGCCATAGGCGATACCCATTAATGAATTGTCACAAATTCGGCCATGAATTCGTGCCTAAATTTGTGGCATGATTTTCTCCAACAAGGAGTCCGAATTTGGACTTGGCTATGAGAAATATAGATGTAGACAATTGAATCAGTTGTTCAACTGAAAAAGAATCATCTCAATTGACCATGCGTGTAGAATGTCATGGTCGATTGAGATCCTATAGAGTCGAGACTCAACGTGACTCAACTCGACTAACATGACTCAAAACACATGATGTTGTCTCTTTGGGACTTATTAGACTCAAAACAAATAAGAAACTCAATAAAAATAATAAATCATAGTCCTAGTGTCATATAGGTGTGTATTGAACTCGAGCAACGCCTACTTGGTCCCCATCAAAAACACAGTATATTGTCCACTCCCCAACATAACTTTACTCCTTTCCTTAAACTCCATTAATTCCATTTTATATTTCCTCCTTTTTCATTCCACATGTATATTTTGCTTGGTAATGAATAAACAAGACTAAATGGCACACAACAAATTGTGTAGGGTGTGAGAAGCCTTGTTTCTTCCTTTATTTCTCTAACTTACCGCTTAACTATTTCTTCTCCATGATCCTTGTCTTTCCAATAGAATTAGCTACAAGTTTATAGTGTTCTCATCCATATCCTTTGTGTTCGCAATTATTTTCTCTAGGATGAGTAAAAATTAAAATGAATAGTGCTCTGAGTGTAACATTTCATGATTCTCTCAAAATTATCTATTTTGTTACCTGATATAACTATAGGAATTCTATTGATTTTCCTCATTTCCCTATTTATATGTTAGAATGGTAGCCTAAGATATATCTCCAAAAATCAAACATATATTTTGTTACATATTAGTCTTTTCCTTTTCTTGTGCCATGGTGTAAACACAACTTAGTAGAGGTTACCACATACTTCAACAAGCCAGTGACATCCCTCGTGCCATCAAATTCAAATCACTTTCCGACCCACAATATTTTGAAATACTAAATTAACTTATTTGTTTGCATAGTAAGATTTTAGCCTAATAAGAATTCAGTTAAAATTAATCAAAATAAAGATCCCGTGGGTTAAGCAAGCCTATGTCATATCCTGGATAAAAGAATAGGATAAGACAAGAATTTCAAATTTATTTTGGCTTCCATAAGAAAATTGGATATTAATATTTTTATGTAATTTCAAAGTTTCAAAACATACAAAGAACTATAGTAAATAAAGAAGCCAAAACAATATAAATCTCAACGTCTCATTGTCAACTCTGTTAATCCCCAACACAAGCTTCTTTTACTTGTGAAACTATATACCAACTATTGATATAAATCCATGTAATCAAAGTTTAAATTTAAATAAGGCAACTGACTACTGCAGGATTTTGCTAAGTGATCCAATAGTGTCATACTTTCTTTCGGCTAATGAATTTCTCTGTTGAGCCTTTGCCTCACATTTCAAATGCTAGAACATTAGGGCCTGTTTGGTTAGCGAAATCAAGTCTGTTTTCATGGTTTTGATTTCACTGAAACCAAAACTGCTTACGAAAACGTGTTTGGTTTAGCGTTTTCATGAAACTGAATCGAAACCAGAATAAAAACGAAACCAGTTTTCTTAATAAAAATGAAAACACCAGAATGTTGTTTTCTGTGGTTTCGAGACTGTCGGTTTCGTTATCAAAATGGAGTGACAACTTTGTAATTATAAATATTTTTTTTATAAAATTAATTAATTTAAAAATAAATCAAACTATATTAATTTTTTTAAAAAAAATAAAAATCATCATTTTCAACTCAAACTATTATCTTAAATTTACAAATTAATTAAACAAATTTATATTTAATTGACTCAAACCCAAATTTTAAAATAACTCAATTTTCTTAAAATTAATCTATTTATAATTAATCAAAACTAATTTAGACCACTAGAATTATTATTATTTTGAAATATTAACTATTAATTAATTTTTATATCTAATTGAACAAAAAAATCTCAAACTATCAATAACTTAATTAATTAAATATTACAAATATTTTATAATTATATTAGCAAATATTTAATTTTGTAAACTAATTAAATATTAATTACTACTAAAAATGTTCAAGGAAAATTAATATTACTTTTTATAACCAAATAAATATTCACTGATTTCAACTGACTAAAACTTATGTTGTTTTCATTAACCAAACGCGTTTTCGAAAAATTGAAAACTAGAAATCAAAATCAAGTTTTCAGTTTCACTGAAACCAAACCAGAAAATAGTTTTCGCTAACCAAACAGCACCTTAGTGTCCTAGGTTGAAAAGTTCGAGGACGAGGGCAATGAGGGCCAGGTTCTGGCATGGAATAAAATTCAGAGATATTTCATCGAGGCCAACTACATTATCAATAATCTAGAGGCACATGATTGTAAATGATAATACTAACTGAGCATGGAAGTTCAGTCACAACCCTAAGTCTCATTGTTAGAAGACAAAAAAAAAAGTTGTTGAAAGAAGATACGAGCTATCAACTCAAAAGTAGTCAAGCAACAATCAAGCGAGAGGTTACCAAATTTAGAAATTTAATATCTGGTTGAAATCACAATTTTTGTACTCAATTATCAAACATCAAACATCAAACATCATTTAAAGCAAGAACCCTTTCTATGGAAAAATTAGAAAACAGTAATCTAGTGGTTCTAGAAAGCGTACAATTCAACTTTGTGATCTCGGTAAATTAGAAAAGCATATGAATACCTCTGTTAGGAAATTTAGGATAATTTTCTGCAGGATCTAAAAAACTTAAACTCGGCGAGAAAAACGAAAAAATCAAATCCGATAATAATAATGCAGAAAAACAAAAGACAAAGAGGGTTAACGTGGTTCGGACTCGGCGGAGTGCCGATCCTACGTCCACAGGGAGAAGATGAGACTGTTTTATTAAATCTAGAAAAAAAACTTTTACAATAAGAGTGCAATAATCTAAATCCCCTTCAGAATACAACAAACTGTCTTAAATTAATTGAACCTGAAACTGGTACGGAGTAGAGACACTGTCTCTGCAAGATCTGCCTTGAAACTAAACTCATGCTGATGTATGTCAGAAACTGAGAAGGGGTACTCCTTAGGAAAAGAGTCGTAACAACACTCTTAATTTTCTGAATTTCTGAAACTCTCACATGAGGATTTTCTCTTAGTGTGGAATTATCTTAAAACTGCATATTAGATCCCTATTTATAATAGAGGGGGAGAGCCAATTCATGCCTACTTCAGTGGAGAAAAAATCTCTAAGGAATTTGTTGCTCCGTCTGATTTAATCGGATGGCTGAAATGCATCTTTTGACCAAAGAAACTTTCAAAATGCTTAGTGGCTTCACGTGATGCCTCCACATTTTTCTCCCTTTGACTAGTCAAAAGCAATATTTGATTTTCACATCATCAATTTGAAAACTTCTGAAGTTATCATCAATTTGAAAACTTTTACGTGTACCGCTACAACATTGACATGGGTATCTTGAGAAGATGGTGGGCTGGGCTCCCAAACCCATGATTATAAAATCATAGTCTATTTTGATCGAGTCCGGTTCAACATGGTTCAATCAAATTGGCAAATTGGTTCAAGCATATCTTGATCAAATCAACTCCGGTTTGGATCTGGTCGAACTCGTTGGATTCGGTTCGGACCTAATTTGAGTCAATCTCTAATTCTTCCTCATTTGATGAAAATTTGGGCCGATGCAATCCTCAAAAGTCATCCTCCTCTCCCACAAGGCTCGTATAGGGCATACGTCAAATCAGTGTTCAAGTGAGTTGAGTAAGCTTCCTGCTTGGCCTTAGGAACCCACATAGTCCTCCGAGTCTCCTCCTTCATTGTGTATTTCTGAGAAGGGATTTCCCTGAAAGCAAAATTTATACCTGATCCGGAGTTTGATTTTGCTGTGTTTTGTCTCGGAATCTGAACTGCTTCACGGAAAATGGATCCGTCCACCTTGTACAAATTATTTGACGTCCTTAGAGCCTTTAGTACCGTCGTGGCTCTATCATGTACCTCCAAGACTCCTCCTATAGAGGATGTCGTATAACCCCTAGTGTCAAGAACTCCAAGAGACACTAGATTCCTTCCTAGCTTCGGGACATGACGAACATTTGCTAGGATCTTTGTCGAGCCATCATGCAATTTTAATTTCACTGTTCTGAATCCGACAACTTTGCAAGGAACGTTGTTGCCGACACGAACTACTCCACCATTGGTGCACCGATAATCCACAAAGGCCGTCCGGTGTGGAGTCATGTGATAGGAACACCTAGAATCCAAGAACCACTCATTAATGCTACCGGTGGTTGATCTGTTCACCTGCTGACCTAGATTGCATGTTGCATGATCAAACATATCAGAAGAAGATGAAGAGGAATTTTGACCTGAGATGTGTTGTCGCCGACGAGACCGCCGTTGCCCACGGCTTGTCTTAGCAGTGCGTGTGCCATCTGTCACGACTAGTACCTCAACTTTCTCAAAATCTGCGTAAGAGGCTTCCACATGTGTGTCTTGACCCTTATTTTGTTGCTGTAATTTTTTCTTAAGACTGCGACATTCTGACTTGATGTGACCTCGTTTCTTACAATAATAACAAGTGACATTTGATTTGTTACCTCATCCTGCTTCATTAGAGTAGAGAGCTTCTCATTTCCCACCATTAGAGGAATTTGTTGTAAGATGTGTGTCCATGAGCTCCTTAGACACAAGAGCAGTGATCACCTGTTCTGGAGTAATAGTAGTCTTTCCAAAAAGCATAGTTTCACGAAAATTTTTAAAAGAAGTAGGAAGTGAACATAAAAGGAATAAAGTCTTATCTTCCTCTTCAATTTTAACACTCATATTCTCCAGGTTCATGATGATTGTTTGAAAAGTATTGATATGCTCTTTGACCGATGTGCCTTCTGCCATACATAGGAAATGGAGCTTCTGCTTCAAAGTCATCTTACCGGTGAGAGTTTTGTCCTGATACAAGGATGCGAGTTTGTCCAAATACCTTTAGCTGTCTTTTGAGATGCAATTTCTTGAAGTGCTTCATTTGACAGACTTAGGTACAAAACTGCAATTGTCTTTTGCTCCTTATATTCTTTCTCATCCTCGGTCCCCTGCATCTTATCCTTATTAAGAATAGCATCATGTATTTTCTCCATAGTTAAGATAACTTTCATCTTCATTGACCAAAGTGCATAGTTGACATTGCGATCTAACTTCTTAATATCAAATTTGGTACTCGCCATGGTTGGGAAGTAGGCTCTGATACCAACGGTTAGGAAATTTAGGGTAATTTCCTACAGGATCTACAAAATCCGAACCCAACGAGAAAAATAGAAAAACCAAATTCGATAATAATAATACAGAAAAAAAAGAGACAAAGGGGTTAACGTGGTTCGGACTCGGCGGGGTGCCGATCCTACATCCATAGGAAGAAGAGGAGATTATTTTATTAAATCCAGAAAAGAACTTTTACAATAAGTGTGCAATCATCTAAATTCCCTTCAGAATACAGCAAACTGTCTTAAATTAATTGAACCTGAAATTGGTACGGAGTAGAGGTACTGTCTCTACAAGATCTGTCTTGAAACTGAACTCCTACTATTGTATGTCAGAAACTGAGAAGGGGCACTCCTTAGGAAAAGGGTCGTAACGATACTCTTAATTTTCTAAATCTCTGAAACTCTCACATGTGGATTTTCTCTTGGTGTGGAATTTGTCTTTGAACTGCATATTAGGCCCCTATTTATAATAGAGGGGGAGAGCCGATTCACACATACTTTAGTGGAGAAGAAATCTCTAAGAAATTTGCTACTCCGTCTAATTTAATCGGATAGCTGAAATGCTTCTTTTGACCAAAGAAATTTTCAAAATGCTTGGTGGCTTCACGTGATGCCTCCACATTTTTCTTCCTTTGACTAGTCAAAAGCAATATTTGATTTTCACATCATCAATTTGAAAACTTCTGAAGTTATCATCAATTTGAAAACTTTTACGTGTGTCGCTGCCACATTGACATGGGTATCTTGAGAAGATGGTGGGTTGGGCTCCCAGGCCCATGATTATAAAATCATAGTTTGTTTTGATCGAGTCCGGTTCAATATGGTTCAATCAAATTGACAAATTGGTTCAAACATATCTTGATCAAATCAACTCCGATTTGAATCTGATTGAACTCGTTGGATTCGATTCAAACCCAATTTGAGTCAATCTCTAACAACCTCCTCGAGTAATTGCTCTAATTCCCTCAAGAGTGGAATTGAAACATGAGATCAATCGCTCAACAGAATCCACAAATTCGATCTCCTCCACCGGCTTAGCAACCCGGCCTGTTGGCCACGGAGGCGGCAGCAGACGCTTCCTACGGTGCTTGGTCTGAAGAACGCAATCCGTCATCCCCTCAATGTTTTCAACAATCCTCAGTCAATCCTCGCCATCCTCCTCCTCTTCTGCCACAACTGGGTAGGACATTGGCTCATCGCCGTCGCATTCGACGCTCGGTGGCTGGGATTCGATGCTAGCGAGGGGACATTGGCTCCTCTAAAAAATTTAAGCATTTTAATAAATAATAATAATAATAATAATAATAATAATAATAATTATTATTATTATTATTATTATTATTATTATTATTATTATTATTATTATTATTATTATTATTATTATTATTATTATTATGGAAAATATATGATTTTAATTTTAATTTTTTATTTTTTCAACGCAATAGTCAAATTTAATAAAAAAAAATTAGGAAGAAATATAATTCAAATTTTGGGATTAACAAAAATTATAATGTAATCGAAATTTCAAGTTCAAATTTAAATGAGATAATTATTGTTAATTTCAATGTTGAGGATAGATTAGAGAGAAAAATTAAATATTGTGATAGATTTATTACAAATGACTAAAAATTGAGATAAATATATTAATTTTCATATTTATATAATATTATAATATTTTTTATTACATGCTGATCAAATCCGGCGAGAGAAACAGAAAACTAAATTCGATAATAATAATGCAGAAAATATTAAGAGACACATGAGGTTAACATGGTTCGGACTCGACGATGTGTCGATCCTACGTCCACTGGAAGAAGATGAGACTACTTTATTAATTCCAGAAAAGAACCTTACAATAAGAGCGATAATAATCTAAATTCCCTTCAGAATACATCAAATTGTCTTAAATAAATTGAACATAAAACTGATACGGAGTAGAGGCATTGTCTCTGCAAAATCTACCTTGAAATTGAATTTCTATTGTTATGTCAAAAACTAAGAAGGGGCACTGTTTGAAAAATGATCGCAGTGACACTCTTAATTTTTTAGATCTTCGAAACTCTCACGTGAGAAATTTTTTATCTTTCTCTCGGTGTGAAATATTTTAAAACGGCATATTAGATTTTTTTATAATGCATAGAGAAGTTTTATTCCAAAGAAATTAGATAAGGCATGAGGTATAAATGTCTCTGGCGTCTGATTAAATCATCTGGCTACAGTATTAATTTTGACAAAAAATGAGGTGCTGGTGGCTGCTTGCAAGAATGGTTCAATTTTAACCAGGTTGATCACGCAATTCGAGGAGTTTAAAGCTTTATCAAATTGCATGCCACGTTCACGTGGTGCTCCATGTTGATCATCTTCGTCGGTCAACGTGATATATTTAAATATCAAATAGGAAAAATCAAAGGAAATATTTCGAATTATTAATTTTTTAATAAATCTGATCGATATTTTTATTTATAACTAATTTATACTTAAACTTTTATTTTGATTTTAATAATATACTCCCGTCAGCGGGATATTAAAGTAGTTATTATTTACTGACGTGAATTGCACTGTCAGCATAAATAAATTATTTTTTATTTAAATTTGCCCCGTCAGCTTGACCACATCAGCTCTGTTGATTTAAAAAGAAAATTAATAAAAATATTTTGAACTATTAAGTTTTTAACAAATCTGACCTATATTTTTATTTGTAGCTAATTTATACTCGAACTTTCATTTCGGTATCAATTATATACTGTCGTCAGCTAAGTATTAAAGTGGACATTGTATGCCGATGTGAACTGCACAGTCAGCATAAATAAATTAATTTTTTATTTAAAATTATCTTGTCATCAAATAATTCACGTCAGCAAAACCAATTTAAAAAAATATTAAAAACATATTCAATTGTTTTTCCCCCTTTTTAAGGTATGGCTGACGTGGCATTGAAGAGTTTTTTAATATATTTTTTTAACTAATCTTGTAGACGTGGATCATTTGATGATAAGACAACTTTGAATTAAAAAAATTGATTTATTTATGTTGACTGTGCAGTCCATGTCAGCATATAACAACTACATTAACACTCAACTGACGGGAGTATACAATTGATATCAAAATAAAAGTTCGAGTATAAATTAGTTAGAAATAAAAGTTTGGGTCAGATTTATTAAAAATTCAATAGTTCGGAATATTTTTATTAATTTCCCCCTTTTAAAACTAGTTATGCTGATGTGGATCAAATGCTGACGGGCCGAGGCAACTTTGAATAAAAAATAATTTATTTATACTGACTGTGCAGTCCACGTCAGCAAATAACAAATACTTTAACACCCAGTTGACGAGAGTATACAATTGATATCATAATAATAGTTCGTGTATAAATTAGTTACAAATAAAAGTATGAGTCAAATTTATTAAAAACTCAATAGATCTGGATATTTTCATTAATTTTTCCTATCAAATATTGTTGCGGTTGTTGCCTCCAACGTGCACGAGATGTGGGAATAGCATGCGCGTAGGCCAGCTTGGGTGGGCTCGGCCTACTCCTGGCCCGTCTGGTTGATGCTGGAGGTGGGCTCGGTCCATTTGCCTAGCCCACTTGGGCCGACCGAGCTTCGTGAGCTATATCTATTTATTTCTCTTTGGATTCAAATATAATTTGATCATATGAACTCCGAAATGAATTCGGTCGAACTCATTGGATTCGGTCCGGACTCAATTTGAGTCAACCCCTAACATGTGATAATAACAAAATATTTTTTTAATTTGCTGATTGGGATGATATGTCAGCACCTAACTGTTGCATTGAGGGACATTCGACGGAGGGATATAATTATTGTCAATCTTAAAGTTTGAAATGAATTAAGGAAAAATTAAAGGTTAAAGTAAATTTATTACAAAGATCAAAGTTTTAGATAAATATATTAATTTAATTGATTATATTGATGATTATATTATATAGTGTAAGCTAATATTTTATCGAATTTTATAATTGAAATTAAATATGAAAAGTTGTTAATAATATATAATAATTTGTAGTAATCAAATCCCATCTAAAATTTATGCAAAAATCTGAAATTTAATTTTTAAAACAATAGGACAATGACCACAATTATTTTTTTAAAAGTCCAAGTACTTGTAACATATTTTTTTTCCCCAAAAAGATAAGAAAGGTCGCAGAAGTCTCACTACAAGACGAGTGGCGGAGTTAGAAATTAAATTGGAGAAGGGCAAACTCTCAAATGAATAAATACCAAACTATCAACGATATTATACATAAAAAATCATTATAGACATCATCTATACATAATGCAAAGCATAGAACATAATTTAAAGTCTTAAACATAAAAATAAATTACAATGCTTATCTACAAATTTTTTAAATAATATGGAATCAAACTAAATAAAATCAAGCAATTAAATAAAAATTGCTCAATATCTTTGCTAAGCTTGATTTCTAAATAAAATGAAATCAAGCAACGAAATATAGAAATTATGGAATCAATTTGAAATTAAACATGAAGTGATGAAACAGTGGAATTAAAGCAAGGCTACAGCAGATGAGGGGCCGCAATATGCAATCAAGTAGATAAAAGCTTGATTTCTAAATAATATGAAATCAAACTAAATGAAATCAAGCAATTTGTAATTCATATTATTTAGAAATCAAGCTTGATTTCTAGGGGTGTGCATGGGTACCGGGTAGGTTCTAGATAGACCCGAATTAAATTCGGGTAGGATCCGGGATGAAAATTTAGGAATCGGTTAAAATCGGTTCCGGTTCCGGGTCCAACGTACGCATCGGGTACCCAGAATTGGAATCAAAACCGATATCCGAAATCTGTACTCTGGAACCTATTCATTTACAGGTTCCAAGGAACATGTTCCAGAATAGGTTCCAATAGGGTACCATGTTGGGAACCTGTACATTACATGTTCCAGAACAAGTTCCAACAGGCCGGATACCTTGTTGGAACCTGTACCCTGAAACATGTATATGAACAGGTTCCAACAGGGTATTCGAAATCGGAACCGAAACTTGTGGTTCCGGGTAGAGTCTGATTCTAGGTTCTAACAAGATAGAGTCCGGTTCCAAAACTTAGGAATCGATCTTATACAGGGTAGAGTCCAGGTCTCATGAAAAATACAGTGTATCCGGACCTGCTTACCCCTATTGATTTCTAGAAGTTTGATTTTATATTATTTAGAAATCAAGCTTCCATCTGCTCCAAATCAAACTAAAAGAAAAGAGAAAATTTGAGAATAGAGGAGTAGTTTTTAAAATAAAAGAGGGCAAAATTATTTATATATATATATAACAAAAAAAAAAAAAGGGTTAGCTTCCCATCCTATTGCAGTAGCTCCGCCCCTGTGTTAGACTAAACATATTGAGATCACCAAGCAAAAATATTTTTTCTGATGAAAGAAGACTAAACAAATAAATTAATCAAATATATTAGGGATGAGCGAGTTCGAGTATCTTGTAATTTTTATGATATTCGGATCCTACTCTGTATAGCACCGGTATGTTATTAGGTTTTAGAATCGAATCCTACTATGTTGAAACTTGAAATCGGATCCTATTCGAAATCACATATTTCGATTCCTGTTTTGAATATTCTATTGGATGAAAAAATGAAAAAAAACAATAGAGGCAAAGGAAACAAGAATTCAGTTTTAAGTACGTTCAATGAGAGATTACATGTCATGAAGAAATTTGACTAATTAATTGTTGACCAGTACTTTTCAATTTGTAATATAAGGAAGGATCTCATTGTAGCACTAATTATTGACTCCAAAAATTCAAAAGCATGTGAGGTAAGAAAAAAGGGTAAGAACCTAATGCAGTTAGCATTGTAAAGGTTAAAGTAAAACAATCGGACACTATGATGCAATTCTACACCATCTCCGCAAAATGCATCTTGTTCATCTAAAACACACAAGATTGAAAGCATTCAACAAATTTATGGTGTTACCCAACATATATATGTGGTACTGAAATTAATATGATGTTGCTATGTTTTGTTTTCTTGCCGTTGTAATCCAGGTGATTTAATTTAAAAAGTATCATGCGAGTAATAAATTGAGACCGAGCGACAAAAGATGAAATTGCTTCAATTGAGAAAAATGATATAAATTAAGGAGCTCACAACTCTTCCTAATCAAGCTATTGGTGTTAAATGAATCTACCGAACTGAGAAAAATTAAAGAGCTCACAACTCTTCCTAATCAAGCTAGTGCGCCGGCGACCACGCTGGGATGTAGATCGCCGTCACCCATCGGGACGCAATGGAGACGAGAGAGATGGAGAGTGAAGAGGGAGGTGAACTGTGAGACCGTGCGTGAGGTGAAGAGGGGGATGGAGACTGTGCGTGAGATGAAGAGATTGAGATTGTGCGTGAGGTGCGGCGGTTGTGGAGCGAGGAGGGGATGCGTGTGCGTGAAAGGGAGAGGGGAAGCGAGGGTTACTAAGTTAGTGATTAGGGGGTTAACGAGTTTGGGTTAATGGATTTTGGAGTTTTGAAAATATACATATTATCTAATATATCGGATCCGAAATTATAATTATATATATAAAAATCAATTCCGATTATCGGTTTCAGTTCCGGATACCTAGAAGGATGGAACTGAAACCAAATTTAACCGATTCTTTAATTTATTATCTGGATTCTATCCAAATTTATTTTGGATCTATGTGAAATCTAATTAATTAAATCTATTCGATACTGAGGCACATTCTTAAAATATATAATTCTAAACCAAATCTCTTTCCCCGCCTGCTTGGGCCAAAAAATTCTTATCAACTCCTCCGTTCTCTTCCCAACTTCCTGCACATGCTTTCACATGCGGACGCTCCCTTGTCTTCTTTTGTTATTATTATGCGAGGCTTGACGCAGTGACGCCACTCTCCCTGTCTCCCATGCACCTGTCCATCTCTCGTCCGTCCATCGCGTGATCAACTGCTGATCGAGGACCGCCATCTTCCTCAAAGATTAGTAAGGATCACGCATTGGCATCTGGTGATCAATATTGCATGCAACATCAGAAAAAGTTGATCCACGGCCGTCGTTTTCTGACGTTGATGTTGAGAATATTCTGTGCCAAATTAATTTAATCTAATCTTTGCCTGCCATCATCACTGTAATTAACTTGACTGACCTTTTTAGAAGACCTTCCGGCTTCAATGGAAATAACAACACAATTTAATTGTAATAAATGCATTCTCTCCTCTTAGAAATTAGATAATATTTCATGATATGTTCCCATCTAATCTAATATAGTAAAGGTCAATTATATACTGCAATTATGGACAGTTGGTCTTGATTATAGTCCAGCATATTTCTGTTGATGCTTGATTATAGTCCAGCATATTTTGGAACTTTGTTATTACTGCGACTATTAATTACTTTCCCAAATTAATGGAGAATATATATAATTGGTTCTTTAATTGCATGCCTTTCAGCCTTTATACAGTTGGTCTTGTTAAAATTATATGTTTTTTTTTGAAAAAGGATCACCATATCCATGATAGTGAAGTGTGTTAATAATTAACTATTTATGATTATTTAATTAAGAAAACAGAAAAGGAACACTCTGAAAGTATTGTCATTTTTCTATTCATATTTATAGGAAACGATGATCTAGTGCACAAATCAATTCTATTTTTGTAGAGTTTGGACTTTGGAGAGAATTGATGCAGGAAGTCTTCTTCTTAATTTTTTTATTTATATTTATATACAACAAAATTAGATATTTCTGATAATGTTTTATTTTCATTTAAATATTTATTTGCTTAAGTACAGCATGCTAATAATAGATAATAGACGTTTCAGAAAGTTGTAGGTAATCTTAAATTATGCAGTCATTTACTTATTCACCATGATCCATGTGCCCTTCGTCGCTCTTGATATAATTATATATACAGCGTTCCTTAACCCACTCCTCAATAGCAAGTTCATCTACCCCTTCTTTGATAGCTCTTAATGGGTCCCACACATGGAGGGTAGCGAGGAGAAGGTATAATTTTGGGGAAAAGTGGAATACGCTTATCGTAACTCTTCCGTCGATTATTTATCGCTCTTCAGTCCAAATATCTTCCTCCTCCGCGCCGCCGTTATTTCGGCGGTGGATCGAAGCAGGCCAGGATGTACTTGAAGCCCTCCTACGCTGCTAAAAGATCGCGCCTTTGCCATCGGCTCCCACTAACTTGGCGATCTTTGATTCATCTTCCAGGTATAAGCTTTTGTGTAATCAGTCTGTGCAATTCTAGTTTTGATTTTGATGCCTCTTGCAGCGGTTCCACGAGCTGTGTACTTGTGTTCTAATTTAGGTCCCGAATCTTGTTCCTTTTTGTGGAATCAGTGATTTATTCCTTAAGACGTTCCGAGTTTTTGGCACCACTAGAGGCAATTTCTCTATGCATGACTTGTATCCATTTTACCTTTTGTTTGTTCCTTCTAAGTTTATTGGGGGTTCAAGAGTAGAGAAGAATTATTGTTATAAGAATGTTGATGTTGACGATATCTGAAGGCACTTCTTTGTGGCCTTAATTGTTGATGCATGTACTTTCTCGAGTTTGTGATTTGAGGGTTTATGATCGAGAAACGGTTCTATATGCCTAAAGCTTCTTCTTTATTATCTGGTTTTCATTTGAGATCCTGGTTGCATTCTCTTTGTCCCATTTTTTGTTTGTCTTCTAAGTGCGATGGTATAGTGCAATGCGTTTCTCAGAGGTCTATGCCCTGTCCATTTGTCAGTTCTTCGACAGATCCCGTTCTGCTCTCCAGGATGTTGTGACGGTCTTTGAGGAAGAAACTAAATTAAAAGACGATTCATTTTCTTTGTCGTTATAATTTTCAGTTGCTGAAGTGGTTGGAAGAGGACAAAGGTGACCAATCGCATTATTAGAAGAAAAGCTCAAAAGGGGACGAGAGGAGTTAGTGTTGCTAGGAATCAATGCTGAATGATGAAGGTGGTGGAGTGGGGCAGAATACACACGAGGAGTGTTCTGAATCATGTTCGAACTTGGGACCTGACCATAGTTCGAAGGAGGCTTCTCCATCTCAAAGTGGAGCACTGCAAAAGGGAATGGGGCCAGGTGCAATTACACAGTCGAGGCACATGGGTGGGTCTGTGCATCTTTCAACACTTAGCATAATGATCTCCAATTCAGAGGACACTCCGAACCCCAACATGAGCATTTCAAAGAGTGAAGCTTCAGAGGGAGATGAACGAATAACTGTGGTGGCAGCTGCATCCAAGAAGGTTTTTTTGCCAAGATGTGAGAGTTACAAGGACCAGTGCAGGTAACTTGCAACATAATTATCTTTGTTTAATGAGTGTAATTTCGTGTGTTGTTTTCAGTTTTAATAGAGTAAAAAGGAAATTGATCAAATTTGGCTTGTTGTGGTTGGTTCCCAAATTAAATATCTATATGTATAATCATCCAGTCTCATGATATGCACTGTTTTAGAAGGTGATTTTGAAAAGAGAAAGTGCTATAGAAAAACTCCTTTCCTAAATGAATCTTTGAACATTTCTGCAAATGGTTATTGCTGCAAAAATCAGCTGACAGTATAAGCTAAATAAAGTCTCTATGTGTGATAACATTTCCACAAATTTACAATGTTGTAATTTGAGAACGAAAGAATGACTTATGTCCATTAATGCTGGTTTTATAATGAATTATAGATGAGACTGATTGACAACTGATCTGATATTATATAAGAGAAAGTGTTCTATTATTTCTGAAGGAACTATAATTGGTAAATGGAGCAATATTTTGAACTGTACAGCCCTGTCGTTTACAATTGTAATAGAGATGAAGAAAGTATATGTTTTGTATTAATTCTGAAGTTAGATCATTTAATTTGATTGTGAACGTTGAAAGATAACTCATACAAAGAGAAGGGACAATACTCTTTTTTTTTTTAAAAAAAAGGAAAATGGAGAGATATGAGTCCCACCATAATAAATAGAAAAAATAAAAACAATATAAGCTCGTTGTTACAATAGAAAATAATAACACCCCCCCCCCGCCACCCCCCCCCACCCCACCCGCTCCCGAAGGACAATAAGATTACAGGAAAAGTAGATGGATTTTGGTTTTGCTATTTCTCTACTTAACAGGCAGCTGGATTGGTAGACAACTACAAATATTAAAAACCTCATTAAGTTGGTCCCAGCAGCAGATGTTTGTAAAAAGTCTGGACTTTACCTTAGACTGGCCAAGTATGAGAGGTTCTAGGCTCCGGTCGGTCGTTCCTCATTTACGAAGCAGGCCCAGTATGTGAGGCTTTAATCAATGGTGGTTCTAGGATTAATGTATTCAGATAAATCTTAGTAAATAACAAAGTTGTTTTTCTGACTCAAAGCATAACCTTGCTGTCCTTTAGTTCAGAATCTCTGATAATTTTGTATCTTTCATATCTTCATCCTAGGTCCATCTACTAATGTTTTACTTGACTTTTTTGGGTTAATTTTTGCTAACTTTTCCATCTATCAGTGACATGTGCTACTCAAATGGCTAAATAGTCAATTAAATGGATGTGATTTACTTGATGAAAAATTCAGCTTAGATTTCTTTAAATGATTATTATGACCATACCTGTTTTTAATGCCACTATGCTTCTTTTCTCACTTATGCTGTTTGCTTAGATCTTTAAGTTTATCCTAGTAGGACTTCATTTACTCTTTTCATCATGACATGTGAATTTCTAATACTTTTACTTGAACAGAGTTTGTCAACAGCAAACAGAAGAACCACTTATTGATCTTGGATGTAGGTGCCGAGGTGAGCTTGCGAATGTTCACCGTTCTTGCATAGAAATTTGGTTCCGCACCAAAGGTTCAAACAAATGCGAGATATGCCAGTATGTCTTGCACATTATTAATTCTTTTCTTGGGT
Source organism: Canna indica (assembly GCA_034359265.1). Taxonomy (NCBI): domain Eukaryota; kingdom Viridiplantae; phylum Streptophyta; class Magnoliopsida; order Zingiberales; family Cannaceae; genus Canna; species Canna indica. Next base: position 9,939,930 of record CP136894.1, on the reverse strand, counting down.
TTTTAGTTCTGCCTAGAATTGTTTGTCTCAACTTGAGACCTTTTCTGCAGGCAGGTGGCTTCAAATGTGTCATTTCCAGAGCCTCATCCAAGTGTAAGTTCTTGTACATAAACATTAGCACCTTATGATATCTTTTAGTGATGTTTGGCAATTTTAGCTTGATCTGGTTCATGGGATTATAGGGGGAGGGTGTGAGGTTCTTGCCTATACGGAAGTTTGGTATCACAAAATCATCATTAGATCTATTTTACATACTTACATGTTATTGCAGATTTCTTTATCTATGCGAAACAAAATGTGGTTTCATGAACTTATCATTTATATTACTAGATTGGTAAAAAACTTGATCGACCAGACCTGAAACATGAACCAGCCCGAACTAATTGGATTGTTTTTTTTTTCAGTTACAGGTTGGGTATTGGGTATTTATTGAAAAAGCCCAAGTTTGGCCCGACCCAACTTGAAACTAATTTCTTTTTAAAAAAATCAAATTTAATTGGAAACCTGGTTTGACACAACCCAACTTGGAATTAATTGAAAACGTCTGGAGCTCACCTGAAAGTAATTAAAAAAAATCAAATGTAATTCAAAAACTTGATTTGACCTGATCCCAAATTAATTAAAAACCTCAGTTTGACCTGATTAGAACCTTATTTACCAAAATTTTAACCAAAAACTTGACCTGACCCCACCCTGCCCCTACATTGTTGCTTGTTATTTTAGTTGTTTTATCTGTGTGAATTGAAATAAATTATTAATTCTTAATAATAAGTTGTAAAACTCTATACACGGAAATGGAATTAGACTCTTCTGAAGTGTTCAACTTTTACATCATTCTCAATTTCTGATTTCATGGCATATCTTATATAGATGCTTATGCTTTCCCTAATCTTTATTATAGATAGGTTTTGACTATCTCCAGTATTGAAATATCATGTGATTGATCTGTTTGTCTGAACTTTTTTGTTTAACAGACAAATTACTGGGTTTGGAGGGTCAACTCAGCTCATGGCAGGGGGCAACAACAACATGAAAGGGTACGTGTGCCATTATATGTTTTCAGTTGGAAACAGTTATTAACAACTCTTCTGCTACAGTCCTGAATGGTTCATTATGCCAGCCGCCTTTTCTATGTTTATTATCTTCCGTGGATATTTATGGTCTTTTTATCCACAGGGATGCTTGAGTCCACTTTGGGTTGCATTTGCCCTTTTAATTGGAGGACTTTTTTTGGATGTGCTAATATCAGTTTCTCTTGGTATTTCTTCTCTGCCTGTTAACATCATAACTGGTATAATCTCTATCCATTCATATGAAAATCTTCTGTGCTGAACCATTGCAAAAATATCTGTCTGGTTTTGCATTGCATGCGGGACAACGTAAACTGGTGATTATAATATGCTTTGCATCATATTGGAATCAAGTATTTTTTTTTATAAATTACCAATTGAATAAACACATTTGGAGGTTTATTGCTGAACGAGAGTAATTTTGCCATGCTTCTATCTAAAATTTCCTTGCTTACCACTTTTATCTTCAAGTGGCACATGTATTCCCTGTGCACCCTAGGCAAAGAAAGAAACAAATGATGGTTAACCTTAAAGTAAGAGGTAGAAGTAGGAAAAATTACTGTGGTATGAGAAACACAAATGTAGCTGCACCTGCACACACACATATATAACAAAATTTCTTTAGTACCCTTAAGGTCCATATAGCCAATTAGCCAGCTTCTTGTTGTTGTCAAATAGATGCAAATGGCAACCATGAGTGTTTTCTAAAGAATAGTATGGCAAGAGTGAGATGTTTGCTTCAGTGGCATGCTTATCTTATTTCTAACCTAGTTCAATGTCCATTTGGTTCCTAATTAAGATGCGTCTCACAAGCATGGCTCCGCCAAGATGGAATAGCCGCATACAAGGATGTGCATCTCTCTCTGATCCATTTTAGATTTCCACCCTTCCACTTAACTTCTCTAAACTATGATCTCTCTATACCTTGTATTGCAGCTGGGACTCTTCCCACTTTGTCACTCTAGGATTAAGATCTTTCCATCCATATTTGCAACTCATAACCACTGCTCCTTAAAAAGGAAGGAAATATAAACAAATGAGTGTCTCTTTACTCCATCTTTGGCTTTCTCCTTTCCTAAGTACTTTTAATTGGGAGCTTAGACTTCATATATGGAATCATAGATAAAAGAGGAAACAACACTTTGGGAGGCAGCTTGGCCACCCCCAGTTCCCAACTACACTAATCTATTAATAAGGTCCTATCTGAAGAGAGGATTATATTTGTCCTTAAAGTACCTTCTTAATGAACAAACTATTTGATCAACCTGCTATTTCTCTTTCCTCTTTTTTCTCCTCATTACTTCATTTCTATTTCACAAATCTTAGTCTATGTTGCTTCCGCCTACCTCACATGATTAATTAAGTTCAAAAAATAAAGTCCTTGTGCCCACAGCTAAAGTGACTATATCTTTATTGATATTAATGTTGAGTTATACAAATACCGTACACCTTGATATTAGTATCATAACACAGGAGCCATGAAAAAATAACCTAGGAAAACATCTGTGAAGGATCTTCTTTCATGCTCTACATAAAATTATCATGAATTTAGGCATTAGTAAATACTTCTACTGAAGGAATAAAAATGTTGCTGTCATACATATGTTTATATTATGGATGCTGAATTAGGTAGCATGAGAAGCATTTGGAAACATTGATGAGCGTTCTATGTTGATAGTAACAATTATTAATGCACACTTCCTGCAAAGACTCTAGCTGTAATTCTGTAACTTCCACATATGGTCAACTATTCTTTCTCTCGAGCAAGATTTGGGACTTAGGTTCAGTTTTATACAGAACTTGCTTCCTACTAGTTAGAGATAATAAACATGAAGTTAGCATCTCTCTATATGTATTTTTGTATACATATGATAATCTCCATGTGCATTTCTATTTGCAGAAATTATACATATCCTGATCATACTGTTTCTTCCTCACTTCTAGAGATGCTCTTATCTAGTGAAAGTGTGAAACTATAATAGATCATATCTTTCTCAGAAAAAGCTGAAGAAAAACATTATTTTTGATCAGTACTTATTTCGTAGGTGTTCTTATTGTCCTGGGACTGGCTGCTGCTCTGCGGCTTTCGCTCGAGTGCTGTCAAGAGTTGGGTGCAACAAGAAATATACAAACAGATGTGACTTTAAATCCTGGCTATCATCCTGCAGTTTAGCTATTGTTGTATATAATATAAGGAAATAGTACAGTTTTTTGCCATTTTATTTACTTTCTGCTTCTAAAATATCTCCCCTAGTTATGGGTGAATGCCAATTATATTCACAGTTCACTTCATATTTGTCATTCCAGGAACTCATCTCCTGTTTTTGCTTATAGTCCACCTTCGTTATCTATATATTATAGTTCTAGCTCTGACTTTTGGGTTTTTCTTTAGTTTGTGCCTATTTTAATTATGTCAAGATTTTCAAGGCTTCTGCCAAACACAAGGCAATATTTTCTACTACAAGTTCATTGTTTAATTCATGGAGAAACAATTGGAGTATCACCTTAATGGGGTGGGAAAAAGACAATCTTATTCTGCCCAACTTGTGTCCTGAGTAGAGACTTGAAATATTTTGTTGCTCAGTGGTTTACTATTACGTCATTGCATCTTTCGTTCTATTTATTTGTCCTGAGTAGTATCATCTTCTTCTGAATTCTGTTTACTTCCTGAATAGGTGCTGGAAAGCTTGATTAGGATTTTTTTCTCTTTTATTGTTGATTCTGATACATCTATCAAGTTAGATATATCATGAAATCACAAAAAAGGAATTTGATTGAGAAATCTCTGTAGCGGTTATTTGTCAGACATCTAATGTCAGTTGATTAGTTGATTTATCAAACACAATTGGCAACTATATTTAATTAGCTGTCTTTAGGTATGGTATCAATCTCAGAGCAATATATCATCAGGTTACAAAAGGCAAACTATATGGCTTATGATTTAACTATCTACTACTTGTCTGTTATGTGGCTGAAGGTGTTGTGTCAACCTCGTAGATAGAAAAGAAAGAAAAGAAAACACAAGGATTCAAATTCGGTTATACCAAATTATTGAAAATATCAGCTTGTTGCTGAAGAATTCAGTTGGCATATTGTCATAAAACTAGAATAATGCAGCTTTTTCCTAGGAAGGTGTGCTCAAAAGCAGGCCATTACTTTGTCGGATGCTTTTGGATCTCGATTCTTGGCCACGTATAATCTACCAAGAGATTAATTCTATGCCGCCGGGTGACCTGCAGTCCTGCACTCATGATGTGTCTGTCTCTAACTCTCTCACACCAAACGAAGATTTCATGGGCATTGAAGTCTACAAATTTCGAAATTGTAGCCAGACATTTGGCAGATTCCTCTGTCATGTTGGATGCTAGATTCTCTATGATATGTTATTGTTAGGTGGTTGATCATTCTCTTTGGTAAGCTATTGATCGTCTTGACAAGTTCTTTTGCCAACTAGCTAATTACACATGAGCCTCTCCTGAGGCGACTTCTCCTTTGTGGGGACTCCGGGGAGGATTAGTGTTCACAGTTTTTCCCTTGCTTTTCGAGAGGTTATTGTGGTGACTCGAATCCATTCCAGGGTAACTTTACATTACACCAAAGCATCCTCTTAGGATTTGACACACAATGAGATTTAGAATTCTAATTCCATTCTTTATAACTTCCTTGCAGGTAGACAAAGTGGATTTAGAATTCTCTTTTATTCCAAAGCATAACTTATATTCATATGCTCTATGTTTTCGTTCCGAGCAATATAGTCATCCATACCTTTCATATCAATCTCACGAGTTTCTTATTCAATATTATTTAATTGTGACGACGAAGCATGTTAAAATAGAAGAATTTACATTATGCTTAGGGATAATAAGCCTCAAATTAATGGTTTTCACCGTGTCAAGATGCTGATGCTACTCTTGAGCAGTGCTAAGGCCAATTGCAATTATTGTTATTGTTCTAAAATTAAATTAACATTAATGTGTAAATAAGAGAGATTTTGATATTAATACACATGGCAAATGATAAATATATCCTTTACTATATCAACTTTAAAAAAATAGACAAAACATTTTTAATTTTTTTTTATATATTGATTGTTGTTTTTGTTGTTTGTTTTGCTAATATTTTAAAAAAATATTGTTGACGTCTGTTAGGAAGAAATTGGATCTTCCTGCAAGGATCCAAAAATCCAAACGCCAAAAGGAAAAATACCAAAACGAGTAAATCCAGAAAAAACACAAAGAACACCAAATTTACGTGGTTCAGCCCGGCGGGATACCGGGCCTATTCCACGGGGAGAAGAGGGCACTTGGTTTTATTAGAAGGAGGAGAAAACACGGCCAATACAAGAGCAGAATACAACTTATTAATAAACTGTAAAGAAAAATATTGCCTGTTCTTGGATATTTTTCTGCACCCCGAAATTTGGATTCATGCTTCTGCCTGAAAATTGTGGATGCGGCGTCCTTGATCTTCTTGCTTCTGCCTGAGACGGTGTGAAGGGGAAGAGAGCCGCTAGAAAAGAATCCTGCATGAGAAACGAAGTAGATGAGAGGCTCTGAGAATTATTGGGATAATCTTCTTCTTTGGAACTGCATATTAGACCCCTATTTATAATAGAGGAGGAGACCGATTCATGCCTGATTTGGTGGAGAAAAACTCTCCATAAAATTTGCTGCTCCGTCTGATTTAATCGGATGGTTACTATAATTTCTTTTACCAAGTAATTGAGACGGTGGATAAGCTTTTGGCTGGAAACGATCAAAAATAGACCGAGTTCCATGCAAGGAACCGGTCAAAATTGGCGGCTGGAGGGATGTTCGGCCCGCCTGGGCCGGGTCGAGCCCAAAACTGATGCTGCTTTTTCTCTCTCTCTCTCTCTCTCTCTCTCTCTGCTGGCCCATTTCATATTGGGTTTAAAATGAATCAACTCTCACAATTTCCTCCTTTGATGAATTTTAAGCCCGATGTGTAGCATTCTCCTCTTCTCCCAAGAGCCCTGTAGGGCTAACCTGCACCATGAATCAATCTTACCAAGTTCAGGCAGTGTTCAAATTTGGCCGTTGGTAGTACTTTAGTAAGCATATCTGCAGGATTGTGAGCCGTGTCAATTTTCTGAAGCTTTATTTCTCCTTTTGAAATTATATCCCTGATGAAATGGAATCTGACGTCGATGTGCTTCGTCCTTTCATGAAACATTTGATCTTTTGACAAATGAATTGCACTCTGACTGTCACTATATACGACTATGTCTCTATTTTGAGAAGTTAATTCTTTTATCAGGTTTCCAAGCCAAATTGCTTCTTTAATTTCTTCTGTAATAGCCATGTACTCAGCTTCAGTGGTAGAGAGGGCGACAGTAGATTGTAGACCAGCTTTCCAACTTACTGCAGTTCCGCCTATAGTGAAGATGTAGGCGGTAATTGATCTCCTTTTATCAAGGTCACCGGCATAGTCCGAGTCTGAGTATCCTGCAAATGATTCATTAGTTCCACCGAAAATAATACTGGTTTTAGAAGTACCATGTAAGTAGCGCAGGATCCATTTGACTGCCTCCCAATGTGCTTTTTCCGGATTTGCCATGTACCGGCTGACAACACTGACTGCATGTGCTATGTCTGGGCGGGTACAGATCATGGCGTACATAAGGCTGCCAATTGTACTTGCATAGGGTACCTGTGACATATTAACTCTTTCTTTTTCATCTTTTGGGCATAGTAATTCTGACAATTTGAAGTGTGCGGCAAGAGGTGTCTTGACGGATTTTGCTTCTTGCATACCAAAGCGCTCAACCACCTGTTTTACATAACTCTCTTGTGTCAGGTACAGCTTTCTTACTTTGCGGTCTTGCTTTATCTCCATCCCAAGGATTTTTCTTGCAGCCCCAAGGTCCTTCATATCAAATTCACCTTTAAGGTGTTTCTTTAGCCTGTCTATTTCAGTAATATCTTTTGCCGCAATAAGCATGTCATCAACATAAAGAAGCAGATAAATCATAGAACTAGTTGTTTTCTTTAAATAAATACAACTGTCAAAAGATGATCTACTGAAATCAATACCAAGCATGAACTGATCAAACTTCTTATACCATTGTCTGGGAGATTGCTTGAGGCCATAGAGTGACTTCTTTAGGAGGCAGACATGATCAACTTTATTTTTTACTTCAAACCCTTCTGGTTGTGCCATGTAGATTTGTTCTTCTAAGTCACCGTGTAGGAAAGCTGTCTTTACATCAAGCTGTTCCAACTCCAAGTCTTGCATGACTACTAATCCTAGAAGAACACGAATAGAGGTATGCTTAACAACAGGAGAAAAAATATCTTTGTAGTCAATACCTTCCTTTTGACTGTATCCCTTTGCTACAAGCCGAGCTTTATAGATGCCGCCTTCTTTGAGTTTGTAGATCCACTTGCACCCAACAAGTTTCTTGTGCGGTGGAGGATTCACAAGTTCCCAAGTATTATTTTTCTGCAAGGACTTGAATTCTTCTACCATCACTTCATGCCACTTTCTTGAATCTGTCCGGTTTAGAGCTTCTTTATAGGAGGCTGGTTCTTCAGTGCATGGAGTTTCTTCTGCCACTGCTAGAGAATATGTAGCAACATTTGCATACCTAGGATTAGGACATGGTGCTCGCCTAGGTCGGTTGAGGGCAATGGAATAAGGATTATCCTCCTCAACTTGATGTTGCTCCTCCTGGACCCGGTGTGGCTCCTCCTGAACTGGGTGTGGCTCCTCCTGGACCTGCACATGTTCTTCAGTGGCCTGTTCTAATGGAGCAATGTCATTGGCTTCTATGGAAGACGATCGAGGCGTAGGTGTAGGAAACCAGAATTCTTTGGTAGCAGGCTGAGGTGGTGTTTCTTCTGGTGGCATTGTAGGTTCCTGTGAGTCCTCCTCTTCTTGGTTCTCCTTTTTCATTTTCAAAAGTACCTGTTCATCAAAAATTACATCTCTATGGATTTCTGCTTTACAATTATTTAGACACCATACTTTATAGCCTTTCACTCCACTAGGATATCCTAAGAAAATACATTTCTTTGATCTAGGTTCTAATTTTCCTTCATTCACTCTGACATAGACAGTGCTCCCAAAAATTTTAAGGTGGTCATAAGAGGCTGGCGACCCGGTCCATTTTTCCTCAGGCGTCTTGAATTCAATAGATGAAGAAGGTGATCGATTTATCAGGTAGCAAGCGGTGGATGCAGCCTCTGCCCAAAAACTTTTAGAAAAGTTAGCATTAGAAAGCATACTTCTTACCCGTTCTATGATGGTGCGGTTCATCCTTTCTGCTACTCCATTCTGCTGAGGTGTGTAGGAAACTGTGTGATGTCTTATGATCCCTTCTCTGGAGCAAAAATCTTTAAATTCTCCACTACAAAATTCTAGGCCATTGTCGGTTCGCAGGGTCCGAACATATCTACCGGTTTGCTTCTCAATCATTGTCTTCCAAGACTGAAATTTAGAGAAGACATCAGATTTATTTTTAATAAAATAAGCCCATACCTTCCTGGAGTAATCATCAATAAAAGTGAGCATGTATCGAGCTCCTCCTTGAGATTCAACCGGTGATGGCCCCCATAGATCAGAGTGGATGTAGTCCAATTTTTCTTTTGCATAGTGTTGCCCTGTGGAGAATGAGACTTTTTTCTGTTTGCCATAGATGCAATGTTCACATAAATCTAACTTAGCAAATTTCTATTTTCCAAGTAGTCCCTTTTGTTCAAGAATTAGCATGCTCCTTTCATTAATATGTCCTAATCTCATATGTCATAATTTAGCAATATCATCAGAGTGTTCAGAAGTTACCATAGCTGCACCACTTATTACCGTTGTGCCTTGCAGGATGTAGAGTTGGTTTATTTTTAATGCTTTCATTACTGTTAAGGACCCCTTTGTGACTCTGAAAACTCCGTCTTGGCCTGAATACTTGTATCCAAGTGCATCTAATGAAGATAAAGAAATTAAATTTCTTTTAAGACCTGAAACGTGCCATACCTGAGTTAGAGTCCTTGTAATGCCATCATGCATTTTAATTTTTACTGAGCCAACTCCTGCTACTTGACATGATGAGTCATTTCCCATTAGCACTTCCTTACCATCAGCATTTTCATATGTGGCAAACCATTCTCGGTGCGGTGTCATAAGATAAGAGCAACCTGAATCTAAAATCCATTCATCTCGAGATCTAGCATAACAAGCAGAAACAGTAAGTACCTCTACTTTTTCATCCTCATCAGCATAGGATGCTTCCCCGTTCTGATTTTGTTCCTCCAGTCTTCGTTTCAGCTTACGGCATTCTGATTTGATGTGTCCCATCTTTTTGCAATAATAGCACTGCACATTTTTAGATATGGATTTAGATCTGAACTTACCCCGGCTTTTGTCCCGTGACCTGTTTCGTCCTCTAGTGTTCAGGGCTTCTCCACGGCTTCTAGAGGATCCTGTGGTGAGTTGAGAATCGACAATCTCCTTGGATACTAGCATCGTTGTCACTTCATCCAGAGTTATAGTATTCTTGCCATACAATAAACTTTCACGAAAATTTTTAAAAGAAGCAGGGAGAGTAATTAGAAGCATAAAAGCTTTATCTTCTTCCTCAAATTTAACTTTCATATCCTCAAGATCAGCAAGAATAGAACGAAAAATGCTAATATGATTTTTAACAAAAGTGTCATCAGTCATGCGTAAAAAATATAATTTCTGTCTAAGTGTCATCTTACTTGTAAGAGTTTTATCTTGGTAGATTGTGACAAGCTTTTTCCATACATCTGCGGCGGTCTTTTCTGATGCAACTTCTCGTAGTGCCTCGTCGCAAACGCTCATGTACAAGGTGGCTTTAGCACTTTCATCGGCTCGGTCCTTTTCTCTTTCAGTGCCTTCCATTGCATCTCGCCCACGAATAGTGTCCTGAAGGTTCTCTTTAATCAAAATTGCTTTGATCTTCAAAGCCCATAATGAGTAGTTGACATTATGATCCAGTTTCTGGATTTCATATTTTGCCCCTGACATTGTGGATTGTTGGCTCTGATACCACAACTGTTAGGAAGAAATTGGATCTTCCTGCAAGGATCCAAAAATCCAAACGCCAAAAGGAAAAATACCAAAACGAGTAAATCCAGAAAAAACACAAAGAACACCAAATTTACGTGGTTCAGCCCGGCGGGATACCGGGCCTACTCCACGGGGAGAAGAGGGCACTTGGTTTTATTAGAATGAGGAGAAAACACGGCCAATACAAGAGCAGAATACAACTTATTAATAAACTGTAAAGAAAAATATTGCCTGTTCTTGGATATTTTTCTGTACCCCGAAATCTGAATTCCTGCTTCTGCCTGAAAACTGTGGATGCGGCGTCCTTGATCTTCTTGCTTCTGCCTGAGACGGTGTGAAGGGGAAGAGAGCCGCTAGAAAGGAATCCTGCCTGAGAAACGAAGTAGATGAGAGGCTCTGAGAATTATTGGGATAATCTTCTTCTTTGGAACTGCATATTAGACCCCTATTTATAATAGAGGAGGAGAACCGATTCATGCCTGATTTGGTGGAGAAAAACTCTCCATAAAATTTGCTGCTCCGTCTGGTTTAATCGGATGGTTACTATAATTTCTTTTACCAAGTAATTGAGACGGTGGATAAGCTTTTGGCTGGAAACGGTCAAAAATAGATCGAGTTCCATGCAAGGAACCGGTCAAAATTGGCGGCTGGAGGGATGTTCGGCCCGCCTGGGCCGGGTCGAGCCCAAAACTGATGCTGCTTTTTTTTTTCTCTCTCTCTCTCTCTCTGGCTCATTTCATATTGAGTTTAAAATGAATCAACTCTCACAACGTCTATTAGTTTATATAATTTTTACTAAAGTTAAACGATCATATTCCTATTTTGTACATATGATTTTTGCTATTTATAGCATCTTCCACTATACACCCAAACTTTAATGTAATAAATTCAATATAACTAATGTTACTAAAAAAAGTAATAGATATTCTTTAAACAAAATCAGTTGTTTCCATCACATCAGGATGACAACCATACGTGCCATTGCTTTCATGTTTTTTCTCCTTCTTTTTTTTTTATGTTTTGTTCTTTTTATTATAGGAAGAAAATAAACGTTTAATTCCTCTAAATACCCATTTAATAGATATATTTTGCTCCTCTTAATTTTAAAAATCTCCATGCTCTCCTCAAATTATAGTGTGAGCCCTGAACATATATGGTTTTTTATTTGTATGAGACCATTTTTTATATGATCCAAATTGAAAAGACTTTAAAAAAACGATCCTCCTTGTAAGCTTAACAAAATTTGGTCAAAAAAAAAATTTGAACAAAATTATCCTGGATACCCGACCTGTATAATGAAAAATAATATATTTATTTTAACAACCCGTCTACGTGTCCCCAACCCGAGACAACTCGTGAATAACCTATCCATATGCCAACAATAACAGACAAAGACAATGTATATCACCCTAGATGTCGATAACTCAGGACAACCTGTGACAACCCGTCAATGGAGTTACCAACCCAGGATAAAACACAAAAAATACCCCGCCTTGGTATTCTTATTTGATTGTGTGATTCGGGGTTTTAAAGAGTTTATACGCCATGTTATTACTATTAATGTCGTACATATGAAGGGAAGGTTCAATGATATTCTTTTGATTGCCACATGCAAAGATGAAAATGAGCAGGTGTAATAATATGTTCCTTAAGTTTAGTGAAACTTTCAGATTTCAAAATTTGCACTTGTTCTATTTGGAACCACTCCCCGATTAAGACGGATTGTCTCGATTAGTGATCAAATTACGAGATCGAATTGCCTCAAAATTTAATACCAAAGAGTTTTTTTAATGCACTCATGCAAAATATAATTATTTTTTGTTAACGTTACATAGAGGGTCAAGTTTTAAATTGCTTATCTCAGAAGGGTTCTTTCTCACAATTTGTTTTTTATATTAAAAATTAATTTTTTAATTAATTGATGTATATACATCAATTGCCACGTAAACATTGATTTATTTAGAACATACTTCAGTGAATTGATGTAGCAACTGACATATGTACGCGTCAACTACCATGTCAGCATTAATTTATTTAAAATATACAAATGATAGCTGATGTATATAGACTAATTAAAAAAAATCCTATTACGATTACTTATGCGTTGACTATGGACCAATCACTATCAAATACTGATATTTTTTTAAAAAAAGTTATATTCACTCATGAATAATTTTATATCGCAGTGTCTAAGATAATCAATAGGAAAAATTTAAATATTTTAATTTGTAATTCAGAATGTCATATTGAAAAAGAAACTATAAATATTGTATACCAAATTTTTTTTCATAACTTATAATTTTTTAAAATATTTTTTTTTAATGATTTTTGCATAATATTATTTTTCAAATATTAAAATATATTAATAATAAATTTATTATATATAATTTGAATTAAAATCAGCGCGCCTTATACTAGTTTTTAAATATAATTATACGGACTGCCTGACGCCGAAATGTTTCGACGCCGGACTGCCTGGCGCCGAAATGTTTCGACGCTGGATTGCCCAACGCTGAAATGTTTCGACGCTGAACTGCCCGACGCCGAAATGTTTCGACGTCTGTGTCAGCCGTCAAAAAAATTTTCGACGCCTGCAGCAGACGTCGAAAATTTTAATATTACAATTTTTTTAATAAAAAATATTTCGATGTCGTTAGACGACGTCGAAATTTATACGCCGATATATTAAAATTTTCTTGTTTTATAAAAACAATGCAAACATATTTAAGATGTCACATTGAAACTTAAGAGAGGTGAAACGTGTATTTAATCTATAGAGGCGGTACACTTTTTTTTGGTTTAATTATATTTTTGGTCTATCAAAATATTATGTTTTTTCGTTTGGTCCCTCCTTTTTTAAAAAAAATCGTTTAGTCCATCAAAAAATATTTTTATTTTCGTTTGGTCTCTCTGTTAACTTTTGTTGTTAAGTGCCACATGACAATGCTGACATGGACTAAAGATGGACCAAACAGAAAAAAATTAGATATTTTAAGGGACTAGATGGAAAAAATATATATTTTAATAACCTAAAATATAATTATATATTGTTATGCTTTAAGTTATTAAAATGTATATTGTTAAGTTTTATGCTATTAAAATATACATTTTTTCCATCTAGTCCCTTAAAATATCTCATTTTTCTGATTGATCCCTCTTTAGTTCATGTCAGCATATATCACCATGTTGACACTTAACAGTAAAAGTTAACGGATGGACCAAATGGAAACAAAAATAATTTTTGATGGACTAAATAAAACTTTTTAAAAATGAGAGACCAAACGAAAAAATAAAATAAAATTTTGGGGGATCAAAAATATAATTAAGCCTTTTTTTTCTTTATTATAAGATATAAAAAATCTTAGTTGAATAATTTAATTCTCATTCGGAGTTCTTCAAGTCTGAATATATATAGATATCTAAATTCTCAGTTTATTTTTTTTATTTAAAGTCACCAGCTCGTTAATATCATACGCGAAAAACAACATCAATTTTATTTTATCTCACTTATTAAAAGAATTATTTAATTTGAACCTTCAAATTTTGTTTTTATTCACTATTATTAAAAAAACCACCAATTAATTAACTTACTATGTCTTATTTTATAAATAACTTACTATTATCTACAAAATTTAGGTCAAATTTGCGGAGCTGGACAAGAAAATTCACAATTTATTCCGTCGGTGCCCCAAAATTTCGCAGATAATATTGAAAGAAAGATATCGAGGAAAGCTGCAATTTGTTCTCTCTTGAATTAAATCAAATCCGAACAATTTTCCGCTCTAATCGGCTTCCGCAGATGGTGCAGATTTTTAAGCATGATTTATAGCCTTTTTTATTTTAATTTTGGCATTTATTAATTGTATTTGCATGGAATTATTTTATTTCTTAGCATATTTTTCTCAGATAATAACTAATAAGTCATCTCATATCTATCTATAAATAAAAACCTAGCTATTATACAATGAAACTTTGAGAGTTATCTCAACTCCTAAAATTTAAGGCAGTGGTGGTGCAGTGTGCTCTCTTCCTCTTTGATTTGTGAGTGTTCAGGTTGATTTCTTTTTTCCTTTTGCTCTTATAATTTTTTTGATATTTTGCATGTTTCTTTAGTTAATTTTTATTTATTATTGATGTTAATCTCAGTCTTCCATTAATTTATGCCAACCTGCCTGGCAAACTGAAATCCTCATCTTAAAAGTGCAGGCGATAGCATATTGGGAATATGTTTATGCATCAAATACGTGCAAAGTTCCCATTTCATGACCACTTGTCACAGTTGGGCAACTAGTGTCGGAATATATTCAAAACCTTTGGCTTTTGCAATCCCATGCATGCATTTTAGCCATACGATGTTGGCCATAAGATCAGACTCACCTGGTCAAATTAATTCCTATCCGAGTAAAAAGTTTTTTGTCTTATTTTCCCATTATGTAGGTCTGCATATATATACTCCATCATCCACATGTTTTGATCTCACAAGAGAAACAAGAATCTGATTTATAATGCATATCTGAATCATTCTTTTCTTTGGAATTGAAATACATCCTTTTTTCTACAGAAGAATTTAGAATAAAAGGGTGATTCTGCAATTTATTCAACATTTTTTTTCAAAGAAGTAAGATGCCATAAGATAACCATGCACATTAGAAAGAATAAAAAGAAGAAGCAAGACTTGCTGAAGAAAAATCAAATGTTTATCAACACTGCTTTTACATTGTTAGAAAGCAACCCGTCAATATTTCTCTTCCAATTAATTCGTATTATTTGGATCAACCAGAGTTTGTCTGTTGCTATTCATATTTCCTTGTGATTTACAAGATATATAAACGCCAATGATATGTGAATGAAGGACAATTGTATCAATTCAGCATCACCTACCTTACAATAAGAAATCATCAGTACCCCATCATTCCTGGGATGGGGTAAACATTTGATTTATGATCAAATCATCAGTACCTTACAATAAGAAATCATCAGCATTTATCCTTGTTTTGCTAATGGGGAAAAGAAACCGGCAACTACAGAGTAGGAGATGTCTCTCTCATTCATTTATGATCAAATCCAAGTCAGGAGTAGGATTTGGATGAAGCATCTACAAAGAAACAAAAGAGTCATCCTCTCTTCTTCCCTTTTTATAAAACCAAATGCAATGCTTGAGACAAAAAGGACAGCGGTCAACGCCCATGTCTCCTGCACGACCTGCCCTATCGCTGATGGTGAATCTTTAAAAACAACGGCTGCATTGTTAATTTTACAATTCCTCTTTTAAAATTATTCCAAATTAGTCAAATATATTTTATCCCATGATTTTTCTGTACATTAAATCGTCGTTTATTCCTTGATGATTATGTATTTTTTTGCGTATGTTATGCAGCACTGCAGCAGTAAATCCTCTTCTTCCGCCACAGATTCTGTGGTTCCCACGACGAAGGCCAAACAAGCGAACGGATCCGAGGGATGACGATAAGCGCAGCCTCAAACGGGTCCACCGGGAACCTGCTATATCCGGTTATCCACCTTCGAAATCAAAGAAAACCTCCTTGCGGCGTAACCGGCTCGGGCGGTCTTTTTCCAAGGTCTCCTCCCCCTCTTCTCCGCCCACGGCTTCTTCTTCCTCCTCCACATTCTTATCTCCACCCTTTAAAACCACCACCTCCTCTCCTCTCCTCCTCAATCCAACAACACCGCACCACAAACAACTCAAATAGGATGATTTCGGACCGCTCCGTGTCTTGCACCACCTTCAACATTCTCGCGCCAATCTACAAGCGCCTCAGCGAGAAGGTAATCTCGATTGGGGTGCGATTTTTATTGATTTATCTTTTTCTGTTTTTCTTCGATATCGATCTTATTCGATGTGATTTGCTTTTGTTGTAGGATCAGAGTTGCCGGGAGAGCCAGTACAGGGCGTACTGGCTGAGCCGGAATGAGAGCATCATCGACCGCCTCTTGGGAGATCGGTCCTCCGTCATTTGCCTGCAGGTGAGATCCCTGTCCTTTCCGGTTTTGTTCTCAATGTGGGCTGCTAAAGGTTGCAACTTGTGCAGTGATGTTCTGCTTGATTGATTGGATTCGTGTAGGAGGTTTGGTTGGGGAACGAGGAGCTGGTTGACATGTATGAGAGGAGACTTGGCGATGCCGGCTATATCAGCTTCAAGCTTGCCCGGACCAACAATCGCGGTGATGGTGTGTACTCATTGAGATCATGTTGTGTGTGTGTCTGTGTCTACTTCTTATTGTCTTCCTTATACTGTTCTTTTACCCTTGCGTGTTTGACTGCATATTATCCATATTTTTTCCCCTTGGCCTCTGTTAATGACCCTAATTTTTACTAATCTAGTTGTTCCCACTTATTGGGGGGAAAACTACGTTTATTTTTGTTAGTTTGACTTGAACCGTTTTATTATTATTATTATAACTAGTTTCATTTGTCTATATAACCTTTAGTTGTGCTGTTTGGAATTCCATAGAGTTCCGCCGATGGTTATTGCTTTAATGATGTTGCTTCATAATAAGTTGATTTTGTTTTGTAGTAAGGTAATAGTTGCCTTATTTCCATCTATTGACATTTTTCTACTCATGTACTAATGCTTTGAGTTTTTGTACCTATAATTTATCTTGATACATCTATTTCATCTTTGTTTTGATTGATTATAAAGTTAATCTTTGCTTTTGGTAATAGTTGCACTAACGATTGGCATAGTTTGGCTCTCTGTCGTAATGAATTTAATTTAATTTTTTATTGGAAAGGTTGGTTCCTTTGAAGCTCATACTTTTCTCACCTTCATGTAAATTGGTCTTTCTGAAATAGGCACCTTTTCTTTTTCACATAAACTTTTAATCCAACATCTTTTTGCAAAGATCAACTTGATTAGTTGTTCTTAGACTTGATGGGACAGCTAGCTCAGTAACCTTATAGTTCTCAACTACTATCCAAAATGTTTAAGCTAAAATTGATGGTAGTAAACCTATCAAATCTTATTAATCACGAAAACTTGCCATAAAGTATTGATTTGGAACTAAATCAGGGTGTTATAATTCTTGACTCAGGTTGCTCAAATTATCTTTTACTAGTTTTTTTGCATTTTGTGTAGCTGGATTCTTCTACTGTTTAAAGATTTAAACATTTTAGAATTGATAAGTATGGAAAGCCCCAAAAGAGACCAAGGTGTTCGTTTGCATAAATGGAAAGGAATGTTTACTTACTTTTTAGTTATATTACTTGTGTGAATTGGTACTTACAATAAATACACCTATTTGTTTGCAGGGCTCCTCACTGCTGTTCATAGAGACTATTTTAGGATTATAGACTACCGTGACGTGCTGTTTAATGATTCTGGCGACCGAGTTGCTCAGCTATTATATGTTGAATCAGTAGTTCCATTATGGCAAGGACGTAATAGTAGCATAAATGCTCAACTCATCATTGTGAATACCCATTTGTTATTTCCACATGACTCCAGTCTGTGTATAGTTCGTTTGCAACAGGTATATTTAGCTGTTCCAATCCATTGTCTATTTTGTTTTTATTCACGAGAACCATGTCAGGGACCTTACCATGTTATAGTCCATAGGTATACAAGATTCTTCAGTACATAGAGACATATCAGAAGGAGAATAATCTTACTTCAATGCCTATTATACTTTGTGGGTCAGTAATCAATATCCACCATTTCCTTCTTCTTTTTTCTTTAATCAGATTTCATTATATTCTTTATCCTGCACAGAGATTGGAATGGAAGCAAACGAGGTCATGTTTATAAGTTTCTTAGGTCACAGGGATTTGTATCATCATATGATACAGCTCACCACTATACTGACAGTGATGCAGATTGCCACAAGGTTATCTTTATGTTCTCAGAATGTGCCATTTTGGTTCTATGCTAAGATCTTCAAATTGTATACTTCACTTGACACAATTTACCCTTAATAAATTTTTTTGTTTCTAGTGGGTTAGCCATCGCAACCATCGTGGGAACATCTGCGGAGTTGATTTTATATGGCTTCTAAATCCAACCAAGTATAGGAAGCCCCTTCGCTCTAGCTGGAAACAAGCAGTTTTTGGCATTATTAAGGTGAATGCTTGGTTAGCATTGTTCATGTATTCTTTTGTTTGTGATATTGTGATTGTGAGCTGCAACTTTTCCTTGCGCATAACACACTATTTACAATTCTCTGTTAATTAACTAAATGAAATAAAATTATATGGTTGGTTGTAGATTTTATAAAATGATATTTCAATCTTAACCATTAAGACAGATTCTTTGTATGATTCTGTAACACTAATATCCATATCAGGTGTTTGTTGTTGCCAAAATATGTCATTTACTTCTTATAAACAAACATGTACAAGGACTTAGAGGGATGGGGAATTCAAGCCTAGAGTTAGAATTCAGGCCTTGTACATGTTAGAATTAGAATTAAGGTAAAATCATTTTATCTTAGAATATTAGTGTTAGAATTCAAGCCTTGTTCATAATTCAAGCCTAGAGTTAGAATTCAAGCCTTGTACATGTACATTTTGTGTAATGCTGCAATTTGCTGATAACAGGAAGAGGGATGGGGAATTCAAGCCTAGAGTTAGAATTAGATTTGTAGAACATATTGAATTTTTAGTTTACATTTAGTTATAAATCAGTATGTGTCTGTTTGCATTCTCTGCAGGTATCCTTACTAAACTCCTTTCAATGCTTATGAAACATACAGGCTTTATTTTTCAGGTTATCTACATATAATTTTGTCTTAATCAGATTGACCTAACACGTGGTTTGTTGTTTCAGTATCTTCTGCAAGCAGCTTCCCTGACAGAAGAGAATGCATTTGCATTCCTCAAGGCGGACAGTCCTGGTGACTACATCACCTACACTGGGTTCTGTCAGGCACTCCACCAGGTAATATTTTTTTTTGAAGGGTAGATGACCTTTTGACATCCTTGGAAAGGACAATCTAATTCCTTGGATCTATGCAGTTAGGTGTAACTGGCAATCCCGATTGCCTTAGTCCTGAAGATGCAAAAGATTTGTGGAATGAAGCTGACATTGATGGGAATGGTATTGTAGATTACGAGGAATTTCAGGTAAATTCAAGCCTATGATGCTACAGCACTCTTGAAGTTGCATATAATAACCACTTTGCAAAGCATCAATATTGTATTTTTTTAGCGAATATGTAATCACTTTCATAAGCTCGATTACTTACATTGGATGAAGCTATTCATGGAAAAAACTCTTGCATTCTCTGTTAATTTTAAATTATTGAGCAACTGAATTTGGGACAACATAGTGTTCTATTCTCAGATTCTCAATCTAATTAAAGATGATTTTTTTTCTTCTTGTTTTCATAACTATAGCCTAGTTCAAAAAATGTAACTTTAAGCTAGTATCTAACAATAATAACTATAATGATATACTTTCCGGAGCCCAATTACCTTTTATTTGTCATATATTAATATAGTGAATTAAATTCCTTTCAGCGGCGAATTTGGATTCCAAAATGGTCAGAACATCCTGAGGAGAACATAAAACAGGGGACTGACCTCGGATCAAACATAGGGAAGCACCAGGGCTTTGGTTTTAGTGTGAAAGACGCCGTTCTTTTTCCACCAGAAGTAGAGAAAGGGACGTGGCCTGAGAATTACTCTCTTTCTGATCATGCGCCCTTAACTGTTGTGTTTTCTCCAATGAAGATGGTCATCACGTAGCTGACCAATTTGCTAAGCCATCCGATACCAGACCAGTTCCACGGAATCAATAGAGCAGTTTTTTATGTTTCGTACAATTGGAGCCAGATTTAGCTGTTCTTATACTCAGATAGATAAAGGACAAGATGCAAATGCAGCAGAATGAAACTGGAATCACAAATCGATTTTGCTAATCTCTAGGTTATCTTGTTTTTTTTTTACATGCCATGTTTGACATCCCATTATGTGAAAATCAAACAATTTTGACTGTCACCAATGGCATGAATATGAAAACCTCTATGTTATTGACATTTCAAAGTGTATATATATAGCTTGCTTCAGCTTCAAATGGTATATAAGCATGACTAGGTCAGGAAATAATTTAAGCATGACTTAGTTCAGTAAGCAGTAACCATATAGCATTTTCTTGAGGAAAACAGAGGGGGAGATCCCCTCCTAATAACCATACAATATAGTTGATGAGGCTTGTTTTAGGATCATAATGTGCCCAGCTCGTCCCTTTGGGCACATACAGGCTGTGTTTGACCCGGTCCGAAATTTTTCGGACCGAGCCAAGCACGACCCCAGTTGGGCTAAGCTTGTGCCACCTATGAGCGCGTCCAATCCATTGCCACCTCTACACTAATTAATATTTGGAACGACCCATCTTATTTCTCGTCCAAAGCACATCATCATAACAAACTCCATAGTATGTAATTCTCATAGAGACATCATCCCCTCCAATAGCCCTGCAAAATTTTTAGTACAGTTGATCAGCATTCAATGCTCTACTCATTAGGCTAAGATTATTTCTAAATCATTAGATTGGTTGAAACAATTAACAAATACAAACGCCACATTTGATTGAAAAATTAGCGCATTCAAAAAGACTGAATTCAAATTTAGGTGCTTTAAGAAGCATCTAAACCAGAATTGAAAGAAAAGAGGAAAGGAATCGCTATACAGACGCCATGAGGCGTCGATATCAATATTTATTGAGATTAAACATGATTTAATTTTTTTAAATATTAATAAAAATTAATATTTAAAAACTTATTGATTAATTGAACTAATTATCGATTTAAATAAATTTAATCTTGTTTTAGAAAAAAATAATCCAATGACGTGGGATTAAAAATACAGAAAACCACTTGGAAAATAAATTGACTTTGATTCGTTGCAAACCAACACTTTTCTAGAGCTAGTTTGTTGGAAACCGGTGCCTAAGAGCTCCTTTTTTATATAGTGATATCATTTAATAGGGTTGGTTCATTAGGAAGACCTGTGCACCTATTGATGAAGCTTAATTAGTACAATCTAGTTACCTAGTCTCTTCATCCTAGTAAGTAATGGCTTCTCAACAAAATTCATCATCAAGATTTTATTAGTTCGTTTGCTTCGTTGAATATAATAGGATATGAAAATAAATGAGAGATAATCGGACATATTTTTTTAATCTAATTTCACCGGATATAATATTAATTTTATATTTTTCTAATCTTTTTTTTAAAAATTTGTACTAAATAAACAATAGACTAAAATCTATCTTTTATCCTATCTCATTTACTTTAGACAAATATATCCTACGTGGGAGTGAGAGAGAATGGTCAAGGAACCTTGAGAAGGCAAACATATGCCAACAAAGGTGACATATAGGATAATAGGAATAACACTCAACCTCCTTATGCATTAAAGGAACAAAATATAATAAAATAATATAATACTTAAATTTAAAAATCTTTAGCATTTGGTAAGAAGATTAAGCATATCTCCTATACATTTTATTTGATATGAAGTAGACATACGGCATAACATCCATATTTTCGCTTATTTCTATTAAGTTAGATGCCATATATATAAATTTGAAACATTTTTATAATATTAACTATAAGTTTAACAAAAAAATTTAAATATTTAATTTAAAATTTTGAAAGTTTAGATGATATCATTCATATATTTTACATGTCGTATGTAACTTCTTTTTTACATTATAATATTTAAGTACACTAAAATATTATTTTTTATATTATAATTAAGATATGTTCTTAAAAAAATAGATATTCTCAATAATATATGACAACAATTCATATGTAGAGCACGAATAAATATATAGCCTATTTTGATTAACAAATGACATGGGACCCAACTAATTAACTAATCAAAACTTTGGGTTAATTTCAATTTGGTTAATGCTCGTAGTTTGATGTGAGTTTCAATTTATTTCTTACGATAAAAAAATCTCCAATTTAGTTTTACAAAGTTTTAAATTTGATTTTAGTTTAGTATTCAAATTAAATGTCGGTACTTCTCTTTCAAAATACATATATGATTCAAAATTTATGAGAGTAAATTAAAAATTTCTAAACTTCGAAAACTAAATTATTGAATTTTATCATGTACAAAGATTAAATTGAAGTTAATTTTAATTTTTTTATTTTATATATAACTAAATGGTATTTTTTTTAAGCAATAAATAAAACATATGCACTGTACGTCTGCTAAAAACTGAAAATAAAAAATATTTCTGGATAAATTACCCAATTAATGACATAAACTAAAATTTTTAAAAGAATAATAATAAACAAGAAAAAAAAATCCCACCTTTTGATGTGGAAATTTTAACTACCAACCGTCACGAGCTCCGACAGTTAATTGCCTTCTCTTGGAAGTCCAAAACAAAATCAACAGAAAAAGAATTATCCCTTCCAAGAAATCCAACAAACACAACGAACCATTTGTTGTCCTAATTAAGCATTCATTAAAAAAAGTACAATGCATTCTTCGATGCCTCTCCATCTTCCTCCCAAATCAATTCTCTTCCGAACCTTTATATACCATACCACAATCTCCCTTCTTCTGTCGTCCTCAGCTTCCCCGACTCCTTCTTCTCCATTCCAAGTAATTATTCTTCTGCACCTGGTTCAATGGGTGGCTGTGCAAGCGTACCTAGGGATCCAAATGGCCCCAATCCCAATGCCAAGTCTCCGGCCAAGAACCCGGCTATGACTGAACCTACCGTAGCAGAACCCACCACCGAGGTGATCAGGAGTTAGGTTATTTAATGAACTTTGCTTCAAGCTCTTTAATTTGTTGTTGATCTCAAATTTTTCAGACCAAGGATGTGATTATGGAGGAGAGCAGGGAGCCACCATTGGTTGACCTTTCTGAGCCGACCACCGAGGAAATCTCCATGGATCATGCAGTAGTTGAGGAGCTTCATCCGGTGATCAGCGAGTTGAAGTTGGAGAATGAAGAGGTGGCTAATGTCGAGGAGAAGCGTGTTCTGGCCGAAGAGCACCCATTGAAGTGAATTTGAGACCTAAAGAGTGCAATATAAACACAATGTTAACAAATTAATGCGGGAAATTTGTACTGTTTCATAAAATGTTTCCATTGAAACAAACGATAATGAGATGAGTGGATTGAATTATTTATGACATTATATATAATACATGATATATAATTGGTAAATTATTCAAATATATATTTTAGTGAATAATTTTTCAAAAAAATAGTAAATAGTTCTAACAAAATTCAGTAAATAATTCATAACTTCTGCCAATGATTAGAAAGAATAACCATTTCCTATGATAGGATCGATAGTAAAAATTATAAGCAAGAATTTCACTCAAACCAAGAATCATGCATGTTAAACCGCTAAGAGAACTATAATACGAAAGCGCACCTGAATTCATCGTCGGAGTTTGGGAGACCGATGCGGCCTTCCAGGTCAATGCTCAAAACCTTAACGTTGTCTCTGAATAATGGGGTTTCAGAGGCAGAGAATTAGTGCCCGACCCAAGGACCGTAACCCCTATATTTATAGCAAAAACTTGAGGTTGTGGCAAATTAAATCTCATATTTTTGAGATGTCGCAGGTCATAAATTAAAATTAATTTGATCACTTTAAATCTGGACAGATCAATTTGATAGTGACAAATGCACGTCTATTGATACACGTTGGCCCACATCAAATTATTAAATAAATAATTTAACAATCTCTCACTTAGGCCAATAAATGTATCACTGTATGACTATGCATGATAAAATAATTTTATGAGCTCGATATCACTATCAGTATCAATCATCTCCAACAATCTAGTCCATCGATCATACCAACATAGAACCAAAGTGATTTTTTGTCAAAAGTATCGTGACTAAATCCATCGATGATCACAATGTTAATATTTTCGACGACATATATCAAACATGGATGCACGACATAGAAATTACATACAATGTGATCTAAACATGCATATTTCAAATTGGTCCTATTGTATTCTTTAGTGAGATCAAAACAAAACATTCAGAGTGGAAAACAATAAAATTTTATTCTACAAAAAAATTTGAATTCGGAGTGGAAAATTTGTACTGTTTCAGAGTGGAATGAAACAATAAACGAGAAATTTGTACTGTTTCAAAAAATATTTCCATTTGAAACAAACAAGAATGAGATGGGAGCATTGGGTTATTTAATGGCATTATATATAATGCATGATATATAATTAGTAAACTATTCAAAATATATTTTAGTAAATAATTTTTCCAAAAAATAGTAAATAGTTCAACAAATTTCAATAAATAATTCAAAACTTCTACATGCGGTCAGAAAGAATAACCACTCCCTATGATAGGCTCCCCTAAGCCAATTGAATAGAATACCATTTTTCTTTCTTTCAAGTAAATAATTTTTTGTATTGAAATTACATGGAAACATACTACAAAAATTTAATTATAAATGGACGCTAGATCTAATTGAAATACTGGCGTTTAGCAAATGTCGAAAGTTAACTTTTAAAGCTTTCAAAGTTGGAATTTTCATTCTTTGACCCCTTTGCTCCCGAGGAGACAACTAGAGACGAGCTCAACCTCTTTAGTATTAAAGATCTTCTCGCTTTTTCCATGACTCAGTCGGGGTTCCAACTGGACCTTAGGTACTTGACTCATAGACTTGATTTGGTTTCTCCCTTTGGTACCAGAAGCTAACTGACCGAGGCTTTCAGGCCGGGCCAAAAGGAAGAGGACTTCGCTAAGTCAGGAGCGAGATGAAGTCTGAGTGCAATGGCTATGGAAGCCAAACAAAGTCTGAATGAATTTAGAGGGAGCTGGTATTCGGGTATCTATGCTTGTTTCAAAGGCATCGCGAATTGATATATCACATATTTAGTTCTTTTAATTTATTTTATTTAAGGCAAAAAAATATATTTAATCTTTATGTGAACTGGAGTGTGAATTAATAGAAAACTAGTAACAGATCTAAAAAATTAAGTTGATCACAGTTTAAAAATATTTATCTACAATATGGGATTATAATTAATAAAAAATTGAAAGCCAACGCCATAATTAAGCAGCTTGTCACGCCCTTATATCCAGAAGCAGGAGAGTGCAACATGTGGCGAGCTTCGGGACCACACTTGGTGAGGAAATGGCCGAACATTGGACATTCCAAGAGCGTTCACACTTAGCGAAGGATTGGCGCGTTGTGGCACAACCATGGCGAGTGCATAAGGGAACATCATCGAGTGATGACCCATGCGGGGCAGCAGAGACCCGTGGGCACCTTGGTGCGGGTCGTGGTGACGCAAAGGCTCGTGCGTGTGAAGGCACAAGCGATGCCATGAAGGAACAAGTCATGGCTACCCATATTCACGCAACATTGCGGGGCAACGAAAACCTACGTGCGTGATGGTACAACCATGGTGAGATGTGGCGATGGCACGACAAACAATGTGTTCACAGTGCCATGATGCTCAACCATTGATACTGACATTGGTCGAGACAGATGCGAGGTAAACATTACCAAGATGTTGCCCTATCCGATGTTAGCCTTGGACTTGGCCAACACATGGAGTGGTGACCAGATCTTGGCAGATTGGTGCAACCAGCAAGGTCTGGTGCACTTGGACATTGGATGATGCATACTTGACACATGGACGACCAAGATCAATCATGCCCAACCAAGCACAGCCTTTGGGGAAAGGTTGAGATCAATCAAGAGGAGATATGTCCATCCAAGAAGGGGTGCAACCAACACTATAAATAGAGATAGGAACTTCACTTGTAAACTCTTCTTTAAGTGAATATAGTGAAAGCTTCTTTTCAAACTTTCTCTCTTGTGTGTGTTGTAGCGTTGGAGGTAGACTTAGCCCTTATTGCAATGGGCAAGTGAAGGGCTAAGTGCCGCACAAGTGCTTGAGGGAGTCAAGTCTGTGACAGGTGGTATTAGAGCCAGGTTGGTCGTGTGTTACAATAACTTGGATTATGGCAAGCAATAAGGAGAGGAATGTATCTAAAGTGATTGACAACCATAGCAATGAGGCTGTGATCGTACAGAAGAACAAGAGGAAGAAGCGTGACCAAAGTCGACCACAGGAGGTGGGAACTTTGGAAATGACTATTGCTGACATTAATGAGCGCGTGCAACGAGTAGAGCATGACGTTGGGACGTTGGAGGGCCACGTCCTTGGGTAGTTTGATTCCATGAAGGCAAGCATGTAGGCTTGTGTTGAGGAGGAGCGCCTGAATCTACTTGAGGTAGCCATGGAGAGACGCTACGCCTAACTTGAGGAGGCAATGATTGAGCGAAACGCTCGGCTTGAAGCAAGATTAGTGGATGTCTTTCAATTTAATGCAGATCGTCATCGAGGAGACACGAGACGACCTGGCCCTGTGCAAGAAGGCAGCGGCCAACGGTGGAGCAAATGCATGAGTGATTGGTCCACGAGTGGACCTCCTGAAGCCCAAGCCATTTGATGGAAAGCGAGACGCCTAGGAGGTTGAGAGTTTCTTATGACACATGGAGTTGTACTTTGAGGGCCTCAACTTGATGGACGAGGCCACCTAAATGGCACATGCACTCTTTATCTTTTCGAATTTGCCAGTTTGTGGTGACGCAAGAAGCACATCGACCTTGAAAGAGGGATATGCCGGATAGAAACTTGGGACGACGTCAAGAGGGAACTCAAGAAGCACTTCTACCTGAAAAATATGGTATACAAGGCACGGAAGAGTTTGAGGGAGTTGAAGCATAGAAGTACCATTGGAGACTACGTCAAGGAGTTCACCACCATCATGCTTCAAATTCCCAACATATCCGAAGATGATCTCCTCTTCTACTTTGTGGATGATCTGAACAATTGGACCAAGCGAAAGGTACAACGCAGAGGTGAAAAGTCCTTGGACGATGCCATAGTCGTGGTGGAATCCTTGTCAGAATTTGAAAGAAGTCGCACCAACAGTCACACCCACCCGAAGGCCAACATGGAAAAAGGTGGGGGAGACACGAAGGAACCATGGAGGGCAACTTTCAATTCCAGAGGCGGAAATTATTGATCCTACACCAACCACAAGGAATACGAAGAAAACAAGAGCACATTCGTACCAAAGAACGACTGTTATGTGTGCAAGGGGCCGCACGCCATGAAGGATTGTTCGAAGCTAAGATCCTTGTCGGTCATGGTGTACAAGAGGGAGTCTACATCCCTCGCAAAAGAAGGTACTACCCAGATATGCTCATTACAACTCTTTAACGCACTTAAAGTCGAGACAGTGCCAAGTACAACCAACAAGGGGACGTTATACATGGAGGCGCACGTTAATGGACAGTCAACCCAAGCAATGGTGGACACAGGCACCACCCACAACTTTGTGACCAAGGAGGAGGCTAAAAAGTTGAACCTCGAAGTGACTAAGGGCGATTAGTGACTCAAGACCGTGAACACTAGCGCCAAGCCACTCACCGGGACGACGCAAGGCGTGAAGATATAGTTAGGCGCTTGGAAGGGCCAAGTAGACTTTTCTATAGCGGTGATGGACGACTTCAAAATGGTGCTTGGAGTGGATTTCCTACGAAAGGCAATAGTCATCCTCATGCCTTCCTTCAACTCAGTTTGCATATTAGACAAGGTTAAATTTGATACCAGCGGTAAATGGGATGACTAAAGCCAAGCAACTATCATCCATGCAATTAGCTAAGAACATGAAGATAGAGAAAAAATCCAGAGGTATTTCCACTTTATCCCGACGAGGGCGTCAGATTCCTCAGGTGGGGGAGAATTGTCACGCCTTTAGATCAGCAGGACAACAAAAACACGTGGCGAGCTTTGAGACCACATTTGGCGAGGAAATGATCGGACAACGGACATTCCAAGGGTGTCCATACTTGGCGAATGATTTGCATGTCGTGGCACGACCATCGCGAGGGCCTAAGGGAACACCATCGAGTGATGACCCATGTGGGGCAGCAGAGACCCGTGGGCACCTTGGTGTAGATCGTGGTGACTCAAAGGCTCGTGAGTGTGAAGGCACAAGCGATGGTATGAAGGAACAACAAATCATGGCTACCTATATGCGCGGAGATATGGGCAAGGCACGCAACATTGTGGGGCAACGAAAACCTGTGTACGTGTGTGATGGTACAACCATGGTGAGATGTGGCGATGGCACGACAAATAATGTGTTCACAGTGCCATGATGCGCAGCCATTGATACAGACATTGGCCAAGACGGATGCGGGGCAAACATTGTCAAGATGTTGCTATATGCGATGTTGGCCTTGGACTTGGCCAACACATGAAGTGAGCGATCAGATCTTGGCAGATTGGTGCAACCAACAAGGTGTGGTGCACTTAGACATTGGATGATGCATACTTGACACATGGACGACCAAGATCGATCATGCCCAACCAAGCACAGCCTTTGGGGAAAGGTTGAGATCAATCAAGAGGAGATATTTCCATCCAAGATGGGGTGCAACCAACACTATAAATAGAGATAGGAACTTCACATGTAATCAAACAATCATTCAATCATTGAGTTGTAAATTCTTCTTTAAGTGAATATAGTGAAAGCTTCTTTTCAAATTTTCTCTCTTGTGTGTGTTGTTGCGTTGGCGGCTAACTTAGCCCTTATTGTGAGGGGCAAGTGAAGGGCTGAGGTGTTGTTTGGTTGACATAACTTTTTGCAAGAAATTGTACTTCTCAAGAAGTTGTATTTTCTGATCTTGTTTGGTTGACACACTTCTTGCATTTTGTAGGAAGTACAACTCTCTAAGGAAGTGTAACTTCTTGCAAAATGCATGAAGTAACTTACCTACGAGGGCTAGATAAGCTGCACTTCCTGAATTGTATTTGAAAAAAAAAACATTTGTACCATCACATTTGTATTTAATGCTAAATTTATAATTTATCTTGTCAACTTTATGAGATTAGATAATTCATAAATTATTGACATATATATTTTTTAAAAAATTTATTTTTGAGCAAAATATGTAATTCTTTTTATATCAACATCAAATAAAAATTATTATGTATATATAATAAGTAATATATTATATTAGTTATATATAAAAAATTATACTATATTTTACATATATGTATTAAAATATTATTTCACAAATAAAATTTATCTTTTCTATATATTCATATATATATATATATATATATATATATTACTAAAAGAAATGATATATCGATCCTTTGATATATATATATATATACATATATATAAATTAGTAAAAAAAATGATATATTGATCATTTGATATATACTTCCTATGAAGTACTCATGTACGTCAATCAAACATGTTACGAATGAAAAATTATATTTCTTATTTATTAATTTTTTATTAATCAAACATATTTTTACTATTTTTTAAAAAATATAAATGAAAAATTAATTCATAATAATTATAATTGTTTATAAAAAATTACTTCTCATGTTAATTAAATGAGACTTAAGTATCGCACTGGTGCTTGGAGTCAAAGTCCGTGATAACCTGGACACCTATTTCTAATTAAAAATTGGTGTCCAAAAACTTGAGGGGTCGGCTTCCAATTGAAACCAACGTTCGTGTCAAGTTCCGACTTGAAATGATAATTTCTGTCTCTTTTTTAAGTGTCTCCTTTCTATTAATAGTAGTTGTCCCAAAAAAATGAAATTATGGTGAAATTACATTCTTGAAGACCATGTATTGCGCATATTACCTGATGTGCAATCATGTAATAATAACCATCATTATTCAAAAGAATACATGATGGTTACTATTCTTTACATGGTCATCAACAGCCTGCTTCGATGTACTCTGTACTTATGGTCAAGCTTTCATATGCCTATTAGAGTAATTCTGAGACACAAACATTTGGTTAAAAAATATATACCTATTCTAAATGATTATTAGACAAAAATAACTTCAATTTTAGTAAAATTTTTAATTTTATTAATCATTAATTTATTATAATTGTATATAAAAAATTTAATATTTATTCCAACAATGACTCACCGCCAACTAATCGTGATGTCACCCATTAATTTGTTGACGTGATGATTCAAAAATAATTTTTAAATATCACTACGCCAGAAAAAATCCACGTAGATTTAATTTTAACTCCACTTCCTCCTTAATATTTTAAACATCGTCACGTCAAAAAGAATCCACGTATATAAGAAGTTTAATATTAAGGAGGAAGTGGGGTTAAAATTAAATGAGCAATTACTCATATTCATAACTTGGACACGAGATTTTTTAGTATCCATAATATGGATTTGGATTTTTTCAAATCATAACTAAATTGTCAAAATTTTGATTTTGCCATTCATTTCAAAATATAGTTTTATTTTACTAATTAAAAACTTTTCTAAAAGTCTTTAATTAACTCAAAATAAATAATTTTTTTTATTATTCAGAATATATTTTTTAGCAATTCATATTAATATTATAGTAGATAAAAATTTATTTTGGTGACTAATAATAATAATATTTTTTATCTTTAAAATATTTTTTAAAAATCTTTAAATACTTAAATTATACACTTGTTAAGTAAAATACAACGTAAAATATTTTTTTAATAATCCTTTTAGTATTTCTTTTCATGTCTAAAGAATTTATTAGCAGCCAATTTTTTTAGGTGTAAAATTATTATAAATAAAAATAAAAAATAGTATTATTAGCGACTAAAATAAATTTTTATCTACTATAATATTAATAAAATTGTTGAAAAATAAAAATATTATGAATAACAATAAAAATTATTTATTTTGAATCACTTAAAACTTTTTTAAAAATTAATTAGTAAAAATATATATATATATTAAAATGAATGACAAAATTAAAATTTTAGTCATTTAATTATGAATTTAGAAAAATCTAAATCCAGACAAATCCCATGTCCATATTATGGATAAGGCTGAACCATAGGCAGCTTTTGGATGAGGTGAAGCAGTAATATATGGTATGATATTATATGATATAATATTGTAAAAATTATTATTTGTTGGGAAAGATGATATGATATGGTATGATTAAATGTCAGTACGTAGTTATAGAGGAGAATAGAGTTTTAGTTAAGTCGATCAAAATTGATAAATAAAAGTCTAATCTGATATGAGTTTATAAAGGGTGTAAGAGAAATTATAAATTTTGATTGATGATATTTTAGAATTAAAATTCCATGAAATAATGAGAAATCACCAAATTCATGGTTTAAAAACTTGGCCAAAATTTATGGTTTTCAAATCATAAGGTGTCATTTGGTTAGTGAAAACTATTTCCTGGTTTGATTTCGAAAACTTGATTTTAGTTTCTAGTTTTCAGTTTTCTGAAAACACGTTTGGTTAATGAAAACAACATCAGTTTTAGTTAGTTATAACTAGTGAATATTTATTTGATTATAAAAAATAATATTAATTTTCTTTGAATATTTTTAGTAGTAATTAAATATTTAGTTAGTTTACAAAATTAAATATTTGTTAATATTGTTATAAAATATTTATATGATTTAATTAATTAAGTTATTGATAATTTAAGATTTTTTTAATTAAATATAAAAATTAATTAATAGTTATTATAATTTTTTTAAAAATATAAGTCAAATCGTCTAAGATTAGTTTTGATTAAATTATAAATAGATCAACTTTAAGAAAATTGAGTTATTTAAAATTTGGATTTGAGTTAGATATAATTGGTTTAATTAATTTATAAATTTAATATAATAGTTTGAGTTAAAAATGATATTTTTTCTTAAAAATTAGATATAGTTTAATTTATTTTTAAATTAATTAATTTTAGAAAAAAGATATTTATAATTACAAAGTTGCTACTGCATTTTGATAACGAAACCTACAGTCTCGAAACCACAGAAAACAACATTCTTGTGTTTTCATTTTTATTAAGAAAACTGATTTCGATTCAGTTTCATGAAAACACTGAACCAAACACGTTTTCGTAAGCAGTTCTTCACTGAAATCATGAAAATAGACTTGGTTTCGCTAATCAAATAGGCCCTAAGATTACCATATGTCATGACCATTTATTAGAAGTTTTTCCAAATATAAAATTAAACCATATCATATCATGGCAAATTATATTTTACCATAAAACAAACAAGACCGTAGTCGTTACATAGTTGGCACGTCAGTTCATTACCGTCACAAATTACCATGCAAATTAAATAGCTGTCACAAATTACTTAATTTCTAATAGTGTTAACAATATTATATATGAGGGGGAAGCGGAGAACAAGAAAATGTCTAAATAAATGATACATTTTGAGGGCGTTTGGTTGTTCGCAAGTGCAAATGCTGCAACTTTAATTATAATATTTAAATAATAAATTTGTTTGAATATTGGATGCAAAAGTATTTTGCAGCATTTGATAGTTGCAATTTGTATTTCTAATATCATTTATGGGCCGCAAATGGAATTACAGCCCAAAAAGCCCGCAATCAAATGTAATAATTTAAATATTAAAAAATAATTAATTTTGACGACTTAGAGTTGTCGAATGAAGATAGGATAAATATCAAAGTTGTAGGTTTTCCGCAAGTGCAAATGCTGCAAAATCTATTCGTATGCAAAAGTAAACCTTGATTCTAGAGTGGATTTAGACAAATGGGGCGTTTGTTTGTCTGCAAGTGCAAATGCTACAAAATTTATTTGTATGCAAAAGTAAATGCCCGCAAATAAATTTTGCAGCGTACCATTTGGTTGCCCGCAAGTAGAGTTGCAACTTCTATTTGCAAAAATTTGGTTGGCCGCAAATGGAAATTGCAATTACACTTGCAACTCGCATCTTACGAATTATTTTGAGTCAGGTCGGGCATAAATTTTTTCGGGTCGGACTGAGCCGGGCCAGGACGGGTCGTGCACGAATTTTTACGGGCCGCGCCGGGACGAATTTTTTTGGGCTTGGCCAGGCAGGAATTTTTTTGAGCCATGCCGGGTAGGAAATTTTTCGGGCCGGGCCGGACACGAATTTTTTCGGGCCGTGCCGGTCATGAATTTTTTAGGAGCGGGCCGAGCACGAATTTTTTCAAGCCGGGCCGGACACCAATTTTTTTTGGCAGTGCTGGACATGTATTTTTGCGAGCTGGGCTGGGCACGAATTTTTTCGGGTTGTGCCAGACATGAATTTTTTCGGGCCGAGCCGGGTACAAAATTTTTCGAGCTGTGTCGGACATGAATTTTTTTTGGGCAGGGTCGGGCATGAACTTTTTCGGACCGGGCCTAGCACAAATTTTTTTGGGCCATGCAGGGGCACGAATTTGTTTGGGTCGGGCAAAGCATGAATTTTTTCGGGCCGGGCCGAGCACAAATGTTCTCGGGCTGGGCCGGGCACAATTTTTTTCGGGCCGGGCCGAGCACAATTTTTTTTCACATCGAGCCGAGCTGTGCACAAATTTTTAAGAGCTGGGCCAGGCATGAATTTTTTTGGGTCTGGTTGATCCGGGCTGGGACGGGCCGAGCCGTGCACTAATTTTTTTCGGGTCGAGCACAAGTTTTTACGGGTCGCGGGACATGAATTTGTTCGAGCTGGGTTGGACATGAATTTTTACGGGTCGGGCTGAGCGTGGCCGGACACGAAAAAATTCGTGTCCGACCACGCTTTTTCGAGCCAAGACTGGCCGAGCCTTGCACTAATTATTCCGGGCTCTAAGTCGGCGACTCTAAGTCGTCAAAATTAATTATTTTTTAATACTTAAATTATTGCATTTGATTGCGGATTTTTTGGGTTATAATTCCATTTGCGATCCATAAATGATATTAGAAATACAAATTACAACTAGTAAATACGGTAAAATACTTTTGCATTCAATCAAATAAATTTATTATCTAAATATTATAATTAAAGTTACAGCATTTGCACTTGCAAATAACCAAACGTCCCGCCAACGATGACTAGCGCAGTTGGTAACAAAACGTTGAACGTTGTTTAAAGATTTAAGATTTGAACCCTAATATAATCATCTATAGTAATTTTCTATCTTTATTTTAAAAAAACAACCAAACGCCCCACTTTGTCTAAATCCACTCTGGAATCATGGTTTACTTTTATCAGTTGGATTGAGACAAAATGCGTCTATTATATATTTAGATAGCTCCTTGTTCTCCACTTCCACTAATCACCGGTTAATATTGTTACAATAATCCGGGTGGGCTCATTCTTTCATGAACGTGGCCCAACTATGCAGGCGAAGGCTGACATTTGGATCAGCACAAAGATAAAAATAATTAAAAGTATTAATAATTCAACATCAAAGTAGTTAAGAACTTAAAATAATAATTGATTACTTATATACTTACCTAAATCAAATATTAAATAAATTATGAAAGAAATAAGAAATATTTGTGTCAACCTAATTATGTGTGATGCTCGACTTAGCCCTAGTTTATGTCGAGCATAGTATGCTTGTGTAGTCAAGCACAACTTGCATGCTTAAAACCCTAGGTCCAATACTACATAACCACTTTTCCACTTGGCCTAGGCATGACTCGGACCTATAATTTGGGTGAGTTGTGAATGACTAGGGCTAAGTTGAGTCTGGGCCAATCAAGTCTATTTTTATTTTTATATTTAACAAAATAATGTTCAATCATGTATATCTAAAAATGTGTCACATCAGATATTGACATGAAAAATGAAACATAGCTCGATCTCTTCATTAACCTAAGCTTCAGTTCTACATCTCCAATCAAGTTATCATACATAAATATTGGATTCCTAATCTAATCTAGAAGTAGCTTCAATATATGTTGTATTGATGCGGGATTTTGTTTTTCTCCCATAATGAGATTGAGATCCAATAGTTGCACCCCAAATGTAATGACTCAACTTGTAATTACACTTCTATATACATAGTTGGATCATTTTAAATCACTACCCATTATTTCATATACTAAAGTGTTTTTGCCAAGAGCCGGAGTGATGCGGTCTTGCGCGTCTCATAATCTGGTGCAACATCGGAGGGAGATCTGCAAAGATGCTATGATGCTCAAGTAAGAAAAAAATTTAGATTGTGAGTTTGAAATTAAAATCGAGAGTATACATAATGTGCGCCGTGACTATATATATATATTGCAGAATAAGGGATGTCTCGAGCGATAATATCTCCCTGAATCTCGCAGGTATATACTCAGAATGAGTTAAGATTAATCCTGAAGATGTCTGGTTCATTGCTGACGAATCTCGAGTAATAATGAGGACGTGAGTGTCCTTGTATGGTAGGGTGGAGCCCCCGAGCTTAGTAGTACGTATTTGGCTTGACTTGAGTTTGGTTAATACGTGTGAGCGCTTCTGGCCTGATCCGGTCAGACCCAAAGTGGTAGTCCAGTCCATAGCCCCTGAGATTGGTCGGAGTCCGAGGACTTCGTGCCGAACACTAGTAGTGTGGTGACTTCTTGTCTGTTTGTCGAGCTTCTAAGTATGTGCCGAGGTCTGACTTCGGACAAACCTTGAGAAGTGTGTATGTGTTATTTTCTATCCTTGAGTGACTGAGGTAGACGAAATCGACGTATCTTGGTTATGTTGTTTTGCGACTTTTCGATTTCTATATCTGATGTTGTGGCTGCGTGGAGGAGTACTTCCTTATATGTAGTGGTATTTCATTGACATGTCCCTTTGGCATTAAATTTTGTCTAAAAAGTAATCATGATATGAAGGGTTGCCCGTTTGCCTCTCGGGGTATTTTGGGGAATCGCCGCAGATGGGTTGATTGGTTAAGATTTATTCTACTGCCAGCAAATGGTGGTTAGTCGTATGATGAGGAGGTTATTGCCTCTTGGCCTTTAAAGCTGTCTCCCTCTTTTCATTTTGAACTTTCTTGTGCCCCACGTTCGTGCCCCCTTCATGCTCGTGCTTTGGAGGTTTTCGCTGGTGACACTATTGCTTAATTTGATCATTTCCTTCTATCAAAGTTGCCTCTTCTCGGTAAGGCTTCTTGACTATGTCCTTGGTTTTTCGCATCGTCGGTATCGACCTTTGGCTTGATAGGATGTACTAACTTGTCCCTTGTTCATTAGGGTTTGTCATCTACACTAGGTTGATGAGGGAGAAGGGTGAAAATGTTGAGTTGGTGGGTTGGTGGTAGGTGCATGGGGCAGAGCCTTAGACCCCTACGCGTGGGTTCATGACAAAATAAGCTAGGCAACAGAGCCTGGCAATGACCAGCTCCAGTAGTATTATGTCCTTTCGAAAGAGTGTGTTGGTTTCTCACTCAAATGAAATAAAAGCCTTCGAGTGTCTCTCTTGTTCTTCAGATGATAGGGTTTACCATCGTAGGAGGGATCCCGAGTTCTTCTTCATGTATCGAACAATGTTTGAAGAGCTCAGGATTTGATTGTCTTTTACTGACTTTGAGTGTGGGGTGCTAATTCAAGCAAATGGTGTTGCCGCAGTTACACCAGAATAGTTGGGCATTTGTCTGCTGCTTCAAGATCCTGATGGAGTACCTCGAGGTCAAGCCGAGTCTCAATGTGTTCTTTTCTTTTTTTCAAGCGAAAGGGACCCAGAAGGACTTGTGGGTATCCTTTAGTAGCTCCCTAGGGAGGAGGCTTTTTGGCCTGTTCAGAAGTTCTTACAAGAACTTTAAGATACACTTCTTCAAAGTGAGGTCACGGTCGAATATCTAGTAGTTCTTCTTGGATAGGGTGTCCAACTTGGAGATGTTTCCGATGTTCTGGAGGCGGAGGTGAACCCCTATATTATCCTTAGAGGATGAGGGTATCTCACTCGAGGACTAGTTGGTGATTGAGTATCTGGACCGGTATTGTCCTGCTATTCCCTTTTCCCTTAGGGAGTTAGTGAGGTGGGACCATGATGAGTGCTCGGTCGCGAAGTATATAAGTAAGTTTGGAAATTGTAAGGTATTGTTACCTTAGCTATTTTGAGTGTGCTAAACTAAGATTTCTTTTTGTATATGGGATGTCTTCCCTGTTAGCTAAGTCATCCCTTCGTGCTAAGCGATTTCCCAGGATGGTCGATGTCTCTCGCTTGACGTTGAGACGGGCTTGCCCGAGGGAGTCGGCACAGTAGAGCACATTAAAGCCAAGTGTCTTCAACTAATGGGTCTAGTGGAAAAACTGGTGGGGGAGGTGTCTGTGCTGGAGGCGGCTGTGGCTGAAGTTCCAGGGGATGATGTCCCTTCTGCGTCTGTCGAGGCTTCTCTAGTTTCTCGTCAATAAGTCGATGTCTTAAGAATTGCCCGCATGTGGGGCATATATGAAGTTGTAATTGCCTTTCATGGATTATCGCCCATCGGGGCTTGTTAAATTCTCACCCCTTAGAGGGTTCTTGACATGGTTGCCATTCGTGAGGTAGTAAATTCACCTTTGGGCGTCTTATTTTCCCGTTATATTGCTTTGTGTGTTGTTTTGCATTTATGTTGATTGTGAGTTGAATATTTTAGTAGGCGTCATCATCCTTCGGTTGGTTTCTCGATTAACACAGTGGTGTTGGAGGGTGATCTGGTGCTCCTTGGCTGACATCCGTCAGATTGTGACCACTTCTAAGAGTAGTGGTCTGTCCTCAGATGGAGTTTGAGTCTCTATTGTAGATAGGTAGGGGTTACCTGTATGGAGCATGGACTTGGGATTCTCATTTTGCTGGGGTTGTACATGTCTTGCACGAGGAATTGTCTTTGGGGGCTAAAAGCCCCACTTGGAGTTGAGCATAGTGTTAGAACTGTGTTGCTCGGACTCAGTGTCTTCGGGTTATTGTGGCCTCTGTTGACGGACCTTTGGAGTAGGATTAGATTCCTACCAAGGTAGTGTAAGGACCGAGGCTATCTTTCTGGCGACTGCCATTAATTCTTCCTCGACATGGTTCAAATTTGTGAATGGAGGCGCTGGGGCCGAGGATCGCGCTTGGGGTCAAGTCGTGCTCGCGAGGAGCATAAGATAAGGCTACGCTTGGGGTAGTTGAGGGCATTGAGCTCATGTATTCAAGGGCATTGAGGTCGTAAGTAGTGGCCTTGAGACCCACGACCGCGCTTGAGGTCAAGCCGAGCTCGCGTGGAGCATAAGACGAGACTACACTTGGGATCGTTGAGGGCGTTGAGCATGGGTCTTCAAGGGCATTGAGGCCGTAAGTAGTGGCGTTGAGGCCAAGGACCACGCTTGGGGTCAAGCCAAGCTCACAGGTAGGGGTGGCAATTTTATCCGCATCCGCTAACTAAAAACCGCATCCGCACCGTATCCGGTTCATATCTGCAAGTAAAAATGGATATGGATATGAATACGAATTTAGAAAACTAATATCCGTGCGGATATGGTGCGGATACGGATATGATCGTGGATCCGCACCGTATCCACACCGTATCCACACCGCCTATCCGCGTCTCTGAATTACTATTTCGCTAATATAAGTTATTAATATATATAAGAGCTCTATGGTAATTTCATGTCAAGATGAATTTTGAAGTATATTATATATTTATTTTGGATCAATGAAATGGTTATTTATTAATTTTTTAATTAAATATATTATTTTAATATTTTTTATTAAATACGGTGCGGATACGAATGCGGTGCGGATATTGATATCCATATTCACATCCGTAGCGGATACGGATGGGCGGATATGGGGTGCGGTGCGGATACAGATAATCCAATACCCGCACCATATCCGATCCGTTGCCAGCCGTACTCACAGGGAGCATAAGGCGAGACCACGCTTGGGGTCGTTGAGGGCGTTGAGCACGGGTCTTCAAGGGCATTGAGACCATAAGTAGTGGCGCTAAGGCCGGGGACCGCGTTTGGAGTCAAGCCAAGCTCGTGGGGAGTGTAAGGCGAGACCACACTCGGGGTCGTTGATGGTGTTGAGTCGGGTATTCAAGGGCACTGAGGTGGTAAGTACGTAGTGGCCCTGAGGCCGAGGACTGCGTTTGAGGTCAAGCCGAGCTCGCATGGCGCATAAGACGAGACCACGCTTGGGGTCGTTGAGGGCGTTGAGCTCGGGTCTTCATGGGCACTGAGGTCGTAAGTAGTGGCGCTGAGGTCGATGACCACACTTGGGGTCAAGCCGAGCTCACAAGGTGATGCGTATAAGGCGAGACCACGCTTGGGATCGTTGAGTATGTCATGCTTTGTGGGACAGCTCGTAAGTTTCCTGGATGCACACACAGAGGGGTAAAGGAAAGGAGTGACCTTTATTAAATGGAAAATAAGATGGTAGTACAGAAAAGTTCCCTCGGGCGGGGTGTTTAGCTCGTGTGGAGTTAGGTCTCGTTAAGATCTAGGAGAAAAACCCTGCATAGTTCATTTATGGCTGAAGGAGGGTGGATTGCTTCTTCATCAATCTGGGCGAGTTTTTCGTTTATCGGCTTGATTCAGTTTATCCTTGTTGATTTCAGGGCTTATGGGCTGATGTAGTTTCTGGTGGGGAGCTGTGTTGTGCTTTCGGCTCGGCTTGGGGGAGCTCTATTGAGTGTCGTTGTTTTGCTCGGACTTTGAATTGTCTCTGTGTTGAGGTTGCGTCCTCGGCTGCTATCTGTCGAGGGAGTCCGACAGGGTGGGGCACCTGGCTCCTCCTCCAGCTTGATCGCCTTTTGTTTCAAATATTCGTTGTAGCACCAACAAACTTCTCTCTGGTTGGCGTAGAGCACCCCCACATTTTGTCTCCGAGATGGGAAATTTGAGCGCCATATAAGGAGTCGACACGACGGCTCCTAGGCTGTTCAACGAGGGTCGTCCCAGAATCATGTGATAGAGGCTGGGGATCAATCAATAACCAAAATAGTGTATGTTGGTCGCCTTTGTCTTCGTTCGGGAGTCAAACATGGTTCTTAACCATGCAGAACCTCAAATGCTCACTCGTACCCCGAGAAGCCTATGAGGTCATCGTTGTAGGAGTAGAGCGAGGCCTCGGTTAGCTGCATTCTTCTGAACGTGGAATGAAGGAGGATGTCAGCTGAGCTGTCCTAATCTACCAGGACTTTTCTGACAATAAAGTTATCGACAATCACAGATATAACGATAGGGTCATATAAATTTTTATCAATCCCTCGAAAGTCATATTCAAATAATGATATCACTTGGCCCGGCACGGCACGATAAGAGTTTGGGCCTTATCGGGCCGACCCGATAACAGTTCGAGCACGATTGATAATACTTATTTTGAACTCGATTTTATCGGGTCGGGCCATGCCGGGCTATCGGGCTGGGCTATAATTGCCGGCCTAGTTGTCAACAGGAGAAATAATTAATGGATTGTGGGCAAATTGCTAACTTTGCTAGGCAGGAGGCCTAATTGATGGAAGATGGCCTAGATGATCAAATATGATATGAAATACAATGCCATGATTGCCTATGGTTTTGTCTTTTGTGGATCCCTAAACTAGAGTGAAAACCAAGCAATATTATCTTCATTTTTTTAGTTCGTCCACTACTATATATTGTCAAACAAAATTAGTCCTAAACGATTACAAATAAAGCTAAGTAATTTGGAATGGTGAAGCTACTCAATTATAAAAGATCCACGGCTTAAGAGTGGAAACATTACATTGTTAATTAATTAGACTTCATTAGCAATTCTCTCTGCAAATGATCTCGTCTGCTCCAACTCTTAATTAACTCTACATTAATAACTGAGAAAGAAAATAAATATAGAGATACTTGATGTTATACTTCTAATAAGATTCCGCTATAATTAAACCACAAAATCAGAAATTAATTAAGCTGATACACACTAAAATATTAAAAATAATACTATACTTATCTCACATCAAAATTCAATTACAACAGTATTTATACATCCACACAACTTAACTCCTTTAATTTCTTGATCTGTAACACCCCACACCATACTTTACACAGCAGCACCTCCATTCACGTAGTATTTATGCATGCTTGCATGCTTAAGACACGCACAAAACATGACGCTAAAGACAACGACAATACGACGCAGGCGCAGAGTTCAGCTTTTAATCTCGATCGAGCTGGTTCACGAGAGCCAAGGCATTGCTGGTAAGCCGGCTCAACTCCACCACCTTCTTCCTGATGCCCGCCCGGACCGCCGGGCTGGAGGCGAACTGCGCGAGGCCGTCGAGGCAGGTCATCTCGTCGGTGAGCGCCGCGCTGACCCAGGTCTTCATGTTGCTGAGGTGCCACGCGAACTGGGGGCTCCGCGCGCGGCCCATCCGCTCTATCTCCCGGACCGACCGCCGGAGCCGGTCCAGGCCGTCCCGCATGGCCTCGAGGCAGTCGCCGATCGCGCCGGCCTCCCGGGTCGACCCGAGGCTCTTCTTGCGCCCGGCCGACATCTGCCTCACCAAGGTGGAGGCAGACTGCGCGCGGTCCGCGCTCACCGCCAGCGCCGCCCGCACGAGCTGCCGCTTGCTCCGGCGGATCGTCGGCGCGTAGGACGCGAGGCATTGCTGGCACAGCCCGGGGTACTGCGTGGTCATGCAGGCGTCGCGGACGAACTGATCCGAGGGGGAGCTCCCTCCGGCGGTGAGGCTACCGGCGGAGATGCAGACCGCGGCGGCGAGCAGAACGAAGGTGAGACTGCAGCGGTCCATTGCGGCTGGCTTGATTAATCTCCTCTGCTAATTACCCCGCTCTCTTCTCTCTCTCTGCAACACTTGGTTTGTAACGAGGTGGAGGATGCGCACTATATATAGATCGAGCGCCCAGCAATTAAAATACAGAAATGAAATCACGTGGGCGGTCGAGTCAACGCGTGGCTTCGTGAGCGGATCAAGCTAGAAAGCATCACGTGATAGGTTTCGACCCAACGTGTGGAAGTCGCAAATCCTAATTAATATGGTTGACAAGAGAGTATATCTTCAATTTTGGGTACTAATTTAATTTTAAAATTGCAAAGAAAATCCATCTTATATCCTTTTATAATATTGCACGTTTTTGGGTAGTGAATAATAATTTAATTTATTAGGGCCAACTATGCCTGTCCTAGTCCCGGCAACCAGCCCTGGAAACAAGGGATTCATCATCACTTCACCACTGCAATAATTAGCCATACTTTAATTATGAATCCTTTGTAACAACGCATCGGTATTTCGTGACTCAATTGCCGACCTGATTTAGATGTGCAATGATGAATTTAGTCCCATCTTTTTAAGTATCTCGTTGCTCTCATCTACGTACGTATATACTTTTTGAAGCCACAAGCTTCTTCTCGTGTTCACTTAGAAAGCTAAAAGAGGTTAATTAATGGTGAAATATTGGAGCATTACACATAAACAATGCGACAACTAGAAAATAACATATAATATATTGCGACAGCTTGATTGGGAGCTTTGACAGACCAGCGGTGAAATGGATTAGAAGGTAAGAAACAATCAATTGGGGGGACACAATTAAGGAAAGGGAAACTGGTAATTATCTTTTTTAATAAGGCTCGTTAACCTTGGACCGGATTGGGTTGATGTAGACCGAAATAGGCCGTTTAAACCCAATCCATTAAATGCGTGATGACAGAATTCACATGGATTATTAGAGTATAAGATCTTGTTTTGAAGTTCATACTTAATACTTTCGTCAAGTTCCTTAACATAAATAGACGAATGTTGCCAAGTCAGAGACACCTAGAGATTCAAACATCCCACCTAAAAAGTAATATAATGGTTAATTTAATATTCCCTGTTACTGTAATCTTCTTCTTTGAATCGAGACCTAGAAAGCTTTTGCAACCAATCCATCTGCAAACTATGGAGGTGAGGAGACGCCATTATTGATTCACCCAGAGATAACTGGTGAGAAACCAAACTTCATAACTAAAAACAATTCCAAACAATATATCTAACTTAGAATGCACAAAAATAAATAATCACATGATCACACATAATTTTTGACATGAAAAACCCCCTCAATGCGAAAGGTAAAGACCACAGGACCTACTCATATTAAATAATCCACTATAAAAAAATCAACGAGTATACAAAAGAGTCTTTAGCGACCCTTAGAACCTCAAATAATTACTATCCATCATCAACAAAGTGGAAATAACCATATGACAATACACAAAACCACCAAACAACACAGCCAAAGCCCAACAAATAGAGAAAAGAAAAATAATAAATTGACTATACGAATTTGAAGCTCACACTGCCAAGAATAACATACTAAGATTCCACTGCAAACGAAAATCAAATCACCATCCATATTGGATCCGAAAGTAGCCAAAAAATTCCTCCTCCTTTATGTTGCGGCGTCGCTCTAAACACTACTAGAAATTGTTCTTCAGCAACGGCTATCAGCAATGGCCGCTCAAGCCG
Source organism: Canna indica (assembly GCA_034359265.1). NCBI lineage: Eukaryota > Viridiplantae > Streptophyta > Magnoliopsida > Zingiberales > Cannaceae > Canna > Canna indica. The sequence goes on along the minus strand of CP136894.1, from coordinate 9,896,626 downwards.
TTGCAATTTGCAATGGCGTTCTTACGGCCGTTCAAGTCGTTGCAGATATGCTATATCTGCAACGACGTTCTAACGGACACGTGAGCCGTTGCAGATATTAATTACCTTAGCAACGACTTTCTAACGGACACGTGAGCTGTTGCTGATAAATTTATATAGGACACCCACCCGCGCCAGCCCCTTCCTCCTTCTTCTTCCTCTACCGCCGCTTGTGACGCCGCCGGTGAGATCTTCCGACGCCGCCGAATCCTACTGCCGCCGCCGCCACCTCGTCCTCGACCACCAATTCCGATCGCCGCCTCCGGATCTATTCCAGGTATTCCTCGCCGCCTCCGACCACTTCCCCATTCGTTCTAGGTAGATCCAGTCGAAATCCTTAAAATAGGATTTCGATCGGTGGCCACGACCAGAAGGTTATACAGTGTTCGGGCACTAGACGCCGGCGTCGGCGCCGGAAATGCAATAATATTGATTTTTTATTTATTTTTTAATTTTTAATTAATTGTTTAGATTAATTATTTAATTAATTATTTAGATTAATTATTTAATTAATTATTTAATTTGTTAGATTAATTGTTATGATTTAGATTGATTTTTAGATTAATTGTTAGAGTTTAGATTAATTTTTAGATTAATTGTTAGAGTTTAGATTAATTTAGTTAGATTAATATTATATTTTAGATTAATAATGGTAGATTAATTATTTAAATTAGTTAAAATATTGTAGATTAATATTAATTAATTAGTTAAAATATTAATTAGTCCGGAGTAGTCCTCGGTGGACTTGCGCCGGAATCGTCCACTTTAGACTTGCGCCAGAATCGTCCACTTCGGACTCGCGCCGGAATCGTCCATTTTGGAGTCCCGCCGAAATCATCCAATCTGGACTCGTGTCGGAATTGTCCACTATGGACTCGAACTGACTCGAAACATTTAGAAAATAATCATCCATCCGACGAGTTGATATGTTTCACGTACGCATCGACGAGTCGGATATGATTTAGCAAAATCTTAGATCCGTTCGGGGGTTGTATGTTCGTGTAAAAGAAGTAGATGATCTTTTATATGACGTACAACCCTTGAATTATCTCTAATTGGACTATTTGGGAATATAGTTATTTATATTGCACTTACGTTTTTCTTTTAACCATTAACTTATTCTAAATTTCGACAGCATCTCGCTTGTTCTCCAATACGCGCCCAGATGATATGCGTATTCGGAGGACGGTAGGGTGATGCTGCCGAAATTTAGAATGAAGTTAGTAGTTAAAAGAAATACTTAGTGCAATATGAATAACATAAATCTCGAATGGAATAGGACCATCTCACGGAAAGGCATTAACCGAAGAAATTGTCATTGATTGACAGAATCATGTCGGCTGATCGAAGTTGGATGTACCGACGTCTTGATCGTGGAGCTTTAATGAATGAGTTTCGATTAGGCGTAACTTACTTCCTAAATTTCGCCTATTCGAATCAAAAATTCGTTAGCATCGGTGATAAAATCCGATGTCTGTGCCGCATTTTCTTGAATAGACGATTTTTGGATCGGGAAACTGTCACTCTGCATCTATATAACAAAGGATTTGCACCAAGATATTTTTTATGGACTTGTCACGGGGAGTCATGTGAAGTCGGGATGTCGAGCAATCCTGTTGTTCAAACACATGATGAATCTTCCTATGCTGGTGTTTCTTCATTTAGACCATCTAATCCCTATAGAATTATGATACTTGATAGTCTTGGGGGTCAATTCCACCTGAATGATAATGTCGATCGGCCAATTACTGAGACGTCAGTGCCACCAGATACTACAAGTATTTATATCACATAAGTATAAACTGCGGTAGAGATTGAAATATCGAATAAAGAAGCTGCAAAATTTTACGAGATGTTGAAAGCTATCGATGAACCTTTGTATGAGAATTGTCCTAAATACACTAGGTTAATTTTCGGCAATGACGCAACTCCTAAACATCAAGGCCGATTGTAATATTAGCGGAATTGCGTATGATCGGATTACATGATTGATTAATGGAATGCTGCCTACTGATAATAAGTTTGAGCTAACTTTTTATAAGACTAAAAAGTTGATGAGAAAATTAGGGCTTGGGTACGAAAAAATACACGCATGCCAAAATAACTGCATTTTATATTATAAAAAAAATATGCAGTTGGATAAATGCCCTGTATGTCAACATCCTCGTTACAAGGAGAAGAAATCGGTTCGATAGAAAAATATCATGTTTAAGGTGCTTCGGTATTTTCCACTAACATCGAGGCTTCAAAGATTATTCATGTCGGAGAAGACGACCCCCTACATGAGTTGGCATGCAAGAAGTCGTGATAATACAGTAATGACTCATCCATCCGACAGTGAAGCTTGAAAATATTTGGATACATGTTATCCTTCATTTGCTAGGGATACTAGAAATATCATATTGAGATTGTGCACATATGGTTTTAATCTGTATAAACATTCTGCAACTCCTTATTCAATTTGGCCAGTGCTGCTGATAGTTTGTAATTTGTCACCGTCAATGTGTATGAAAGATGAATTTATTTATCTTTCGATGATTATTCCTACACTTTAATGGTGGTATAGCGCGGGGGCACCCCCGAGGACTTTGACGCAGGAGCGTAGGTCGAGACTGCAGGTGGCTGGGACCACGGCCGCGTATATGACTTTGCAGATAGTGGTCATGTGCGAGTCGTGCTAGGCCCTCTTGGGGCACCGACCCCTCCTGTCGCTGGTGAGTAGCCGTCCACCTCCAGGTCTAGTTATGATCATAGTACCAGGATAATGACACTAGAGGAGACGATCGCGCATCAAAGTGAGATGATGACGGAGATGCATGCTATGCTACGCAACATCTCAGCTCATACCAGAGCAGGCATCCCCTCGATATCATTTGATCCATCGTCCTCGAGTTAGTCCACGCCGGTGTACACGCAAGCACTCCAGACCCCGTCATATGATCTAGACCATCCTCCATCGTCATCGTGAGATTTATTGTTTTTTTTATATTAACTTTGTTACTTAGATACTATACTTGATTAATTTATTTTGTTTGGATATTGATACTTCAAATTTGAATTTGAATAGTTTGTATACGATTGTGGATAATTATAAATATAAGTATAATTGTTTTGATGTATATCTGAGTGTATTTGTGATGTGTGAATGGATGTATGTATGGGTGTATGGATGTGTGAGTTATGTATCAGATAATGTATCAATATATTAATGAAAATTTGGAATTTTAAATTTTTTCGAATGCAGGTTATAGTCATCAGCAACGGCTTTCCCACGGCCGTCCGTGGAAAAGTCGTTACTAAAAGTGTATCGTAAGCCGTTACTGATGTCATACAGCAACGGCTTAGCAACGATCTTTCACTAACGACCTTGCCACGGCCTCTAGGGCCGTTGCTAATATTTTTATCAACAACGGTCCCGTGTCCGTGGCAAAGCCGTTGCTGATAATATTATTAGCAGCAGCTCGAGCGACAGTTGCTAAATTATCAGCAACGCATTTTTCTGCCACGGCTCCGTTGCAACGGATGGGGCCGTTGCACGCCGTTGCTGATGCCCATTATTTCAGTAATGCAAGAAAAAAGAAATCTCTCTCTCTCTCTCTCTCTACTGTCTCTCTACTGTCGATCCAATTCAACACCTCTAGGACCTTCAGAAATCATACCAGAGCCACTGCAAGATCAAGTAGGATAGGTGATTTTAGTAGGTCTACTCATCCTCAAACGAGGGCCTATATATTCTCGCATACACAATAGAGTATTAAAAAGTAAAAGTAAAGTATTAAAAATTTTGGTACAAGTAAAGTTTTGAGGTAATGAACTCTAGAAATAAATGCAAGCTTTTCTTATAACATTATGTATAAGTTCCTCTATTGTTAAACTCCCAATATGATATATAAATATTGTAGGGGAAAATCTTCTTATTCTTATTTCACTCCACAGGCGAATCAGGATATCATATTGTAATTAGAAGCTTCAAATTTGAGTTGAGTTTATTGTTAAAAGCATTATTCTTTTGGCTGAGTTGTCATGTACTGGCAATTTACCTGGTTAATTATTTCAAATTATTGTGCTTAGCTTACCATTTGAAGGTTGATGGAATCTTCCATATCATCATTTCAGCTGTTGCACGATTAAAAAGCCCAGCATTCCCTTATATTGCAACCCAATATATAAGAATCCATTCCCACAAAGTAAGGAAAAAAAATTGTGGTGGCAGTCCCTCCTCATGACATTGATTAATATTCTACCTTAAGATTTGGTAGGTCATCTTTCTTCCTCAGGTGGGTGGTGGCAAAACAAAGCTAAGGAACTCCTATTCCTTTTTACATGGTGATGGTGGTCACCAGTGGAACATCACTTCTCTGAGTTGCATATGACAAGCTACAAGGATATATGATCCTTGTGGGGGCCATCTGTATGGATTAGCTTGTGACGCCACTGAGTTCGGGCGAGTGCTCCATGGCTAGGATTGAAAGTGACTTGGTGGCTTAATGAGACCCTTAAAGAAAAGAACATGGTGATATACTGATATGTAGAGTAGGGACCCCAAAAATGTCTAACCCACTGCAAAGCAAAAAAAAATTTGCAGAAAAAAATAATATAGATCATTTTATCAATCTATATAACAATTAGAAACTATTTTATATATAAAAAAATATTTTTAAAATTTATAAATAATTCAAAATTATTATGTATAAATATATGTTATATTAGGCATTCTCATTTAAGTTCCTCGGAATTTTATGTTAGAAATATTTTACTACCCATTAATTTTCTTATAAATTTCATAAGAATACCAAAAATCTATCTTGTTCAAGTAAGTGAATTACAAACTTAATTTACTTAAGCTTTGCCAGAGACAATAAAAAAACAAAATTAGAAATTTTTGCTTTTATTTTAGGGGTGTTTAGTTGTCCTCAAGTGCAAATTCTACAAAAAGTATTTACATGCAAAAAACAAATATCCGCAAATAGAATTTGTAGTCTATCATTCGGGGTCTCGTAAGTACAGTTGTAACTTCTATGTGCAGACGTTTGGTCACTTCAACAAAATCACAAAATTTTGACGTCAAAATATATTAAAATTTTGACGTTTCTTCCGCTGAAAAAAAAAATTAGACGCCTGCATGAGCGTCGAAAACGCGTGTATAACAACGAGCGTTGAAATGTAAATTTTCGACGTCTGGCTCAAGCATCGAAATGTTACATTTTCGCTGCACGCGGAAATTGAGTAGGGCGGAACGGGCGGGAACCAGTTCCGTCCGTTCGATCTCTGCCACGCGTCGAAAATCAAACGGTCAGCACCTACACTGCTCGATTTCCGCCATGTGGTGGAGATTGAATGGGCGGTGGGTTCCGCTGCTTGATTTCCGCCACGTGGCGAAAATCGAGCAGGCGCAGTTCGTCTGCTCGCGCTTGTTCCAATTTTGCAGCGCGCAATTCAAGTTTTCAATTACACGCTGAAATGTTTTTAAAATATTAATTAATTTTAAATAAATATAATTAAACGAAAATTAAAATTTAATTAAATAGAAATTTATATTTAATTAAATAGAAATATGAGGAGAAGAAAAAATTATATACTAACATTTAAAAAAATTTGATGATTCAAATCGAAAATTTGAACAGCTTTGATAACCTGAAAACAAGATTTAAAAAAATTAGTGAAGAAAAAAATGAAGAAAAAAATAAAATAAAAGAGGAGAGGATAAAAGAAAAAAATAGATGAAGAGAAAGGAGAGAAGGAAAGAAGAATAAAAATGGAAGATGAGAAGAATGAAGAAGAATAGAGATATAAATAGAAGTAGAAAAATATTTTTTTAAAAAAATAATAATTTTTTTTAAGAAAAATTTGCGGGAGGCGGGCCTCCAACCTAGGCGAATGCGCCTCCGCTATATCTCTAACCCGCTATATATATATGACACCATCATCGTGTTCAACACACAAAAATTTACAACTTTAACATTTATCTCATTTTCATCTGATAACTCGAAGTTATCCAAATAAATTATTTTCTAATACTTACTTAAATTAAATCCCATAAAATAATTTAGTTGAGAGCTACAAATATGGTTTGTGGGTTTTTAGGGTTGTAACTTAATTTGCAACTTCATTGAGTAATGCATTCTTTTAGCGCATGGAGTAATGCGTCATCTGAAGCCAAACCTATGAATTCTTCTCAAGGAATGGCAATAAAAATTGACATGAGTAAAGCATATGATCTCATTGAGTGGAATTTCATGGCTTCCATTATGCAGGCCCTGGGTTTTGCCTCTAACTTCATTGACATCATTATGCAGTGCGTCACCACGGTCCCTTATTCCATCCAAATTGGAGGGAGTTCCTTTGGCTTTTCCAAACCTCAGCGAGGACTGCGCCAAGGAGATCCCTTATCTCATTTCTTGTTTGTCATATGTATGGAAGGCCTCAATCATCTTCTCCAATCTCAGTTGAATCTGAACAACCTGGAGGGCATTAAAATCAGCCGCCACAGCCCAACCTGTTGGCTTAAGATTTCCAATCTTAATCGTAATCTCAGTTTTGATGATAACAAATATGGAACTAATGATGTTTCATTGAGAAATCTTTCAGGTTCCAAGTCGGTTAGCGCACGACGTCCACGATCGAAAATCGGAGAAATCAGAAAATCGAAAGGACTTTGATCGACGCGCTCGAACTCTTCAAGAAGCTAAAGTTTAAGCTTAGGGTGTCTAGATATGTTGTAAATCCTCTTTATGATACAAAGAACCCTAAAACCAATCTTGAATTCTAAAACATAAAAACCCGAAAACCGCCTAGAATTCACTAAGCCTAGGGAGCTCCTTGGAGGGCTATATGACCTAGACATTATCTTAACATAAAAAATGACGGTAATTATTCCATGGGTAGAAACTAGATAAAGAGATATTTTTAAAGATTTTTTGGAAGCCTTTAGCCTACCCATACTTGACCTGGGAAATTAGAAAACTTCTGTTTTCTGAAAATTAGTACAAGACCCCAAAAACTAGATTTTGATTCTTAAGGATTTTAATTTTTTAGATATTTTTATTGAATCCAAATGAGAGATAATTCTTATATAACATTACTAACTTTAAAACATAAATGTTATATAAGTAGACTTAGCGAAGACGGATCCAAAATGAGTAGAAAAACCCAAGAAAAATAGCAGACTTCCCTGTTCAGCCCAGGTTCGGTCGACCGACAGAAGCCAAAAATTGGCAGTAGGGTCTTCGGTCGACCGGATTGAGGATCGCAAGAATCACGACTTGGCAGAAGCACTTCGGTCGACCGGATTGCGCATAGCTGATCTCGCGATTCATTCGGTCGACCCGTCGATTGACCGAATAGTACACATAACTCACAGAAGGCGCAGCGATCGTGGGCGGTCGATCGGTCGGTCGACCGACGATCGACCGGCATGCGACCGAACGACGGAAACGGCTAATTTTCCGCCCGTTGACGCGCTGTTTCCATTGTAGGGTTATAAATACCCAAACCCAGCCTTCCTTAAATAACTTTTGATCACTCTTAACCTTCATTGAGCCATCATTGATCAACTCTAAGCTTTCATTGCGCCATTTTTTAGAGAAATCCTAGTCTGAGCTTTCATTCCTAGAGTTTGCCTTCAAATTTGATTTGATTCATCATCAAGGCATTAAGATGAGCTAGGATTCATTGTGTTGGAACTAAGTATTTGTATTGTTGTATTTTTTGCTCCATTACTTATATATTTTCTTATTTCTTTCATTGTATTAAAACATGTGTAAATCTAGGTTGCTAGGTTTGATTTGGTTGGTGGTTGCCTTTGTGTTTGAGGCTTAATTCCACCGTTGTAAACATAGCTTATTAGGATTAGTTGATGTATCCCTTAGGGTTGAGGTGGAAGAGTGCTCTCGGTAAGAAGGCGGAGACTTCCAGGTGTGGAAGTGACTTAGATTGAGAGTGAGACTCTTCGAGTCAAGGTCCTCTTTGTAAGGGAACTAATTTAATCTAATAAACTTAGTTTGAAAATCCTAAGTGGGGGTGCTTAGGTAGTGGAGTAGGCATTGAGGCCAAACCACTATAAATTACCGTGTTAGCATTGTTATATTTATTTATGTTTATTGCTTCATATTTATTGCTTTTGCGTGCTATAAATATTATGCTTAGTCTAACTAATCAAGAAATGATTAAAATCAGAATATAGGCTAATTGATTTAGTTAACATACTATTCACCCCCCTCTAGTGTGGCAATTTCGTCCAACACAACCATCTCCTCGCTCTTCTTCGCGGACGATATCATCATGTTCTGTAAAGCAGATTGTCCCAATGTCAGCCTAGTTAACTCCATACTTGATAAGTTTGGTTCGATGAGTGGCCAACAGATCAACTGAAATAAATCGTCAGTCTTCTTCTCCCGGAACACGCCACATCGCTAGAGATTACATCCTAGTCAACTTCTTAATATCCAGCACATAGGAGCTCAAGATCACTACCTTGGCCTGCCATCTATTGTCCAAAAATCTAAATGTTCTACTTTTGATTTCATCCTTTCGCGGGTAAAGCAGAAACTTCAAGGGTGGCATTCAAAAATGCTCTCGAAAGCAAGAAAGTCTGTTCTCATTAAATCAGTTCTTGCGGTGATCCCAAACTATGTTGTGAGTTATTTCCTCATACTTGATGGTTTATGCCACGATATAAGTAGCCTCTGCAAATAATTCTGGTGGCAGCAAAAACCTCAAAATCGGAGCATCCACTGGGTACACTAGCACACTCTAACTAGAGACATGCAATCTGGCAGCTTGGGCTTCAAAGAATGCAAGCTGATGAACCTTGCCCTACTAGCTAAACAAGGATGGAGACTGATTTCTCGACCTAACTCTCTTCTTAGCACAGTTCTTAAAGGGAAATATTTTCCTTTCTCTTCCTTCCTGGAAGCTTCTGCAAGTGGCAACGCTTCATGGGGATGGAAGGGTATTATTAAAGGTCGCGAATTATTATCAGCTAGCACTCGTGTAAAGATCGGATCAAACACTATCCTCCCGGTAACATGTTCTCAATGGCTCCTTATTCCACCGTTCTTCAGTATTTGTGGTCCGCAATAGGCACCCCAAAACTTATTCCTGGTCTCAGAATTCTTCAACCGCTCGACTCGTATGTGGGATGTTCCAGCAGTCTGTAATTATTTTCCACCTTCCATTGCCCCCTCTATTCTAGAAATGGATATTCATGAGGGTAGAGATAAATACATTTGGCATTTCAACACCAGTGGAAAATATAGTGTGGCTTCTGGTTATAAACTTGCCAATGGTGAACTGCCACTACTAGAAAATGGGATATCTGCGACGGACATTACCGTCGCAAAACGGTCGCTAAAGATCTTCTGCGATGGTCGGATGCAATCACAGAGAGCGGTAGCAAATGATATCGTCGCAGAAAAATATGACGGCGGAAGCAGCAGTCGCAAATGAGAACATTTTGCGAGGGAGTTACGACTGTAAAAAGCGGTCGCATAATTTGGTCGCGTAATATTTGCGACCTTCTATGTCCGTCGCAAATAATAAACATGCGACGGTATTGCGACCACTGGTGTCCGTCGCAAATATTATATCCGCGACGATTCTACCGTTTGCCATCGTGTAACTGCCGTAATTTGTAACTGTGACTGCTTTTGGCGACTAGTTTGATATACCTTTTGCGACGGCTAGCGGTCGCAGAGCCGTCGCCAATGTGTGTTTTTTTTATAAAAATAATAATTTATAATAATATTTTTTTTTAAAAGAAAATACCTGTTTACATTTAACATCAAATAAAAATACAATGCCACAACGAGAGAATATACAAGATATCAAATTATATCAAAATGGTGTCACAACGAAGGAATATTCAAGACGTGCATCAAATTATAATGTTTATACATATTTATATCAAAATATAATATTTACATCGTATCAAAACATGTTTACATCAAAATAGAAAATGAAATACATCAATCATGAAGCGCATCATGTGGCGGCGACGGATGCGGCGAGGAGAGGGGCTGCGTCGAGACGGCATTAGCTAACATCGCGTCGAATGACGAGGGAGGCGGAGGGGCCGGAGCACCAGGCATGGAAGAAGCAATACGCGCCATGTACTCCCTCATATCGGCCACCTCACTGATGAGGTGTGCATGAGAAGCCTGTAATTCTGTGTGCGAAGCCTCTAAGGCTGCAAATCGACCCTGGCCCGCATGTGAAGTCGATGGACCAGCGGTGGAAGAGCTAAAGGTAGACAACCCCGCACCATGTGGCTGCAACAACGTCCGTGTGTGGGCCGTTGTGCTAATGCCATATACATTGCCGTGATCAACTCATGTCCCCTGCATCCATGCGTCAACATCAAGCTGATGCTGCGCGGGACCCGCTGGGTCACCAACTCAGTATATGTGGCCTTTAAAGATTGATTAATTAAATTAATTATACATAATTGAACTAATATAATTTTTTTTAAATATAAACTTTATTAAATATTTACTTACCAGGATCGTCTCCGGCCTCTCGCTGATGAACTCACCCAGGTGAGGACCATGTCTATATCTATATGTCTCCTCGAAGACCCTCAAAGGATCAGCCGGAATGAGCGTCCCCTGCTCGTCTCGCGTCCCTTGCAATAAAATAAATATAATTAGTTTGTCTATAATAAATAATAAAAATTATTATTAAATTACTTACCATGCGACGCTCATGACTAGTAAATGGGATGGACCCACCGGTATGTCGGGCCACGGATCCCTCAACTAGCATCATCCGGTTCTGGTGCGCCGTTCGGGAGGCACCCTATCACTCCTTGGACGCCCAGATGTCGCATAGTCGATCCCATACGTGGCTCGTTATCCAGTTGGGCCCATTTTCCTTCAGCGCATCCATAGGCGTATCCTGATTACCGCCTACATTTGCTCGCGCCTCATCCCGCGCACGGTGGAGAATATCCTTGAAAAGCTTCTTATTGTAAGCTTCCCAAGCATCCTCCACCTGAACTTGAATGGAAGGATCCCAGGTGTATCGGGCCTACAAAAAGAAAATATTAATTAAAATATCTAATAATTAAAGAAAGCAACATTAAGCATATTCATATTCATAAAATCCATCAACATTAAGCATATTCAGATGAAAGAAAGCAAGTTTCAGTAAAGCAAGTTTTAGTAAAGCAAGCTTCTGCATAGATCTCTTACAATTTTCATAGTGTCTCCAAATTTCAATTGTCCAGTATATAATTATAAAGGCCTTGACTCCTGACACTTGGTTGCCAATTCTAAGGAGGCATCTGCAGTGCACTGTATATGTTAAGTCCTGCAGCTACACAAGTACATGAACCATGCACTTTCCAAAAATGGAGGTCATCCATGCTTTCTCTTGGAAACAATTCTCTGTTTAATTACTTTCCTTTTGGATGATCTTTGAATTAATATGCAATTATGATTTGTATAACTAAGAATGCTACTGCATTGGAAGCTACAAATGATTGAGCATGCACTGAGTTAGTTAACTAAGAAGCATGCATGAGCAAATTGTACCACTTTTGCTTCATAAAGCTGGTGGATGTTTGTTTGACATCCACCAGCTGAATTAAACATCCACTCAAATATTGGTGTAGTTGCACATCACATAACAGAGGTGTAGGGGTGGAGGTGCTGTACCACTTCTGCTTTTGTATCTTTTCTCACAACTAAGAAGTTATTATTTATTTAATTTGGCAATTGGAAAAATTGGCAGACTATTGGTAGAAGACTGCTGAGAGACCCACAAACTTATAGGTTACAACCAATTTAAGATGCACCCTTGTTGTTTTTATGTAAATCAGTCGGACTTTCGTGATGCACTCTGAACTTATCTGTTCTAATCTAATATCTATCATCAGATTTAGATTTTAAAACATGCACTTGGTCAATCCTTAACTTTGGTGCTAGAAGCAAAGGAAGAAGTCTCTAATCTACAATCCTATATTCAGTTCCCATATTTGCAGCTCCTTCTACCATATTAAGTGAACCCTGTTTTATAAATGAAATTTGTTTACATGCTGAAGTATGTTTATCATCTGGATGTATTACACCAAGTGTAGCTTGGAAGCTATTTGTTCTCAGCATTTATCTTTTTAAGAACTCATGTCTGTCAATTCCATTTCCTAGTTCAAACAATTTGATGCAATGTTATTTCACGTGTTATGGTCATGTCTATAACCATATTTCTATATATCGCTTCTTTCTATAATTTTGATTAGGGACAGTGTTGTTGTGTATCTCCGGGATCATTATTTATTGGAACTATAGATTAACTCAAACTATATTCCCCATAAGTTTCTCAAACTATAGATTAACTCAATCCAAAAGGTGTATAATTAGAACTAAATAAGTTTCTCAAACTATAGATTAACTCAATCCAAAGTAAGTTGATTCAATCTTGAATGAATCAAATTATGCAGAATACTCAACTTCATGTGCATGAATTTAATGTTGATAAGTTTCAAAAGTAAACTGATCAAATATATGAAGTTAATCTCCTTGCTTATGCTTGACTTATGCTAACTGGCAATTAATTATTCTGATAGGAACTCAGGCAGCACTCCATTATGCTAAACTTCTCACTTAATCTCTCATTGTTTATTTCTCAAAGTGTTAAGAGTGAATCAATCTAAAATCTCACTACCAAATCCCTGTGCAGTACAAGGATGGTAATCAAGCAGGTGTACATTAAAATTATGAGTGGTGTATCATTCTCTCTATTACGTAGCAGTATTTACTGCTACAGTTTTTTCCTTTCTCCATTTGTAGTATTTATTGCTACTGTATTTATATTGATGTATATTAATTCTATGAGTATTTGACAAGTTAGTTTTCGAATCGAAGATAAATACTATACGGAGATGGGGAAAATTGGCAAATCGAATGTGGAAGAAGATAAATGCTACAAGTTCATGAATTAAGAACAAAGATTCAAACACACCATTTGAATCAACATTCATTAAATCAAAGTAACTTGAACTACGTACCTCGAACTCACTCCATAATAAATTATGATAATGGTTCGACACCCTGGTCCATAAAGTCCGTGACTCATGAAAAAAACTCTTGAGCATAACGGTCATGGTGCAGGTGACATCATCTTGCTCAAATCTATAACTCAAGTATAATAATATTATAAGTAACAATTAATTATTAACAATTATAGTAAATAAATTAGTTTACTTATTTTAAACCATTCAGCGATATCCGCCAACGCTAGTCGGACGATGAAGGTGCATCCCCCCCCCCCATTAGGCCCACGAGGCCTACGACGACCTCGAGCTGGTGGTGGTACAGCATCTGTCACGACCGGTGCAGGTGGTGGTGGTATATTTGCAGGTGGTGGTGGTACAATATCCGCCACGACTGGTGGTGGTGGTGGTGTTGTCGCGGGCGGCGGCGGCCGAGGTAAACCTGTGCGATGAACCCTAGAACGGGCACGCGACATCTACAGATATAAATGTTGATTAGTGATGTCAACTAGTAATATAATATAAATTAATAGAAAAAAAATGAAAAAAATATAAATTACTAGGAAAGAAAGCACGAGACTAACAAACAAACATAGGAAGAAAAGAAAGCTAGCATAAATACTAAAATTGACTTAATCATGAAACTCTTCAAACCAATGTGATTAGAGAAACAATACTAAAATTGTTCAGCCATCTATTGCAAAATGCAGCATAAATATCTTGGCATCTCATAAAAAGACAAGGGAGAGATCTTTGCTTGCATTTTGGACTTGATGATTAATGCAACAGCAGAACTACATATGTCAATTGCTAATTGAGCATCACCTTGATACCATGTATCACATATGCTACCTAATTACTTGCAATTTGTCCACTTTTATATAGAGAGATGATGACCTAATCAACTTCAATTGTAATTCATCGAACCCAAAAAAAATAGAACAAGTACAAGGATGTATTTGGTCAAAAAATCTATGCTTTTGCCGCTCCTCGTAAATTTTTTTTGAGTGTTCCTCGTTTTATATTCCTTTGTGACAAATTGGGCATGATAGACATTTGTACACTAACTTGAGAGAGAGTGTGTGTTGAATGATACAATATTATATGTATTTATATATGATAGTACATGTTAACTTAGATTATTCTTCTAAAATATCATATTCTGTTCTAGGCCTATATAGGCTCCTTTTCTTATTAATGATAGAACTTTTGGGCTCTACTCAATAGACCAAAAACATGACCTCAATCATGACGATATACATGAATCATTGTTATTGCTACTCGTAAAACATATCAATCAATATACACTCACAAGAAATTTATCTATTGATCTTACAAGAATCTGGTTCATATTCTTAGCATATATTAAGCAAAGGAATTCTTTTTTCCCTAAAATTCTACAACTGACATAAGGAAGAAAGAATATACACGTTAGTTTGCTTGTAGTCGAACAAGAAAGAGAAACAATGCGGTTGAAGCTGCAACAATGTATGGAAACAATGTCCAAATGCCCTATAATGCATGCAAGTACTTGTCTTAAACCCAAATACTAAAAGAAAACAACATATATAGAGAAAGAAGAAAATGGCATGTTTTGTACCACTATTGTAGCAACACTTGCAAGTGCCACCACTGGTTGCTCTCGCAGCAAAAATCCAATCGTGAACTGTAAAGTAAAAAATGTGAGAATACTTGGCTAAAAACTATCCCATTAACAGTGACAAACCTGCCATATTCAAGTTTAGATAGCAGGTTTGTGAATTCTGGTTTCAAGCTCCAGCACTGAATGGAGCCAATTCCATCATCAGATTAGAGAAATTGAAATTGAGATAGATGTTATATATACTTTACGAAGACATCAAAGAAGAAGCAATCATTGACATGCTGAGCTCTCATTGTAATTTAGTGTTTATAACATAGTGAATTCAAGACATACAAACATGCTACAGATAAAGGAAATTATGCCCACAAGATGCTATAATTAATAATTAAACCCATGACGTGAGGTAACATATATGTCTGGATGATATATGAATTAATGTAAACAATGCAACCTGAATTTTCATACCTTTTCATTGCTAACAGAAAAAGAAAAATTGTTAGTAGAAAGATTGGATGTTTATATTTAGTTTTCCTGGATATTCACATTCTAATCCATTTGATGCATGAACCTAAAAAAATAGGTTTTTGAGAGAGCCATGAAAGAGAAGAAAATTATTAGGATGAAACCTTGGGACCATGATAACAACTACATGGATATGTCTAAAGCTCAAAAGCAATGCTATCAGTAAAACTAATAACAATAAAAATTCTTATTGAATAAAAGATTGTTGTCTCTCACAAGCTTTGCCATCTTGATCAGTATCAGTTTAACTGATCAGTATAGTAGTACACTGATAGCCCATAGTTCTAAAGAACAGGAGGAGAAAATCATTGCATATCTTTGGCCTTGCACTATTTCTGATAAGCTTCATGTCAAGAGATGTTGCTGCTGATGGATGATAATTGCTTAGCTAAAACTCAAATATTTTTGCACAAGAAAAAAAAGAGAATGAACAAATGTCACCAGAGATTAATATACTATTTTATATATGCTTAAAATCAATGATTTTAAATTTATGGACCAATCTTTCGGATATATTAAAAAAATCAATCAATCGGTTCAAATTTGCTCATGTTTAATAAATTTTTATCACATTTGCCCAATTTTTGATTGGACGGCAAATTGTTCTCGTATGCAATGTTCTCATATGCATATTTGTAACCTTCTAAAAATTTTCAACTTGCCTATTTTGTAAATTCATCTCTCATCATTGCTTAAAAGTGGAGCAATAATGAGCTAGAATATCTTTCTCTTTTCCTTAGATGGGATAATATTATAATTTAAAGATTTATCTCAATAAACATACCCTTCAAATCCTTGAAAGGCGAGCACAAAGCATAGAAAAGATTAGGGAACCCTAATCTTAATGACTGCCTCGCAACCCTCCTTGTCAAAATTTTTGACAAGGCAATGGTTGATAAATTAGATAATCAATTAATCATATCAAAGAAGCAGTTGAAGATGCAAATTTTACTAATATTTATTTTTTTCTAAAACTAACTGTCGGTCTAATTTGTTTCTTTTAATGTTTGTCTTTTTTTTGTGAGCATTTTCTACTTTTATTATTTATATCATATAAACTTTTTGAAAATACAATATTTGAGTTCAACAATATAACGGTGGCCCAACAATATAGAGTAGTACATGCTCCATTCCTCTTTTAATCTTTCTTGGATTTGTGTGAGATATAGAGGTTAAATGTTAATAAATTCAACTGATACCGCTAAATGTCTAGATTATAAGGCATCAATTATAATATGCAATTTTGCAAATTACATAATAACAAGACACTGTTACCCGATGCCTATAGCAAGCAGTGTTCAAATGCTTGCAACCATTAAAAGACACTGTTATCCGATTCTAAATCAGATTAAAAAGAGAGAGAAAAATTGAAATAAGATTAAAAACCTCAATTCTAAATCAAGCTAAAGGGGGCGACTACAAGTACAACATTTTATACTTGATACCCGAGTGGTTATCGGGTTTCAAGTATAAACCCTAGCTAGGGTTTCGGACGAGAGAGAGAGAGAGGAGGAGGAGGAGGAGGATACTGGAGGTTGAACAGCTAGTCGAGCAGCGGCGAGGCCTGCTTGCGGCGGGCGACGAGCAGTGGGCGGCGGTTCGTGTGCGACGTGCGGCGTGCGAAGGCCAGCGTGCGGCGGCAGAGAGGCCCGCGGTAGAGAAAGAGAGGGAGATTGACAAAGGGGCGGGATCGAAGAGAAAAAAAAAGGGTTTGGGCGCGGGGGGAATTTAATACCATTTTGCGACGGCAATAACGATCACAAATAATCGGCGTAATGAACGATCGCAAATGGTCGCCAAACCCATCACCATATTGCGACGGCACTATATGCGGTCGTAGTCTCGTCGCTATTTTGCGATGGCACTCAAGGCGATCGCAAAAATCGTCGCCCCCTTGCCAGTCTGTGACCCCAATGGACGGCGCCCGTCACATCTGCGATCGCATACCGTGCCATCGCAAAAAGCTATTTTTTTAGTAGTGTGCCTCCTTCTTCATCCTATTCCTTCCCATGGTAAAAAAATCTGGAAACTAACTGCACCACCGAAACTTCGCCACTTCATATGGAGAATAGCTCATGACTCCCTGCCTACAAGAATGGCTCTCATGCAGCGTCGAATTCAGTTGGACTATGATCTATGCCCTCACTGCAACCTGGAACAGGAATCTTCTCTTCATCTTTTCATACATTGCAATGTGGTCCGTCAAGTGTGGTTGAACTCTCCCTTCTTCATTGTCAGCCCCAACTCTTACTCCTCTGCGAAGCAATAGTGGATGTCAATAAAGGACTCTCCTCCCCTCTCAAAGACGATAGAACTCTTCAGTTGATTTCTTTGGAATATAAGAAAGAGTAGAAACTCTTGTATCTTCAACGTCACTCTAGTATCTTCGGAAGCCATCTCCATATATGCATTTGAGTTATGGAATTCCACAAAAGACCTTTAACTCTAGGTCTTTCTGATGTTATTGTTTTACTTTTCCTATCTATAAGGATTGTGATATTGGACATATGTCTGTTTATTTTTGTATTTGAGTCAATTAACTCTTTCTCTTTCAATGAAAGAATCAATTTATCTTTTCGAAAAAAAAAACTAAATTTGCAATTTATAATTAAATCATGCAGTTTTTGAATTTGTAATTAACCTTATTATAGCTAATAAAATACTTAAATTATCCTATGCTCCTTCTACCCAATAGTAGTGTGGGGAGTGGCCTTTCAGTATATTTTTCTCTTTAAAAAAATACTTAAGTTAATTAAATACTATAATTGCAAACATTAAAAGCCTACTTGTAGAGAATCAAATATGCCCTTTGTAAAATCAAAACACCGCCGTATACCAATTCAGTGGTCAACAATTATCCACGTTTTAGAAGAAGGCACATTGTTTTGATTAGAGCAAATTAATTGTATGGCTACGTAATACGTACAAGGAACTATTTAATTAAGTCCCGCTTTTCTAGAAGACACTCCCATCCACCCTTTTACACATAGTCTTCGTTCTTAAAAGTGACCTAAAATTTTAGCCTCCCCACGAGCCTTTGAAAAAGGAATTATGATGACATGGCTCGTTCAATTCCAAATAATTATATAGTGTTGTTATATCTTTTTAAAAGTATGTTTAATAATATTTCTAATCATTGATAATGGCATGAATTATAAGCACTTTGTTACATGGAGTATTAAATATATTAATTAGAAGAATTTAATATTTTTGAATTATATATAAGGGAAAAAAGAGAGAGTAGATTACAACTCAAGAGGACTAATTCAAAAAGCATGATCAGAAGTCAAACTTGGTTAAAACATTTATGAGAAATTAGTCCAGGTAGATGAATCGTCATCTAATTAATTTGCCTCGTTCAAACATCATGCTTGGTGCAATAATTCGATTGATTGAATGCCTGCCTTCCTAAGTTTGCTTCGATCAGAGAGATGATGATTCATGTGTGCGTGCTTTAATTAGAGGGGCCCACCACGACGACCGACCGAGCCCAAATTATTGGGTCCATGATTTATGTGGTATTAAAATATGATTCGTGACAAATGGCGGTGCATTCGTTCATCCTTTTTCTTTGTCGTCTTGCAGGCTTACTGGTTTAGGTTTTGGGGGACTGAAAATTATGCGATATAAAATTAATTTACATAAGGAATTAAAATGAGAAATGAGTGTCACGATGTAATGATAGAATTATTGTCCTTAGGAAATTGGAATGATAGAATCAGAACACAATGCCAAATTGCGAATGTCGTTGTCTTTTATAATCTATTATGGAAAAAAATGTCATTCCATTTTTTTACTCACGATTTAGTTATTGTTTTCTAATTTTAAAAATAAATTGACATAATTTAGTTAATCAAAAATCACGTTATTGATAGGGACATTCTAAACATAGGTATTGTCATCATAAACATGAGAAAAATATTGGCCAAAGAATTTTAATTTTGGCGATGATCTTTGTTTTAATATTAACAAACAAGCCGGTGATGTTTAAATTGAGATTTGATTTTAGAAATGTGCACTACAAGTTCGTATAGTTAGAATTGACAAAAACTCGAGTTTGCGAAGAAAATGCCTTGAACAAGTGTTTTTATTCTTATCTAAGAATATTATGGACTCATAACTTAATAATTTTAGTTGTAACATATAGTTAATTTTCTCATATACTAAAAGCCATTTACCGATGTCATTATTTTAAACAATAAATTTTTTTTAGCGTGATACACGATTGATTTATTTGTAATGTACGACAAGTATTTTTATCTTAAATTCTAATGTTATTCAATTATATTTCAATAACTCACTTATTTCGATAAGATTTCAGTCAGATAAAAATTTAATTGAAATTATTCAGATAAAAATCTCGTAGGATAAATCTATAATATATCTTATATTTATTTAAAACTCGATTACGATGATCGGATAAGATTATATTTTTAAATCTTATATTTATTTTGATTTCGAACAAATGAGTTAGATATTAATAGTTTAATATTTAATTTTATTTTACTAATTTTTCATTTTCAAATTTATGAAATTAAATTTAAATAATTAATTTTAATGAAAGATTTGACCAAACAATCACTAAAATTTGAATTAAAAATTCATATCACAAATACGTAGTCATAAAAAAAATATAAATACTACTTTCTCAATACAATAACGATAACATCTCAAAAAAAATTTACCAAAAAAATAATTTTTAATTTATTTAAATACATGATATCCTTTTTTCTAAAAAAAATAAAAGTTAAATTTTGATTTATTTTTTCTTAAAAAAATATGTTTTACTTTAACTCTCCCCTAGATTTTAATTTTCACCACCCTCATCAAGATATTTATATCCCACTCCAACTGAAATTCAATTCAATTATATTCATTCTTTTTGAAATCCAATGTCCAACCCAAACAACTCAAATTTATCCACTTATCAAATCCAACAAAATAAACATGCACAAATAGATTTTTCTTTACAAAGACATTTGCCTATCTTTTCTCACGTAATTCTTTTAATAAAAATTTGTATTAAATTATCAAATAATAATCCTACCGGAGCTTTTGTCTAGCGTGATTCTACCAGTTTGGGATAAGTAATTAATTTGCCAAGATCCTAATTTAAAATTTAGGTGGTCAAAGAAAAAATTATGAGCATTCTCATTGGGTATGCGAGTCGAAATTACAGCACCTAAGTATTTAAAAGAAGAATAACATTCATTAATGCTAAGTTTAGTGCATATGTTGGTTTTTAAAGATGAAGGAGTATGCTTAGAGGGAAAAAGCATCAGATTTATGTAAGTTTGCCTTTTGACCAGTAAGCTAAAATAATGGTCAAATATATTTTTAAAACTGTTAATGTTGGTTTCATTTGCCTTAAAGGCAAGAAAGATATCATCCGCAAACATCAGATGGCTAATAGTAAGAAAATTATCAAGCTTGAGAGGAGTGAAAAGATTATCATTAATAGCATTATTGATTAATAAAGTAAGAGTCTAAGCTATAATGATATAAAGGAAAGATGACAAAGAGTCACCCTGTCTAATCCCTCTACGAGATTGGAAGAAACAAGAGATCTTTTCATTCACCATACAAGCAAAAGAAACAGTAGAGATGCAAGTCTTAACCCAACTAATAAAAAGAGGAGGAAAATGGCAAAATTCAAGAACTGACAAAATAGCATTCCAAGATAATGAATCATAAGCATTCTCCAGATCAAGCTTTACAAGAATGTAAGGCTTCTTACTTTTGGAGCTGAACATAATATGAGTCATCTCTTGGGTGATTAAAATATTATCATGAATGCTACGTCCCTTAATAAAAGCATACTGCTCTTTAGATATAAGGTTGGGGAGACAATCCTTAAATCTATTAGCGATGAATTTGGTGAGGATTCTATAAGACAGATTGCATAAAGCAATATGTCTAAAGTCTTTCACTCTATTAGGGTTTTGGCACTTAGGAATGAAAGTTAGAATAGTCTTGTTCGATTCTAAAGGAATAAAGCTAGTAGAATGGAAATTATGAAAGCAATTGAGAATGTCATCAAATATGATATCCCAATAATTCTTATAAAATTCAACAGTGACACTGTCAATACTAGGACTCTTATCATTAGCCATAGAGTTGATGGTATTCCAGATTTTCATTTTGGAGAAAGGAGTAGGCTTACACCAAACTTGACGAACAATGTTCTTGGAATCAGGGTACTCAACCCAAAAGTTTTAAAATTTAAATATTTTATTGTTTCTAGTCACATTAGGATTTAAACTAATCCGCAGAGGGTTATGATCAGAGGCAGTCCTAACTAAGTGTTTGACCGAGGACTTACCATAAAAATTTAACTAAGCAGAATTCGAAAAAACCCTATCTAACCTAGAGAGGATCCTAGCATCACCTTTCTTATTATTGAATCAAGTAAATTTGGGATCATTAAAGCCAAGATCAATAAAATTTGTATGAGTAATAAAATTTTTAAATTTCTTTGTGTGATGAGTAAGCCTAAAGGGAATGCCATCTTTCTTATTATATTGGTTTAAAATACAGTTGAAGTCCCCGTTAACAACCATGGATAAGCATTTAAATCTATGTTAGACAAGTTATGCCAAAGAACATTTCTCAAATAAGGGATTTGTGCTAGCATAGATAGAAAATATTATGAAAGGCGTAGAGTTATTAAAAGCAATAAGAGCATGAATAACATCAACTTGAATTGAAAGAGTTTTAACATTAACAATATCAGTATTCCAAGCTAGGATGATACCCCCAGAGGCACCATTTGAGGGAGATGAAATTCTTTTTCAGTTCATACCAAGTTTATAATAAAATAATTAGTAATTTCAACAGAAACATGAGTTTCTTGTAAAGAAAGTAAGCTAACATGGTAAATTCTAATAAAAGAAAAGATCTTATCTAAAACAGGCTTTCTCATGGCACCCCTTACATTCCAATTAATCACTTCCATGGATAACTAATGCAAGATTGTTTGACTACTCCATTTCAATATGAGCCACATTGGAGACATTAGCCCTAGGTCTTTTACTAAAGGAAGGGTCATGAGATAGGGAGTAAGGATCCTCACCTAGACTTTTCTCATAAGCCCTAATTACTTGTTTACCTTGCTTGGTATTGGATTTACTATTGGAAGACGATTGAGCATTAAATATTAGAAAAACTTCTTGGACCATTTGGTCAAATGATTTTTGAAGACTATTTTTTATGTTTACTACTCTCACTGTTATTTCTCACCTTAGAGGGATCTAGGTGAGTTTTAACAGAGTGAGAACCTTTCACATTGGAGGTAAGGCTTTCATTTTTAGCATTTTTCTTAGCAATAGGGATTTTTTCCCTAGGTTCTTTAGGATAAATTTTCTGAGAAGACCTAGGGTTATCTTTCTTATTATTGTTTGATCTATCTAAAATGAGATTTTGATTAAACCTTCTTTTATGCTGATCACTGGGAATTTTAGGAGGTTTTCAGTTTGAAGGATTTCACTTTTCTAAATAGGGGCCTTAGGCCTATTTTTTCTCCTAGCAACTTGAATCCAGGGGTCAAAGATAGATTCTTCAGAGCCAGCATGGGTGGGAATAGAAGTGGGGGTCTCATTAGGGGTAGGAGCAGGGTCCTCAACAATGAGATTTATCTTAGGGTTATTATCTTTTGAGTTGGGGTGACTATCTATGTGCACCTTACGTAAACTAGGATAAGAGGTTTCCCTATGACCTATCAATCCACATTTAAAGCACCCAACACGTAACTTTTCATATAGAATAGGCTGAAAAAATTCACAATCAAAAATATTTATCACAACTCTCTGTTTTATAGGTTGATATAGTTCCATCTCAATGCAAACTCTAATATATTTTCTTCTTTTGAAATTAAACGAGCGATTATCAATGGTTATTAACTTGCCAATGCAATTAGCGATTAGATCGAGGGGTCTAGGTGAGTTTTATTTTAGTTACTATTTCAATTTCCAACACCGGACAGTAACTAGTAATTTAGTATGTCATTGGTTGCCAAGAAAACTTACTCATAAATCTACAATTCTATTTTTTGAAATATGACTTTTGGTAACTTTGATTTTATATATTCGTATAGATTAATGTTTGTTTTGAGTATGTCTTTAATTAGTACACTTATATTTTGATTGATGAGGATTGAGTCTACGTTGGATGTGAGTTCACTGAACTCACACCTCAGCATGTATCTAAAGATAGACACATGTGAGTTCAGTGGACTTACATATTATAAATGATTGTTTGCTATCACTCTATATAACTTAAATCCCTGTCTACTCATGCTACGCTATTTTCATGCATTTTTTCTATTAGTGATGAATATTTTTACACCTCAATTATGGAAATAACTATTCCAAAAGAATAACCTCTCATTTTAATTTTCAAATATATCCTTTTCATTATTAGAAGAGCATATTTTATCAACTAAAATATCTCATTATCAATAATCTTTTTATTTTTATATATTAATAAAAAATTTAAAATTAAGTATTATTTACTTTATTGCTTTGGTCGCCCCTCACGAGTTTTTTTTAAAAGAAACAAGCTCAAGCAAAAGGTCATTCCTTACTCAATTAGATGGATAGAGGATGTAGAGGGCTGATAGTCGTGCATTCCTCGCCTCCAAGAAAGCAAGAATATATTCCTCCTTGAAACTCAACCATTTTATTAGCTTCCAATAAGGAATTTACATAATCATCAATTGATAAGAACACTCTTCTCGCATCATTCTTCCTACTATTTATATTTACTTCACCATTTCATCTATTGAATTAACATCAAAAGAAATGCAACTCAAAGTAAAACAATGGTATTCACATTCCAAGATTTGTTTATCAGAAACAAACTTATTCTGTAGACTTCTTTTCACCAAAGCATTTGCCATGTTGCTCTTTTCTCGTAATATGCTTCCAACCTTTTACCAACCCATCATCAGCTATCTTTCAAATTTTATGTATTAGACCAGCCATCTCCCATGGACATTCTATTTCCTTTCTTAGAATATTTATTTGAACTTCACAATCTGATCTCACCATAATGTTTCTTTTAATTTTTTCCCTCACATTATCCAATTCAAACCAAATTGCAATTGTTTCTGCCTGTAGAGGACTTCTAGCAAGACTCAGCCCTTCTCCTTCCTAGGTTCTCAAACCTTCCTCTTCCGACACAGCTCCACAACCCATTCTAAAATGGTCTTTCCAAGTAGCATCAGTATAGAGAACAATTTCAAACCTATCAGTAGTATCTGTATTCACAGTCTGCCTTGTAAAGTTGCCAACTTTAACTTCATTAATCTTCCACTCCCCACTCAAGATTTCAGCCATTGTCTTGTTGTAGATAGAAACTATTCCACATTTCTTATTTTCAAACTTCATCCTATTTCTATTCTTCCAGGTAAGCCAAATTGAATTTGCAATGAATGCTAATAATATTTTTGCAGATTCATTTTCAAAAACATCAGCTTCCTTAAACCACCTTCCCTCATTCCAATCTTCCTTATACTGAAAACAAATATTCAACTTTTGTTCTGCCATACACCAGTAGTCTCTTGCAGCCTTACACTTAAAAAGTATATGCTCAACAGATTTCTTCTCCTCCCCACACATAAATAAGTCTTCAATTTCATTCCTTGTGAACCTACTGAATCATTCCGAGATTAGCAATCTTTTCCATATAAAACCTTTCAACAAAATATTTTTACTCTTTCAAGAATTTTCAGTTTTCATATCTTCCTCCAATCAAATTTAATTTTATCTATTTCAGTCTCTTTATGTTTTAGGAATGCATGCCACCTCACGAGTTGAATCATGTACGAAAGTTCTTCTTACATCATTACACGTAACTTATTTTTTTAAATACAATAATATTTGTCAGAATAAAAATTAGGGCTAAGCGAATCTGGATACTTTATTTTTTTTATGTTATCGGGACTCTATATTGCATAGGATCGGTTCCTAGATTTTAGACTCGAATCCTACCCTATTGAGACTTGAAATCAAACTCTACTAGAAACATATTATTTAGTATATGTTTCGAATACGATGTTGAAATCTATTCATTTATAGGTTCAAAAGTATAAGATTCAAGTACCCTGTTAGAACCTGTTCATTTATAAGTTCTAGGTACCTTGTTGGAATCTGTTCATTTACAGATTTCAAGTACCCCTATTAGAAGCTCCAGGTTCCATGATATAGGTTCCAAGGCATAAGTTTCGAATATCGATTTCGATTCTAGGTACCCGATATGTTGGATTTATAACTGAAATCGATTTTAATCGATTCCTTAATTTTTCTCCCAGATCCTATCATAATTTAATTCGGATCTATTTGGCACCTACCCTATCAAATAAGTTCCAATCAATTTTGGGTCCACTCATACCATGCATGTCCGCCCCTAATAAAAATATTGTTATTCAAAACAAATTATGCTTAATTGTTTTCCTATGTACAACAGTCTCATTCAAATATGACAAATTAAAAAAATACTCATTCTTACAAGCCGAGACTAATTAATGGTGGCATCATTTGGACCAACAATATATTATTATCTAACTAATAAATCAACCCTGTCATTTTGCCCCTTAAGAATGGTCAAATAAAAGTTGCCCTCTTATTAAACGCGCATGAAAAAGTAGCATGTCCCCATCAAAGCAAACCTCGCTGTGAAGACATAAAAATGTCCGGTAGCATATGCCATGACGAAGACGAGCATAACGAATACCATAAGAAGATAATGCCACAAAAAAATAAAGACACTGTTTATGGACTGTAATCAAAACTAATCAATCTCAAAATTTAGTCAAAGCTATTGGAAAATTCAACTCCACAAATGAAATACTGAACGAGAAAACTAAAGCGACCAAAAATTTCACCTTTGATTGCCCTAATAAACGTTTCAATAATAATAATAATAATAATAATAATAATAATAATAATAATAATAATAATAATAATAATAATAATAATAATAATAATAATAATATCGATGGGTACCACATAAACAAACGCACGGCCATTCAATTGAATGGTCTACGCCGACAAGCCGACAGTCCGCCCTTTTCTACCAAATCATTTGAAGATTGGATTCAATTCTGGACCACCAAACCCAAACCCAAACCCGTTTTAATTGGTCCGCCATCTTACGCATAGAGGGAACATCCTGCGGACGACCGTACAATCCCCGTCGAAAAGGACCAAAATGTATTGCGTCAGTCGCCTCGGGTGCTCGCCAGATGTTCTCGCCTAAACTTCTTACCTGCCTTTTCGTTGGAGTAAAAGATGATGTCCGGTGGGCCCCATTAAGGTCGGCGTGGGAGGAGAGTATGAAAAGTTAAGTATCGCCATTAAAGAGAAAACCGCCCGACCCGCTACGAAATTTGGTGACGGTTTAAATCATCAAACAGTATTTTTAATCCGTATCACGGCATGTTTCGACCGTTACGGGGCACCGTCTCGATCGCTCCCGTTTCCACGCTTCTTTCCTTTTTCCCTTCCCTCTTAAAAAGAGGATGCAGTAGCATCAGATGGCGGTCTCCGACCGCTACGTATTCGTCGACACACTGTCGAGTCCTAGGCCGCGGATCAAGAATTCTTGCGCCCTTCGCTGCGGTCGGGCGGAACGGAGCCCGTTTGGTTTGAGAATTTCCAGTGATCCTTCGATCTTTGAGGCGGAATAGGGCGCTAAATCGGCCGCGGCTGAGGGGGATTTGCAAAGGGATCCTTTTGGTGTAGTGTTTCATTTTTGTTGATAAAAGATCCATTTTTTGTTGATTTGGACGGCTGCTTGTTGTTTCGGTTGGAGAAATCCTGCGATTTTGATGCAGAAGAATGTCCGGGGTCCGGCAGTCGGTGTTCATTCGTAGCAGGCGATTCGTCTCCGTTGAGATAGTTTGTGAATCTACATAGTCGGATGTTGCTGGCTGATCCCGGTTGCTTGGGTGGATTGGCGAACTTTCGTTAATTTGGTGATTGAGGAGATCTTGATTCGTTGATATTTTCCTTTCGAGTTGGAATTTTGTGTCGGCTTTTCTCTCGTTATCTGGAAATTTTGGTGGTTTTAGATTTTCGGACCGGAAGGAGGAGAAAGTTTTGGTCTTTGTATCTTTGAAGGCCGTGAGGATGGTGAGTGGGCATATTTTCCACTGCAGGAAGAGCTCATGGCCTGCGGAGGAGTATGTCAGCAAGGTTACGTTGCAGTTGGTGAGCCTCTTCTTCGGCTTTCTGAACTGTTCAAATCAATTTCGAATATATTTATTTCCTGTCACAGTAGCAACATCTTACTTCGGTTGAGATGTTGCTGTAGATTTGGTTTCACAGACTCACGATTGCTATTTTTGCGACTTATTTGGTTTTTTAATGGAACTTTGGATTTTGGTAGCCAGATACTCATGGGACAAAAAATTACGTTATTTCACCTCTATTTTTATGACCAGTCACAAAATCCTAAGGTTGGAGGCTATACCAAGCTTTACCTGGTTAAAGGAATGGATGCTTTCTATGAATCTTTGATCTTTGAAATATCTGCTGTTTTTAAAACAATTGTTTTAGTTTGGTGTTCTCGATGGCTTTATGCTTAATTTGGTTCTTTAACACAGCCTTGATTTGCAAACATTTTTTTACCAATTTCATGATGGAAGCATTTGCTAATATTTGTTGGTTGATATGATTTTAGCTGGATTTTGATGGTGGCGCCCCACCAGAACATGCATGGAGGAGGCGGCTAAATAGTCATGCTAATAGATTGAAGGAATTTAGTGTAACATTCATGGAGGCTGTTAGAATGGTATAATGAATACTATCTATGTTTGCATGCACGTTTTCTATTTTGATGGACTTGCTGATGAATGATATTAATATTTGAATCAGCTAAGCCTTGGTGTTCGCCTTTGGTCATATGTCAGAGAAGAAGCTTCTCAAGGAAGGGTAAATTCAAGCTACTTTTACTCATATTGCTTTTTGCATGCTTTAGGGATTTTTTCCCCTTCAACTTGACTTGCATGTTTTCCTTTTTATGGTGCATTTTTGTGATTATTTACATATTGGATTTGGTTTATTTTATTTATTTCCAGAAAGCACCAATTGATCCTTTCACAAAAGAACAATGTAAACCTTCAGCTTCCCTGGGTGTACCTCTTGGAGGAATGGGGTATGTAATTTTTAAATTAGAGAATCCCCTTTTTAGCTATCCTGTCTCTTGATGTTATTTCGGTTTGCAGAAGTGGCAGCATCTCAAGAGGTTTTAGAGGGGAGTTCAAACACTGGCAAATACTTCCTGGTTCATGTGAAACATCCCCAGTCATGGCAAATCAATTCTCTGTAATTCTCAATTTTCATTTCTGATTTTCCTGCTTTCTTTTTTAATCTTCCACGAAGTTAATTCTTAAGTTCCTACACTCTTGAACAGCTTAATTTCTTGTTTGGCCATGTCACTCCCACTTATTATGTTGGTATCTCATCTGAGGGAACTTCAAACTAATGCATAGATAACCTACTAACTTGACTTAAAAAGAAATATATGAAGCCACTGAACTAGGTGGAAATGTCAAAGATGGTTCGGTTTCACTATTTTTACATCCCTATCCTTCAGTTTGTATATAATATATGTAAATGTAATTTGTCAAACTTTTCACTTTTCTCTGCTTTTAGTATCTATGTGGTCTCTAAGCCTACTGGTGAGTGACTGAATAGTTGTTTCTGCTTTATCTCTTAAGAGGTGGAACATTTTGCTGTTTTGGTGAAGGTTATGTTTTTTCCCTTCTGCCACTGGCAGTTTTTTGCTTGGTGAGTAAAATATGATTTGACTGGCATATGGAAGGTTAGTTGCTATCTAAAGGGCATAAATTATTATTTCTAGAATTGTGCTTTTAACAAGGAGATGTTTGTTTTGCATATACTACATTGTGTATGACTTGATTTACCCATTGAAACGTTAATCCTAGATAAAGATACAATTGTTTCATTAATTTTATTTTGGGCTTCAAAATCTTAAGTGTATTGCATCAAGAAGAAATCTTTTTGGGTGTAATATTTTCTGGAAGAAAAGTGACTTTCATATATCAGAGTTAGTATGATTTGGTATATAGGGCATTTCTTATCTGAAGTTAAGGGGGGTAAGAGGTGTTTAATGTTTAAACTATCCTTAATGGCAATTCCATGTCTATACATATTAAATATGTATGTATTAGCCTTAGTTCCTTGCCTGCTTGGCTTACCCAGCTAGTACTTTTGCAATGCTCTAGAATTAATGAATTAACTGATTCAGTTTAACCCATCTTAGTAGAATTTTCTAATTTGGTCATTGTAATTCAGAAACATTTTCTGCATTACCTTTTCCCAGCTTGGCCTTGACATTGATATACATATAAATTTTGCATTAAGCATTCAGTATGTTAGATGTGTTCTTTTTCCGAGTTTCAGTCAATTAAATGGTTTTCACAACTTAACATGTAGATTTTTATATCACGCGATGGTGGAAACAGGAAGTACTCGTCAGTTTTAGCCCCTGGACATCATGAAGGGTTACAGTAAGTTTTTTGGGGATTTTTTTTGCCTTTACATAATCTAATATGATAGGTATTATTATTTTAACCACCTGTTCTCCACTTTATTTATTTACAAATCCCCTTGCCAAATAGAAGGTACAATGTATGGATGTGAAACTGATTTTTACTAATATTAATATGTATTGACTGATAAACATCTTCTTGGACTCTTATGTCTTGATCAATTATTTAGATCTAGGAGCTTCCTTTGATTGTCTTTGTTTCATATTAAGGACGGTTAAGTCGGTCATTGGTTTTACTCATGGAACGCAATAGAGTTCTGAAGGGTTTTATTATCTCATCCAAGTAAAATCTTGACTTGTAGAACTCAACATAAAATAAACATTTGATAAAAATAACTCACATTTTTTACTTTTTTAGCTGCCTATGAAATGTATATTTTTTACTTAGCTGCTTTTTAAATCCTAAACCTAGTTTTTTTTTTTGACCCTGCAACAAATATGACATTAGTTAAATTAAAGCAAGGGTTACCATGTCAAACTGGCATTAGCATAGCCATTATGGAATTCTATTCACATATAGATAGACCAATTTTGGCTTATGGGTAGAGAATTAGAGATATAGCCATTAGTGATTCTTTCTACAAAATGTCACGGAATCATAATTTCCCTAAGATCTAGCATATATACATCAAAAGGCAAATTACATTTTGTAATTAGAGATATAGCATATAGAAATGCAATATACAATTCCTTGTCATAATATACAAATTATTCAAGATAACTGTCATTTTATATATCTTTCTTTAGATTCTGTATAATGAACATCTATAAAATTTCATAGGAAAATGAACATTTTGTAATTAGAGAAAACTACAGAATTAATTAACTCATTAGAAATTTAGCTCATATAACGAGGATATCCTACCCATGTGCTAGCCATTTCATTTATCAAAAAAACTAAATATCAATATTTTCTTTATTTTATTTGTTTAGCATATAAAGAAATAGAAGTTTGCTGATTTAGTTAGTTTGCTTTCTGTTTCATGATTATCCAATGGTCCAACTTCTTGCATCCTTCTCAGGAAAAATGGTGACCTTGGGATATCCTCATGGGATTGGAACTTGACTGGTCAACACTCCACATATCATGCTCTATTCCCTAGGGCGTGGACTGTTTATGATGGTAGTGTTTTATTCATCTTCATTATAAACAGTGCTG
Source organism: Canna indica (assembly GCA_034359265.1). Taxonomy (NCBI): domain Eukaryota; kingdom Viridiplantae; phylum Streptophyta; class Magnoliopsida; order Zingiberales; family Cannaceae; genus Canna; species Canna indica. The sequence continues at coordinate 9,865,741 of CP136894.1, read as the reverse complement.
TCTTTTAGGCATCGTAGCTATGAGCTGTGGAAAATATGTTTAATGTAATTGGTATATTTCTCTAGGTGAACCAGATCCCGATCTCAAAATCTCATGTCGTCAGATATCCCCATTTATACCTCATAATTATCGCGAAAGCAGCCTTCCCACATCTGTGTTCGTTTACACGGTGAGTATATTCTATATGGTTATTTGTTGTATCTCAGCGAAAATTTCTTTTTGTCTACTTTGCATGCTGTATTTCTAGTATTCTTCTTGTGAGTTAATTTTGTATTTTTAGATGGAATGCGTAAGTTGAGGTTGTCTGTGTTTTTCTTTTTAATTTAATATTTGAAAGATTTTGTAGTGAGGGAACACAAACTAATCTGTATCTTTTCATATAATTATCTGGTTACGTGGCACAACACTATACCAGTAACTGTTACTTAGCAAATGGATTGTTGCTAATTGTAGTATATAGAAGTCATTCTTCAGTCGATGTGTTTGCCACAATCCCCCATATTGCATCATGAGGACAAAATTATTCACCTACAATAACCACAAGAAAATTGTTGCGTAGCTTCCATGCATGACTTTCATTATCACTGGTTTTCTCCTAGGTCTTGTAGCATTTTTTTATCCTTTTGGCTTGACCTGTCCTTTTTTTTTGTGTTTTTTCCTATGTAGCTAGTTAACACTGGAAGAGAAAGGGCAAAGGTCAGCCTGCTGATGACCTGGGCAGTAAGTCAATTATTTGAGCTTAATTGTTTTCTTTTAGGTTATAAATACACATTATTCTATCTATTGAACCATCTATTCAATTTTTGTATGGGGCAGAATTCTATTGGAGGAGTATCTCATCATAGTGGAGGCCACATCAATGAGCCATTCATGTAAGTCTTGTGCAGGTTTTTGGATTTAATTGTTTTGCATGTGAATATGATTTACAAATGACAAAAATCTTTCTCTGTTATATGTGCAGAGGAGATGATGGAGTGTCCGGGGTACTTCTACATCACAAGCAAGTTGTTAACCCTATTTGTTCTGTTATTTGGTTTATTAGCAGATTTCTCTTTGCGATCCTTCCTAAATCCTTCTCCCCTCTACCCCACCTCCTCTTTCATTATATTCCAATACTTTTCTGGGGCTGAATTCTGTTGGTCTTGACCTCATTCGTCGTTTCTTATCTGGCTACAATTCACATGTCAAGTCTTTCTGAATTTATTTTTGTCTTCAGTTTCAATTTTTTATGCATAGATGTCATTTCTGCAATATCTGGTTATACCTTTCTAACATACTTAGGAACATACATCCAGGACTGCAAAAGATAACCCTCCTGTAACCTTTGCTATTGCTGCGTGCGAAACTCAAAATGTGACTGTGACGGTCTTGCCATGTTTTGGACTTTCTGGAGAAAATTATGTTACAGCTAAGGATATGTGGGGCAATATGGTGCAAGTAAGAATTTGTATCTGACCGGCAATATTTGACACAATTTGAAATTTTGCCTTTTTCCTGCTCTTCTTTTCCAACTTTTTTCTTGCTAATGTGAGAGATTTCTCATGATTTTTGGTCGGGGAAATTTAGCACTTTGCTTGTTAGTACACTGGTGACGCTGAATCCATAAGTGACATATTGCTCCTGTTATAGGATGGACATTTTGAAAGGGACAATTTTCATGCTGGCCCTAGTATCCCATCTTGTGCGGGTGATACACTTTGTGCAGCTGTTTCAGCCTCTACATGGGTTGAACCGCATGGTAGGTGCACTGTTGCATTTGCAGTAGCTTGGTCATCACCGAAGGTGAAGTTTCAGAAGGGATGCACGTATCATAGGTAATCCTTTTCACCTTTTTTTTCAGTTTCTGTGTTTGAATTAGTGATGTAAGTTTGCCTTAATGTTGTGATATTTCATGAGGAGAGGGAAACTGATATGATTTATGCCACATTGACTTGGCAGACACAATTCTAGTTTTTAAGATGGTCCGCTATAATTGGGACTTTCTTAATCATTCAATTACTTCATCAACTTATATACATATCATCCAGCAAGACGACCTTTTTCTGTTTTGAATCAGACAGAGCTCTACTGGAAGTGTTGGTTGTTGAATTTCTATCCTGGTTTTGATTCTTGGTTATTTCATGCATTCTTTTCTCTTACAGGAGGTATACAAAATTTTATGGTACTTCTGAAAGATCAGCTCTTAATTTGGTGCATGATGCATTAAAGAGTATGTATACACAACAGATGACAAGACATCTCAATTAAAAATACATATACATCATTTTATATTTTTTCCAACTTATTTCCATTTGTTTTATTATTTGACTCTGATAACCTCTTCAACCAATGCAGATTACAAATGCTGGGAGGAAGAGATTGAAAAATGGCAAAATCCAATACTTAAGGATGAAAAGCTTCCTGAATGGTACTATACTCATCTGGAATTCTCTTGTAGCAATATATTGTAGAACTTTCCAACTTATCTTCCTAGTATTAGTTTGTTAAAAACGGAAGAAGTTGCTTGTTGTACATGGAATACTTGTGTGTTATATCCCATATTCCTGTAATTAGAAAAATTTTGGTGTTTTTATGCAGGTATAAGTTCACACTTTTCAATGAACTCTATTTTCTAGTTGCTGGGGGAACAGTTTGGACAGGTATTCTTTCCTTGTAGCTTTCTATCATGTTTTGGATCCTAGCCTCCGTGTTATCATTTGTTTTACATTGAAGAGTTGCTCTGTATACAGTCAATGATGAAAACGTTGGTGATTATTTATTAGCACAAGCATGTAGGTCATGAAAAATCATTTAACTTTTTTGTGCTAGCTTGTTTGTGTTCCATATAGTTACTTTGAATCTGAATGTGCTGCTTCATATAGAAGGTTGTCAATGCTTGTCTTCCCAAGTTAGTAATATGCTGGTAAAAATTAATCAATGCAGATGGTGAAGCCCCATCAATCGATGAGAAATCTGCTCATGGCTCCAGCCACCATAAGTCCACAAAATGTAAAGATCAGAAATCTGTTACCAAAGATAGACATGTTAATGTGGTCGTGGAACAGACATTTAAAGACAACAATTTGAACAGTGAGAAAATTTTGTCACCAACTTCAGTATTACCAGACATGGCATGCAAAGAAAGTTTATGTGGCCATGAATCCGCAGACTCTGATTATATCAAGCACAATCAGCACAACCCTGAAAATGTTGGGAAATTTTTGTACTTGGAAGGGATAGAGTACATTATGTGGTGTACATATGATGTACACTTTTATGCATCTTTTGCTCTTCTGGATCTTTTTCCAAAAATAGAGTTGACTATTCAGCGTGATTTTGCTAGGGCTGTGTTGCACGAGGACCGAAGAAAAGTCAAATTTCTAGCTGATGGTAGCTGGGGAATTCGTAAAGTCAGAGGTGCTGTTCCTCATGATTTAGGAACACATGACCCATGGAATGAGATGAATGCGTACAATATTCATGACACCAGTAAATGGAAGGATCTCAATCCAAAGTTTGTGCTCCAGGTGTACAGGGATTTTGCTGCAACAGGAGACATGTCTTTTGGACGGGAGGTATGGCCTGCAGTTTGTGCTGCGATAGATTACATGGAACAGTTTGATCGTGATGGTGATGGACTGATTGAGAATGATGGATTTCCTGATCAGACATATGATGCATGGACAGTTCATGGTATAAGTGCTTACTGTGGATGCCTATGGCTTGCTGCACTCCAAGCAGCAGCAGCAATGGCACAACGACTTGGAGACCGGGGTTTTGCTGAGAAATGTAAGATCAAATTTTTGAAAGCCAAGCCCGTCTTTGAAGACAAGTTGTGGAATGGCTCATACTTCAATTATGACAGTGGAAGCAGTAGCAATAGTCGATCTATACAGGCAGATCAACTGGCAGGGCAATGGTACACTGCTTCGTCAGGTTTGCCCCCACTTTTCGATGATATGAAAATTAGAAGTACTCTCCAGAGAATATTTGAATATAATGTGATGAAGGTGAGAGGAGGGCGCATGGGAGCAGTCAATGGTATGAACCCAAATGGAAAGGTTGATGAATGTTGTATGCAGTCACGTGAGATATGGACAGGTGTGACATATAGTCTGGCTGCCACGATGCTTCTTCAGGGAATGGAGCATCAAGCTTTTACTACAGCTGAAGGAATTTTCATTGCGGGATGGTCAGAGGAAGGATTTGGGTAAGCCCCTTTTCCAATTCTGTTATTGTTTCTGCTCCAGTGCATAGTGTTTGCAGTAAGATTGTGTGCTTTCTTACGCAGAACCTTATAAGGTATTTTATGTCCATTACAATGTTACATTGATCTAACTCTATCGCTGCAGCTTGTTATGTGGTTCGCCAGTTCTTTATAATCAAAAAAATTGTCTCCTTCAACTCTCTTTCAGAAATCTCACTCCGTTTACATAATTCAGATACTGGTTTCAAACTCCAGAAGGATGGACAACAGACGGGCACTACCGGTCACTGATCTACATGCGACCACTTGCTATCTGGGCAATGCAATGGGCATTGTCTCCGCCGAAGGCAGTCCTTGAAGCTCCCAAAGTAAATATGATGGACAGGGTGCTTATATCAGCCCTCAACATGAGAGCAATTCATGACACTGGGGTCCGAAAAATTGCACCAAAAATTAGCTGTTTCACCAATTCTGTGTTCCACTGTGACTGCTAATCAAGCACTCGGCAGATTGCACAGGTAGTAAGTAATCCTTGTTAATTTATCTTGAACCATTGAGTAATGCAATGTTAGGGTTCTCTGTTAGATGAGAATAATACCTGTAGTTTAGGGATGAATTGCAATTAATTATCTCAGATCATCAAGTTTTTCTTCACAATGTCTCAAATGTATCAATGTACAGTAACTTTATTCAATTTTGCATTCAATTTATATAATTTTCTTAGAAAACAATGAAGAGTGCAATTAACAGTTGGCAAACTTTGCTTGGACTGGCTTTATAAAATCATTTATAATGTTTATAAAATCATTGATAGTTTTGTATCAATTTATAGAACCATTGATAGTTTTGTATTGTAACACGTGGTACATTTATGATGTTGGTTTTAAACAAATAAAATTTGAGCAATTACTCAAATTTATAATTTGGACATGAAATTTTTTCATATTCATAATATGAATTTGGATTTTTCTAAATTCATAACTAAATTGCCAAAGTTCTAATTTTACCCTTCATTTCAAAATATAGTTTTCTTTTACTAATTAAATTTTTTTCTAAAAGTATTTAAATGACTCAAAATAAATAATTTTTTTTATTATTCATAATATATATTTTTCAGCAACTCATATTAATATCATAGTAGATAAAAATTTATTTTAGTGACTAATAATATTATTTTTTTATTTTTAAATTTTTTAAATTTTTTTTAAATACTTGAATTAACACTTGTTAAGTAAAATATAACATAAATTATTTTTTTAACAATCCTTGTAATTATAATTTGGACATGAAATTTTTTCATATCCATAATATGAATTTGGATTTTTTTAAATTCATAACTAAATTGCCAAAGTTCTAATTTTACCCTTCATTTCAAAATATAATTTTCTTTTACTAATTAAATTTTTTTCTAAAAGTATTTAAATGACTCAAAATAAATAATTTTTTTTATTATTCATAATATATATTTTCAGCAACTCATATTAATATTATAATAGATAAAAATTTATTTTAGTGACTAATAATATTATTTTTTTTATTTTTAAAATTTTTTAAAAAAATTTAAATACTTGAATTAACATTTGTTAAGTAAAATACAACATAAATTATTTTTTTAACAATCCTTGTAGTATTTTTTCAGTGTCTAAAGAATTTATTAGTAGCCAAAATTATTATTTTTTTATTTCTTTAGTGTAAAATTATTATAAATAAATTTTTATCTACTATAATTTTAATATAAATTGTTGGAAAAAATATATTATGAATAATAATAAAAAATTATTTATTTTGAGTCATTTAAATACTTTTAGAAAAAAATTTAATTAGTAAAAAAAAATTATATTTTAAACTGAATGGTAAAATTGGAATTTGGCCATTTAATTATGGATTTGGGAAAATCCAAATCATGTTATGGATATGAAAAAAATCCAATGTTCAAATTATGCTCATAAAATTTTAGATGAATATATTTACTCTGAGAGGACCTACACTTGGATGAGCACGGCGCATTTCACGCCACATCTATTTTATTGTTTGCTACTATATTACGAGATTTTTATTTCTTAGAAAGATAATTATGTAAGATCTTTCGGAGGTCACAGCACCTTTGTTGGTTTGGAGGCAAAAATAGTATTAAAAAAAAATACTAATAATACTTCGAGGAATAATAAGAAGATTTGGAGAAAGGATATATATATATAATCTATTTTTTTCATTGTTGAATTAAACTTTTTCTCCCATTCTCTCTTTTCAACCAAATAAGATGACATAAAATAGTTCTATTTCTCCTTTTTGTCATTGTTGAATCCTAACACAAAATATTTTCCATGTTTTTCTCACTAATCTAAACACAATGTTAGTGTGGAAACATAAAATTAACTTTTGTGAAGTTAATTTATATTTCTTTTAAATAGATACCTCTATATTCATGAATGAATTTTTAAAAGCACCTACAAAATGATTTTTCTTAATTACAGTTATTTCTAACAAATTGTTAAAATCATAAATGAATTTACATGCACAAACTTAATCAACAATAATTGAATAAAATCAACATTGATCACAACTAATTCTTACATATCAAATTTCTAATGCATAGTAAAATACACTAATCTAATAATATATTACATATCAATATCATAATAAATTATAAACTACTAAACAGTTATTTAATTTTAAAATTATAAGAAATATGAATCTCGTAATTAGAAGTCTTCAATTTTTAAATAAAATTTTCATGTGAATGATGGTGGATTATAATCCCAGCTTCTTCTTCGGCCGGGAATGGAAGGAGTCATCCATCGGCTCTCCAAGTCCTGCGTCTCCATTTCTTATCTCAAGCAGCTTCTCGCGCAGATCATCGTCGCTGGCGCCGCCTCCCACCGGTCGTCCCTCTCCCGTCTCCTCTCCTTCGCCGCCACCTGCCAGGACTGCGATCTCGGCTTCGCTTCCCTCCTCCTCACCCACGCGCCCATCCCCGCGGTGTTCGCCTACAACTCCACGCTGCAGGCCCTCGTCGCAGCTCGCCTTCCCGGCCGCGCCCTCCTCCTCTACCTTCGGATGACCCGCGAGTGTGTCGCCCCCGACCGCTTCACCTTCCCCTCCGTTCTAAAAGCCTGCGCGATCCTCTCCGCAACCGCCACCGGTGAAGCTGTCCACGCGAGGATCCTCCACCTCGGATTCTGTTCGGATCCCTACGTCCAGAGTGGCATGATCAGAATATACTCTGATTTCGGTGACGCCTCTGCCGCTCGGCGAGTGTTCGACGAAATCCTCGAAGGAGACGTCGTGCTGTGGAATTCGATGATCGGAGGTTACATCAAATGTGGGCATCTCACCTCCGCCCGCCAGCTCTTCGACGAGATGGGCCGTAGAAACGTTGGGACGTATAATGCGCTCCTGGGAGGCTACGCAAAGCTGGGTTACTTGGAGAGCGCCTCTCAACTCTTCGACAAAATGCCCGACAGGGACGTCGTCTCGTGGAACACGATGATTGGAGCTCACGCCAGGTCGGGAGCCGTTAAGGCGACGCGAGATCTCCTCGCGCGAGCGCCGCAGAAGAATGCCGCTTCATGGAGCTCCGCGATATCTGGTTTGGCACAGAGCTGTAGGTTCACAGACGCACTCGATCTGTTCAAGGACATGTTGCAGATCGAGGGACCGACGCCAAACCAGTCGGCTCTGGTCAGCGTGCTGTCTTCCTGTGCCCATCTAGGCGCTCTCGAACAGGGCGAATGGATCCACGAGCACATCAGAAGGAAAGAGATCGAGGTGGACGACTTGCTCGGCTCGTCGCTCATCGACATGTACGCCAAGTGTGGCGTGCTGCGAGGCGCCGTGATGGTGTTCGACGGATTGCCGAAGAGAGATGTTTGCGCTTGGACTTCGATGATCTATGCTTTCGCCATGCACGGTCGGTCGCAGGAGGCATTGGAAACTTTCAGAGAGATGGAAAGAGCAGGGATTAGACCGAGTGATGCTACAATTGTAGCGGTGCTGTGTGCCTGTTCTCATGCAGGGTTTGTAGAGCAGGGACGTGATATTTTCCTTCGGTCGCGTCAAGATTATGGGATTGCACCAAAAATCGAGCATTACACATGCATGGTTGATATTTTTAGCAGGGGGAATTTGATCGAGGAAGCGTTGGAACTAATCAAATCCATGCCAATGGAGGCAGACGAGTTCGTGTGGGGAGCGTTGCTCGGAGGGCTTAGAGCGAATGGTCGCGACAAGATGCTCGACGATGCGCTACTGTCAAAGATGATAAATCTAAAGCCAAGATCTAGTGGAGCCTATGTGCTTGCTGCCAACATCTTCGCATCGACGGACCGATGGGACGATGTCACGAGGATGAGGAGAACGATGGAAGGTTTAGGTGCGAAGAAAAACCCTGGGTGCAGTATGATTGAGGTTGATGGAATTGTTCACAAGTTCTTAGCTAGCGGGAGGATTAACATGAAATCGGAACAATTGTATGATATGTTGCATCAAGTGAATAGAGCAATGAAGGTAGATTGCTTGACATGAGCCCTACTCCAAGGTACGTCCTTCTTCTTTGTTAGAATGAGGATCATTTCTTTAGAATCGGATTCGATAATGACTTGTGGAAGTTGATTTTGAGCTGCGAAGTGAAGAGCCAAGAAAATAGCTATTGCTTCACACATCGATGATGAATCTACATCAACCATCACAATTGAATTTGATCCAATCCTCATTCAAGGGGGATCATTTATTTGTGTTGTTAGCTTTTATCTTGTTTCCCTCGGGAGTGGAATTGATCAACAAGTTATCAGTATAGGCCATTATATAATTAGCAAGAGAAATAGAGGTGTGCTGCCTTATAACCTATGATGGACATCATTTCTAGCACAACAGATGAACTATAGGGCAGCAACAATAATAATAGTTCTAGTAGCCAAAATTCTTTCAAAATTACTGCTACTATAGATCCAATTTATTCCTAAACCCATTCATCCCTAAAGAGATTTTCAAGTTGAGCCTTGAACTTAAGGCTCAAATGACGCCAGCTAGGAGGTTCATGGTTTCTTAAAAAAATAATGTCTTTTGTTGTAACTACTCCCCTATTGTTATAACACCAAACCCACCTGTCATCACTGGGAAGATAAGGAAGCTCAACTTGTTTAATGGTTCCTCACATAATCTATCCAAATGAATCCACTCCTAAGCTACATTCCGTTAACATTAGCAGATAAATTTAAAAGAGTAGGCTTCAGTGCAATTGGAAGATTATACACCCAAGTCTCACATAGTAGAGAAGTATTTATACCATAACCTAGCAATTTAGTGAATCCAAATTTAAGAGTAGAGAAGGCCTTAATGAATAGTTTCAGGCCTAGGAAGAGTTAATTGGGGGATCCTCACACTATAACAAAATCTTGATTTATCGGCGGAATATTTTCGACGGAAGTTACAGGCGTCGGAACGTCAAAAGAAAAAAGAAACTTAATAAAAAAAATTGACACCTTGGAGCAGGAGGCGTTGAAATTTTTCAACGCCTGGGAGCGGGCGCCGATATATTTCGGCGCCGTGGGCTAGCGGGCGTGTGAACCCACACCAATATAGCGCCCTCACCCAGGTAGGAGGCGGATTTTCCGCCTCCTGCAAATTTTTTTTACAAAATAATAATTTTTTAAAAAAATTATTATTATTTACTTCTATTTATATCTCCATCCTTCTTCATTTTTTTCCTCTTCCATTTTTTCTCTCCTCTTCTTTCTCTCCATCTATTCTTTCTTTTATCCTCTCCTCTATTTTCTTCTCATTTTTTTTCTTCACTAATTTTTTTCTTCTTCTTTTTTCAGGTTATCAAAGCTGTTCGAGTCATCAGAATTTTTAACATGTTAGTATATAATGTTTTCTTCTCCTCTAATTTCTATTTAATTTAATTTAACTTAATTATTTTTTATTTAATTAGAATTTAATTAACTTTTAAAATAAATTTTGTAGTGCAGAATTCAAAAATTGAATTCCGCACCGCAGAATTCGAGCTGACGCGAATCATGCCTGCTCGATTTCTGCCACACGGCGAAAATCGAGCAACGGAACCCCCCACTTGCTCGATCAATTAAGAATGTGACTCGCTAGTATTTAGTCCTAACAAGTTGGACCCATAAGGAATTTATCATTATTCAAATATGCTTGGATCCATTTGGCTTAGGTTATGCCCAATATATTTGTTTAAGGGCTTTGACGGAATTTTAGAAATTTAGGGGTTTATTTTTAAAAAAAAACCTCTCCACTAGGGATGACAATATTACCCGTTTAGGCGGGTACCCGCGAGTATTTACCCGTTTATGACGGTATAGGGGATAGTTTCCTACCCACGGGAATTTCGCGGGTAATTTTTCTTACCCGCTTATTATATGGGGCGGATATGGGTATTATCCGCGGGTACCCGTTACCCGCGAAAATTACTAAATTATAATATTACCCTCGGTACATATACTAAAAAAACTCTAACCTAATTCAATACGCATATACTTTATGTTTTAAAATCTTATGATGATGTTATCAAAATGTTGTGTGCTTATCAAAATAAAGTTTTTATACTTGAAGTTGTTATCAAAATACTTGAAAAGTTAAAGTGTTATTAAAATATTATCATTTATTTTTTTTAAAGTGTCATGGGTACCCGTCAATACCCGTGGGTATCCGTCCCCCCGCGGATAATTAAATGGGTATCCATTTTTGATACCCGCGGGGAATAAACGGGTTGCAGGTACCCGTTTATTTCGCGGAGCGGGTAGCGGGTAGGCACCCCCCGTACCCGCCCCGCCCCGTTGACATCCCTACTCTCCACCGCCGTTGTAACCAACTTGCACGGGCTTGCACCAAGGAGAGTGAGAGTGAGAAGGAGAGGCGAGTAATTTACTAGGGATCACCGTCATCATCGTCGGAGCTAGAGTGGAAGGTAGGATTCATCTCCTTTCTCCGTTGTTTCTCAATGGGATTTCGGCTGGATGGAATCGGAACGAAGATTGAGGGCTGTCAATCGTCGTTGTGAGGCCACGCGAGGTGAGCCACTGTGCCGCTAGGACCTCGCGTAGGCCGAGTGAGCAATAGTGTTGCTTGCCTTGCTTGCTTGCATGCAACCGAAGCGGCTGCTCGCTGCCCTAGCTACCTCGCGGCCAATTGAGAGGTCATCCATGGTCGGAGCTGAGCAGGGAGGGCATGGCATGCCGTGAAGGGTGCCAATAGCCCGAGGGCCCGTCGCCGAGGTAAATAGTAGGGTAAAGGGCGACGACAGAGAGAGGAGAGGTGGAGATCAAGGAAATTAAATGAAAATTTAGATTTTATAAAATAATTAATAATTAGGTAAGTTGATATGTTTGAAGTAGCCTGTTTTATAAGTTCTATAAGTATATTTACTGCCTTATAAAATTACTTAAATATGTAATTTATAAATAATTAATAATAAGTTAAGTTGACATTAAAAAATAAATTATTTGGACTACTCAGAGTCATTGGATTGGATGGAATTTGGGTGTTCTGTGTTCTGGATGTAATAGTAGTGTCGATTTTCAGATAAGATGTCATTTGACAAGATTTTTATATCTTTCAATATTATATAGTAGTTCATTGGACAGGATTTTTATATTTTTTAATATTATATAGTAGTTAAAATTATCAACTTAATTATTAAATAATTAAATGATATTTAATTAGATCGAGATAAAGAGTAGGGTAAGAGGAGGCGGCAGGGGGAGGAGAGGTGGAGGTCAAGAAAATTAAACGGGATTTTAGATTTTATACAATAATTAATAATTAGGTAAGCTGATGTAGTTAAAGCAGCATGTTTTATAAGTTTTATAGGTATAGTTTTGTTACTACCTATGAAATGATTTAAATTTATAATTTATAAAATAATTAATTCTAAGTTATAATAATAAGTTAAGTAAATATTAGAAAATAAATTATTTGAACGGGCTAGAGTCATCAAATGGAGTTGGTGTAAACGCCAAAGTTATAGGTTTTCGCATTTTAAATATGATGACAATGTTAGTTTTCAGATCAAAGGTCTTTTGACACGATTTTTATATTTTTCAGTATTATATGATAGTCAAAGTTATTAATTTAATTATTAAATAATTAATGATATTTAAGTAAATTAAATTATAATTTACAAAAGAGAAAATTAATGTATATATCTGACTCTGGTAATAAATCTAACATTTAATTTCTCCTTAATCAATTCTAAATTTTAGGATTGAGAAAAATTATCTCATTTCAAATTGAACATGAAATTTAGATTATATTACAATTGTTGTCAATTCCAAAATTTAAGTTAATAATATTTCTTCCTAATTTTTTTATTAAATTCGACTATTGCATTAAAAAAAATTAAAGCTTTGAATAAAAATCATATATTTTCTATATATTATTATTATTTATTAAATGCTTAAAATTTAGAAAATAATTTTGTAATTATCTATTAAACTTTCATTTATTAAAAAATTGATTCAAATGTTGACTTTCTTATTAATTTTTTAATTAATTATTTTATTACATTTTAGATAAAATCAAAAAATTTAAATTAAATCAATAACTTTTCATATAGTATGATTATTTACCAAAATTTTATTTTTTTAATTTAATTCGACTATTGAATTTTATAAAAAATTTAAAACTTTCAGTGAAACTAAGATTTTTTGCTTATATTATTATTTATTAAATTTTTAATATTATGATTATATTTTATTTATTGTCTAAAAAATTTCGTTAGACTTTTTTATTCAATTCTATTATAATATTTTAAAAAAATTAAAAATTTGAACCAAATTCATATATTTTTTATAGTATTATTATATATCATATATATATATATAACATTATTTATATTATATTTAATTTGGTTTTAGTATTTAATTTTTTTCATCAAATTTCTTTCATTTACTATAAATTTCTATTTTTTAAAAAAATATAAAATTTGAAATGAAATATATATATATATATATATATAACGACTATAAATTAATTTTGGTGAATAAGATATGGGATTCTTCAAGGTGCTAAAAAGTTTTTTGTATAACTATTTTAAAGGAAAAAAATTTGGTGAAATTCGGATACCAATTTATGGAAGAAATTGGCAAGGTGAGAGCTTTGTTGTGCTTTTTTCATTAAAAAATCATGTCTTCAATAATTAAAATTGTTATCAATCCTAAAGTTTGGAATAGATTAGAGAGAAAAATTAAATGTTGGATACATTTGTTACAAGAGCCAAAGTTTGTGATAAATATATTATTTTTTCTTATTATATATAAGTTTGTAATATTTTTATTACATGCTGACGTGAACAGGTGATGATAAAAATTATTTTTTATTTGTTGGCTCGGATGCCACGTCACCACCTAACATACAATTGCATTGACAGACACATTTGATGGAGGGATACAATTATTGTCAATTTCAATATTTGAGATAGATTAACGATAAATTTAAATATTATGATAAATTTGTTAATATGATCAAAGTTTGGGATAAATACATTAATTTTTCCTTTACAAAATAAATGGTTAGTCTTGGTCTACGGATCAATTCCATTGTAGTCGAGTTATCGTTGGATAAAATGATAGAATTAACTTTTTTCTTCTATTTCATTGTTATTGTTTTTAAATTTATTGAATTTTTATTGCATATAATTGTTGAACATTTCATATAGTTAGAATTGTGATTAATTGACATTATTTGATTAATTGCATGAGTAGATTAAATCATTAAGATTTTTCATTCATATTGATCACATTCTCATGATATGATGCACCGGTTTTATTATTGATGGCATTATTGTATTTAGCTTACCTTTGAAAAGATGATAGGTGAACATCTAATTAGGATGATGCATGAATCGATCAATGTTGAAGCCCAAATTATTGGGAGTTTCGGCCTATGGACATTATTATTGGACCCATTAAACATGGGCATTGACACTTGTAGTCATTTGGATACACTCGCGTGCAAATGTAGGGGCGTCGAACGCGGCTCCCACGTGCTACTCTGTTGGGAGTATTCGTACCTCTTGCTAGAACGGCCTTAATTGAAGTGTTGCTCTCGAGGTGTAGGAGTGTGAGGAAATCCCAATGGCCTTTTACGCTCTTGATTGAGTTTGCTACTAATGTACATTATTTATCTCTCTTTTTTTATTATCATCTTGGATATGATAGCATTGACATTCATGGCATAATGATATTATTTACGTTTATTGGTCATATTGAGAAATCGTACTCAACTATTCGCTCACTTATTATTTTTGCCTTAAATCCGCAAGTATGATAGCTAGATAGAGTTTCTCATAGCTAAAGTTTTAAGAAGGATATTTTGTGGCGAATATTTTTTATTGTCATAGTTTTGGTTTTGGGTCTCTTTCCATTGTTCTGATAGATCATACCTGATACTTTATTATATAGTTTTTGATGTTGATAGATTATACATGTGCTTTCGGGCTTGTTGGTCTAAGGTTTTCTATCTATGTCTTAATCTTGATTCTGACGATAAAAAATATGGAACTAACATTTCATAGAGAAACTTTTTTAGGTTCCAAGTCGAGTAGTGTCCAACGTCCGCGATTGGAAAAATCGGAGAAAATGCAAAAACGGAAGGACGCTCGAAATTCGACGAGAATGTAGAGTTTAGGTCTATGGTGTCTAGAATGAACACACAGTCCTCTATTATGATACAAAGAACCCCAAAAATCAAATCCAAAACTCAAAACCCAAACTGGTGATTGAAGTGCACTGAAGTTGAACATTGTGCAGTTACCGGTTGCACTTCGATCGATCGACCATCGACCGACGTGCGATCAACAGGCTCAATAACTCTTTTTATAGTTGTTTCAATACGTTAAGCACGAGTGTGGAATGGTGTTCTGACCTTGAGACATCTTTTGACACCCACAAGCTTTCATTGAGTCATTCTTTTGGTGAAACCCTAGTTTGAGCCTAGAAACTTTGATAGTGACTTTGAGCTTGCTTTGATTCACCTTCAAGTTATCAAGATGAGCTAAAACATCTTGTTTGAGAGTTAAGTTTGTATTATTTGTTATTTGCTCTCATTTACTTGTATACTTTATAATTTATTTTCATTGTGTTTGACTTAGTGTGTTAGGTCAAGAATTTGGTGGTAGCCTTGGTGTAGAGGCATAAGTCCATCGGTGTAAACTTAGTTTGCTATGGTTAGTTGTATAGTCCTTGAGAAGAGGTGTTGGAGACACTCTCGGGATGAGAATAACCCTCGGGTGTGTGCGTCGGAGCCTTAGCTTGCAAATCCTCTTGTATGATACACTTTAAACTTGTAAATTAGAGTTTGAAATTCTAAATAGGGTGCTTAGGTAGTGGAGTAGGCAGTATTGCCGAACAATTATAAATCCCTGTGTTTGCATTGGATTTACTTGTATGTTCTTACTTGCTTTTATTATTGCTTCTGCATTTATCAAGTTGAATTGGGAACTTGCCTAAGTAATCAAGTAATCGTTTAAAATCAAAATTAGGTTTAAAATTAGTGTAACATACTATTCACCCTCCTAATGTAGGTCATTCGCCAACATGGCTTCCCCATTTGATTACTTCGTTGTAGTTATTATTTTGATATCTTTTTATAATATTCTTATGTGTTAGTATATTTAATGGTGTTTTTTGTGACGTAGTCGTTTAGGTGAAATCCTCTATTCAAGGATTGACCCTAGATCGGACATAACAGCTTGAGTATGTAAATCATGGATGTTTAGGTCCTACGAAGAGTCATATTATTCCAATTGATCAAGTGGAGGTCATTGCCTTGTTAGTTTGAAGAACATAAGAAATCTTCCATGTGTTTGATAATTTTCTCAAGATCTTTAGAGGGGAGCCACAAATAGGGCTGTCCATTCGGTTCGAACCGAACCGAACCGAACCGAATCGAATTTGGTCAAACCGAAATTTTTTCTTTACCCAAACTCGAACCCGAACCCGAACCGAACATTTCCTAACCCGATTTAACCCGAACCGAAATAATTCGGTTCGGTTCGGTTTTCAACCCGAAAACCGAATTTTTAATTAATTTGATTAAAAATTAAAAATTAAAAATAATTATTTAATACTTATTTACTTAATTCAGTTAAAAATTTAAAAAAATATATTTTTTTAATTAATTCGGTTTTCGGTTCGGGTCGGTTCCCGAATTCTGGGAACCGAATCCGAACCGAAATACAAATTGCGGTTCGGTTCGGGTCAAAGAACCGAACCTACAATGGTTGAAACCGAACCGAACCGAAAATTTCGGTTCGGTTTTTCAGTTCGGTTCGGGTTGAACCGAATAGTGGACAGCCCTAGCCACAAATAAGGTATGAATAAGATCTTGTTTGATTAACACTATTTTTTGCAGAAAATTGTACTTCTCAGGAAGTAGAAAAAAGTGATCATGTTTGGTTGACACATTTCTTACATTTTGCAGGAAGTACAACTTCCTGAGTAAGTGCAACTTTCTGCAAAATGCAGGAAGTAATTTACCTAGGCCCCCCAGGTAAATTGCACTTCCTGCATTATATTTAAAGAAAAAAATCAATTTCACACTCATATTTGCATTTAGTACATAATTTATAATTTATATTTTCAACATTATAGATTAGATAATTCTTGAATTCTTTACGTATTTATTTTAATTTAATTTATTTTTAATAAAAATATATAATTTTTTCATATTAATTATAAATAAAAATTAATTTTTCATATATAATAAAGTATATATTATATTAATTATATATGCAAAAATTATATTATATATATATATATTAAAATATTAATTTATAAATAAATTCATTTTTTCATATATATATATATATATATATATATATACTAATGTATATAAATTAAAATATTATTTTATAAAAAAATTAAAAAATATATATATTAGTCAATTGATACGTACTTCCTAGAAAATACTCATGTCAATCAAATATGTTCTAGGAGAAAAATTTCACTTCATATGAATTAATTTTTTTGTCAATCAAATATTTTTTAGATGCTTTTCAAAAAATATATATATAAAATTAATTCATGTGAATTATAATTTTTTGCAGAAAATTATTTTCTATGAGATCTAAGAATTGAGTTTCGAATACGAACATAATTAATAAGAACAATTCTACCTGCCTGATACAAGTAAATAATATGTCATTTGTCCAATTTGTCAATTAATTGATCTCAGATATATTCATGAGTATTAGGATGGACTCTCCTAGGTGAAATATAAGTACCTAGGTATTTGAATGTGAACTTTCCTCTCTTCATACCCAGAGTCCAGGTGAAATATATATAGTACTTAGGTATTTGAAAGTTAACTTTCCTCTCTTCATACCCAGCGTGGAACAAATGTTGCCTATAACAGGAGTGGTGATTTTCTTGGGAAAGAAAATTTCTAATTTAGACGGATTGACCTTTTAACTAGTGATTAATTCATAATGTTCAACAATTTATTTGACATTGGTAAGGTTTTTTCAAATTTAAAGAAATTAGACAAATGTCCTTTAACATTAATCACAAAAGTAGTGGTGGTAATACATCTCCTGATCCAATCTATAAATTTAACAGGGAGATTTAATTTAAGTAAAGCAATGAAAACAACATCCAAAGATAAAACCATCAGAAACTTTTCGAGATCTAGTTTATGTATAAACTTTTTCAAGATCTTGCTTAAATGATATGCACGCAGAGTTACCTTTAAAAGAAAGCATAGAATATAAAAATCCTTGGACAATTAACACATTATCATAGTTTTTACGCCCTTTAACGATGGCATATTGCTCATTGCTCATTTGAAATTAAATGAGGTACATAGTTTCAATCTGTTAGCAAGATTTTTGATAATAATACGATAAAATAAATTACATAAAATCTTTTAACTAATTTGATGTTTGACATTTAAGAATATATGAAGATTAGAATAATCCCATTTTGCAATTGAACAACATGAAAGTAGTACTAAAAAAATATCCATACAATCATTAGAAATGACTTCGCAATATTTTTATAGAATTCAAGATAAATCCATATAAGTTAGGACTTTTACCATTTGACATAATTTTAATAGTATTTCACCATTTGGTGCATAAGTATCCCAAACTTCTGCAATAAGACGACATTGATCAATTATTAGCGTAGACGACATTGATAAATTATTATAGTAAGAGCATTGGTCCAACCCTTTTTATATTCAATATAGGATCTAGAATGAATTAAGTTAACTTGCACCCTTTACAAAAGAGTATTGCTATATCCTTTAAAAAAATATGACTAATAATCTTTCTAACCACTCATAATAAGATGAATTATAATTTCACAAGTACTTTATTAAATATAGTATTAAAAAAATTATTAAGCACATCAATATCAATTAAAAGGATTTAGCTTTTTTGTTTACCGAGTGTTTACCCCCCAAAAAAACAGTCTCTAGTCCCAACGTTGGCAATCTTAACTAAGAAAAGTGGCAATATCATCTAACGCCATCAGAAAGATAGACTTGAATTTTGTAGTTTTTAGAAAAATAAGTCAGACAACTCTTATAGCCAGAAAGGCAATTAAGCAAACACTGAAGAATCTCTTACACCATATCATAGTTATGGTGAGTGCAAAAATCAATTGCAATCACACTGCTTTAAAAGAATGGTTTGAGTTCATCATTCAATCCTATCCTCGTTGCATAGGTGCATTTAGCCGCCCGTGTCTTTCCATAACCCTTCTTGTTGCAAGGGCTGCAGCCTCACCTGCACGAAGTGTCCCAGTAGCCATGATTGCAGCAAATTCCTTGGTGATCTCTTCTTGAACTCTATTGCGAGCATCTCCAAGGAGATCACCAGCCACGGCAGATTTTTTCTCCCCACTGGATGCAACTGGTTCAACAGCAGGTGGGATGCCATTTCCATTGTTGCAAACTTTAATTGATGAATTTTCAGAATCTGCATTCTTGATAGCCTCCGTCTTGGTAGCAACATCACATGATGAAATAGGCCTGTTGGTGGTGATAGGATTGAACTGAGGAGCTTGCGGTACAGCACCAGACTTCATGGTTGTCTCCAAACGCTGAATCATTGGAACTGCAAGTAACAGTAATATTCAATATTACCTCCAAAAACAAATGCATAAATATGCACTGTAGATAACATCCAAGTTTTAGAGAGCAAAATATTTAATTCCGTGGCATAAAGTGCATTGATTTAACTTTGAGATTAAAATAATGCAATAAGCTTTCTCCAAGTGTGCTAGTAATCTTGGACTTCTGATGGAGAAGAATCTTAAGACAGTAAGACTAAAGGTTCTAATAAAAATTATATATATGTAGATCCTAGAAAAGAAAAAGTAAAGAAGCGACATCTTACCTAGCAATGCAGCCATTGGACTGTTCATCACTTCATTGGGTAACTGAAGGATGTAGTCTGGAATTGTGGTTCCAACAAGGAATTGTGCTACTTCATTGCTGAAATTGTTGCAATTGTGGCTGAGAATGCTGTAGGTCTCAGCCGTGTATCGTGGACTAATCTCCTGCAAGTACTCCTCGAAGACTTCCTTAGGAACATGGGTAACACCTAGCTCAACAACACGCATTGGAGTTCCATAGGGAGTCTTTCCGGCTGGATCTTGTTGAATGCCTCCTGAAAAGTAGTATTCCTTTTCATAGACTACTAGACCAGTATGCCTGTTGTAGGACACAGAAAGAAAGGTTTGTGAAAATTGATCATCTTCATATTTGAAGAAATACAATTCCATCAACTTTTTGGGCCCATAATGCAACTTCTTCCCTTCTTAATCAGTCAGCTAATGCAACGAACTGCAAATGTTATTGGCGTAATTTAATTAAGACATTTAAAAGGATATTCTCATGCATAAGACAAATAAAAGGGAAATGATAGGATGCAAAAGAGACCTCATACGTAGTTCAGTTATTTAAGACGTCCATGATACTCCAAGGAACCAGAATATGATGAATAAGCATTATAAACCTAAGCCAACTAGACAATAACTCCAAGACAAATGCTAAGAGGGATGAGAGTATTTGCACACAAAAAAAGTGTTGAAGTTGAAGAGGTCAAAGGAAAACATTTGAAGAGAACAGCCAGCCTCAAGGCTAGTGACATCTACATAACATCTTGATTCAGTTTCAACCAGTAAAGGAGGATGATATAAATTGATTATTTATTTATGAAACACATGCACTCTATTTCCTATGAAGTATGAATAGAATATGCAATAGTCTTAAATTAATTTCTAGCACTTCATGTCAATCGGGCAAAGCCATTCTTACAGCTGTAAGTAGAGAATGCAATTCTAGTTCACAAAGACCATTCAAAAACTAGGCACAGATGCTCAAGGACTAGATTTAATATAAAAAGCATATACCATGACTCAGACTCCCAGTTGAAATGTAAACAAAGCAACTAACCAATATAACACATCACAAGGTACATTTCCCCCATAACTACAATTCCGTATTTTACAAGACTTGTAATGCAAGCACATTAAATAGAACATATCTGGTGCTATCAAAGCTACTACTAAGAAGAAAAGTAGACTCAAATTGACCCACACTACTTACATTCGTATTTTTGACATTTCCATCTAAAATGTAAAACAGGTGGGGTGAAAAGTCACGCACTATCTAATGAATTGCTATAATATTTCTTCATGTGTTCACAGTTTCCAACCACTTTACTTGCATTGAAAAATTGAATAAATTTTCCAGCCATAAGCAAAATAAACAGAAAACAACGTAAACTGTGATCTAACCATTTCTCTGTTCAGCCAAACAACATTCAATAAAATAAAGCCAGATTAAGATGCTTACCAAACAGCTTCTATAGCCTTTCCCAAAAGAGTCATTGAGACCTGCCGAGCAAGCCCTTGGCTGAGATCATAGACGTGTAACTTGACCTTGAATCCGTCCTGCAGAACAAAAGCAATAACTTCATTAAACCGATAAATAACACTGACGAATTCAGAGGAACCTCTATTAAATTGTTACCTCTGCCATATTCCCAAAAGTCCAAAGTATTTGCTGAAAGCCTCAATTCAAGAAAACCTGAGAGAATCAACGATGAGAACAAATTGCCAAAATCTAATATTTAATTATAACCTAGCAGACAACTTCGCTAAGGCCATTAAAAAACCCTAATATGTAAAGTAGAGAAAGAGGCGCATCAAATATCACCAGTAGTTCCCAATGGAAGCAAATTAAACAAACATATTCCTACTTTTGCCTGCTTGGCCTAGAAAACCCCAGAAAGAGCAGCACGTTTAAAAAGGAACTAAAAAATTCCCCTTCTGTTCAAAATAGCCCAGAACGCGATCATACTCCAAAACATCAGATCGGCAAGAAACAATTAGAACCAAGAACAGAAGAAATTACAGAAGAGGAACTGAGGAAGAGGAGAGAAAAGAATACCTGCGAGAAAGGAGACGCGCGTGGGAAGGAACACGGAAGGAGGCTGGGGCCTTTTAACGAAGAGCACAGCGAAGGAACACGGAAGGAGGCTGGGGCCTTTTAACGAAGGCACGGCCTGTTCTTTTTGACGAAGATCCTATGAAGGTAACCTTGTAGAAGATGGTATTTACAAGGCGATCAGATGATTGCCACCAAATCATATAAGGTTGAGATCAAAAACATTAAACGACGTGGCGGACTTGGGACTCATCTTTTACATCATTTTTTATTTGCGATCTTGTATGCAAAGCAAATTATATGCGGACGTGGAACGTTCCAGACTATCGAGGCAATGCGAGCAACGTGGAAGTGAAGAATGGCGGAAGTTTCTGGAGACCAAATGGTTCTACGGACCGGGTCATTGGAGTTGGGCCGCCACATTAGAGTCGGGCCGCCAACAAAGCGGACAAACGATGGCCGTCCATCAGGTAGATTAACGTATATGAAGGAAATATAATCACATTTTGGGGCGTTTAGTTGCCCGCAAGTAGTGCTGAAAACCGAATCGAACGAGCGGGACTCGAATTCGAAATAGATCTGAGCCGAATCCGATCCCCCTTTAGGGTTCAATCAATTAGGCAAGCCGGATATGAATAGAAGGGTGCTCGACTCATTTTCTCCTCAAGCTACTCGACTCCTCCCGAACTGTTCGCGAAGGCATCGCCGCTCGAAAACGCTCGAGCTGTTCGAGCGAAGATCTGATGCAATGCAATTACTACTGGCCTTCTGCCGAGTGCCGGCTCCGAGTTCGAGACGTCGACTGCCCTTTCTCTATATTCGATATGGCATATCATAAGCGATAAGTCTTTAAATTATTTGCCCTAATCGAGTAGAGAAGTTGAAGCGATATCGCCGAATCGGCAATTTTCGAGTCAATTTGAGGATTTTTTTCTCGGTTCCAAGAAGATTTATTTGATGTAAATCTTCGACTTTGTAAGCTTCAAAACCCTAAATTTATTCTTTGCAACGCACGGCTTCCGGATTTATTTTTTTTCGCGATTCCAAGAAGATTTATCTGATGTGACTCTAATTCTCTATAAATAGAGGTCATTTAACCTCTGGTTCTTAGCATTGAGCATTTGAGCAATCAGCAATCTGATGCCAATCTCCCTTACTGTGAGTCTGTGAAGTGTGAACTGCTCGTGTGTGTAACAGTGTAAGCCATTTAGGGTTTAGTATCTACTTGACTACTTGTCTATTTCTCTAATCTTTGCGGCTCTACTTCAGTACTTCTCCATGTCTACCTCTGAAATTGAAAATGGTAAACAGTGAATCAGTTTAATATGTTCTTTTATATATTTGATTAGTTTCATTCAATTTATTATATATTGTAACTATAATGTAATGTCTTAAGTCTGTGATGATTTTATTTTTGAGGTGTTGTGTTGCTTGGGGATAATTCAAACACAACCCCAGGACCACAATCTGAAGCAGGGAAAAATTTTGTCATTGTCAATTCAAGCCAAGAGGCTCCTGACGAAGGACAACGTAATACTACGGTTACAACAGAAACTGCTATGAACGGTGATACTGATACTCCGAAAAATAAAAAAAGAAAGACTTCTAAAGTTTGGAATGAATTCACAGTGGTGTCATTGAAGGATGGTACCAAAAAAACAAATGCAACTATTGTCGTGCTCGTCTAGCTTATCAAAACACTAGCTCAACAACACATCTAAATAGACACATGCTCATATGTGGAGTTAGGTTGGCTACTATTTTCGAAAAAACTTAGCAGGTATTGGTACTCCCTACTATGGAACTTGAAGGAAAAATAGGTAACTTGACGTCATTTAAATACAACAAGGAAAAAGTTAGAGATATACTTGCAAAAATGATTATTGTCCATGAGTATCCCTTTAGGATGGTTGAGCATGCTTTTTTTCAACTTCTTATGAAAACTTTGAATCCTAAATTTGAAAGCATGTCAAGAGTGACGGTTAGGGCTGATTACATGAAGATATATGCTTTAGAGAAGAAAAAAATCAAAGCTTTGTTTGGTAGTGTTGATAGGATAAGTCTTACTTCTGACTTGTGGACTTCTAACCAAACTATTAGTTATATGTGCTTGACTGCATATTTTTTAGACAATGATTGGAACCTCCCAAAAAGAGTTTTGAATTTTATAAGCATGCCACCCCCTCATACTGGTCTCATGATCAGTGATAGTATTTTTTCTTGTCTAAATGATTGGAGCATTGAAAATAAAATTTCAACAATCACTCTTGACAATGTTTTTTCAAAAGATTCAGCTGTTAGACATTTAAAAGATAGTTTCACTTTGAAGAAAAATCTATTTTTTGATGGAAAATATTCCATGTGAGGTGTTGTGCTCACATCCTCGACATCATGGTCCAAGATGGATTGATTGTAATTCATTATTTCTAAAGTTCGTAAAAGTGTTAAATATATAAAGGGGTCACCTACTAGGCTTCACAAGTTTAATGAAATTGCGAGGCAATTACAACTGTCCTCTACCAAAAGATTTGTATTAGATGTTTCTACTCGATGGAACTCGACTTATGCCATACTTGAGTCAGCTTTAGAGTTTAAAGATGTGTTTTCGAGATACCATGATAGAGATCCTAACTATAAGTCAGTGTCGCCATATGAGGATTGGGGAAAAGCTTCTAAAATTATGAAATTCTTGAAGGTTTTTAATGAAGCAACTAATATATTCTCTGGGTATGAATACCCGACTGCAAATTTTTTTTTACCTGAAGTTTGGAAAATGAAGGAACTGTT
Source organism: Canna indica (assembly GCA_034359265.1). NCBI lineage: Eukaryota > Viridiplantae > Streptophyta > Magnoliopsida > Zingiberales > Cannaceae > Canna > Canna indica. The sequence continues at coordinate 9,841,350 of CP136894.1, read as the reverse complement.
GGAGTTAACTGTAGTTGATGATTGTGAGTACATGAAGGCCATGGCTTTCAAAATGAAAGACAAATTTGATAAATACTGGGGTGAGTGTGACTTGTTAATGACAATTGCATCTATATTAGATCCTCGATACAAGATGGAATTAGTCATTTTCTATTTTTCGAAAATATATTTGAATGAGTTTGAAGCAAAAATAAAAATTGATGTTGTGAAAGATGCAATTTATGATCTTTACAACTATTATATTGAGATGCATAAGTCACAACAACCTTCTCAAACCAACATGGACAGTGGACCCAGTGGTTCTTCAATAAAACTTCATTACTTGAAAAAAACAAAGAGCATGAGTGAATTTGATATGTGGGCTCAAAGTGTAGAATCTGTCATACCTTCTAAATCTGATATTGATGTGTATCTTGAGGAAGGTAGATACATTTGTACTAATGGAGAAAGTTTTGATGTTTTGCAATGGTGGAAAGCAAATACTTTGAACTTTAAAATTTTGTCAAAAATGAAGATGTACTCTCAATTCCTGTGACCACAGTGGCTTCAGAGTCCACATTCAATGCTATGGGTCGAGTTTTGGATCAGTATAGAAGCTCTCTAAAGCCTGAAATTGTCTAAGCTTTGATATGCACCGCAGAATGACTGAAAAATGATTACAAAATTATTAGCTATATGGTAAATTTAGACTATTTAGTTAATAATTTTTTTATGTTGTTTCTATTTTTATCTCTTAATTATTATGACTAATGTATGCTACTGATATTGATAGGGTGAAGAAGAAAACCTGGAGACTTGAGTGCTATTTTGAAGACTTCTTTTATGCTACTTCTAAAGTATCTTTTGTTTTGAAGACTTTAGTTATGGAGACTGTTTTTATTTCTAAAGTATCAGTTGTTGTTTACTATTTAGTTTTAAACTGATGTTTAGTTTAGTTCAGTTTACTATTTAGTTGCTACTCAACAAGACATGAGTATGATTGTTCACTATTCAGGTAAACTTATGAACTTATTTAATTTTTTCTACTGCAGTGATGAACTGATGCTTGTTCAGTTGTTCTGGACTTCAAGTAGTGATGAATAATGATTGATGAACTGCATGAGTAAATTGCTGTATCGTTTGAGTTCATCAATTGAGTAAACTGAAACTACAGCAGTTTAATTTGGGTTCATCAAACTGCAACTGTGGACTGAAGGTAAACTCTTCTTAAACTGCTAGTCTTCTTACTTGTTTACTTGCATTTCTACGGTGAAACTGCTAGTCTTCTTAACTAGTTTAAATGTTTAAACTCTTATTCTCTTTCATTTTTGCAGCACTGTTGACTAGTTTAAACTCTTCTTATGTTGTTGACTGTTAGTTTAACTAGTCTGCTGAAGTTAACACTCAACAACAGCAGTCTTCTTCAGTTCTTCCATTGACAACAGCAGCCAGCAGTCTTCTAAGTTAACACTTAACAGCAGCAATCAGCAGTCTTGTTTGTTATACTTTGAATCCTAAATTTGGTGTTTAATATGGTGTAATTGTAAGTTTAATATGGTGTTTGTTTGGACCTTGGTGTTGCCTATCTTAAGTTCTAGTTCTAGTTCAGTTTAATATGGTGTTTGATCAGTGATGTATTTGTATTTTAATATGGTGTTGATCAGTGACAGCGATGTATTTAGTTCAGTTCTAGACTTTTAGTTTAGTTAATTAGTTTAATATGATGTTGTGTATCTTAGTATCTGAAGTTTAATGTATTTCACAAGTTCTGTAACTTCTGGTCTTCTGTTAATCAATTAATCAGTTTAATATATTTAATATGGTGTTATGTATCTTGGTTTTGTAAGTTCTGTTAAGTACTTAAGTGTTAAATGCAAGTGTTGATCTTGAAATGTTGTATTTAAGTTAACTGCAAGTCTGATGAACTTGATCTTAACACTTGCAGACTTGTAGTTCATCAAACAAGTTCTATTAACACTTGTATTTAAGTTAACTGCAACTCTGCAACTTGCAGTCTGCAAATGTTGATCTTAAACTGTTGCAGTATGCAAGTTTTGTTTAAGTGTTGATCTTAAACTGTTGCAGTCTGCAACTTGCAACTTGCATAGTTGCAGACTTGCAGTTTAAGTGTTTAAGTTCTGTTAACTGTTTAAGATTCTTGGTTTGTAACACTTGATCTGTCGAACAGTACTCAGATTCGTTTCAATCAGACTGTTCGATTGTGAACCGAGTCGAGCAATTACGAACTCGAGTGCTCGAATATTCGAATCGAGCCAAATATAACCAGCAGGTCTAGGTAATGCTTCGAATTCGAATCTGCACTATTTAAAATTGAGCCGAACATGAGCAGACCAGTACTCGCTTGTGTTCGGCTCGTTTTCAGCCCTACCCGAAAATACCAGCCCCGCCTAGCACAAAAAATAATGGGTAATTGGCACGACCCAACCCATTTAGCCCGACGCCACTAAAAAATATTTAAAATCGAGTTTAAACATGATAATTAACGAATTTTAAACCCACTAATAGCCGACCCGAAGTGTTTATCGGGTTATCGGGCGGGCCGAGCCTTATCGAGCCGGCCCGATAACGGCTTGAACCTGATAAAAGTCAACCCGAACCCTTTTTTTTTTTTTTTGGGTCGGGTCGGGCTATCAGGTCAGGTCGAAATCTGCCACCCATATATCAAATGGGATCAAAATTACTAGATCTAGATACGAAGATGCAAGTTGCATGTGTAATTATAACTTTCATTTGCGGCGAAGTTGCAACTCTACTTGCGAGTAATCAAACAGTATGTTACAAATTTTATTCGTAGATATTAGTTTTTGTATATAAATATTTTTTATAGTATTTATACTTGTGGACAATCAAACGCCCCTTTATAAAAAATAACCAATGAAAGCAAGTTTTGAACTCAAAATCATTGATTACCAACAAACTTTATGAACTTGTTGAGTAACAAAGTCTTTGAACAACTTTTAGTTGTTTGAGGTCATTTCAGATATTTGATTCAAATAAAACCACTAATTCAAGTATTTGTTAATTAATTTTTTCAATTAGAAAACTCGTCTTAAAAAATTAATTTGACATGAACTGGAAAAGCTGAAGCATATGAATGAAATAAAGTAAGCAATGCATGATGATCATCTTCTTGTTTTTGTTGCGAGCTGGAGAGCAAAACACATGGAACTGAAGACAGCGGAAGACAAGTCAAAAAGGATTATTCCGATCTAATCCAACAATGTCAAAAGCTACTCTTTTCATCATCGTTGTCACAGCTAGATGATCATCTGTTGTGGGAAAGAATAAATGATTATATAATTAAAAATGAAAGGAGTAAACATATTTTTAATCTCGAACTATTAGAAAGAAATAAAAATACTTTTAAATTTTATTTTAATCTATTTTTATTCTTAAACAAAAGTTATTAAAAAATACTTTTATTTTGGATAAAATATCCGGTTAGCAAACGATACTAACGGTGTCCAATCACAAGTCGACACGTTGGACGTCAGATGACACTCTCTCTCCCAATCAGCAATAAATAATAAAAATAATTAAGGGTGGTTTTTGCCCTCGAATTATTAGAAATGAGTTAAAAATATTCCTAAATTTTTTTGATCGATTTTTACCCTTAGACAAACGGAAATTATTAAAAAATATTCTTATTTTGAACAAAATACTCAGCTGACAAACGACACTAACGACGTTCAATCACAAGCTGACATGTAGGACGCCAGATGACACACACTCTCTCTCAATCAACAATAAATAATTAAAAAAATACTAAATTATATTTCTAACATGATAATTTTTATATAAAAAAATATGCCCCTAAATTATAGTACTAACATGGCCAGAATGATACTTTCATAGTCCTAAAACACATAAATCCTAAATCACTTACATATTCTACTCCTAATAAAAAAATAAAGCAAATAAACCGACAAAAACACATTAACTAAACATACTTACTCTGAACTTTCTGCATTTGTAATATGTAATACACCTTGTCTGGGTTCAGAGTATATTTCGAAAAAAAAGTTTAGAAGTATTTTTACCGTATTTTCAATAATTCATGGGCAAAAATCATCCTTAACTATTTTTATTATTTATTGTTGATTGGGAGAGAGAGTCTCATCTGACGTCTTACGTGTAAATTTGTGATTGGATGTCGTTGGTGTCATTTTTCAACTGGATATTTCGTCCAAAATACGGATATTTTTCAATAATTTTTATTTGTCTAAAGATAAAAATCGATTAAAATAAAGTTTAAAAATATTTTTATTCCATTTTTAATAGTTGAAAAGGCAAAAATTACTCTTAACCCAAAATGAAAAGAAAAAAAAAATTAACTTTGATGATCTTTCCTATTGATGCAGATAATTAAAGCATAAAATTAGATGGGCATTGTTTGCTGAATTTTAATCTATAAATACTACCCAATGTAAACGAATATATTTGACTCTGAAAAGAACACTGTCTGCTGCAGTTGCAGGAGACGAAGACCGAATCTAGTGTGAGAAGCTAATTATGATAGTTGAATCCATTTTGTAATAGGAAACTTGAGGGGCAAAATTATATATAGACCCATCAGCAGTTATTTCAGTCTATTCTTGCTCTCCTCTCTAAATACTGGGTGGCAAATTAAAACTAAGTAATTTATTTCCTGAAAAATCATGAGCATACATGTTTGAGAAATTAAATTACATTGGTAAGATGCAGTCCAAGTACTTCTTTGCCTGGGACATTTTTTCTACCTGATAGTTCTATGGTCTGACAATTTGATAGATATACCTGCTGTCTCAACTAAAAAGGTAATTGCAATAAAAAAAAATTAAAAATATATATATAATAGTAATAAGCATATATAAATATAAAGGTGAGCAAAATTCACTGATTAACTTTAAAATCGATTCACCGATCCAACCAAAATCAAATTAATTGAACTAATTTATTTAATTAATTTTCGATTCGATTAACAATTAAGCATTTAGGATTTCTTTAGTTTTTGATTTGGTTCGATAAATTAACCAAACGGTTCAATTAATTAATCAAACGGTTCGATTAATTTACTAAATTAATCAAAATATAATTTAAGTTAGTACAAAAATGTACGTAACGTTTTCTCACGGGTACTAAAATATCTCTAAATTTTTTTTATCAAAAATACCTCTTGCATTATGAAATTGAGCACAAAAATACCTTTATATATAAACAGTGTTAATGGAGAGATAACAGAGATGACGTGGTTGACGACTAGGACTGATGACGTGGACACGTGGTGCGCATGCAGGCCAAGATGCGCGTTTTCTCACGAGTACTAAAATATCTCTAACGTTTTTTCACGGGTACTAAAATACATATAACGTTTGTTTTGGAGCTAAAATACTCCCGGGGTTATTGAAAATGGTACAAAAATGACATCAAGCTAACTTTTGTTATGTGAGACTTAACGGAGATGTCGTGGATGTTGACAAAGATGTTGACTTTACACGTGGCGCACATGCAAAGAGTAACTTACTATACAAGCGACACCTAAGATGCAACATAGGGGTCAACCACGTCAGCTCCGTTATCCCTCCATTAACGTCGTTTACCTATATGAGCATTTTTGTACCCAATTTCATAACGTAAAGAGTATGTTTGATCCAAAAAAATCTTAGGAGTATCTTAGTACCTATATGACAAAATATTACGGGTATTTTAATTTGTACATTTTTCCTTTAAATAATTGTATCAAAATAGTATAGTTTGCTTGAGTGATTAAGAGGATAAATTTATACCTTAATGACTCAATTTCAAATCTTAGTGGGATATAATAGTTTTTTTATTGACTCAAATCTCAGTGTGGTACAATAGTCATTTTTATTGCTTTTTTCATAACAAACGATTAATAAAATATGTTTTTTTACTATATAAAACTAACTTTCGGTTAAATAGTAAATTAACAGAATCGATCAATTTGATTTGGCAAACGATTAATGAATAATTAAATTTGGTTAATTCATTGCTACTAGAAAAAAGTAGGATTACAGTACAATCAAGTACTATAATAGATAAGTGGGTAAACATCAAATATCATTTCCACGAATGGAAGGATGGAACAAATCAACGTTACTACCAAATAAATTAGAAAATTACGCATGGAAGCGATTATGTTAAGATCCAACCCCTAAATCTATTGAACGTACACCAAATATTACTATCACAAGCACAAGTGGCCTTGTGCACTTAAAAGAATTTAAAATTTGTATTACCAACATCAGTTTTGACCCCGGTATGCATGCAGCATTAAATAAATTTAAAAAATTTGGATTCATTGACCAAACTCAAGACACGATTATTATAATACAACATATCCTAATAACTCACTAGATCATCATAGAAAACTAATCCATTAACCTCTCTTTCTTTCATGTAACTGCATGCAACTAAATATTGTTAATTTTAATTAATGACTATATGTATGATATGCAAATCACATGCAGTAATAGCATCAAATCTTTAAGCAATTACAGCTATATATATTTCTAGCTAATTGAGAAAGAATTGTCTCCAAAATCTAATTTTTCAAGAGCCAACTACACCAATATCTTAAACAATTCAAGAATCGAAAACATGGAACATAGGAGAGAAGTAGATATATATAGATAATCGAAACAAAAATAGTTTACAATTTCATTATCGGAAACTAAAATCAAAATCAATTGATTTTTAAAAATACTAATCCAAAATTGAATTCAATTATACTGATAATCAGTTACTAAAATGGTTAATTATTTTACTAAAAAAATAAAATAAAAAATATTTTGGCTATTTTTAGTAATCAAAATATTTGACGAGAGGAATGTGACAACATGTGGAAGAAAAAAAAAGATAGAAAGAGCTGAGAATATATATATATAGGTATTTTTTAAAAAATAAGTATTTATGAACCCATCAGTCATGCGAGTGTCATTTTTCTCTACATCGTTTTTTTTGAAACGACCCTTCACAAATTGGTAGATGGCATAACGGATTGAAATTATGTGCATTTACAGACTAATTTTTTTTAAAAAAATGGTAAATCTTAAAATATAGCGAAATTTTATGATTTTCTAATCTAATTATTCTTTTTAGTTTTTAATTTGTAGTCCAAATTATAGTGTTGAATAGTGATTACTTTTATTTTTACCAATATGCGATTTTCTTTTATAATCATATTAAGTTTTATGAAAAAAAATTTATATAAATTAGTGATTGGCCTCCCGATCTTATTAAGATTGTTACGAAAGATTTTGTGTAATTATTATTTTTTGTTTGGTATAATTATACAAAAATGAAAATTAGAGACTGGACCAGATTTTCAAAATTAAGTTTTTATTTTTTACTGAAATTAGATCAAAAAGTAGTTTTCTCTAATAAATAGAATCTCGTGATTTTTTTAGTCTAATTTTTTTTAAAAAAAAATTATTAAAAATATTTTTTTTAAAAAACGAATTGAAATCAAACCCTCAAAGCATGACATGAGCTGGGTCCGACACACTGGCCGTGGGGTTTGCCGGACGTGACCCCAAGCATGACATGACTCGACACGTGCTCTGAAACTGATATGAAAAATTACATAAAATAAATATTGCATAGCTAGCTTTGAGGAGGAATCATGCAACCTCTGATGACGCACTGTAGCATGCATGGAATTTAGCCAGAAAAGGCCTTCGACTTCAAAGAGCAGACAGCCTGTTGACCACTCACTGACACACTATGATGCGATGCTGAGAGAGAGATACAATTTAGATGTCAAGATAAGCTTAAATAGTACTAACACAAATGCGTCCAAACCAGCAGATAAATCAATCAATATGGCCGATCAATTGAATTCCTCGGCGGTGAATTCGCGAGGGAATCCGGCGGCAGTGTTAGCCTTAGGGCTGCGGGGGCCCACCTAGCGAGTACGGACCGCAGCGCCCGTCCCGGTAACCGAGGGCCCCGGGCGACGAGAGTCGTGCCGCAATTTGTTGCTTCCCGATTCGTTGCTTTTTCGGAAGTGGATAAATCGAGAGGCGCGAAAAGTTCGGGATTCATGCGTCGTGCGTAATCGCGTATTCTGCTCGCGGCGGGTACAACGCTACGCCACGTAGGGAAATTGCGGGAAAGAAAAAATTGGCGGTAAGTTTGAATGTTGGAATTGGCGGGAGTTTGTGCACTGGAGTTGACTTCTCCGATTCTTTTAAAATTAAGGTGTTAATTCGTATCATGTCGTGTTTAAACGTGTTCTGTCTAAATATATTTCGTGTTGTAAAAAGTTAAATTCGAATTCGATCCATTTATTAAACGTGTCCGAATATACAAATTCGAATCCGATCCTTTTATTCCTGGGTTGACACGACACGATAGACTTAACTCGTTTAAGTAAACGTGTCTAAATGTGTACATGTGTGCACCTACACGATACAACACGATAAATATAATTTTAACAGTGAATAAAATGAATGCTACTGAAATTAAAAATTAAACATATATATATATATATATATATATATATTATAAATCGGTAAATTGATTAAATAGGTTCAGTAACACGAATAATATATAACACGTTTAGTTAAATGAGTTTAATCGTGTTTATACGGATTACACGTGTTCAAACCAGATTAACACAATTATTTAATCGTGTTAATTCGGGTTGAACCCGTTTAATCAAAATACACGTTTAGCCAAACCCGAATTCGCGCAACTCCGTCACCACAAGAAAAATAGGCTTCAGTGACGAATTTTTCCATCACTAATGCTTGAAAATTTGTCACTGAAAGGTATCAGTGACAGTAATTTCCATCGCTGAAAGTCTCGTGGCTAATGCTTAATTTGCTCTTTTGTGACGAAAAAAATTTCCGTCACAAAATCTGTCGCTGATGTCGATGACAGAAAATAAATTTTTCGGCACTAATTATGATATTAATTATAATTTTTATTAATAAAAATATATCAACTATATTATATTATAGATTTTTATAATATAATAATATATTATAGATTTTATAATATAATAATATATTATAGATTTTTATAATATAATAATAATCAATAATGATATTACATTCTATTATTACTTATACTTTTATAATATTTTTAATAAATTTATAAAAGATAGCATGATACTAAACTTTTTGATCTCATGGGGTGTCAATTTATAAAATTTAAGAAACTTAAGAGAGAGAGAAATTGATCCATATAAGACTAAAAAAATTATATTTATAATGGTTAAGAATAAGTAAAAAATTATTTTTAACTCATGTGGGACTAAACATGATAAAATTTATTTTACTAATATTTAGTTTAATTTTGTGTCGAAATTCTATTTTCGTCACTGATCTATCACGGTTATGTGGTGGCTCTGTGATGGATATGAAGAAAAAAAAATTCAGTGACGGATTGTCGAAAAATTAGTGACGAAAATGAAATCTGTCACTGATGTTATTTATTAAAAATTCTAGGCTAAAATGATCAAAAATTCTGTGACTGATTCGTGACAGAATCGTTTTGAAAAAAAGAAAGTTCATTTCACGCCATGACAAATTCGTCACAAATATGTCACAGTTTATGACAGATTTTAGCCGTCACAAAATTTTCATCACTGATACTCATTTTTCTTATAGTGCGTGTCGTGTCTGATTATCGTGTCGTGTCAGAATTTGTTAGTCTTATCTAAAATCCAACCCCCTTTTCTTTCGTATAGAAATTTGGATAATTCTTTTGAAATAAATCATTATATTAAAACCATCAAACTAATGCTACAAGCCTACAATTAAGAAATAAATTCCTGAGCGGAATTTATTCTCCAATGTCCTAGTCATCCAATTCATTACAAATATTTTTAAAAATAATTAAGATAAATTATAGACGCACCTAGGGTGAGCCGATCCTAGAGGTGGCAATGGGCCGGGCCCGCCCGTGGGCGGCACAGGCCCAACCCGACTCTGGGCCGTGCTTGACCCGGCCCGCATGTGCCCAAGGGGCAGGCTGGGCTCACCCCTTGGGCATGTGGACCGTGCTCGGCACGCGTGTTAAGCCCGGCACGGGCCCGGGCTCGGGCCCGGGTCTGCCCCTGCACCCCCAGGCTAGGCCTGGCGCCACCTAGGCCTAGCATTGTCTACACCTAAGTTTAGCCTAGTATTCCGTGTCAGGCATGAGCAGTATGTACTTTACTTAGTAATATTATATTATACATATAAAGAGCCTTGATGTGGTGGTTAGTTCACCATAAATGAAGTTAAAGATTGGAGGTTCAAGTGTCATTGTTGGCCTTTATAATTTTTATTTTTAATATTTCGGGCCGGCCCATGCCGGCTCAGGCCCGAGCTGGCCCTCCCCTTTGAGGTATCGAGCCATGCGGGCACGACCCATTGCCACCTCTAGCGGATCCCAATTAGGAATGTCAACATGGCGAGTTCGGGGCGGATAGTGCATGCCACACCCGCACCCGCACCCGTTTACTAAACTTGTCTCCTGTACCCGTACTCGTAGATGGGTATCCATCACCCGTCCCCTCGCGGGTAATTGATATTCGTGAATACTCATTTAATATATGATAAAAAAAAATTCATTTTATTATAATATTATACCATCAACAATTCTCATTTCATCACTATTAATAACTTGATCGAAAAATATTAATCTATAAAATAAACTACGTAATAATTAAATTTTAAATGCCAACTGTGGGTAGCATAGTTGGTGGCAACATATTGAACGTTGCCTATAGATCTAGAGTTTGAACCCTAGTATGATCACCTACTGTGACTTTATATATTTGTTAAAAATAATAATAATAATTAAATTCTAAATCATAAAATTATCTTAAAAAATAGCAATAATTATTTAAAATTAAAACCAAAAAGCACTTTAAAAAAAGAGAATTGTTATAATTAGATTAATGAAATCTAATAAATAGATTATTTAAATTCGATCATTTTTAAATTTTTCATTAGATACTAATATATAAAATTATAAATTTAATTTGTTTTCATATATATTGATGGATAGCGGGTATCTGCAGGTGTGGATAGTATAGTATTCACACTCGTATCCGTTTATTAAATGAGTAAAAAATTATACTCGTACCCATACCCCCATGGGTATAATATGTTCTCCATACCCGACCCGTGTCGAGTAAATATCCGTGGGTACGAATAATATTATCATCCCTAATCCAAGTATATTGTATTTGTCATAATATCTGAACCCTATCCTGTAGAAGATCGGCTCTTAGGTTTTGGAATCAGACACTACCTTATTGGAACCTAGAATCAGATCCTACTCGGAATCACAAGTTTCGATTCCAGTTTTGAATACCTTGTTGGAACCTGTTCATTTTATATGTTCTAGGGGTACAGGTTTCAGGTATCCTATTGGAACCTGTAAATGAACAGATTCTAACAAGGTGTCTTGTTGAAACATATACCTTGGAACCTATAAATGAATAAGTTTTATGGTATAAATTTCGAGTACTGATTCCAGTTCCAATTTCGAGTACCTGATATGTTGGATCCAAAATTGATTTTAACTGGTTCCTTAATTTTTGTCTCATACTCTATCTGAATTTAATTCAGATTTATTCGGAACCTATATTATTGGATAGATTTTAATCGATTCTGAATTTATTCGGTACTCATGCACGTACACCCCTGGACGCGCCTCCAATATTTAATTATTTACACATGTAAGGTGATGGTGGAAGCAATTTGAATAAAAATAATAAATAAGGAAAAATCGATAGAAAGAATCAAGTACGTATAATAACAGAATAATAAAATTTGCACAAAACTTTAAAAAAACTCGATTGATTGGGTTTTGCAAAGGGCTTCAATAACTCGATTGATGGGCATCAAAGATAATTTTACACTAGAAATAACTTTTGAGCAATTTCTCATATACGAAATTCTTGAATTATGGGACGAGAAATTCTCAAATTCGAATTTAACATTTGAAAATTTTAAAAAAATTAAAATTTTAATATATATATATATATATATATATTTAAATATTTTAATTTATATATAAAAAAGATGTATAATAGAAATGAGATGTTAGATTTTTTTAAAAAATATTTTCAAACTCTCTGACAGACATTAGTTATTTTTTAAAAAATATATATATAAAAATATATAAAAAATAATTTTAATTTATAAAAAATGAGGTATAATAAAAATGAGATGTTAGATTCTAAAAAATATATTTTCAAACTATCTAATGATATAGAAATGAGGTGCTAGATTTAAAAAAAATACATTTTCAAACTCTCTAACCAGTTAGAGACATTAGTTAAAAAGTTTTAAAAATATATAAAAAATATAAAAAATAACTTTAATTTATAAAAAAAGAGGTATAATAGAAATGAGATGTTGGGTTCTAAAAAATATATTTTCAAACTCTTTAATGATATAGAAATAAGATGTTAGATTCTAAAAAATATATTTTCAAACTCTCTAACCAGTTAGAGACATTAGTTAAAAAGTTTAAAAATATATTAAAAAATATAAAAAATAATTTTAATTTATAAAAAAAAGAGGTATAATAGAAATGAGATGTTAGATTCAAAAAAATATTTTTTCAAACTCTCTAATGATATAGAAATGAGGTGTTAGATTAAAAAAAAATACGTTTTCAAATTTTCTAACCAATTAGAGATATTAGTTAAAAAGTTTAAAAAATATATAAAAAATATAAAAAATAATTTTAACTTATAAAAAAAAGGAGATATAATAGAAATGCGGTGTTAGATTCTAAACAATATATTTTCAAATTCTCTAATGATATAGAAATTATGTGTTAGAGTCTAAAAAATATATTTTAAAATCTTCTAAATCATTAGAGAGTTTTGCACAAAGTCTATAAATCTAAATTTAAATTAAAAATTATAAAATATTTTTGATATTATAGACTTTGGACAAAAGTCTTTAATACATTAGAGAGTTTAAAAAAAATATTTTTTATTCACTAATATTTTATTTTTATCATAAAAAGTATTTATAAATTAAAATTATTTTTAAAATTATTTTTAATATAATTTTTTAATCTTTGGCCAAAGTCTCTAACAGAGACTTTGGCCAGGAGCAAAATGAGTATTTATTCTACTCAATTCTTGTTTTTGAGAATTCTCTAATGTTAGATTCGAATTTAAGAATTTTTCTTTCCTAAAATCCGAATCTAAAAAATTACTCATATATATATATATATTTTTGCATAAAATTATATTTTTTTTCGTGCAATTATTTGGAAAGTAATAAATGAGAAGTACAAATTCTCATTATTATATCTATCATAGAATCATCTTTTATAAGACGAATATGACGAGAAAGTGCAGAGAGAGAATAGGATACAACACAAAGACCAGATAATTATCAATAGAATTGCATAAGTAAATTGCAGTGGAATGTAAAACTCAAAACTATATATAATAATAATAATGTTTGTTTTAAACTTCAAAGTAAGTCATGTCAGTTCAAAAGTAAATCTAAGTGTCAACTGAAATGTCCAAAATCCGACCGTCACTTGGCCATCATTTACCTCGTTTGGTACTCATGTTTCCTCATTTTGTGTTTAGATTCCCTTATTTGATGATTAGGTTTTCTTATTTGGTGCCTAAATTCTATCGTTTTGTACCCAAGATTCTTTTATTTGGTGTCTAGTAAGAGTGTGCATGGTACCGAATAGATCTCGAACCGATTGGAATCTATCCGATCGGATAGGGTCCAACAAATTGAGTATCCGGAACTTATATCCTCGAACATGTTCATTTACATGTTTTAGGATATCCTGTTGGAACTTATTTTTGAACCTATTAAAATTTATTATGAAATTTATTCTGGAACCTATTTTGGAACCTGTTAAGTAAATTAATGAACATGCATATGTTCCAATAGGGTACATACTCGGAATCAGAATAAGAACCTATGATTTTGAATAGAGTCCGATTTCAAGTTCCAACGGGGGTAGGATCCAGGTATCATAAAAAATACAATGTACCCAAAGCCGCTCACCCCTAGTGTCTAGATTCCCTCATTAATTTGGTGAACAAATCTCCACATTGTTCATATCACTTCTAATGTCATATTCATCAATAGGGTTGTTCAATGAAAAGCTCTTTTACATAAAATATGATATATTAATATAAACATTTGGGTAATGACCGAAATATATTCTGAATTATATGTACTTTGTCTCACTGTGGCCAGTTTTTTCATTTCACCAAATTATATTTCGTACTTTGATATTTGTCTCAATTCTAGCCTCCCATCAAGTATTCGTCAGCATCCTCGTTAAGATGATGACATGACTTTTCAATGTGGATTAAAATAATATTTTAAAAAATAAAATAAAAAACCACGTCACTTTATATTCAAATAATATAAAATAATATGTTTATATTAAAAATGACAATTATCTAAATATATTATGAACTATGAACTTTGTCTCATTTGTGGATAATTTTTTCATTTTTACCAAATTGTATCATTTACTTTCACACTTGTCTCAATTTTATCCTCCCGTCAATTATCTATCGGGAGACCCGTTAACATGATGACGTCCCCGACCTTGCCCCCCAACCTAGGACGTCTTCCTAGCAACGCTTCTTCCCACTAGAATAAAATATTAGAATATCGACTCTTTTTAATCGAGAAATCGACTCTTTTTTGAAGCGTAAACATAAATTCAGGGGCACCATAAAGAGTCGGTTTGAGAGTCGAAAAATAAGGGTGAATAAATAATCAAACGGGTGCCCAAAGACGTCAATTTTTGAAAATCGGCGCCTGATACAAGGCGTCGATTTTCACGCACTATTTGCATACCGGCGCCTACCAGGCGCCGGTATGCAAATTTTTTTATTTTTTAAATTTTTTTATTTACTATTTTTTAAATAATATATTATTAATTTTATTGAAATTATTAATTTATAAAATATATAACATATTATATTTAAATAAAATAAATGTTTGAATTTTAATATAATGTTTAAAATTATAATTGAAATTTTGTTAGTTGATAAAACATTTTAAGTTCACTATTATATTTATAATGTTTAAGAAATAGTAAAAAAAAAAGATGATATGGGACTAAAATTTTTGTATTTATAATAATCAATTTTTTTTAAAAAAACTATTTTTTCAGATGTGGGACTAAATTTTTATTTTATTTTTTCTATATTATTTTTGAAAATTTAAATTTTAAAAATCTTGAACCGGCTCTTGTGGGGAGTCGGTTTTCATGACTGGGCGCCCAGGCGCCGAAAAAACCTGGCGCCAGATCAGGCTGGCGCCGATATTTACTAGCGCCAGGCTGTGAGGTGCCGAAAAAAACCCGGCTCCAGATCAGGTTGGCGCTGGTATTTAACGGCGCCAGACCGTGAGGCGTCGAAAAAAACCGGCGCCTCACAGCCTGGCGTCGATTTTTTCCGGCGCCTGGGTGCCCATACATTGAAATCGGCGCCAGCGCCTGCCGCAGGCGCCAAATTTTTTATGCCGGTTTTTATGTTGTCGATGTCGTCGTCGCGAGACAGTTTGTGGATGAAGAAGTCCATGAGGAGCTTCTCCATGCTCGCCTCCACTGTGCTGACATGACATGATGATATAGAGACAAGAATTTAACTCAAGTCAAGTGGCTTACTTTAAGAGCTTGGCAAGGTTGTGACGGAAGGAACTTGATGCGACTCGTCAGATGATGAGGAAAAGGAGCAGCTTAACCCAATGTCGGTAATGGACTTCCCCTCTAAAGAAGATGACGATGAGGAAGATGAAGCACACGACCTCGCAACAAGTTTCTTCCGTCACAACCTTGTTGTTCATGCTTGAGAGTCGGGGTCTTTCGGTCCGGTTCAGTGTCTCTCCTTGCAAGTGGAGATGATCATGTTGCCTAGTAATCTCGCTAGGATTGTTGTCCAGAATGGGTTGAGGCCAAGCTCGAAAGTAAGCCACTCGACTTGAGTTCAATTCTTGTCTATATATCATCATGTCACGCTAGCACAACACTGGAGGTGAGCATGGAGAAGCTCCTTATGGGCTTCTTCATCCACAAGCTCTCCTGCGACGACGACAACAACAACACATTACATTGGAGGCTCTTGGCGGAGGTAGCGGAGGAAGAGGAAGAAGCGTTGCTAGGAAGACATCCCAGGTCGGGGAAGTCATCATGTTAACGGGGGTGTCGACGGATAATTGACGGAAGGATAAAATTGAGACAAATGTGAAAGTACATGATACAATTTGGTAAAAATAAAAGAATTGGCCACAAGTGAGACAAAGTTCATAGTTCAGGTAATTGCCTTTTTTAATATAAAAAATATTATTTTATATTATCTAAATATAAAGTGATGTGTCTTTTTATTTTTTAAAAAATAAAAAAATTAATCCAAATTAGAAAGACACATCATCATCTTAATGAGGTTGCCGACGAATACTTGACAGGAGGCTAGAATCGAGACAAATGTCAAAATGCGAAATACAATTTGATGAAATAAAAGAATTGACCACAAATAAGACAAAATGCATAATTTAGAACATATTCACGCAATTACCATAAATATTGATATAACTTGTTCTCACCGACGTAGGTCTCATTGCTTATATGTTATATGTTGCTCACATCACTTGACCATTGCTTGGCTATCATTTGCCTCGTTTTGTCTCTAGATTCTGTCATTTAGTATTTATATTCCATCTTTTGGTGCCTAGATATCGTTGCTTGATGCACAGATTCTCTCGTTTAACATCAATGACTCTCATTTGGTGCCCAAATTTTTTTATTTAGCATCTATGCATTCTGTTTTGGTGCCCAGATCCATTCATTTGGTGTCTAAATTTATAATTTATTTGGTGCCCAAATCCCTCTATTGTCTAGTCGACCAAACCAATCATACGATTAGACAAGAAAGAATGACTTGATTGTCACTGCAGTGAAGTATGAAAGTACTCGAGTAAATGAAAAAGAAAAAATGTTTGGTTACTAATGGAAAAGAGAGAAAATATTTTGGGAATATAAATGATTAAACTTGAATTTCAACCTATTCTACTTGTACAACCTATTTTGACAAGCTAAGCGCCACTGCCTCTAACGAGCACTACATAATATTAGCAAGCACCTATCTTAAGTCACTTAGCACTACCACCTATCTTAGCAAGCATACATAATATTTTTCAGGTGTTGATACTAGGAAAATACATACTGGATCTAACTCACATCCTTTAGAAGCAGGTAATAACACATATGAATTAATTTTTTATAATATATTCGATTGACTTGAATATTTTCTAAGAAGTACACTAATATACCATTCTTTTTTTTTCATGCATAATTATATAATTATGTATATATATGAAAAGACTAATTTTTATTTGTAAATAAATATTTTAACATATATATTTAAAAATATAATATAATTTTCATATACAATTAATAAAATATATAATTTAATGTATACGTGCTAAAATTATGTTTTTATTTATAATTAATATGAAAAAACTATATATTTTTGTCAATAGGATAAAAGTAGTTTTGTACTATCCACATTTTTCTAAATTAAGAAAAAAAACTATAATTTAAAATTCATAAATTATTAATAGAAGTTATATATGACCTCATTTGGTTAGTAAGAAGTGACGTTGAAGTACAATTTTCTCATATAATAAGAATTTATCTTCGTGTTTCGTTGATAACAAATGGAAAAATATTGAAAATTGTACTTTCTTCCCACAAACTTAGGAGTGGCTTACTTAGCCCCACTTAACTAAGTTGCGCTTCATGTAATAATAGGAAACAACATATAAAAAAATACTTAGTTTATTCATATTAATTACAAATAAAAATTAATTTTTTAGTTATATATAAAAATTATATTAATTATATTATACTTCTAAATAATATATTAAAATAATTTTTTTCATATAGTGTTATGTCCGGGTATTTAAAAAAAGGAAAAAAAAAAAGATGGATGGTTATAGAAGTGGCAGGTGGCGGTGAGAGAGAGGTGGTGTGATTGTTGAGATATTTGTAAGAGGGAAGCTGTGAGAGAGCGAGAGGTTGAGAAGCGGAAGAGGAGAGATGGTGTCTGCGCGCGGAGGGAGAAGATCGAGGAGGAGTCGGCGCGTGTTGCCGGTGGAGCTCGTCGTCATCGGAATCGTGGAATCGAGGTAGGAGATCTCATCCTCTCCGTTGCTTCATTTCCGTTTGTTATTTCCAACGAATCCGACGACGAAAGAAAAGGGGGAGGTTGTTGCGCCGTACCCCTAGGCTGATCGCGTGCGGAAGTCGCGTGAGGGTTGCGGGCTGCCAGTCGGCCATCCGGGCCGAGCAGTCGAGTGCTGCCGGGGGTCACTACTAGAAAAATGGTCATCAGCAACGGTTGATGCCGTTGCTGAGCCGTTGCAATAGCGCCGTGACAGAAAGTCGCGTTGCTGATGACTTAGCAACGGATCAGCAACGGCCGCTCGGGCCGTCGCTCAAAACATTATCAGCAACGGCCGCTGGGCCGTCGCTAAAAACATTATCAGCAACGGTTTTGCCACAGACCCAGAGCCGTTGCTGATAACATTAATAGCAACGGCCGCTGAGTCCGTAGCAACACCGTTAGTAAAACTCCGTCGCTAAGCCGTTGCTGTAGGTCATCAGCAACGGCTTTCGATACACTTTTAGCAACGGCTTTCCCACGGACGCCCGTGGGAAAGCCATTGCTGATGACGTATACCTGCAACCAGAAAATTTGAAAATTTCAAATTTCCATTGATACATTGATACATTTATCTGATACATAACTCACACACCCATACCCTCATACACACATTCATTCACACATCACAAACACCTCATACACATTCATTCACACATCACAAACACACCAAGATATACATCAAAACAATTATATTTATATTCATAATTATCCACGATAGTATAAACACAATTCAAATGCAAAATTGAAGTATCAATATCCAAACAAAATAAGTTAAACAAGTTCAATATCCAAACAAAAAATCTCACGATCACGATGGAGGATGGTCTGGATTATATGGCGGGGTCTGGAGCGCTTGAGTGTACACCGGCATGGACTGACTCGAGGACGATGGATTAGATGATGCCGAAGAGATGCCTGCTTCGGGATGACCTGACAAGTTGCGTAGCATAGCTTCTATATTCGCCATCGTCTGACTCTGGCGCTCCATCAACTCAGTCTGACGCGCGACCGTCTCCTCTAGTGTCCTTATCCTATTACTATGATCATAACTGGATCTGGAGGTGGACGGCCGCTCACCAGCGACCGGAGGGGTCGGTGCCCCAAGTGGCCCTAGTACGGCTCGCGCATGACCACTATCTGCGAAGCCATATACGCGGCCATGGTCCCAGCCACCTGCGGCCTCGACCCACGATGTTGCGTCAAAGTCCTCGGGGGTACCCACGCGCTGCACCACCGTCTGGCTGTAGGTCTCCTACTCGAGTTTGATTTTTTGTTTAATATTTATCATAAAACTTAAATTATAAATATATAATGAATAATTTAAACAAATATATAATTACCATAATGTATGCAGCGCGGTTGTGGATGTACTCCCCAGTCCCATGTGCTCGACGGTGAGTCCGCTCAAACACCGCCATCGGGAGGGTCGCTGGACACTCCCGTCATCCGACACCGTCGTCTATATTTACAAAATAAATACATTAATTAGTACACATAATAACAAATAAAATATATAATTAAAAGATATACTTACCATACGGTTTGCGTGCACTGCAAATGCAACAAAGCCGTCGGTGTGACGCGCTGCTCCCCCGACATGCGATTTCTAGCCGCATTCCGAGAAACCTCCTGCCATCGATCCGTCGACCATATCCCCACGAGCTGGTCCCATATATCCGGAGTAATCCAACCGGGGCCGTATCCCCGAGTCTCCGCGATGTTAGTGGTCCCAGCTCGGGCCATCGCTTGGGACCGAGCCTGCCCCAGCTGCCCGTTGTACCTTGCCCGGGAAATAGCCTCCCAGGCAGCGTAAATGAAGGGCCTCTGGTCCTCGGCCCATGTATAGCGAGCCTGCAAAATAATAATATCAGTACCAATATTAATATATCATCATGCATGTAAAAAATAATAATAATACGTGCCTCAAACTCGCGCCATAATATGTCGACGTGCTCGCTAGGCACGTGAGACCACGTAGGCCATGCCCCGTGCATGTATCGTCGAATAGTAGAAGAAATGCTCCTCGGCACTTCTTCTTGCTCGAACTTGCACAACAAAAATAAATTTTAATATTATATTATGATATAATGAATTTGTAATGATTCATAATTCATGATATATTACGTACCGCTCCCCAATCACGCTAATCAATCTACGTGACTCTGTGGCTGGTGGAGGCTGCCACCTGTTCGGCCCACGTGGCCGCCTACGTCTGGATGTACTAGCCTCGGCAGTATCATCCTCATGAGGATCAGCAACAGGAGGATCAACAGCATGAGTAAGTGCTGGAGTCTCACCGATCGGAGACTCTGAAACTCTCCTGTGTCGATAACCACGACCAGACATATCTGTCGAACAGACATATAATCAGATTATTGTATAAATAGTAGAGATATATTTAATAAAATATATACTTTACAATTATTCTTCATCATCTGAATAATAGTCTTCGAATTCTTCTTCTTCTTCCTCTTCTTCCTCTTCTTCATCTCCAGCTTCCTCAATTTCATGATCGTCATCATCAGCATATTCAACTTCTAATTGAATTGACGTTGTGTCTGCATCCTCGAGTATTAGAATAATACGATCCACAGCAGGAAGATCATCTTCTTGATAGAAACCAGGAGGATCATTTTCTCCTACTATCGGATCAATTTTTCCTCTACCTTTTGTCTTACAGACTACACGCCAATCCGCTCTATCTTTATTTCGAGCCGGATACTTCGCGTAATATACTTGTTCGGCTTGTGATGCCAATATAAAAGGCTCATTTGCTGCCAATTTCGATTTGTAATTAACCTCAACAAGTTTGTATTTTGGATGAACTTTCATGCCCCTTTCTGTTGTATCGAACCAATGACATCTAAATAGGATCACTGATTTCAAGCCGAAGTAGTGCAACTATATCACTTCTTCCACCAGTCCATAAAAATCCATATCACATTCAACATATGTTGTCCCTTTCACGCAGACCCCAGCATTTATTACGATTCCTTCGATACTGGTGATGAACCGGTAGGAATCGACGATGACAATCAAAGAATGAGATTTTTCGTCCGTTCTGAAGACTGATTGATTTAGAGTGTTCCATACAATACAGGCAAGAGAGTCGGCCGTGAGTGCTCCAACCCGACAACATGCCGTACACGGGGAAATCATTGATTGTCCACAAGACCGCGGCCTTTAAATTGAAGTTTTGCTTCCGATGACAATCATAAGTGACAGCTCCCTCAGTCCACAATGTTTTCAATTCATCTATCAAGAGTCTGAGAAATATGTCAATTTATTTTCGTGGACCCTTAGGACCCGGAATAATCATCGAAAGATAAATAAATTCATCTTTCACGCACATTGACGGTGGCAAATTATAAACTGTCAGCAGCACTGGCCAAACTGAATAAGGAGTTCAGAATGTCCAAACGGATTAAAACCATCTGTGCACAATCCCAATCTGATATTTCTAGTATCCATAGCAAATGAAGGATAACATTTATCCAAATGTTTCCATGCTTCACTGTCAGATGGATGAGTCATTACTGTATCATCACGACTTCTTGCATGCCAACTCATGTAGGGGGCTGTCTTTTCCGACATGAATAATCTTTGAAGCCTCGGTGTTAGTGGAAAATACCGAAGCACCTTAAACGGGATATTTTTCTGTCGGACCGATTTCTTCTCCTTGTAACGAGGGTGTTGACATACATGGCATTTATCCAACTGCACATTTTCTTTATAATATAAAATGCAGTTATTTTGGCACGCGTGTATTTTTTCGTACCCAAGCCCCAATTTTCTCATTAGCTTTTTAGTTTTATAAAAAGTAGGCTCAAACTTGTTATCAGTAGGCAGCATTCCATTAATCAATCCAGCAATCCGATCATATGCAACTCCGCTGATATTACAATCGGCCTTGATGTTTAAGAGCTGTGTCATTGCTGAAAACCTAGTGTATTTAGGACAATTCTCATACAAAGGTTCATCGGCAGCTTTCAACATCTCGTAAAATTCTGCAGCTTCTTTATTCGGTAATTCAATGTCTACCGCAGCCCCTACTTCTGTGATATCAACCACTGTAGAATCTGGTGGGACTGATGTCTGAAGAACTGGCCGATCAACATTATCATTCAGGCGGAATTGACCCCCAAGACTATCAAGCACTACTAGAAACTTCGTCTTCAGCAACGGCTATCAGCGACGGCCGCTCAAGTCGTTGCTATTTGCAACGACATTCTTACGGCCGCTCGAGCCGTTGCAGATATCTGTATCTGCAACGGCGTACTAACGGAAAACCGAGCCGTTGCTGATTATTTTAATTATCAGCAACGGCATTTGGACGGAAAGGCGAGCCGTTGCTGATGATAACTTATCAGCAACGGCGTTCTAACGGGCGAGTGAGCCGTTGCTGATAAGTTTATATAGGGCACGCTCTCGCGCCCGACTCTTCTTCCTCCCGCTGCTCGCTGCTGCCGCCGCCGCTCCTGCCGACGCCACTCGCCGCCGCTGCCGCTGCTGCCGACGGCGACGACGCCGACCGCTGCTGCCGACTTGTTTAGGTAAGTCTCTTCCCTGCGGCCGGCGGAAATCACCCGACCGAAACCCTATTTATAGGGTTTCGGCCGGCGGCGGTCGGCCGATGGCCGCCGCCGGACCTTCTGCAGTGGCCGGACAGTGTGTCCGGCCACTGTACGCCGGCGCCGGAGGGTGGACTCCGGCGCTGGAATTTATAATATATATATATAGTTTATATTATTTTATAATTGTTAATTAATTATTTAATAATTGTTAATTAATTGTTTAGATTAATTGTTTAATTTGTTAGATTAATTATTAGGGTTTAGATTAATTTCGGACGCGCGCCGGAATCGTCCACTTCGGACGCGCGCCGGTATCGTCCAATTCGGACTCGCGCCGGAATCGTCCACTTCGGACGCGCGCCGAAATCGTCCAATATGGACTCGAACTGTCTCGAAACATTTAGAAAATAATCATCCTCCGACGAGTTGATATGTTTCACGTACGCATCGACGATCGGATATGATTTAGCAGAACCTTAGATCCGTTTGGGAATTGTATGTTCGTGTAAAAGAAGTAGATGATCTTTTATACGACGTACAATTCTTGAATTGTCCCTGATTGGACAATTTGGGAATATAGTTATTTGTACTGCACTTACGTTTTTATTTTAACTGTTAACTAATTATTCTAAATTTCGGCAACATCTCTCTTGTTCTCCGATACGCGCCCAGATGATATGTGTATTCGGAGAACTGTAGGGAGATGTTGTCGAAATTTAGAATAATTAGTTAACAGTTAAAATAAAAACGTAAGTGCAGTACGAATAACATAAATCCCGAATGGAATAGGACAATCTCACCTAAAGACATTAACCAAAGAAATTGTCATTGATTGACAGAATCATGTCGGCTGATCGAAGTTGGATGTACCGACGTCTTGATCGTGGAGCTTTAACGAATGAGTTTCGATTAGGCATAACGTACTTCCTAAATTTCGCCTATTCGAATCGGAATTTCGTTAGCATGGGTGATCAAATCCGATCAAATCCGATATTCGAATCGGAGTTTCGATTAGGGTATGGGTGTGTGTGTTTCTGTTTGAACAAATGCGGCACGGACATCGGATTTGATCACCCATGCTAACGAAATTCCGATTCGAATAGGCGAAATTTAGGAAGTACGTTATGCCTAATCGAAACTCATTCGTTAAAGCTCCACGATCAAGACGTCGGTACATCCAACTTCGATCAGCCGACATGATTCTGTCAATCAATGACAATTTCTTTGGTTAATGTCTTTAGGTGAGATTGTCCTATTCCATTCGGGATTTATGTTATTCGTACTGCACTTACGTTTTTATTTTAACTGTTAACTAATTATTCTAAATTTCGACAGCATCTCCCTACAGTTCTCCGAATACGCATATCATCTGGGCGCGTATCGGAGAACAAGAGAGATATTGCCGAATTTTAGAATAATTAGTTAACAGTTAAAATAAAAACGTAAGTGCAGTACAAATAACTATATTCCCAAATTGTCCAATCAGGGACAATTCAAGAATTGTACGTCGTATAAAAGATCATCTACTTCTTTTACACGAACATACAATTCCCGAACGGATCTAAGGTTTTGCTAAATCATATCCGATTCGTCGATGCGTACGTGAAACATATCAATTCGTCGGATGGATGATTATTTTCTAAATGTTTCGAGACAGTCCGAGTTCATATTGGACGATTCCGGCGCGCGTCCGAAGTGGACGATTCCGGCGCGAGTCCGAATTGGACGATTTCGGCGCGCGTCCGAAGTGGACGATTTCGGCGCGCGTCCGAAGTGGACGATTCCGGTGCGTGTCGGAAATTAATTTAAACCTAATAATTAATCTAACAAATTAAACAATTAATCTAAACAATTAATTAACAATTATAAAATAATTAACTAACAATTTCAAAACAAAACAATAATATATATATATATATATTCCGGCGCCGGAGTCCACCCTCCGGCGCCGGCGTACAGTGGCCGGACACACTGTCCGACCACTGTAGAAGGTCCGGCGGCGGCCATAGGCCGACCGCCGCCGGCCGAAACCCTAGAAATAGGGTTTCAATCGGATTTTAACATCTCCGGCCGAAACATAGAGAGAGCCGGCCGGCCGATCAACATACCGGCAGCAGCGGCAGCGTCGGCGAGAGGCGTCGGCGTCGGCAGCAGCGGCGAGAGGCGTCGGCAGGAGCGGCGGCGGCAGCAGCGGGAGGAAGAAGGGTCGGGCGCGAGAGCGTGCCCTATATAAACTTATCAGCAACGGCTCACTCGCCCGTTAGAACGTCGTTGCTGATAAGTTATTATCAGCAACGGCTCACTTATCCGTTAGTAAGCCGTTGCTGAAGCTTAAAAAATCAGCAACGGCTCGCCTTTCCGTCAGAAAGCCGTTGCTGATAATTAAAATAATCAGCAACGGCTCGGTTTTCCGTTAGAACGCCGTTGCAGATACAGATATCTGCAACGGCTTGGGCGGCCGTAAGAATGCCGTTGCAAATAGCAACGGCTTGAGCGGCCGTTGCTGAAGATCAAGTTTCTAGTAGTGGGTGGGCCATCCGGGCCGCCGCTCGATCGATCGTGGGATTGGGCGGGGCCGGAGGGTCGAGGAGAGGGCGGGGGTTGTGGAGTCGTTGGTCGGCGATTGGTAGCGACTGTCCGAGAGGGGGAGAGGACCGAGAGAGAGAGAGAGAGAGAGAGAGAGAGAGAGAGAGAGAGAGAGATTGGATGTCCCGTCGGCGCCAGGAACCGTGGGAGAGGCCGAAGTGGGTTCGCGCGGAGCAGGGGGTGGCATCGGGGAAGGGAGGTCGAGTGGGAGAGTAGGCGTTAGGTGGGTAGAGGAGACGAGTGGAGATGAATGTTTATTTAATTTAATAAACAATTGTTCAGAGAAGAAAGCTGCATCGTATGAAATGAGATTGATTTGTGAATTATTACAGTATTTTTGTAGTTGATTGTAGAGTCGTCGGATCGAGTTGGTTAGTGGATCGAATTCGACACCACCATCGCGTTCAGCACGCGAAAATATTGTTAGGATATTCTTTCAGTTGGTTAGTGGTTGAGGTTGTAGAGGTATTTAAATAATATTAAATTATTAGTCTAAGAATTTAGTTGATTGATTGGTGTGAAATAATTGTGATTTGGAGAGTGGGTTGATCATAGGTGTTTGGAGAATGTGTTGAGCATGAGTGTTTGGAGAGTGGGTTGATCATGAGTGTTGGGAGAATGTGTTGAGCATGGGTGTTTGGAGAGTGGTTTGATCATGGGTGTTTGGAGAATGTGTTGAGCATGGGTGTTTGGAGAGTGGGTTGAGCATTGGTTGAGCCTGCAAGTCTATCGTCTCTTGTCTGATGTTGATTTGTCATCGAAGATAAATTACGAAAATACCCTTGCTTCCGATGTTTGATTTGCTTCTTAAAATTTATTGAACTTTTGTTGCACATTATTGTTAGATATGCCATGTAGAGAAATTGCATGTGTTGCATTTTATTATTGCTTATTGGTGTTTATTCTAGATCATAGTATGTTATGCTAATTATTTGGTGCATTAGATTAGTCACCTTATGCATAGTATCATGTTGTTATATTTGGTGTTGTTTACTTGTTGATCATATTATTATCCCGTTGATCATGTCATAATCACTTGGAGTTATTATATTGTTGATCATGATGATGTTATGTTAGTAGCACATTGATTATGTCATAATCACTTGGAGTTATTGTGATATTGTTGATCATGATGTTTTGTTATTATCCTATTGATCATGTCATAATCACTTGGAGTTGTTGCTATATTGTTGATCATGATGATATACCTTGTTGCACTCTTGGAGTCGAGTTGCATGGTTGTCGTCGATCTAAAGGCTACGGCCTTAGAGAGGACTTCGGTCCAGGACCATTTCAGTGTGGTACCTCCCAGGGATGGGAGAGGGTATGGATATTGACTAGTCACTTTGGGCACCTTCGGGTGTGGGGATGTCAGATACGACGTCCGTTGGGCTACCTGCTTGGTAGGGATAGTCGCGGGGATGTCGAATACGCCGTCCGTCGAGCTACCGCTTGGTGGGGGTAGTCGTATCATCGTTGGAGCGAACGATTGATGCCACTCTGCAGGTGGTAGAGTGCAGGGTTTTTACCCAACGGTCCACACGCTTGATGATTTGGTCGACGTTGATTAGGAGTATGTGTGAAGCATTTGTTGTATATATATATATATCACATTTGACTGCATCTTAGGTCATATTGTTGTTTATTGTTGAGTTGACATCTTATTCATGTTGTTGATCATATTGTGGTACTCCTACTCAGCATTCGCTGACTCCTGTTGTTATTGCTTCAGACTTGCAGGGGTGAGCCGTTGATCTCTAGATAAATGTGTAGATAGTTGGTAGACAACATGTAGATTTGGAGCTCTGATATGGCGGCAACTTTTGTATTTTGTCTTACTTCGTCGTCTTTTATTCTAATTTTGGATACTGATGATTTTGAAGTTTCGTAAATATAAATAATATTAAATACCCTGTTTAATATTGTACCTGACTGAATTATCTTATATCGTATATATACTTATCATCCGACTTTTTGAAGTAATTATGTGGTTTATAATATGCTTGATTATGATTTCTGATGATATCGATGATTTTCCTTCCACTGCGTGGTCTTCGAGTCGCCCACTGTCGCGCTTCGGTGCGGGGCCGCCGCAGGGCGTGGGGGTGGACCCGAACCGGGGCGTGACATATAGACTAAAATATAATAATAATAATAATAATAATAATAATAATAATAATAATAATAGTTTACAAATGAGTAATATATTGATCACATTTGATGTGTACTTCCATAATAGTATTTATATTAATCAAATATGTTGTGAAAAATTAATTCAAGTAAAGTTAAACTTCATTGGAACTAATTTTGTGTCAATCAAATATTTTAAAATATTTTGTTGGTACTTTTTGAAAAATACATATGAGAATTTTTTTTATAAAATAAAAATACATGTAAAAATTAATTTATGAAAAACCACACCTTTATGCAAAAAGTTATTTTTCATATCAACTAAATGATCAGATCATAGTTACTACAAAGTACCAACAAGTGTAGCGTAATTGTTTTTAATAAGCACCAATTAATTTACCAAAATTGAAGTATGATTTGAGTATTTGTTTTCAAATTGTTGAGTTTGACTATTATTCAACTTGAACTTGATTTGGGACTTTATTTTTTTTAAAGGCTATATTCATTAAATTTTGGGAAAAGAAAAGAATTTGAGAGGAAAAAAAGCATCCAAACTTGAAATTTGAACAAAGTTGTCATCGGTCGAGATTGCAAATTGCAAACAACATTGCCGCGAGTTGAATACGCGACCTCCAGAGAGGCCTCACCATCACTGACATTGCGGTTCGCCGATGATGAGGCTGCATCTTCAACGATGTCACAACCTCCTAAGAGGCTGTGTCTTCAACTCCGCAGCCTCCCTAGATGTTGTGTCGTCGACGAACTGCGGTCTCCTTGGAGACGACGGGTTGAAGACGCGAGCTCTAGGGAGGCCACGACAACATTGAAGATCACCGTCGACAACATCCACTCTATGCCACGTACGTAGGCCGGAACATATATCTTTGGCCTGGCGTCGTCGACGACGACCGCACGTGAGAGAAGAAGGCTTCAATAGTTGAGAGAACTCATGGATTACTGTGCAGCACGAGAGAAGATCTCCCTCGCCGTGTTACTGTGTGGCACGGGGATAAATTGAGATGAAAAAATAGGGATTAAAAATACGAAGGTTAATATTATCATTTTAAGCATTGTACCCAAGTAGCGGAAAATTAGCTTGGTGTACTGTTCCAATATCTTAAAATTATCATGTCCATATTATCTTTTTACAAACAAATTCTAGTGTCTGTTGTACCTTAAATTTATGCAAAAAGAAACGGATCCTAAGAGAATCTCCGAAGGATTCTGTGTGCTTTTTTTATTAAAAGTGGCACACTCAAACAAAAGTCCGAGGGTTAAAATGGAACTATCCAAATTATCGGTGCCAAATTGGGAATTCCACCAAACTACAGGGGCAAAACCGAAATTTACCCAGTAATTAATAAATGAACATTTAAATTTATGTTCGGACATCCGAAAGCAGAATCCGACCCGTGACACCCTGGGAGGTGAAAAAGCTTAAAAGCTACAGAGGGCAAAAGGCCAAAAGCTAATCCAAGCTTTACTCGAGCAACTAAATTAAAGCGATTGAAGCGCCGCTGTGCACGAGCGAGCAAATAGTTTATCATGAACAAAACTTTCCTGCCTTGCCTTGGGAAGGACAATTAAAAGAACTCCACCCAGGTGTACTCATTTAGCTTTGTTTAAGATTTTGACAGTAAGCCGAGAGCCTTCTCTTTCTCTCCATGAGATGAACAGCGCCAGCACTCAACAAGTCCAAGGTCTGGAATTTGAATTAGGTCATTTCGCAATTTCGAGCATCAAGTTTTGTTTCTGAGAGATATATATGCTTCATCAGGATCGATGAAGAGAGAAGACCTTCATATGCAATAGTGCTGGATCATCATTCGCTTCATCTCTTTTTAGTCTTCAACATCATCCACTCTACGTTTCAATTTCTCCACAAAGATAAGAGCCATTAATGCTCTCCACAAGTACAAAAGCCGTCCTTAATTCCTTTCTATATACAAACACACAAACGCCTTCCTCAACGCCCTTCTTCCCTCCTGCTCATTACCTTTTCCCCCAAACCCCACATTTATCTCCCTGCTCCCTTTTTCCACCATACATTTCAGATTTCACCTTCAGGAACTCCCTTTCTTTTTCTTCCTTTCTCTACTTTTTCATTTCTTTCTGCCAATGGGGAAATACATGAGGAAAGCCAAGATCTCCGGAGAGGTGGCGGTCATGGAGGTTGCCGCCCACCAGCCCTCCCTCGGCGTCTGCACCCGGGCCCGAGCCCTCGCCGCGTCGGCGGCCGCACGGGAATCCTCCGCCTACCTCGAGCTCCGCAGCCGCCGACTCGAGAAGCCACTTCCACCGTCTCCGGCCTTCAAGGGAATTCCCAAATCCAACCCTGGCCCTAAGCCTACTTCGCAGAAGGCAAGCAGTGCTTCGACATCGAATTCGGTGTCGGCGGGTTCCTCTCGGACGAATTTGGAGAAACCTGACCATGCAGATGTTGAAGTCTCCTTAGGGGAGAATGCTCTTGAGCATGAATCACGGAGAAGGTGAGTTCTTGCTGCAGTCTCTTGCGAAAAAAATGACCATCTTTTTTAGTTAGGATCAATGGATCATTCAAGTAAGGCTTTTTTGTTCAAATATTGTATGTTAGGGTTCATCAATCTGTTGATTTTAGTTGCTTTTTTCTCTCTCGACGGAGTTTTCTTTCTTTTAGTATTTTGAATGCTTGACTTTATTTATTCCTTAAAAAATTTTCGGCAACATGTTCCGTTTTTGTAGTGCTAAAAGATAGCTTTGCTAATTAGTATTTATACTTGTGGCTCAAAATCAATATTTCTACTTAGCAGGGTAATCTTTCTCCAATCTTTATAGAGTTTCCTTTTCCTTTTGAATGTTTGCTTGTGATTTTTTTCATTCCATTAAGTTCTGAAATCCTATTTATTGTTTACAATTCTGTAGTTTCAGAAACTTCCCTGCTCTAGAAATGTCACTTTCATTAGATGGCTTGTTTTTGTTGCATCCGCTGCTTCTCCTTTACTGAACTTAATAAAAACCAATACATGTTGCAAGCTTTACTATCACGGGAGTAGGCCATCCTCAACTACTCTTTTTATCTTCAGTCTATTTATGATGGTAAGTAGAACTCAGTGAGACTATTAGTACGGGGGGAGGGGGACCTCAATGATAGTAATTTATGCCTGCCACTGTCTTTTCCATATATGACATAACCTGATACTATTGCCTTCTCTGTCATTTTGCTTTATTGCTTCCTTGGTACTTCGAAGTTTTTTGAGTCTTCCCAAGTACCAAAAGGAGCCCGAACATTCACTTGCCAGGCCTCACCATGGTTTTCTTTCTCATTTTATCCAAGAACTTGTGTGTTATTTTATCTAATATGCTATGGTTTTATTTCCTTGTATACTCCTCGGACTATGATGATTGCTTGGTGGAATAATTAGTATGCATTTGCCTGTTTTTGAAAAATCACCTACTTAAGAAAAGAAAAAAAGAAGGAAAAATGACATAATTTGGTACTTTAAATATCTCAATTGACGACTAGGTTGATGAAAATATTTTGACGTCCTTGATTCACAGTTAGTGCCCAACCATGGATCATATGGGAATTGCGATTTGTTGGGTTATGCATTCTCTTGTTTTGAAATTGTTTTTTGTTCCTCTATAAGTAATTACTTCAAGCACATGTGAATTGTGCTTTTAATTAGGGCATAAATATGTTTTCTGACAATGACAGGCATTATTACTACAACTGTAATATTAAGAGTGTAGGCTAAATATGTTGGACGACCACGTACTTTTCATGTTTAATGAAATTCATCTAGAGTCCTGGTATGCATATGAAAGTTTTTTTTTTATAGCTGACTGATTTGACTTGGAACTTGGAAGCTGCTTGTGTCATTATTTGGTTGCTTTCACGTGAGACAAAATTTACCATAAGATTCCTAATATTAAACTATAAATAATTGTTTGGTGCATTCTAATATTTACTTAAATACTAGAGCTGATATTTCTGGATTTTGCTTATGCCAAGTTTCTTCAGGATTTAGTGCTACACTTATATTTGATATCTTGTATAATATATGCTTAGAGGACCTTATGCTCCTGTTCTATTTTTTTTTGAGGGGAGGAGCCGAGGAGGACCTTATAATCATTCAAATTCTCCTCAGAATTATTGGTACTAACGTGTTATTAGTTGGTTATTGATATGTCAGAGAGACAACACCTTGTAGTCCCATAAGAGAATCTGAAACAATGGAGACACCAGGTTCAACAACAAGGTCAACCTACTCAACTTCAGCTAAGCAAAGAATGCAAAATACTATGAGCCGGAACATCCCTACAGCTCGGGAGATGGAAGAGTTTTTCATGGGGATAGAGAAACTCCAGCAGCAAATGTTCATTGAAAAGTATGCATTTCTTCATCCTCTTCTTTTTCCTTGGCGTTGCATTTCTGTACTAAACATTTCAATACGTTTTCCAATGAGTGCCATCAGAACACTGTTAAATCTACATAAAACTCTGATGCCCTAATATAGTAAAAGTTTAGTTCTAATACCTTATTTTTCCTATTATATAACTGTCTTGTTCTCATTATCTTATTTGTAGGTACAACTTTGATCCTGTGAATGACCATCCACTCCCAGGCCGATACGAATGGGTAAAATTGGACTAATAAACTGAAGATGTTGATTACATTCTATATCTTGCTGAAATTTGAAGGTCCGAAAGGTAGGTTGGATCTCATGATCTATAACATCTAGTGCACAATGCGCCTACAAATAGTGTGTTGAAGCCTACTACATCTCTTAATTATCAGATCATTGTAGGTGTTGTAAATTTCTATTTGTAGCCATGAAAATTGAAAAAGCAATGTGCAGAGTTTTGTCAGGATGCTCTTCAACAACGCTGCACTAGATTAAGTTGTTCCATTAAATTCTGCAGTGCCTGTGATGGACGCTAGTGGTCTAGAATTGCTGTGTTGCATGATTGCTCTCAACTTAAAACATGAAGGCCCTTTGTGTTCCCTGGATATGTGCCGATATGTGCCAATCTGCCTCAATGTTTTAATATTAACCTTTCTCATTTTAAGACACAAAGACCTGTTTTCCATTATTGCATTTCTCCGTGGTAACATTTGAGACTAAGAAGAAGCCTTAAGATATGGTTCTTGATAAGTTTTGTTTTTGTCGTGTTATGCAATTCTAGTCTGTTTAGTGTTTACAAATTGCAATATCTGAATATGTTTTGGAAATGTTTTCCTTGCATTGGATGCTTGTGGCTGGTACTATTTATGTTGTAGGTGGCACGCGGAGGAATCAAGACCCTTTTTTAAAGCTACTGGTTTTGTTTTGGATCTGTGTCAAGGTGCCTAGAAAGATGACAAGCAGAAGCAGCTAAAGTTTAGGGCTTCACAAGATTAAAGCCAACTTGTCATCTGACATCATTGCCTCTTGTTTTCAGAGCTTGAGACAAAAAGTTGTACTATCTATTAAGTTGGATTCCATGTGTTTTAAATTAACATTTATTGATGCAATCTGCTAGTTGTTTTTTCTACAGAAAAGATGGTTATTGATGTTAAACAACAACGGTTATTTTTTTGGTTAATGAAATCAATCATTTTGCTTCTCTCTATATACATATATACAATTAAGCTAAGTTAGATAATTGAATTTGAGATTTGAATCAAGCATTTACTTTTATTTGTTTACCAAATGCCTTAAAGATTTGTCCAGATATGACTGGTGGGAAGCTCATAAAGGATTCTGAATTGCAATAAATGTGTTGGGCTGGAGGCATGGAAGAAGATAGAAAACAAATTGCAAAGTTATAATTAGCTGTATTTGTTCTAGACTGAAAAGGGTATCTCTGTATTCAGTGTGTAATCTAGCAGTTCCATCAGTCTTTGAAAAGCTTCACCTATGTGTGAAGTTGAGCCATCTTTTTTCTGACACTTTACATTGAAATTAAGTGCCAAGTATGTTTTGTTGTATATTTATGAATAGTAAAACATCAGCTTTTCATCTATCTTAATTTAATTCTATTAATATATATTTATCTAGAATAACATAAGAAACATATTTTAATTTTTTGCTTATTTGGTATAGAGATAATACTAAAAGAAAACAAAAACAATGTTATGTACATCAGATTAAAAGAAATATTTTATTTTATTTCTTATCCTATCATATGTCCTATTCTATTGTGCAGCAAACATGGATAATTAATTTTCAGTTATACATTATGTACAATTAAGTTCATGAGATGGTGACATGATGAACAAATCTGTAATATCCTCAAAATCAAGTTTTTGAGTTGACTTGTGATTAAAATCCATTGATGATGCCTTGACAGTTGGTCTTCAACTAGAGTGGAAGTGTTGCTAATCCTGTACTATTTTAGTTGGAGCATTAAACACGGAAATGTACCCAATGTTGTGTTGACTATTTGCTATTTGTTCTTGTGGTGGTCACCTTCCTCATCTTAGTGTTCCAGTAACTCTTTACAGCTAAGATCAGTGACCAACTTGTTTAACATTCAATTGGAATAGGTAACTAATCTGGTAAGAGTTTCTGCTGTTGATGGCTAAAGGTCTTGAATTTGAGTCCCGCCTTCACCATTATATATATAATAATTAAGATGATAACTTAGAATTTGAGTATCTTTCCAAGTAAAGATTGTCTTCAACAAGTATATAAAACTCTCAATAAGTACTTGAACCTAATCCCATTGCGTGCATTCAAAGCAGTTGGACAAGGAGGCCTTTGTCAGTATTGTACTAATTGTTGAATAGTGTATGCAGTAAAAATGTATATAAAATGATCAATATATTTTACCGTAACATGTACAAAGGGCCAAGGGGGCATACTGTCCCTGAATTTTTTTTTAAATTAAATATTAAAAGTGATTTGATATTTTTTAAAAGATACATGTTACAATTGGATAAGTACTATTAAATCCAAATTTTAAATTTTATCTCTATTATATATATATATATAATAGCAGAATATAAATTCATTTTTTTTCAAAAAAATTCAAATCTCTCCATTAATTTTTAACCTAATTCTAATTCTTTCTCGATTGTTTTATCTCTAAAGTTATCAAGTTGATTTAATTCCCAGTACATCTTTGTATATTATTATCAATACTTATTTTATTAAGTTTTATAGAATTTTTTGAATAAATTATTCAATATATGATTGGATAATTAATTTATTGATCAAATACTCAATTTTTTTTTTGAAAAATAAATAGAAGTATAATGACATTTATTTTTGCAATATTAATTATTCATTCAAGTTGGCTTTTTTGTATGATGTAATATCAAGTACTATGGCTGCATCACAGAGTAATTATTTTTTTAATATGTATTTATAATTT
This sequence comes from Canna indica, assembly GCA_034359265.1. Lineage (NCBI taxonomy): Eukaryota > Viridiplantae > Streptophyta > Magnoliopsida > Zingiberales > Cannaceae > Canna > Canna indica. The sequence continues at coordinate 9,806,541 of CP136894.1, read as the reverse complement.
TGTCAATATCTTTTATTGATTTTTTAATTTTTATTTGATGGTATGAGTTATAAAGTTAGTCTCGAGGTGGGCAACAGCCCGCATTAGGGTAGCACGCTGACTTTGGATAACTATGATATTTTTTTTAAGATGATCAAAACTTTAATTATTTTATTTGAAAGACTTTAATAATAGTTTCTATAAAAATGAGTGATCAAATTTGTATAAGTTATAAATTATGATTTTAATTAAAAATATAAAATTAAATAATTAAATAATATTTATTAGAATTTTTATATTTTAAATTGGGCCACTCCTTAGATAAATTTCTGCTGGCAGTCTGCCATTTGCATATACAGAACAACTAACTGGTGGCTAAGGATTGCTATCTAAGACCAACAACTTTTTCATTGACGTAGTCTTGAAGGGTTTTTATCTTCTTCCACTACAAAAATTAATTTAAAAATCCACACTACTTTAAATGGAAAAAATCAAGACTCAACTGGTTTTGAAATGAGAATTTGCACTCTTTTAAATTCAATAAAATTGGAGTTAGGGATCAATAATAAAATCAATGTATTTCCCTCGAACAGAATAAGATTTATATTTATTCTCAAAAGCAAAATAAAATTTATGTTTATTCTCAAAAATAAAATAACAAATGAGTTATTCAAAATATACTCGTAAAGGACAGACGCCTAATTAACCTTATTTACTTCATTAGCATTGTTGCAATGGATTATTTAAACTTGTTTTTGTGTCTCATCGGTTAATAATTTTATTAAAATTATTTAAATATGTTATTTAAGCGCAAAAATATATCAAAAAATTATAAAAAAATTATAAAATTATTTACTGAATTTATTGAATTATAAAAAAATTAAATTTTTTAATTTACTAAATGAAATGAGGTCCACAACTTGGGTCAATAAAAATAAATATATACAAGTCCGAGAACAAAACTATTTATACCATTTAAATAGTTTCAAAAAATACATAAAAAATACCAAAAAATCATTAAAAGTCATAGAAATTTTAATTTACTGAATGAAATGAGGCCCACAACTTGAATAAATGAAAATGAGTGTGTACAAGTCCCATGACACAACTGTTTAAATGGTTTAAACAGTTCTACTTTCATTTAAATGGTTTCGAAAATGCATAAAAAATTATCAAAAAATCAGAAAAATCATAAAAAATTCATTTTACTGAATGACACTACTAGAAAAATGGTCATCAGCAACGGCTGAGCCGTTGCAATAGCGCCGTGACAGAAAGTCGCGTTGCTGATGACTTAGCAACGGATCAGCAACGGCCGCTCGGGCCGTCGCTCAAAACATTATCAGCAACGGCCACTGGGCCGTTGCTAACAATATTATCAGCAACGGTTTTGCCACAGACCCGGAGCCGTTGCTGATACCATTAATAGCAACGGCCGCTGAGTCCGTAGCAACACCATTAGTAAAACTCCGTCGCTAAGCCGTTGCTGTAGGTCATCAGCAACGGCTTTCGATACACTTTTAGCAACGGCTTTCCCACGGACGCCCGTGGGAAAGCCGTTGCTGATGACCTATACCTGCAACCAGAAAATTTGAAAATTTCAAATTTCCATTGATACATTGATACATTTATCTGATACATAACTCACACACCCATACCCTCATACACACATTCATTTACACATCACAAACATCTCATACATATTCATTCACACATCACAAACACACCAAGATATACATCAAAACAATTATATTTATATTCATAATTATCCACGATAGTATAAACACAATTCAAATGCAAAATTGAAGTATCAACATCTCAGTAACATAGTCAATATAAATTAAACAAGTTCAATATCTCAGTAACAAAGTCAATATAAACAAAATCTCACGATGACGATGGAGGATGGCCTGGATCATATGGCGGGGTCTGGAGTGCTCGAGTGTACACCGGCGTGGACTGACTCGAGGATGATGGATTAGATGATGCCGAAGAGATGCCTGCTTCGGGATGACCCGACAAGTTGCGTAGCATAGCTTCTATATTCGCCATCGTCTGACTCTGGCGCTCCATCAACTCAGTCTGACGCGCGACCGTCTCCTCTAGTGTCCTTATCCTATTACTATGATCATAACTGGATCTGGAGGTGGACGGCCGCTCACCAGCGACCGGAGGGGTCGGTGCCCCAAGTGGCCCTAGTACGGCTCGCGCATGACCACTATCTGCGAAGCCATATACGCGGCCATGGTCCCAGCCACCTGCGGCCTCGACCCACGATGCTGCGTCAAAGTCCTCGGGGGTACCCCCACGCTGCACCACCGTCTGGCTGTAGGTCTCCTACTCGAGTTTGATTTTTTGTTTAATATTTATCATAAAACTTAAATTATAAATATATAATGAATAATTTAAACAAATATATAATTACCATAATGTATGCAGCGCGGTTGTGGATGTACTCCCCAGTCCCATGTGCTCGACGGTGAGTCCGCTCAAACACCGCCATCGGGGAGGGTCGCTGGACACTCCCGTCATCCGACACCGTCGTCTACATTTACAAAACAAATACATTAATTAGTACACATAATAACAAATAAAATATATAATTAAAAGATATACTTACCATACGGTTTGCGTGCACTGCAAATGCAACAGAGCCGCCGGTGTGACGCGCTGCTCCCCCCGACATGCGATTTCTAGCCGCATTCCGAGAAACCTCCTGCCATCGATCCGTCGACCATATCCCCACGAGCTGGTCCCATATATCCGGAGTAATCCAACCGGGGCCGTATCCCCGAGTCTCCGCGATGTTAGTAGTCCCAGCTCGGGCCATCGCCTGGGACCGAGCCTGCCCCAGCTGCCCGTTGTACCTTGCCCGGGAAATAGCCTCCCAGGCAGCGTAAATGAAGGGCCTCTGGTCCTCGGCCCATGTACTGTGGAAGACGATCAAATCTTGTCTGTACTGTCGATTCAAAGTAAAATGAGCAGAATGTTGAAATTTCTTGGATGATATACGATTCAGATATTGATCCTTCAACAGCTGCGGTGTTCTTTACTTTTTTCTTCAGACGATTCATGTATCTTTCAAATAAGTACATCCAACGATATTGAACGGGGCCACCAACTCGTGCCTCGTATGCCAAGTGTATCGGTAGATGCTCCATCGAGTCAAAAAATGCAGGAGGGAAAAACTGCTCCAGCTTGCATATGATTTCAACAATATTATTTTCAAGTGTTGACATATCTTCGACTCGAAGGACATTTGCACAGATGCTTCTAAAAAACATACTTAATTCAGTCAACGGACCCCAAATATTATCAGGTAGAAGATCTCGAAATGCGATCGGAAGTAATCTCTGCATGAATACATGACAATCATGGCTCTTCATCCCTGATATTTTGCAATCATCGACGTTCACACATCGAGATAAGTTTGAAGCATATCCATCGGGTAATCTGAGTTCTTTTACCCATTGACAAACATCTTTGATCTGTTGTTTATTTAACACATATAGGGCTTTCGGTTTCAGATATCGTCCGTTGACCTCTTGTAACTCCAACTCTGGTCTTTTACAAAGTATTTTCAGATCATGTCGGGCTTTGACATTATCTTTAGTTTTTCCAGAAACATCCATCACAGTGTTGAAAATATTATCAAACACATTTTTTTCAATGTGCATGACATCTAAATTATGTCGAATCAATAATGAACTCCAATAGGGCAATTCCCAAAAGATACTTTTTTTCACCCAGTTGTGTGTTTGGCCTAAACCTGACACTCTTTCATTGCGACCAAATACTATATCTGGAAGTGCTGAAACACGTGCTAACATTTGTTCACCAGACAACATCGGTGGTGGCCCATCTCTTTCGACTCTGCCCTTAGTAAATTTATTACGATTCCTTCGATACTGGTGATGAACCGGTAGGAATGACGATGACAATCAAAGAATGAGATTTTTCGTCCGTTCTGAAGACTGATTGATTTAGAGTGTTCCATACAATACGGGCAAGAGAGTCGGCCGTGAGTGCTCCAACCCGACAACATGCCGTACGCGGGGAAATCATTGATTGTCCACAAGACCGCGGCCTTTAAATTGAAGTTTTGCTTTCGATGACAATCATAAGTGACAGCTCCCTCAGTCCACAATGTTTTCAATTCATCTATCAAGGGTCTGAGAAATATGTCAATTTCTTTTCGCGGACCCTTAGGACCCGGAATAATCATCGAAAGTTAAATAAATTCATCTTTCATGCACATTGACGGTGGCAAATTATAAACTGTCAGCAGCACTGGCCAAACTGAATAAGGAGTTGCAGAATATCCAAACGGATTAAAACCATCTGTGCACAATCCCAATCTGATATTTCTAGTATCCATAGCAATTGAAGGATAACATGTATCCAAATGTTTCCATGCTTCACTGTCAGATGGATGAGTCATTACTGTATCATCACGACTTCTTGCATGCCAACTCATGTAGGGGGCTGTCTTTTCCGACATGAATAATCTTTGAAGCCTCGGTGTTAGTGGAAAATACCGAAGCACCTTAAACGGGATATTTTTCTGTCGGACCGATTTCTTCTCCTTGTAACGAGGGTGTTGACACACAGGGCATTTATCCAACTGCACATTTTCTTTATAATATAAAATGCAATTATTTTGGCACGCGTGTATTTTTTCGTACCCAAGCCCCAATTTTCTCATTAGCTTTTTAGTCTTATAAAAAGTAGGCTCAAACTTGTTATCAGTAGGCAGCATTCCATTAATCAATCCAGCAATCCGATCATACGCAACTCCGCTGATATTACAATCGGCCTTGATGTTTAAGAGCTGTGTCATTGTTGAAAACTTAGTGTATTTAGGACAATTCTCATACAAAGGTTCATCGGCAGCTTTCAACATCTCGTAAAATTCTGCATCTTTTTTATTCGGTAATTCAATCTCTACCGCAACCCCTACTTCTGTGATATCAACCGCTGTAGTATCTGGTGGGACTGATGTCTGAAGAACTGGCCGATCAACATTATCACCCATGCTAACGAAATTCCGATTCGAATAGGCGAAATTTAGGAAGTACGTTATGCCTAATCGAAACTCATTCGTTAAAGCTCCACGATCAAGACGTCGGTACATCCAACTTCGATCAGCCGACATGATTCTGTCAATCAATGACAATTTCTTTGGTTAATGTCTTTAGGTGAGATTGTCCTATTCCATTCGGGATTTATGTTATTCGTACTGCACTTACGTTTTTATTTTAACTGTTAACTAATTATTCTAAATTTCGACAGCATCTCCCTACAGTTCTCTGAATACGCATATCATCTAGGCGCGTATCGGAGAACAAGAGAGATGTTGCCGAATTTTAGAATAATTAGTTAACAGTTAAAATAAAAATATAAGTGCAGTACAAATAACTATATTCCCAAATTGTCCAATCAGGGACAATTCAAGAATTGTACGTCGTATAAAAGATCATCTACTTCTTTTACACGAACATACAATCCCCGAACGGATCTAAGGTTTTGCTAAATCATATCCGATTCGTCGATGCGTACGTGAAACATATTAACTCGTCGGATGGATGATTATTTTCTAAATGTTTCGAGACAGTTCGAGTCCATATTGGACGATTTCGGCGCGCGTCCGAAGTGGACGATTCCGGCGCGAGTCCGAAGTGGACGATTCCGGCGCGCGTCCGAAGTGGACGATTCCGGCGCGCGTCCGAAGTGGACGATTCCGGCGCGCGTCCGAAGTGGACGATTCCGGCGCGAGTCCGAATTGGACGATTCCGGCGCGAGTCCGAATTGGACGATTCCGGCGCGCGTCCGAAGTGGACGATTCCGGCGCGCGTCCGAAATTAATCTAAACCCTAATAATTAATCTAACAAATTAAACAATTAATCTAAACAATTAATTAACATTTATAAAATAATTAATTAAATGTTTCAAAACAATAATATATATATATATATATATTCCGCCGCCGGAGTCCACCCTCCGGCGCCGGCGTACAGTGGCCGGACACACTGTCCGGCCACTGTAGAAGGTCCGGCGGCGGCCATAGGCCGACCGCCGCCGGCCGAAACCCTAGAAATAGGGTTTCGGTCGGATTTTAACATCTCCGGCCGAAACGGTATAGGCCGGCCGATCAACATACCAGCAACAGCGGCAGCGGCGCGGCGGCGAGAGGCGTCGGCAGCAGCGGCGAGAGGTGCCGGCAGGAGCGGCGGCGGCAGCAGCGGGAGGAAGAAGGGTCGGGCGCGAGAGCGTGCCCTATATAAACTTATCAGCAACGGCTCACTCGCCCGTTAGAAAGCCGTTGCTGATAAGGTATCATCAGCAACGGCTCACTTATCCGTTAGCAAGCCGTTGCCGAAGATTAAATAATCAGCAACGGCTCGCCTTTCCGTCAGAAAGCCGTTGCCGATAATTAAAATAATCCGCAACGGCTCGGTTATCCGTTAGAACGCCGTTGCAGATACACATATCTGCAACGGCTCGGGCGGCCGTAAGAACGCCGTTGCAAATAGCAACGGCTTGAGCGGCCGTTGCTGATAGCCGTTGCTGAAGACCAAGTTTCTAGTAGTGTGAAATGAGTTCCATAACTTGGATCAATGAAAATGAATGTGTACAAATCCCAAAATAAAATTATTTAAATTATTTAAACAGTTTCAATTTCCTTTAAATAGTTTAAAAAATGCATCAAAAAATCATGAAAAGATCATCAAAAGATCACCAAAATTTTAAAAAATTATAATTTACTGAATATAATGAGATTCACAACTTGGATCAATAAAAATTGAATGTGTACAAATCCCAGAACGAAATTATTTAAATAATTTAAGCAGTTTCAGTTTCATTTAAACAGTTTCGAAAATGCATAAAAAATTACCAAAAGATCACTAAAAATATACAAAAATTCTAATTTACTGAATGAAATGAGTCTACAACTTGGATCAATGAAAATGAGCATTTACAGATCTCTGAACAAAATTATTTAAGTTATTTAAATAATTTGAATTTCATTTAAATGGTTTTAAAAATGTATTAAAAAATCATAAAAAAATATATATTAAAAAATCATCAAAAATAATAGAAATTCCAATTACTTAACGAAATGAGATCCACAACTCGTACCAATGAAAATGAGTGGGTATAAATCCCACAACGAAATTATTTAAATCAGTTAAATAAAACTGTTTAAATCATTTAAGTTTCAGTGAAACTGGTTTTAAGGTGGTGTTGATAATTTTTTGTTGTAGTGTTCAGGACTCCACCTACAGGACTTCATACCCAATATATGATGTTGCTGTCTTGCAAGGAAGAAGGCTTTGGCATATGAAATCTAACTTGGGCTTTAAATAGGAGCTAGGGAGACAGTATTTCTTGTTTCTATTTGTTCCGGCTTCCTCCATGGAATCACTCAGTTTAGGCTAAATTTTATCAGCATCTAAAAAAATTGTATCCCTCACTTCACTCCCCACTGCCTTGTTATATGACATATGCGCACTTTATCTATTAGAAGAAATTGAAGTTCAACAAGGTTATATTAGGCCACCAAAAACATGTTTAGAAAAAGTTAGCTATATCGAAGTTTTTGAATGAATATATCAATGTCATACATAGTTATTTGGATGATAAGGGTAGTCCTTATAATTAATTATTTCCCTCATTTTTTTTGTCAAACAACAGAAGCTGGTTTAAAAGCAAGGACCAAAATTTATGAACATTTCATACCTCATTATTTAAGATTATGTGAGGTTTTAATGATGCCCAGCAATATATTCTACAAAAAGCTGCTAAGGAAAACTCAAAACTATGCATTAAGACAACATAATTATAAAATTGTCATTCCAAGTAACAAAAAATCAACCTTGTACATCATGTCTTTATATGCATATATATATATATATATATATATATGTTACACATCAAAACAGGAAACAAGCTCATGCATCAAGATAGAAAATGGCGATCGATCAGCACTCAACTCCACACTGCTTGAGGACCGGCCCCTGCTGTTTGGGCAAGAAGGGATCAATCCTCACCCAAACCAGTGAGAAGATTGAAGCAAGCAGAATTGACCACAATACCACAATGGTGGGCGTCCTGTTCTGCCTCCCCATCAACCCCTTCAAGAAAGGATAGAGATGGACGATGACCCAGAACGCAAAGAAGAGCTTCCCGAACAGAGGCCCCCACGACCCGTATCCATTGTTGATGGCATCCGACACGCCGGCGACAACCCCGACCATGTTGAGGATGATCAACGTCGTTGGCGGGATGAGAAGGGTGGTCCACTTGAAGAGGTACAGCTCCCCAAACTCGGCGTCGTCGGCAGCCTTTGCCGTCACCGTAAAGTTGGTGTCGACGCCGCCCAGCACCTTGAGGAGGCCTTGGAAGACGGCGAAAAGGTGCGCGGAGACGCCCCCGATGACCCAGAACTGCTCGTTGCGCCACCAATCCTGGATGCTCACACCGCTCCACCGGAGCTCGAGGATGCCGGTGGCGATAATGGATAGGAAGAGGCCGAGGAACCATATGCTGGCTATGTTATCGATAGTGGGTATAATGAATTTTCCGGTGAGGAGGCAAATGGCCGGTATCGTGCAGTAAGCGAGGAGAGGAATCGAGGTGAAGGGGTAGACGATGGTGTTGGTGTATGCGAACCTCTCCAACCATTTGAGGTTGCCGCCGTAGCCGTACCAGAGAGGGCAATGCCGGCTCATGAAGATCTCCACCGAGCCCAGTGCCCAACGCAGCACCTGGTGCAGCCGGTCGGAGAGATTTATTGGCGCAGAACCTTTGAACGCCGCGCGGTCGGGCATGCAGTACACGGACTTCCATCCTCTGCAATGCATCTTGAAGCCGGTCAATATGTCCTCTGTCACTGAACCATAAATCCACCCAATCTGCAGGAACAAGAAAGAGAGGTGGAATCAATTAATTTCAATTCGATTTAGTTTTCTTTTCTTTAGAATTATGAGAGGTCGATTTTGTTTTCCACCTCTTTCCCCCATTCGGTCTTCTCTTCGTAGCCGCAGCTGATAACGTGAATGGCCTCCTTGATGAGCGCAGCGGAGTTGGCGCCCTGCGGCAAACCGCCTTCATCCATGAGGGTGGACGCGATGAACACCGGCGACTGCCCGAATCGCTTCTCGAAGTTCTTCTGTGACATGAGCGACGACTTCTCCAGTTCGTCGTAGCCCTCCAAGCCCTCCTCGATGTCCTCCAGGTCAAATCCTCGCTTGGTGTAGCTCTTCTTGTTCACCACCATGACCTTGTTCTTCTTGCTCGTCTTTCTGTAGAGTCCCAAGAACCCTTTCTTCTCTTCTTTCTTGTCCTTGGATTTCCTTGAGCCGCAGCAGCAGCACCACGATGGCCAGCAGTCGCACGTCATCTTCGGCCTCTTCTCCGATTTGGGAGGGTCGTAGCCGTATAAAGCTTGACGGTTGAAGACGGTGCCAGTTCCGACGTACACCGGGCCTTGAATGCCATCTAGGCCTTTCATGTTGATCTGCACAACATTAGAGAACATATTGCTGACTAAATTGCTTCCTCTGTAAATAAACAGAGACACATACATTTCCTCTCTAAAACCTCTTAGCAATTAATAATCTTACATCGAAGAAGACCACATTGCGATTGGCATATCGATCATGGCGATCAATCCCGTCGAACCTCTGAGGGAACTGGACATAGCAAAGCTTCTTCCCTAGCTGAGGATCCATCAGAAAACACATGGCTTCCCTCACGGCTTTGCTGTTGTTGATGTAGTGATCACAGTCCAGATTCAACAAGAATGGTGCATTGGTGAGCACTGCCGACACTCGAACCTATTGACATATCACATGTCATACAATTGCATCAGGATTGCCAATAAACATCCAAAAACATTCATGTCCAGTATGTTAATTAAGGATTGACTCGGTTTGAGTCCTGCATTATTTAGCTCACCAGTGAGTTCATTGCTCCGGCTTTCTTATGGTGTTGATGGCCCGGTCGCTTCTCACGTGAGACATATACAAGCCGTGGAAGCTCCTTGCCTTCTACATCAAGTGCACCTGCGCTTCCCAAGTATACCTGCATGAATCAACCATCAAATTAAGAGTGTGATCAGAGTAGCTTCACATATATGTATGATGCATCATATTTCAAACTGCACCATAAATTAAGAATATTCAACAATATATAACAATACCTGAATCATGCCCGGATGGTCTCTGGTGTTGTTTCCAGGCCAAGGTGTGCCATCCTGCATCACCCACCCTTCCTCTGGTTTCTTCTGAGCTTTCGCCACCAACGCATTTATCCTCACCTTGAATTCCTCGTACTCTCTCTGGATCATTTTAGTTCAAGCGAGCATATATATCATCTTAGTTAATTAGGTGAGGAACATAATCAAGCACATAAAGAATTGTATCCTAATTTCTACCTTCATGGCCCTTCTCTCCTTGACGAAGGTGGGCTGCACCTTATCCTTCAAGTAATCTATCTTTTGAGAGAAATAGAACTCGGGAGCTCTCGGCTCAATGCTGTGCTTTTTGCAGAAGGGCACCCACCTCCTCGCGAACTCGGCGGTCTCCGACATGGTGTCGAAGGTGAGCATGGACGCGCCGTCGTCGGAGACGTAGCAGCTGACTTTTTCGACCGGGTAGTCGACGGAGAGGATGGAGAGGACGGTGTTAGCGGTGATGATGGGCGGCTCCTTGAGCGGATCGACCGTGCTGACGAAGAAGTCGACCGGAGCGAGGCGGCTGGGCTCGCCCTCGCGCTCAAAGCGCATGGCGAGGCGGTCGAGGTAGGTCTCGCGGGTGATGGGGAACCACTTGGGGAACTGGTCGAGGATCCACGAGAGGGCGAACCAGATCTCGCAAATGACCGAAGTCAGCCAGAGGGCGTACGCGTCATTCGCCGGCGTCATAACACGGAAGCGAAAGAAGAATACCAAGATGACGAGACGGAGGACGATCACAATGCGGTAGGGATTGATCTTGCTCGAGGGTATCGGCACTTTGCGCCACAGTGGTTGCCGAGCCTCCGCCATGCTGTAAATTTCGTGATATAATTAATTTCATGCATAATTCCAGATTTCATACATAAATATACATTAAAATTTAGAACATCATCTTACAGCATCTCATCTTCATAGTCTTCCTGGTCATTCTCTCCCTCTTCTTTGTTGACAAGACCTTTTTTATTTTGCCTTTCCTTCCATTTCTCCACTCTATCCTTCCACCCCAAATTCCCCTCCATCTCCCTTTCCATATCCAAATCCTTACCAGCAACTGCGAAGTGCTTGCACTCAGTTAAATTAATGGAATAATAGAACACTATCATATTATTCTCTCTATATGAATCACTAGCTCTACTACTCACCACTGCCTGCAAAAGATGACAAGTTTTGCCCATTTGGCCGCCATGGTTGCAGGTTTTCTCCGTTCTCCTGTAGTAATTAGACAATTACATTAATATAAAAGTATGTTATAGTTTATTACAGTTAAGGTATCAAGTTGGGCATTTGGTCTAGTGGTATGATTCTCGCTTAGGGTGCGAGAGGTCCCGAGTTCAATTCTCGGAATGCCCCATTTTTTAATCTAACTTTTAAATAATTATTCATATTAATTAGTTTGTTTTGTTGTTAGCTAGTTACCGAGTTAGCATCGAAGCGTTGGGTGTCGGATGACTTTTTGGGGCTCTTGATTGGGAACTCTTCCTCGAAATCATCCATATCGTCCCCTTCCTCATCATCTCCGTCAACCCTTGGACATCCTGCTTCATTCATTCACTCATTCAACAAAGCATTCCAAATATACATGTCATATAGGAGATCAGAAAGAGATCAATACATACCTTTGTGGCGCTTGTAGCGGGTGTTGCACTGAGGACATCTCTGGTTTCCCTCTCGCCGCTCGTACTCATAGCAAGGCTGGCAAACAGGGAACCCACACTCGAGGCATGCAGCGAACAGCTCGCCGTTCTCCCTCAGCCCGATCTCGTCACCGCAGACACGGCAAACCTTGGCGTGCGCTCGGCTCCTCGGCGCCCTCGTCTGCTCGGAATTTGATTAAACACATCAGGCGCGCCCATCACCAACAATGCCTCGCTCAGGTGTTCGATGAAAAACCTAAAAGAAGAAGAATAAAAAAACAAACCTCTTCATGGTTATGCATGACATGCAGCTCGTTGCGCGTGTGAGAGCCGGCGACGAGCCCGGTGGCGGAGTCAGAATCCATGGGAACTTGGGAAGAAGAAGGGCGGTGGTGGCTCGCTGAGGAGAGAGAAGGCCGAGGGAGAGGTTTTATGGGCGGTGAGGTGATAGAGAGATGCATCACCAACTGCGAGGTGGGGGGTCGAGGTTTTGATTAGAAGAGAAGTAAGCTCTTGCGGAAGGTGACTGAGGCTGGCTCGCTTGCAACCTAAGCTGCTGCTCTGAGCTAACGCACCCTGCAACTGCTGCAGTAATTTAGAAGCGAAAACCTAACAAATCCCCACATTTTTTTAGTTAATTAAATCTATAACAGGAAGATATATAAAGAGATAAATGATTGAGATGTTGAAAGAATAATAAACATCTCTTTTATTTATATCTAATTGGTCCGCGCAGATGGCTCGCGGCCAGCGAGAAATAAATACGACGATGATGAGTAATTATGTATTAGACCATAAAACTTTCATAATATAATAAAATCAATTAGATTAATATAAAAATAAATAAGATATATAATTAAGCATTTATGTCTTAAAATGATAATAGAAAAAAGGTTAAAAAATATCCCTAAGATTTTCTCACGGGTACTAAAATGCTCCTAAGAGTTTTTTTGGATAAAAAATATTCATTATGTTATGGAATTGGGTACAAAAATATCCCTATAGGTAAACGACGTTAATTGAGAGATAACGAGGCTGACGTGACTGATGACTGAGACTGATGACGTGGGCATATGGCGCGCATGCAGGCCAAGACATTTTCTCACGGGTACTAAAATACTCTTAACGTTTTCTCACGGGTACTAAAATACTCTTAACGTTTATTTTGGAGCTAAAATACCCATGAGGTTATTGAAAATGATAAAAATGACATCAGACTAACTTTTGTTAGGTGAGAGTACTTAACGGAGATGTCGTGGATGCTGACAAAGATGTTGACTTTACATGTGAGACATATGTAGAGAGTAACTTGCCACGTAAGCGACGAGTACATAAGAAATTGAAATCGAAAATTGGAAATTTAGAAAATAAAAACCGAAACTGAAACTATCAAATCGGTTAATTGAAAATTTTGGTTCTGTTTCAAATTGATTTTTCAATTAATCGAATTTTCGATTTTTTTGCTCACCCCTAAGGTTGTGTGGCAAGTTGCTCTCTGCATGTGCACCACGTGTAAAATCAACATCTCTATCAGTATTTACGACATCTCCGTTAAGTCTCACCAAACAAAAGTTAGTCTGATGTTATTTTTGTACCATTTTCAATAACCTCTCCAAAATAAACGTTAGGGGTTTTTTTGTACCCGTGAGAAAACGTTAGATATATTTTTGTACCCGCGAGAAAATATTAGGGGTATTTTAGTACCCGTGAGAAAACGTCAGGGGCAATTTAGTACCCGTGAGAAAACGTCTTGGCATGCATGTGTGCCACATGTCCACATCATCAGCCATGTCAACTCTGTTATCTCTCAATTAACGTCGTTTATCTATAAGGATATTTTTATACTCAATTTCATAACGTAAGAGATATTTTTGATAAAAAAAAAATCTTAAGGGTATTTTAATATTTATGAGAAAATGTTAAAAACATTTTTGTACATTTTTCCGTGATAATATTATATATCAATAGTAATCAAATTCTACAATATTCAACACCGATTATATATTATTAAAGATTGACAGATGTTTAGCGAAGGTTGATACAATACAATTATACAATCAACTTAAAAAAGAATATAACATCGTAAATAAAAAATAAGAGCAAAAAAACAAAAATATAATCCACTTTTTTCAAAATAATAAGCTGGGTGCTAGAGTGTTTAATTAGTATTCGATTTAACCTTAAAAATAAAATCGAACCAAATTAAAATTTTTGGTCGGGTTTGAATTTTTTATACAAAAGAATTATTTGGGCGTTAATCGAAAATGAAATTTATAATTCAGTTTAATTTCAATTAAAAATCAAACTGGACGAGATGTTAATTATTCGAAAATCAAATTTTTTACTTTAGTTCAGTTTCAATTTAAAACCCAATTGAACCAAATAAATTAGTCTTTTATATGTAACATAAATATAAACTATTAAATTAATTGGATATAAATCATATTTATTTCCATTTTCCCAAAGTTAAGAACTAGAATCGTATATTTTTCATTCAAGTTCTATATTTTATAAATTTTATATTTTAATCCTTTATCAATTAAATTTGCATAGTTTTAAAATATAAAATTTAAATTAAGAAAAGAAACTTCAATAAAAATAATATAAGCATTTAAATTCTTTATTTTATAAATTTTAATGTTTAATTATTTTAATTAATTGAATCATCAATTAATTTGATATTAAAACAACACATGGCTAATCACACAAAGCAATAATCAATAGATTAGGGGAACCATCTTTCTACTTTTCAGTAATCTATTAAAGGAATTTCTTAAAAAATAATGTGCAGCAACCAAATAAAACTATCATCGTAATAAATTAAAGGCATTCAACAAAAGAAGAATTCTTCCACAAATTCATAACTATGCATAAAAATGAGCTTTGTAACGGAAGCAGTCCTATCAAATCATATAAAAAATTATAAATATTCATAATTTTCCAGGGGTGAGCGGGTTTGGATATTTTGTATTTTTTTATGATATTCGAATCTTAGATTTTGGAACTGGACCATACCCTATTAGAATTTGGAACCAGACCCTACCAGAATCAGACCCTACCGGAACCACAGGTTCCGATTTCGGTTCCGGATACCCTGTTAGAATCTGTTCATATACAAGTTTCAGGATACAAATTTCGGGTACCCTATTGGAACATGTTATGAAACCTGTAAATGTACAGATTCCAACAAGGTATACGTACTATGTTGAAACCTGTTCTGCAACCTGTAAATGTACAAGTTCCAACAGGGTATCATGTTGGAACTTGTACCCTAGAACCTGTAAATGAACAGGTTCCAGAGTACAAGTTTCGGGTACCGGTTCTTATTTCGATTCCAAGTACCCGATTTGTTGGACCCAGAATCGAAACCGATTTTAATCTGTTCCTAAATTTTTGTCCCGGATCTTACCCGAATTTAATTCGGGTCTACCCGGAACCTACCCAATCGGGTCGATTCCAATCGGTTTCGGGTCTACCCGATATTCATGCACATTCCTATAATTTTCCATTAAAAAATAAAGATACTATTGAAATATTATTGTACTATATTATTATATTATTATTTAATTAAATGTTTTTCAATTAATTGACAACTACTTGTTTTTTGGGGCTTCTTTAGGTTATTTTTGCCATAGCCTACTAGAAATAGTGTATATTATCTTTGATAAAAGTCATTGATAATTACCAGCTGCAGAGGAAATAATAGAAAAATCCAATGTAGATAACTATCTATATCTATAACTTATTTTAAGGAATTTCATCTTGACTAAATAAATGGTAGGTGTTCATTCTATCTCAATTGAATAAATCATAAGTGTCCATTTTTAAATATGGAAAATAAATATTTGATTATATCAACACAATATATGTTTTTGCATGACAATATATTTCACATATATTGTAAATCATTATTAACATGCAAAAAATAATTACCAATAGTCAGTAGATTCATCTTCCTACTTGAGAGTATTTTTCAAAAAACTAATTATATGCATCAAAAAAATTATAATGTCACGATCATCATAATAAATTAAAGGTATTCAAGAAAAGGAGAATTCTTCCAAAAATTCACAAGTTTTCATCTAATGAGCTTTTGGTATGCTATAATGGAATGAATCCGATAATAGAATAAATAGAAATCAATTATGTAATTAATGAAATACTTCTTTTATTGTTCATGTTTGATATACTTTGAAATAATCGGAATTAAATAATGAATTATAGTTGAGGATAAAATCAAATACCCCTAATTTAAACAAATAATAAAGATAATATTCAAAATATTATTATACTAATATTGTCACATCCTTCCTAGGGCCACTCCCTATCGATGCATACATCGCCTAGATGAGCGATTGACAAGGGAGTGAGGCAATAAGGATAAGGATTTGAAAGAATAACAATGTCATACAAAAAAAAAAAATCAATTGATAAATTAAAATGTTATTAAATAATAGTCCAAAGTTCTAAATGATAAATAAGATCCTGATGACAACTATATACTGAAAAAAATTCATCAAAAATACTAGTAAAAAAATATATTAGAGCTCACATGGTGTACTATGTCTAACTAGTCCTCCTTAGCTATTAAATTATACATGTGAATCTAAAACAAACAAAAAAGGAGTTAGCGCCTTGCTGAGTAAAATTTATGCCAATATAATAAACAATAAGGTAAATAGTAGAATATGATATATAGATAACAACTTATGCACACCAAACTACAACCTTGGATGCTAACCGATAAAATTATCACTACAACGTATTTCATCCATCTAGAATGGAGACTACACCATACTAATTTTACTTTATAACATTTTATATCAATCCAGAGTAAAAGTGGACAATAGCTGCATGTGTAGGTTTCCTCTTACACTCCCGAGCAACCAAGAGTTGCCCTCTTTATCATTTCAATAAGAAGAATGATTATTCAAAAATAATGCGTAGGCATAACACATGTGCCCCCCAAGCCGTAGTACATCCACAGATTATTGGTCTCCTCACTAGGCCCGACAAATTACAGCCTGGTTTGATAGCTCGACACAATAAAATCGTGCTTGGCCCGACCCTTATAGTGGTCCGGCCCAATAAGGTCTGAATAGTTATCGTGCCAACCGATGTAGGCACAACTCCACTCGATAGCTCGATAAGAAACTTTATTTAAAAAAATCATTAATATAATCCGTTGCTAGAATATCGAGCTGTCGGGATCGAATCGACCCGATAGCTCAATTTTAACAGTCCGCAATAGCATGATTCAGGCCCGATAGCCCAAATTATAACTTTTAGTTATCATGCTAACGGGTCGTGTTGTGTCGATCCGTTTACTTTTTGTGCCATACGGGGCCCTCGGGCCTGAACTGTTGGCTTAAGGGTCTCACTTTATTTTGATGATAACAAACATGTATTTAATCCAAATGTGAAGTTTTGAGTTCAGGTTGAGGTTGTGATATGCATGCCAAATCTGTTCAAATGTGACGAAGGAAAAGATCGTCAAAGAAACGGAAGAAGAAATCGTTAAAGAAAGACTCGGGATTAGATCAAGTAGAATTCATGTAATATACCCATAGGTTAAGTTTATCCCAAGTCAAAGTTGTAAAGTTATCCAAGTTACAATTTGGTAACTAAACCCATAAAAAAATGCATGTAAAAATACAAGGAAAAGTCAGCCTCAGCCTGAGTTCGGTCGACCGGTCGATCGACCGAACAAGGTAGTTTCTACCGAAGCAGCCTATTCGGTCGACCGAAGTTGGCGAAGAAAAAAATATAAGGCTGCGTCGGTCGACCGACAGAAGGCAAAAATACGCAAAATGGTAGCGGTCGACCAATCGATCGACCGAACTGGAGATAGCCTATAGCAAGACCTTGGCTCCAGTCATTCGGTCGACCCGTCAGTCGATTGACCCGTCGGTCGACCGAGATCTCACAGACTGCCAGCGGTCGCATTGGCGGTCGATCCATCAGTCGACCGACCGATCGACCACTACTAGAAATTGAGTCTTCAGCAACGGCCGCTCAGGCCGTTGCTATTTGCAACGGCATTCTTACGGCCGCTCAAGCCATTACAGATATGTTGTATCTGCAACGGCTTTCTAACGGACACGCGAGCCGTTGCTGATGATTTTAATTATCAGCAACGACTTTCTAACGGATGAGTGAGCCGTTGCTGATGAAAACTTATTAGCAACGGCTTTTTAACGGGCGAGTGAGCCGTTGCTGATAAGTTTATATAGGTCGCAGATCGCGCCCGACCCTTCTTCCTCCCGCTGCCGCCGCCTCCTCCTCCCGCCTCTCGCCGCCGCTGCCGACGCCGACGATGCCGAGCTGCCGCTGCCGACTGTCCTCGACCGCCGATTTCAGGTATTCATCGCCGTCCGGCATCTCTCCCCGTTGCGGCCGACGGGAAATCCGACCAAAACCCTATTTTTAGGGTTTCGGCCGACGGCGATCGGCCGATGGCCGCCGAAAATTGTATATTTATATTTTTATATTTTTATATTTATATGTTAATTAATTATTTAGATTAATTGTTTAATTTGTTAGATTAATTATTAGGGTTTAGATTAATTTTGAAATTGTCCACTTTGGACGTGCGCCGGAATTGTCCACTTCGGACGCGCGCCGGAATCGTCCACTTCGGACGCGCGCCGGAATCGTCGACTTTAGACTCTTGCCGAAATCGTCGAATTTGGACTCGTGTCAGAATTGTCCAATATGGATTCGAACTATCTCGAAACATTTAGAAAATAATCATCCATCCGACGAGTTGATATGTTTCACGTACGCATCGACGAGTCGGATATGATTTAGCAAAACCATAGATCCGTTCGGGGATTGTATGTTCGTGTAAAAGAAGTAGATGATCTTTTATACGACGTACAATTCTTGAATTGTCACTGATTGGACAATTTGGAAATATAGTTATTTGTACTGCACTTACGTTCTTATTTTAACTGTTAACTAATTATTCTAAATTTCGGCAACATCTCTCTTGTTCTCCGATACGCGCCCAGATGATATGCGTATTCGGAGAACTGTAGGGAGATGCTGCCAAAATTTAGAATGAAGTTAGCGGTTAAAATAAGTACTTAGTGCAATATAAATAACATAAATCCTGAATGGAATAGGACAATCTCACCTAAAGACATTAACCAAAGAAATTGTCATTGATTGATAGAATCATGTCGGCTGATCGAAGTTGGATGTACCGACGTCTTGATCGTGGAGCTTTAACGAATGAGTTTCGATTAGGCGTAACGTACTTCCTAAATTTCGCCTATTCGAATCGGAATTTCGTTAGCATCGGTGATCAAATCTGATATCCGTGCCGCATTTGTTCGAATGGACGATTTTTGGATCGGGAGACTGTAACTCTGCATCTATATACCAAAGGATTTGCACCAAGATATTTTCTATGGACTTGTCACGGGGAGTCACGCGAAGTCGGGACGTCGAGCAATCCTATCGTTCAGACATATGGTGAATCTTCCTCTGCTGGTGCTTCTTCATCCAGTCAATGTAATCCCTATAGAACTATGATACTTGATAGTCTTGGGGGTCAATTCCACCTGAATGATAATGTTGATCGGCCAGTTCTTCAGACATCAGTCCCACCAGATACTACAACGGTTGATATCACAAAAGTACAAACTGCGGTAGAGATTGAATTACCGAATAAAGAAGCTGCAGAATTTTACGAGATGTTGAAAGCTGCCGATGAACCTTTGTATGAGAATTATCCTAAATAGACTAGGTTTTCAGCAATGACACAGCTCTTAAACATCAAGGCCGATTGTAATATCAGCGGAGTTGCGTATGATCGGATTGCTAGATTGATTAATGGAATGCTGCCTACTGATAACAAGTTTGAGCCTACTTTTTATAAGACTAAAAAGCTAATGAGAAAATTGGGGCTTGGGTACGAAAAAATACACGCGTGCCAAAATAACTGTATTTTATATTATAAAGAAAATGTGCAGTTGGATAAATGCCCTGTATGTCAACATCCTCGTTACAAGGAGAAGAAATCGGTCCGACAGAAAAATATCCCGTTTAAGGTGCTTCGGTATTTTCCACTAACACCGAGGCTTCAAAGATTATTCATGTCGGAAAAGACAGCCCCCTACATGAGTTGGCATGCAAGAAGTCGTGATGATACAATAATGACTCATCCATCTGACAGTGAAGCATGGAAACATTTGGATACATGTTATCCTTCATTTGCTAGGGATACTAGAAATATCAGATTGGGATTGTGCACAGATGGTTTTAATCCGTTTGGACATTCTGCAACTCCTTATTCAGTTTGGCTAGTGCTGCTGACAGTTTATAATTTGCCACCGTCAATGTGCATGAAAGATGAATTTATTTATCTTTCGATGATTATTCCGGGTCCTAAGGGTCCACGAAAAGAAATTGAAATATTTCTCAGACCCTTGATAGATGAATTGAAAACATTGTGGACTGAGGGAGCTGTCACTTATGATTGTCATCGGAAGCAAAACTTCAATTTAAAGGCCGCGGTCTTGTGGACAATCAATGATTTCCCGGCGTACGACATGTTGTCTGGTTAGAGCACTCATGACCGACTCTCTTGTCCGTATTGTATGGAACACTCTAAATCAATCAGTGTTCAGAACGGACGAAAAATCTCATTCTTTGATTGTCATCGTCGATTCCTACCGGTTAATCATCAGTATCGAAGGAATCGTAATAAATTTACTAAGGGCAGTGTCGAAAGAGATGGGCCACCACCGATGTTGTCTGGTGAACAAATTTTAGCACGTGTTTCAGCACTTCCAGATATAGTATTTGGTCGCAATGAAAGAGTGTCAGGTTTTGGCCAAACACATAACTGAGTGAGAAAAAGTATCTTTTGGGAATTGCCCTATTGGAGTTCATTATTGATTCGACATAATTTAGATGTCATGCACATTGAAAAAAATGTGTTTGATAATATTTTCAAAACTTTGATGGATATTTCCGGAAAAACTAAAGATAATGTCAAAGCTCGACATGATATGAAAATACTTTGTAAAAGACCAGAGTTGGAGTTACAAGAGGTCAACGGACGATATATGAAACTGAAGGCCCTATATGTGTTAAATAAACAACAGATCAAAGATGTTTGTCAATGGGTAAAAGAACTCAGATTACCCGATGGATATGCTTCAAACTTATCTCGATGTGTGAACGTCGATGATTGCAAAATATCAGGGATGGAGAGCCATGATTGTCATGTATTCATGCAGAGATTACTTCCGATCGTATTTCGAGATCTTCTACTTGATAATATTTGGGGTCCGTTGACTGAATTAAGTATGTTTTTTAGAAACATCTGTGCAAATGTCCTTCGAGTCGAAGATATGTCAACACTTGAAAATTTTTTTGTTGAAATTATATGCAAGCTGGAGCAGTTTTTCCCTCCTGCATTTTTTGACTCGATGGAGCATCTACCGATACACTTGGCATACGAGGCACGAGTTGGTGGCCCCGTTCAATATCGGTGGATGTACTTATTTGAAAGATACATGACTCGTCTGAAGAAAAAAGTAAAGAACACCGCAACTGTTGAAGGATCAATATCTGAATCGTATATCATCCAAGAAATTTCAACATTCTGCTCATTTTACTTTGAATCGACAGTACAGACAAGATTTGATCGTCTTCCACGTAACGACAACGGGGGTGTTCGACATTCAGATGGACGTTTAAATATATTTTGTCACTCTGGTCGTGCTTTTGGTTCTCGTCCATCTCGACACTTAAGCGATGAAGAGTATCATTTGACACACTTGTATGTATTACTCAATTGTCTAGAGATAGAACAATTCATTGAAATATTTGACATTGAGATGGTGCAAAAATACTCTATTCACAACGATGAAGAATTGGAGAGATTACGGAATCGTGATTTCCCTACTTGGATTCAGACTTACAGCAAAGATCACAGAGCTGAAATAGATGAAAGAATATTTGAGTTTGTTAGTGGACCGTCGCGACTTGTGTCGTGCTATAGCGGATATTTTGTTAATGGGTATAAATTTCACACGGTTGAATATGCATTTACAAAGAAGACAATGAATGCTGGGGTCTGTGTGAAAGGGACAACCTATGCTGAATGTGATATGGATTTTTATGGACTGGTGGAAGAAGTGTTAGAGTTGCACCACTTCGGCTTGAAATCAGTTATTCTATTTAGATGTCATTGGTTCGATACAACAGAAAGGGGCATGAAAGTTCATCCAAAATACAAATTTGTTGAGGTTAATTACAAATCGAAATTGGCAGCAAATGAGCCTTTTATATTGGCATCACAAGCCGAACAAGTATATTACGCGAAGTATCCGGCTCGAAATAAAGATAGAGCAGATTGGCGTGTAGTCTGTAAGACAAAAGACAGAGGAAAAATTAATCCGATAGTAGGAGAAAATGAGCTGATACCTGATATGACACATGATTTCTATCAAGAAGATGATCCTCCTGCTGTAGATCGTATTATTCCAATACTCGATGATGCAGACACAACGTCAATTCAATTAGAAGTTGAATATGCTGATGATGACGATCATGAAATTGAGGAAGCTGGAGATGAAGAAGATGAAGAAGAGGAAGAATTCGAAGACTATTATTCAGATGATGATGAATAATTGTAAAGTATATATTTTATTAAATATATCTCTACTATTTATATAATAATCTGATTATATGTCTATTCGACAGATATGTCTGGTCGTGGTTATCGTCGCAGGAGAGCTTCGGAGTCTCCGATCGGTGAGACTCCTACACTTACTCATGATGCTAATCCTCCTGTTGTTGATCCTCATGCCGATGATACTGCCGAGGCTAGTACATCCAGACGTGGGCGGCCACGCGGGCCGAACAGGTGGCAGCCTCCACCAGACACAGAGTCACGTAGATTTATTAGCGTGATTGGGGATCGGTAACATATCATGATTTATGAATCATTATAAATTCATTATATCATAATATAAATATTAAAATTTATTTTTGTTGTGCAGGTTCAAGCAAGAAGAAGTGCCGAGGAGTATTTCTTCTACTATTCGACGATACATGCACGGAGCATGGCCTACGTGGTCTCACGTGCCTAGCGAGCACGTCGACATGTTATGGCGCGAGTTTGAGGCACGTATTATTATTATTTTTACATGCATGATGATTAATATTGGTACTGATATTATTATTTTGCAGGCTCGCTATACATGGGCCGAGGACCAAAGGCCCTTCATTTACGCTGCCTGGGAGGCTATTTCCCGGGCAAGGTACAACGGGCAGTTGGGGCAGGCTCGGTCCCAGTCGATGGCCCGAGCTGGGACCACTAACATCGCGGAGACTCGGGGATACGGCCCCGATTGGATTACTCCAGATATATGGGACCAGCTCGTGGGAATATGGTCGACGGATCGATGGCAGGAGGTTTCTCGGAATGCGGCTAGAAATCGCATGTCGGGGGGAGCAGCGCGTCACACCGGCGGCTCTGTTGCATTTACAGTGCACGCAAACCGTATGGTAAGTATACCTTTTAATTATATATTTTATTTGTTACTATGTGTACTAATTAATGTATTTGTTTTAGTAAATGTAGATGACGGTGTCGGATGACGGGACTGTCCAGCGACCCTCCCCGATGGCGGTGTTTGAGCGGACTTACCGTCGAGCACATGGGACGGGGGAGTACATCGACAACCGCGCTGCATACATTATGGTAACTATATATTTGTTTAAATTATTCATTATATATTTATAATTTAAGTTTTATGATAAATATTGAATAAAAAATCAAATTCGAGTAGGAGACCTACAGCCAGATGGTGGTGCAGCGCGAGGGCACCCCCGAGGACTTTGACACAGCAACGTGGGTCGAGGCCGCAGGTGGCTGGGGCCATGGCCGCGTATATGGCTTTGCAGATAGTGGTCATGCGCGAGCCGTACTAGGGCCACTTGGGGCACCGATCTCTCCGATCGCTGGTGAGCGGCCGTCGACCTCTAGATCCAGTTATGATCATAGTCGCAGAATAAGGACTCTAGAGGAGACGGTCGCGCGTCAGAGTCAGATGATGGCGGAGATGCATGCTATGCTACGCAACATGTCAGGTCATCCCGAAGAAGGCATCTCTTCGGCATCATCTAATCCATCGTCCTCGAGTCAGTCCACGCCGGTGTACACTCAAGCACTCCAGACCCCGCCATATGATCCAGACCATCCTCCATCGTCATCGTGAGATTTTTTATATATTGACTTTGTTACTGAGATATTGGACTTGTTTAATTTATTTTGTTTGGATATTGATACTTCAATTTTGCATTTGAATAGTTTTTATACTATTGTGGATAATTATCAATATAAATATAATTCTTTTTGATGTATATCTTGGTGTATTTGTGATGTGTGAATGAATGTGTGGATGAGTGTATGGGTGTGTGAGTTATGTATCAGAATGTATCAATGGAAATTTGAAATTTTAAAATTTTTCGTTACCCAGTTCACATCATCAGCAACGGCTTTCCCACGGCCGTCCGTGGGAAAGCCGTTGCTAAAAGTGTATCGAAAGCCGTTGCTGATGACCTACAGCAACGGCTTAGCGACGAGATTTTACTAACGGCGTTGCTACGGACTCAGCGACCGTTGCTATTAATGTTATTCGCAACGGCTCCGGGTTCGTGGCAAAACCGTTGCTGATAATATTTTTAGCAACGGCCCGAGCGGCCGTTGCTAAGTTATCAGCAACGCGAGTTTCTTCCACGGCTCCATTGCAACGGCTCGGCCCGTTGCTGATGATCTTCAGCAATGGCTCAGCAACGGCATCAGCCGTTGTTGATGCCCATTTTTCTAGTAGTGGACCAGCCAGCGACCGAACGGCTTCAATGGTCATTTTTTTACCCGTTGAACATGTTGTTCGGCTAAGGGGTTATAAATACCCCTCACCTAACTTCTTTACAACTCTTAACAACCATTATTGAGCAATCAAAGAAATTTTCTAAGCCTTCAAAGAAAAAGTTATGCGCACGCATCTTTGCTTCCTTCGACAACGAATTTCAAGCGTTGCTGATCCTCTGCTTCTTCAACTGTGCTGTAAATCAAAGATCAATCTTATTGCAAGTTGGAGACGTGAAGGCGGTGGAAAGAAGCCTTGGTTAATCTTTCATTCTTAAAGCTCTTTCCGTGTATTTTGAATTTTATTGTAACTTGTTTTCAAAGTTGAGATAGCTGCTAGGTGTGCTAGGAAACACTTAGGGGTAACTTTATAGAATTGTGTTATGCCTAGGTAAATAGGATTGAGGTGTTCTCCGAGTGGTGAGAAGGATGTCCTCATTGTATTCAAAGGAAAACATAAATTCTATAAAGTAGTGGTTAGAAATCCTTGGTGAGGAGCCAAGGTAGTGGAGTAGACGGTTGGCCGAACCACTATAAGCATTCTTGTTTGCATTGCTTTCTTACTTGCTTTTATCGTTGTTATTGAATTTTGATCATATTAATCAGTAAGTAACAATTGCATTAAGTAAAGATAAAATTGAGTAAGAAAAAAATTAAAAAAAGGGACGAATACTATTCACCCCCCTTCTCGTGTTGGGTTTCACACAACAATTGGTATCAGAGCAAGGTCGTAGGCCAAGATTTAATCATCTTCCCTACAAATTAAGATGTCTAGCGAAATCCAATTAGCTCAAGGGTCCTCTACTAATACTCCACCACTATTCGATAGAAACAACTATGCATACTGGAAGATCCGCATGAATGGCTTCCTGCAATCTCTATGCATGGATGTATGGAGGATGATTTTAGTTGAGTATAAGCACCCCGATAAGGATATGGGTAAATGGGACCAAGAAGAGATTAGACTCTTCAATACAAATGCAAAGGTCGTCAATGCACTATATTGCGGCCTATCTATTAATGTGTTCAATAAAATCTCTAATTGAAAGTCCGCTTATGAATTATGGAAGGTCCTAGAGACCACACATGAAGGGACTTCACAAGTAAATGAGTCCAAAATAAATCTACTCATGCATGACTATGAAATGTTTAAGATGCTGTCACATGAATCAATAGATGCCATGCATGCTAGATTTCAAAATATTACAAATGGCTTAGCTAACCTTGGCAGAGAAATAAGGGAAGAGGAGAAGGTAAGAAAGCTCCTTCGTTCCCTTCCAAAATTGTGGGAGCCCATGGTCACAACAATCATGGAAGCTAAGAACTTGAGCACATTGAAGATTACCGAGCTCATTGGGTCTCTCATGACACATGAGACCCACATGAAGCAATACCAAGAGGAAGATGCCCCCAAAGGCAAGACCATTGTCTTAAAAGCATCACATCGAGCGAAAGAATCGTCGTCATCTGAGGAAGAGACGAATGATCTTGAAGAAATGGCGATGCTCGCAAGAAGATTCACGAGCTTCATGAGGGGAGACATGGGGAAGGAAAGAGATGACTACACTTGCTACCATTGCAATAAGACCGGGCACCTAAGGAAGGATTGCCTGCTTCTTAAGATGTCCACTACTTCCAATCCTCACAAGAAGGAAAAATACAAGAAGGGAAGAAGACAATAATGGCCATGTGGGACGAAAGCGAGGTATCATCAAGTGAAGAAGAAGCAAAGAGTGAAAAAACAAATCTTTGCTTGATGGCAAATGATGATGATGTAAAATTTACTTTTGGTGAAGTTTCATTTACTCAAGAAGAGTTAGAAAATGAATTTGAGCAAATGCATGATGAATTCAATGCCATTAGGAGAAAATTTAGAGATCTCAAAAAGGATAATAGATGTTTAGAACTTGAGAATGATAGCCTATTACTTTCATGTAATACTTTAAGGAAAGAAATAGACACCCTTAAGGAAGAGAAATGCACCCTAGAAAAAGCTAAGAAGGATTAGAGATTGACAACAAAAAATTAGAGAATGAAAACAAGTATTTATATGATAAAGTAGAGCATTTAAATGATAGCATGCTAATATTAAAAAATGAACCTTGCATGCTTAATGAAAAAATGATAACCATCCAAAATGCCGTGCCAAAGGTTGTTCATAAAAAGAAACCATCACAATTTCATGCTCACACACACACCAAAAGAAAATTTAATGGGAACTTCTTTTCGTGTGGCATATTCGGCCATGTGGCCAAGGATTGTGCATTGAGAAGGAACCCACATGCAAGATTTACATGGGTTCCCAAAATGACTAACACTCAAGGACCCAAGAAAATTTGGGTACCTAAAGTGGTATCTTCTTTTCTTGTAGGTGGAGAAGCATCCTCAAGCAAGTAGGAGTACTTGGATATTGGATAGCGGTTGCTCAAAGCACATGACGAGAGACATCAATTTATTTGCAACCCTATCAAGTAAAGATGATGGGCATGTCACATTTGGAGACAATGCCAAGTAAGATTATTGGCATTGGTGACATAGGTATACTCCCTTACCCATGCATTAAAAATATGTTATTAGTTGATGGGTTAAAACATAATTTGATTAGTATATCACAATTATGTGATAATGGATACATAATAGTTGTTGAAGCATCTAAATGTATTGTTAAAAGTGCACCATCAAACGATATCATGTTTATTGTAAATAGGCAAGAAAATGTATACACCTTAGAATTAAATGTCTTGCCAAAATCCTCATGTTAGATGCTTAGTTGTCATGGAGAATGACTATTGGTTGTGGCATAGAAGGTAAGGACATGCTAGCATGAGCCTCATCCAAGAGATATCTAGGAAAGAATTAGTTAAAGGCTTACCCAAGATAAAATTTGACAAAGACAAGCTTTGTGATGCATGTCAACTAGGTAAGTAAGTAAAATCTTCATTTCATAGCATTAATCAAGTTAGTACATCTAGAATTCTTGAGCTTGTGCACATGAATCTCTTTGGTCCATGTGATGTAGCTAGTCTAGGTGGAAAGCTATACTGTTATGTATTAGTTGATGACTTTTCTAGATTTACATGAGTTTTCTTTTTGGCCAAGAAAAATAAAATTCTTGAGTTTTTCAAAAAGTTTGCAAAGAAAGTTTCAAATGAAAAAAGAGTTTCAATCTTGAAAATTAGAAGTGACAATGGAGGAGAGTTTAAAAATGAAATTTTTTCCGAGTTTTGTGATGACTTAGGTATTCAACATACCTTTTCTTCCCCTAGGACCTCTCAACAAAATGTGGTGGTTGAGAGAAAGAATAGAACCTTACAAGAAATGACTAGGATCATGCTATGAGAAAACAAGTTGCTTAAATATTTTTGGGCCGAAGCAATAAATACCTCTTGTTATGTTCTCAATCGAGTTTTATTAAGATCCAAAATTAAGAAAACACCTTTTGAGATTTGCAATGACAAAATCCCAAATGTGGGATATTTTCATGTTTTTGGATGCAAATGTTTTATTCTAAATACTAAGGAGAATTTAGAAAAATTTGATTCTAAATCCGATGAAGGGATTTTTCTAGGTTACCCCATTAATTCTAAGACATATAGAGTTTACAATCGTAGAACAATGATTGTTTAAGAATCCATGCATGTCACGTTTAATGAAACTAATGATTCTTCTAGAAATGTGAAGATTGTGAATGTAGGTGAGGAACTTGAGGATCTCACACTTCATGATAAAGAAGTAGAGGATGAAGATAATGAGGAGACCCAACATGAAGAACCTTCATTCTCAAATCTACCTCAAGTTGAAGATAAAGAAGAAGAAGCTCTACCACCTCTCCCTAAAGGATATCGATTGGTAAGAGATCATCCAATGGACCAAGTCATTGTAGAGCCTTCAACGGGAGTGATAACACGTTCTAAACTTAAGAATGTTTCTCAATATGTTGCTTTTGTATCTCAAGTAGAGCCTAAGAACATTAAGGAATCAATAGAAGATGAGTTTTGGGTACTAGCTATGCAAGAAGAACTCAACCAATTTGATAGAAATGATGTATGAGACTTAGTGCCTAGACCTAGTGATCAAATTATAATTGGAACCAAATGGGTATTTAGGAATAAGCTAGATGAAGAAGAGTTAGTTATTAGAAACAAAACTAGGTTAGTGGCACAAGGGTACAACCAACAAGAAGGAATAGACTATAATGAAACATATTCTCCCGTAGCTAGATTAGAAGCAATTAGAATACTTTTAGCATATGCTAGCTTTAAGGGTTTTAAACTTTTTCAAATGGATGTAAAAAGTACATTTTTAAATGGTTTTATTAATGAAGAAGTTTATGTTGAACAACCCCCCGGTTTTGAAAGTTTTGAGTTTCCAAACCATGTTTTCAAACTTAAAAAAATACTATATGGTTTAAAACAAGCCCCTAGGGCTTGGTATGAAAGACTTTTTATTTTTCTAATTGAACAAGATTTTGATGTAAGAAAAGCCGATGTTTCACTTTTCAATAAGCACCATGAAAATGACATGTTATTAGTTCAAATCTATGTTAATGGTATAATTTTTGGTGCTACTAATGAAATATTTTGTAAGTGGTTTGCTAAATGTATGCAAGATGAGTTTGAGATGAGCATGATGAGAGAGCTCTCCTTTATGCTTGGTCTCCAAATCAAGCAAACCAACAAAGGGATCTTCATCAATCAAGCCAAGTACACAAAGGAGCTCATCAAAAGATTTGAGATGAATGAAGCCAAGATAGCTTCTACACCTATGAGCGCATCCATCAAGCCCGACAAAGATGAAGAGGGCATTAAAGTGGATGAAAAACGATATCGAGGTATGATCAGTAGCCTTCTTTATTTAACCGTAAGTAGACCCGATATCATGTTTAGTGTTTGTGTATGTGCTAGGTTTCAATCTTGCCCTAAGATGTCTCATTTAAGTACGGTAAAATGCATATTGAGATATTTAAATGACACAGTTGACTTAAGATTATAGTATCCATGTCATGCATCATTTGATTTAATCGGTTTTTCGGACGCTGATTTTGCCGAATGTAAGGTAGATAGAAAAAGCACTAGTGGGTGTTGTCAATTCTTAGGAGCGAGTCTCGTTTCTTGGTTCTCAAAGAAATAAAACTCGGTTGCGCTTTCAACTGCCGAAGCGTAATACATCGCCGCGGCTAGTTGTTGTGCGCAAGTCCTTTGGATGAAACAAACCCTTTTAGACTATAGACTTAGGTATTCTTGCATACCTATACATTGTGATAATACTAGTGCAATAAACTTAACCAAAAATCTCATTTTGCACTCTAGAACTAAGCACATTGACTTGAGACATCACTTTCCTAGGGATAATGTGGCTAAGGGAAATATATCGGTAAAATTTGTATCCACCGATAAACAACTAGCCGATATATTTACAAAACCCTTGGTTGAAGAAAGTTTCACTAATTTAAGGATGCAATTAGGAATTTGTGCTTTTCCTAGTAATTAAAATGTATTTTCTTCAAAATATATATGTTTTTCATAACTTGCATTCTATAAAGTATCATCACACTTATGTATTGCTATGTACTGGGGCTTTGTGACCTATTGGTGTTTGCCTTTTATAGGCTTACATTAATGGGAAGGACTATAGTGGTAGATGATACTTGGTTTTGTGGCTTTCTTGGTTTTTATGATGAAATTCATTAATTGTACCTTAATTCTTACCCTTTTTGATTGATGTCAAAAGGGGGAGAAAAAGTAAGGTCACACTTGGTTTTCACGAAGCATATAGTTAGTGTGAGTTTTGTAGTTAAGGAGAAAATATATAGTTAGGGGGAGTTTAAAATGATATGCACATTGATAGGGGGAGCATAGGTTGAGTTATAGATAGTTGGATGCATATGCTAAGTTAGATAGTTGAATGCATATGCTAATGTACATATCTTGCATGGCTTAACTCTTGGTATCGATGCATATGCTAAGTTAGATAGTTGAATGCATATGCTAAGGTACATATCTTGCATGGCTTAACTCTTGAATGCCTTAACTCAAACTCACAAACACTTATGATTTCTTAAAAAAATTATGTTATGTTTGACATCATCAAAAAGAGGGAGATTGTTGGCTTAAGGGTCTCACTTTGTTTTGAAGATAACAAACATGTATTTAAAACAAATGTGAAGTTTTGAGTTCAGGTTGAGGTTGCGATATGCATGCCAAATCCGTTCAAACGTGACGAAGGAAAAGATCGTCAAAGAAATGGAAGAAGAAACCGTTAAAGAAAGGCTCGGGATTAGATCAAGTAGAATTCATGTAATATACCCCTAGGTTAAGTTTATTCCAAGCCAAATTTGTAAAGTTATCCAAGTTGAAACTTGGTAACTAAACCCATAAAAAAAGACATGTAAAAATACAAGGAAAAGTCAGCCTCAGCCAGAGTTCGGTCGACCGGTTGGTCGATCGAACATGGCAGTTTCTGCCGAAGCAGCCAATTCGATTGACCGGTCGGTCGACCGAGTGAAGAAAAAAATGGGTAGAAGTCATTCGGTCGACTGAAGTCGGCGAAGAAAAAAATATAAGGCTGCGTCGGTCGATCAACTGACAGAAGGTAAAAATAGGCAGAATGGTAGCGGTCGACCAATCGGTCGACCGAACTAGAGATATCCTATAGAGCGACCATGGCTCTAGTCATTCGATCGACCGACGGGTCGACCGAATGTTGGAAGAAATTATTTTCCGCCAGCCGGTTGACCTGTCGGTCGATCGAGCTCTCACAGACTGCCAGCGGTCGCATTAGCGATCAATCCATAGATCGACCGATCGATCGACCAACCAGCGACCGATCGATCAATCGGCTAGTGATCGAATGACTTCAACGGTCATTTTTTTACCCGTTGAGCGTGTCGTTCGACTAAGGGGTATAAATACCCCTCATCTAACTTCTTTACAACTCTTAACAATCATTATTGAGAAATCAAAGAAGTTTTCTAAGCCTTCAAAGAAAAAGTTCTGCGCACGCGTCTCTGCTTCCTTCGACAACGAATTCCAAGCGCTGCTGATCCTCTACTTCTTCAACTGCGCTGCAAATCAAAGAGCAATCTTATTGCAAGTTGGAGACGTGAAGGCGATGGAAAGAAGCCTTGGTTAATCTTTCATTCGTAAAGCTCTTTCCGTGTATTTTGAATTTTATTGTAACTTGTTTTCAAAGTTGAGATAGCCGCTAGGTGTGCTAGGAAACACTTAGGGATAGCTTTATAGAATTGTGTTTTGCCTAGGTGAATAGGATTGAGGTGTTCTCCGAGTGATGAGAAGGGTGTCCTCATTGTATTCAAAGGGAAATATAAATTTTATAAAGTAATGGTTAGAAATCCTTGGTGAGGACCCAAGGTAGTGGAGTAGGCGGTTGGCCGAACCACTATAAGCATTCTCGTTTGCATTGCTTTCTTACTTGCTTTTATCGTTGTTATTGAATTTTGATCACATTAATTAGTAAGTAACAATTGCATTAAATAAAGATTAAATTGAGTAAGAAGAAAATTAAAAAAAAGGGAATAACACTATTCAACCCTCCTTCTAGTGTCGGGTTTCACACAACATGAACTTCTATCGGGCCGAGTCGTGCACAATTTTGACTGACACGAATTGCCAAGTCTACTCCTCACTAAAAAGCTTCATAAGGTATATGGGTTGTAAAGTGTAAAGTATTCCGGCATGATAGCCCAAAGGCTAAAGGTTGTAAGTAGATTAATACTTAAACATGCATATTATGTTCACACTAAACTAACTCTATAATACCCGCATATTTTTAATGAAATTATATTTTTGTGCTAGCGAGAAGATTCGGAGGCGCATCAGAGCGCGCCGAGCGAATCGCCGGAAGGCGCGACTTAAGATATGGCCTGATAGCATATCAGGAATTGTTTCAAGTTTGATATTTGTTTATGATGTTGGGTTTGAGTCAGGCTCGAATCAGGTCCGAGAGTTCAATCGAAATCCAATTTGGATGAGTATATATAGGTGCATTTGACTTCAACTTAAGTGAGGGAGGCAATTTGGTCTTTTGTAAAAAAACTAAACCCACCGACCGTATGACTCTTTGGAGTCGCACAGACGACGAGGCAGCAAGGGGAGGGGGCCACGCCTACATGCGGCCGAAGATTTCCTCACCGTCGTTGGAGATCGGAGCCGCGAGGTCTCTTCTTCATCGTGTTCCCTTAATCCTCTTCCTTAAGGTGAGTGGTTCTTGTTTTCTAGGCTTAGGATAAACCATTGTTTGGCCGATCCTTATTGTAGGGTAAATCCAGATTTCTCTAGTGCTTATCATTACGATTCCTCGATGTTTATGATTTATGGATTGATCGAATCGATGTATTTCACCATATGATGAAAAATTGTAGGGTTGACCCTAGGATTGGGGGCTGGGCGGTTAGGGGGTTCAAGAGGAGACATCATGCCATATTTTCTTTATCTCCTCCTTGACTTAATTAGATTATGATTTTCATATCGATTGATATTTGTCGAATGGGAGATGGTGATCGGTTGAGAGGAATCATTTTAGGAATCATAATTGAGGTGGTGACGCTGCCCGATAATTTTGTGGAAATATTGCTCAGAATTGGTCGAGGTTGATCCCGAAGATAGCGGGCTTGCAATGGCGTATCCTCGTGATAAAAAAGAACGTGGATATCCATGTATGGCCAGGTGAAGCCCCCGGTCGGAGCCATTTCGTCCGGCTCGAGTCAGGTTCAGGAGTGTGGCCGGTGGAGCCCCTGAGAATAGCCTTTTGGTTTTGGCTCGATTTGGGTTGTAGGGCGATGTTGAGTCTAATCTGATCGGACCCAAAAATACTAGTCCAGTCCAATTTATAATATATATATATATATAATATAATAATCAAATCTATTAATTTATAATAGGGAAACTCTTTGCAATAAGTTGCTTTAAATTAAATAATTAGCACAAAATTCCATTAAGAGTGAAATAGGTTTTTGGAAATAAATCAATACACCTTAATAAGTAAGAATAAAAATTATTTAAATACTAAAACCCCATTTCTTTCTCTCTTTCCCTCTTTCCTTTTTTTTTTCCTT
This sequence comes from Canna indica, assembly GCA_034359265.1. Lineage (NCBI taxonomy): Eukaryota > Viridiplantae > Streptophyta > Magnoliopsida > Zingiberales > Cannaceae > Canna > Canna indica. The sequence continues at coordinate 9,772,719 of CP136894.1, read as the reverse complement.
TCCTTTCTTCTTTTCCTCTCTTTTTCTTTCATGGAAAATAACTAAATATAACTTGTACTCTCAATGATTTTGTACTTTTTTTCTTCTCAATTCAAGCATATACTATGACATTTATATCAATTATGGACTGCCATCAAATGGGACGAGCACAAGCAGCTTCGCCAAGCCTCCGCTGACGAAGATCAACTCCGTGTTGGTTCCCTCCCAGTACTCCGCCGTCCTCACCACTCCGTCGAGCCTCTGCTGACAACGAGTTCTTCTTTTACCAGAGAAGAAGGTGGGCCGAGATGATGGCCGAAAATGGGAACTAACACGATAGTTTAGAGGAAAACTTGAACGTACAACGAGCATGAAGAGGAGAACTGTTATTATAAGAATACAGTTTCGATATAGAGAAAAGGTAGGCAAAGGCGCATTTATCATACGACATCCACATGGCTTGTGGAGAGAGAGAGAGACCCAACTTTAACGTTATAAATTTTTATTGTTAAAAAATTATTTTTTTATTACACATCAGCATGCCATGTCATTAGTTTAACGCGCTGCCGATGGATATTAGACAGCATGCCACAATTGACACAAATATCGTAGTATATGCTTGACACATATCGGTGCCAACTCGCTCAATTAAATATTTTAATTAAAAAATATTTCGAAAAGAATTAGAAAAAAAAAAGAATAGCAGTTAAAAAAAAATTGTACTAACCTTTATATAAATTCGGTAACCTGAAAGAAGAAAATAAAATTAGATGAAGAAAAAATATATGAGAAAGAAGAAAGAATGAGGAAAGAAAAAAATAGGAAGAAAAAGAAGACGAGGAGAAGAAGAGAAGAAGAGAAGAAGAAAAGAAAAAAAAAGAAGTATTTAAAGAAGAGAACATGAAGGATAGAATTAAAAATTTAAAAAAATTCCAGATGCGGGAAATCTCGCGCCTCGATTTCACTTGGACAAATCCCCTCGGCACGCTCGCCGAGGGGCACAGGCTCGTGCGCCCGCTAACCCGCCGGGGCGGACGTGGGCACGGGCTCACGCGCTAGCGCCAAACATGTTTCGACGCCTGCTGCCCGACGTCGAAATTTTTTTGACGCCAACAACAGGCGTCGAAAATTTTAAACTTGGAACTTTAAAAAAAAAAAATCAACGTTGTTGAAAGACATCGAAATTGTTCCGACTAAACTCCCAAATTTTCTTATAGTGGAGAGTGAAACTATGTGCTACCACTTGGGCATAATTGCCTAGTTTTTATGAGCCGTAGCCACTGTTTTGTATATTAGTTTTTATAAATTATAAATTATATTAGTTATATATGAAAAAATTTATATTGTATTTCATATATGTGTTAAAATATTAATTTACAAATACAATTTAATTTTTTCATATATTCTAATATATAAATTAAAATATTAATATATAAAAGAAATAATATATTGGTAATTTGATATATACTTTGTAAGAAGTGCTCATGTCAACCAAACATTATGGATGGGAAGTTATATTTTTTTATCAACTAAATATATTTTTGATACTTCTAGAAAAATATAGGTGAAAAATTAATTAACAAGAATTATAATTTTTCATGTCAATGCCTTAGATCCTAATTGGTAACATAGAATAATAAGTAAAAGGATGAGCCAAAGACAAGCAAAATAAAAAATATAGGATGCAAATATTACGTTAAATTAAATGTCATTTATTCCAATTAAATGCTATTCCTAATAGAAATGATTTGCTTTTATTATAAAAAATCATATATTTGATAATTTTTATCCCCTAATTTATTGTCCCTGTATTCACATGCAGATAATTTTAATAATTCTATATATTCAAACATCTCAAAATTAATTGTAGGACTTCCCAATTTTAATTAATTCCACGTGTTCATTTATTCTTTTTGCTATTAAATCCGATAGGTTTAATTATATTTTTAGTTTCCCAAAATATCATGTTTTTTTTTTAATTTCATCTTTCATTCTTAAAAATTTTCCGTTTTGTTCTCAAAAATTATTTTTATTTTTATTTGGTCCACCCGTTAACTTTTCGTTAACTTTTGATGTTAAGTTCCAATATGGAATGCTAACATTGACTAAATATTGATTAAACGGAAAAAATAAAATATTTTAAGACACTAGATGAAAAAAAAAATTATTTTAATAATCTAAAATATAACAATATACATTTTAATAATTTAAAGCATAATAATATATAATTATGTTTTAGGTTATTAATATATATATATATTTTTCATCTAGTCCCTTAAAATATTTTATTTTTTTTGTTTGGTCTCTCTTTAGTCCATGTCAGCATTCTATGCTGGCACTTAACATCAAAAGTTAACGGATGGACCAAACGGAAATAAAAATAATTTTTGAGAGACTAAACGAAATTTTTTTAAAAATGAGGGACCAAACAAAAAAAAACATGATATTTTGAGGGACCAAAAATAAAATTAATTTATTTCTAACGAATCATGACCTGATTCTTTCATCAGCGATTTCCCTAGAAGAGAATAAGACATGCTTTTATTCCTAAAAATAGAACCCCTTTTCATTTTTTTTCTAAATCAGAAAGTAAATATCCATATACCCAGATTACCCTCCACATATCATTTTCAACTGGTTCGACTAATTTTAAACATGTTCGAGAAATTCATCCTAAATTCACAAAAAAATTACTATTCATAGGTAAATCACTTCCATAACTTGTATCAATAAAATAATTTTTTCCCACCATTTTCAACTGGCTCGGTCAATTTTAAACATGTTCGGAAAATCCATCCTAAATTCATAATATATAAAATCACAAAAAATCTATTATTCATAGGTAAATCACTTCCATAATTTGTATAGACAAAATAAATTTTTTATAGTTGAAAATCAATTTTTTTCACCATTTTCAACTAGTTCGATCAATTTTAAACTGGTTTGGCCAATTTCAAACCAGTTGAATTTTTTTTTTGATTTTCAACTCTAAAAAACTAATTTTGCCGATACAAGTTATGAAAGTGATTTACCTATGAATAATAGATTTTTGTGATTATATTGTTAATTTAGGATGAATTTTTCGAACATGTTTAAAATTGGCCGAACTAGTTGAAAATAGTCTACGGAGGGCAATTTGGGTATTTGGAGGGGAGGATTTGGAGTGGTTTGAAGGGTTTTGAAAGGAGAGAGATTTGGAGGTTTTTGAAAGAATTTTAAAAATCTTTTTGGTTAGACTTCATAAGGTGTTTGGAGAAATTTGGTGGACCACTATACCCTTGATTATAATAATATTTTTTTATTTTATAAATATTTTTGTAATTTATCTTTTTTTTATTCATTAACTCTTCAAACCTCTTCAAAACTTCATGTTTTGAAGGATTTTGCAAATGAGTTCTAGGAGGGTAGGGAGGGATTTGAAACCTCTCCAAACCCTTTAAAAAAATAATCCAAACAGAATATTTTAAACCCCTCTAAAACTCTCCTCTCTAAATTGTAAATAAATTTTTAAGAGACTACCTTCATTGTATTTATCTACGAGTAGTATTTGTGTATCTTTAATGTATTTATATATGTAATAAAAAATTTAATTCAATTTTTATGCAATATTTTGTTAAAATTTTCATATGATTATGAATCTTATGATAAAATTAATTATTTAAATTAAAGATATAATTTGGGAAAAATAAATTTAAATATTAAATTATTAAGATCTGACTCTATTATCAGATGCCAAAATAAACGTATTATCGAAGAATATGACCTTTTCGATTCTTTTATACGAGATGTAAATAGATATGGATTATTATCCTGAATAATTCAAGTTGAATTCTTATTCGACCAAAATTTTATGATGCGAAAAATGAGCCATAAGTGGCTAAGATGTGTTTATAAGTTTGAAATAATAGATTGTTTCTGAGTTATTTGTGACATGGAATTATGTTACAAGTGATTTGTTTCTTCATTTTCTAGGTACTTAGAGACATTTGAGCAAATTTTTTTTCAAGTAAATCAAAATGAAAGGAACCGAACGCATAAGAAGGAAATTTTAATTTTGAAAGTATTTGAATATTCAAATTTTCCGGTTGTAGTTTTGAAAAAAAAATAACTTTCATATTAAGCTTTTGGAAATTTCACTTTTGTTAGTATATATACTTTTGGAATTTTTTAAAGATTTGTTTGCTCACAGGATTAAAGAAGATATAATAATATATGAATTTTAATCCGTTATTCTTTTAATACATGAATTAAAAGAAAATATAATTAAAATAATATAAAATTAATATTATATTCAATGAATACCAAATTTAATAAATTATATCTATTATACTATCTCTCCTTTGTAATTATATCATATCTTATCATATCCGACGAAGCAAACAAACCAATACAGTACCGTCGATAACTTATTTTTTAATTTTAGAGAAAATAACAATATGAATTTCCAACAATATATTAGTCTTCCAAAAATAAAAAAACAAATCTGTTTTCCTTTTATTAGTATTCATGTCATATCAGATAACGATGCTCTAAGAAAGGCAAATCTTTATACCAATGACTATTTTATTTTTCTCGTATTAGCAAAAATGGCAAATCAATTATCTGTCTTAATTCCCAACAATATCTCCCCAAATATGGATCTTTTGACCTTATCCAAAGCCAGACCAGATCACCAGATTGGCAGATTCCATGCCGTATTAATTTCTCAACATTGTTGCCTACTTAATTTAAAGAGTTTTGTTATATTCTTCTAAAAATAGCCTAATAATCCTCCTTAATCATGAAGATTTTATTATACGTGAGTATTAAAAGAATTATTATAAATTAGAAGAATTTAGCCTTTCTATATATTTCTCACTGGTTTATTCCCCCTCTCGTCTTCTCTCTTCTGCTCTCTACGACTCCCAAGTTTTGGTGTAGAAACTGGAAACGCAAGCGAAATAGGGTTTCTTCTCTTGTAATCGGTAGGTGAATGGATTGATATTTTCCCCCATTTCTATTCTATACTATCCTGCGAAAAAGGATATATGTTTTCTTCCTCTTAACTTGTCAGCTCTACTTTCTTCTCCGCTGGCTTTTAAAAAGTTATTATAATTATCTCATCGTTGTTTTTATCTCTTTTTTAATCTCTGCCATGGCGAAGATATTCCAACAATATGGATCTCCGTTCAAATACTTGGTATGAATATTGATTCACGTTCAGTTTTACTGATTCGTCAATATATATGTATCTGATTCTTCGTATTGGTTGAGGGTTGCAATTTTGGCTTGTGCTGTATTGAGTTTGCAATTTTCATTCTTCATGTGATTTCGTCGTGGTATCAACGAGTGCAGTCTAAATTACACCCCCATGATTAAATTTTTAGCTCCGCCACTGTGATCATTAACACTAATTAAATAAGTTAGAATTAATTATCAATATAATTAAAAAAATAATATGTATGTACTTATCAAATTATTTCTGATTTTAATTGAAAAATTATATAATATTCGAAGAAAGTATTAAATAATAATCAATTTTTTTATTATATGATATTTATACGGTTCATATTGATTTCTCAATTATTAGTTCTTTCTAAATGTCAATATATTTTTGTTATGAAAGTATTATTTACTTTCTAAATTTAGTACTTCCTTAAATATGATTACGGGTAAAGTTTTCATTTTTAGATTTAATTACTATTTACAGATAATTATTAAATTATTTCTTATTTAATAACTTGCTATATTATTTATGTTTATTTTAAATTTTGTTCATTTTCTATAACTTTCAATGAACTAATTGCCAAACAATGATATTTGATTTTTGATTTTTTAATTATTTATGTGCTAGTATTATTTTTAAAAATTAAAAATAGTATATTGTTCAATTCAAACAAAAAGTTTGATAATCATATTCTTTATGTTTCTATATATTTCTCGCTGATTTATTTCCTATCCTGCTCTCTTCTCCTCTGGGATTCTCAATTTTTTGGTGGAAGAACTGAAACGAATTAGGGCTTCTTGGTGAGTTCTGGCATTGGATTTCTTCTTTTATAATCGGAAAGGTCATCGACCGATATACTTCTGTGCCATTCTATTCTATACTATCCTGCGAAAAAGAAGATTTCTTCCATTTATCGCTTTCTCTCTTCTCTGGCATTTAAAGTTTATAATCCACACATACTCTTATTCTACCTCGCTTTGTTTTTTAGCATCAAATACTTCTATTCTACCTTGTTTTGTTTTTTAGTACCAAACCGAAACCCTTGCTTTGTCTTTTGTGTTCTTGTTTAAATCTTGTCATCTCTGATTTGGAGATTTTTTTGTGGGAATCAAAAGATCAAACTGTTTAGTATTCATATGACATTTCTTCATGGTTTCTTCAAAAAGGTAAGCTGTGGTGTGTGTTGATTGCTAATTCTTTTATTCTTGCATTTGCTGTTTTCATTCATTCTTAATTTTGTTACGAACTTTTTGTTAATTTTTTGTGGTTGAAGTTTGATATGTAGAACAGCTTCTTTTGTCCCTTGTGTGACTTCAGGGTTTTTTCTGCTTGTCTAGATAAGTGTCATATTCCGCATCAAAAATGGAAGGGGGCATTCACAAAGCAGAGAAAACTGAGTTTAAGGAATGCTTGAATTTGACATGGAAGCAGCCATACATTCTTCGCCTTGCATTTTCTGCCGGCATTGGTGGTCTGCTATTTGGCTATGACACAGGTATTGAAATATGCATTATTAATGTGTGATAATTATATAAAAATGCATGAGTTTTTTTTCAGATTATAAGATTTTATCACAATTTTAGCTGATTTTTGTTACATTTGTTGACTTAGTTGCCTACATGTAATCTGATACTTTAATGTCAAATAAGATGAATGAACTGATAGAAAATAGGTCACAAAAACTTCAATTGGATTTGGACTTGCTAATTAATGTTTCCTTCCTCTGAAGAACTAGGGGACAATGCACTAACATGCTAATTGCATCCACTGTTATGTTTCTCTTAATAATTGTTGTTTCTAAGCATGCATTTAGTACTGAATTCTTTATGATAGCATGTTAATATCTTTTTGAGCCAACCTATTGCGCAAATCATGTTGCAGTAAAATAAATAAATAGTCTTCAACAATGAGTTATGATGATGATTTTTCTATATATTTATTTGTGTCCTCTTTGATTTTGCTTGAACATAATTAATAACCTCCAAAGTAACTGAACATCAAATTTATTATTTAGGTGTTATCTCTGGTGCACTTCTTTATATTAAAGATGACTTCAAAGCTGTTGATAAGAGCACAGTGTTGCAGGTGCGTACACCTGATTTCATTCAGTAATTTTGCTCATTTGCTTAGGCACAACATGGGTGCTTTCTTCTAAACATGTTATTGTTCCTTTTCGTGAATAGGAAACCATTGTGAGCATGGCTGTCGCCGGAGCTATAATTGGTGCTGGAGTTGGTGGATGGATGAATGACCGATTTGGAAGAAGACCTTCAATCTTATATGCCGATTTGTTGTTTTTTGTTGGTGCCATAATAATGGCTGCAGCACCAATCCCTGGAATCATTATCCTTGGGAGGGTTTTTGTGGGTTTTGGCGTTGGGATGGCTTCCATGACATCTCCACTTTACATTTCTGAAGCTTCTCCTGCAAAAATCAGAGGTGCTCTTGTTAGCACCAATGGATTGCTGATAACAGGAGGGCAATTTTTATCGTACCTAGTAAATTTGGCATTCACCAAGGTACGTTGTTCACCAACTTTATATATATATATATCAGTTGTTGCTAATTTATTATGTTTCAGTAAACAAATAGTTGCTTTTGACAGGCACCTGGAACATGGCGTTGGATGCTCGGGGTTGCAGGAGTTCCTGCATTACTTCAGTTCTTCTTAATGTTGTCGCTTCCTGAGTCACCAAGATGGCTGTATAGAAAGGTTAACATGTAGCCATTTTGTATTGTGCTATCTTTTGTTGTTTTGCTCCTCGATGTTATGTTCCTCACCGTAGAACTTTGCTAACAGAACAGGAAAGAAGAAGCTATAAACATCTTGAGGAAGATATACCCCGCTGAGGACGTCGAGAAAGAAATCGAGTCTCTACGTCTATCGGTCGAAGCTGAAATCAAGGAGAAAGGTTCCACTGGAGGCGACGGTTTCTTGGACAAGCTAAGGAAGGCCATGAGCAGTGTGGTTGTCCGGAGAGGTCTTGCTGCAGGCATCCTTTGCCAGGTTGCTCAGCAGTTTGTGGGCATCAACACTGTCATGTATTACAGCCCCACTATTGTTCAGCTGGCTGGATTCGCATCCAACGGCACTGCATTAGCGCTTTCTCTGATAACATCTGGACTCAATGCCTTTGGCTCCATTGTCAGCATCTACTTCGTTGACAGAACAGGAAGGAGAAGGCTGCTGCTTCTCAGTCTGTTTGGTATCATCGTGTGCCTTATCTGCCTCAGCGGCGTCTTCTTCGCAGCATCAGCACATTCCCCGCGTGTGGGCGTAGAGGAAACTAAAGCTTTCGGTAATTCCACATGCCCTGATTTCAAGCCGGCTTCAGGCATCAAATGGAAGTGCGTGGATTGCATGAAAGCGAGTTCGGACTGCGGATTCTGCGCCAGCGCAGGGAACAAAGTAAGAATTGAGAGCTTTGAAATAATCCTCCATCCTTTTTAACTCCGCTGCTAATCATTCGTGTGCTTGAATCTGTGTGCAGCTTCTTCCTGGCGCCTGCTTGGTATCAGATGGCATAGGCAAGGACGCCTGCCGGTCGGACCACCGCGAGTGGTACAGCCAAGGCTGCCCGAGCAAGTTCGGATGGTTGGCGCTCATTGCGCTTGCGGCGTACATCGTGTCTTACTCCCCTGGCATGGGCACGGTGCCATGGATCGTGAACTCGGAGATCTACCCCCTCGAATTCCGAGGCGTCTGCGGAGGGTTGGCTGCGGTGGCAAATTGGGTTTCGAATTTGATCGTGACGCAGACGTTTTTGAGCTTGACGAATGCTTTGGGCACGGCTCCGACGTTTCTCTTGTACTGTGGAGTGTCCGCGGTTGCATTCGTGCTCATCTTCTTTCTTGTTCCTGAAACCAAAGGTTTGCCGTTCGAGGAAGTGGAGAAGATGCTGGAGAGTGAAGATTACAGAGCGTGGAGGAAGAGACCTGCTGCCAAAGCTCAGACTCAGAGTGCTTGAGTCCGTGTATTTAATTATGATCATATTAAGCTTTAGAAGTCAAAACTATTCTATAAACCAATGTAATGTTTCAGAACTATAACATATAGCATTGAGTTTTAATGATTGTTTTCATTCGAGAGGGACATGCTATCGTCGTCATCATCTACTAAATTGGTCAAACTAGGGTGTACGTATCATTGTCTACTAAAGTTACCCATCCCATTAACGAAATCCTAGTCACCGTTGAGTGCGCTCATGAAGAAGAGAAGTTATGTGGGGTTGGATGGTTGGAGCCGAAATTCCAATCTGCACACTTGCACAGATCACGCCGCATATGATGCTGAGGGAGTGGCGAAGGATGAAGGGTGTGATGCAACAGGTGGTTTTGTATGCGACCTAGGGTTGAAAACAAGCTGATTGTGAATGAAGAGTTAGAAAAAATATAGTGTTTTTTTTTTCTTATTATTTATTTGTTTTTGTTTAAGCTATGGTTATGGGTGGGATGATGTGCAATATGAGGTGGAGAAAGCTTTTCCACCTCACCATGCCATGCCATGATTTAATAACAAATTTCACCAAACATATTTGAACAAAGTATTAAATGTGGCAATGGGCTGGTTTGGCCCGTCGGCAGCCCAAACCTGCTCGACATCTTATTTTAACAAGCTCGATCTGAGCTCGAGCCTGATTTTCTTAATTTTTTAATAAATTAGTTAATAATTTAAATAAATACTTATTTCATTATTTTTAAGATTTATTATAGTATTATTTATTTAATAATATTATTGGCGCTTGTAATAGGCGTCAGTATTTCAATAGTATTCAAATATCGGCGCCTAAAATAGGTGTCAGTTTTCAAATACCGACGCCTTTTGGGCGCCGTTTCCTTTTTTTCATCATTCGTTATTGACCCTTAAACCAACCTTTTTAGGTGTGCCTGAACTCATATTTATTTAGGCACAAAAAAAGAATCGGTTTCTCTATTAAAATAAGTTGGTATTACATTAATTTGTTGTAGTGAAAGTTAGAGCTATCGAACCTAGCGGGTGTAGTAACGTCCGACTCTAGTACCATTCTCGGATCGAGGTTAGATGTAGAGGAGATGGTGAAATCTCAATCTACTATCCGCTCTAAAATCAAATGTAAGTCGAATGACCTATACTAGAGGGGGAGGGGGGTGAGGTGTGTTGTCTAGAACTTAAGCCTAAATGCAATTTTAAACAATTCTTGATTACGTAGGTAAGACTCAAATATTTAAAGAGCGGAACCAAAGTAAGTATAACAATTCAACAAGAACAAATAATGTCAATGCAAACACACCAGTTTACAATGATTCGGTCCAACGCATACTCCACTACCTAAACACCTTGGTTAGGATTTCACACTCAATCCACTGGATATAGAGTTCCTTACATCGAGAGAACACCGATTTACATTGCATTGGAGAATCTCTGCTCTTACACCGAAGGCACTTATACACTCGGAAGTCTCCGCCTTCACATCGAGAGCACTCTTCCACCTCACTCTCTCATAAGGACACTCTAATCCTAGATTACCAACTAAATCGGTCAACTTAAGCCTTACAACCAAGGCAACCACCCAATCAAACAAACCTAGAACCCTAGGTTTACACAACTTTAAATATGATGAAATAACCAACAAAAATACACAAGTAAATGGAGCAATAAACTAAACAAAGTATACTTAGCTCCAAAATTGAATCCCTAGTCCTCTTGATGCCTTTAGGTGATGAAACAATAAAGATCAAAGACTAAATCAAGGTTTAACATCAAAACTAGGGTTTGCTTGAAAGATGACAATATCAAATAATGGCTCAATGGAATATTAGTGACCAAAGGAAGACATGTTTGAGAGATTTTATAGAGATCCCAAGGGTAGAAGCTCAAAAAGAATCGTTCAACGGATTTAAAAAGATATGTTGGGAGCTTCGATCGACCACGGGTCGACTTTCGATCAACCGAGGGTCGGCCGAGGGTCACTGAACAAACCAAGTCGATCGACGATCGATCGATAACCACTATTTTGGTCTATTTTTGCAATTTTTTAATTTTTCAAATGTCAAGTTTCAGGTTTTGGTTTTTAGTGTCCTTATGCATCAAATAGATGATATTACAATGAATCTATACACCCTAAATATAGACTCTATCTTTTCGATGAATCCCAAGTGTCGATGAGCGTCCATCCGATTTCTTTGATTTCTCCGATCGCGGACGTCGCAACACAAACTAACTTGGAACCTAAAAATATTTCTTGATCAAACATTAGTTCCATGTTTGTTATTATCAAAATCGAGATTAAGACCAAGGTTGAAAATATTAGACAAATAGTGCGGTCACGAAGCAACAATGATGTACCTCAACTGTCGTAATTTATTTTACTTTGTGACTGCATAGTGACTGCCGCGAGCAGTCGCAGAGCTGTCACCAAATCATTTTGTGACGGGTGATACGGGAGCGCGCAACTGTTGATACATCTTCTGCAGCGACTAAACCATCGCAGATGTCAATTTTGTTTTTTATAATTTAAAAAATTAAAATTTCTCATTTATAATTATATTTTACTTATATTAAAGATACAAAACAATAATAAAACAATTGTCAACCAACAAAGCATCAAACTATATATACACCGAAGTTTTATTTACATCAAATGTAGCAAAATAATGTTGAATTATTTTATTAGTATTGGTGTGGATTAACATTAATTAATTATTATGATATAAGTGATCATGTTTTGACTCAATAATTAAATCCAAATTCTGATTAAGACATTGTAATTGTGAGTGAACCACGATAGATTCGGTCAGTCACAAGTCCATTGGGTAGAGGCCCAACTCACGCCCATTATGTAGCCAAAGTTCCCTATCACAATTTGGCTGGTGGGAGAGACCTAGTATTTTAATAACTCATCATGCATCATGCATATTATATAAGGGAGAGAGACTAAATAACCTCGAGTTTGGGAATAGTTAGGCTATGTGGCCGCACCATATTATATTATCATGCATATTATATCATACATCATGTGTGTGTGTCTCCCTCGTTCTCTCTCTGGTGGCTAGGTATCGTGGGTTGCAACTGATCTCATTTTTCTTTATCGTTTCTATGACATTTGTCGGATATCCAGGTATATATGCTTGCAAAAATCTATACATCAGTGTATCAAAAACAAAATGTAAGTGTCATATAAAATAAACACACATCTCGATGCAGGATTGGGCGGCAACTGTGGTGTGGCGATGGACTGCGTGGGGAGCGTATTAGTCAGTAATGATAGATCTAAAAATGATGTCGTCACGCCAACTAAAGGATGGTGTGGAACACCAGGCACCAATGAAATATTATGTCCTAAATAATCCATTATTTATGTCATTTAATGTCGAAGAGCAGAGAAGTCGGTGATGATGCGTGCTTGACTACTCTCGACATCTGCTAGTTGATCCTATAACTGTCTGGACAAAGATTATGTTGATGGATCAACGGAGGAGGAAGAGGCAGATGGTCCACACCGTGAGACTACAACAATGCTCGTCCGTGGGTTGTTGTGCCAATATTGTAAACAAGGTCATGGTCGACGCCGGCCACCTGCATCCATGCGTCAACATCGAAGTGATCCTGCAGCACCAGCTCATCAACTCCGTATAGGTGGACTTCTAAATAAATTTCATTAATTTAATTACCTAGTAAAATTAGAAATAAATATTAAAATAATAACTTAATTAAATATTTACTTACCAAAATAGTCTCGATCCGCCCGCCCGCTAATGAACTGCCCCCAGTGAGGACCACACTATATCGATGCATGGCCTCGAAAATCCTAAGAAGGTTAGTGGGCGTCGACGTCCCCTCCTCGTATCGCGTCCTTTGTAATAAAATAAATATCGATTTTTCTATAATAATAAATACTAAATAATAAAAAGTAATTATCAAAATTACTTATCAGACGATGCTCGTGGCTCGTGAAGGGAATGGACCTACTTGTATGACGGGCGAGGAATCCCTCCATTAGTGTCATATGGTTCGGGTGCATCGTCTGAGACTCTGAGAGGCACCTTGCCACTCGTCCGACGCCCAAACATCGACTAGAGTATCCCATATCTCGGCTGTCATCCAGGTGGTCTCATGTCCCTTCAGGAGATGCATGGATGTGCCTTTATCGCCACCTATCTCCGCCCTCGACTCCTCCTACGCCTGATGGAGGATATCGTTGAAAAGCTTCTTAGAATAAGCTTCCCAAGTGTCCTCTACCTGAGCCTGAATGGAGGGATCCATGGAGGGATCGATCCCATGTGTAACGAGCCTACAAAAAATAAGTTATGTAATATAATCATTTTAGATATTAATACAATCAATTAAAAAATTAATAAATTATGTACCTCGAAGTGAAGGACCATGAGATTGGGTTCCTCAATAGTGTCGTCGGTGAATCCACAGCCAAGGTGAGGGAAGCTTGGGACTCATCTACTAAACTGAGTAAGGAAGTGCTCGGGCTCTGCCAGGATATTGATGCTGCTGCTAGGATGGAATCCAATCTCCCGTCACTAAGTTGGTATCTTAAGGATAGCCCGCTTGTGGATCATATATGAAGTTGTAATTGCGTTTTATGGATTGCTACCCTTCGGGACCCTTTAAACTCTTGCCCTTTGGGTCCCTTTAAACTCTCGCCCTTTGAGGGTGCCTGACATGGTTTCCCTTTGCGGGCTTGCAAATACACCTTTGGACGTTTTATTTTCCTGCTACATTGCTTGGTGTGCTGCTTTGTGTTTATGTTGCTTGTGAACTGAACATTTTGACGAGTGCTGCCATCCTTTGGTTGGTTTCTTGGTTAACACCGCATGATTGATAACCGATGGTGTTGGAGGGTGTTCTAGTGTTCCTTGGACAACATAGATCAAATTGTGGCCGCTTCTGAGAGTAGTGGCCTGCCCTTAGATGGAGCTTAAGTACCTGTCGTAGATAAGCTAAGGTTACCTGTATGGAGAAGGGGTCTCAGGTTCGCCTTCTGCCGGGGTTGCTCATGTCCTACGTGAGGAGTTATCTTTGGGGGCTAAAGACCCCATTCAGAGTTAAGCATGACATTAGAGACTGTGATGCCCGAACTTGGCGTTCTCGGGTGATGTCACACCCCAAATCCGGTATAATCAGCCAGGATATGGCACGTACCCCGAAGCCTAACCCAACTCAAACACAACAACAATAACCTGAACAATGGGAGATTTTTTTTGAAAAGAATATACATGACATCACGAACCAAACCAAACCAAAACTCACTATGAATACACTAAACAAGTTATTAAAAATGAGTTCAAAATAAATAAACAAGACTCCTAAAATAAAAATAGAATATGGAAACAACAACCCGAGTCAACATGACTCAACAACTCAAGAGACACTAAAATAACTCAGGTATCCTTCTCGATCACGACATGTCACGAGACCCGCTGCCCTGCCGCCACTAGCCGCGCTACTGCAACTCGACACCTCTCTGATCTAGCTCAGGTGCTGTAAAATAATAATAATGAGGGGTAAGTCCAACTAGGACTTAGTGAGCAGGTCAGTCCTCAATTCATCAAATCAATCATCATGCATAAAAACACAAATAGCTGATATAAATAACGTAACAACAACGTTAGAAGAAATCAACAATAATATATTCACAACTCTATGCATGAAATCAACATCCATCAACAAGTATATGCATATCCACAACAATAAAATAGGATGAATGCAATATTTCAATCATATGCATGCAATGCAACACCTCAATCATATTCATGCTCCCCAGACCTATCAGTCCCACATAGCCACATAGGGTAGGTAGATGAGTGGCCGCCAAACTATCATCTAGCTTAGTGCCATCTCTTTGGGGCATGCCCTCCCTTCACCAGCATTGGCTCTTTCGAGCTAGTCTGTTGGGGCATACGTTCCCCTCACCTGCTCGGGTCTCCGGACTGTCTCTTTAGGGTATGATCTCCCCTCACCAACTGGACTTTTGGAATAAGGCCAATGTTGTCTCTTTGGGGCATACCCTCCCCTCACCAGCGAGGTTTTCGAGAAATGCAACAAGCACATCACAACACCACACACACAGATATATAAGCATAAACAAGATGTGTTATCAACAGATAATAAAGGGTAAGTCAAGTGCATACCTGATCCTCCACCTCCTCATGCCATACCTCACAACCACATACATATATATATGTAGAAATAATGTTCATAAATTATGAATGCTCAGCACAAATAAACAATCATAAAATAGAATTATAGCACTGTAAGAAAGGATGCATGTGTATCACGAAAGTAGTGCAAAAAGAAACTCCAACTGTAAATTAATGGACTGGAACAATAGGATAAAATAACTCGTCATAGGAATCACTGATCTAGGATAAGATTCACCTCATTAACTACTATATCTATGAATCATCTCAGATTGAACCATAAAAATATATAAAATATAATTTTTTTAGCTTGGCACACAAAACGAGGTGACGATCGTCTACTGCCCTCAAAATTCAGAGGTTTGATGGCGAAACGAACCTCGCCAATGAATCTAGAACATCGATTAGGTGAAATTTCATATATAACATGAATATTTTTGCTAGCCTTAAGGCCTCCAAATAATTATTTAGAATAATAGAAGAATTATCTTAAATTTATTTAATAAATCACTGCTACGAACAAATATAACGGTGTTACAATTAAAAAATCAGTAATAAAATCTCAGCCCCTCATCTAAATATGATCAAATCACAACCTAACATCTAACATGATGCAATCACAACCTTACATCTATCATGATGTAATCTCAGCCTTCTATATATCATGGTGCAATCACAGCCTTACATCTATCATGATGCAATCACAGCCCTCTATTTAACGTGATGCAATCTTAGTCTTACATCTAATCAGATGCAATCACAGTCCTCTATTTAACATGATGCAATCACAGCCCTCCATCTACATGATGCAATCACAACCTTATGTCTAACCAGATGCAATCACAACCCTCCATCTACATGATGCAATCATAACCTTATATCTAATCAGATGCAATCACAGTCCTCCATCTACATGATGAAATCTCAGTCTTCCATCTAACATGATGAAATCTCAACCTTCACCCAAGCATGATGCAATCTCAACCCTTCATTAAAACACCTCATCTTCCTCATCCAACTAGGGTTTCTTCACCCCCAAACCCAATCGTCGCCGGGCCGCCAACAATGCTGGCGCTGACGTCGGTGCCTGCCAACGCCTACCGACGCGCCGACGCACTGCCGCCACCACGCGGTGGTGGCGGCACCTCACGTGGCCGCCCTACCGCGCGGGCGGTGTGGCATCGCTTCCTCCGCAATGCCTCACCGGGCGCCGCCTCTCGGCGCGGCCGGCGCCGACGAAGGCTGGCTGCACAAGGCCAGGAGGAAAAAAAGGGTTTTTTTTATAAAAAAAATCTACTTTTTTTTATCAACAAAAGGAAGAACGACAAATTTTATTTTCGATTCGATATAAGAAAAACACGTCAAAAATTGACGAAAAATCCCTAGACATGAGGACAACGACATGAATCAAGAATTGGAGAAAAGAATGCCTAAATTCACTCACCGGACGGAGAGAAAACGTAAGAAAAAGTCGCACATGATCTTCCCCCGATCGACACCGACGAACTTGAAAAAATTTGGCTCCGGTGGCTCCTCCTCCTCGACGATGCCCTCTCTCTCCTCTCTCCTTGGCCTCGGGTGGCGTGTGGCTAAAAACCCATAGTCGCACACCCTAGTGTCTAATTTATAGACACTGGTTGGGTCCAAATGACCATAATATCCCTACCTAAGTTATCCGACTTAAACATCCCATAACTCACCCGTTCTAACTTCTAACCGAGATCTAATTACACCCCTAAATTTGCCTTAAGACCCTCTATCATCCTAGCATGCTAAATCAGAGAGATAAGGCAAAAAAAAATTCCCTTAATTTTTTTTACATTAAATGATTGTCCGATTCTAATCCCGAAGCTTCCCGCCAATTCGTGCTAACTAGGGCCCACGATCCCCCGATCAAAAATAAAATATTATTATTAAGATTTTGGGTATTACAGGTGGTTGGCCGTTGTGGCCTTTGTTAACGACCCTATGGATTGAGATTGAATTCCTATCAAAGCAGTGTTAGGACAGAGGTTACCTTTTTGGTGAATATTGATCTTCCTCAAAATAGTTTGAGTTTGTGAGTGGGGTCTCTAGGACTGAGCATGGTTATGATGTTGGCGACTGCGAAGGTTGTGATGGCGGCAACCTAGGCCGAGGGCCACGGCTTGGGTCGTTGGGGTCTTCAAGGGTGTTAACGCCATAAATAGTGGTGCTGATGCCGAGGACCGCTAGGGATGACAACGGTTCAGTTAATCGTATTTTTGTGGGTTAACCGAAACCGAAACCGACCTAAACATCTGCTAACCGAAACCGGAACCAAAACCGTTCGGTTTCAAAAACCTATATCTGAAACCGAAATCGACTTGGTTTCGGTTAACCACGGTTAACTAAAACCGAATATTTTTCAGTTCATATAGTCGGATAACTGGTTCGAAATGCCAAAACAGTAATTAAAAAATAATATGCTATAAAAATATCATACCATACAAACATTCATCAATTTAACAATACGCATCCACAGTAAATTATCAATTTAACAATACACAACAAACAAATAGGTAATACCATACAAAAATCATAAAAATCAGTGTTTGGTGCCTTGACATATAAAACTTTTCCTTAGCAAGCATAAAATCAAACACATGCAAGAACTTTATCTTCATCAACCATAGTAAAAGAAGCCCAAAATGTCAGACGAGCAGACATGGATCCACCTGATGCATTTTCGTCATTACTCCTCCCGGGAGAAGACATGGATCCACCTGATGCATTCGAAAAACCCTAATTTGCGAGGAAAGGCAAAAAATTAAAGAAGGGGCAGCAAAAAGGATATAACCTTTGGAAGACGGAGGAATTCAACTTGCGAGCCCTCGGCTGAAATGTGTAGATGGGAATGAACGCTAGATGGGGAAAAAGTAAATAACCAAAATGAGGAAGTGTAAACATAGATTTAAACCTAGATTTAAGGTTGGGGGAGTCGGAATTGCTGGGCACGACAACAACTGAGGAAGACGTACCAAAATGAGGAAGTCGACTGCTGGGAAGTCGGAGGAAGCCGTTGTTGAGCGAACCGGGTGGTCGGGAGTTGGCGAGGGTCGCCGACGCCGAGGGCCAAGGGGGAAGGCCGGAAGGGAGTCGACTCGAGGGTGATTCGTTGATCGGAGTCGTAGTTGCCAGTTCACGGCGTTCGCCACTCGCCAGTTCGCGACGTTCGCCAATCGCCACTGTCGCCGGATCAGATCGGCTGAGGGAGTGTGAGAGTGTCAATATGGAGCGAGTGAGTCGTCAAGGGAAGGGGATGAGTGGATGGTGTCGAGTGGTGAAGGGAAAGGGAGTCGCCACTCGCCAGTTCGACGTTCGCAAATCGCCACTGTCGCGAGTTGGGTCGGCTGAGGGAGTGTGAGAGTGTCGGCTGAGGGAGCGAGGGAAAATTTAGGGTTAGGTTTAGATTTTAGGTTTTTATATATAAGGGTAAATGGGTAAGTGGGTTAATGGTAACGAGTTTCGGATTTAAATAATCTAATAACTTATATTTTAACGGTTTTGGATACCGATTAATCGTGAATAATCGGTAACCAAAACTGAAACTTATAACCAGTTTCGGTTACCGGTTATCCGTAACTCGATAACCGAAACCGAATCGTTTAGAAACAGTTTTTAAGTTTCACTAACCGAAATCGAAACCGAACCACAAAACCATTATCCAAAACTAGATTTTGCGGTTCGGTTAACCGATTAACCGCGGTTAACCAGTTCCAATTGCCACCCCTAAGGATCGCACTTGGGTCAAGTTGAGCTCGCGAGGAGCGTAAGACGAGACCACACTTAGGGTCGTTGGGGGAGTTGAGCGCAAGTTTTCAAGGGCGTTGAGGTCGTAAGTAATGGCGTTAAGGTCGGCGACCGTGCTTGGGGTCAAGCCGAGCTCGCGTGGAGCATAAGGCGAGACAATGTTGGAGTCGTTGAGGGCGTTGAGCTCAGGTCTTCAAGGGTGCTGAGGATGCAAGTAGTGGTGCTAATGCCGAGGATCGTGCTTGGGGGTCAAGCCGAGCTCGCAGGGAGCGTAAGGAGAGACCACATTTGGAGTCGTTAAGGGCGTTGAGCCTAGGTCTTCTAGGGCGCTAAGGCCGTAAGTAGTGGTACTAAGGTCGAGGACTGCGCTTGGGGTCAAGCGAAGCTTTTGGGGAGAATAAGGCAAGACCACACTTGGGGTCGTTGAGAGTGTTGAGCCCACATCTTCAAGGGCATTGAGGCCGAGGATCGCGCTTGGGGTCAAGCCGAGCTTGCGGGGAGCGTAAGGCGAGACCATGGTTGGGGTTGTTGATCCCAAGTCTTCAAGGGTGCTAAGGTCATAAGTAGTGGCGTTGAGGCTGAAGACCGCGCTTGGGTCAAGCTGAGCTCGCTGGGAGCGTAAGGCAAGATCACGTTTGAGGTCGTTGAGCCTAGGTTTTCAAGAGTGCTAATTAAGGTCGTAAGTAGTGAAGATAAGGTTGAGGACCGCGCTTGGGGTCAAGACGAGCTCGCGGGGAGCGTAAAGCGAGTCCATGCTTGGGTTCGTTGAGGGTATTGAGCCCAGGTCTTCAAGGGCGTTGAGGCTCTAAGTATATAGTGGCGCTGAGGTCGATGACCGCACTTGCGGTCAAGTCGAGTTTGCGGGGAGTGTAAGGCGAGACCACGCTTGGGGTCGTTAAGGGGATTGAGACCAGGTCTTCGAGGGCACTAAGGTGGTAAGTAGAGGCACTGAGGCCGAGTACCATGCTTGGGTTCAAGTCAAGCTCGCGGGGAGCATAAGGGGAGATCGCGCTTGGGGTCGTTGAGACCAGGTCTTCAAGGGCGCTAAGGTCGTAAGTAGTGACACTGAGGCCGAGGACCGCACTTGGGGTCAAGCCAAGCTCGCGAGGAGCGCAAGGTGAGATGACGCTTGAGGTCAAGCCGAGCTCGCGGGGAACGTAAGGCGAGACCATGCTTGGGTCATTGAGGGCATCCATCTTTCATGCATGGCAAGACAGCTTGTAAGTTTCTTGGATGCACACACAAAGAAGTAAAGAAAGGGTGTGACCTTTATTAAATGGAAAAGAAGCTGATAATACAATAAAGTTCCCTTGGGCGAGGTGTTTAGTTCATCTGGAGTTAGGTCTCATTAAGACCTAAGAGGGTAAAAAGGGTTAACCCTGCGCCATCCTTCTATGGCTGAAGGAGGGCAGGCTGCTTCTTCCTTGATTTGTGCAAGTTTTGTTTGTTGGTTTGTTTTGGTTTGCCCTTGTTGGTTTCGGAGCTTGGGAGCTGATGTAAATGTTTCGAATTTTTTGCATTATAAAATTCCCCTAAAATAAAAAAATATAAATTAATGAACAAAGTTCTTTTATATATAATTTTTTTAAGAGATTTTAGGATGCATTTTCATGGTTAAACGTGAAAAACTGTAACCATTTAAAGAGTTTCAAGTGAAACTCTTGAAAGTGGTCATTTGACTATGAAAATGCATCCTACAATCTCCAAAAGAATATCAAAATATATAAATTAGTAATTTTTTTTTAAGATTTTAGGATGCGTTTTCAAAATATTTTTTAATTTAAATTTAGTATTATATACTTTGACTAAAAGTCTCTAATGTTTTTCAAAATTTTCGGTCCAATTTTTTTATGCCCCTAAATTCTATTTTTATTATAACAAATATATTTCATATATTTCAAAATTTGTTTTATGAAAAGGCAAGGACAGTTTTTGGTTTTGTGAAATGTGATTCCGGTTCGGGGAAATATGGATCTCATGTTTCGGAATTCGAAATTACTGTTAAAGTAATTTCGATTTTGAGAAATTTTTTTTTGATTGATGCCAAAAAGGGGAGCCTAATTTAGATATGCGTGTTGATATCAGAAGAAATTCTAAGTTTGATACTCTTTCTACTTCATTGAAATTATTTTTTAGAAAGAATTTGTCATCATCAAAAAGAAGGAAATTATTGACCTAAGATTTCTAACCTTGATCTCAATCTTGATTTTGATGATAATGAACTTGGAACAAATGTTTAATTAATGAGAAATATATAATTTCAGATTCCAAGTTGATAAGCACGCCACGTCCTCTATTAGAAAGATCGACGCTAAATCGAAAAGTTCAAGTGGATGTTGATTGTTGCCTAGAAGAGAAGAAGATTTGAATATGTTTAGGAGTCTATAATGATTGTAATTTATTAGAGATGCACGATGATGAAACCAAAATCAAATACTATTAAGTCGAAATCAACTCGAAATCAAACTCTATTTTTTCAGTAGTGTTCATCATTAATATATATTGTGTGTGTCTTTCTTATTATTACGATATAGAAAAAATAATAAAATATTTAGAATATTGAAAAATTAGAAATCTTGAACTGATTAAAAAGGAATTATATTGAAATATTAGAATACTGTAATATATTCGAATGTTTTTATTTTAATTTAGAATATTTAGAGTATAATAAAATAAAATATAAATATTCAATACTATAATACAATAATATTGAGTAAGATATATTATTCAAATAATATATTATATTGAATATATATATACATATAATATTATATAAAATACATTTTAGTATATTAAATTAGTAATATAATATTTTACAATATGTCAATAGTTTATATTATAAAATATAAAATGACTTAAAAATATTAAATATTAATTTAGTTTATTTTCACATTATAAGTATTCTATATAATAATATGATATAGTATATAGTTTATTATTATATATTATATTATTATATGCAAAATGTAATATAATATAATTCATTATATTTTATGTAGAGGACGTGGAATGTTGATTGTAGTTTTATATTATACTTGTTGAATATAAATATTTGGGATACTTTATGATATCCTCTCAAAAAATTTCAATATATGAAACTCCTCCAATATTTTCCGCGTGGCAACCTTGGTTGCACGTATGAAAAAGTAAATTTTAGTTTTTCCCAATTTGGCATGTTGACTCAGCTAGCATACTAGTTTAATGTATTTAAGAATTTGTCGTGGAAGCACGTTCTAATTTTTGGGCAAAATATCGGTAATCTATTGACAATCCTTGTTGATGGTAAAGGTAGGGGCGGAGACACGTAGAGGCTAGAGCGGCATTGCCCCCTCCCTATTATTTTAAAAAGAGGATCATATTTTTTTAATAATCAGTCTAATAATTTGTTTAATCACTCACAATGATATGAATGATAATTTCATCAATAATCATGAGCACTTTATTATACGTGAATATTAGGAAGATTATTAAACATATGAGTTAGGAGAATTCAATATTTTTCTTTTAAAAATCCCGCATATATATATATATATATATATATATATATATGAAATGACGAATTTGTTCCCTCATATTTGGAATTGCTCCCTCTTGTTCGAGTGTCGTCAAGGCCCATCATTGGGTCTTGCACCTTCATGGTTGTCAAGGTGTTGTGGTGTATATTGCATACAATGGAGCCATATTGATCATGTTGGTGCACCAGCCGAGCTACTAGATTCTGCGTCTCCTCGATTGCCTCCTCTTCCTCCCTTGTGGCTAGACCATGTACTACAGACGATCGACCCCATTATCTCCTACATGACCTTCTTCTGGACTGGGACTAGAGCCAACCACCTAGCTTTAGAGCTCAAAGATCTTTTTGCTGCAGCTGCAACTGCTTGACTTGAGCATTGGTGTGGTGGTGAATTAGGTGATAAGTGGCATAATCACCATGACCTTCAAGTCTTCAACCCACAGTGAACCAATTGCTGACTTAGCATGCTGAGTTAAAATATTAATTTACTTTATTTTTATCCACATATGCAACCAAGAGTGCCACATAGTAATATATGTGGGGTTTCATACATTAAATTTTTTTGAGGGGTATTTTATTTGAGGGTCTAAAACATAGAGAATGTTTCATAAAATAGAAGAATGAAAGCCATAATGTTGTGCTCATGTCAATCACTAGAGCAAATTGGCAATAAAAGTTATTATTATTATTATTTAGACCATTAATTTGACGCAAGGACTTATTATTGTAAATACTTTTTTAATCTAGAATTAGGGTTAATGATCGTACTTAATTAATTTGATATTTTTGTTTTTTGTTAATGAATTATTTCTTTGGTTTGTCTAAAGGAACAAGAACGTGAAGTCCAACATTGTGCCAACCTCAAATCATCGTTCACAGCAAACAGGTACGTAGTTTGTTCATACCACCAAAGCAAAATCTATACACAGTGATAAATTTTAAACCCCATATAATAAATTACCATTAGGTAATCTGTGAGTGTATGATAGTAATAAGATTATTATGACTCTACGTTCTTATGATTTGTTCTTATGATTTGTTTACTTTGGATTGGATAAGATAAAATAAGATAACAAATGAGGTGAAGAGTGTTATAGGATTTTTTTTATCCAATGTACACTGAATAAAAAATTAATTTTATATTTTTTTAATCCAAACACCAAATATACCAGAGATTAAAATTCGCCCATTATCTTATCCTCATTTATCCCTTGAAGCAAACTTGCTCTTATGGATATGATAAGATAATAAATGAATGGTAGAAATGAATATAATTTTTAAGTCAAATGTTTATTGGACGGTATCAATTTTATATTCTTTTAATTTAATTTTCTTCTAATACATGCATTAAATCGATAATAAATAAAGATTCATATTTTAACCTATTTCTCTTTATTCTACTAAGCAAACGAGCACTATGAAAAATGGGATGATGATTTGATTGCAAATTGATTTTAAATTTGATGGAAATTTCACGTACAATTTGATTTGATTTAGGGTCCAACAATGATCAATTGAACATGTTAAAATTTGAGGAACAGAACTGATCACCTTAATCAAAATTATTTCAATTGAATTAAATTTTTTAATTTGGATTAGTTGTATATATTGGACCAATTTGATCATTGTCTAATTGGTTACCCAATGGATTCAAAATTCAATTTGGTTTTAAAATCATTTTATTCCCTAAAACTATAAGTGAAAATAATGAATTATAAATTATTTAAAATAATTAATTGATAACTAATAAAATGATTATGACGGCGTGTCAAATCTTACAATCGTAATTTAAACTTCAAATTTCACTCACAATAGAAGTCTTAGCTGCTAGTAAAAAGTTGATCCATATATTATTTATTTTCAAGTATTCTTTCGAAGACTTGAATGCCATGATAAATTAAACACCTCTTCAAAATATATTCGAAATAAAGAATATTGGTGTACTTAAAATACAATGAAAATTACAAATAATACTTATTGTACTTAAAATACAAGAATATTAGTCTCAACATTCTTGGTAATTACTACTTATCCCTTCTAAAATAAGTATCTTAATTGCCTTTATGAGGTACATTACTACTTATCCCTTCTAAAATAAAAACATCCAAAGAATCACCTTCCTACTTGCCTCTTGCAGGAAGATCATATAAGCAAAACTATTCCTTTACCTCACCTGCAGGAAAATAACTTCATGGCTTCCACGAGACCCTTAAATATGCAACTATAAATCTCAGAATCATCCTTTGTCTTTCTATGCCCAGATCCACCCCTTCATTCAACCAATCCCTAGTAACCTAGTTACTAGATCTTGAGCTTGAAATTATAATTCAAGTATCTTTCAACTATTTTTCCAAAAATCCCTTTGCAAAGGAACAATTAAAAAAGAAAGTCTTCAAAACTATCTACACTTTTCTTTCATAAAAAAAAAACTATCTACACTTTTCTGACATACAAAACAAGGACTGACTCGAATTGAGCTAATGCTTGTCAGATATTTGAAAATGGGGAGTCTACCCCATAGAAGCTTCCAAAGAAAAAATTGAATTATCTAAATAGCAGGCAGCCTCCACACCAAATTCCAGAAAGTTAAAGATTCTTGTCAGTTAATTAAGAATCAAATCCATTTATCCTCAGCCACTTTATAGGAATATAAAACTGCAAGATGTTATCGGATAGGGACTTCCCAAATTTACTATTAAACAAGTCATTACCTATTCAAAGTTAACCATCAATTCAGCCATAGAACTTTGTTTTAGCTAATTCAGCCACAAAACTAAAACAATGCATGATTTCTACAGTAATGTAAGTTGCACATTTAGAATTGGGAATAGTAGAAGTCCAAGAGTCATAATAGATTTGTTTTTTTCCCATCTCCTACAGACATTTTAATGCACTCCTTCAGCTGCAAAATTAAGTTGTGAAGACTTTTGAAAGGCCAAGAGAAACATTTTTTTGATTTTAACTTCCCATGGATGATACTCAGGGTACTTGGCGTTAAGGATAGAAGACCAAAATCTTACTTCAATATTCAGTAAGGGGAAAATTCCTTTGGCATGGACTAAGTACTTCATGGTGGCAAGATCTCATGGATGATACATAGGATGATAGCTGTAAAGATAAAAGACGAGACTTCCTTCATTATTTAGCAAGGGGAAAATTTCTTTTGCACGGATTAAGGACTTCATGGTAGCAATATCTCTCGCTTTATGGATTTTTCTTGACTTTTGGAAGGACAAGAGAAGCTCCTTTTGCCTTTAACTTTCCATGGATGATAGGGGGCACTTGGCTCTAAGAATAGAAGACAAGAGACTTACTTTATCATTTAGCAAGGGTTGAATTGTTTTGCCAAAGACTGAGTACTTCATGGCAGCAAAATCTCTCACTTCAAGCCTTTTACAAATTACAACTTCATTTTTGGAGTAAGCTTATCCTAGCTTAAAAAGGTGAGAGTTCTTTTCTTTCCCATTACTATCCTAAAAGTAAATTCTAGAAACCCTCACATGTCAATTATATTCTCATTTATACAAGTGAAAGAAACAGATGGAGAACTGAATTAAGCAAAATAACTTGCCTTGCTTGAGAAATGGTTTTATTAGACCAATTGTTCACACTGCTCATGTCTTTGTCCAGTAGAATACTTTGGTTGCCATAAAATAGCTTCCGTGAGTCAATAAGAGTACCCAAGTATTCCATAGGGAAGAAACCTTCCTTCATTTGAAACTTATCACAAATTACTTTCTTCATTTCCTCCTTACATTACCCAGGGAAATATAATTCTGATTTTTTTTGTTGATTTTCTAGTTTGTTAAATGACAATAGAAATTCAAAGACTAAGTTATGATAGGACCTTTTAATTCCTTAATTGTGATAATGATGTCATCTGTAAATAGTAGGTGACTTAATTAAGCTAAAGCCATTATAATTAAACACTACTAGAAAAATGGGCATCAGCAACGGCTGATGCCGTTGCTGAGCCGTTGCTGAAGAGCATCAGCAACGGTCGCGCCGTTGCAATAGAGCCGTGACAGAAAGTCGCGTTGCTGATAACTTAGCAACAGATCAGCAACGGCCGCTCGGGCCGTCGCTCAAAACATTATCAGCAACGGCCGCGCGGGCCGTCGCTAAAAATATTATCAGCAACGGTGTTGCCACAGACCCGGAGCCGTTGCTCATAACATTAATAGCAACGGCCGCTGAGCCCGTAGCAACACCGTTAGTAAAAGCCCGTCGCTAAGCCGTTGCTGTAGGTCATCAGCAACGGCTTTCGATAAACTTTTAGCAACGGCTTTCCCACGGACGGCCGTGGGAAAGCCGTTGCTGATGATGTGAACCTGGTGACGAAAAAAATTAAAACTTCAAATTTCCATTGATACATTGATACATTATCTGATACATAACTCACACACCCATACCCTCATACACACATTCATTCACACATCACAAACACACCAAGATATACATCAAAACAATTATATTTATATTGATAATTATCCACGATAGTATAAAAACAATTCAAATGCAAAATTGAAGTATCAATATCCAAACAAAATAAGTTAAACAAGTTCAATATCTCAGTAACAAGTTCAATATCCAAAAAAAAAATCTCACGATCACGATGGAGGATGGTCTGGATCATATGGCGGGGTCTGGAGTGCTTGAGTGTACACCGGCGTGGACTGACTCGAGGACGATGGATTAGATGATGCCGAAGAGATGTCTGCTTCGGGACGACCTGACATGTTGCGTAGCATAGCATGCATCTCCTCCATCATCTGACTCTGACGCGCGACCGTCTCCTCTAGAGTCCTTATTCTGCTACTATGATCATAACTGGATCTAGAGGTGGACGGCCGCTCACCAGCGACCGGAGGGGTCGGTGCCCCAAGTGGCCCTAGCACGGCTCGCGCATGACCACTATCTGCGAAGCCATATACGCGGCCATGGTCCCAGCCACCTGCGGCCTCGACCCACGATGCTGCGTCAAAGTCCTCGGGGGTACCCCCGCGCTGCACCACCGTCTGGCTGTACGTCTCCTACTCGAGTTTGATTTTTTGTTTAATATTTATCATAAAACTTAAATTATAAATATATAATGAATAATTTAAACAAATATATAGTTACCATAATGTATGCAGCGCGGTTGTGGATGTACTCCCCCGTCCCATGTGCTCGACGGTGAGTCCGCTCAAACACCGCCATCGGGGAGGGTCACTGGACAGTCCCGTCATCCGACACCGTCGTCTCCATTTACAAAACAAATACATTAATTAGTACACATAGTAACAAATAAAATATATAATTAAAAGATATACTTACCATACGGTTTGCGTGCACTGCAAATGCAACAGAGCCGCCGGTGTGACGCGCTGCTCCCCCCGACATGCGATTTCTAGCCGCATTCCGAGAAACCTCCTGCCATCGATCCGTCGACCATATCCCCATGAGCTGGTCCCATATATCCGGAGTAATCCAACCAGGGCCGTATCCCCGAGTCTCCGCGATGTTAGTGGTCCCAGCTCGGGCCATCGCTTGGGACCGAGCCTGCCCCAACTGCCCGTTGTACCTTGCCCGGGAAATAGCCTCCCAGGCAGCGTAAATGAAGGATCTCTAGTCCTCGGCCCATGTATAGCGAGCCTGCAAAATAATAATATCAGTACCAATATTAATATATCATCATGCATGTAAATAATAATAATAATACGTGCCTCAAACTCGCGCCATAACATGTCGACGTGCTCGCTAGGCACGTGAGACCACGTAGGCCATGCCCCGTGCATGTATCGTCGAATAGTAGAAGAAATGCTCCTCGGCACTTCTTCTTGCTCGAACCTGCACAACAAAAATAAATTTTAATATTATATTATGATATAATAAATTTATAATGATTCATAATTCATGATATATTACCGCTCCCCAATCACGCTAATCAATCTACGTGACTCTGTGGCTGGTGGAGGCTGTCACCTGTTCGGCCCGCGTGGCCACCTGCGTCTGGATGTACTAGCCTCGGCAGTATCATCCTCATGAGGATCAGCAACAGGAGGATCAACAGCATGAGTAAGTGCTGGAGTCTCACCGATCGGAGACTCCGAAGCTCTCCTGCGTCGATAACCACGACCAGACATATCTGTCGAACAGACATATAATCAGATTATTGTATAAATAGTAGAGACATATTTAATAAATTAAATATATACTTTACAATTATTCCTCATCATCTGAATAATAGTCTTCGAATTCTTCTTCTTCCTCCTCTTCTTCCTCTTCTTCATCTTCTTCATCATCTGGGCGCGTATCGGAGAACAAGAGAGATGTTGCCGAAATTTAGAATAATTAGTTAACAATTAAAATAAAAACGTAAGTGCAGTACAAATAACTATATTCTCAAATTGTCCAATAAGGGACAATTCAAGAATTGTACGTCGTATAAAAGATCATCTACTTCTTTTACACGAACATACAATCCCCGAACGGATCTAAGGTTTTGCTAAATCATATCCGACTCGTCGATGCGTACGTGAAACATATCAACTTGTCGGATGGATGATTATTTTCTAAATGTTTCGAGACAGTTCGAGTCCATATTGGACGATTTCGGCGCGCGTCCGAAGTGGACGATTCCGGCGTGGGTCCGAAGTGGACGATTCCGGCGAGCGTCCGAAGTGGACGATTCCGGCGCGAGTCCGAATTGGACGATTCCGGCGCGCGTCCGAAGTGGACGATTCCGGCGCGCGTCCGAAATTAATCTAAACCCTAATAATTAATCTAACAAATTAAACAATTAATCTAAACAATTAATTAACAATTATAAAACAATATAAATTATATAAAATTATAAATTTCGGCGCCGGAGTCCACCCTCCGGCGCTGGAGTACAGTGGCCGGACACACTGTCCGGCCACTGTACAAGGTCTGGCGGCGGCCATCGGCCGACCGCCGCCGGCCGAAACCCTAGAAATAGGGTTTCGGTCGGATTGATTCCCGCCGGCCGCAACGGGAAGAGACGGCCGGCCGGCGAGGCATACCTGAACAAGTCGGCAGCAGCGGGAGGAGGAAGAGTCGTCGTCGGCGTCGGCAGCAGCGGCGGCGAGAGGCGAGAGCAGCAGCGGCAGCAGCGGGAGGAAGAAGGGTCGGGCGCGACCGGTGCCTTATATAAACTTATCAACAACGGCTCACTCGCCCGTTAGAAAGTCGTTGCTGATAAGTTATCATCAGCAACGGCTCACTTGTCCGTTAGAAAGCCGTTGCGGATAATTAAAATATCAGCAACGGCTCGCCTTTCCGTCAGAAAGCCGTTGCGGATAATTAAAATAATCCGCAACGGCTCGCGTGTCCGTTAGAACGCCGTTGCAAATAGCAACGGCTTGAGCGGCCGTTGCTGATAGCCGTTGCTGAAGACCTAATTTCTAGTAGTGAAACCGCAAAATCAACTTAGCAGCTACAAGTTAATTAAGGATTTCAGAGAAAAGTTGCTATGAACTATAATCATATGCAAGCTTTCATCTAAGTTGTCTTACTTGAAATTGTTCACTCTAGATCAATTTGATGTAAATTGAATTGACTTTGATATAATTTTTAGACTCTATATAAGTTCTATAAACAAAACAATTAAAAGTAAACTTTCATGTCAGACACAATTGTATAAAAATATAAAAATCAAACAACCTATTACAAATGTACAATTGGGCATAAAAATAGAGCATTTGTGAATCTAGGTTATATTTTCTATAAAAATCTAGCTAGTCAAAGGCCCAACAAAAAATCACTGGGGCCTAATAAAAATTGTTCTAACACGAATGGAACTTGATGAAAGCTTGACATAATTATTTTTTATGCAGGCATATAATTTAATTGATTACTTATTGTCTCCATGATGATATATTATGTAGACTATCTCCAATTACACTGATCAAGCAGACCCTCATTGTTGATCTTACATGCTAAAGCTTGACGCAAAGTTGATGCTGCCTGGTACTCTCTATTTGAGATTCATCCACAGTTATTGTGAAGGTAATTTGTATATCTCACGTATTTTTTATCGAGCACTTGTAATTTGGTGGTGCACGTTAAGTTGATATTTTTGTAACATTAATGTCACTTTCTCATATATATATATATATATATATATATATATATAATAGTTCCCATTGCTTTTTTACATCATCAGGTGCGATGTTATGTTCCATGCATGTTCCCTTGGCTTCATTACTTTTCTTTGCGTAATGGGTTGATCCGCACAATTAACTAATGTAATAGAAAAACAAATCAATTTTTGGTTCAATTCATTTTTTAAGAAAGAAAAATATTTTTTTTTGCATTGAAAAAGAAAAAACTTGGGTATTTTTTCATTCAGCCTTGTTTTCTTATTCCAAATTAAAATTAATATAAAAACAAAATGTCATTCTTTATAAAAAGACAAATCATTTTTGGGGTTGGTTCAAATTTTAAGGAAAAAAAGGTTTTTATTAGCTAATTGAAAAAAAAAAAAGTTCTTTCAGCTTCAGTTTCTTATTTCAAATTAAATTCAATATAAAAATAAATTTTCATTCGTAAGAAAAAGTATAATACAAGTAAAGGGGAGAGAGGAAAAGGGCAAATCCAAACATAGTTATAATTATTCATTTATAATATACCTTACTATTTGTTTTAAATTAAACAAGACAAAATTAACCCAAAATGAATAAATACATCAGTTTCAAACTGAACTTTAGTTTAATTTAGAATACTCTATAAATTTTTTTTTCCTTGCATCGCGTAGGCGTTCTGTTTTATTTTCTCAACTTTATCTCCGATCAACTAGAAAAATTGCAATTATGGTAAACAGTTATGAGTGCTTTCATACAACATCTTGATGCGATTATATGATAAAACTAGTAAAATTTCAGAGCAACTAGCAGTCGAAGGAACAGTTTGCTTAGTTAAATTTGGTAAAAGAAAATATCATCTATAGTTGTAACAGCAATAAATCTTCTGTTCTGGTGGTGAATGTAGACACATGATAAGTTCTATGAAATCAGGGATAACTATTGCTCTTTCTGCTTGTACTCTGTATACAAAATTAATCTGATCAAACTTATTGTACATTCATGGAGCAAGACAAAACTGGACTTGGGGCAATTCCTGTCACCAAGGCGTTACAAGACTGACCTTTTGTAAATCGTACATATATGTATTTCACTATAATTCTTAGCTACTTTTAGCTTCCAAATCTACATCTCGGTGCAGAGGGATTACAAATCTTTCAAGTCACAAACACGCCCGGAGATAAGATAACTTGAGGGATAGAAGTAACTTGTAATGATTACAACAGTCGAATTTATTGAATGGCTGTGAGATGGTTAGATCTGCTGATGATTTGCAAAGACGATGCTAAGTGCCTGAGATCATATCCATGATTCAAGAGTGTAGTTGAACTTGAATGAGTTCAACCCACTGATATGCGCAAGGATGTCAGAGGAGTCGACGATGTCTTCTTCTTTGATGCTCACCTAGAAATTGAAAGTTTTGTTAGAGACAAGCAGTTCTCTGTTTTTGGTTTGTAATGAGTGAAGAGGAAATTGATTAATGATATGAGAACAGAGGTTATGATTACTTACTTCTTCGTCGTCGTCGAATTCGTTACTACTTGATCTCTGCCTTGATCCCTCTCCGAGTTCATCGTTCTTTGCGAATCTTCCTCGGACTCGAGGTCTGCTGTCTGCTAAAGTTTTTCTACAGGCGTACTGCAGGCAGATGCTTTTCTCAGTTTGAATTCAATTCATATGCATGCATCGATCTTTTCATGTTCATGTTCGTGCGAGATGTACCTTGATCTTTTTGCTGAAGTTTCTGACGTTCCTCTTCCTCATGTACCTCTCTATCTTCTCCTTCCTTTCTTCCGACGACAAGCGGCCGACCTTGTAGTTGGGTTCGTCCGACGTCGAGATGTCGGACGTCGGCACTGGCCGCGCCGGGCCGCTGCATCCCGCCATCAGACGTTGCATGCCGCCGCTCATGTTCACCTGAGGATGAAAACAATGGATTAATTGAAAAAAAGAAAGCAAATGGATTAATTGTGATGAATTCCGAGGCGATGTTTGAAGTAATCATGTCTCGATTGAGTACCTGCATGTCGCCGGAGCTGTACATGCACGACATCGCGTCCTGCCCGAACGAGCCCATGCTTCCTCTGTCGGCGCCGTCGCCGAAGAACCCCTGCGCCGACATCGTTGCCATCCCTCCGCCGAAGAGCCCCTGCGGCTCGTTGCCGCCGACGTAGAGCGCCGCGCTCATGCCGACGCCGTCGAGAAACCCGCACGGTGGCGCGTCGAGCCCCGCCAGCTCCGGCGTTTGCGACATCCCCGCTGCAGCGTAGCACTGCTCCTCGTACGGAGACGGATGCGGGTTCTGCTGCTGCTGCTGCTGCCGCCGGCAGGGTGGACCCCCCGCCCCCGCCATCGTCGGCATATGGAGCATCATGGCGGGGTCGAGCGGGAACCTGCTCGAGATGGCATCCGGCAGCATGATGTGGTCGAAAGGGTCGGTGATGTACGACGATGTCGGCGGAACCGAGAACATGGCCGCCGGAGGGGGAGCCGAGGACGAGGACGAAGAGGAAGGGTAGTAAGAAAGGTCGGGCTCGGGATCGGGTGGCGCCGGAGGGGCGTCGAGGAGGTTGCACATGGAGGACAAAGGGGAGAACTGGGCGGTGTCGACTTCATGGACGGGGTAGCAGAGCGGGGAGTTGGCGGCGACGGCGGTTGTCGCTGCAGAGGATGAGGAGGTGGCGTCCTCGTAGGGAGGGAGGAAGAATCCAGAGTGATCGGAACCGGAGAAAAGATCACCGGCGCCGCAGCAGTCATCGTCGTCGTCGCAGAAATCGAGGAGTTGCGCCGCGATGGGGCTCGAGATGCCTTCCTGCATTCAAAATAATTAACTATATTTATAATTATTTATAAAAAAATATTTCTTAATTTCCCAAATAATTAATGCACGATAGCAAATTAGTTAAACATGTCAACTGTTGACTGTTAACAGGCTTCCTTCGGTTCAAATATGTAAAGAAGCATACTTGAAAAATAATTAATCTGCACTCGGTCTACTCTTTTTTCAAAATACATTATATTTTCGATATGATGCACGTGCGTTTGACACGTGTTCTATATATGATTTATATTATATTAAGAGACTACAGTGCTCTATGTTTCATAAGTTATATAGGAGAAGATGTAAATATATAATTAGGAATTGCAATTTAAAACCAAAGCGCAAGATTCCCCCAAAATAAAAATAATAGTTGCCGTCCCGTCAAAAATCCAAATGGTATAGAGTAGGGTGCTTTGCCGTACTACAACTCGCATGGATTCTATAATGGGCATCATGTGACTGTGAGTGAGTGAGGGAGGACGACAAAGATTGGAAGAGATCAGCAGATAGGTATTTGTTCTTGACAAAGGGTATCTCTTACCTTATCTCCCTTTTGATTGACATGAGCCTCTTCAGCATTATTTTAATTAACTCTCCCAACAAAAGTGGTCATATGAATAAACTCCAATGCAAACCAAATTTTAAGTGCTCACACTTTTTTTAGACAAATTGAGATCATGCATACGAAGTCTACTTCTTTGTAAAAATGATGTAAGTAAATAAATAAATAAATAAATATATAAAATTAGGAGAAGGTCATGCGTGCATGTGGCATGGCTGCATGCATGGGAGTAAAAATCGGGCACAGAACTCAGAAAGCGATCTGAGCTGTTGAGGTTTTATGGCTCCATGTTTCATTTCCAGGAAATGAAAAAGAAAATTGTATTTCTAAGCAAAATGCATGACATCCAAATGCATTCACCTCTAAATTAAGATCAAATCATCAATCTGAGATTTTTAAGCTATAAACATTTATCAGATGCGGAATCAAGAAAGAGGAAAAAAAACAAAACCTTGGCGAAAATGCACCAAGAATGGGACGAAAGAAGGCTTACAATTAAGAGGTGATCATCTGAGGTCGGCTCGCTCATATCCTGCAACATGTTTCTTCCACCAGCTACCTCTTTGTAAATTTGTACAGCAGCCAGAAATGAGGAAGAGGAGAAGAAGAAGAAGAAGAAGAAGACAACTTAAATCACTGGAAAATGAAACCAATACACACACAAGAAGAGATTTTGTTCTTGCAAGCGAGAGAAAGCTCAAGAGGACTTCCGACAACCCATTACAACTCCACCAGATATATATAGAGATGAGAGAGAGAAGAGAGAAAAAAGGTAATCTGTTGGCTTATTATAATGAAATAGCTAAAAATGGGATCTGGAGAAAAAATCAACAGAATACTGGAGAGAGAAGCTGCAGAGAGCAGGGACAAACTAACGCCTCAATGGAAACGTTGTTAATTAAAATTGCTCTCCGCGGTTGACGGAGGACCGCTTGAGCCCACGTGCCGTTTGCCGCATCAGCATCTTCCGTCAATTGTTTCACGTTTTCTTTTTGCTTGTCTATTTAATTTTAATCGAATTCCGTCAATTGTTTCACGTTTTCCTTTAATTCGTTCGTACGTACGGGCATTTCGTACTTTTTGCATTTTTTTCTCCTAATAATTGGCGTTTTACTTAAGATTTGTTTGATCACGTTGTTTTAATGTTTTTTTAAAAGTATTTAGTTAATAAATATTTCAATATTCAATTTTTTTTTTACATTTAATATATTAAAGAATAACTAAAAAAGAACCAACATTGCATATATATATATATATATCCAAGTTGGGAGAATATATTACTCCCTCTTTGCTCAAATCCATGATAATAATGTAATCGGATCTTCTTATAATTAACTATGATTCGTATAAAAGAAGATCAAGATGAGATTAGGGATGATAATTTGACAATGTTTTGTTGGAGACATGTTTCCACCCACCTAGTAAATTTTACTCTATTTACGAAATGAGGTGGATAACAGATTGAAAATTATAACATGCAAATTGCCTCACATGAGATTTTTTTTTTTCAAATGTCTGCCATATTTAACTTGTATAGTTTTATGCTAGCATGATTAATAATATAATTAAATTTTGTTTTATAAATATTGTAAAATTTTCAAAACACATAAATATTTTTTTAATACATAATATATTATAACTTTGGTGAAAACCATTAAAACTCATAGTAGAAGTGTGGAGCATGCCGACTATATATACATTATTGTGTAGGTGGTGATGGTAGAACTATTCGACCCAATGAAACTTGAGAATTAGACCTGATCCGAACTATTTGGGTTGGGTCGGGTAATCGGGGTAGGTCGGGTACAATTCGACCAAATCCGACCATAATCGGGACGGATCTCAGGTTTCAATACTTAAAATCCAATGATCCAAGACTCGACCTGATGACCCGATTATTTATATATTTTTAATTATTTTTAAAATATTTATTTAGAATTTACTTTTAATTATTTAAAAAAATTATTTTTATGAGGTAAACTCGACTACTCGACCCGACCCGGATTAACTATATCGGATTGGGTCGGGTTTATGAGGTGAAAAAATTTGAACTCGGCTCAATCTCACCCGACTTGATTACACTTGGTTAGGTTGGATCATTTTTTCCCCTAAACCCAACCCGACTCGACCCGTGAACAACCCTAGATGATGGGGTCAAGCTATATCAAGTTCTTATTGTTTTTACATTGCACTACACCAGATAATAACGAAATATAATCATGAAAGTTTCGTGCATATTAGTCATCTAGCTTCGTGGCTAATACTATAGTTCATGACAACTTATTACTTAAGTTAACAATATTAAAAGTTATTATTCACAATTAGCTTCATAACTAAAAATAATAGGAAAGATTAGCCACGAGTATTGTCCCTAATATTGTATAATATGTTTGTGACAATAGAATCAGTCATGGCAAGATCAATTAATTAATCGTTATATATATAAAATTAGTTCCAACAATAAATTTGTAGCAATTAATGAACTATAATAACAAACCACTCGTGGTAATTGGAAAGTTTTATTCACACGAAATTTATGTGACAAATATTGGAGTGTTTGCCACAATAACACTCATATATTTTTGTGGCAAATTGCAGTGATAGACACAAAAATAAATATCGTGATAAGAAGCTTGAGAGAGTTGTTGTCACGTTTTTGTTGTTGTAAATGTTTACAGAGCATTCCTCACGATTTATTTTTGTGAATAACATTTATCCAATTTTAGTGACAAATAATATCGTCGTAAATAATTTAAAAATATCAATCACGAATATTCGTGGTTAAGGTTGGATTCACATTTACAACTGTATTTGCAATACAAATCATATGACATAAATCAAATATATCATATCTAACAACGTCTAAAAAATATAGTGTCATAAATAGCAATACTAATTTTTCATCAAAAAAGAAAATATTAAAAAAGTTTGGATTGGTCAAATACTCCAAAATACAATGAGTGTTATCAAAAGTTTATATGACGTCATCAACATTTCATTCTTCAGTCTTTACTTGCGAGCACATATCACAAAGATATCAAGTAGAAAGGACATGCACCATTACCATTATTATTATTATTATTATTATTTAAATAATGAAATCAAATGAGTATTTCAATTATAGTCTAATGTAATATTACATTATTAAACATTATTATTGATATATTCATTGAGACATAAAGAACTTAATTCTTAGCAAAAACTTATAATATGTATATCTGAGCTACCTAGTGCGATCGAAAGAAAGCCTTCATCTTCTCTTCCATTCACTACTAGAAATTGAGTCTTCAGCAACGGCTATCAGCAACGGCCACTCAAGCCGTTGCTATTTGCAACGACATTCTTACGGCCGCTCAAGTCGTTGCAAATATGCTGTATCTGCAATGGCTTTCTCACGGACACGCGAGCCGTTGCTAATATTTTAATTATCAGCAACGACTTTCTAACGGACAAGTGAGCCGTTGCTGATGATAACTTATCAGCAATGACTTTCTAACGGGCGAGTGAGCCGTTGCTGATAAGTTTATATAGGTCACAGATCGCGCCCGACCCTTCTTCCTCCCGCTGCTGCCGCCGCCGCCTCCTCCTCCCGCCTCTCGCCGCCGCTGCCGACGCCGACGACGCCGAGCTGCCGACGCCGACGACGCCGAGCTGCCGCTGCCGACGCCGACGACGCCGAGCTGCCGCTGCCGACGCTGCCGTCCGTCCTCGACCGCCGATTTCAGGTAATCATCGTCGTCCGGTCGTCCACCGGACTCCGACGCCGAAAATTTCATATTTATATTTTTTTAATTTTTTATATATATGTTAATTAATTATTTAGATTAATTGTTTAATTTTTTAGATTAATTATTAGGGTTTAGATTAATTTCGGAATTGTCCACTTCGGACGCGCACCGGAATCATCCACTTCGGACGCGCGCCGAAATCGTCCACTTCGGATGCGTGCTGGAATCGTCCACTTCGGACTCTTGCCGAAATCGTCGAATTTGGACTCGTGTCGAAATTGTCCAATATGGACTCGAACTATCTCGAAACATTTAGAAAATAATCATCCATCCGACGAGTTGATATGTTTCACGTATGCATCGACGAGTCGGATATGATTTAGCAAAACCTTAGATCCATTCAGGGATTGTATGTTCGTGTAAAAGAAGTAGATAATCTTTTATACGACGTACAATTCTTGAATTGTCCCTGATTGGACAATTTGGGAATATAGTTAATTATTTGTACTGCACTTACGTTCTTATTTTAACTGTTAACTAATTATTCTAAATTTCGGCAACATCTCTCTTGTTCTCCGATACGCGCCCAGATGATATGCGTATTCGGAGAACTACAGGGAGATGCTGCCGAAATTTAGAATGAAGTTAGCGGTTAAAATAAGTACTTAGTGCAATATAAATAACATAAATCCCGAATGGAATAGGATAATCTCACCTAAAGACATGAACCAAAGAAATTGTCATTGATTGACAGAATCATGTCGGCTGATCGAAGTTGGATGTACCGACGTCTTGATCGTGGAGCTTTAACGAATGAGTTTCGATTAGGCGTAACGTACTTCCTAAATTTCGCCTATTTGAATCAGAATTTCGTTAGCATCGGTGATCAAATCCGATGTCCGTGCCGCATTTGTTCGAATGGACGATTTTTGGATCGAGAGACTGTCACTCTGCATCTATATACCAAAGGATTTGCACCAAGATATTTTCTATGGACTTGTCACGGGGAGTCACGCGAAGTCGGGATGTCGAGCAATCCTGTCGTTCAGACATATGGTGAACCTTCCTCTGCTGGTGCTTCTTCATCCAGTCAATGTAATCCCTATAGAACTATGATACTTGATAGTCTTGGGGGTCAATTCCACCTGAATGATAATGTTGATCGGCCAGTTCTTCAGACATCAGTCCCACCAGATACTACAGCGGTTGATATCACAGAAGTACAAACTACGGTAGAGATTGAATTACCGAATAAAGAAGCTGCAGAATTTTACGAGATGTTGAAAGCTGCCGATGAACCTTTGTATGAGAATTGTCCTAAATACACTAGGTTTTTAGCAATAACACAGCTCTTAAACATCAAGGCCGATTGTAATATCAGCGGAGTTGCGTATGATCGGATTGCTGGATTGATTAATGGAATGCTGCCTACTGATAACAAGTTTGAGCCAACTTTTTATAAGACTAAAAAGCTAATGAGAAAATTGGGGCTTGGGTACGAAAAAATACACGCGTGCTAAAATAACTGCATTTTATATTATAAAGAAAATGTGCAGTTGGATAAAAGCCCTGTATGTCAACATCCTCGTTACAAGGAGAAGAAATCGGTCTGACAGAAAAATATCCCGTTTAAGGTGCTTCGGTATTTTCCACTAACACCGAGGCTTCAAAGATTATTCATGTCGGAAAAGACAGCCCCCTACATGAGTTGGCATGCAAGAAGTCGTGATGATACAATAATGACTCATCCATCTGACAGTGAAGCATGGAAATATTTGGATACATGTTATCCTTCATTTGCTAGGGATACTAGAAATATCAGATTGGGATTGTGCACAGATGGTTTTAATCCGTTTGGATATTCTGCAACTCCTTATTCAGTTTGGCCAGTGCTGCTGACAATTTATAATTTGCCACCGTCAATGTGCATGAAAGATGAATTTATTTATCTTTCGATGATTATTCCGGGTCCTAAGGGTCCGCGAAATGAAATTGACATATTTCTCAGACCCTTGATAGATGAATTGAAAACATTGTGGACTGAGGGAGCTGTCACTTATGATTGTCATCGGAAGCAAAACTTCAATTTAAAGGCCGCGGTCTTGTGGACAATCAATGATTTCCCGGCGTACGACATGTTGTCTGGTTGGAGCACTCACGGCCGACTCTCTTGTCCGTATTGTATGGAACACTCTAAATCAATCAGTCTTCAGAACGGACGAAAAATCTCATTCTTTGATTGTCATCGTCGATTCCTACCGATTAATCATCAGATGGAGGAGGGCGCACACCATATGACATGGACGATTTGGGCCAATGAATCCATGGACCAGGATGATTGGCAGAAGCCCAAGAAGAGGGCCAACTTGACAACTTCTGTTTTAGCAACCAACATCTTCTATTTTAGCAATCCGTTTAATTGTTGTCTGATTTGGGGTGTTTTAATTCTATTTTAGTTACTATCTTAATTGTTGTTTTAATTATTTTCTGATTTGATATTTTTTAATTGCTTTCCGATTTGGGATCTGTCACGCCCCAAGTTCAGGATCACGTGATCGGCCAGGGTATACGTGCCTATACCCTACAGCTTAATCCATGCACATGCCAACTCATAAAATAGCGGAATAAACAACATCTTTTATTAATGAAAAGAACCAAAATATATTTTCATTTCAAAACAGCAAAGTTTTAAATAAATAGCTCAAGTGCGGAAATAAATAAATCGAAGAGCAATAGTTCTTTAACAAATAAAAGACTGTATAAAAACATGAATGTCCCCACGGCACTACAACTCCAAATACCGAAACAGTGCATGACAACCTACTACAGACTCGACTACGACCCCTAACTTAGGACTGCTATGAGATCATATGGCTCCTCTGCCCTCCAACTGCGCCAAGTGCTCTAGCCCACCTCATCAGTCAGGCTCTGGAAAACAAAACAACGACAATGGGTGAGTTCAAAGAACTCAGTCAGTGATTCTAGCAACCCTCACAAAAAAACAAACATCACAGATAAGATGCACAAAGTAAAACCCTGACTCAAGCAGGAAAAGGTCACAAGGGAGTGACCTGCTAACAGGCCATCCGACCACCACTTGCCCGAAGACAGTTAACACCCAAACGGTGAAGAACAACATGCCTAAGCCTACCATGCCCTAAGGCAAACAACACATACTAGGATAATCGGGAAGGCCCTCCGAACTTATCCTAGTATAAATAAACTTGGGAGCAATCGGGAAAGGCCCTCCGAACTTGCTCCATGAGACACGCAGGGACAATCGAGATTCGCCCATCCGAACTTGCCCCTTTAAGATATCATAAGAGTAATCGGGTAGGCCCTTCAAGCTTACTCTTAAAAGACATCACATGAATAATCAGGAAAGTCCCTCCGAACTTATTCCTTAAAACCACCTCGGGGATAATCGGGTAGACCCTCTGAACTTATCCCACAAGGCCAAACCAGAATAATCGGGAAAAACCCTTCGAACTTGTTCTGCAGGTTGGGAATTACCATCCAACCTCCCGGGCTTAGCCCGCAATCCGGCTCCTCGACGAGCCTCTCCGCCATTCATAAAGATATGTCGCACCATGACCTAGGTCAAGTCTTTCCTACGGTGTCTCATGGGTGTTCCTATTGGAAAGTATCTCAACACTCCAATAAATCAGTGTTATTGGAGTGTGATTTTATTTCATAAATCCGTGTGATTTTATTTCATGCTTAAACTTCTCATGTTCATTCATAACAGATTATGCTGACCATTTTTTCCAATTTTAATTATGCAATTAAAATTTAGTTCACCACAATTAGGGTTTTGTTCTATTCGAAACTGATGTATATAATCCGAATCTGATCTC
This sequence comes from Canna indica, assembly GCA_034359265.1. NCBI lineage: Eukaryota > Viridiplantae > Streptophyta > Magnoliopsida > Zingiberales > Cannaceae > Canna > Canna indica. The sequence continues at coordinate 9,731,066 of CP136894.1, read as the reverse complement.
CAGAGTGTATCCTATGTTTCCAAACTATATTTTCTGATCGAAACGATAGGTTACACGACTATGTTCAGAGAAATACAAACACCACAACAAGCATTATAAAAATAGCACAGATTCATCATCTCAGCATAAAATTCCAGCAACATTGAATTTTCAGCATGTCATGAAAATAAATCTGAAAATTTACAGAAATTAAATCCTTAATTCACCAACATATTAGAATTATAACATTTAGATAATTCTCATAAAAACTATATTTTTAAACAAGATTATCAAGCACTACCATCATCTTTAATCATGAACAACTTTTAAGATCAAGCATTTAAATCAAGAAATCATCTTGCAAAAACCTTTATAGCATCAACATCAAGATCATATTTTCACAAAACATGATTTTCTCCAAAAATCACAGATTAAATACTAAGCATGCTTGAACATATAAGAACTCATTTTAATCATCAATTCGAGATATAAACTATAATCAAGATCCCTCACTTAGGCATTTCATCGAACACCTTGAGGGCACCCTTGCTCCACCCTTGGCCGAGCACCCCTAGGGCCGTCTAGGGCTGCCGAACCCTATAGGAAAAGGTTTAGGGCCTCCTCAAATACGGCACACAAAAAGAACGTCGAGATTTCGAGAAATCGTTGGGAACAAATCAAGAACATCAAGCCTCCAAGAATGGTTTCAAGAAACTCGAAGAAATTCCGAAAGAATGAGGGTAAAACCACTCACCTAATTTGAAAAGATGATTAGAAGCAATCCCGAATGATGGCCCTCGAATCCAGCTTCAAAAGATGATGGCTCAACTCAAGAAGGGGAAGAGAGGGGGCGGCGGCTCACCTCAAGCCGTCGACTTGAGGAGAGAGGGAGAGAGGAAGAGAGAGGGGCTGGCTTCGGCTGGCTCCTCTCGGCTCGGCTCCAAAGGGAAGGAAGAGGCAAGGAGAGGGAAGGGAAGAAGCTCGGCAGCTGGGCTTGAGGGCGGCGGCTCGCAAGAGAGCGGGAGAGAGGAAGGGGGCGGCTGCTCCTTTCTTCTAATGCTTGGGTGGCTCCAAATAGGAAGCCACAATCCAAGGGGAGGGGTTTTTATCCTCCCTCCTCAATCCTAACCCATCTAAACCGTTTATCCAACCCGCATCCTTCTCAGGCTGAATTCGAACCCTCTAACTTAAATTAACTTAATTAATTCTATTATCCACATAACCATCCATAAATAATATAAACCCAATGCACATGCACATCCACATGCCATATAATTAAACACTTGTGCATACGCAAAATAAAAAGATTAAATAAATTAATCTACACAAGCAAAATTACCTAACTCATGTTCTTACTTACCCGAGTTCGCAAACTCGCACCGGATCATGAGTCGACTCGACTCGACTCGACCTCGATCTAGTCCGCTAGGCTGGCAAATACAACCATAAAGAAAAATGATATAATTAAGTATCTAGGATATTACAAGATCTTATTGTCAAAAAATAAAGATTTCAGAGATCTCTTTCTCTCTCTCATTTTCATCCTTGCATAGCCGCTGCGTTAGGTGGTATTAGAGTAGGGATTGCCTTCCTCGATCGCATGGCAGGCGATGCGGGTAAGGCAAGTGGTGGTTCTCTTGATGGTAATCAGAGGATCGAAACCTCTCGATCTGGTGTAGATTAAGGGTAAGTGTTGGCAGCGGATGGATCACAAATTCCAGCATTTGGAACAACGCTTTAAAGAGACTGTGGATCGACTCGATGCTCTAAATATCAGCTCTAATCGAAATAGAAATGACGAAGGGAAATGTTTTGAAGATTAGAGAGGCTGCAGACAACCTGAAGTCAGGCCTGGACCAATACGTGAGCACCGACAACGAGCTTACGTGGAGGATTCAAACGAAGAAGTCGATATGGACGAAACAAGAAGAGCGGTCAGTGAAATGCACGATTACCAAGATTGAGACTCATGTGAGTTTCTTTTGAAGGTTGATATCCCCTATTTTAATGGGAATCTGAACGTTGAAGAATTCTTGGATTGGATTGCAGACATAAATCTATTTTTCAAGTATATGGAGATTCTTGAGGCCAAGTAAGTGAAACTTGTTGCTTGCCGATTGAAGGGTGGAGCGTCCACATGGTGGGAAAGATTGCAATCCAAGCGATTTCGAGAGGATAGAGCACCAAACAGAACTTGGTATAGGATGAAACAACAGTTGCAAATGGATTTTCTTCCACCTGATTATGAGCAGATATTGTTCCAGTCGTATCAACGGTGCAGTCAAGGTTCGAAATATGTGCACGAATACACTGTTGAATTTATGCAAATTGTTGAGAGAAATGACTTGAGGGAGACGGAAGGTTAGCAGGTGGTGCTATACATGGGAGGCCCGAGGTCCATTATCCGAGATAAAATAGGAGTCCAAGTAGTGCGAACACTGTCTAAGGCAAGGAATATAGCGTTGAAAGTTAAGCTGATGTTGCAAGAGAGGAGCAAGTTCGGCTACCCTCGTAGGAATTATACTGAGGAAGGTTCTCGTCCACCAAATGACAAGGGCAAGTCCCCAGTCGATGCTCCTTATCGAAATGATAAGAATAAAGAAGAAAAGAAACCGGTTGACAGTAAGGAAGAACTGAGAGCCACTAATCCCTATGCTCGACCAGTTCTGGGGAAGTGCTTTAAGTGCAACCAGCCTGGCCATCGATCTAGTGAATGTCCTCGCCGTAAGGACAGTCAATATTGTTGGTCGAGAAGAGGAGGATGATGAGATTTATTGTGACCCGAATGGAGATGAAAAAGAGTACGAAGAGGAGGCCGATAGTGATGAACAAGACCATGTTTTGAGGAGGATGGTGTTGTCATCGAAACAAGAAGACTCCAGCCAACGACACCAATTATTTCAGACCAGGTGCACTATCACCGTTAGATTGTTTGATGTTATTATCGATAGTGATAGCTGTGAGAACATTATCAGTGAAGATGTTGTCGGCCGCTTGGGGCTTAAGACTGAGAAACACCCTCATCCTTACACTATTGGTTGGATCAAGACTGTAGAGAAGATTCAAGTGACCGAATGTTGTAAGGTGCCTTTTTTCCATTGGCAAATACCAAGATGAGGTATATTTTGATGTAGTTGATATGGATGCTTCTCACTTGTTGTTTGGTAGACCTTGGCAGTTTGATGTTGCAGTCCAACATAATGGGCGAAAGAACACGTATAGGTTTGAGAGAGATGGCAACAAATTCATTTTGCTACCCCTAGTTGGGAGTTCCAAACTCAAAGCTACCAAGGCTGAGGGGCTCTTCACGCTCACCCACTCTGGACACAAAATGGAAGCAACTATTAGAGAATCGAAGGAGGTGCATGCTCTTATTGTGAAACAAATATTGGTTGCAGAGGAAACTTAGAAGGAAGCAGAGTATCCCACAAGCGTAAAAGCTTTGCTCGAGGAATTTGGTGATGTGATGCTCGAGGATGTACCCGTTGGCTTACCTCCTTTGAGGGATATCCAACACCATATTGACTTAATTTTCAGTGCTAGTCTGCCGAATCTGCCCCATTACTGGATGAGCCTGAAGGAGAGAGAGGTCTTGAAGGAGAAGGTGGAAGAGTTGATGCGTAAGAGACATATACGGGAAAGCATGAGTCCTTGTACTATTCCTGCCTTATTAACCTCCAAAAAGGATGAAAGTTGGCGAATGTGTGTGGACAGTCGAGAGATAAATAAAATTATTGTGGGTTATCAATTTCCGATCCCTAGACTGGATGATATGCTCGATAGGTTGCATGGTGCCAAGGTGTTTTCAAAGATCGATCTTCGTAGTGGGTAACATCAGATTCAGATCAGACCCGCGGATGAGTGGAAGACTGCTTTGAAGACGAAGGAGGGCTTGTATGAGTTCCTTGTGATGTCGTTTGGGCTTACCAACGTCCCTAGCACTTTTGTGCGGCTAATGAATCAGGTATTGAAGCCTTTTAATGGAAAGTTCGTTGTGGTTTATTTCGATGATATATTTATAGTCGATCAAAAGATTAACATCTATCAGATTTGCAGGAAGTACTAACGACTTTGCAGAATAATAAGTTTTATGTGAACTTGAAGAAGTGCAGCTTCATGACCAACAAGTTACTGTTCCTCAGCTATGTGGTTAGTGCTGATGGGATTCATGTGGTTGAGGAGAAGGTTCGGGCTATCAGAGATTGGCCCACCCTGAAAACGATAACCGAAGTTCAAAGTTTTCATGGTTTGACAATATTTTATCAGCGTTTGTCTAAAATTTCAGTACCATTGCGGCACCTATTATAGAGTGCCTCAAGAAAGGGAAATTTCATTGGAGTAAGGACGCTGCCTCGAGCTTTGCTATTCGTAAGGAAAAATTATGTACTGCTCCTGTTTTGGCAATACCTAATTTCGAAGCCTTGTTCGAAGTTGACTGTGATGCTAGTGGAGTTGGAATAGGTGTTGTTCTCTCCCAAAAGAAGAAACCAGTGGCTTACTTTAGTGAAAAGCTCGGCGAGGCCCAGTGCAAATGGACCACATATGACAAAGAGTTTTACTCAATGGTTCGTGCTTTGAAACATTGGGAGCATTATCTAGTCGGTAAGGAGTTTACTATACATTCAGATCATGATGCATTGAAATATTTAAATAGCCAGAAGCATATTAGCAGCAACAAGCATGCCCGGTCGACCCAATTCCTACAGAAGTTTCCTGTCCAAATAGTGCACAAGGTTGCTGATGCTTTGAGTAGGCGTGCAGATTTGTTAATTACTATGAGACAAGAACTCGTGGGCTTTGATACTGTTCCAGAAATGTATGAAACTGATGATGATTTCCATAGAGTGTGGGAGGAGTGCTTAGCAAACCAGTCTAGCGATGACTTTCATATATGTGACGATTTTCTCATGCGCGAAAATAAACTCAGAATACTGGATTGTATATGCCTTTTCATGTCCCTTAGCATATATGGGAGGACTTGTCCATGGACTTCGTGTTGGGTTTACCCCGAACACAGCGGGGAATGGATTCAATTTTTGTTGTGGTTGATAGATTATCCAAGATGACACATTTTATTCCCTGCAAGAAGACTTCTGATGCAAACAAAACATCCAAGTTGTTTTTCAAAGAGGTTGTTCGCTTGCATGGCGTGCCTAAGACTATAACTTCTGATTGGGACAACAAGTTCCTTGGACATTTCTGGAGAACCTTGTAGAACTTGTTTGATTCGTCTTTGAACTTTAGCAGTATTACTCATCCTCAGACTGATGATCAAACTGAATCGGTGAACCGAACCCTGGGAAACCTCATTCGCAGTATTTGCGGAGATCGATCGAAGCAGTGGGATTCTGCACTTGCTCTAGTTGAGTTCGCTTACAACAATGTTGTTCATAGCGCCACTGAAAAATCTTCATTCTTCGTGGTGTATACTAAACTGCCACAACATGCCATTGATTTGATTGAACTATCGAGAACCCTCGGAGTGGGTGAGGTTGTTGCTAAGAATTTAGCTAATTAATGGAAGGATGTCCAGGCCAAGGTGAGGTAGAAGTTGGAGCAGACCAATGCTAAATACAAGGCAGCATCGGATCAACATTGTAGGAAGCAAGTCTTTGAGGTGTGAGACCAAGTGATGGTCGTCCTTCGGAAGGAGAGGCTTCATACAGGAACTTACAACAAGTTGCAACCGAAGAAGTATAGTCCATATCAAATTTTGAAGAGGATCAACGATAATGCATGTGTTGTGGATTTGCCGACTACCATGGGATATCCAAGACGTTTAACGTGGCAGATATTTATTTTGAAGAGCCACTATACCCCGATGTTCCAGACAATTCGAGGTCAAGTGGAGGGGACTGACGTGGACGGTTTAGGCCAATGAATCCATAGACCAAGATGATCGGTAGAAGCCCAAGGAGAGGGCCAACTTGGCAACTTCTGTTTTAGTAACCAATATCTTCTATTTTAGGAATATGTTTAATTACTGTCTGATTTGAGATGTTTTAATTCTATTTTAATTGTTCTCTTAATTGCTATTTTAATTATTTTCTGATTTGGGATGTTTTAATTGCTATCCGATTTGGGATCTTATGGGTATAAGTAGGAAGATTATTGTCTAAGAATGAAAATTCTAGACATCTCTCTCTCTCTCTCTCTCTCTCTCTCTCTCTCTCTCTCTCTCATCCTTGTAAAGCCGTTGTATGGGTGAGCAACGGTTCGGTTCGATTATTAATTGAACCGAACCATCGGTTAACAAAACCGAAATAAAAAATTTTGATTAATCATTTACCGAACTGAAAAAATTCGGTTAATCAAAATTTTCGATTCAGTGCGATTAATTTACCGAAGTTACCGAAAAAAATTTATATAATTATAAAATTACCAAAATTCAAACCCAAGCAACAAGATTTAAATCCAGCCCGATAATATATACCGCTCTCACTCTAACCATATGAGCAAATCACATTATTCAATAAGCATTGAACTAATGTATTATATATCTTATGTATAAGCTAAAATAACAATTATATCAAGCACCATGATTCGAACCTGGGCCATTGGAATGTTAAAAATTCTTTTTAACTGCTTAGGCAAACATAGTTATGAGTTATATATTTCAATTTTATATAACATATATTAATGTTCGATTAATTCGGTAAATTAACTGAACCGTCGGTTAATTTACCGAATTGAATCGAAAGCCGAAACCTTATTTTTTTTTTAACCGTTAACTGAATAAAAAATTAATCGGAATATTTGGTTTGATTAATTCGATTTTGGTTCGATCGATTAATTAGTTTTTTAGGTTAATCGATAAATTTTGCTCACCCCTAAGCCGTTGTGTCACCATACCCTAAACCTTGAGAATACCCTGGCCTTGTACCAATGATTTGCCGAAAAATTTGGTCCTTTGTCATTAACGTAGTAGCTTCAGTGGTCTCGGCTTCTGCAACAACCATAACATCTTATAAATCAAATCAATATGAAAAAAAAAAAATATGAAACATATTTAGTACATATAAGAACTAGCTTATGCACATAGAAATTTTTCCTTCGCTTGATCATGAGTCCATCCTTTCCCCTCTTTGAAATGAACACGCTGATACATCTTAATTAAGTTACCAGGTGCATCAGTAGTAGTATCTCGCTGTATATTATAAAAATAAAATGATAGCACATTATAATTTAAACTTTCAACATAAAGCAGAAAGAAACACCAAGAAGGTAAATAAGAAAATGAATGAAGAACCTCCCAAAATGACGAAACAAGTATTTAACAACACTTGGGTATCAAAAACTCTTAAAATAATCAAAGAAATAAAAACTAAGATATACAAACTTTGAAATAAACATTCTCGTACCAGGTCATAAAGATGCTGGATAAAAGGTTTTGAGCCTCCACAATGATTAACCACTAGGTTCTTGCAATTTTTGATATTGACCTCACTTCGTTTATGATTGATAATACACATTTATATTGAAAATCAGTTTATCAAGTAACATCGTCCAGCTCAAAATTATCATCACCATCCATGCTCGCATATCAATAGGTTATGCTAAGAGTAATATCGTCATGTTTATTGAGATATTCCTGAAACTTTGCATCCATAAAATGTTTGCAAATCATCTGCCAATCTCTCTGTGAGACTCCATCATACGGACTTCTCGGTGCTAATTCATTTCCACCATTGTCTTCAAAGTGTTTGTTCAGCTTTGCTATATATTCCTTGAATCGTTATTGGATCAATAGGTTGATTGCAACTCTCACGTGATGAGTCTCAAGATCAATATCAATTTATTCTGAAAGTTCAAAATAAATTATGAGTGTAATAAGGAAAAATAAATATTTTAAAAAATGTATTTAACTAAAACCAAGTTAAACTTTTGGTAAAAATTGGTCCTCTAATCAAATTTAACTAATTTTTTAAAACTAAAACTTATAAAAGGTGGAGTTTGATGAAGATCTTCGATTTCAAATCAAGTACACCAGTGCATATCAGAATAATGTTTGCCAAAAACAATACATATAAATGGTTTATGCAAGTTCACCACCAAGGAAACTTTTGATAGTAATGCAATATCATATTTGACACTGTTGACCTAATTTGAATTGCATTGCACTAAGACTAGCAAAAAAATATCTTGTAAACGCTCTTGTTCAGATTCAATGAGACTTCACATACTCCTGAACTACACGAAGGCCCTTTGATTCTTCTCTGTAATCCTTGACAACAACATATGAGCAATCCGCAACTTTTTTAGCCTTACCCTCTGAATCAAATTTTGCACAAGAAGACATCTTCTTGCACTCGAGTAGTATCTAGAAGAAGATGATTTCAAGTAAAATGCACCGTGTGAAGGGAAGACCACAACCACCACTAGGCTTCAGAGTTAGAGTAGTGTTTGATAAATTTAACTAAACTTACATAGCTGACTATTGACTAAATCCAGAACTTGAACCAAACTTGTGGAAGAGTTTGACGTCTTGACAGTATAATTTTATTGGAACTTTCGAAAGAAAATGAGAAGATAACAGATGAGAAGAAAATGAACTTTTGGAAAGAGAGAAGAACACATCAATGGGAGTGTGGAGAACAGATCAATGGGAGAAAGGAACATTTTCAGCTTGAGATGGAACCACTATCCAGGGCAAGTAAGGTCGTCGTCGTCCATGATGCCTTCATCGTCCACGGTGCCTCCAATTGTAATGTCTAGGAGAAGAATGAGGTGAAGCCCTAGCTTTGCTTCGTTGATTGGTCTTTCGTCTCCTTGGCTGCTCTGCATGGTGAGCGTGAGAGCAATGGAGGGAAGATGGAGAGTTATTTTTTTTTGCTTTATTATTAGATGAGAAAATCGAATAAAAACAAATTTTGTGAAGCAAAATAACAAGGAAAATAATGCATTGTACTGAAAAGTTTCTTTAAGTTCGAACGTACTCTCTTTTCTATTTTTTTTTGTTTTTTAATGAGAGAATATTTTAATAGAATAAAATACTACTACATGAAATATATATATAAAAAAAAATGGTGCAGTATAAAGAATCCTTTGTTATTTATGTGTATGTTCAAAGTTCAAATTTTTTCCTACTTTTGTTACCCTATTGTCTTTTATCATCATCCTATGTTGATTAAAATTACCTATAGCATTACTTGAATTTGTGTTTTCAATTAAAGCATCACTAATAAGATTATGGAATACTAGGCTTGGCAAATTTCAGAATGACCCGATAGCCCGACATGATATCCTATTGTCATTATCGGGCCGACCCGATAAGGGTGTAAGTTGAATGTTCACACTAGAGGGGGATGAATAGTGTGTACCGCTAATTTTAGGTTAAGTTCAATTCTTTGAATAAATTATTGATTTTAATACAAGTATACGGTAAAATACTATGCCAATAGTACATTAATGATTTTCTATTATGATGGTTGAACTCAACTATGCCGGGACAACCATGAGACTATTTGACATGTAGTTATTTAAGGAATTTGCATAGAAATGCAATTGGTAAGAGTACCTTAAAATATGTGAGAGAAACAACTTGACTACCAAGAAGCTCATACATATTATTAGAGGATTCCTTTACTCCACTAAAAGGAAATATAGATTTATTAAACTATAATGAGGGTAATATAACTTATATTATTAATGGAAATATCATTTAGATAATAGTCAATGTCTTTACGATATATATAAATGTGTTCTTACATTTTGTATTTTTTTAAATTTTAGATATCTCAATATGTATGCTATATCACCACGTGGCATACTTGTTACTAATAAGTGGTTAGGATCAAATTTTGATGATTGGTATCACATTATGAGAATTGTTCTCATGCATGAAAAACTTATCGATACGATCGATAAGCTTGCCACAGAAGTTCAATATGAGAATGACGCATAGGCTACTAAGATTTATCAGAAATACTTGGATGATTGTCTGACAACCAAATGCATCATTCTCGCTTCTATAAGCTCTGAACTCAGACGAAACATCTTAAAAAGATGTTTGGTGCACAAAGCACGACAACTAGATACCATTAATCTAATGCCTTATTTGGATCCAAATGAACTCTTCAGTTGTGCCCCATGTCCATCATATGATTGATCTTATTGAAAAACTTGAGAAGTTAGGGGGTAAAATGGGCAAAGATCTCTCTCAAGAATTGATCTTGCAATCTCTACCTGAATCATTTTCAAAATTATTTATTTATTTTAATATGGATAAAATGGATCTTGATCTTTATGAGATGCATAGTATGTTGATTAATTATGAGGGTCAATTTGCATCCGAGAAGAAGAAAGGAATGGTCATGATGGTTGACAACTCTTCTAAAAGGAAGGGTAAGGGTAAAAGAAATCCGAAGAAGAAGCCTATTGCGCCTAAGGGTGGTGTGACCAAACCCAAAGGCATTGAAGGCAAAATTGACCAATCTGATGTTGAATGTTTCTTTTGCAAGAAGAAAGGACATTAGAAGAGAAACTGCAAGGATTATCTTACATCTTTGAAGGATAAAAAATAAGGTAAGTTCTTAATGAAAAATGTTTTCCTGATTTCTTTAACTACTACTAATTCTTCATCGTGGGTGTAGTTGTTTTAACATCTGCAATACGTTGATGGGGCTATAGATAAGTAGAAAGTTGAAGAAAGGAGAAGTTAATCTTTAAGTTGGGAGTGGTAAAAAAGTTGCAGCCTTAGTTGTAGGGTCAATTTCTCTAATAATGTCTACATGCAAAATACGAGTGTTGGAGGATTGTTCTTATATTCCTAAATTTGTTTCAAACATAATCTCAATTTCTAAGTTGAACAAGCATGGTTTTCTTATTATTTTAGATAATGATATTTGCACTATTTATCATGGTGATGATTTTTATGTAAATGCATGTCTCCAACATGGTATATAGCTTACCTAACATGAATCTTAATTCAATTATGCATGTTTCTAGTCTTAAAAGAAAAATGTATAATCAAGTAAATAATACATACCTTTGGCATTGCAGGCTTGGTCATATTACAGAGAGAGGGATCAACAAGTTGTACAAAAAATATTAACTTGACAAGTATGATTATGAATCATACCCAACTTGTGAATCTTGTCTCAAATGAAAGATAACCAAATCTCCATTTACTAGAAAAGAGTAGGCCTCTCAGCCCAATTCACCCCGTTTTCCTAAAGTTTCGATTCACAATACGAGGGGTTGAATTCGGAAATGCGCCATGGTGCGTCGAAGCTCTAGAATAGCAGGCAAATCAGGCAGGTCCTCTATCCAGAATGCTTCTATGATAAAGGCGGCCAGGAACGAAGGCTTTGTGGAGGACACTCTGGCCTCTCCCCCTGGGGGAGCCATTCCAGATCATTTGGGGTCTATTGTCTTTGATATGGGGTCTGACTTGGACGTTGTGCTGCTTAAAGATATAGAGGCGCTGGGGTTTGATCGCTCTGCCAGCGCGGATAGGGTTGTCAGAGCCCTGCGGGTGGTAGCCGAATAACGGGTGTTTGGCCAGTTTATGGTCTTATGTTTATGTTTTTGTAGAACCCCATTGTCATGTTTCACAAATTTTGTGCACTTTAACGTCACTTTGCACAGAGGGGAAAGAATGAACTGCATCGGGAATATATCCGACTCTCGAAGCTTCTCAGAATTAATAACGAATGCCGACCTTCTGGACTTTCCCATTTCGGGAAGTTCGTTCACATGGACTAACAATCAACAACCTCCATCTCTGGCAAAATTAGATCGGATTCTGACTGATAGCGCTTTTGCAGCAATGTTTCCCCTTTCGGTGGCATTATTGGGCAATAGGAGATTATCCGATCACAACCCTCTTCTATGGCATTCTTCTTCCAGGGCAGACTTCATCCGTAAGCCTTTTCAGTTGGAGAATGGGTGATTGAGGTCAGACCAGTTTTCCAATATCATTCAGGCAGGCCTGGTCCCACCTCCTTCGGCGCAGCCTGGGGGCTCGCCGCTGGCCATCTGGATGTCTAAATGGAAATCTCTCAGGCGTATTATCTTGGATTGGGACAAGCTCAGACGGGCTTCATGGGCCAAGGTCAGAGTCGACACTGAGGCTCGCATTGATGATTTAAATAACAAGGCAGATTCTGGATCCTTCTCCACGACTGAGCTATTTGAGCTTAAGAATCTAAAAGAGATCCTAGATAACTGCTACAAGGACACCCTGTATCTTCCGAAAACAGAGGGCCAAAAAAAGGTGGTTAAAGGATGGGGACCGCAGCACCCACTATTTCCACCTTTGTGCCTCTAAGCGTAAGAAGATCAATTGGATCTCTTCCATCAACACCGGGGGGACTCACGTCTTGGATCAGGAAGGAATCGCAGTTGTGTTCAGAGAATATTATGCATCTTTGCTTGGGAAGGAGATTCCTCCCCTTCTACAAATCAAATGGAACCTCATTTATGAGTCTCCTGACATAAGTCTTCTCGGCCTTGACAATCCTTTCACCATGACTGAGGTTTTTGAGGTTATTAAATTGGCCAAGAATTTCAAATCACCAGGATCGGACGGTCTCATCATGGAGTTCTACAAGAAGTTTTGGCCTCTTATCGGCACCCAAGTCCTGGATATTCTCTTGCAGCTTCAGGCCGATCCCAGCATCATGGGTTGTATCAATAAAGCAAATATTACTCTCATCCTTAAAGCGCAAGGGGCTAGTGAGCTGAGTGGGTTCAGACCCATCATCTTAGAGCACAATATCATCAAATTTTTTTCCAAACTCCTAGCCAACCGGTTATCACTGGTCATTACAAATCTGATCGACAATAAGCAAGGGGCCTTCACCAGGGGGCGCAACACAATGGATTACTTTATGACAGCTGTTGAAACAGTGTGGGATCATTGACCCGGATGTCTGCCTTATTAAAGTGGATTTCGAAAAGGCATTCGATTCAGTTAACTGGTCTTTTATAATCCAGATGCTCAGAGCACGAGGGTTTCCCCAGGTGGATTTCTTGGATTCAGAACTTGATTCACACGGTAGATTCTTCCATTATCATCAATGGTATCGAAGGCAAAACATTCAAACATAGAAGAGGGCTTCGACAAGGTAATCCATTATTGCCCCTGATTTTCATTCTAGTGACTGACGTGTTATCTAGACTTGTGACTAGAGCAGCTTCTTTGGGTCTTCTTTTTGGCACCCTGGAACAACATATAGGAGGCGGGGTAACTCATATGCTCTTCGTGGACGATTGCTTCTATTCAGTAGAGACTCAGACGCTAGCATCTCATCTTTTGATCTTCTGCTAAAGTGCTTCAACTTGTGCACGGGCTTAAAGCTCAACCTTCGAAAGACCAAAGTGATCCACGTTGGCAGAAATGCTTCAAAGGCAGCCTCTGCGGCTTCTAGGCTAGGTTGCTCTACTGGTTCTTTCCCGCTTGAGTATCTAGGCCTGCCGCTGTGGCCTGACGGTCTAACAAAGGTAGATTGGATGACGGTCATCTCAAAAATGGATCGGTCGCTGGCTTCATGGCAAGGCCCCCTTCTCTCCATAGCCGGCCGCCTAACTCTAGTAAACAGCCTACTCACGAGTCAAGTTTCTTATATATTCTCGGTGTACAAGGCTCCTGTCTGGGTTATAAAGCAGGCTGAAAAAAGACGAAGAACTTTTTTTTGGACAGGGAGGCAAGAAGCGGATATCAGGGGGAAATGTCTAGTTAGCTGGGACGCCCTTACCTATGACAGATCTGAAGGTGGCTTGGGAATTTTGGACCTGCACTCACACAATCTTGCCAGATTGGGGAAATGAATTTGGAAGCTGATACAACCCGTGGGTATGCCTTAGAGGGAAATTTTGATAGCTCTATACCCCCGATTACGGCTGCTTAGCCAAACGGATAGACAGAGGTTTTCCTATGTATGGCGCGGGATATGTAATCTGTTCAAAATTTTCAGGATATCTCTCATATGTCAAGTCGGAGAAATTTCCTCTTTTCAGTTTTGGTTGGATCCTTGGCTATACGGAGAATGGTTGCTTAACATATATCCTTCGCTGTTCCACGCGGCTTCTAACCAGAACATTACAATTGACGAGGCGAAATCAAGGATCCCTTCGGGAGATATCTCTGGTTGGTCCATCCAGTTCAGATATTTGGTTCCCACTTACCAGCTAAACCGAATGTTGGAAGACCTAACTCCCTTTCTGCATTGTTCTGGTCCCGATGGATATGTTTGGAAGTGGAATACTAATGGGATCTTTTCAACCAGCTCTCTCTACTGGCTTCTAACCTTCCGTGGGATAGTGGACCCGCGAGTTTCCTTCTTATGGCAAAAGAATTTTCCTCCGGCCTATTCACTGAACAACTGGCTGATTGAAAAGAAGCGACTCCCTACGAGGGACCGACTGATCAAGCACAATGTCACTGTTCCTGCCTCTTGCCCTTTATGTAACATGTTCGATGAACCGCACCCGCATATGTTTAGAGACAGCGACTTCACCATTCAGGGATGGATCACCTTCTTGCATCTTTCAGGAAAAGATATCTTCTCAATCGACTACTCCCCATGGGATGCCACTCCCCCTCAGTAGTCATCCACCAAGAAAGAGCAATTTAGGCTGGTAATGCTCTGGAGATCCATGATTTGGCAGGAGAGGAATTAGAGAATTTTTGATAATAGCATTAAGTCTTACTTTGAGCTTGTAGCGGAGGCTTCTGTGGGTGTTTGTTTTATGAGTAATTAAAGATTTTGCTCAGGGGCTTCGGGGGTGCCTGAAAGCCTTGTAACCTTTTAAAAGATTTTTTCTCCTTCCCTTTACTTGTATCCTTTTCACATCTCTTGAATATAATACAAGTCTTCTTTGGTTTTAAAAAAAAATCTAGTACAAGGTGAGAAAGTTGTACACAAACTGCTTAGAAGGTCTACTCGTCAACGTCAAGCACCAAATATATTAAATCTAACGGTGCAAGATGTCTGATGAGCTTGATCATATTTGTACGTGATGATCCTAACTATTCATAGTTCTGACCGTGAGAAATGACAAAAGGCCATGGAATGTGAAATTGAATCCATGAAGATTAACGGAGTATAGACATTGGTTGAATCTTCAAAGCATATAAAACCTACTGTGTGTAAATGGGTTTACATGAAAAAGATTGGAGCAGAGAAAAGATGGAGACCTATAAAGCTCGTCTTGTTGCCATGGGATTCGTCAAAAAGAAGGAATAGATTATGATGACACATTCTCTCCTGTGGCAATGCTCATAGGATTCTACTTGCTATAGTGGCGTACTATGATTATAAAATATGACAAATGTATGTGAAAATAACTTTCCTTAATGGGAAACTAGAAGAGGATGTGTACATTACACGACCTGAAGGTTTCACATCTCCGTCTGATCATAATAAAGTTTGTAAGCTTCAAGAGTCCATTTATGGATTAAAGCGAGCTGGAATATTCGTTTTAACAAGACAATTGAAAAGCTCAAATTTGTTAGATGCGAAGAAGAACCTTATGTGAACAAAAAAGTTAGTGATAACACAATTATTTTCTTAGGTTGATGATATTTTGCTCATTGAAAATGACATACCAGCATTACATAATATCAAATTTTGGCTATATGTACAGTTCTTCATAAAAGACTTGGGAGAAACAACTTATATATTGGGAATAAAGATCTATAGAGATAGATCAAAGAAGCTGCTTGAGCTTTTCCAATTTATGTACATTAATACCATCTTAAAGAGGTATAATATGGAAAATTTCAAAACATTGGAATTACTCTCAGCAGGGAGGATTGTTGTAGAGGAGAGAGAGAGAGAGAGAGAGAGAGAGAGCATGAGCAGGGTCCCATACGCTAGTGCAGTGGGAGCTATCATGTATACCATGATTTGTACATGTCATCTTATGGCTTATGCACTTGGAGTGGCTAGTCGATATCAGGCAAATCCTGGCAAAGAGTATTGGAAAGTGGTTAAGACTATTCTTAAGTACTTAATAAGAACTAAAGACCAATTCCACATCTTTGGAGATTATGAATTAAAACTAGAAGGATATACTTATACAAGTTTCTCTTGAGACAAATATGATATCAAATCTATTTCTGGTTATATGTTTGCCTTAAATGATGGTGCAATGAGTTGGAAAAGTTCCAAACAAACTACTGTAGCTAATTCAATTATTGAAGCAGAATATATATATCAGCTAGTGAAGCTGCTAATGAGGCTATTTGGATGAAAAATTCTTAACTGGACTTTGTGTGGTACCTTCAATAGAAGGAGGAGATCCATTACTGTGTGAATGCTGGAGTTATCGCTCTAACAGAAGAGCCAAGATCACATCAAAAATCCAAACACGTTTCATGGAAATATCACTTGATTAGAGAAATCATTGAGCATGAAGACATCAAAATTCAAAAAGTTGATGGAAAGAAAAATGCAGCAGATCCATTCACTAAACCTGTTGGTGCAAAGGAATTTCACAAGCACAAGTAGAAAATTGAGAATGAAGTACATGATCGATTGACTCTAGTGCAAGTGGGAGATTGTTAGGGATATAGTTGATATGCCCCAGATCGAATCTCATGTGTAATAATTTGAACACATTTTGATTAACATTATTTTAATTCATATATGACATCGGCAACTCTTTTATCATATTTATTGTTAACTATTGATTAATATGATAAAGTCCTTGATTAAATTTTGAGACTTGACATCATGATGGAGATCATAATACAGAGAGTCAAGTCTCTTACAATTTAATTTAAATTTGTTCTTGATCATAGGATCTTTAAAATACGACATTAATGATCCGATTAAATCAAATATATATATATATGTGTGTGTGGGGGGGGGGGTGTGTGTTGGTCTCTATAAGATAAAGATTGACTGATTTCATTAACTAAGTCACATATATAGATGGTGCATATGAAGATATGATCATTGAATCGACTCAATGGAGAATTTTCAATGGTTAAATTATCATAAACTGTCAATAGGATACTTGAAGAATGTGATGTAAGAGTTTTCTTTGACTTGAAATCATCATGGTAATTAACAAGTTATTTATTATACTTTAATACCAGACACCTATTGCCCTAGTGTGATAGTTGAAAAGACATTGGATATGATTAAATGCTTGTAGAATTAATGACGGGTCAAGATGGAATCTGTCAACTATTGGTAACGAATTTAAGCCTTATGTTGTCATTGATTATAAACGACTGAATTAAGACCTTGTGTAATAATTATAGCTCTTTTTCTATTCTAAATAAGTTTGGATTCTGATTAACATTAAAGGTGCTTTAAATTATTTTTTTCCAATTCCATGATCGGCAAGGAAATGAAACATTTCCAATTCGTAATGAAAATGGAATTAACATTAAAGAACTATTGTTTTTTCAATTCCATGGTCGGCAACATAAGAAGAAAAAAATAGGATTTAAAATGAGAATTAATGTTGAGAATTGTTACTCTTTTTCCTTCATTCCATAATCAGCACTATAAAAAGAGATGTATGGGATTAGACAAAACAAAAGAAATTTTTGTCACTCATTTTGTTTGCGGCTTCCATTGATTAAGGAGTCGATAGCAAAGATCAAACTCGATGTAGATATGTATAGAGTCTTTGCACTATCGAAGAAATTTTTGAAATAAGTACTCGCCTCCAGGTCTGTTTCAGATTCGATGTTTAACATATAAAAATAAAATTTTTAAACGCAAATAGATGTCTTTTGGATTGTTATGCCTTCTGCCGCGTGTTATGAACACCGTACAATCCACCACAAATTAAGTTAACATCATATTTTGCATTAACTTAACATTAAATATTTGATATATCAAACAACATTAACTTGAGTTTAGTTCACTAAACAAGTGCTTACTAAAAAAACACCAAAGAAGACATCTATTTGTTACCATTCATCATAAAAAAACTAGAACTAGATTATTTAGAATTCACCAAAGTATATACCCGAATCAGGAGAAGATTTCCCATACCTTCGCAATCCTATTTAAGATTATTAGTTGTCTAATAATAGCTTCAGATTGTTTAGTTGTAATAGAGGCAGGTTTAATAAATCCCTCAGCTGGAGTGCTAAGAGAAGAAGCACTAGAGCCCAGTGCCTATCCGATATTAATCAATGGGGTGAATTCACAGCAGTTGGCAAGCAAAAAACTGAAAAATGGATATATGTTGATCGAGGAGAATCGATTTTCTATCCCTTTTACTTATGCCTTTCCTATGAGCAAGAAGGATGACATACAAATGCTCATTGGCTGCAATTTTATACGAGCAATGAAGGGTGGTCTGAGAATTGAAGAACAATCAATTACCTTTTACAAGAAGGTCACCACAATTACAACCAGAACAGATGCTGAAATTTCTGCATTAGCATCAGTAGACGAATTTGACCTAACTGAAGAAGAGTACCTTGAGGTACTAAGTGCAACGACCACAGGTGAAGGATTTCAGGAATCAGAAAAATTCCAGAGAAGGTTCAAACCTTTATTACAACAACTGAAAGATCAAGGATTCATTGAGTATAAGTATTAAGCTTTATAATGCAATTAAAGTGAGGTTATGACTGAAGCGGGGCCATACTTGTACTACCAGAAAATACGGGACAGTTTGGTCAGTAATAAAAGGAAGTTCCAATTGTGAACCTTCCGTTACCAGAATTCTTTCATCGGAGTAGTGCTGATACACCCGATGATTTCTTTCGGTCCAGCCTGCTTGGTATAGGGTCTCAGCAAGAACTTGTTGAGCTCTTTGATATTGAGAGACAGTGAGCTCAGCATTTGGGTCAATCTGAGACTCCAGGCTGCGTCTGAAGCCGGTTCTTCGGCTGTTGGAGGCCATTCTTCTCTGAACTTCGTGCCTCAATCTGTTGCTTAGACGATAGCTTCTTATTTGGTCATCTATCGTCGGTTGCCTGTTATCATTGCCCGAGATAGAGGGTCTTGGGGCAAGGACTTTTCCTTTGACTTCTTTCTTCTGGTATGGAGTCTTGGTCTATACAGCAGACCGTTGCGCCAGTGTCGAGTATGGCTTGTACCCGAAAGGGTTTTACTTGGGAAATTTCCATTGTAACGGTTATATTGTATAATCTGTTCAGGATTCGCTTGCCTCTTGGTTGATCAATTTTATCAGCCACTGTTGCGTATTCCTGAACCAGTCCAGAAGTGTCTTAACTTTGGTAATAAGCTCTCTGTCTGAAGGTTTTATCCTTTTATCTCCATGGGGTCATCTATCGTCGGTTGCCTGTTATCATTGCCCGAGATAGAGGGTCTTGGGGCAAGGACTTCCGTTCTGGTCGCAGTTCGCAGTTCCGTTCTGGGGGTTTTTCTTGTATTTCTGGCGTATTTTTGGCATAAGAACATTCTGGTAATTCATTGTGTGAGGAAGCCTGGTAGTGCCATATTTCTTCTTCCGACTTTTGTTCTGAGGGAACTTCTTCTTTATTCCAGATATCCTCTTGCTCTTGGAGGAGGCTGTCATCAAAAATAGGTCGGTCGGTGACCTCTGAGCTCAGCATTTGGGTCAATCTGAGACTCCAGGCTGCGTCTGAAGCCGGTTCTTCGGCTGTTGGAGGCCATCCTGAAACGAATTGGGAATAGCAAGATTTTCTCAAAATTTGATCTTAAAAGTGGATTCCATCAAGTAGCGATGGATCCAGACTCAATCCCTTGGACAGCTTTTATTGTTCCTGGCGGACTTTACGAATGGTTAGTAATGCCATTCGGACTTAAGAATGCGCCCTCAATCTTCCAACGAAAAATGGACAAGTGCTTCGAAGGTACGGAAGCATTTATAGCTGTCTATATAGATGATATATTGGTTTTTTCTGAAACAGAAGATGATCATGCAAGACATCTGAAAAAGATGCTAGAAATCTGTGAGCAATGGGGGTTAATACTCGTTCTGGTCGCAGCACGTTTACTTTACTTTTATTATTGTCACGTTTCCTTAGCTGTAAAGGATAAAGGACGATAAGCAAGAATCTAATCCCACTATGGACGTCAATAATGCAATGGACGATGGGGCCCAAAGCGCACCCGCGTTGCAATTATTGAGCTTCCTAAGGGATTCTCCTTTAGCCTATATAAGGCCACCTCTATGGAGTTGCAGAGGCAGACTGGCAATCCCAGAAATCCTCTACTTCTCTCAAGAGTTCTAAGTGTTGAGTGTTTCAGTGTGTAAGCTTTTAAGCGTTAATAGAAGCTTTCAGATTTGTCTACATTCCCTGTTCCCGCGTCTTTTATGACCTGTGAACTCCATTGATCCTTATTATTACTCCGCTCGCGCTCCACCGCAAAACGCTCCATTTTCTGGTCGCAGTTCTGTTTGTGGAAGTCATTTGTTCAGTTTGCTCTTCTCTTGATCAAAAATATCCTTCGGATTTTTGAATACGTAGATCTTTCCTGGTGGCTTCGGAGAAGCTTTTACTGGTGTTTCTCCGATCTTCAGCTTCTGTAGATCTTTGGTAAGAGCGTCAATAGAATCTGATAAAGATTGTGGACTAGCCTTCTCTTTAGCTAGTTTGAGAGTTCTTACTTCAGTTGAGAGTTCTTCCAACTGTTCTTTGATTTTAAAGGTAATTTGTAGAAGGGTGTTTAGTTGTCTAATAATAGCTTCAGATTGTTTAGTTGTAATAGAGGCAGGTTTAATAAATCCCTCAGCTGGAGTGCTAAGAGACTCAGTAGCCTTCAATGTTTCTTTATAGATAGAACTTGCAGCAGTCAAGTTCCAATCACTCATATGATCATAAAACAGAATACAAATACGTTCGACTAATCTTAAATAGGATTGCGAAGGTATGGGAAATCTTCTCCTGAATTCGGGTACTGTTATCCCCTTTATCGTCTATCCTAGATGAGCTTAGTCTAGAGTATAAGTATTAAGCTTTATAATGCAATTAAAGTGAGGTTATGACTGAAGCGAATAATATTTCTTTGTTATCGGATCAACACTTGTGCCTGAGTGAACTATCATGGCCATAGTTCTGTGTCTGCTAGAGCTTGGTCGGATTACCCCTATCTGCAGCAGACTCTGTATGTGCTTACTGAATTGATCCTTCATCGCCGGAGTTACGTGTTTTAGAGGTTTATCCTGGATAGCAGGTCAATCTTTCTAAATCATCATATGCTCGGTTCTGTTCATCCGTCGAGCCTGTTGTAGGGTCTTCTAGCAAAACCATTCTTCTTACTTGAGAGAGGATGTTTTGCGGATCGTCGGCTATGCCCACTAGTTCATCATACTCAGCTGGGTACTCTTCATACTCTTCATGTTTTTCTTGTATTTCTGGCGTATTTTTGGCATAAGAACATTCTGGTAATTCATTGTGTGAGGAAGCCTGGTAGTGCCATATTTCTTCTTCCGACTTTTGTTCTGAGGGAACTTCTTCTTTATTCCAGATATCCTCTTGCTCTTGGGCTTCTTCTTCAGCTCGTAAAGCCCTTATACTTCTTCTTACTGCTTGTATGACCAAAGAAGACCAATCTACCAAGGATATTCCAACATGATGAATGCAAAAATCAACAACCTCAGAGGAGGATACTCTAAGGCAAACAATGAAAGGTTCACTCTACCATCAACCCAATCCAATACTGGGGCCATACTTGTACTACCAGAAAATACGGGACAGTTTGGTGACGTTATCTCCAGATGGGAGTCTATAACGTTAAATCTGGTGAATGAAAGAACTTGGACGGATAATAAATCCAAGGTATGTTTCGTAGAGAATTTATTGGGAGAAAACGAAAAGAAGATGTGGATTCAGTGGAGAATGGCATACCCAGCTGAGTATGATGAACTAGTGGGCATAGCCGACGATCCGCAAAACATCCTCTCTCAAGTAAGAAGAATGGTTTTGCTAGAAGACCCTACAACAGGCTCGACGGATGTCTTCTTTGGTCATCACTACTGGGTGGGTACATGGCTGGACCCATAATAGGTTCTCTTGGTATTTGAGTGATTGGAACTTGACTGCTGCAAGTTCTATCTATAAAGAAACATTGAAGGCTACTGAGTCTCTTAGCACTCCAGCTGAGGGATTTATTAAATCTGCCTCTATTACAACTAAACAATCTGAAGCTATTATTAGACAACTAAACACCCTTCTACAAATTACCTTTAAAATCAAAGAACAGTTGGAAGAACTCTCAACTGAAGTAAGAACTCTCAAACTAGCTAAAGAGAAGGCTAGTCCACAATCTTTATCAGATTCTATTGACGCTCTTACCAAAGATCTACAGAAGCTGAAGATCGGAGAAACACCAGTAAAAGCTTCTCCGAAGCCACCAGGAAAGATCTACGTATTCAAAAATCCGAAGGATATTTTTGATCAAGAGAAGAGCAAACTGAACAAATGACTTCCACAAACAGAACTGCGACCAGAACGGAAGTCCTTGCCCCAAGACCCTCTATCTCGGGCAATGATAACAGGCAACCGACGATAGATGACCAAATAAGAAGCTATCGTCTAAGCAACAGTACCCGAATTCAGGAGAAGATTTCCCATACCTTCGCAATCCTATTTAAGATTAGTCGAACGTATTTGTATTCTGTTTTATGATCATATGAGTGATTGGAACTTGACTGCTGCAAGTTCTATCTATAAAGAAACATTGAAGACTACCAAAGAAGATCAATCTACCAAGGAGATTCCAACATGATGAATGCAAAAATCAACAACCTCAGAGGAGGATACTCTAAGGCAAACAATGAAAGGTTCACTCTACCATCAACCCAATCCAATACTGGGGCCATACTTGTACTACCAGAAAATACGGGACAGTTTGGTGACGTTATCTCCAGATGGGAGTCTATAACGTTAAATCTGGTGAATGAAAGAACTTGGACGGATAATAAATCCAAGGTATGTTTCGTAGAGAATTTATTGGGAGAAAACGAAAAGAAGATGTGGATTCAGTGGAGAATGGCATACCCAGCTGAGTATGATGAACTAGTGGGCATAGCCGACGATCCGCAAAACATCCTCTCTCAAGTAAGAAGAATGGTTTTGCTAGAAGACCCTACAACAGGCTCGACGGATGAAGCAGAGAGCGGGAGAGCAGGAGGTTACTTTCACCTCCCTGCCATCCCGTGTATCCATGAGTTTGGATGACTAGTTGTATGTGCTCCCGGAAGTCGTGAATACTAATTGTAATGTCAGGTGCCGTGTAGGCCAGCTGCGTGCCTGACGTTAGATCAACTTCCATAGAACTGATGACCGAACGGTCATTAGACCATCTTGTGTCTCTGAGTAGTATCAGGGCGTTGACGCCTGCACTCCTTCGATGTAGGGTATGAAGTCGGACCATAATCATGCCCATATGTAAGTGCTGTAGCCCTTCCTGTACTAACACGGAGTAGCTTTGGTCAGTAATAAAAGGAAGTTCCAATTGTGAACCTTTCGTTACCAGAATTCTTTCATCGGAGTAGTGCTGATACACCCGATGATTTCTTTCGGTCCAGCCTGCTTGGTATAGGGTCTCAGCAGGAACTTGTTGAGCTCTTTGATATTGAGAGACAGTGAGCTCAGCATTTGGGTCAATCTGAGACTCCAGGCTGCGTCTGAAGCCGGTTCTTCGGCTGTTGGAGGCCATTCTTCTCTGAAGTTCGTGCCTCAATCTGTTGCTTAGACGATAGCTTCTTATTTGGTCATCTATCGTCGGTTGCCTGTTATCATTGCCCGAGATAGAGGGTCTTGGGGCAAGGACTTTTCCTTTGACTTCTTTCTTCTGGTATGGAGTCTTGGTCTATACAGCAGACCGTTGCGCCAGTGTCGAGTATGGCTTGTACCCGAAAGGGTTTTACTTGGGAAATTTCCATTGTAACGGTTATATTGTATAATCTGTTCAGGATTCGCTTGCCTCTTGGTTGATCAACTTTGTCAGCCACTGTTGCGTATTCCTGAACCAGTCCAGAAGTTTGTGTGGAAAGTTTATTCATAGATTCATGAATACCTACTTTCTTCTGTATTTTCCACTCTTCAGGCTCTTCTATTCATGAATACCTACTTTAATAGAAGCTTTCAGATTTGTCTACATTCCCTGTTCCCGCGTCTTTTATGACCTGTGAACTCCATTGATCTTTATTATTACTCCGCTCGCGCTCCACCGCAAAACGCTCCATTTCGACCTGGTATCAGAGCTTCATTTTCCTTTAAGGTATTATTCGCTTCAGTCATAACCTCACTTTAATTGCACAGATTTTATTGTTCCTGGCGGACTTTACGAATGGTTAGTAATGCCATTCGGACTTAAGAATGCGCCCTCAATCTTCCAACGAAAAATGGACAAGTGCTTCGAAGGTACGGAAGCATTTATAGCTGTCTATATAGATGATATATTGATTTTGAATACTATGAATACTATCCTGAGGCTCGAGCATACTTTCCCATAAATTCACCCCTACACTGGGATGATCTTCCTGATCCAGACGATCACAGAAGCATCTATGACACCAGACGAATATATGATCGTGCACAAGCAGTAAGAAGAAGTATAAGGGCTTTACGAGCTGAAGAAGAAGCCCAAGAGCAAGAGGATATCTGAAATAAAGAAGAAGTTCCCTCAGAACAAAAGTCGGAAGAAGAAATATGGCAACCTAAGTGTGTACACAGATCAATTACATAAATTATAGATTCATGTCAACAAAAAGATACACCATTCACCAAAAACTTGCATCTATCTTACAACACACATCATATACGAAGAAATTTGTCTGCATAGTTATAAATGCATCAAATCATTATTGAGCTTTGGAAACCATTTAAAGCGGACTTTATAATTAAGTTGCATATTAATTTTTTTTTGACCAACTGTTTAGTTAACATTAAAGTATTAGTTAGTAAAATAAAACAACATTACAACCTATAGAAAGTCCTCATAATCTACGTTCAACACTGTCACTTGGACGAGATTCTTCACAAAGAAGTTGTTCACTATATGCATACTATAGATTCTCACTTAATATGATTATTTACATTTGACGTTGTCATTTGAACAAGGTCGTTGATAAACACATCCTTCTTCATAGATGATATTGTTACTTGGGCAAAACACAGCTAAATTATCACAAACAAATTGTGGATCTATATATTTGCTTTCGACTTGTAGTGGCATTGTGTTCATCCTCTAAACTCGAACTCTTTGAACTAGAATGCTATTTGAGTATTGTGATTTCATAATGTCCGGTCATTTTTAGAAAAAATGTATTAATTTTTCTAGCTAATCATGAATCATCATCACTAAGATGGATTATCAAATATAATAGGCACTACCAGAAAAGTTATAGACGGCTTTTTTTACGACTGTAGATGCAACAGTCGCAGATGCGATAATTCTGCGACTACATCAATTGGTCATCACGTTGTCGCAATAATTGCGACGACATAGTGATCGATGTGTTTGTCGTTGCAACGTTGATTACGTAGCGATAGCAAAGTGATTGCATCGCGGCCACCTTTTGTGATCGTTGCTTGTCATCACAAAACTGTTATAGATCACATATTTCAACTCCACGCACGATCTCTTTTCTTCCCCGCGCTCATTTATATATATATATATATATATATATCTTCCACCGACTAGGGTTTTAGCCGCGACAAATAGAGGAGGGTTTGGCGACCCTCCCTTCCACTTGTCGTGAATTCGCGAGAGTAATATTGAATAAACTATATAACCAAATTGAATCAACATGATAACAACATCAAATACAAAGCTGATACACCAAGCAAAAGATGCAGTTGATACTAAAGCATAAAACACAAACATTAAACACACATCAAATACAAAGAATTCCACAGATAAAATAAAAAAATCATGACACAACATCAAATACAAAACTTATTATCCAATCAAACATTTTATACATCCACAATAAAAGCTCAAAGTTATAACTTATTCTCCTAGATTATCTTTTTTCAATAGGTCACAACATGCAAGTTGCTGTTGGTGATGATTGGAGCGACGAGCGGTGTGACACAATCTCTTCTCGTGTTTAGTGGAGAACCAGAGTTTGATGGATTGCAATGAGAAGGAGATGAAAAAATACGAAAGTGGCGAACAAAGGCCTAGGTGGATGAATGATATCATAATTGATGAAAATGAAGGCGAAGGAGGGTCAACTCGTGAATGCTAGCGGCTACCCCTTTATGGGAAGAACATCACAAGACATAGATTAACATTGCAATCAGGCAATCTTTAAATATAATTAGATTATGGGATTGCTTATGGGATCTTATTTTATGTTATTAAATAATGGATGATTTCGAGTGGGTTTGATTAAAATAATATATTTATATTCGAGTTAGGATGTTTTTTTTTACAAATAAGCGATCAAAAGCACATGATTACATCAACCAAAATAAGGTCAAGCGGCCAATCTTTATTCTAGATAAAATTTTGCTCCTCGAACTTTGCGTACTTAGCAAGTCAGTCTGCAACTTTATTACAATCACGTGTGACAAACTTGAATTCAATGTTCTCAAGTTTGCCTGCAAGGTAATTTATATCACAAATTATATGACGGATATTCCAATAACATTTCGACTTACCTTTAATAGTATCAATTACAATGTTGGAGGATGTCAAGTAAGCATTTTAATGAAAAACTTATAGGACATTAGTTGCGGGATAAAATTGATTAACATGCAACCTTAGAACTAAATTTATAAAAGAAAAAATCAAAATTCTGGCAGTTTATATATGCTATTTTTAGAAATTAACTCAAACATAATAAATCATTGTAAGATAAATAATATATGTTTAATTTAATTATTTAATTTAGTTTTAATTAAATGAACTTACATCAATTAATTTTACTTAAACTATATCACTAATGTTAGTTTTATTTAAACTAAATTGCTGATGTTAACTTTAGTTAAATTAAATTATTTAATTTTTTAATGATAATGATGGAGTAGGGGTGTGCATGGTACCAGGAAGATCCGAAATCGGTTGGAACATACCAAATAGGGCAGGTTCCAGATAGACTCTAATTAAATCTGGGCAGGGTCTGAGACAAAAATTAAGGAACCACTTAAAATCGATTTCGGTTCCGGATCCAACATATCGGGTACCCAAAATTAGAATCGGAACCGGTACTCGAAACCTGTAAATGAACATGTTCCAACAAGGGCACTCGGAACTTGTACCCTCAAACCTGTAAATGAACTGGTTTCAACAAGGTACCCGGAACCTATAAATGAACCTGTTCCAATAGGGTACTTGGAACCTATACCCTTGAACTTGTAAATGAATTGCATGTTCTAATAGGGTACTTGGAATCTGTACTACACCATAGGTTCCGGGTAGAATCCGATTCCAGATCCCAACATGGTAGGGTCTAGTCCGAGTTCAAAACCTAGGAATCAATTTTATACACGATAGGATCAGGATAACATGAAAAATACAAGATATCCGAACTCGTTCACCCTTACGATGGAGGACAAAAGTATCCCATAATGTTAATTGTAATTATATTAAATTATATCAAATTATTTAAATTATTCTAATTCAATTAAAATAAATTACTCAGGTCAATTTTAACTAAATTTGATAAGTTAATTCCAATTATATTAAATTACATAAGTTAGTTTTAATCAAAAAAATTCGGTCACCTTTAATTAGATTAAATCACTTAACTCAACTGTAATTATTATAAAATTATTTATATGTTTTAAAAATAAATTAAATCACTTATGTTGATATTAAAGAGTTAATTTGACAGTATTTGTCATAGTATGGAAATTCATAGAAGACAATTATAAAAGCAATTATTTCATAATATTTATCTATTATAAAATACTTTATTTTAAATTAATAAAATTTTGATATTTATTCTACGAGCTCGACGATAGATTGTTGCTTTTATACTTTTTAAACTAAATCGATTGAAGTTGTTTTCTGAGTGAAACCAAGAATGAAAGGTCTAATCATCAGTTCAGATTAACCCCCATTCCAGTTCAACAACAATGGCTTAATTAACAAGAAACCAATGATATGTAGCCACACAGACATCTTTAGCCTGAAAAAGAAAGAAATCACTGATTAAATAGCTACATGATAGAATCAAACGTCTAAGCGACTGATGATGATACTGCCGTCGTAGTTATCGACGGAACAGGGTCGGTCTGCAATTATTAGTACGTGGATTCCAGAGATGAAAACATTTATGTTTGGTTGGTCATGATTCTGTACATTTATAGCGTGATCAGATATATTCTCTTTTCTCAACTTGTAAACCCCACAAAAAGCTAACATCAGTGCAGCTTATAATCAATGTATTATATTCACACATCGTAGAGCAATAGCAATTAAGAAACAACATTGGAGTTGTGCAGAACACACAAACGCTGAGAATAAAATCTCTCCCCCTGATCGAGTCAAGGCCTCCAGTAGCAGATATGGGGCATGCAGTAGTCCTAAAGACTCTCTGCTCTGACCGGAACTAATTCCCATCAGTCCCTCAAAAAGTGCCCTTCCACTACTGTCTCCAAGCTTTCGAGGCCAGTGACCCAGAATCTCTAGCAATTCCCTGTTGGCTTGGAAGGGCAGCCCCAAAGCACAGCCCAGCGGATCAAACACATATATCTTCTCCAGTGGCCTCTGCCGCCTCTTTAGACCTCCATCGGAATCTCATGTCCTTCCTTCGCAGAACACAACATCTACCTCCACTTGCATTATTGCACCAGCGTGCACGCCTTCCCCTTCCATCGCCTGCGCGCGCATCATCCTTCCCGGGTTCTTTCACCAATTTGGCAAAGCTCATCACCGTGAAACGTGATCCGTGAATTCGCTCTGCAGGCCTCCCCCGGGAATTGAAATCCAGACATATTCCGATTGCTTGAGAAGACATAAGATCCCTTTGCGGGAACCTCTTCCTCTTTCTAACAGCTTCTTGTCTGCAGGTACGTCTGATTGGAATTTTTGCTTAATTAATTTAGCTAACAGTGTTTTATACAGCGACCGGTGTGTATAATTCTCTGTAATTATTTGATTTATTCCTTGTACTTATAGATTCAAACAGCTAAAAAGGGTTTTGGCAGATTAATATACATATGGACTGTGCAACTGATCATCTAAGCCTGAGAAAAGTGATTGGAACTAATAAAACATATCCATATGAACAATAGCATTTGATCCCGAGGTATCCGATGCGGCTTTACCGCATCGCAATTAAATCAAAGGACGAATCCGAGCAAGCCACTTGTCGTCAGAATGCTCCGAACTATGTTGGCCCCTTTGACCGGTAGTCAAATTTTTTGTTTTTCTAATAATTTATTAAATTCTTCTAACTCATCGTTACATTCAGATGTTTTAAAAAGAAAACTGTAATTAATACTAAATAAAGGAAGGTCAATTCAATTTACCTTGCATACTATAACCGAGGTGGTCATTCTGTGTTGAATTTGGGTGGTTTCAAGAATAAAAGTGGTAGTGCAAATTTTCCCTACAAAGAGTAGTAAACGTGTTGAGTCGGCCCACTTGCTCAGGTTGATTCTAATCAGCTCCACTCGCTTTTCAGACTGGAAATGATTCTTTAGGAGGACTATTGCAACTTGGCTTTCTCTAGCTATGTATAACCAGGCTCGGTATACAATTAATTACGTGTCTATTCCAAAAGAATTAATATCTGGCCCGACCCAAACCCATTTAATCAGTTGATGAATCAAGTTTTGGACCTAATAAATGGATGCCATGTACCCAAACTTTACTTAGTTCTCTCTTATGGATGAGATGAGGCCCAGCATGGTTAAATAATATAAATTACTGTTACTTTTTTTTTTTTTACGAACATGGTATGGTTAAATGCCATTTTTGTTGGTTTAATGGTAGAGTTAAGGGTGATTTTTGCCATCGAATTATTGAAAATGAGGTAAAAATATTTTTAAACTTTATTTTGATAGGATTTTTACCCTTAGACAAACGGAAACTGTTGAAAAATATTTTATCTTGGACGGAATACCCAATTAGCAAATTACACTAACAACGTCCAATCACAAGTCGACACATAGGATGCAAGATGATACACATTCTCTCAATCAACAATAAATAAATAAAACAAAATTACATTTCTAACGTGACAATTCTTTTTTTAAAAAAAATATGCCCCTAATTTCACTAGAAAGAGGTTGAGTCCAATCACAAGCCGACACGTAGGAAGTTGGGGCTGTAGCCCCCCCCCCCCCCCTCCACATATTTATCGTTGTCACCTTCCCCTGACAAATCGCCCTCCAAGCTTCCCCTTCCGCCTTCTCTCTTGTTGTCGCCGCATTCGTCATTCGTCGTCTCCTCAATCTGTTTAGTGCCACCACAAGGTCGAGAAGCTTCGCACGCGCTACCACAACAAGCGTCAAAAATCCTACCAGATTGACCCTTCTTTTCCCCAACCTCCTCCTGGGTCTACTTCTGCAAGATGCACGCGATGGAGACCGGCAACCACCAACGTCAATCCCCCCTCCCCCTCCATGTCATGCCCCGCCCCCTTTCTGACGACGACAATGATGATGAAGCGGAGGAGGGCGATGGGCGCCGCAGTCTTATGGGTGGGGGAAACACTCGCAACCTCCATCGTCTCATGGCCAACGGCGACGGAGCAATCGGCGAGCTCAGGTTCACAATTCCAAAGGTGATGTGGTTGAAGGTTCACAATACACTCTCCTCGATGATCAACTCTACAAAGGAGAATATTTTCAGTTGCTACTCAAAAGCATCAGCTGATCGCAAACAATTATATATTGTGATGACAAAAGTCCACGATGGCATCTACGACAACCACATCAAAGGAAGATCCTTGGCTGCCAAGATCCTCATAGCTGGGTATTTCTGGTCAACCATGAAAGCAGATTGCAACCTTTATGTGTGTGGCAAATGCCAGAGATTCTCCGAGGTCTCACAACCACACCCCGAGCAACTTTCAGAAGTCAGCTGGTCGTTCCACAAGTGGGGCATCAACCTCCTCGGCCCGTTCCCTCGAGCACTTTTAAGTATTTAGTAGTAGCAATCGACTATTCACCAAATGGATAGAGACCAAACCCCTATCATCAATTGTGACCGAAAAGGTCCAGAAGTTTGTATGAAAGAACATCCTTTGTAGGTACGATATACCTCGCAAACTCTTCAGCAACAATGGGACACATGCGGTTTATAGATCATCGGTTTTGAGAATTCTACTCGGACCTCGGCATTCGACATCACTTCTTAACAATAGAGGACCCACAAACAAATGGCATGGCCGAAGCAGCCGACAAGATCATCCTGGTGGGAGTCCGAGAGAAACTTGACCATGTCAAGGGACATTGGGTAGAAGAACAACCCGAAGTGCGTCGGAGCTAGAACACAATCACTCCATCTTCTACCCTGGAAACTCCCTATAGGCTCGTTTATAGAGCAGAGGTCATAATCCCAATCGAGACCACATAGCCCAGCCTTTACAGAATTACCTTTGAGGAGTAGAATAATTCAAAAATCCACCAAGCTAAGCTCGACCTCATCGAGGAAGAACGAGAACTCGCCGAAATTAGAAAATAGGCTATGAAGCTCAAAATAGCTTGAAAATACGACAAGCATGTCAAGCCGAGGAGCTTCATAGAAGGAGAACTGGTCATTCGAAAGATCGAACCTCAAAGGAAGCCGACTATAGAAGGAAAGCTCGCCCCGAACTGGGAAGGCCCATACATTATCACAGAGGTCCTCGAAAAAGGCACCTATAGAATCAATGAACTCTTCGAACAGGAACTCCCATGATCGTTCCACGCGGCCTCTCTACGGGCCTACTACAGCTAAGCTTCCTTCTTTAAACTATAAGTGATTGGTGTACTCTTTTTCCTTCATGGTGGATTTCTTCCACTGAGTTTTTCCCTTGAAAGGTTTTAATGCGGCACCACCATGCATAGGTCGTGCTCAGCTCTCGGTGGGACGCGATCACTACTAGAAACTTCGTCTTCAGCAACGGCTATCAGCGACGGCCGCTCAAGCCATTGCTATTTGCAACGGCATTCTTACGGCCGCTCGAGCCGTTGCAGAAAACTGTATCTGCAACGGTGTTCTAACGGAAAACCGAGCCGTTGCTGATTATTTTAATTATCAGCAACGGCTTTCGGACGGAAAGGCGAGACGTTGCTGATTTTTTAATATTCAGCAACGGCTTGCTAACGGATAAGTGAGCCGTTGCTGATAATAACTTATCAGCAACGGCGTTCTAACGGGCGAGTGAGCCGTTGCTGATAAGTTTATATAGGGCACGCTCTCGCGCCCGACTCTTCTTCCTCCCGCTGCTCGCTGCTGCCGCCGCCGCTCCTGCCGACGCCACTCGCCGCCGCTGCCGCTGCTGCCGACGCCGACGACGCCGACCGCTGCTGCCGACTTGTTCAGGTAAGTCTCTTCCCTGCTACCGTCTCTTCCCTGCGGCCGGCGGAAATCACCCGACCGAAACCCTATTTCTAGGGTTTCGGCCGGCGGCGGTCGGCCGATGGCCGCCGCCGGACCTTCTGCAGTGGCCGGACAGTGTGTCCGGCCACTGTACGCCGGCGCCGGAGGGTGGACTCCGGCGCCGGAATTTATAATATATATATATAGTTTATATTATTTTATATTTGTTAATTAATTATTTAATAATTGTTAATTAATTGTTTAGATTAACTGTTTAATTTGTTAGATTAATTTCGGACGCGCGCCGGAATCGTCCACTTCGGACGCGCGCCAGTATCGTCCACTTCGGACGCGCGCCGGTATCGTCCAATTCGGACTCGCGCCGGAATCGTCCACTTCGGATGCGCGCCGGAATCGTCCAATTCGGACTCGCGCCGGAATCGTCCACTTCGGACTCGCGCCGGAATCGTCCACTTCGGACGCGCGCCGAAATCGTCCAATATGGACTCGAACTGTCTCGAAACATTTAGAAAATAATCATCCTCCGACGAGTTGATATGTTTCACGTACGCATCGACGATCGGATATGATTTAGCAAAACCTTAGATCCGTTCGGGAATTGTATGTTCGTGTAAAAGAAGTAGATGATCTTTTATACGACGTACAATTCTTGAATTGTCCCTGATTGGACAATTTGGGAATATAGTTATTTGTACTGCACTTACGTTTTTATTTTAACTGTTAACTAATTATTCTAAATTTCGGCAACATCTCTCTTGTTCTCCGATACACGCCCAGATGATATGCGTATTCGGAGAACTACAGGGAGATGCTGTCGAAATTTAGAATAATTAGTTAACAGTTAAAATAAAAACGTAAGTGCAGTACGAATAACATAAATCCCGAATGGAATAGGACAATCTCACCTAAAGACATTAACCAAAGAAATTGTCATTGATTGACAGAATCATGTCGGCTGATCGAAGTTGGATGTACCGACGTCTTGATCGTGGAGCTTTAACGAATGAGTTTCGATTAGGCGTAACGTACTTCCTAAATTTCGCCTATTCGAATCGGAATTTCGTTAGCATGGGTGATCAAATCCGATGTCCGTGCCGCATTTGTTCAAATGGACGATTTTTGGATCGGGAGACTGTCACTTTGCATCTATATACCAAAGGATTTGCACCGAGATATTTTCTATAGACTTGTCACGGGGAGTCACGCGAAGTCGGGACGTCGAGCAATCCTGTCGTTCAGACATATGGTGAATCTTCCTCTGCTGGTGCTTCTTCATCCGGTCAATTTAATCCCTATAGAACTATGATACTTGATAGTCTTGGGGGTCAATTCCGCCTGAATGATAATGTTGATCGGCCAGTTCTTCAGACATCAGTCCCACCAGATACTACAGCGGTTGATATCATAGAAGTAGGGGCTGCGGTAGAGATTGAATTACCGAATAAAGAAGCTGCAGAATTTTACGAGATGTTGAAAGCTGCCGATGAACCTTTGTATGAGAATTGTCCTAAATACACTAAGTTTTCAGCATTGACACAGCTCTTAAGCATCAAGGCCGATTGTAATATCAGCGGAGTTGCGTATGATCGGATTGCTGGATTGATTAATGGAATGCTGCCTACTGATAACAAGTTGAATATGCTGATGATGACGATCATGAAATTGAGGAAGCTGGAGATGAAGAAGATGAAGAAGAGGAAGAAGAAGAAGAATTCGAAGACTATTATTCAGATGACGAGGAATAATTGTAAAGTATATATTTTATTAAATATATCTCTACTATTTATACAATAATCTGATTATATGTATGTTCGACAGATATGTCTGGTCGTGGTTATCGACGCAGGAGAGCTTCGGAGTCTCCGATCGGTGAGACTCTAGCACTTACTCATGCTGCTGATCCTCCTGTTGTTGATCCTCATGAGGATGATACTGCTGAGGCTAGTACATCCAGGCGCAGGCGGCCACGCGGGCCGAACAGCTGGCAGCCTCCACCAGCTACAGAGTCACGTAGATTGATTAGCGTGATTGGGGAGCGGTAATATATCATGAATTATGAATCATTACAAATTCATTATATCATAATATAATATTAAAATTTATTTTTGTTGTGCAGGTTCGAGCAAGAAGAAGTGCCGAGGAGCATTTCTTCTACTATTCGACGATACACGCACGGGGCATGGCCTACGTGGTCTCACGTGCCTAGCGAGCACGTCGACATGTTATGACGCGAGTTTGAGGCACGTATTATTTTTTTTTTTACATGCATGATGATATATTAATATTGGTACTGATATTATTATTTTGCAGGCTCGCTATACATGGGCCGAGGACCAGAGGCCCTTCATTTACGCTGCCTGGGAGTCTATTTCCCGGGCAAGGTACAACGGGCAACTGGGGCAGGCTCGGTCCCAAGCGATGGCCCGAGCTGGGACCACTAACATCGCGGAGACTCGGGGATACGGCCCCGGTTGGATTACTCCGGATATATGGGACCAGCTCGTGGGGATATGGTCGACGGATCGATGGCAGGAGGTTTCTCGGAATGCTGCTAGAAATCGCATGTCGGGGGGAGCAGCGCGTCACACCGGCGGCTCTGTTGCATTTGCAGTGCACGCCAACCGTATGGTAAGTATATCGTTTAATTATATATTTTATTTGTTATTATGTGTACTAATTAATGTATTTGTTTTGTAAATGTAGACGACGGTGTCGGATGACGGGAGTGTCCAGCGACCCTCCCCGATGGCGGTGTTTGAGCGGACTCACCGTCGAGCACATGGGACGGGGGAGTACATCCACAATCGCGCTGCATACATTATGGTAATTAATATTTGTTTAAGTTATTCATTATATATTTATAATTTAAGTTTTATGATAAATATTAAACAAAAAATCAAACTCGAGTAGGAGACCTACAGCCAGACGGTGGTGCAGCGCGGGGGTACCCCCGAGGACTTTGACGCAGCATCGTGGGTCGAGGCCGCAGGTGGCTGGGACCATGGCCGCGTATATGGCTTCGCAGATAGTGGTCATGCGCGAGCCGTGCTAGGGCCACTTGGGGCACCGACCCCTCCGGTCGCTGGTGAGCGGCCGTCCACCTCTAGATCCAGTTATGATCATAGTAGCAGAATAAGGACTCTAGAGGAGACGATCGCGCGTCAGAGTCAGATGATGGAGGAGATGCATGCTATGCTACGCAACATGTCAGGTCATCCCGCAGCAGGCATCTCTTCGGCATCATCTAATCCATCGTCCTCGAGTCAGTCCACGCCGGTGTACACTCATGCACTCCAGACCCCGCCATATGATCCAGACCATCCTCCATCGTCATCGTGAGATTTTTTGTTTGGATATTGAACTTGTTACTGAGATATTGAATTTGTTTAACTTATTTTGTTTGGATATTGATACTTCAATTTTGCATTTGAATTGTTTTTATACTATCGTGGATAATTATCAATATAAATATAATTGTTTTGATGTATATCTTGGTGTGTTTGTGATGTGAATGAATGTGTGTATGAGAGTATGGGTGTGTGAGTTATGTATCAGATAATGTATCAATGTATCAATGTATCAATGAAAATTAGAAATTTTAAATGTTTCTGTCCCCAGGTCCACATCATCAGCAACGGCTTTCCCACGGCCATCCGTGGGAAAGCCGTTGCTAAAAGTGTATCGAAAGTCGTTGCTGATGACCTACAGCAACGGCTTAGCGACGGTCTTTTACTAACGGCGTTGCTACGGACTCAGCGGCCGTTGCTATTAATGTTATCTGCAACGGCTCCGGGTCCGTGGCAAAACCGTTGCTGATAATATTTTTAGCGACGGCCCGGGCGGCCGTTGCTGATAACGGCCGTTGCTGATCCGTTGCTAAGTTATCAGCAACGCGACTTTCTGTGACGGCTCTTTTGCAACGGCTCGGCCGTTGCTGATTCTCTTCAGCAACGGTTCAGCAACGGCATCAGCCGTTGCTCATGCCCATTTTTCTAGTAGTGGATGTACTCTTTCAACAATCATTAATAATATTGCTCTATCTTTCCTGCACATTTTCTTTGTGTCCAAATTATTTGTATTCATCTCGTAACATCCATAGGAGGAACCCTTACGGTCTCGCGACAGCCCCCTCGTTCCTACCCGACGCACCAATCCTCGTCGACCTCGTTGGCCCCCTTACAGCCTCAAAGCCCTTACAAACTCGACCTCAGTGCCATGTTCCCAAGATTCAAATACCCTCAAAGGGAGCCCACAACCACCGAAGAGGTAATCCTAGCCTTAAAATTTGTCTTTCGGCCTATATTGCGAACAAACTTTGAACATATTCCGTGAGCAATGATATCGTCTGGCTCGCTAGCCAAAAATAACCATCCAAACTACACAAAGCACATTAAGAATGAAAGTGGGAAAAACATCATCTTTATTCATAAAAGCCCCACAAAGGAGAAATTTATATTATAGGCATGTGAAGGGCAACCTACAAATAGATCACAAAGACACGCAGACAAGGTTATCGCTTAAAGGTAAAAACATTCTGGGGATCACAAAGAAATACCGACAAGGATGTTGCTTAAAGGTAAAAACATTTCGACAGAAGCGCCATGCCCAACGATGAGCCAAGCCACACCAACAAAAGGCTCCAGCCAGCAGTTCTACTACCAAGATTTAACATCATATACAGATCTGCTAGCAGAACCCCCTCGGAATCACAGGAGGATGATGCTAGGCAGAATAGACGAGAAGACAAGAAAGGGAAGCCCCGACAGCGTGAACCTACCATGGTTCGATCGTCAAGGAGACCCGTAATCGCGGATAAGGTTCCAGCCAGCCATGAAGGCTACTCGCAAATATGTACAATGCCTCGCCCAAGCATGTGACAAAGGAAGCCCCCCCGACGTAAGCCTGATAATGTGAACTCACGGCTGGCCTCTCGCGTGTCCTACCTTCTTCTTAAGCCTGACGGTACGAACCCACGGCGATTTATGATACATTCACCACTAGCCCTAGGCTGGTTCGTGGAGGAATGATAACCTTTGACGCTTCCCATTTCATGACAACTAATGCATGCAAAACACAAGATGAAGGGGGCTATTTATAGGCCTGGAGCAAAAATCGTCGCCCTAATGGACGACACCACCTTTCCATTAACGGACCCACGTCCGTCAGCTTACAAGTGGCACTTAATGCCTTGAAAACTACTGACCAAATCTTTATCCATAATTACTTTCCTCTCAAGCAGTATTGACCATATAGGTGGCAGGCACACGAAAATGTGTTTTCCCTTTCCACGCAATCATCACATTCACTACAAATAACGAAGAGTCACACGGTGATGGCCACGGTGAAACATCTCCTATACTAACGAATGAACCATTACTAATAGGCCAGACAAATTTCAGTCCGTCTTAATAGCCCGGTAGGGGGTGAGAAAAATTCATCAATTAACCAAAAAATTAATTAACCGACTAAACTGAAACCAAATTAACCAAAATGATTTGTCCAATTGATTTTTGATTCAGTTAACAATTAAAAATATAAAGATTTCTAATTTTTGATTTGGTCCGAATTAACCAAAATATAGTTTAAGTAAATAAAAATAAAAATACATATCACATGTTATAACTTGCTTCAATGGTTAATATGAAACATTTCCCTCCCACCAACCAAAGTTTAAATCATGATATGGTCATATAACCATCTTTTAATTATACTAATATATTTTTTTCTAATGAGGTCACTAATTGTTAGTATAGGATCATCTATACTAACAGATTTTTCTTCTATATCAATAACTTAGTATAGGGACCTCTATACTAACGGGTTTTTCTTCTAATGAGATCAATAACTATTAGTATATGGACCTCTATACTAACGGTAGGTCTCTACTAACAGTGTTAATCTTCCGTTAGAATATGTGGATCACTATACCAACAACCTCAACATCTGTTGGTACAAGTCTATACTATCGCGACTTCTACCAACAGGTGCAGATGCTCTTGGTATATGATGTACTAATGGTTTTTGGGGCTATAATAACAAAAATAATCAATTAGTAAATGACATTTTTCTTATAGTGATTGGCGCAGAAGGTATATTGGAGCACAAGGCATATTGGGTGGACGAGGCAAGGGAACACATAAAATTACAACTTCAAGAGCTAGAAGAAATTTGAAATAATGCCTATGAGGGTTCAAGAATTTACAAAGAAAAGACAAAAACCTTTCATGACCAAATGATTTCTAGAAAAAAATTCTTGATTGGACAAAAAGAAGTAGAGGTAGACCTTCCTGACTCCACCCCCCTTCAGAGTGCTACCGAGAGCCATCAAGAGATAGAGGCCGAACCCCAACCTCAACAAGAAGAAGTGTAGGCAAACCTTGAACCTGGACGTCACAAACTTGAGGCCGACCTTGAGTCCCAACATCAGGAGACCACATCCACCTTGTTGAGACCTCCCAACCCTACAAGCAACGATCGCACATCAAAAAAGGGAAGCAAGTCCCTCCACCACCAGAATTTGATCCCAGCGGGCACTTGGAGTTTACCATTCTGTTCGAACGAAAAAAAGTACTATATTTACAATCTTGCCATCATCCAATGTAAGTATCTCCACATCCCCACTTTAGAGACTCTACAAATTAAAGATGATGGGCATGCTTTGATTGAGAATATTGGTTGTCAATCATATTTCAAGATGAATTGTCATACTTTTGTTGAATTGGTTAGAGAATTCTATGCCACTTTTAAATTTGAAAAACCTACTAAATTCACTATCACCACCCATGCATTGGTAAAGTTTAGACTCGTGAGAAATGAGTTCAACCTTTCGATCACTGAGCTCAACATTGTGCTATGAAAAAAGAGTACCTTAGCCGTCTGTGTGATTTCAATGATGACTTTGACCCAACTGAAATATATAAAGACTTAAGTAGGAGTCCCACAGCCTCATATGCCCCTAGCAAATCAAAGGACTCCCACATACATGACCCTACACTTAAGTACATACATCACTTCCTTGCTTTCTCATTCTCGGGTAGGGAGGACTCCGTAGGTGTTTTAACAAAATATCAATTTTACTTCTTATGGTGCATGCTCCAAAAGAAAAAAGTGAACCTTAGTTTTTGGTTCGCTACACAACGAGTCTTACCTTACATATGGTAAATAATAATTTTGCCCCCCATGTCCCTAATATTTATCTCCTTTTGCCTCCTGAATTTTTATCCCTTTTGCCTCCCACACATTTAAAAAATCTTCCATATCCTAAAATTATATCATCTTTCCCTCTTCCTTTCCCTATCTCCCGATCCCTAGCATTGTGGC
Source organism: Canna indica (assembly GCA_034359265.1). Taxonomy (NCBI): domain Eukaryota; kingdom Viridiplantae; phylum Streptophyta; class Magnoliopsida; order Zingiberales; family Cannaceae; genus Canna; species Canna indica. The sequence continues at coordinate 9,691,401 of CP136894.1, read as the reverse complement.
CTTTCCCGTCTCCCGATCTCCTTGCGAGTCTACCCCTCTCAATTTGATTTTTGGCTCCGTCACTAATCATATATCACCTATTTATCTTTGCATGAAGGATTGATTGATCTTGATGAAAATGATTTACACTTGGCATGTGATATGACACCATTAGATCTAAAATACTTGGATGGAATGAGTTTACTATGTAAAGTGTTTGTTTTGCTTCCCCGGTCCTCTCACGCCTCGCAACCAAAGAGTCCTTCACAATGACACAAAGAATACACCATCGGCTATCCCATCCTCCTCTACACTACCATCACAGTTGGAAGAAAGAATAGAGTGTTTGGAGGCTGCAATGACCCAACTCATCCACCAAGTGACAAGAATTGAAGAACACTCGCCTAACTTCACACCTTCATGGGTTATGACCCTCAAGCCCTTCCAAGATAGTAAACGACAACTGCCTCTCCTCCAACGTTCAGGGAAACTATTTTCCTTTCAAACACACATTTACCTTTTATCTTGTTGTAGTTTTGTTTCACATTGGGAACAATGCAAGGTTTAAGTGTGGGGGGAGGGGAATTATTTTGCATGATGAAATCATTAAGACTTTTAGTTTGAGTCATTAAGACTTTATAACACGGGCTATGATGGGGTAAGATGGGTATTAAAGAGAGTGACTATTCGGTTTGATTTGTGCTTGAGGACAAGCATTGTTTAAGTGTGAGGGAATTTGATGATATGTATATTTTCTATCTTAGGATGCTTATTTTTATGTTTAAATTCAAATTAAATGTTTCCTAATATATGATTTTTGTTATGTTTGGTATTTAGGCAACAAAGTGAGGAAAGAAATAAAAAAGAAGCCTTCTTGCACGTTTTTAAAAGATGAAATTTGAAAAAAAACTTGGACCTGGTTGACTCTACATAAGCCTTGGGCGCGGCTTATTGAAGATACACATGACAGAACTAGAACTTACCAATTTCGAAACTAAAAATTCAGTTTCCTCTATGAATTCTCCTATAAAATGATGAAGAAGGTTGTAATGAACAAGACAACTTTTGTTTTGAATTTTCAATTTAGTAGTACCATAGCATTCTAGAATCAAGATGTTTGTCTTTATGATGTGCAGCTAATCTCTTCCTTCTAGCTAAAGATCGTTCGAAGTTCCAGTTCTACTAATTGTGAGATCTTTTTATGTTCAAATCATTTTATTTTATAGTATTTGTTTATTTTCATCAATAATCTTTCTATTGTCTCATTTAATTATTGGTCTGTTACCAAGTTATTAGGACAGTAATTCGTCTTTCGGTATGATTGTTTCATGCCCAAAATTAGAGGCTATTAGTTGAGGTTGTTGTTCAACTCCTGCTGAGGAAATTCACGAACTAACTTGACATATGAGATTGTTGTTCAATTCATATTAGTTAGTTAGAATCGGTGATCTCAAGAACTTCAGTTATTGATAGTTCACTAGAGTGTCTCTAGGATTACTAATCAATAAGAGTCCAATCACAATGCTTGTTTGATTTAAATAAAATTTCGATTGTTAGCGCTTGTCTACAACCAAACCGGTTCATTAGGAAATAAAAGACTCATTCCTTGTATCTATGACCAATCCTATAAACTGAAACCAAGATTGCACTTTTAGCTAGGATTTCCTCTAATTGATTTTAACACTATTTTTATTTGCATATTTTTGCATTAAATTAAAAGCCCTTATTTTCCCCTTATTTTTCTAATTTTTTGATTTCAAAAGAACTTCAAACTAACTCGTCTTTGTGGATTCAACTTTACTCATCACGACTATAAATCTTAAGAAAATAGAAAATTATTTTTGATGAATTCGACACTCATTAGTGCTACTGCCACCGTCTTCCCCTCTCTCTATTATGTTGCACCGCATCAAGTTGCTACCCCCTCGCCTCATTGGTGGTTCAATTGATGCCAATGGTGTTTAACTTCTTCCTCACTCTTTGACTTTGTTTTAAGAAGAAGTACTTTCCTTCTTACATACTTAGTTCAACTTTGTAGGTCTATGTTATTAACTTAAAATACTTAGTTAAGTTAGATGACAATACATTCATAAATTCTTATTAACCAACATTACATCTCATATAATCTCGATCACATAACTAAATCGAGGTATTATGAAACGTCAAGCCACAAGTAAAGTCAACAAATAGTCTAGAGTCATTTTAGTTGACGATATCAGAAGTTTAACCTAGCTTGTAATGATTCTATGAATCTCATCCTTACGTATTGTTAAGGATTCAGATTAAGTGCTAATTATAAGTAGCACAATTGGTAGTAATATCTGGTATATTTTTTAAAAGTTTAAGATTCAACCTCAGTATAGTCTATATTTGTTTTTAAAAAAAAAGGCTTCAGATTAAGTAATTTAACCATTATCATTGATCGAGAATCAATGGGTTAGATTAAATTATCTTTTAGTGAATTAATCTAAGGCCTTAATTAGAATCAAGGGCTAGATTTAATCACCCCTGTGAAGGTTAAACTATATATTTATTAGGAGACAAGCCACTTGTCTCTCTACATGTGTTGCACCACATCAAGTTGCTGTCCCATTAGAAGGTTTGGTCCTCCCCTTGTTGATGTGTGAAAATATAATTGGTGCTACTGTTCCTTGCCCCCCTCTTTCTATTGTGTTGGTGTTTGCTCATCTTCTTCCTCTCTCTTTGACTCTTCTATAAGAATAATTACTTCCTCTTAGTCACTCCCTCATCAAGCCTAAGATTAGGTTTGTTAAATGTGTTATTAATTGTCATTATCTTCATGATGGATAATTGATTCATTAATCTGTAAGCTTTAAATCAATGTCCCAAAATGCTTAAGCTAACTTTGTTGATAGTATATTTATCCACTTTTATTAATAATCACTTCTCAGGAATTCTTAATGTGAGATTTTTTTTTTTTACATTTACGCTTTGAGTTATCATGATAAGGAATTATGATCATAATTATTCTAAACCTAAGGATAGTTGAGCGTGATGTTCAATACCAATTAGACAAAAAAAAAAATTGGATGAACATACACAAAGCATTAGACCGGGCATGTGTCACAAAAATAACATCTTATAATTATTTTTTTTAGAAATGTTAATTCAAATCCTTTGAAAATTTAGATGAACGCAGTAAAGTACGTTCAAATTCAAGAACATCAATGAAACTTTTTAGTTGACTACTATGAAGCATGTAGAAGCATTGGAATGATTTTATTTTTAAGTCTATTAGACGGTCTACTGAAGAGATTCCGCAAATTGCAATAAAAAATTTCTCTTAGTTTTTTTTAGATTCTTGTAATCATTCCTTGGAAGTGATGTTAGGTGTTTGCTCTGCTCTCATCTTCTTATGTTTGATTTTTTTTTCATTCAAGCAATGAAATTTGTTATTTTTGAAGAAAAAAAACTTCCTTAGATGATCAATATTATATATTGTTACAAATATTAGAATGCTTTTTTATTCTTTAAACTAATTCGTTTGCTTGTTGTATTAGTTAGTCCTAAAGATGTATGACTCAATTTTGGTTTTCAAATCCTTCTAGGTTGTAAAGATGAACACTTATTAGTTGTAGGGAAATTCGTCTTTACTTTTATGGTTTGATACGAGGATTTGATTTTTTTTTTTTACTTGAAAAAATTGAAGGGATTCAAACCAAAAAAATGAGTCACACGTTGAAAGTGAAAGAATGCACCCCTTCAAACTAATTTGCACCGGGGGTGTGCAAAACTCGAACCGGACCGAATAACTCAAAAAATTGACTCAAAAATTTAATTCAGGTCGGGTAAGTCAAGTCAAACCAAGTTTGAATTTTAGAGATTTCATACTCCTTATTCGGATCGGATCGGGTGAAAACCTTGATATACCCGACCCGACCTAAAATTTAAGTTAAATAATAGTTATGTATGTAATAGGTATAAAAGATGATGTTCGCCTAATGGTTATACAAGGTGTTGGTGTTTGATTTATGTTGTGTTGGCTATATTTAGCAAAAGAATTATCAGTTAGTTCTCAGTTGTATGCCAGTTACAACTGTTGTAGAATTATGAAAATGCATCCTAAAATCTTCAAAAAATCACAAAAAAATTTTATTCACTAATTTAAATTTTATGTGATTTTATACTATATTTTTATGGTCAAAATGGCAATTTTGTGAAATTATTGAAATGTTTCAACAATTTCAAGAGTTTTTCACTTAAAATTTTTGAAAGTGATCATTTGACCATGAAAATACATCCTAAAATTTTTTAAAAAATCACAAAAAAAATCAATCACAAACTTATAATTACTGTGATTTTTTTAAAAATTTTAGAATATTTTTTCATAGTCAAATGGTCACTTACATGAAACTATTTAAACATTTTAATTATTTCACAAAAGTGATAATTTTGACCATAAAAATACATCATAAAATTTCTATAAAAATAAAATAATTCTAAATTAGTGAATAATTTTTTTTAATATTTTTTTTTAAAAAAAAATTATGATGCATTTTCATGACCAAATGACCACTTTCAAGAGTAAGTGAAACTCTTGAAACTATTTAAATATTTCAACAGTTTCACAGAAGTAACCATTTTGATCATTAAAATATATCTTAAAATCCCTAAAAGATCACAAAAATTTTAAATTAGTAAATGATTTTTTAAAATATTTGTTTTGAGATTTTAGGATGTATGTTTGGATTGAACTAGTACTATTGGGCTCAATCGAATTAGACCCAGCAGCACCCTACAGCCAACTCAAGCCGAATCAGGCGGCTCTGCCCGGAGGCTCCACTCGATCATACTCCCAAACCTGACTCCAACCAAACCAAACGACTCCGCCCGGGGGCTCCACTAGGCCAAACAAGGACATTCATGTCCTTTCTTATCACGAGGGATACACCATTACAAGTTCGTCATCTCTGGGATCAGTCTTGATTCATTTTGAGCAATATCCCAGCGAGATTGTCGGGCGGCATCATCATCTCCACCTGCAATAAATATAGACACGACACATATACCATAAGTTTCATTTTATATTATCTCCACATTGGAGTTCCATTAACTTGAGCGTCAGAGTATCTTTTACAGGAGGTTGCAGGTCCCCCTCCCCCCTCCTCCGCTAGCATCGCACTCGACCGGGAGAGACATCAAGCCGGATGAGACTACTCCAATTCCCATACAAGAATAATTTTCATAATCAAATGATCATTTTATTTGAAATTATTTAAACATATATTTAAATAACACTACTAGAAAAATGGGCATCAGCAACGGCTGATACCGTTGCTGAGCCGTTGGTGAAGAGCATCAGCAACGGCCGCGCCGTTGCAATAGAGCCGTGACAGAAAGTCGCGTTGCTGATAACTTAGCAACGGATCAGCGAAGGCCGCTCGGGCCGTCGCTCAAAACATTATCAGCAACGACCGCTCGGGCCGTCGCTAAAAATATTATCAGCAACGGTTTTGCCACAGACCCGGAGCCGTTGCTGATAACATTAATAGCAACGGCCGCTGAGTCCGTAGCAACACCGTTAGTAAAACTCCGTCGCTAAGCCGTTGCTGTAGGTCATCAGCAACGGCTTTCGATACACTTGTAGCAACGGCTTTCCCACGGACGCCCGTGGGAAAGCCGTTGCTGATGACGTATACCTGCAAACAGAAAATTTGAAAATTTTAAATTTCCATTGATACATTGATACATTTATCTGATACATAACTCACACACCCATACCCTCATACACACATTCATTCACACATCACAAACACACCAAGATATACATCAAAACAATTATATTTATATTGATAATTATCCACGATAGTATAAAAACAATTCAAATGCAAAATTGAAGTATCAATATCCAAACAAAATAAGTTAAACAAGTTCAATATCCAAACAAAAAATCTCACGATCACGATGGAGGATGGTCTGGATTATATGGCGGGGTCTGGAGCGCTTGAGTGTACACCGGCGTGGACTGACTCGAGGACGATGGATTAGATGATGCCGAAGAGATGCCTGCTTCGGGATGACCTGACAAGTTGCGTAGCATAGCTTCTATATTCGTCATCGTCTGACTCTGGCGCTCCATCATCTCAGTCTGACGCGCGACCGTCTCCTCTAGTGTCCTTATCCTATTACTATGATCATAACTGGATCTGGAGGTGGACGGCCGCTCACCAGCGACCGGAGGGGTCGATGCCCCAAGTGGCCCTAGTACGGCTCGCGCATGACCACTATCTGCGAAGCCATATACGCGGCCATGGTCCCAGCCACCTGCGGCCTCGACCCACGATGCTGCGTCAAAGTCCTCGGGGGTACCCCCGCGCTGCACCACCGTCTGGCTGTAGGTCTCATACTCGAGTTTGATTTTTTGTTTAATATTTATCATAAAACTTAAATTATAAATATATAATGAATAATTTAAACAAATATATAATTACCATAATGTATGCAGCGCGGTTGTGGATGTACTCCCCCGTCCCATGTGCTCGACGGTGAGTCCGCTCAAACACCGCCATCGGGGAGGGTCGCTGGACACTCCCGTCATCCGACACCGTCGTCTACATTTACAAAACAAATACATTAATTAGTACACATAATAACAAATAAAATATATAATTAAAAGATATACTTACCATACGGTTTGCGTGCACTGCAAATGCAACAGAGCCGCCGGTGTGACGCGCTGCTCCCCCCGACATGCGATTTCTAGCCGCATTCCGAGAAACCTCCTGCCATCGATCCGTCGACCATATCCCCACGAGCTGGTCCCATATATCCGGAGTAATCCAACCAGGGCCGTATCCCCGAGTCTCCGCGATGTTAGTGGTCCCAGCTCGGGCCATCGCTTGGGACCGAGCCTGCCCCAGCTGCCCGTTGTACCTTGCCCGGGAAATAGCCTCCCAGGCAGCGTAAATGAAGGGCCTCTGGTCCTCGGCCCATGTATAGCGAGCCTGCAAAATAATAATATCAGTACCAATATTAATATATCATCATGCATGTAAAAAATAATAATAATACGTGCGTCAAACTCGCGTCATAACATGTCGACGTGCTCGCTAGGCACGTGAGACCACGTAGGCCATGCCCCGTGCATGTATCGTCGAATAGTAGAAGAAATGCTCCTCGGCACTTCTTCTTGCTCGAACCTGCACAACAAAAATAAATTTTAATATTATATTATGATATAATGAATTTGTAATGATTCATAATTCATGATATATTACCGCTCCCCAATCACGCTAATCAATCTACGTGACTCTGTGGCTGGTGGAGGCTGCCACCTGTTCGGCCCGCGTGGCCGCCTACGTCTGGATGTACTAGCCTCGGCAGTATCATCCTCATGAGGATCAGCAACAGGAGGATCAGCAGCATGAGTAAGTGCTGGAGTCTCACCGATCGGAGACTCCGAAACTCTCCTGCGTCGATAACCACGACCAGACATATCTGTCGAACAGACATATAATCAGATTATTGTATAAATAGTAGAGATATATTTAATAAAATATATACTTTACAATTATTCTTCATCATCTGAATAATAGTCTTCGAATTCTTCTTCTTCTTCCTCTTCTTCCTCTTTATCTCCAGCTTCCTCAATTTCATGATCGTCATCATCAGCATATTCAACTTCTAATTGAATTGACGTTGTGTCTGCATCCTCGAGTATTGGAATAATACGATCCACAGCAGGAAGATCATCTTCTTGATAGAAACCAGGAGGATCTAATTGTACGTCAGGGACAATTCAAGAATTGTACGTCGTATAAAAGATCATCAACTTCTTTTACACGAACATACAATTCCCGAACGGATCTAAGGTTTTGCTAAATCATATCCGATTCGTCGATGCGTATGTGAAACATATCAACTCGTCGGATGGATGATTATTTTCTAAATATTTCGAGACAGTTCGAGTCCATATTGGACGATTTCGGCGCGCGTCCGAAGTGGACGATTCCGGCGCGCATCCGAAATTAATCTAAACCCTAATAATTAATCTAACAAATTAAACAATTAATCTAAACAATTAATTAACAATTATAAAACAATTAATTAACAATTATAAAACAATATAATATATATATATATATAATTATAAATTCCGGCGCCGGAGTCCACCCTTCGGCGCCGGCGTACAGTGGCCAAACACACTGTCCGGCCACTGTAAAAGGTCCGGCGGCGGCCATAGGCCGACCGCCGTCGGCCGAAACCCTAGAAATAGGGTTTCGGTCGGATTGATTCCCGCCGGCCGAAACCTAGTGAAGAGCCGGCCGGCCGATCAACATACCTGAACAAGACGGCAGCAGCGGCAGCGGCGGCGAGAGGCGTCGGCGTCGGCAGCGTCGGCAACAGCGGCAGCGGCGGCGAGAGGCGAGAGCAGCGGCGGCGGCAGCAGCGGGAGGAAGAAGGGTCGGGCGCGCGACTGGTGCCCTATATAAACTTATCAGCAACGGCTCGCTCGCCCGTTAGAAAGTCGTTGCTGATAAGTTATCATCAGCAACGGCTCACTTATCCGTTAGCAAGCCGTTGCTGACAATTAAAAAAGCAGCAACGGCTCGCCTTTCCGTCAGAAAGCCGTTGCTGATAATTAAAATAATCAGCAACGGCTCGGTTTTCCGTTAGAATGCCGTTGCAGATATCTCGGGCGGCCGTAAGAATGCCGTTGCAAATAGCAACGACTTGAGCGGCTGTTGCTGATAGCCGTTGCTGAAGATCAAGTTTCTAGTAGTGTAATTTTAGTAAAAAAAATATTTTGAATATTTTTTAAATTTAATTCTGATTTTAAATTTTTTAGATATTATATAATTATATTCGAGTTGAGATAATTTTGAAGATTCATGTTGAGAAGAAAACCTTTATATTAAAATTAGACCGACCTCGTTTTCCTCGTTTGTCTGTTTGATGATCACATCAAAAGCTTCAATCAATATAGTGTTTCGTCTTGTCATTTTCTTTTTAAATTATTAGCCGCTTAGTTTGATGTAATTCATTTATAAACCCATTAAAATATTAATTGTCATACTTTTGGTTACATCTTCCTCCTATATTCCATCTCACTTCCACTCTGTTTTGTCTCACATGCAAATACGTGACTTAATTAGGGCTACTATTTGGCCTCCATGCACGGACATGAATTAATGAAATTCCCCATGGCTATGCTACCTCTTCATTTATTATGCTTTCATTCAATGCAGTGGAAGTGAGTGTATGCTCATAATTATGGTTAAAATACGTCGCCTTCCTTATTCCATCAATTAATTAATGTTTCATATCCTGTCAAAATTAGTAAAAAAATATTAAATTATCAGCAAATATAAATACTATAATTCTAATAATAGTAAATAGATCAATAAATTTATTTATTTTGCTGCAAAATACTTTTGGTAATTTATATTTTTAATATCATTTATCGGCTATAAAAAAATTATAACTAAAAAAATTTACAATACAAGATTACAAGTGACAAATATAATAATTAAAATATTAAAAATAATTAATTTGAATGACCTAGAGCTGTCAGATGAAGACGAGATAAATATCAAAGTTGTAGGTTTTCGCGTGTTGAACACGATGGTAGATTTTAGATTTGATATTGTTTATTGTTTAGTAGAATTTTTGTATTTTTTCAATATTATATCGTAATTAAAAATTATTAATTTATTTTGATAAATAATTAAATAATATAAAAATGATATTGTAGTCGATGAATAATATACGTACAAAATCTAGGCTCATCTACTGCATTAGGTATTTTGGGTGTCATCGATTCTTGGGGAGGTTCATCCAATGTCGTCTTGCGTCGACCTAATAAAAATTTGGGTCAAAGAACTCGAGCTTTGCATGACAAGAAAATTAAACGGGTCGCCACAACCAGGCCCGACCAATTAGCACGAATACGAAATACTAAATAGGTTGCAATAACCCGACCTGACCAATTAGCACGATTACGAAATACTAAACAAGTCGCCACAGCCCAACTCGACCAATTAGCACGATTACGAAATACTAAACGGACTGCCCTTTTCTTGACTCTAGTTATCAGGCTATGAAGCCGGGCTAGACATACATCGCTTGGCTCGACACAATAACGGGTGACACGAGCACAATTTAAACATGTCGGGTTATCAGACCAGGCCAAAATTATCAGACTTAGAGATGAAGATCCATTTTCAGTCAACCAAATATTTGCAAATAGAAGTTGCAACTCTACTTGTGAGTAAGCTAATTGTAGGTAGTATAGTTGGTGGCAACATGTTATATATTGCTTAAGAGATCTAGAGTTCAAATTCTAGTATGGTCATCTATTGTGATTTTTTTATTTTTGTTAAAAAAAATTATACTTGCGAGCAACAAAATAATAGGATGCAAATTCTATTGTGTGTATTTATTTTTGCATGCAAATATTTTTTTATAGCATTTATACTTATAGGCAACCAAATATCCTCTTAGTTTACTGTCGTCGCATGCATGTTAATAGAACACCTTTATTATTATTATTATTATTATTATTATTTTAATATGAGTGTCTTTTTGTAGGTTTTTCATGCGTTGAACCAGACAAGAAGAGACATCGAATCGAACTAGATTATTCTAATCCTTAGGCAGGAACATGTGTATATCTTAACTCATAATTAGAACTGTACATTAAGATTACATAGACAAATTATATATATATTTTGCAAAAGTTTACTCTGATTTTTATTTTTGGTTTCACATAAAGTATATATGAATAAGTGAGACAAGTGAAAATCTGACCCTTGTGATGAACATGCCCCTCCTTTAATTAGATCATAAGGACCACACTATATATAAAGTCAGCACATGCTAAGATATTTAATTAACATATTAATTACAACATATGGACTCCCACCATATGCATCGATCTAATTAATTGTACGCAACTACGTTAATGAAGTCATGACCCACTTTCTATATTTCCTATGTCCTTTTGCCAGATTTGAATGGAAAGAATTATCCATTCACTTGTGCCATTCCCATCTCCTTGTGGTATCACTGCATGAATCTACACTGGTCATTTCAAAATGGAAAGATCGACCCTAACAATTTAGAAGAAGCATGTAGGGCAATATATATCATCACGACACTATTCAATCTACATCTCTTAATCTTTATGATCTAACTCATAATTAATTGTATGTTTTATATTTTTATTGCTCGGACATTGTGTGATTTGAATGTTACTTTAATCCGGATGGTTTGAGGAGCCCAATATAGAATATATAAATGTTCTCAAGGCCATTAATGAACATGGTTGATTAATTAAAGCTATGAAATGTCGGTATAATGATTAATTCATTTTGTCATCAGTTGAAGGTCGCATTCATCATCTTAATTTGGTTTGTGGAAGGTTGGATCATAATTAAGCATTAATTAGTCCTATGACTGTGTGCGGCTGAAGACAAACACTATGCATGATTGCAACTAGTCTATGAAAAAGTAGGCCAACAAGAATTTGCATTATGAAGTACAACAAATACATTGCTTTCTTTGTAAATTGTGAATTATGCTAGTAATTCAATCTATATATTTATTACATGTTAGTATACATATTTCTAAGCAATTATATTGTTTTTAAAAATTGATTACATTATATTTTTAAAAAAAATAATGAACAACTCAATCAATTTCCAGTTAACTAGCTACAAGACACAACCCTTGGGCCCCTTCTCAAAGTGAACTAGGCGGCCAGCTTATGGGCCATAACATTTTTCTCCCTACGTATATGTATACAGACCTTGCATTCGATCACCTGATCCTCTCTTAGCGTCTTAATCTTCCTCACAAGATGAAGAGTACTTTAAATTCTCTGTAGCATTTTGACAATCATAGAAATTACCGCCCAACATATATATATGTATTAGATATCTTTGTATTTGCAGCTTAATTATTAATTTGAGCCCCAACAGGATATATTGCTTTTACTCTGCCATCTTAATCGATTCTATACATGTAGACTGTGGAGCTCAAAAATGGGACTGATGAGATGGCCTTAGATGCTTATGCCAATAAAGTTCAAATTGAATGCCTTGTGTAGTGTATAAAGCCCTAAATGGAAGGCATTAAATACCATCTTAATTTCTCTTAATATGTTATACTCTTGTATTGGCTAGGAAAATAAATAAGATGACATAGTTATTTGCTTTCTAAAGTAGAGTGCAATCTTAGAATGTGTATTGGCAAAGAAGCTAGCATACTGAGTTTGCAGCTAGCTAGCCATCATTGCTTAATTTCTCTCCATATGCTTTAACTGAGGTAAGTTATTATCTCCTCCTCTTTAATTTTCTTAAAATTTTAACTTTTTTTGGGGGGAAAAAATGATAGTTGAATATGTCATCTTGATTAAGTATATTCATGGTTGGGATTCATATATAGTCTTTCAATTGTTTATGTTATTATTGTTATTTTGTTTCCGGAAAGTAGATATATATGTAGAATGTTGACATGGCAAACATGAATTTCTCCATCTATGAATTTTTTTTTAGTGATTTCGATTGTAGTCTTAATAAAAGAGAAGTTCTTTTTGAGTTAGTATCTCCATTTATATTTTCTTTGATCTTGCTTATTCTTCATCGAATATAGGCATAGTGTTTCTAAAATTTTAGTCAAATTAATTTGATTGTGCTTTTTATCAAATTAGGCTTGCATTTTTTTTAAATCTTTTATTTGGGTGGAAGAGAGAAAAATTAGGAGAAGAAAGATAAGAGAAAAAAAGTATTTAGTAGAAACAAAATAATATTTTTTTTCATTTTTTTAAATATTTTTTTGCATGATCAAGGACTACATCGAGTCATCAGTGTGCTTGCAATCACATGAGGTAGAATGAAGAAGTGGCTAGGTCAAACTCTCATCTTACCCTATGTAACATAATGTCATTTGGTCATTTATCGTCGGATCTACTTCATTTGAGAATGTTGAATGCTAGAGCAAGAAGAAGGGCATTGCATGTAAAGAAGGGTGAGTGCGTCAATGAGTTGGGTAGTCGCGACGAAGACAATGGTAATGGTGCAACTTTGTGGCCGGGAGCTTGAGAGAAAGGGTGATGTTGAGAGAGTAGGTGAGATAGGAGTTTTCTATTTAGTTCCACTCATATTTGGATGCAATATCGTGGAAGGAAAGAATTTTTTTCTATCCTTCTTAGTAAATAAAGGAATGAATCTTTTTTTTAAAAAAAATTTCCTCCATTCCTCTTGTCCTCCCTCTTGCCTTCCTTCCAAATCAACAAGGTCGAAGACCAAGCTTAATTACTTGGAACAAAAGATGAGAGAAAGGAAGGTGGATGAAGAGAACGGAAACAAAAAAAAGTTTTATTTTATTTACTTAGAAGTAAATTAATAAAAAAAAGGAGAAGAGAAAAACTTAGTTAGCAGTGAAAGCCATAATAAGTTATTTTTTATTTCCATATATTATTCCTAATTAATATAATTAAATTAAAATCAAAATTATCTTATCCTAAAAATTTACATATTTATTTCTTTTCCCTTCTATCTCTATCTATATATATGTGTCTCTCTTGACCCTTATATGTTGCGCTTACATCTCTCTTATTCGACTTCATGCATGATATTTTTAAATTAATAATTTCTATTTTACTGATTTATTATTCGATATCATAAACAAAAAAATGAAATCATGAATCTTACTAGACACATTTTCAATGAACTATAAAAAAAACAACACATAAAAACCAATACAATTTTCGAACCAAATAATTTTTCAGTGTTTTCAACTTACAAAAATTATTGTTTTTGCTTTTATATACCAAAAATATTTTAGAAAATTAAAATTGAGAAATTAAAATCAGTTTTCAATTCAGAAAACTAAAATTCCAATTCGTTATTGCATAATTAAATCATAAATTAATTCATTGTTTTTAAAATTAGGGATACGTCGACCAGTTCAACCAGTTGAATCTAAATTAGGTAAAAAATTCAGAATAATCATAACCCCACCAAAATCGCTTGAAACCTAATTCAAATGTATGAAAAACCGATAGAACCGATCAAAATTAGTTCAATGGCACCAAAACTTTGTGGTTAATTTGTCAAATTTTTTGATATTCAATAATTTATTTGAAACAATGAACCTATGGTTCGACCTGAACCGGTTCAATGAAATCCATCCGTATTCGTAAATATCACCTGAATATTAACGTAAACATATAGAGCGGAAAGTCTTCTTTTATGTCCTTTGACCTTTCATTCTTACCAACATTAATTTTATGAACTCAAACATGCATGCACAGCAACTGTTGTTAGAATTACCACATCAACTGTGCTAAGGGCCCATCATAATTCTCATGCAAAATTATCACCTTTTAGAAGCTCCGAAGAATTTTATCTTTTGATTAAAAGTAAATAAAAAATGATTTCTCAAAAGATTGATAATCTTACGAAAAGATGAAAGGTATAAATTAATACGTAATTTAAAAGTATGGACCCAAATGAACAATCCAATAGATGACTGCCACGCGGACCTGAAATTACTATATATATCCCATCCGAGTTCCAACAACATCTCCATCTCAGCACACACCAAATATTTCCATAAAAACCAAAGTCCAAGGAGCCAATCTTCTGCCACAACCATGAGCAGCAGCAGTTGCCTCACGGCTTCCATCTCCCTCTTGCAAGCTTATCATCCTGAGATCCTCTTCTCTTTCGTACTCTGCTTCATCTTCTGCTACTACTACGACAAAGGCCTCCTAAGGCCCGACGTCCCCGTTAACTGGCCACTTGCTGGGATGCTACCTGGCCTTCTCCGTCACCTCAGCTGCCTCTACGATTGGACCGCTCGCCTCCTCGGGCGAGCCGGCTGCACCAACTGGTTCTATGGTCCCTGGTTCCTGGACATGAACTATTTGATCACTTGCGACCCCGCCAACGTGCAACATGTCTTCAGTTTCAACTTCTTCAATTACCCCAAGGGCGACGAGTTCTCCGAGATCTTCGACATCCTCGGCGACGGCATCTTCAGGTCCGACGGCGAGCTGTGGAAGAAGCAGAGAATGAGGGCGCATGTCCTCGTGACCGACCGGAGGTTTCGGGCCTTCGTCGCGAGGTCGAGCCGGGATAAGGTGGAGAGGGGGTTGGTTCCTCTTCTCGACGAAATTGCCCGGCGAGGGACAGTGGTGGACTTGGAAGACGTGTTCATGCGGCTGACCTTCGACCTGACTTCGTACTTGGTGTTCGGCCTCGACCCGTGCTGCCTCTCGATCGGGTTCCCGACCATCCCGTTCGCGACGGCGATGGACGATGCCACGTCGGCGTTGTTTCACCGGCACGCCATGCCGCCGGCCTGTTGGAAGTTGTTGAGGTGGTTAAGGATCGGGAAGGAGAAGAAGTTGGCCGTTGCACGGGAAGAAATCGATCGTTTCATAGCCAAAAGCATAGCCGAGAAGTATGCCAACCTCAATGACGGTGGTGAAAAAATAGACTTGCTATCATCATACATAAATGCTGCTGAAGACGTGGAGCGAAGAGGATCGGCCGAGTTCAACAAGTTCCTCAGGGACACAGCAGTGACCTTCATGCTTGCGGGAAGGGACACAACTGGAGCAGCGCTCTCATGGTTCTTCTGGATGCTCTACAAAAATCCCATGGTGGAGTTAAAAATTCTGGAGGAACTGAAGGCCACGATTCGGGAAAAAGAACGATCCAGCTCGTATGATCTGATCATATTCGACGTGGAGGAGGTGAGCAGGTTAGTCTACTTGCATGCTGCCTTGTGCGAAACACTGAGGCTTTTTCCTCCGGTTCCCATGGAGTTCAAGACAGCTCTACAAACTGACGTCCTCCCAAGTGGGCACAGAGTTGAGCAAGGCTCGAAAATCTTGGTGACCTTGTACTCCATGGGGAGGATGGAAGAGATATGGGGCAAAGACTGCATGGAGTTCAGGCCGGAGAGATGGATCACGGAGAAGGGGAGGGTGAGGCATGAGCCATCTTACAAGTTCCTATCGTTCAATTCTGGGCCCAGGACATGCCTGGGGAAGGAGGTGGCCTTTACTCAGATGAAGGCGGTGGTGGCTGCAATGCTATACAACTTCCAAGTCGAGGTGCTTGAAGGTCACGTGGTTGCACCAAAGCTTTCCATCATCCTTCACATGAAGAATGGCCTCAAGGTGAGGATTAAGAGGAGAGCTCACGTCTGATGAAGATATATTATTATATATGTGTACTTGTAAAGGTGTCTCATGTTCATGTAACATGCTAAGTTGTAGTATTTCCTTTACGAGTTCAGCATATTTGGATATCTACCGAATGTGAGAGGTAAGCGTTAATGTCATTTGGTTTATGCAGCAGTAATTGTACGTCTGAGCATTAATGCACAGTTATCCTAATAAATATGCTAGCTAAATAATTAAATGAAGCAGCTGTTGCGCTAAAAAAAGTACAATTTCTCTGTCGATATTATTCTGTTTATAAACTTCAGGTTTTCCTTTTCCTGTTTGACTGGGGTTTTGGAATTTTACTTTTCGAAGCTTGAATTATCTTCTGTCGAGATTCATTTCCGAAATCTAAAGAAACCAACCCAGCTTTATTCACAGAAACATTTTATTTTGAAGTGCAAACTCAGTTTCAATTTTGTTCTAAATTAACTTTTAAAGCTCCGATTTAAGTATTTCATGTAAGATTATACCTATTTTCTTACTTTAGTCGTGTTGAGTACTAGAACCGGTCAATCACTCGTTCATAGTCATCAGTCGTCGACACTCAGTCCTCGCTCGACGAAAAGACTTGCATCACGCCCTCACATCCACATGCTAACGAAAAAATTGCTAGAGCAAACTGTAGAACACAAGAATAGAAATTTGAAGCTCTATTTATAACCTCTGACAACAGAGGCGTCGATAGGCCGAGTCCACCCATATATGAACGACACTAGAAACCCGGCCCGATCCGATTTTTTATTATTATCTTGGTTAAATATTATTTATTCAGAATAAGCATAATTTCTATTGTTGTAGTGCTATACAAATATTTTGATATTTTACTCTTAAATTTTGAGAACAAGTCCTTAATGAATATATATATATATATATATATATATATATATATATATATACTTTTGATGATAAAATTACTCTGAAGCCGAACTTCATAGAAATTTTATAGAGCTTGATTATATATATGAGAGTTAACCAAGCATTAATTGTTAGTATCAACCTAAAGTGAAAGTAGGGGCGGCCCAAAAAATATTGTGGCCTAAGACAAAATTTTAAAATGAAATCTTTAATTTATTCAATAAATTAAATTAATATATTTATTAATTTTTTTTGAGATGAGTGTTTGAGGAAATCAGACATTGCTTTTATTTGGACTTGTGAACGGTTGACCGTTGGAGGCTCGGATATAGAGAAGACAAAGAGTTCAAAGATGTAGCAAAAATTTCGTTCGAATAATATGCAATTATTTCAAATCTGATACATCTAATGACCCCCATGAATCATGATCCCCATGTATCAATTCTGCCGAGGAATGAATTCTTCGGCGGAATTCAATTATCTGACAATTGTCGGATAATACATGTTCACTATTCATCTATTTGCATGCTTTAATTTTTCTTTTTT
The DNA here is from genome assembly GCA_034359265.1 of Canna indica. Taxonomy (NCBI): domain Eukaryota; kingdom Viridiplantae; phylum Streptophyta; class Magnoliopsida; order Zingiberales; family Cannaceae; genus Canna; species Canna indica. Next base: position 9,673,817 of record CP136894.1, on the reverse strand, counting down.
TATTTCCTAAAAATTAAAAGTCATCTAAAAGAGGATTATAATTTGTGAACTTAATAAGAAGACTGATTTTTTTTTTTCAGAATAAGAATGTTAAATTGAGCATATTTAATTCCAACAAACGAAAATTTGATTGATTATGCCGACAAATTCACCATAAAAAATAATTAGTAAAAAATAAAATAGATCAAGAGTAATTAATGCAATGCAAATAATAATTAAACTGCACCCTGAATTAATTAAATAATCAAACCATATAATATATTTGGTTAATTAATTATCTGACATTGAATTGATGCATGCAAATGCAGGAGCTACCCATCCACCTAGGGCCTAAGGTAATGGCCTTAGTGGCCTAGTGGATGGGCCGACCGTGAGTGAAAGTATTAGGTTCACTCCTTTGTAACACATGTTTACTCTTATTTTAGGTTTAGTTTTAATTATACAAGGTTCAATTTTAATAAGACTAAATTCACTCATATGAGAGACTCCATACAAATTTTCATGGAGCTCGGCTCCACAGAAGTTGCATTTTACTTTTGACAAAGCACCTACTGAACTACGAAACTATAAAACTTCTCCGAGACTCCTTATGCTCCTCATAGTTCTTCCTAGGCATAGAAACTCCTCTTTAATGCCTTTCAAAATCTTAAAGATGGTTTCATTAAAATAATTGGCAATGTCTCTACTACCTCCGTTATGGTGTTTGATAATCATCTTGCTCTCAAACCCGCTATGTTTATTCCGTCTTCTTTTTTGGATTGCAGCAATGTTGATCAATTAATTCAATTAACTCAGAATTGGAATTTTCAGTTGGGACTTCAACACTTTAATCAGGCTCTTTGGGAATCCATTACTCAGATTCAGTTCCTTCACACCCCAATGAAGATACTTGGGCTTGAGAAGTTGAGGCTTTGGATGATGTTACCATGAGATCGGTCTATTTTTTCCATAGAGGTCGTGAATCAGTTGGTACCCATAACCAAAATCTTTGGACAACCTTAGGGAAATTAAAACTTCCTCCTAAGGTCATCCTCTTATGTTGGAAAATTTTACATAATCGTCTTCCTATTAAAACATAACTTTATTGCAGATCTTATCAATTTTTAGATTTTTTCCTAAATTAGAACATGAAATCTCAAATTTCCCTAAATGCAAATATAGTATCTGAAATTTCCAAAACAAGAATCAAATTAAAAAATATCCAAAATATCTTTGTACTAAAACTATTTAAAGTGATCATTTTGATTATGAAAATGCATCCTAAATCTCAAAAAAAAAAATAGTGAATCAATTTTTTTAATGATTTTTTGGAAATTTTAGGATGCATTTTCATGATCAAATGACCATTTTAAAGAGTTTCAAGTGACTATTTTAATTATGAAATTGCATTCTAAAATCATAAAAAATATTAAAAAAATTTATTCACTAAGATTGCTAGTTGAATTGTCCTTGTCGGGTCATATTCTAAGCCATGAGTGTAAGTATGGATATGGATATCTAATGTATGTCTGATCTAAGACATACATATTTTATGTTGTAGGATATGTGTAAGTAAATTAAAATAAGTTCAATTGAACAAAGCAAATTCTTCCTCATTATACGGGCTCAAAAAGTTATGCTACTATTTGAGCAAAGGAGGTTTGATTCTACTTTTGTTATGTACTTGTGTTCTACTTCTGTATTTTTAATTATATCATTGTTATTGATTTTCTCATTTATTGTTAGAGGAAAAGATCCAGGACATCGTGAATCTTCGATATGGAAAATATTTTGTATTGCTCACACAAAAAGTGATATATGGAACAGTGAGTTCCAATGCTGCACAAAATATTCTGGTAATTATCAATATGCATAGTTTTTTTTTCTATTTATAATATACTTTTTAAAAAAATTGGTACTCTTATAACAGGGAAAATTTCAGGCTCTATTAGCTCAAACATCAAAGTCTACTACACCCATTGACAAAGATGAGATCTATCGTCAAGTCATCGAATTTGAAAGACATGAACATACTCGTGGTTATGGATTAGGTCCTACACCACCATCTGTGTTTGGAGCTACCCCTGGGTGTATTGAGCATACCTTCCAACTTCAAGCGGCTAACGTTCGTAATGAGAAGTTGATTTTGAAGATTGATGAGTTGGAGAAGAAAATGAAAGAAGATAAGAAGAGGCAGATGAATGAACAATTGATGGAGGCAATGGAAGAGGAAAGAACAAAATGTAAGAGGAATTTAGAAAGAAGTTGGATGAGGATATTAAGAAGAAGATGAATGATGACATATTTATTTTCCATCTTTTATTGCTTATTTTTATGCTAAATTCGAATTAAATACTTCCTAAAATGTGTTTATTATTTTGTTTAACTTTTAGTCAACAAATGATTGAAAGAAATAAAAAAGAATCCCCTTGCACTTTTTTCGAAAGCTGGAAATTAGAAAGACAGCTGGACCTGGTCGCACTGCCTTGGACGTACCCACGCCTTAGTAAAGATGCATGTGATAGATCTAGAATTTACCTTGTTAAAGGCTGAAATTTTGTTTTCAAATTTCCATGCGAATTTGGACTATCCTTTTGTGTCTAAAATATTAAACCAAGATATTTGGTTGTTAGTTTATTGCTATTTAGGGTTGATTTGATTTTTATTTACCATTCTAGTTAGGTTTGAAATATTCCTATAAGAGGAGAATAATTGTAATGAACAGGGCTAACATTTTTCTTAGATGTAGCCTCCTTTTGTGTTTTGTTCATTTAAGTTTTCAGCAGTAGTTTATTTTTGAGAATGAAATTGTATGAGTTTGCAATGTGTGGCTGATCCACTTCTTTCTAGCTAAAGGGTGATTCGACGTTTCGATTCTACGGATTGTGAGATTCTTCTGCGCTTAAAGTCTTTGTTTTCTAGTATTTTATTTATTTTCTATGGAATTTATTCTATTTTTTCTTTTTAATTGTCGGCCTATTACCAGATTATTAGAACAATAGCTAGTCTACCGGTATTGGCTGTTCCATGCTGGATTTAGAGATAAATTAGTCGAGGTTACTGTTCAATCCGAACTAATGGAATACTTGAATTAATATGACTTGTGAGATTACTGTTTAATTCACAAAAGTCTATTAAATTGCTAGAAATAAAGAAACTCATCCTTAGCATCTATGATCAATTCTACGATCCGAAATCGAGAACGTACCTTTAGCTAGACTTTCCTCTTATTGATTTCTCCTTAATTTTAATCATTGTTTTTATTTCAGTTTGGCATCTAATCAAAATCCCCCCCTTTTAATTTCTCCTTTTTAATTTTTGGTTTCGAAAGAATTTAAAACTAATCGGTCTTTGTGGATTCGACCCTACTTGTCACGACTACAAAATCTCAAGAAGTAGGTATTTATTTTTGGTGGATTTGACACTCATCAAATTTTGGCGCCATTGTCGGGGACTGGTATTAATCATTTTCAATTCTTTTGTTAACCAGTTTTAACAGTGGAGGAAGAAAATTCTAGACAGGTTAGACGTGGGCGCGTCTTAACATTGATGGTCAGATCTGATCGCACAGGAGAACTCAAATACGATCCTGAGATTGAGAAGACTGCTAGAAGTCTTAGAAAGACGATCCAACAATGAGGCAAACACGTTTCGGTACCCTCATCTTCAACAGCAGACGAGACGTGGGCACGCCTTAACTCTGAAACAGAAGCAGAAATCGCTGAAGACAATCTGACTTTGCACGAACTGGATGTTGCACCTTTCAACCAACCATCATTATGCATCACTTACCCAGAACTAGAGGTAAACTTTGAATTAAAATCTGGACTAATACATCTCTTACCCTTTTTTCGAGGACTTAATAATAAAGACCCTCACAAGCACTTGAAGGAATTTCACGTTGTATCCTGAACAATGAAACCACACGGTATATCAGACGAGCAAATCAAACTGCGAGCCTTCCCTTTTTCCTTAGCAGATGTAGCCAAGGAGTGGGTACTCTACCTTCCTCCTGGATCAATCAACAAATGGACCAATTTGCTAAGGCTATTTTTGGATAAATTCTTTCTAGCCTCACGAGCCACTGGAATTATGAGGGAAATCTGTGGAGTTAAACAAAAAGACACAGAGACTTTACATGAATATTGGGAAAGATTCAAACGATTATGTGCAAGCTGCCCTCAACATGGTATTTCTGAACAATTACTAATCCAATATTTTTATGAAGGTTTGCTACCCATGGAAAGGAGAATGATGAATGCAGTAAGTGTTGGGGCTATAGTGAACAAAACTCCTCAAGCCGCTAGGGAATTGATCTCCATCATGGCAGCTAATTCACAACAATTTGGGTTTCGGCAAGAACCTTCAAGAGGGGTAAATGAGGTAAATGTATCCTCTCTTGAATCTAAAATTTTTCATCTAACTACTATGGTCCAGAATTTGGTTGCAGGAAACACATCACATGCTAAAGTTTGCGGAATTTGTGCTCACGTTGGTCATCCTACCAATACGTGTCCTACACTCCAAGTAGATACTAAAAAATATGTCAATACTATTGGAGGATTTCCTAGTCTTCCACAAAGGAGATATGATCCTTATTCGAACACTTATAACCCAGGATGGAGGGACCGTCCAAATTTCAGCTATGGAGCGCAATCATCAAATTTCCAGCAATTCCAACCTAAGCAACCTGGCCCATCACAACAATAACTTTCAAATTCAGGTATATCTCTTGAAGAAATTGTTAAATCACTTGCAATTAGTACATAACAATTTCAATAGAAAATAAAGGCAAACATAATGGAAACAAAGACAATCATTCAAAATTTGGAGAATCAAATGGACCAATTGGCGTCATCTCTAAGTAAGTTGGAATCACAAGGCAAACTGCCCTCACAAACTGTCATTAATCCAAAATAGAATGCTAGCACAAAAACTTTGAGAAGTGGGAAAGATCGAGTTAGCAGAACCTAGCCTGCCAAGACGTGGGCACGTCTTAGAAACAAAACTCAGTATGCCAAGGTGTGGGCACGCGTTAGAGACAGAGACTGAAACTGAAGTTACTGCTAACTAAAACAAAAAGAACCAGGACAACAGAGAACATTGATGATCAAGCCTCCCTTTCCAAAAAGATTGGCCAAGTCTAAGAATGAAAATGAAAAAAAATAGATTGTTGAAACTTTTCGCAAGATTGAAATAAATATTTCCTTACTTGACGCCATTAAGAAAATACCTCGGTATGCTAAATTTCTCAAGGAATTGTGTACTAATAAGAAAAAGTTGACTGGTAATGAAAAAGTAAGTGTGGGAGGAAATGCTTCCGCTGTACTTCAAAGAAAATTACCTCCCAAATGCAAAGATCACCGTATGTTTGCTATTTCTTGCAAGATAGGCAATGTTGGTATAAAAAGAACTATGTGTGATTTAGGAGCATCTATAAATGTCATGCCATTGTCCATTTATTCATCTTTAAATATTGGTCCATTGAAAAAGACAGGTGTTGTTATTCAATTAGCTGACATGTTAGTTGTTTACCCTGAAGGGGCGTTGGAAGATGTTTTAATTCAAGTAAATAATTTAGTCTTTCCTGCCTATTTTTTGTGTGCTAAATATGTAGGAAGACACATCTTCCAACTCATTAGAAATTTTGCTTGGAAGACCCTTTCTTAGCACAACTAGGACAAAAATAGATATGTATGATGGCACACTCACTATGGAATTTGATGGGGAAGTCATCAAATTCAATGTTTATGATGCCATGAAATTTTCTAGCGAAAAACTTTATGTTAACAGTATTGATTTTTTTGGCATTTCAGCTCATGAAACATTTAATTTGAGTGTTATGAAAATGAATATCAATCTGGACAATATTGAAATTTATAGGTTGAAATAAAGACGTTCAAAATCACAGAAACTAATGCTTCATGCCTAGAACCATCTATTTCTCGCACTAAGCTTCTACGCTCTATTTTGCAAACACCGCAATTGGAATTGAGGCTGCTGCCTGGGCATCTAAAATACGCAACCGTAGTTACGTGAAATATGACAGTACTGTCTAGCCTAGGACAATAAACAAGGGCGCTTTTGGGAGGCAACCCAGGTATTAGGCGTGCCCGCGCCTTATTTATTAGTCTTTACTTTTGTATAATTTTCTTTTCAATTTCTTTAGATATGTTTTTATTTTACTTCTGATTTTAATTTCTTCCAATTATCTTTTGGCAAATGGTGAATTCGATATCAATGGTAGAGCTTTGAAAATTCTAAAAGAAAAATGAGACAAATTGAAAAGGCAAACTTGAAGTTTTAGGCATGACCACGCCTAAAACCCAAGGCAGTAGCAAGCAGCCCACACCCTCCAATGTTCAGGGAAGTTCTCATTTTCCCAATTTGCTATTATTTTGTTTTGAAATTATTTTGAACCACTTTGGGGACATTGTCGATTTTAAGTGTGGGGAGGGGTTTATTTTGCATGATACTTATTTTTGTTCAAATATGATTTTTCTGAAAACAACTTGCATAAGAATTGAACTTTTAATGCTAAAATTTTGTAGCTAGCTGAAATTTTATGGATTTCACTATTATATTGCTAGTTGCAATTTTTCTTTGGTATTTTCCGTGCTGCACATTTTTGATAAGTCCTTTTGAATTTCTGTCCTAGATTTTTTTCCAGCTCATACATTTCAATTACTATCTTGAAAGGTTCATTTATATCCTTGAAAAGCCCAAATCATTGTGTCTTGATGCTTGAACTTAATTACAATAGGGAGTTGACTTGAACATGACATTTTTTACCTCTCTACACGATATATGACTATCTCTTGATGAACTCTCAGAATTTCAAGATGCAATAAAACTTTGAAACAATCATGCCTGCTTAGTTTTATCTTGCACAGTAGGAACTTTACCTTGTTATGCCTCAAATATGAAAAAAAAGAGAAAAAAAAAGAAAAAAAAAGGAAGATCATGAGTAGAGCTAGTAGCCACCTTGAATTATGATCAACTAAGTAACCGAGTACATGCATCATCAATGTATGTCATCGCGTCAAAATGTTGTATGACATTCTAGGCAAGGAACTTAGATTCAAATAAGCCTACTGAGTAACCGGGTGCATGCATCACCTATGTATGTCCTCGCGTCAAAAGGTTGAGCAAACGATCTAGGAAAATCAAAAGCTGCTCAGTCAATAAGTTAAGTCTCTTAGTTATTTCGACTTATGGCATTGCTTGGTAGATGTTTCTTTTGTGCGATGATTATTTCTTGAAATTTGGATGTGTGCTTAAAACTTTTTATCCTTTGCATCTTGTACTCTGAATGTGCATCTAAGTAATCATAAATCTGTGTGGATGGATGAGATTTTATTGTGAAAGGTTTGCTTGCTATTGTCTTTTTGTTTGAGTAGTTAAAACTTTATGATGCGGGTTACGATAGGGGTGCGATGAATTTTAAATAGAGCGATTGTTTGGTTTGCGTTATGCTTGATGACAAGCATGGTTTAAGTGTGGGGAGATTTGATGACATGTTTATTTTCCATCTTTTATTGCTTATTTTCATGCTAAATTCGAATTAAATACTTCTTAAAATATGTTTATTGTTTTGTTTAACTTTTAGGCAATAAATGATGGAAATAAATAAAAAATAATCTCCTTGCACTTTTTTTGGAAGCTGGAAATTGGAAAGACAGCTGGACCTAGTCGCACTGTCTTGGACGTGCCCACGCCTTAGTAAAGATGCATGTGACAGATCCAGAATTTACCATGTTAAAGGCTGAAATTTTATTTCCAAGTTTTCATGCAAATTTGGACTATCCTTTTGTGTCTAAAATATTAAACCAAGATATTTGGTTGTTAGTTTATTGCTATGTAGGGTTGATTTGATTTTTATTTACCATTCTAGTTAGGTTTGGAATTCTCCTATAAGAGGAGAAAAATTATAATGAACAGGACTGTCATTTTTCTTAGGTGTAGCCTCCTTTTGTGTTTTGTTTATTTAAGTTTTCAGCAGTAGTTTATTTTTGAGGCTGAAATTGTGTGAGTTTGCAATGTGTGGCTGATCAACTTCTTTCTAGCTAAAGGACGATTCGACGTTTCGGTTCTACGGATTATGAGATTCTTCTGCACTTAAACTCTTTGTTTTTTAGTATTTCATTTATTTCATGCAGAATTTATTCTATTGTTTCTTTTTAATTGTCGATATGTTATCAGATTATTAGAACAATAGCTAGTCTACCAGTATTGGTTGTTCCATGCCGGATTTAGAGATAAATTATTCGAGGTTGTTGTTCAATCTGAACTAATGAAATACTTGAATTAATATGATTTGTGAGATTGTTGTTCAATTCATAAAAGTTTATTAAATTGCTAGAAATAAAGAAACTCATCCTTAGCGTCTATGATCAATCCTACGATCCGATATCGAGAACGTACATTTAGCTAGACTTTCCTCTAATTGATTTCTCCTTAATTTTAATCACTATTTTTATTTCAATTTGCATCTAATCAAAACCCCCCTTTTTAATTCCTCCTTTTTAATTTCTGGTTTCGAAAGAATTTAAAACTAACAAGTCTATATGGATTCGACCCTACTTGTCACGACTACCAAATCTCAAGAAGTAGGTATTTATTTTTGGTGGATTCGACACTCATCAATGGAAGAAAAATAGAAGAAGAAAAAAGGAAGATGGAAGTGGAGAGAAAGAAGACAGAAGAACAATTTCAAGATGATAGAAGAAAGATGGATATGATAATTGCTTTTATAGATGAGATGAAAGGTGAGAAGAAAGGTGAGAAGAAAGGAAAGAATTTGCGAAGATAGATCGTGATTTATGTATGAATTAGTAGAACATGTCTGAATTTTATTTTAAAGTTGAAATTTTTATGTAATAGAATTGATACTTTATTAGATGTGTTTTTTGTAATGGACCATATAGTGATACTTTATGAATTTTGTAATAGATTATATTATATGTTAAATGATGACATATATTTTTTGTCTTTATATGCTTCTTAAAATTTATGTAAATATATTTAAATTATAGAAAATATTGGATTTTATATGCACATTATAATAACTTTTAATGACAGTTACAAAAAAAACTAAATCTATAAAAAAAGGTTTTAGTGGGATCAGCGCCCTCACAGAATGTAAGAATTATTGGGGTCACCGACCCTCACAAAATGTAGGAATTAATGAGGGTCGCTACCCTCATTAAAACCTCATATGACCCTCACTAAAAGCCTTTAGTGAGGGTCCCCGGCCCCATCATCAAGAAATATCTCATCACTAAAATTGTAAGTGAGGGTCATGTTTTGACCCTCACTAAAAGTAGATTTCGTGAGGGTCGGCTATGCCTCACAAAAACTAACTTTTAGTTATGGTCACCAACGACCCTCACTAAATATAAGAATTAGTGAGGATCAGTTTTGCCTCACGAAAGCCACCTTTTAGTGAGGGTCGGGACATGACCCCCACCCATACTTTTAGTGACAAAATTTTTCCTGACGACGTGTGAGGGCTGGGTGACCCTCACTAGTGAGGGTTATATGGGGTTTTAGTGAGGGTCGTGACCCTCACTAAAACCTAGATTTCTTGTAGTGTAGAAACAAGTTAAAGACCTATTTTAAAAGAATTTTTAAAAACTTTTAACCTATCCATATTTGATCCGGGAGATTATGAAATTTTTGGTTTTTGCAAATATGTACTAAACTCCTAAAGTTAGATTTTGATTCTTAAGGATTTTGATTTTTTGATAATTTCATTGAATTCAAATTGGGGGTAATCCATATTTAATATTTATGTTTTAAAGTTTCTAACTTAAAGTCAAAAAATATTAAATAAGACTTGTAAGAGAATGGACCTTGCTAAAAATTGCATTTAGTGCAGTTTCGGTCGAAGGTCCGGTTGAATGGTCGGTCGATCGACCTGTGACCGACGAGCGGTCGAACTCAGTCAGAAACCCACAGTAGGCATTCAATCGACATCCAGTCGAATGTTCGGTCAACTGAACCTTCGACCGAAGGAACATCAACGACTATTTTTTGAGCCATTGAGTGATGTTTCATCAGGGTATTTCCTTGGCCTCTCTATATAAACACACATCCAGGCTTTCTTATGTCCCGCAACTATTATTGAGTCATTATATATTATACTAAAGCCTTGATTGAGCCATTTTCATCTCAATACCCTAGTTTCTTGTTGAAATCTTGATTGAGCATTCATTCTTCATCGATTTATTATCTTGAGTCATCAAGAGGACTAGAGGATCACCGTTGGAGCTAAGTATTTGTTGTTGTATTTATAGCTCATGTAATTGTATTTTGTTTTTTATTTTCTTGTATTTGAACTTGTGTAAGACCTAGGTTGTTAGATTTTGGATGGTTGGTGGTTGCCTTGGGGGTGAGGCATCCTTAGGGTCTGAGGTGGGAGAGTGCCTTCGGTAGGAAGGTGGAGACTTTCGGGTGTGGCTTCCTCCACTTCGATGGCTTCTCCCTCTCGCCCGTGTGCTTTTCCTCCTTCGCCATCTTCCTGTGCTTCCACTAGCTCTCCTTTGCTCAGCATCAATGAACACTCTTTGTCTCTTGTTAGGGCCTTCCTCCCTAACTCCTCGGTATGTTACCATTGATAATGCTCTCTATCTCTCCGATCGGTGTGTCATTGTGGCTGTCCGTGGCCAGATGCTGTCCGACTTTGATATTGTCAGTTTCTTGGCACAATAGTTCTCCAATCACAGCCAGCACTTGAGCTTGTGGCGTCAACGTCGTCTCCCGAATGGTAGGTTCCTTATCACGACTCTGGCTTCTTCTTCTCACGGGTTCCTTCCATTGGCACCATCTCTTCCTCAACATCTTGGAATGGAGGCGCAAGGATTCCTTCTCCTTGATTCACCCACCTGAGCTTCGCGTTGGCTTGGAACTGAGGGATTCCCCTTCATCTTTTGGAATGCTGAATATGTCATTGCCCTCATCAGCTCCTTCAATGTGTTCAAGAGTATGGATGAGGGGACCTTACAGTGGTCCGTTCTTGATGCTTTCCATATCTAGGTTAGAGTTCATGATATTGCCAATATCACGACTATTGTGTTTGTTGATGCAGAAGATGATCGTTACACGGTGGAGCTCGTTGTCGCCTGGCAACAACTTGTTTTCCATCCCGGTGTCTTGCCGTGCTCTCCTCGGAGCTCTGATGGTCCTCCCGATGGAGGTTCCCCTGATGAGAATGACCCTGATTTTGATCCTATTTAGGAAGAAGGTCCGGCTGATATCGCTTTGTCTATGTTGTCGGCGTCCCTGCCTTCTACGGTCGAGATGGAGGCGGCCTCTGCTTCTCCCTCGGTTGATGCTCGGATGGCAAATGCAGTTCTTCTTCTGAAACAGTTCCCATCCCTCTCCATACTGATAGGGTCTGTGCCTTGTCATCTCATTGAGGATCTTCCCCCTCCTCCGGTCTCCCTGCCTCTGCCGGCTCCTGGTCTTTGTCATCGTACTTTGGTCTTCCACACGGTGCTGGGCTAGCTCTGCGCCCCCAGGCTCCCTGAGCCGCTTAGTTTCTTGGCGTTTTCTAGCTGGTTGCCTGCTTCTTCCGGAGTAGCTTTGCCAGCCTTCCATTGGGTGTTGATCGTTTTGGATCCGTGTATCCCGCTGACATTGCATTTTTTGGAGCCTTTTCCTCTGTGGCTCTCCCGAATGTGGGAGTGGGTCGCTCCTTTTTGCTTGGCGTTTAATTGGCTGGGCCACTCTGGTCGCGACGCGTGGTTGTCCCCTATTGCTTTCTGTGATCGTTCGTTGGTCTGGGTCTCAAATCGGGTGCCAAGCTGATCGAATCTTCTTTCATCTTTTCCAGACCCGCTTTCTCGTAACTCAGCCGATGGGAAGTTTGTGGCTCCTGGGCTCCACCGCTTGGGCTCTTGGGCCCCTATGGCCACTCCCACTGCCTCTTCTGGATTGGGTTCGAATCAGTCTCCTTTTGCCGATTCCTTATTTCATTTATGGGAACATTACTTTTCCCGATTCAATCCTTCCACTAAACTCCTATATGGATGGAGCTTCTATTCCGTTCTTGACTCATCATTTGGGTTCCATCCAGGTCAGGCCAGTGGATGGTTCGGGTCAGTGTCTTGAGCTTGAACCCGTCCGTGGGCTTCTTGGTCAAGACAAGTACTATTCCATCCGCCAGAGTGCTCGGCTATCGTCTTTGGAGTTCGACCGAGCTTAAAGGTGTCAGCCCGCAAAGTAAAATCCTTTCTTCATGATATCTCATCTGCTTCCCAATCTGCAAGTCAACTTCTAAACATGCTTGGCTCAACTACTTCTGGAATGGCAAATTCCCTTAATGCTGAAGTGATGAATCTTATTGTGGACTTGGGGTTTGCTTTTAAACGAGATGTCCCTGGTATGGCCCGGGTCATCTCGGTAGTTTGATTCCCCGCTTTTGCTCCTTTCCTATTGCTCGGGAGTCTTTTTTTATGATCCATGTCTTCCATGTCTTTTGGTACCTATAACTTTTTGTTTTGGAACGTGCGTGGCCTCATCAACCGTCTGTCTAAACGGTACATGGTCAAGGAAGTTGTTCAGGACCTCAAATGTAGTGTGTTGTTTTCATTTGAATATAAACTAGACCAAGTTTCTTTTCGTACTATCCAGCAACTATCGGGGTTCAGTCGTTTCCCCTCCCCTTTCTTTCATGTTATTGATGCGGTTGGCCTTTCTAGTGGGGTTATCGGGATATGGAATCCGCGTTGTTGGTCTTGTGTTTCTGCTTCCTCAAGCGACTTCGATATTCTCATAGATCTGTTACACCTCCGCTCCAATCAGATTTTCCAGATCATCAAGGTTTATATGCCCCCTACTAGGGCGCGTAGAGTGGAATTCATTCAGAACTTATCCCAAATGGTTTCTAACTACAAGGTACCTTTGATTTTGGGAGGGAATTTCAATATGACTCGATACGATGGGAAACGTTCTAACTGCAGAGGGAATTGTTCTGATTCTAGGCGGTTTTCCAAATTGAGGTCCCTACTTTGGGGTCACCTTATACATGGTCCAACAATCATCTCAAGCCAGCCTTGGCAAGATTGGACTGTATCTTGGTCACCTCTCACATGACTTCTCTGGCACCCATCTTGCTTGCTCAGGCATTACCTCGGAGGCTTTCTGACCACAACCCTCTGTTCGTGCAACTTTTCGGCATCCGCCCCCCTTCTTCCCGCATTTTCAGGATTGAAGTTAGTTGGTTTGCTCACGAAGATTTCTCTAATATTATCAAGGCAGGTCTTCTCCTGGTCTTCCAAGATTTTAATGCTCCCGAGTCTCTCATTCGGGGTTGGATCGTATCTTGGAAACAACTTCGGCGGATCATCAAGCAATGGAGTCTTATGAAGAAAAAGGAATGGGGTTCTCGGAGACTATTTTTGGAAGGAAAAGTGGATAAGTTTACCTCTAGAGCTGATGCTGGTCTTCTCTCGAAGTCTGACTTGGGTTCTCTTCGGGCTGCTAAAGAGGAACTTGACAGCCACTATTATCGGGAAAATCTTTATTCGAGGCAAAGAGCTAAGAAGAGATGGATTAAAGATGGAGATCTCAATACTAGGTACTTTCACCTCTGTGCATGTATTAAGAGAAGTTCTAATCGCATTACTTGTCTTAGTTCGCCTATGTTCCGTTCCTTCTATCTAGATTTATTAGGCAGACATGTCAAACCTCTTCTAAACATCTAGTGGAATGAAATATATGCCACTCAGCCTTCTTCTCTCTTGCATCTTGAGGCCCCCTTCTCGTTGGACGAGGTAAAGCAGGCTGTTGATGGTTAAGAAATTTCAAATCTCTCGGTCCATATGGCATTATCATGGAATTCTTCAAGCTTTTCTAGGTTCATCTTGGTGAGGGTCTTGTTTGCCTTCTGAATGACTTACAAAGGAATCCATCTGACCTCAAGAGGATTAATCAAGCTTTTATTTCTCCCATTCTCAAAAAAAGAGGGAGCAGATTCACCCTTTGACTTTCGACCGATTAGCTTGGAAAATGCTTTGATCAAACTCCTTTCCAAGCTCTTGGCTTCTAAATTGGCTCCGCTTATACACTCTCCGGTCGATAGTTCTCAAGTTGCATTTTTGGCAGAAAGGGGCAGCCTTCATAGTTTTATGGCTGTTAATTAACGAAACTGTTTGCGCGTGCAAGCAAAGGAGTCATAATTCTTGTCTCATCAAAATTGACTTTGAAAAGACGTTTGATTCTGTGGACTGGACTTTCATATATGATGTCCTTCGTGCTAGTGGATTTCCACGGAATTGGATTTCTTGGATCTCACACTTACTGGAATCTTCATTTTCCTCCATCCTTATCAACAGATTTGTCGGGTTTTCTTTTTCGCATCGGAGGGGGTTAGGACAGGGTAATCCGCTTTCCCCGCTCATTTTCAACGTGGTCATGGATGCGCTTTCTGGCTTATTTCAACGTGGCGGATGATTTGGTCATTTTCAGTGAAGCTATAGTAAGTTGCATCAACTCCTTCAAAACATTGCTTAAATGTTTTGAACTATGCTCCGAGCTGAAGATCAACCCCCTCAAAACCAAGCTTATTCAAATACCGGGGGATCAAAATGTTGCCTCGAACCTAGCGGCTCTCCTAAATTGTCAGGCCGACTCTTTTTCTATCTCTTATCTTGGGTTGCCTCTTCAACTAGGCCCTCCCATTAAGGAAGATTGGACATCCATCCTTGCTTCGTGGCAGGGGCCCCTACTTTCAAGAGCCAGCATGCGTATTATGATAAACAATGTTACAAGCAAAGCATCTTATATGTTCTCAATCTTCGAAGCCCCTACATGGGTTACCAAGCAGATCAACAAACGTAGGCGAAATTTCTTTTGGACCGGTTCGAGTTCGGAGGATGTCCGTGGAAAATGTTTGGTCAGTTGGGAGACAATCACTGGAGATAAGTCTAGAGGCAGACTTAGTATCTTGGATCTCAAAGCGCACAACAAAGCCAGGCTGGGTCCTGGTACTGGAAATTATTGGTGGGTAATGGTAATCTCTGGGCCCACATCATCAAGACTTTATATCCCAACATTGTCATTCTTTTAGCTACAATTTTCATTTCTTGCTCATCGGTCTGGAAATGTATTTTGAAAGGTGCAAAGGTTTTTCGTATATATCTCTTTGGCCTAAGGTTTCCCATCTTGGTCTTAATCTCGGTTTTGATGATAACAAACATGGAAATAATGTTTCATTAAGAAATATTTTTAGGTTCCATATCGGTTAGCGCTCGATGTCCTCGATCGAAAATATCAGAGAAATTAAAAAATCGGAAGGACATTGATCGATGCATTCAGGTACGTCGTGGAAATCTCTCAAAGTTAGACGTGGGCACCAAAGACATCTTGGATGAGTCTAAAGAAAACATGGAAAGCTCTCCAAGTTGACGCACGTTGAAGGTCGGAACCCGAAAACGAAGCGCGCAAGAAGAAGGCTGAAAAAAAATCAAGTTCAGCCTAGGTTCGGTCGACCGGTCGACCGGGCGATCGACCGAACGAAGCAGAGAATTGCAGTAGCCAATTCGATCGACCATCCGATCGACTGAAGTTCGCCCAGAAGCGGCAGATTGCCTTCGGTCACTCGGCGATCGCTTGGTCGGTCGACCGACGATCAACTGAACAAGCGACCGACGATATAACAGCTTGAAAAATAGCCATTTTTACCCGTTGTGCCCGACCACCACTTGGTGGTTTGCCTATTTAGAGGTCTTCTAAGCCTTCCTATGACCTGCTAATGCTTCATGAGACATCCTTTGACACCTATAAGCTTTGATTGGACCATCTTTTTTAAAACCCTAGCTCTCTACCTTGTTTTTCTTGAGTTTGCCTTCAAGCTTGATTTGATTCATCATCAAGGCATCAAGAGGAGCTAGGATTCATTGTGTTGGAGCTAAGTATTTGTGTTGTTGTATTTTTGCTCCATTACTTATATATTTTCTTGTTTATTTCATTGTATTTGAGCTTGTGAAGACCTAGGTTGTTAGGTCTTGAAATTGGGTGGTAACCTTGGTGTTTAAGGTTTAAATCCATCGGTGTAAACGTAGTTTACTAGGATTAGTTGAGTTGTCCCTTAGGTTGAGGCGGGAGAGTGCTCTCGGTAGGAAGGTGGGATACTTCCTAGTGTGGAGGTGCCTTCAATATGAGAGCAGAGACTTTTCGATTGTAAAGTCATATGTGTAAGGGAAACAATATAATCTAGTGAACTTAGTTTGAAAATCCTAAGCATGGTGCTTAGGTAGTGGAGTAGGCATTGAGGCCAAACCACTATAAATCATTGTGTTAGCATTGATATTTTATTTGTGTTTATTGCTTCATATTTATTGCTTTCGCTTGCTATTAATATCGTGCTTAGCCTAACTAATCAAGAAACGATTAAAACCAGAATTAGACGATAAGATTAGTTAACACACTATTCACCGCCCCTCTATTGTAGGCCATTTCACCAACAGGCTCCGGGCTCACAACCAGACTGTGGCTTGACCCTTGGGGCTTCCGGGGTCTAGACTTTGTGATATGTTTCCTAAGCTTTTTCTTATTTCTTCAGCCCCTTTGGCTCTCATACATGATGTCAAAGTCTTTAATGATTCTAGGGAGTCTACTGGGTGGATCATTCTCTTCAATGATTTCGTGCCCTTTGAGTAGGATCACTGACCTAGCAGCTACTCTTGATTCCGTGTTACACATGAGTGGAGAAGATCTCATTTCCTGAAAATGGTCGTCTGATGGTATTTTTACCACTAACTCTTTCTACAGGCTGCTCACTTTTAGAGGAATTAGAGATCTGTCAACCAACTTCGTATGACAGAGATCCTGCCCTGAATCCATCTCAATCACTAATTGGTTTATCAACCAAAAGAGACTACCTACCAAGGTTCGACTAATCTCTCTTAATGTTCAATTAGATCTTGTCTGCTTCTTATTTGATGCAGAGAACGAATCACATGATCATCTCTTCATTCACTGTGTATATTCTATTGAAGATTGGGAAGGTTCTTGGTCCTCACTAGTTTTCCTGCCTTTCCCCTTGACTTTTGTCACTGGTTGATCCTTTGGCAAGGCCGACCACCTTTTAAAAGACGGAATTACCTTATATTGATGATCTGGAGATGGAAGTTGTGGCACGAACGCAATTTGCCATGTTTCGAACACAAGGCCGGAACTCCTTCTGTTCTTGCTATTGAGGGAGCCGCGCTTTTAAAGTTAATCATTGGCTCGGGTTTGTAATATCTTTTTTTTTCCTTTGTTCTTTGGGTTCTTGACTTTTTGTATATTCTTCTTCTTTCCCCCTCACTTGTATCCGAATTGGATTATACAAGTGTTCTTTTACCAAAAATAATAATTTTTTTTTTGTGAAACCTAACTTCATAGAAATTTCATTCGGCTGGAAGTCTTGGAGCTCCACTCATGAAGATCGTCTAATTATCTCCTTCTCCTCCACACATTGGTCCATCGATTAAATCCTGATCTTTTAAGGCCGAAATATCCAACTTATCCTCTCTCTAGGAAATATTTCAATTTTCTTTGTAAATATATCCATTCTACTTCGCCTCTTCTCACTACAAATTTGATGAAGTCTTCTTCTCTCATGAGCATGGCCAGCAGCAGTTGCTTCAGGGCCGGCATCTCCCTTTTGCAAGCTTATCCTGAGATCTTTGTTTCCTTTGTCTTCTGCTATTGCAGCTACAAAGCGTTCCGAGACCCGAACTTCCCGGTGAACTGGCCTCTTGTCGGCATGCTACCGGGCCTTCTCCACCACCTCAGCTGCCTCCATGATTGGAACACCGGCCTCCTCCGGGAACATGGTTGCACCCAATGGTTCTTCGGCCCGTGGTTCTTGGACATTAACTATTTGATCACATGCGACCCCTCCAATGTGCAACATGTCTTCAACACCAACTTCTCCAACTACCCCAAAGGTGAATAGTTCTTCGAGATCTTCGACATCTTCAGCGACAACATCTTCAACACTGACGGCGAGTCGTGGAAGAAGCAGCGAATGAGAGCGCATGGCCTCCTAACTATCCATAGGTTTCGAGATTTTGTCGCCAAGTTGAGTTGAGACAAGGAGGAGAAGGGATTGGTTCCTCTTCTCGACGATGTTGCGAGGCGAGGGTTGGTGGTGGACTTGCAAGATGTGTTTATGAGGCTGACGTTTGACAACACGTCCAACTTGGTGTTCGACGTCAATTTGGGCTGCCTCTCCATCGAGTTTGTTAAGAAATTAGCATTGGATCTAACTCCACCCCAAAAGCTAGCTCCTGAGGAGAGGATTGCCCAAACTATTTAAAGGCTACTTTGACCATATTTTTAACCAATGTGGGACTTCAACACACACCCCTCACGCCCAGGATTGGACATCTGGAGCGTGGAGTTTTGCAGGACTGAACATCTGCGAGTGGCACAATATCAACCACACAATTGGCTCTGATACCATTGTGAATAGTTCAACTCTAAATTCAAGAGTGCGCATGCAAAGAAGGACAAGGAATGTGATCATTGTGGCAAACTGGGACATACCAGGGATCAATGTTTCAAGTTACATGGCTACCCTTCAAATCAAAAGCCATTCAAAGGAAAGCCAAAGATCTGGGAACCCAGTGCAAGACAAAAATTAGCATACAATGTGCAGAAAACAGAAGGAACAGCTGAATATCATACTTCTGGCAATGGAGAATGCTCACCAGCAAATGAAGAGTTTGATACAGGCTTCACTGAGAAGCAGTTAAACACCTTGAAAAGTTTGCTGAGTGGAAAGTTTGCGGGAGAAGTTCCTGGATGTCAAATGGCCAATTGTGCAGGTAACTCTGTGTGCTTCTTGACAAATAAATGTTTACATACTTGGATTTTGGATAGTGGTGCCACAGACCACATATCCACAATTGACACCCACTTACATGAAGCCAAAAAGCCTAGTAAACCAGAACATGTAGCTTTGCCAAATGGAACCAAAACCCCAATAGCTTACATAGGAAATGCTGTCATAAATGAACATTTCTCATTGAATAATGTTCTTTCAGTACCAACCTTTAAGTTCAACCTAATGTCAATTAGCAAAATTACGAAAGAGTTGAACTGTTCTGTAACCTTCACTTCCACTCATTGTCATATCCAGGACCTTACTACCAAAAAAACTCTGGGGATTGGTAGAGAGAGCCATGGCCTTTATCTGATGTCCGAAGCCACTTCAGAGATTCAACAACCGCAAGTTTTTTCAATTCTTCATGACAAGTTTTCTCTTTGGCACATGAGGTTGGGCCATATGTCTCATTCTAGAATGTTACTACTTTCAAGTTCAATTCCTGATGTTTTTTCTTCTCCTAAGTTGCATTGCAACATTTGTCCAATAGAAAAACAATGTAGGTTACCATTTCATTCAAGTACAATTTCATCCTCTAATCCTTTTGAAGTAATGCATTGTGATGTATGGGGACCTTTCAAGGTCAAAACTCATTGTGGATGTTCTTTTTTCTCACTATTGTGGATGACTATTCCAGGAGTTGTTGGACTTTCTTAATGGCCTCAAAAGGCCAAGTGTCAAATATGTTGATAAACTTTGTGAACCTAGTGCATACACAGTTCAGTACCACCATAAAATGTTTTAGGACAGACAATGGTGGAGAGTTTCATAATGCTACCTTAAAGAGTTTCTTCCTAGAAAAGGGTATCTCACACCAAAGTTCATGTCCTTATACTCCCCAACAGAATGCAGTAGTAGAGAGAAAGCATAGACACCTACTACAAGTTGCTAGGAGCCTAAAGTTTCAACCCAATGTGCCACTAAAATTTTGGGGAGAATGTGTTTTAGCAGCAACTTATCTCATAAATAGACTCCCAAGTCCTTTATTGAAAAACAAGAGTCCTTTTGAATTGCTCTACCAGAAAACTCCATCCCTTAATCACCTATGAGTATTTGGGTGCTTGTGCTATGCAAGCACTCATCAACCTGGAAGAGATAAGTTCGAACCAAGAGCAAGTCAGTGTGTCTTTATGGGTTATCCTTATGCACAAAAGGGATATAAAGTTTACAACATATTGACACAAAAACTCCTAGTGTCCAGAGATGTGGTGTTTATTGAAGATATTTTCCCTTTTTCAAAGGAAAATTCCAAAACCAGTGATACTATAATTCCTATACCACTTGTGACACATGATGAGAACTCAAACGAAAACTTCTTGCTCACACCACAAACAGTGAGAGATTCTTTCTATAGTCCACAAAATGAGCAAAACATACCCAGTCCACATCATGCTCCTGAAGGAATTGTGGAACAAAATTTCATCCTTGAACCAACTCTCACTGCCCCTTCTGAATTGCCCATTCCAAATGTTTCAGATACCTCCACACATCCACAGTCACCTTTTTTACCTATTGCTCAAAGAAAAGGGAAAAGAATCACAAAACCACCTCCAAGGCTGAAAGACTATCAGTGTAATTAATACCATGAGGAAAAAACCAATCCCCAGGGGAACCAAAACCAGAGATGTCTCAGTAGGTCACATAACCAGTCCATACCTTGTTTCAAACTACCTTTCATTCAAAAGCTTGAGTCCACAACATGCAGCCCTTGTAACCCAAATTGACAACCACATTGAACCTAACACATATGAAGTTGCTATTCAAGATCCAATATGGATAAAGTCAATGCAGACAAAGCTGCAAGCACTTGAGGAAAATGACACCTGGGTTCTATGTGATCTCCCATCAGGCAAACATAAAATTGGGTGTAAATGGGTTTATAAAATAAAGTACAAACCAGATGGAGGCATTGAAAGATATAAGTCCAGGTTAGTGGCAAAGGGGTACACCCAAGTGGAGGGCATAGACTACCAAGATACCTTTGCCCCTGTGTCAAAGTTTACAACTGTGAGGATGTTGATTTCTATAGCAGCAGCTAACAATTGGAAGTTATTTCAGCTTGATATTAATAATGCATATCTTCATGGTGAACTTGATGAAACAGTATATATGATTAAACCACCTGGATATGGAGATGATGATGATAACAGAGTATGCAGATTAAAAAAGGCTTTTGTTCTTTATTTTTCCAGTTTTAGAGCCTAATGCTGCGCAGAGCGGCTCATCTTCCTTTTGTTCTATAATTGTTAGAGCAATAGCTCTTTTTCAGAAAATGAGAGGTGATTGTTTTCGCTCTCAAAAGATCTGTTGTTAGTTGATTGTTCCGCAGAAATCTCAACAGAGTTTCCAACTATCCCCTTCGCGAAGGCGATGGACAATGCCCTGTCGGCGTTGTTTCTCTGGCACACGGTACCACCGACATGGTGGAAGTTGATAAGGTGGCTACGAATCAGGCAGGAGAAAAAGTTGGCCGCAGCGTGGAAAGAAATCGATTGTTTCATGGCCGAGAGCATAACAGAGAAGTCTCTCCTTGTAAAGGATGGTGCCAAAGAGTAATCTGACTTACTATCGGCTTACATCAATGCTGATGAAGACATCCACTACTAGAAACTTCGTCTTCAGCAACGGCTATCAGCGACGGCCGCTCAAGCCGTTGCTATTTGCAACGGCATTCTTACGGCCGCTCGAGCCGTTGCAGATATCTGTATCTGCAACGGTGTACTAACGGAAAACCGAGCCGTTGCTGATTATTTTAATTATCAGCAACGGCGTTCGGACGGAAAGGCGAGCCGTTGCTGATTTTTTTAATATTCAGCAACGGCTTGCTAACGGATAAGTGAGCCGTTGCTGATAATAACTTATCAGCAACGGCGTTCTAACGGGCGAGTGAGCGGTTGCTGATAAGTTTATATAGGGCACGCTCTCGCGCCCGACTCTTCTTCCTCCCGCTGCTCGCTGCTGCCGCCGCCGCTCCTGCCGACGCCACTCGCCGCCGCTGCCGCTGCTGCCGACGACGCCGACCGCTGCTGCCGACTTGTTCAGGTAAGTCTCTTCCCTGCTGCCGTCTCTTCCCTGCGGCCGGCGGAAATCACCCGACCGAAACCCTATTTCTAGGGTTTCGGCCGGCGGCGGTCGGCCGATGGTCGCCGCCGGACCTTCTGCAGTGGCCGAACAGTGTGTCCAGCCACTGTACGCCGGCGCCGGAGGGTGGACTCCGGCGCCGGAATTTATAATATATATATAGTTTATATTATTTTATAATTGTTAATTAATTATTTAATAATTGTTAATTAATTGTTTAGATTAATTGTTTAATTTGTTAGATTAATTATTAGGGTTTAGATTAATTTCGGACGCGCGCCGGAATCGTCCACTTCGGACGCGCGCCGGTATCGTCCACTTCGGACGTGCGCCGGTATCGTCCAATTCGGACTCGCACCGGAATCGTCCACTTCGGACGCGCGCCGGAATCGTCCAATTCGGACTCGCGCCGAAATCGTCCACTTCGGACGCGCGCCGAAATCGTCCAATATGGACTCGAACTGTCTCGAAACATTTAGAAAATAATCATCCTCCGACGAGTTGATATGTTTCACGTACGCATCGACGATCGGATATGATTTAGCAAAACCTTAGATTCGTTCGGGAATTGTATGTTCGTGTAAAAGAAGTAGATGATCTTTTATACGACGTACAATTCTTGAATTGTCCCTGATTGGACAATTTGGGAATATAGTTATTTGTACTGCACTTACGTTTTTATTTTAACTGTTAACTAATTATTCTAAATTTCGGCAACATCTCTCTTGTTCTCCGATACGCGCCCAAATGATATGCGTATTCGGAGAACTGTAGGGAGATGCTGTCGAAATTTAGAATAATTAGTTAACAGTTAAAATAAAAACGTAAGTGCAGTACGAATAACATAAATCCCGAATGGAATAGGACAATCTCACCTAAAGACATTAACCAAAGAAATTGTCATTGATTGACAGAATCATGTCGGCTGATCGAAGTTGGATGTACCGACGTCTTGATCGTGGAGCTTTAACGAATGAGTTTCGATTAGGCGTAACGTACTTCCTAAATTTCGCCTATTCGAATCAGAATTTCGTTAGCATGGGTGATCAAATCCGATGTCCGTGCCGCATTTGTTCAAATGGACGATTTTTGGATCGGGAGACTGTCACTCTGCATCTATATACCAAAGGATTTGCACCGAGATATTTTCTATGGACTTGTCACGGGGAGTCACACGAAGTCGGGACGTCGAGCAATCCTGTCGTTCAGACATATGATGAATCTTCCTCTGCTGGTGCTTCTTCATCCGGTCAATGTAATCCCTATAGAACTATGATACTTGATAGTCTTGGGGGTCAATTCCGCCTGAATGATAATGTTGATCGGCCAGTTCTTCAGACATCAGTCCCACCAGATACTACAGCGGTTGATATCACAGAAGTAGGGGCTGCGGTAGAGATTGAATTACCGAATAAAGAAGCTGCAGAATTTTACGAGATGTTGAAAGCTGTCGATGAACCTTTGTATGAGAATTGTCTTAAATACACTAGGTTTTCAGCAATGACACAGCTCTTAAGCATCAAGGCCGATTGTAATATCAGCGGAGTTGCGTATGATCGGATTGCTGGATTGATTAATGGAATGTTGCCTACTGATAACAAGTTTGAGCCTACTTTTTATAAGACTAAAAAGCTAATGAGAAAATTGGGGCTTGGGTACGAAAAAATACACGCGTGCCAAAATAACTGCATTTTATATTATAAAGAAAATGTGCAGTTGGATAAATGCCCTGTATGTCAACACCCTCGTTACAAGGAGAAGAAATCGGCCCGACAGAAAAATATCCCGTTTAAGGTGCTTCGGTATTTTCCACTAACACCGAGGCTTCAAAGATTATTCATGTCGGAAAAGACAGCCCCCTACATGAGTTGGCATGCAAGAAGTCGTGATGATACAGTAATGACTCATCCATCTGACAGTGAAGCATGGAAACATT
Organism: Canna indica; assembly: GCA_034359265.1. Lineage (NCBI taxonomy): Eukaryota > Viridiplantae > Streptophyta > Magnoliopsida > Zingiberales > Cannaceae > Canna > Canna indica. The sequence continues at coordinate 9,649,941 of CP136894.1, read as the reverse complement.
TGGATACATGTTATCCTTCATTTGCTATGGATACTAGAAATATCAGATTGGGATTGTGCACAGATGGTTTTAATCCGTTTGGACATTCTGCAACTCCTTATTCAGTTTGGCCAGTGCTGCTGACAGTTTATAATTTGCCACCGTCAATGTGCATGAAAGATGAATTTATTTATCTTTCGATGATTATTCCGGGTCCTAAGGGTCCGTGAAAAGAAATTGACATATTTCTCAGACCCTTGATAGATGAATTGAAAACATTGTGGACTGAGGGAGCTGTCACTTATGATTGTCATCGGAAGCAAAACTTCAATTTAAAGGCCGCGGTCTTGTGGACAATCAATGATTTCCCGGCGTACGGCATGTTGTCGGGTTGGAGCACTCACGGCCGACTCTCTTGCCCATATTGTATGGAACACTCTAAATCAATGAGTCTTCAGAACGGACGAAAAATCTCATTCTTTGATTGTCATCGTCGATTCCTACCGGTTCATCACCAGTATCGAAGGAATCGTAATAAATTTACTAAGGGCAGAGTCGAAAGAGATGGGCCACCACCGATGTTGTCTGGTGAACAAATGTTAGCACGTGTTTCAGCACTTCCAGATATAGTATTTGGTCACAATGAAAGAGTGTCAGGTTTTGGCCAAACACACAACTGGGTGAAAAAAAGTATCTTTTGGGAATTGCCCTATTGGAGTTCATTATTGATTCGACATAATTTAGATGTCATGCACATTGAAAAAAATGTGTTTGATAATATTTTCAACACTGTGATGGATATTTCTGGAAAAACTAAAGATAATGTCAAAGCCCGACATGATCTGAAAATACTTTGTAAAAGACCAGAGTTGGAGTTACAAGAGGTCAACGGACGATATCTGAAACCGAAGGCCCTATATGTGTTAAATAAACAACAGATCAAAGATGTTTGTCAATGGGTAAAATAACTCAGATTACCCGATGGATATGCTTCAAACTTATCTCGATGTGTGAACTTCGATGATTGCAAAATATCAGGGATGAAGAGCCATGATTGTCATGTATTCATGCAGAGATTACTTCCGATCGCATTTCGAGATCTTCTTCCTGATAATATTTGGGATCCGTTGACTGAATTAAGTATGTTTTTTAGAAGCATCTGTGCAAATGTCCTTCGAGTCGAAGATATGTCAACACTTGAAAATAATATTGTTGAAATCATATGCAAGCTGGAGCAGTTTTTCCCTCCTGCATTTTTTGACTCGATGGAGCATCTACCAATACACTTGGCATACGAGGCACGAGTTGGTGGCCCCGTTCAATATCGTTGGATGTACTTATTTGAAAGATACATGAATCGTCTGAAGAAAAAAGTAAAGAACACCGCAGCTGTTGAAGGATCAATATCTGAATCGTATATCATCCAAGAAATTTCAACATTCTGCTCATTTTACTTTGAATCGACAGTACAGACAAGATTTGATCGTCTTCCACGTAACGACGACGGGGGTGTTCGACATTCAGATGGACGTTTAAATATATTTTGTCACTCTGGTCGTGCTTTTGGTTCTCGTCCATCTCGACACTTAAGCGATGAAGAGTATCATTTGGCACACTTGTATGTATTACTCAATTGTCCAGAGATTGAACAATTCATTGAAATATTTGACATTGAGATGGTGCAAAAATACTCTATTCACAACAATCAAGAATTGGAGACATTACGGAATCGTGATTTCCCTTCTTGGATTCAGACTTACAGCAAAGATCACAGAGCTGAAATAGATGAAAAAATATTTGAGTTTGTTAGTGGACCGTCGCGACTTGTGTCGTGCTATAACGGATATTTTGTTAACGGGTATAAATTTCACACGGTTGAATATTCATTTGCAAAGAAGACGATGAATGCTGGGGTCTGCGTGAAAGGGACAACCTATGTTGAATGTGATATGGATTTCTATGGACTAGTAGAAGAAGTGATAGAGTTGCACTACTTCGGCTTGAAATCGGTGATCCTATTTAGATGTCATTGGTTCGATACAACAGAAAGGGGCATGAAAGTTCATCCAAAATACAAACTTGTTGAGGTTAATTACAAATCGAAATTGGCAGCAAATGAGCCTTTTATATTGGCATCACAAGCCGAACAAGTATATTACGCGAAGTATCCGGCTCGAAATAAAGATAGAGCAGATTGGCGTGTAGTCTGTAAGACAAAAGGTAGAGGAAAAATTGATCCGATAGTAGGAGAAAATGATCCTCCTGGTTTCTATCAAGAAGATGATCTTCCTGCTGTGGATCGTATTATTCCAATACCCGAGGATGCAGACACAACGTCAATTCAATTAGAAGTTGAATATGCTGATGATGACGATCATGAAATTGAGGAAGCTGGAGATGAAGAAGATGAAGAAGAGGAAGAAGAGGAAGAAGAAGAAGAATTCGAAGACTATTATTCAGATGATGAAGAATAATTGTAAAGTATATATTTTATTAAATATATCTCTACTATTTATACAATAATCTGATTATATGTCTGTTCGACAGATATGTCTGGTCGTGGTTATCGACGCAGGAGAGTTTCGGAGTCTCCGATCGGTGAGACTCCAGCACTTACTCATGCTGCTGATCCTCCTGTTGTTGATCCTCATGAGGATGATACTGCCGAGGCTAGTACATCCAGACGTAGGCGGCCACGCGGGCCGAACAGGTGGCAGCCTCCACCAGCCACAGAGTCACGTAGATTGATTAGCGTGATTGGGGAGCTGTACGTAATATATCATGAATTATGAATCATTACAAATTCATTATATCATAATATAATATTAAAATTTATTTTTGTTGTGCAGGTTCGAGCAAGAAGAAGTGCCGAGGAGCATTTCTTCTACTATTCGACGATACATGCACGGGGCATGGCCTACGTGGTCTCACGTGCCTAGCGAGCACGTCGACATGTTATGGCGCGAGTTTGAGGCACGTATTATTTTTTTTTTTACATGCATGATGATATATTAATATTGGTACTGATATTATTATTTTGCAGGCTCGCTATACATGGGCCGAGGACCAGAGGCCCTTCATTTACGCTGCTTGGGAGGCTATTTCCCGGGCAAGGTACAACGGGCAGCTGGGGCAGGCTCGGTCCTAGGCGATGGCCCGAGCTGGGACCACTAACATCGCGGAGACTCGGGGATACGGCCCCGGTTGGATTACTCCGGATATATGGGACCAGCTCGTGGGGATATGGTCGACGGATCGATGGCAGGAGGTTTCTCGGAATGCGGCTAGAAATCGCATGTCGGGGGGAGCAGCGCGTCACACCGGCGGCTCTGTTGCATTTGCAGTGCACGCAAACCGTATGGTAAGTATATCTTTTAATTATATATTTTATTTGTTATTATGTGTACTAATTAATGTATTTGTTTTGTAAATGTAGACGACGGTGTCGGATGACGGGAGTGTCCAGCGACCCTCCCCGATGGCGGTGTTTGAGCGGACTCACCGTCGAGCACATGGGACTGGGGAGTACATCCACAACCGCGCTGCATACATTATGGTAATTATATATTTGTTTAAATTATTCATTATATATTTATAATTTAAGTTTTATGATAAATATTAAACAAAAAATCAAACTCGAGTAGGAGACCTACAGCCAAACGGTGGTGCAACGTGGGGGTACCCCCGAGGACTTTGACGCAGCATCGTGGGTCGAGGCCGCAGGTGGCTGGGACCATGGCCGCGTATATGGCTTCACAGATAGTGGTCATGCGCGAGCCGTACTAGGGCCACTTGGGGCACCGACCCCTCCGGTCGCTGGTGAGCGGCCGTCCACCTCCAGATCCAGTTATGATCATAGTAATAGGATAAGGACACTAGAGGAGACGGTCGCGCGTCAGACTGAGTTGATGGAGCGCCAGAGTCAGACGATGGCGAATATAGAAGCTATGCTACGCAACTTGTCGGGTCATCCCGAAGCAGGCATCTCTTCGGCATCATCTAATCCATCATCCTCGAGTCAGTCCACGCCGGTGTACACTCAAGCACTCCAGACCCCGCCATATGATCCAGGCCATCCTCCATCGTCATCGTAAGATTTTGTTTATATTGACTTTGTTACTGAGATATTGAACTTGTTTAATTTATATTGACTATGTTACTGAGATGTTGTTACTTCAATTTTGCATTTGAATTGTGTTTATACTATCGTGGATAATTATGAATATAAATATAATTGTTTTGATGTATATCTTGGTGTGTTTGTGATGTGTGAATGAATGTGTATGAGATGTTTGTGATGTGTGAATGAATGTGTGTATGAGGGTAAGGGTGTGTGAGTTATGTATCAGATAAATGTATCAATGTATCAATGGAAATTAGAAATTTTCAAATTTTCTGGTTGCAGGTATATGTCATCAGCAACGGCTTTCCCATGGGCGTCCGTGGGAAAGCCGTTGCTAAAAGTGTATCGAAAGCCGTTGCTGATGACCTACAGCAACGGCTTAGCGACGGAGTTTTACTAACGGTCTTGCTACGGACTCAGCGGCCGTTGCTATTAATGTTATCAGCAACGGCTCCGGGTCTGTGGCAAAACCGTTGCTGATAATATTTTTAGCGACGGCCCCGCGGCCGTTGCTGATAATGTTTTGAGCGACGGCCCGAGCGGCCGTTGCTGATCCGTTGCTAAGTCATCAGCAACGCGACTTTCTGTCACGGCGCTATTGCAACGGCTCAGCCGTTGCTGATTCTCTTCAGCAACGGCTCAGCAACGGCATCAGCCGTTGCTGATGACCATTTTTCTAGTAGTGATCGATCGAAAAGGATCGACCAAGTTTCACAAGTTCTTCAGGGACACTGCAGTGATCTTCATGCTCGCTGGAAGGGACACAACTGGTGCAACTTTGTCATGGTTCTTCTGGCTACTCTGCCAGAATCCCATGGCAAAATTTAAAATTTTGGAAGAACTGAAGGCCATAGTTGTGCAAAAAGAACAATCCTGCTCGAATGATATGATCATATAAGACACGGAGGAGGTGAATGAGGCTTATGTGAGACACTGATGCTAATATTTGATCCGATCAATTTAAAATTGGTTTACTTGCATGCAGCCTTATGTGAGTCACTGAGGCTTTTGTTAGAATATTTTTAATATATATATATATATATATATATATATATATATATATATATATATATATATATTTTGGGCTACCATTAATTTTAGTTTTTCATTTATACGAGTTAATCTTATAATCTTATAATCATTTAATTTGATCCATGTGATTTGAGCTCGAAACACTCAATTATAATTGATGTGATTAGTCAAGTGTAGGCCCGATTAATGAAGCCCCTAATGGACGAGCTCATTAGATTAATTATAAATATAGGTCGGGTCCCACTAAACACCGCGAAAAATCTTAGCTCACATAGTTGCTTTTCTCATCAAAGCAGAGTCTTTTAAAAAAGTGAGCTAAAGAAAAATTTAATTATTTCTGAAGACTCAAAAAATTGTTTATGTTATAATGATATCTTTGTCAAGTAAGATTTTTCTTTATTTCTTTATATATTTTGATGTTCATAAATTATTTATGTAATTCTATGACATTAATTTTTTTTTACAGCTTTTTTTCTCTAATGTTAGTGGTCACGAACACGAAGTTAAAGAAGGCTCAAAGGTTTTTATCGCCCTGTATTCCATGGGGAGAATAGAAGGGATATGGGGCAAAAACTGCATGGAATTCAGGTCGGACAGATGGATCTCGAAGAAAGGGAGGGTAAGATATGAGCCCATCTTACAAATTCTTATCCTTTAATTCAGGGCCCAGGATATGCCTGGGTAAGGAAGTGACCTTCACTCAGATGAAGGCAGTGTGGCTGCAATGGTCTACAACTTCCAAGTTGAGTTGTTTGAAGGTCATGTGGTTGAGCCGAGACAAGGTGGAGAAGGGATTGGTTCCTCTTCTCGACGATGTTGCGAGGCGAGGGTTGGTAGTCGACTTGCAAGACGTGTTTATGAGGCTGACGTTCGACAGCACGTCCAACTTGGTGTTCGGCGTCGATCTGGGCTGCCTCTCCATCGAGTTTCCAACTATCCCCATCACGAAGGCGGTGGACGAGGCCATGTCGCCGTTGTTTCTCCGGCACATGGTACCGCCCGTGTGGTGGAAGTTGATGAGGTGGCTACGGATCGGGCAGGAGAAAAAGTTGGCCGCGGCGTGGAAAGAAATCGATCGTTTCATAGCCGAGAGCATAGCGGAGAAGTCTCGCCATGTAAAGGATGGGGACGAAGAGAAATCCGACTTACTGTTGGCTTACATCAATGCTGATGAAGACATCGATCGAAAAGGATCAATCGAGTTTCACAAGTTCCTCAGGGACACTGCAGTGACCTTCATGCTCGCTAGAAGGGACACAACTAGTGTAGCTCTGTCATGGTTCTTCTGGCTACTCTGCCAGAATCCCATGGCAGAATTTAAAATTTTGGAGGAACTGAAGGCCATAGTTCTGCAAAAAGAACAATCCAGCTCGAATGATCTGATCATATTTGACGCGGACGAGGTGAGCAAGTTGGTCTTCTTGCATGCAGCCTTATGCGAGTCACTGAGGCTTTTTCCTCCAGTTCCTTTTGAGCAGAAAGCAGCTCTGAAATCGGATGTCCTCAAGTGGTCACGAAGTTAAAGGAGGCTCAAAGGTTTTTATCACCTTGTATTCCATGGGGAGAATGGAAGGGATATGAAGTGAAGACTGCATGGAGTTCAGGCCGGAGAGATGGATCTCGGAGGAAGGGAGGGTAAGATATGAGCCATCTTACAGATTCTTATCCTTCAATTCAGGGCCCAGGATATGCCTGGGTGAGGAAGTGGCCTTCACTCAGATGAAGGCAGTGGTGGCTACGATGGTCTACAACTTCCAAGTTGAGTTGCTTGAAGGTCATGTGGTTGAGCCGAAGCTTTCCATTATCCCGCACATGAAGAATGATCTCAAGGTGAGGATTAAGAAGAGACCTCTTGTTGGGAAAAAAAAAAATTCTACCGTACCAAGCTCCATAGAACTTCGATGGAGCCCCGTGTATGAGTGAACCTAGTATTTTTAATATTGAATTTAGAATCATTAATACTGAACCTAAAGTGAAAATATTATGTTCACTCGTTTGCAACACAGGTTCACTCTTACTTTAGGTTCAGTCTAAACTATACTAAGTTCAATTTTAATAAAACTAGGTTCAATCCTATGAGAGGCTCCATAAAAATTAGTGTAGAGCCTGACTCCATAGAAATTGCACTCCCCCTGGTATAATTTTTAATTAATTTATATTTATAGTCCCACATTGATAAAAATAAATTTCTAAATTATTCTTAATTAATATAAATATCATGTTTATAGTCCCACATATTTTAATTTTTTTCTATTACATTTAAATATTATAAATATCTTGTTAAATTTTAAAAAATTTACTAACTTATAAAATACAAACAAAAATCTTAATTTTTTATTACTATAATAAAACCTAAATATTTATTTATTTAGATATAATGAAATATAATATACAATATGTTATATATTTTATAAATTAATAATATAAATAAAATTAATACACATTATTAACAAAAAATTTAAAAATTAATTTGCATATCGGCGCCTATAGATAGGTGCCCGTATTAAAAAAAGGGTGCCCTTATTTTGGGGGCACCTGTTATTTGAATACCGACATCCAAAAAAGGCGTCGGTTCTATATTTTTCTTCATCCCGGCCTCATTTTATATCCTAAACGCGACCCTTTTAAGAGCGTCTGAATTCATATTTATTTCCCCAAAAAGCACTACAAGAAAATAGATTATCACCGATGAATTTATTACCAACAAATAAATTTCGTTGGTATTACCAACAAATAAATTTCGTTGGTATTACCAACAAAATTAACGACGGATATAAAATCTGTTGGTAATTAAGCCAACCACTTCATAAATTTCTTTTTTTAGCCGACCAATATATACATCCCCTAATTTTTTCCCTTCAACCTATCAAAAAAATTTCTTTTCCGCGCCCTTCCCTGCCAAAATATTTTATTATTTGCTGCCTGTATGAGCCGACTCCTCCCCTTCTTCAACCCACCTCCCCTTTGTTTCCCTGATTCCATTAATCCCCTCTTTCTCTTCTTCAAGCCACCTCCCCTTCGTTCCCCCGACTCCATTAATCCCCTCCCCGTGACATCTCTCCACCCCTCTTTCTCCCACTTCAATCACTGCGTGAGCCGTTTCGCCACACTCTTCGCTCCTCGCGAGGCGAATGAATATCCTCCGAACGGAAGAACAGATGTAACAATCAAAACCCCTCCTTCACCTATTAGATGTTCAAGCCCATGAAAATCCATATTTTGATATGTTCTTGTGTCTTCTGGCTCGAATCGTTTCATTTTGGGTTGTTGATTCGGTTTTTATAGATTTTATTATCTCTTAGGGTTCTGATATCCTGATAAGTTGGAGGGATCTTCTGAAGCTTGCAGCAAGGAGGGCAAGAAGAAGGAGCTTGCAGATCAGCTTCGAGAGGTAGGGAGTTGGCTCGTCTCCACACCCCCCCCCCCCCCCCCCCCCCCCGTCTAAAGTCGATGAGCTCCTGCCAGATCTGATTTCCAAAAAATATATTTATTCTTATCTTCTCTTGCTAGATGGTTGTGGGGCTTTTGGATAGAGCATTTGTAGGTAGGAAATCAAGATCTAGGCTCCTTTTTCTTGATATATAGCTAGTAAATAGACTGATTCTTTTCTGCAACATGAAATTAATAGTGAAAGAGACTAGTTTCACTTTAGTTGAGAATGCTTTCTCTCCATTAAATGAATAGTGAAAGGATAGTATGCAAAAAATTATTTTCCTCATGAAAAGAAAAAAGTTTAGGCTGCAAATTAAATATCGTTTCTGAAACATGTTTTTATCCAAGTGTTCTTCAAATTTGATAATGTAAAGAAAAAGGATATTTTGAAGCCATTTAGCCTGCAAAATATTATTTATGTTCATTCTTCAAAAATCTTGTTTTTGAATTGTGGCATATAACTGCTACATATATTCTTTTTCTATCATATATTGCTTCTATAATGAAGTTGATGGGTAGGAATTAGAGGAAAAAATTGGACCGGGATTGGTTTGATTCGTTGGACACTTGTTGAAGGTTAGTAGTCTTTGATATTTTGAGTAAATTATCATTTAATCTATAATGCCACCTATCTTAACTGTATAGGTTTTGAATAATTGATAATTATGATGCTGAAATCTTGGTTTATGTATGTAAACTATGTGAACTGATTTATCCAATATATTATTGTATGATAATTATTGTTTGAGAGTCGGTGATTATTGCTTATAGGATATGATTTAATCAAAAAAATATTAAAGCATAATGTTACCACCAACTTTTTGCTAACTGCTGATTTAATCAAAAGTAGTATATATGTTTTCGTGACTCCAAAATAAGCTCATTTATTTCTCCATTACATATGTAGTTAAATTCCACGGGAGATATGCCAAGTTCCGTGGCTTGGATAGTTAATCTTAGTTCATTTAGAAAATTAAAAACAATCTTGATACTCATCATCTATAGTTTTATTAAGACATGACTATAAAATAAGAAGCTCTTAAAAGACATTACAGTCATTACTACTTTTAGAAAATTGAGTAACACAGAAAAAAAAAAAAGCATGTGGAGGGATGTTTTTGAACTCATTAAGTGTTGCCTTAACCACAATTTTTATTTACCCTTCAACCCAAAAGAAAAACGTAATAACAACTCACTATTTCAAATATGCTTATGCTATGCATGAAGTAATCTTGAGAATGATAAGAGTTCTCCAACTGAACTTGCTTTTTACTCTCATCCAAAATAAAAAGAAGATAGTAATAGCTCAGTATTTCGATATATTTCTAACATGTAGTGCATATATAAATCATTCCTTGTTGATTTTGATTACACACGCAATAATACACACATGGTATACATGTGCTCTTTTATGATAGTTACACTGTAGCATTTATTCTTTAACATAGCTGCTTTACATACTTATGTGGTATCCTAGGATGTTTGATACCTTCCACCATGTTATTGTACTTTCTATTTTTTTACTTTCCTAATTTGCCCAGATTTGTCATTGATCTTATGTGTGAAAGAGATGTTGTCTCTTGGACTACAATGATCAATGGGTATTCAGACACGAAAATGTTGGATGAGGCATTGAGGCTCTTATATGAAATTTCAAACTTCCAAGTTTCTATTTGTTGGATCCTTGTTGCAGCCAAAGTTGTTTACTTTATCCTAGTTACCACTAGCATTTTTTACTATGATTTTTGCTTCATGTTGCAATCTTCCATATTTTTATTGTTCTAAGAGTTTAATCAAAAATTTTATTATGAATATATGTCATTCTAAACTGATTTTATTGGCTAAGAATTACCTTCTCGTGGAATGTGGAATCTTATGTTTCTTATTTATAATTTAGTAGTGCAGTATTTGGTTACTCTAGTTTCTTGTGGTGTATGAGGCACTCTACCATGGATGGCTCCAGAATTGCTAAATGTAAGCAGCATCAAGGTGTTTGAGAAAGTACTAGTATTATTCTATTTCTTTATTTGGTTTCACTTTTTGCTACTGTGTGTAAAGTAGAACGATTGTAGATCTTTCTTCCCCTCTTTCTTAGGCTTCTGCTCTGTGCGGTTTGTTTGTGCGTGGCCTCTATTAAGCTTGTGGATTTGTATAAGGTATGGGGTTCATAAGCTCCATCTTGGGTTTCTTTGGATTCGAAATCGGGATCATCGTCGGGTTGGTCATCAGTACTACTTGTTCATCTACTTCCATCCCATTGATGTCAAGGTACGATTTTCGATTTTTCCTAGTTAGTTGTTTCTTTTTTGCTTGTGTTCTTCAGATGAAGAGGTGGAAGTCATGGGAAGAAGAAACCAAAACTCTAGATTATCAGCTGTCGAATGACAGGTCTGGCATATGATTGTCTCATGTTTTTTTTGAGATCTTTTAGTGGTCTACTATTCTGCTCCTAAATTGCTGACTATTTTTTGTTCACCCTATTTTAAGGACCTAGACTAAGACGTTGACAAGTGCAGATGTAGAAGCAAAGACTAACAAATATTTTCAATTATACTTGCTTGCTTGATTTAATATCAGTTGTATATAACATGAAATAGAACTTTGAATTATTTACAATCAAAAACTAAATTGGTTCTTCTTTGCAGATAAAAAGAGAGGTTTTTACCATGAAGTTGATCAAGCATCCAAATATTGTCCAAATTTATGAGGTATCTGAAATATAATTTTATGGGTTTACTGAATATCCATCTTCATATTTTCCATTTTTGGTGTGAGGTTGAGCAATTTTCTACCGGGAGCATGACAAGAATACTAATATGTACCTGATATTTTGGGGGAATTGTCAACCATAAGATTAGCTCCTGGGTGAGATAATTTCCTATTAAGCTCAACTTGTGAGATTACCTCTTCTCATAAGAGACTATTAGGCATTTGTTCCACTAATTATTGACTTTAAAGAAGTTATGTCACATATTTACAAAGTTGGATTATTTTCTTGTTCATATTATCTATTTATACTAATAGATATGCATTATTTGTTTAAGTTTGATATAAGTAGCATGTCATGCCTTACAACCTTGACACCTTTTCTTTCCCGGTGATAGCTAAGGAAGAAAGATATACATTGTTCTTGAAACCTTTACATGCTATAGTTTTTATTAAAACCTTTACTTCATAATTACAAAAGAACTTCTTTTTCATGCTATAGAAGAATCCTCAGCACCAATCACTTATAGTATTTTGAAGCTCAGGTGCTATCAAAAATAAGTCCTCCATGCTTGTAAGCATATTTTGATCCCTGGCCTGTATCTTATAGATGTCTTTTTATTTTTACCAACTGTAATTTATCATCATGTAGCAATCCAAATGTCTCGTATAGTTGAGGATTTTATCTTTTGATTTTATTCATATTTATTTTGTTTTTACATGCAATGATCTACTTTTTGGAAAAGACTATCACCGATATGTATTTTTGAAACAATCTTAATGTATTAAAACTCTGAAAAAATGTATTTGCTTGACTAGCACAATGTATTTTGACTAGCATAATCTTAATGTATATAATGGTTTCATTAAGTTTATATGTGTGCGTGAATTTAGAAATATGATGGTTCATATGTGATTTCAAATTTTATTTTATGGTTTTGTGTGTAAATGTGATATGTTTTAGGTGTTCATGATTGATTCAGGTATTAGCCACTAAAATGTATTACCGATGGATAGATTTTGTTGGTATTACCAATAGAAATATAGCAGTTGGTATTACCGACGGAAAAACACATGTGTTGGTAATACCAACAAACGAAAAAATCCATTGGTAATACCGACGAATTTTACCAAATTCGTTGGTATTACCGAGCAGGCATTTACCGACGAATTTTACCAACGGAGTGTCCGTCGATAATAGTATTACCAACGGATTTTGGAGTATCACTGACGAATTTCGGCCGTTGGTGATACCCTATTTTCTTATAGTGAATGGTCGATTTTCTCTATTAAAAAGGATCAATTTTGCAATAATTTGTTGTAGTGTTTTGATATACGTCCTCAACCCAAACATGAAACAATTAATTGGCAAAGATTCTGGTAAGTTTGTGGTTCATAGTGCTAACTCTTCGAAACATCCTTCATACTCTTTCACCCTCGAGGTTTAGATGAGCTTTGTCAATTGCCCTTCGGGTGGTTCCAGGTTTGTGGGTTCAAATTGCCTTCGTATAGCTTCCACTAAATGATTCCATCATGCTAGTTGTTTCTGGCGCTGCATCCATTGGAACCATGCATTTTTTTGCCAGCCCTTCCATCTGGAAACCATTGTTACTCGATGTTGATCTTCTGTTGCGTAAAATTAAAAAAAAATCGATAGTCGATGCGAATAATTGACTTATAGATGCTTATAACATAGGATCAATAGGTCATTTATGTTGTAGTGTATGATCCATTTGCTTCACTGGATATGATAGGATATGATAGGATAAAATAGACAAAGATAAAAAAATGAGGGAAAAATTATATCATAGAGTTTTGTTATCCAATGTACATCAAATTTATATTCTTATAATCCTAATTTATTTTAATCCAAGTACCAAATAAACAAGAGATTAAAATCTCTCTTTTATCCCATTCTCTTTTATCTGATGAAGTAAACATGCCCTTAATGTCTACAAAAATTCATTACTACGTTGCTATAGATGTTTGATAATTAACTTGGCGATGGTTTCTTACTTGGATGGTGCTTTCTTACTATTAGTACAGCCTAAACACTAATTGTTCCTCTTCTCTTTAATTTATTTCATTTTTATCTTCCCTTTTTAATTCTATGCATTTCACCAGTTCTGCATGATTTAATGCAACGATTTCTATAATAGCATGTTTGCTTAATTCGTTAGATATGATAGGATATGATTAATTGAATAATAAATGAGAGATGATTGGATATGAATTTTTTAAATTCGATGTACATCAGATATCATATTAATTTTATATTATTCTAATCATATTCTTTTCTAATCAATGCACTAAATAAATTAACAATGGATTCAAATTCATATCTTATCCTAAGAGAATAAAATAGACCAAATTGCGGAGATAGATTTTTTGGATAAGCAATTTAAAAACTGTCCCTCAATATAAGGTTAACAAAAAATAGCCATATTTTACAAGAATAGATGAAAAAGCCCTTTGGTGCCAATTATGAGAAAATCCGATCCCGCAATTTGGCCTCTTGTAATTTGATCTCCCGCAATTTAGTCCAACAGTTATCTTGTAATTATTTTTGGCATCTCGCAATCATCTTTGGAATGAACCAGGCACTGTTTGGTTCTCCTTTTTCTTGTAAGGTATTTGCAACATAAATAAAAATTACACAAGCAAACAAAGATACTGGCGATTCTCTCCTTGTCCCGGATTATTGACTGCATTGACAGGTTGTCCTAGATTATCGACACCTTGGATGAATTTGTCCCAGATTGTCCTGAGTTGTCGACTTCCAAGACGGGGTGTTGTCCATTGTTGTTGACAGGGTTCACTGCAACAAAACTCTTAAATTTTGTCAAAAAAATTTCGACGTCTTTAAACGACGTCGATTTTTTTTTAAAAAAAAAATTAAAAATTTCGACGCCAGCAGCAAGCGTCGAAATTTTTTTTGACGTCTACTGCCTAGTTTTGTCGGAAATATTTCGACGTCTTTAAACGACGTCGAAATATATATTTTTTAAAATTAAAATTAAAAATTTCGACACAAACAACAGACGTCGAAATTTTTTTTGACGCTTGCTGCTTAGTTTTGTCGGAAACATTTCGACGTCTTTAAAAAGACATCGAAATATTTTTTTAAAAAAAATTAAAATTAAAATTTTCGAAGCAAGCAACAGGCATTGAAATTTGTTTTGACGCCTGCTGCCTAATTTTGTCGGAAATATTTCGACGACTTCAAAAAGACGTCGAAATACTTTTATTTTAAAAAAGAAAATAAAAAATTTTGACGCCAGCAACAGGTGTCGAAACATTTCGGCGCCTGCTGCAGGCACCAAAACGGGTCTAACGCGGGCGTGCGAGCCTGCGCCAGCATCACTTGCACTGCTGCGCAGGCTCGCGGGCGCGCGAGCTCGTGCCCGCGTCCGCCCGGGCGGGTTACGGGCGCGAGAGCCCGCGTCCCTCGGCGAGCGCGCCGAGGGTTTTGCCGAGTGAAATCGAGGCGGGAATTCTCCCGCCTCTAATTTTTTTTCTTTCTGCTTTTTTTCTTCTTTAAATACATGGTTTCTACTCCCTTCCTTTCTCTTCTTTTTCTTCTTATCATTTTTTTCTTCCTTCCTTATTCTTTTTTCCTTCTCATATATTTTTTCTTTGATCTAATTTTTCTTCTTCTTTTTTTCAGGTTGTGAAAATTTTTGGATTCCGAAATTTATATAAAGGTTAGTACAATTTTTTTAACGGGTATTTATTTAATTGTTTTCTATTTTTTTTTGAAATATTTTTTTTTAATTAAAAGATTTCGATGGCGAAAATCGAGCGGGGCAGTTTCCGCCCCGCTAATACTGCGTATAGCCGCACGCGGCTGTACGCGTGACTGTATGCGGTTTTGGAGAATACCGCGTACAGCCGCACGCGGTATTGGAGAATACCGCGCACAGCGCTGTCCGTGGTATTCTCCAATACCGCGTAAGCCTGCATTTTTTTATTATTTTAATTTTTATATCGGCGCCTCTGACAGGCACCGATATTAATATTTTAATATTAAAAAAATTTGATGTCGACGCCTGCTGACATTTATAAGCAGACGTCGATATGAACATATCGACGCTTGCTGACGTCTATAAGTTGGCGTTGAAATTTTTGACATTTTGACACATTCTTGGACGTCGAAATGTCCATTATTACTTTGATCTTCTTCCACTCATTTTTGACGCTTTTACGGGCAATATGTTGTTTTGACGCTTGTTGACATCAAAAAATAGATGATTTGTTGTAGTGGGTTGTTCCCGGGTTGTAGTGGGTTGCTGACACTTGAATGGGTCATGTATTCATGGAGATAATTTTGTCTATTTTTTTTTTCTTTTGATCAAATTTTGTTAAGTTTATAGGCAGGGTTATTTTTTGAAATAGTTTTTCAATTTGTGTCATAAAAAAACTGCCAAATAAAATACATGAGGACGTCCAAGATTAATTTAATTGAAGCTTTACAAGGTACATGCATGAGGTATAGAAGGTTTGTTACTGTTAATAATAATATTATTATGTTATTTTGAATGAGTTGATCGAAGATGTACTACATAAATAGGCATAAGCATTATTCCTTGAATCAAATTTATATTTCTTGTTCACCAAACAAAGGAAAGTTATTTTTTGGAGCTCATTATCCCTCTACATAACATAAACGTAACTTAACGTTTTTGTTTTAATTGTATGGTAGGGAGTAAGCTCCCAACAATTTTGTGTATTATGCAAAGCTAGCCATGCATGTACGTACAGTGGGGCAATATATCGTGATGGAATGCAACCACTATCTAATAGCAACCGCAGATCTGCTCTACCACGTATAACACCATCAATACTAATAAAACTTGTATGAAGTCGAATTTCATAAAAAAAATTTAAGAAGCTTCCCGTAGGAGTAAGAATGAACCTAAATTTATTAACATTAAACCTAATATAATTTATACTAAATTTAAAATAAAAATGAATTTATATTATAAACGAGTGAACCCAATCATTTCACTTCAAATTTAATATTAATGATCCTAAATTTAATATTAAAAAATTTAAGTTCACTCGTACTCGTAGGAGGGCTTCATACAAGTTTTTTTCTACCGCTACTACCACCTACTTTTCTTTGTCCGGTCCAGTCAGAGCAATGAAGGTCCGAAACTTCCGAGGTTTCTGCCTGAAAAAACTTAGGTGCAACGGCTGCTGCACCGAGCACGTGCTCCCCTAATAAATGGGAACCGTGATCTGAGACCTTTCGGAGTCTGGCATGATGACCCGTGCACTAGGGAGAGTCCCAGCTCACGGCTCCCCTTGATTGGGGAGCACGTGCTTCGGTGCAGACGGCTGCACCGGAAGTGTTATCCGTTTCGGCACTTCATTTCAGTTCTGCTCTCAGTGGGGTGCTCGATTTCCCTTCCGTATCTCCTATTTCTGAGAGGAGAGTAAGACGAAGCGGGCCACTTATTTAGTTGCAACATATATATCATGGAATTCCCTTCGAAGACACTTTTGCGAATAAAACTTGTATGAGCGACCTGCTCATGACTGCATCCCGAACTCAAATTCTGCATTGCGATGCGTGCTGGACTGACGTGGCGGAAGATGAACGGCGTGCTCATATAAATTTGTATGAGCAGGCAGCTCATACAAGTTTTATTCCACTTTTGCCATTTACGTTACGCCCAGTCATAAATTCCCCACGATATCGAAATTTTTACGTCACGTTTAAGTTGTTAACGCCCACTATAAATTCCCCAAAAGTCTTGTAGCTCGACTCAGAAGCTCGTCTTATATACTTCTCCGCACATTGGCCGATCGATTAAATCTTGATCTTTTAAGGCCGAAAGATCCAACTTATCCTCTCTCGATCAGGGAAATATTTCAAAATTTTGTTTATAAATACATATCCATTCTACTTCGCCTCTGCTCACTGCAAATTTGAAGAAGTCTTCTTCTCTCATGAGCATGGCCAGCAGCAGTTGCTTCATGGTCGGCATCTCCCTCTTGCAAGCTTATCCTGAGATCATTGTCTGCTTCGTTTCCTTTGTCTTCTGCTATTGCAGCTACAAAGCGTTCCGAGACCCGAACTTCCCGGTGAACTGGCCTCTTGTCGGCATGCTACCAGGCCTTCTCCGCCACCTCAGCTGCCTCCATGATTGGAACACCGGTCTCCTCCGGGAACATGGTTGCACCCAATGGTTCTTCGGCCCGTGGTTCTTCGACATATATGAACTTTTTGATCACATGCGACCCCGCCAACGTGCAACATGTCTTCAGCACCAACTTCTCCAACTACCCCAAAGGTGAAGAGTTCTCCGAGATCTTCGACATCCTCGGCGACGGCACCTTCAACACTGATGGCGAGTCGTGGAAGAAAGCAGCGGATCAGAGCGCATGGCATCCTGACTAACCAGAGGTTTCGAGATTTCGTCGCGAAGTCGAGTCGAGACAAGGTGGAGACGGGATTGATTCCTCTTCTCGACGATGTTGCGAGGCGAGGGTTGGTGGTCGACTTGCAAGACGTGTTTATGAGGCTGACGTTCGACAGCACGTCCAACTTGGTGTTCGGCGTCGATCCGGGCTGCCTCTCCATCGAGTTTCCAACTATCCCCTTCGAGAAGGCGGTGGACGACGCCATGTCGGCGTTGTTTCTCCGGCACATGGTACCGCCGGCGTGGTGGAAGTTGATGAGGTGGCTACGGATCGGGCAGGAGAAAAAGTTGGCCGCGGCGTGGAAACAAATCGATCGTCTCATAGCCGAGAGCATAGCGGAGAAGTCTCGCCATGTAAAGGATGGGGGCGAAGAGAAATCCGACTTACTGTCGGCTACTCGGCTTACATCAATGCTGATGAAGACATCGATCGAAAAGGATCAATCGAGTTTCACAAGTTCCTCAGGGACACTGCAGTGACCTTCATGCTCGCTGGAAGGGACACAACTAGTGTAGCTCTGTCATGGTTCTTCTGGCTACTCTGCCAGAATCCCATGGCAGAATTTAAAATTTTGGAGGAACTGAAGGCCATAGTTCTGCAAAAAGAACAATCCAGCTCGAATGATCTGATCATATTTGACGCGAAGGAGGTGAGCAAGTTGGTCTTCTTGCATGCAGCCTTATGCGAGTCACTGAGGCTTTTTCCTCCAGTTCCTTTTGAGCAGAAAGCAGCTCTGAAATCGAATGTCCTCAAGTGGTCACGAAGTTAAAGGAGGCTCAAAGGTTTTTATCACCTTGTATTCCATGGGGAGAATGGAAAGGATATGGGGCGAAGACTGCATGGAGTTCAGGCCGGAGAGATGGATCTCGGAGAAAGGGAGGATAAGATATGAGCCATCTTACAGATTCTTATCCTTCAATTCGGGGCCCAGGATATTCCTGGGTAAGGAAGTGGCCTTCACTCAGATGAAGGCAGTGGTGGCTATGATGGTCAACAACTTCCAAGTTGAGTTGCTTGAAGGTCATGTGGTTGAGCCGAAGCTTTCCATCATCCTGCACATGAAGAATGCATGGTCTCATGGTGAGGATTAAGAAGACACCTCTTGTCGGGAAAAAAAAACATTCTACCGTGCCAAGCTCCCTAGAACTTCGATGGAGGCCCGTGTACAAATGAACCTAGTATTTTTAATATTGAATTTAGGATCATTAATACTGAACTTAAAGTGAAAATGTTATATTGACTCGTTTGCAACATAGGTTCACTCTTACTTTAGGTTCAGTCTAAACTATACTAAGTTCAATTTTAATAAAACTAGATTCATTCCTATGAAAGGCTTCATAAAAATTAGTATAGAGCATGACTTCATAAAAGTTGCACTCCCCCTTGTGTAATGACTATATATATATAATTAATGTAATTGCGTAAGTAAATAACTGTATATTTTTATGTCGTTGTTACGTTGCCTGATTTATGCGGTATATGTGTACGTGTAATATCCTGATAAATATATTTTAATGAAGTTATGCAGTGCAATTATAACTGACTATATATATCTCAATAATTTTCAGAGGCCGGCTTCACGGCGAATAAAACTTCCCATGCAGTGTGATATTTGATCATAAAAATAAAAAATATACGCAGTGAGTGAACATACAATGTAGAATGAGTGAGTTCACATGATTCATTTGGTATTCATGCCCATGCACTCTTATGTTCACTCTTTATAGGATTTCTACCGACGATGTCACTCCATAGAAATTTTGCACTTACATTATTTTTTATTTTTTTATTTTTTTTGTTATAAAAAAAAAGCACACCTTATTTGGTCAGGCAGTATCCTGATCCAGGCAGAGGATTTATAATCGTGCACTGCTTGCCGGGAGGTCAACATACCACCATGTTCCATCAGATAGTTAGAAATTTCATTAGTAATTGCCATACTTACATCAGCATTTACAGGAGCCACTATATTGGCATTTACATCAGTAGCTACATCGATGCTTACATCAATATTTACATTGTCAGGATTATGATTGAATACAACATTAGGACAAGATTGATAGTTACTATTCAGAGAATCAGCATATAGTTTGAAAGGGAGCAATTTAGGCATTCTAACAATTATTCAAGGAACATCTCTAGCTTGTTGCAGATGAAATAGCATCACTATAGCAGCTCCAAGACATAGTACTGGTAGTGGCAATCTTCATGTCAGTTAATCCAGCTTTAGCAAGGAAATGGGCTCTCATGTTATCTTCTCTTTTGATGAAGCACCAACTAGAGACCTCCAATATCTCAGCAAGATGGAGGATATCAGCTACAAGAGACTTAACATACCAGGGAGGCTTCAAGGATCTGTTTAAAATATCAATGGCAACCTTGTAGTCAGAGAAAATTTTCAGATGCTTGATGTTGATTAGTTCAACCTTTAAAAGATAGTTCCAAATAGCTTGCAACTCAGTTGACAAAGCATTATATGTAAATGAATTACAGCATCCTCTCATAACTTCCATCTTATTGTTCAACAGAATCGTGAAATCCAAGCTTGACTTCCTTGTTTGATCAACCCAAGCAGCATCGCAGTATATATATCCAATATCTACAATTCCTACCTGCTATGCAATTAGCATCACATCTGATCGAAACAGAGCTATCATTAAGATAACCCAAACTATCAATAGTAGCCTTAATAGAATCATTCACATTTCTCTTCAACACTTGGGTACAAAGACATTTCTCAAGTTGATAACAATTGTTGAGTTTATATATGACTTTATAGACTAATGAATTGTGTCCAAAGCACTTACCCATGAAACACATCTCATTCATGTTTTTCCAAATACACAAAAGGCTAGTTGCAATACAGCTAGTTAAGTAAAGTTTTCTATCCTTATCAAGGAAATCACCTTCCTCAATCCACTTACCATGATGCCAGAGATCTTTAAAAGCAAACTTGCAGCCAAGGATACTTTCCAAAGCAGCCTAAAGCTTATTCGCATATGTGCATTTAAAAAATATGTGATCAACATTATCCATCTCTTCATTACAAACAAAACAGCAATGTTTAGGAATATTGCTTCTCTTAGAAAGAAAACAGGATGTAGGAAGCATACCTTGAACTAGCTTCCAAATAAAAATCTTAACATTTGGCGGAACTTTGAGGCTCCACAGTCTCCTCCATTCAAAGGAAGCATCAGAAGCTTTTTCATCATCCTTTTTTAGAAAATTATATAATATCTTGCAATTGAGATTTCCCTTATTGTTAAGTGCCCAAATCCATTTATCAGGGCACCCCTCTCTTGGAATGTGAATCTGCACAATGGATTTAACAAGCTCTTCTCCGAAAACCTGCTTAATTAAGACCAAGTTCCATTCTTTGTCATTGATAAGGTCATTGACATTGTGGACTTCATTGGTCTTTTCCATATTGATAAAGGTAGGCCATCTTTCTAGAGGAAGGCACTCAATCCAAGGATCACTCCACACATTGGTTTAAAGAAAAGAATTGGTAATGGAAGTGAACCATTAGCAAGGCTTGTGGATAATGCAGTCGAACATTGTTTCTTAGTTCCCCAGCTCACAGTTCCAGAACCATACTGAAAAATATAGCCTGAAGTGCTCCTTCGATAATCAACAGACCCTGCCCTGTCTGAGTCTGAAAAACCTGTTAAATCAAACACACATTCCTTTCTATAGAATATACCAAATGCAACAGTTCCTTTAACATATCTAAGGACCCTCTTTGCAGCAGACAAGTGATGAGAATTAGGAGTGTGCATGAATCGAAACAAAAGACTTACAGAATACATGATATCAGGTCTAGTGTTACTTAAATACATTAAGCAACCAATAAGTTTCCGATACCCATGTATATCAATGTCAACTCCCTCCATTTGCTTACTTAGCTTTAGTCTTGTCTCCATAGGAGTTAGAACAGGATTACAATTTTGCATCCCAAATTTCTCAAGTAAGTCCTGAGCATATTTATGTTGAGAAATACTAATTCCATCTTCAAACTACTTGACTTCCAGTCCAAGGAAATAACTCAGCCTGCCCAGATCTGTCATCTCAAATTTTTCAAACAGTTGGTGTTTAAAACAATTGATCATCTCTTCATCATTACCGGTAACAATTAGATCATCTACATAAAGACAAACTACAAGAGTTGATCCTCTGGATGTATGCTGAGTGTATAATGTATGGTCACTTAAACTGCGAACCATTCCTTGTTCACAAAAATATGCATCAATTTTAGAATACCAGGCACGAGGTGCCTGTTTAAGACCATATAGAGCCTTCTTAAGAAGGTAGACTTTACCTTTCATAAGCTCAAATCCCTCAGGCTGAAGCACATATACTTCTTCAACTAAATCACCATTCAAGAATGCTGATTTTACATCTAGTTGATATACATTCCAATTTCTATGAGCTGCAAGAGCTAACACAACTCGAATTGTCTCCAACCTAGCAACAGGAGCAAAAGTCTCCTGAAAGTCAACTCTTTCTTGTTGCAAGAAACCTCTAGCTACAAGCCTTGCTTTGTATCGAGCAATGGTTCCATTTGGATTATACTTCATCTTGTATATCAATTTTAAGCTGATTGCATTTTTTCCACTTGGCAACTCTACTAGCTTCCAAGTATCATGATTATTGATTGAGTCAATCTCTTCTTGCATAGCCAACCTCCAATTTAAATCCTGAGCAGCTTCTTCATAGTTGATAGGTTCACTTACTTGAGCAGAATTGCACACCTAAGACCTTTCATATATATCCTCAATAGATTTGAACTTATGAGGAACAAGATCTTCATCATCAGGCTCGAAAGCATTAGGATCAACTCCCCCTGGAATAAAACCCTCTTCTGTAGCAACTTGTTCAGAACAACCAATACTTCCAATTTGACACCTTTTATTATCACAAGCATTATTATTCCAGTTCCATGAAGCATCCTCATCAAAAACAACATCTCAGCTAATAACAATTTTCGTAGACTAGGGATCAATCAATCTGTAGGCCTTGGACTCCTGACTATACCCAATCAGTATATACTTAAAGCAATTGTCATCTAGTTTTTGTCTTAACAGATTAGGCTTAAGAACAAAAGCTAGACATCCAAAAATTCTAAAATGAGCTACAGAAGGTTTAGTTCCAAAACAAGCTTCATAAGGAGTTTTACCTTCTACAACTGCATTATAACACCTGTTCATGATATACACTGCAGTCCTTGCAGCTTCAGCCCATAAATTTTTTGGTAAAGACTTCTCATTCAACATGCACTTGATCATCTCTACAACACATCTGTTTCTTCTTTCCACTACTCCATTCTGCTGTGGGGTATATGGAGCAGTGAGTTGTCGATCAATACAATTTTCTTTGCAGAAACTAGCAACTTTATCAGATATGAATTCTCCTCCTTTATCAGTCCTAAGGCACTTAAATTTACACCTGCAATCTATTTCAATTTGCTGCTTTAACTCTTTAAATTTAAGCAACACATCACTCTTCTGCTTAAGAAAGACAATCCAGGTGTATCTGCTATAATCATCAACAAACAAAGCAAAATACCTAAGACCACTGAATGAGTTGACTTGCATAGGCCCACAAATATCAGCATGCAACAGTTCTAAAGGCTGATTTAGGCTGATTTGCTCGGAAGGTTGACTTCTTAGAAAAAACAGCACGATGCATCTTACCATACACAACTTTCACAGATGTGATTAAGTCTTCCTTTAACACCAGTCATACCTTCTACCATTGCATTATCTTCAATGTACTTAAGATATTCAGAATTAAGATGCCCATACCTGCAATGCCAAAGAAAACTTGGATTTGAGATTGTTGCCTTAAGAGCACACTTTACATTTTGAGGATTGAACTCAAAAAGATTGTTCCTTGCAGCTGAGATCTTCATCACTCCATTCTTCTTTGTTTTATCAGAGTAGATAGTGCAGGTATCTTCTTCAAATATCAACACATACCATGTTTTCATTAATTGGCTGACACATAAAAGATTGGACTCACGCTCAGGTACAAAAAGAACATCTTTAATAATCTTTTCTTGACTCTCATCAACATATATATCTCCTTTTCCCCTGACTTCCTTCAATGTGCCATCTCCAAATTTTACCAGGGCTGAATGACTTTAATCCAGATTAATGAAACATTCTTCATTTGAAGTCATGTGGTTACTACAACCACTATCAATAAACTAATTCTGACTCTTGATAGTATTTAGACTGGCTAAAAGAACAACTTCATCTTCAGACTCTTCTTCCTCTTCAGCAAGTTTAGCATGATTAATATGTTCTGCCTTTAGCCGACAGAACCTCTCAATGTGGCCAAACCTTTTACAATAAAAACATTGAATTCGTTTCGTACTTGAAGATGTAGAGTTACCTAGATTCAAATTCTCGTTCGAAAAATTCTTGATACTATTGCTTTCATCTTTCTCAAACACATCTGAAGCAGCTTTCCCTTTGTTCTTTGAAGGCGATCTTCTTGGCTCGAATCTTGGAGACCTCCAAGATGTCTACTTTTCTTTCTTGACAGCAGCCTTTAAGGCTTGTTCAGCTGCTCTTTCAGTTGCCTTTTTTTCTTCATGCCTTTTCATACGATCAATATGAGAAAGTAATGATCCGAGTAATTCATCTGAAGACATATCTTTAGTATCATTTCCTTCCTCGATGGCTGCACAGATATGATCATACTTTTCTGGCATACTACAGAATCTTCTCAACAATGTGAAGCTCAGTGACCTCTTCACCATATCGCCGCATTTGATTGACAAGATCCATAACTCGAGTGAAATAGCAGTTTATATCTTCCTCATCTTTCATCAAGAGACTCTCGAATTGACGTCTCAAGGTTTGACGTTTAACTTTCTGAACCTTCGTGGTTCCTTGAAAGGCATTCTTCAAGATTGACCAGGCGTCATGAGCAGTCTCAGCGGATGAGATGCGCTTAAACACTTTGGAATCAACAACCTCTTGGATGTGACTCAAGGCTTTTGCATCTCTTTTCTGAGCATCTCTCAAGGCCCCGACAACCAATCCTTCATCATTGTAGCCATTGTTGACGAGCTCCCAGAGCTCTTGCGAGATGAAGAAAGTCTTCATCATTATGCTCCAGTCCTCGAATTCAACTCCATCGAACTTGGGCACCGAGGGATTTACTTGTGCCGCAGTAGCCATCTTCCTGATGCTCTGATACCAATTGTTACAGCTGACAGGATCAAGCAAGACAATAGAATTGATAATGAGGACGACAATATGAAGCTAAACTCAAATGCAAAATGATTTATTCTCTATATTAGAAAGTCTTACAACAATCACATACCAAGGAACCTTACAAGAGAGTTATTTATACCAAAGATTATACAACTTCTTTCTTCTTTCAACAGACTAAACTTCTCCAGCTACCTAACTGAAATAGCTTTCCAGTTATGAAATAGCTCTGCTAACACAATGTTGATCAGAAACATGATCTAAACTAGAAAATTACACATAAAGTTTGGCCATCAAACAAAATTACGAGTCAAATCTCAATCACTGGGAAAAGAGAATCCAAATCTGAGTGCAAATATCAACTAAAAGCCATTGTATCACTAAAGAAACACAACATTCTGAGATTATAGATATATATAAGCTCAATCTGAGATTATATATAAGTTCCAAATGGGATTGTGTATCTAAATTTAATTCAGTACAACATGACAAGAATGAGGATAAATGGAGGCTTTGTGTGTCTAAAAGTATAGTACAGTCTAATGAAAATCTAATGAAAAAACAAATGCACCATCGACATATATATATATAATGGTTCAGCAAAAACCTATTAATTCCTATCCATACTGGACTTATATTTTATCAATTAACAAAGAGATGTCTTTTCTCTTTTCATTTTGCAAAAAGCTAGTAAAAGAAATATTAAACGTAAGTACCCCAAGGTGGTAAGAACCAAAAGTTACAAGCTTCGCGTTAGCTTCTTTCACATATGCCTAATTGAAAACCTTGGCCCTAGTAACCTTTTTAACCCAAATCTTCACAATCTGTCAAACTTCGTATAACATAACATCATAATCAAACAAAAAGAAGCAACAATAAGTACTAAACAATGGAACAGATTGCCAACCTCATCCAATCTTCTCAAAACTTCCTCCCTGGCTGCAGTTGCTTCCTCTGTCTCGTATAAACCAACGTTCGAAAGATACTAGAATGAGGGCATTCATTTTGAGAACACATTCAAGAAACAACAAAGAAACCATCCCGAGTAAGAAGATTCTACCTTTTCGAGGTCTTGGGATTTGAGGACATTGTATTTGGTGGGTCCAATCAAAGAAATTGGCTTGCTCACCCTATGGCACCCGTTCTTCGTCGAACTAAGCAATGCATAACCCTCCATCGACGAAAGAGAACGCCATTGGATTTTCCCGACAGCGGGCGATTAGCTAGGTTGGGGTATGGCTCCTATGTCGGTCCCACCAGCACTACTAGAAATATAAGCTTCACTGACGGCTAAAACCGTTGTTGAGCCATTGGTGACGACTATCACGAACGGCGGACGCCGTTGCAAACGGTCGTCGCTTATGTGCTCGTCTTAGATAACTTGTGACGACGCAAGACGATCGTCATAAGTAATTATTAGCGATAGCTGCTCGGAGCCATCGTTGATATTATTCGCAACCGTGATAACTTGTCATCAGCTAGTTACGATACGCTTTCAACGACGGCCTAGTGACGATCAACCGTTGTTACATTATTGCTGACGTTATATCCTGTAACAAAAATAAAATAAAATTATAGAAATTCTTGTATACATCAATTTTCACACGATACAATTTACAACCATAACACAACACACTAAAACAACCAATTTACAACCACAACACACAATATACAAGCAACCACACAATTTAGGATTCAATCTAAATCTCAAGTGGAGGCTATATATACAAATATCAAAATGTAAGCCTCAAATGGAGGCAAAATGTTAAAAGTATCAAAATGTAATGAAAATACAATAAAACAAAAATCTCACAACTACGGTGGAGGCATTAGAAGATGAGACGACGGAGTCTCGAGCGATTGGGTCGGGAGCGTCGACTGGGTCGAAGAGGACGACTCAAAAATCTGAGGTATATGAATACCGGAGTGAGATGCAATATCCGGCTCTACGCATCCATCGTCCGTCTCAACTCGGCATTCGTCCGTCTATGCTCCTCCATCGCTTGTCTCTAGTACTCCTCCATCTACTGTCTCTGTTGTATAAGCTCAGACTCCAAGACTACTATCCAGCTCTGGTCATGCGTCCGGGATGGGGAGGGCCACTGACCCACAGCGGAAGGGGTTGGAGCCCCAAGTGGCCATAACACGGCTCGTGCATGGCCACTATCGGCAAAGCCAAAAATACGGTCGTGCTCCCAGCCATCTGCAGCCCCGACCCACGCTACAGGATCAAAGTTACCTTGTGGTGTTCCTCCACGCTGATTGATGGTCCTCATGTATGTCTCCTACACCACTTTATTTTTTGTTTCATAATTTCTTTAACTACATATATAAACTATAAATAAAAATTGCATAAAAAATATATATATACTTACCACGATGACCACGACCCTCCTATCGACGTACTTCCCTGCCCCATGTCGCCGACGTTGAGTGCGCTCAAACACCTCCATCAGCGAGGGGCGGTGGACGGTGACATCCTCCTCCACCCGCATCTAACATTACAAAACAAATACATTAGTAAAATTATACACAATATATAATTTAATTAAAAGTATGGAAATTACACATACCATATGACGCTCATGCACCGCAAAAGACACAGAGCCACTAGTGTGGCGTGCCCCCGTGTCTTCCCCCTGGACATGCAGTTTCTTACCGCAGTCATGGAGACCTCTTGCCACTCAGTCGATAACCACCGCTCAACGAGCTGATCCCATATAGGTATGGGAATCCACTCGGGGCCGTGTTCCCGAGTGTCTACAATGTGTGTGGCCCCCGGTCGTCTCATCACGGTGGTTTGGGCCTGGTTCAATAGCACGTTATAGCGAGCACGGGCAACTCTCTCCCATGCACTCTCTAGAAAATGTGACTAATCCTCATGCCATGTCTAATGAGCCTGCAAAAAAAATAAATTTATTATTATTGATCGATATTTATAATTAACATTTATTTAATAAATATATGTACCTGGAACTCTCGCCATAACAAACCTACAAGCTCACAGGGCATGTGAGACAATGTAGGCAATGCCCCGTGCATGAAGCGTCGGATCGTCCCCGCTATTGTATGAGGAACGTACTCCTTCTTGAACCTGCACCAAATACAATACAATTATATATTATGATATATTGAATTATATATAAATTATAATTAATAATTAATTCATCTACTAACTTTTTATGCGCACGCTAACTACTCTGCGCGACTTTCCCTCGCCTGACAAAGGGAGAATTCTGTTAGACCCTCGTTACCTACGTCTCGATGTCGACAAACATGGATCGCCTTAGGGGATGGTGGCCTGAGGTGGGGGATGGTGGATAAAGGTGGGGGAGTGGTGGCACTGATGTCTTATTATCATTTAAATAGAATTGACCGCAAAGATTATCAAGCATCATTGTTCTATAAGGATTAGGTGGATTGGACAAAGAAACATGGACACTAGAAGATCCACCATGAGTTTGAATGACATGATTGTTCGACGTCCTAACTTCACGTGACTCCCCGTGATAATTCCATACATAATATCTTGGTGTGAATCCTTTTGTATATAGATAGATTGTGATAGTATCCCGATCCAAAAATCTCGTGTTCGAGCATTTCCGGCATGGACATCAGATTTGATCACTGCTAATGAATTTTTGATTTGAATAAGCAAAATTTAAGAAGTAAATTACGCCTACTCGAAATTCATCCGTTATAGCTCCACGATGAATTCATCGGTACATCCAACTTTGATCGCCCGACATATTTTATCAATCAATGGCAATATCTTCAGTTAATATCTTTAGGTGGGATGGTCTTATTCCATTTGGGATTCATGTTATTTATATTACACTAAGTATTTCTTATTCTATTTGGCAATATCTTCGGCAGCATGCCCCTATAGTTTTCTGAATACACATATCATCTGGGCGCGTATTGGAGAATAAGGGAGATACAATAGCCAAAATTTACAAATGAATAATGACTAAAAAAGAACAAAGTGTAAAACAAATAACTATGTTCCCAAATTATCCAATTAGGGACAACTCAAGGGTTGTACATTGTATAAAAGATCATATTCTTCGTTTACACGAACATACAACCCCCGAACAGATTTAAGGTTTTGCACAATCATATCCAACTCGTCTATGCGTACCTAAAAGTATTAACTCGTCATGATTATTTTCTGAATTTGTGGATGCCGATGCGAGTTAATAATAGACAATTCCGGTGAGAGTCCACCGTGAACGTTGGAGCGCGTCCATAGGTTTCGGTCGACGTTATGAATTAACTCATGGCATCATCTCGAGTATTAAACTAAATTGGTGTCATGCTATCAAGTATTTGACTAATTAATTAAAATTAAACTGATTTCATAAAACTAATTAACTCAACCATAATCTAATTAACATTAACCATAATCAAACTAATTACACTAATCTAAACTAATTAACCATAATTAACATTATCATTAACCATAATCAAACTAATCTAAACTCATTAACATTAAACAAACTATATAACATTAATTAATTAACATAAAAAGTTAATAAAAGATAAATAGAAAAATTAATAGGGTTTAATTAAACCCTAATCACTTTTGATTAGGGTTAAATAACCCTAATCAATAGTGGCCAACAGCATTGCCGACTACTATTTCATCCAGTTGGGGTTGAAACCTTCGGCCCCAAATCCATCGCCGGCGTATAATTGCCGCCGCCCATGTCTAGTGTCGATGATCGGACGGTCGCCGACACTAGATGGTGCCACAGAGACAACCGGCGGAGGAGAAAATAAATAGAGGATAAGAAAGGGGCGCGGAGCATACCTACAGGCATGAGGACCGACAGAACCGGCAGAGGAGCGACGGAGACCCGGCGATAACAATAGTGGGTGGCAAAACAACAGGCGGCGGTAGCAGCGGAGGTAGCAGAGAAGAGAAGAAGAAAAGGGGAAAGATGAAGGGTCGGGCACGAACACAAATAAAAAGGTTTAACACCGACGACCAGTCAGCCATCGATAAATTGTGGATCTTTAATTATTATATCACCGACGGCCAACCTGGCCCTCTCTAAGGCTTGAGTGACTAGTTTTTTATTTTCACGTCGCGTGAGCGCCACCAATTCATAAGAGACGATCGCTGTTAGCCAAGACTAATGACTTATTTATATCACCGACAGCCCACTGGGCACTCTCTAAGCAGTGGCTAATGACTTATTTTATTTCGCACCCCGTGCGTGCCATCGGTTATAAGCGACGGGCTATGGCGGCCGTATGGGAGATATTGCTGCTGTGGTCACATCTGTAATAGCTAGTGCAGTCGTTGGAATGTCGTGGATGTTTCCAACGGCTTGGGCGGTCGTTAGTTAACCCTGTTGGTGAAAACGACTATTCTAGTAGTGCAGAGAGAGTGGCAGTAGTAAAGGGTTGGCCCTGTCGTCGTTTCCATGACTCGAGAAATGATGGCTGGCAGCAAGGGAGAGGGGAGAGGGGAGAGGGGAGAGGGGAGGGTTTACCAGTAGCTCTGATGCGAGACAAGACAGTGAGGGAAATGGGAGAAGGAGAGTGGGGGCATCGAGAGAGTGAGAAAGAGAGGGGATTCGAGCAGGGGAGAAAAAGATCGAGCGGGAGAAGGAAATAGGGGAGACGAAAGAGCAAGCGGGAGAAGGAAATAGCTTCGGGGGCGAAAATATTTCGTTTTGCGGCGGCAAAAGCCGTCACAAATTTTGGTCACAAAGCCGTCGCTACACTGTCGCACAAATAAATATTCTACGATGGCAAATGGATCATCGTGATGTCGTCGCCAGTTGGCAATCCCAAATCACTACGGTAGCAAAACCGTCGTATTTACGACCGCTTTTTTGCCGTCGCAAATTACTGATTTTTTAGTAGTGGATGACGAGTCGACAATCGCAACTGACTTTATTTTGTGATGACACGGTCACCCCTGGTGACCTTCGCATAACAGTTTGTGACAGGTTATAGCGGAGTACACGACTATTGATATCATAATTCGATACACCTTCAAGTTCTTTTTGGCATGCTATGGATCGCGAAACAACAACGACGACCAGCCGTTGTCATAATGTCGCCACATAACTTAATTTTGGCATTTTTGTAATTTAAAAAAAATAAAATATCTTGTTTATAACTTTATTTAAATGGACTTTAAAATATTAGACAACCAAACAACACATGAAACATCTAATAACTGTCAAATATATACACTAAAACATAATATTTACATCAAATAAATCAAAATAATATCCACAATGATGTCATGTATATATATATTAATGTAACAAAATAAATATCTAACTATCAAATAAATACAAAATAAACATACAAAGCTATGGTTCGTGATCAGGTGGCGGCTGCGGCAAGGCAACACACTATGTAGGGAGCGCATCACTTGGTGTACAACGATGATGGTGGCTCTAATGCAACTGTCGTCGCGCCAAATGAAATATGGATGGAGTGGAGTGTCGAGATGATGTCTCAAATAGTATTGTATCATCTGCGCCATTTGATCTCGAAGAGCGAAGATGTCAGACAAGATACATGCATGACTAGCTCCATATCCTCTAATGGAACTTCTATTCACCCAGGTGCACACAATGTTGATGGTTCAGCAGTGGAGAAGGTGGAGGTAGACGGCTCCACACCATGCGGTTGTAGCAAGGCCCGTACGTAGGCCATTGTGCTAATGCCAAAGACATGACCGTGGTCGACACCAAGCACCTAAATCCATGCATCAACATTAAGATGATGCTACGCAGGATCACCTCCCTGTTGAGTCACCAACTCAGTATATGTGGATTTCAAAATAAATGTAATTAAATTACAGAGTAGAACTCGAAATAAATATTGAAATAATAGCTTAATTAAAAATTTAATCCATATGGGACTGAAAAAAAGATATTTATAATATTTAAGAATAGTTTAAAAAATATTTAACCAATACGAGACTAAAAAAATAAAAATAAAACTGTAATTAGGCCTAGAAGCGCCCGCATTCATGAATCAAACTCAAGTCAAGTCAGACGGCTTAGCCCGGGGGCTCCATCCGGCCATATGAGGATACTTATATCCTCATTAATTATGAAGGATTTCACAATTACGAGCCCGACATCCTCGGAATCTACCTCGACCAATTCTGGGCAACATCCCTACGAGATTATCAGTTAGCATCATCGCTATATATTTCTCATCCTATACTATATGTCGACACGAGGCTCCTCCATTATCTTAGATTCTAATTTTTATTACCTGCACCTAGAACTCATTTTTATTTGAGCGTCGGAGTGTCTTTTAATTGCAAGTCTCCCATTGGAGTTGCACCTGACTAGTAGACACACCAGACCACATCGCTTTGACTTCAGGTGAGAATAATATATATACTCAAACATGTAAATGGGCACTAAATTAGCACCAGTATTTGAAATCTGGCGCCAATCTTGCGCTAGTATCTACAAATTGACGCCAATTGGCGTTGGTATTTGCAGCCAACACTTATTAAGGCATTAATTTTATTTTTTTTATTTTTTTTTAAAAAATTGTTGCATGTTTCGTAATGATATTTATTAAGATATTTGTTGTAGCGGGAACAATATGTTTATACCAAATCAATCATGTGATGCCTATGTGGCATTTTGTCCGATTCACAAGGAAATTTTAAGATGGAAATTTGCCCTTGAACTATTGAAAAATGTGCAAATTTGTCATTTAACTATGTTTTTGATCAAAATTATCCTCGACGTTACATAATTGGATCAATTTTGCTCTTTTTTCTTAACAAAATTCCACGTCAGTAAACGGAAGCCAACGTGGCAAGTGAAGCTCGGCCGCATAAAATGCCACAGTGGAAAATGACACGTGGCAATTATGACAAAGGTAATTTTGGCCTAAAACATATTTAAGGGACAAATTTGCACCTTTGTCAATACTTTAGGGATAAATTTGTACCCTTTTCAATACTTCAGGAATAAATTTAATAATTTTTTCTTGGGTTATTAGACGAAAATGATCTCAACTTTCGCAAATTTCTCAATTTTGGTCAATCCTTTGATGAGTTTCAATTGTATATAAAAACTTTAACATTGGTTCCAATAATGGCCCCTGTCTGCAAGCCGTGCTGTCGCCCGTTAACTTACTGACGTGGTGATCCAGAAATTATTTTTAAAAATTCATTATGTCAACTCGATACACGTCAGATTATTTTTTAAATATTTTTTAAAATTGAGTCCCATCTCTGTCCTCCTCCTCTTTTCTTCCTCCCATTGCTACCACCAATCTCTGAGTGCTCCTTGAAAAATACATTAAGTTTTTTCTCGTTGGCGAACGATGATATCTCCGGGGTGAGCTCCCCGAGGTTGTTGACAACCGCATGAATGGACTCCAAGTGCTTAATCTCTCCGACAACTCACTGGTAGGTGTCGTGCCGAGAGGTCGTCCCCGAGTACAGGAAGCATGCATGTGTCCTTCGTGTGGCTCAGTGCCACGGCATTCACCGGCGATGACTGAAACCGTAGCACCATGGTTAGCGTGTGCGAGCTGTCGCCATACACTAACCACCACAACTTCACCGCACCATCGGTGGAGGCAGTGAATAGGCAGTCGTCGAGCTGGTTGACGAGCATGGCTTTGACCTGTCCCTCGTGCGCCACTAATGAGTCGACGAAGGCTTTCTCGCTCAGTCGCCACGCCTTCACAGTCTGGTACCACGAGCCGGTGTAGAAGAGACCGTGGACATAGTGCAACGCAATCCAAGAGATGGTGTCCTTGTGTTGTTTGGGGCAGTTCGTGTGAAAGGGGAGGACGAAGGTGGAGGTCTTGCTCGGGAGGGTGGCCACCTTCTTGGAACGGAGCCGGTCACCGGAGGTGGCCGACGCGATGGTCCACATACACGCAGACCTGATGGTCCTTGTGGGTGGTGAACAGGGTCGAGCTGTTGGCGACGATGCACCAGATACGATCGTAGCCGATCTGGATGTAGCCAAGGTGGACGAAGTCTGGCTGCTTCCACACGCGGACGCGGGCGCTCTTGATATTGGCCTTCATATTCTTCGCCATCGCCACCGAATGCCGAAGTAGCACTTGGAGATTGGAGGCAACATCAAGAGGAGAGAAAAAGAGAGAGAGAGAAAGGTGGGACCTAATCAAAAATTATATTTAAAAAATAATCTGACATGTATTGAGCTGACATACAAATGAGTTTTTTTAAAATTATTTTTGGATTGCCACGTCAGCAAGTTAACAAGTGATCTCACGGTTTATAGACGAGGGACCATTATTGGAACCAATGTTAAAGTTCTTATATACAATTGAGACCAATCAAATGATTTGCCAAAATTGAGAAATTCACGAAAGTTGAGGCCATTTTTGTCTAATAACCCTTTTTTCTTTTATATATTATTATTATCATTAATGTGGTTCTAAGTAACACTATAAGAATGACATTGATACCATCTTTACCAAAAGCAAGAAAATATAAGCTTGACAATTATACTTTGTGTTGAAACTGAATTATTTACTCAAAGATATGAATTATCAGCTTTAGTCACTTGTCAGTGTAATAAAAAACCAACTAACATATGCGACACAAATATGTGTCCCCTTCTCGGTCCCGATTATGAAGCATTCCGATTTTGTCCTAGTCCCGTCCCGATTTTGAACTGGGATGGGATTCTCCCCGAACTTTCGGGTCGGGCCGGACCGGGACGTCTCGACCCGTGCTCACCCCTACAACATTGTGTACAATAGTAACTATGAGAAACTACAAACAAAAAAATAAAAAGTCTCATTAATTTTGTAATAAACACATAAAATAGGGAAATTAATAAATAGATAAAAGAAGCAAAACAAATAGCAAATGATATCAAGAGCTAAGATATAAGCTAAATAAGGCAACACCTCACGATTTACAAACGAAAGCATTACCACTATGTTACTAATAATTAAATTTAATCAAGTTTTTATTTCAGTAATCAAGATATATCTTTTTTAATATTATTTTTGTTTCATCTTTAAAATTTATATTTCTTAAGAAATTCACTAAATTATTTGTTTAAATTCTAAGGTAGAAGCCAAACTTGTAGAAATCGTGTAATGAACATAAAACACGTTGACTGGGCACCATATTCAAGGGAAAGGGGTCAAATTTGCCTTTGAAGTATTGAAAAATATGCAAATTTGCCCCTAAAGTATTAAAAAATATACAAATTTGCCCCTAAAGTATTGAAAATTATGCAAATTTGCCTCTAAAGCATTGAAAAGGTTGCAAATTTGTCCCTTAAATATATTTTGGGCCAAAATAGCCCTTGTCAGTACATAATTACCACGTGTCATTTTCTATAGTAGCATCTTATATGGCCGAGCTTCACTTGTCACGTTGGCTTCCATTTGCTGACGTAGACTTCCGTTGAGAAAAAGGGCAAAAATGATCTAATTATGTAACGTCGATGATAATTTTGGTCAAAAACATAGTTAAGTGACAAATTTGCACCTTTTTCAAAACTTCATGGGCAAATTTGTCCCTTTTCCCTTGTCTCTAATTAGGAGAGAGGTTTGAGATGTTTGCCCTGCTTGGAACTCATTATGAATCAAATGTTGAAATATATTTTGCTTGCTGCAAGTCACGTAGTCTCCCATCACATTCTTGAATAACTAAATCACTCCATTCATAATATATCTGCAATGAGCATTTAGGATATGAAAAAAAAAACTATAAATCAATACTTACTTCCACTACTAGAATAATAAGCATAAGCAACGACTAAAATCATTGCAGAGTCGTTGCTAAAAACCATCAGCAATGACTTGCAACGACCCGGCCCGTTGCAACAAAGCCGTGGCAGAAACACGCGTTGCTGATAACTTAGCAACGACCGCAGCGGCCGTTGCTAATAACATTATCAGCAACGGTTCCACCACGGCTACGCGGTTCTTGTAAATATGTACATCAGCAATGGCACTGCGGCCGTGGCAAGGCCGTTAGTGAAAGCCCGTTGCTAAGCCGTTGTTGTAGGTCATCAGCAATGGCTTTGAGATTGCGGCCCAAAAAATACGATACACTTTCAGTAACGGCTTTCCCACGGACGGTCGTGGGAAAGTCATTGCTCATGATGCACCATTCATACATTGATACATTTTAAAATTTCAAATTTCCATTAATACATTGATACATTTAATCTAATACATAACTCATACATCCAAACACACATCCATTCACATACACATCACAGATACACCCAGATATACATCAAAATAATTATACTTATATTTATAATTATCCACAATCATATAAAAACTATTCAAATTCAAAACTATAGTATCAATATCCAAACAAAATAAGTCAAACAAGTATAGTATCCAAGTAACAAAGTCAATATCCAAAAAAAATAATAAACCTAACGACGACGGTGGAGGATGGTCTGGAACATAATATGGCGGGATCTAGAGTGCTTCGGTGTACATCGCCGTGGACAGATTCGAGGATGATGGATCTGATGATGCCAAAGGGATGCTTGCTTTGGTATGAGCTGAGATGTTGCGTAGCATATATAGCATGGATCTCCGTCATCATCTGACTCTGATGCTCCATCATCTCACTCTGACGCGCGACCGTCTCCTCCAGTGTTCTTATCCTGCTACTCTGATCATAACTAGTCCTGGAAGTGGACGGTCGCTCAGCAGCGACCGGAGGGGTCGGTGCCCCAAGTGGCCCTAGCACGGTTCGCGCATGAGCACTATTTGCAAAGCCATATATGCGGCCGTGGTCCCAACCACCTACAGCCTCGACCTACGCTCCTGCGTCAAAGTCCTCGGGTGTGTCCCCGCGCTGCATCACCGTCTGAGTGTAGGTCTCCTACTCAAGTTTGATTTGTTTTGTTTCATATTTTTCCTAAAACTTAAATTATAAATAAATAATGAATAATTTAAACAAATATACTTACCATAATGATTGCATCGCGGGTGTCAATGTACTCCCCCGTCCCATGTCCT
This sequence comes from Canna indica, assembly GCA_034359265.1. Taxonomy (NCBI): domain Eukaryota; kingdom Viridiplantae; phylum Streptophyta; class Magnoliopsida; order Zingiberales; family Cannaceae; genus Canna; species Canna indica. The sequence goes on along the minus strand of CP136894.1, from coordinate 9,613,029 downwards.
CGACGGTGAGTCCGCTCAAACAACTCCATCGGGGAGGACCGTTGGACAGTCCCGTCGTACATCACCATCGTCTATATTTACAAAATAAATATATTATTTATTACATAGAGTAACAAATAAAATATATAATTAAATTTAAGGTATAATACTTACCATACAACAATCGTGCACTACAAATGAAATAGAGGCGCTAGTGTGACGCGCTCCTCCCCCCGGCATGTGGTTTCTAGCTGCAATCCTAGAATCCTCCTGCCATCGATCCGTCGACCATAATGTCACGAGCTGGTCCCATATATCCGCAGTAATCCAATCGAGGCCATATCCCCGAGTCTCCGCGATGTTTGTGGTCCCAGCTCCGGCCATCGCCTGGGACCGGTCCTGCCCCAGCTAATTGTTGTACCTTTGCCGGGAAATAGCCTCCCAGGCAGTGTAAATGAAGGACCTCTGGTCCTCAGCCCATGTATAGCGAGCCTGCAAAAAAATAATATCAGTACCAATATTAATCATCATGTATATAAAAAAAATAATATGTGCCTCAAACTCGCGCCATAGCATATCGACATGCTCACTGAGCACGTGAGACCACGTGGGCCATGCCCCATGCATGTATCATCGGATCGTAGAAGATATCGTCCTGGGCACATCCTCTTGCTCGAACCTGCACAACAAAAATAAAGTTCAATATTATATTATGATATAATGAATTTTACGGTCTACAATAGGAGGATCATCTTCTTAATAGAAATCATTTGTCACATCAAGTATCGGCTCATTTTCTCTCGCTATCGGATTGATTCTTCCTCTACCTTTAGTCTTACAGACTATACGCCAATATGCTCTATCTTTATTTCAAGTCGGATACTTTGCAGAATATACTTGTTCGGCTTGTGATGCCAATATAAAAGGCTCATTTGCTGTCAATTTCGATTTGTAATTAACCTCAATAAATTTGTATTTTGGATGAACTTTCATGCCCCTATATCCGCTACTAGTCGCGACGGTCCACTAACAAACTCAAATATTCTTTCATCTATTTTAGCTCTGCGATCTTTGATGTAAGCCCGAATCCAAGTAGGGAAATCACGATTTCGTAATCTCTCCAATTCTTCATCGTTGTGACTAGAGTATTTTTGCACCATCTCAATGTTAAATATTTTAATGAATTATTCAATCTCTGGACAATTGAGTAATACGTACAATTATGCCAAATGATACTCTTCGTCGCTTAAGTGTCGAGATGAACGAGAACCAAAAGCACGACCAGAGTGTCAAAATATATTTAAACGTCCATCTGAATGTCGAACTCCCCCGTCATCGTTACATTGAAGACGATCAAATCTTGTCTGTACTGTCGATTCAAAGTAAAATGAGTAAAATGTTAATTTTTTTTGAATGATATACAATTCAGATATTGATTCTTCAACAGCTGCATTATTCTTTACTTTTTTCTTCAGACGATTCTTGTATCTTTCAAATAAGTAGATCCACCGGTATTGAACGGGGCCTCCAACTCGTGCCTCATATGCCAAGTGTATCGGTAGATGCTCCATCGAGTCAAAGAAGGCAGGAGGGAAAAACTGCTCCAGCTTGCATATAATTTCAATAATATTACTTTCAAGTGCTGACATATCTTCGACTCAATGAACATTTGCACAAATGTTTCTAAAAAACATACTTAATTCAGTTAACGGACCCCAAATATTATCAGGTAGAAGATCTCAAAATGCGATTAAAAGCAATCTCTGCATGAATACATGGCAATCGTGGCTCTTCATCCCTGATATTTTGCAATTATCGACGTTCACACATCGAGATAAGTTTGAGGCATATCAATCGGGTAATCTGAGTTCTTTTATCCATTGACAAACATTTTTGATTTGATGTTAATTTAACACATATGGGGCCTTCGGCTTCAGATATCGTCCGTTGACCTCTTGTAACTCCAACTTTGGTATTATCTTTAGTTTTTCTGAAAACATCCATCAAAGTGTTGAAAATATTATCAAACATATTTTTTTCAATGTGCATGACATCCAAATTATGCCAAATCAGTAATGAACTCCAATACGACAATTCCCAAAAGATACTTTTTTTCACCCAGTTATGTGTTTGACCAAAGCCCGACACTCTTTCATTCCGACCTAACACTATCTCTGAAAGTGCTGAAATATGTGCTAACATTTGTTCACCAGACAACATTAGTGGTGGCTCATCTCTTTCGACTATGCCCTTAGTAAATTTATTACGATTCCTTCGATACTAATGCTTAGCCGGTAGGAATCGACGATGATAACCAAAGAATGAGATTTTTCGTCTGTTTTGAAGACTGAATGATTTAGAGTGTTTCATACAATACGGATAAGAGAGTCGGCTGTGAGTGCTCCAACCAGACAATATGTCGTACGCCGAAAAATCATTGATTGTCCACAAGACCACGACCTTTAAATTAAAGTTTTGCTTCCGATGACAATAATAAGTGACAGCTCCCTCAGTCCACACTGTTTTCAATTCATCTATCAAGGGTTTGAGAAACACATCAATTTCTTTTCGCGGACCCTTAGGACCCGGAATAATGATCGAAAGATAAATAAATTCATCTTTCATACACATTGACGGTGATAAATTATAAACTGTTAGCAGCACTGGTCAAACTGAATAAGGAGTTGTAGAATCCCAAACAGATTAAAATCATCTGTGCACAATCCTAATCTGATATTTCTAGTATCCTTAGGAAATGAAGGATAACATGTATCCAAATATTTCCATGCATCACTGTCGGATGGATGAGTCATTACTATATCATCATGACTTCTTGCATGCCAACTCATGTAGGGGGCCATCTTTTCCAACATGAATAATCTTTGAAGCCTCGGTGTTAGTGGAAAATACCGAAGCACCTTAAACGGGATATTTTTCTATCGGACCGATTTCTTCTCCTTGTAATGAGGATGTTGACATACAGGGCATTTATCCAACTGCACATTTTCTTTATAATATAAAATGCAGTTATTTTGGCACGCGTATATTTTTTTGTACCCAAGCCCTAATTTTCTCATCAACTTTTTAGTCTTATAAAAAGTTGGCTCAAACTTGTTATCAGTAGGCAGCATTCCATTAATCAATCCTGCAATCCGATCAAACGCAACTCCGCTGATATTAAAATCGGTCTTGATGTTTAGGAGTTGCATCATTACCGAAAACCTAGTGTATTTAGGACAATTCTCATACAAAGGTTCATCGTCAGCTTTCAACATCTCTTAAAATTCTGCAGCTTCTTTATTTGGCAATTCAATCTCTACCGCAGTTTGTACTTCTGTGATATCAACACCTGTAGTATCTGGTGGCACTGACATCTCAGTAACTGGTCGATCGACATTATCATTCAAGTGGAATTGACCACCAAGACTATCAAGTATCATAGTTCTACAGGGATTAGATTGACTGGATGAAGAAGCACCAGCATAGGAAGATTCACAATATGTTTGAACGACAGGATTGCTCGACGTCCCGACTTCACGTGACTCCCTATGACAAGTCCATAGAAAATATCTTGGTGCAAATCCTTTGCTATATAGATGCAGAGTGACAGTTTTCCGATCAAAAAATCGTACATTCAAGCAAATGCGGCACAGACATCGGGTTTTATCACCGACGCTAACAAATTTCTGATTCGAATAGGCAAAATTTAGGAAGTAAGTTACACCTAATTGAAACTCATTCGTTAAAGGTCCACGATCAAGACGTCGGTATATCCAACTTCGATCGTCTGACATGATTCTGTCAATCAATGACAATTTCTTCAGTTAATGCCTTTAGGTAAGATGCTATTCCATTTGGGATTCATGTTATTCATATTGCACTAAGTATTTCTTTTAACCGCTAACTTCATTCTAAATTTCTACAACACCTCCCTACAGTTCTCCAAATACGCATATCATCTGGGCGCGTATCGGAGAACAAGAGAGATGCTGCCAAAATTTAGAATGAGTTAACAGTTTAAAAAAAAAACTAAGTGCAATACAAATAACTATATTCCCAAATTATCCAATCAGGGATAATTCAAGGGTTGTACATCGTATAAAAGATCATCTACTTCTTTTACATGAACATACAACCCCCGAACGGATCTAAGGTTTTGGTAAATCATATCCGACTCGTCGATGCGTACGTGAAACATATCAACTCGTCGGATGAATGATTATTTTCTAAATGTTTCGAGTCAGTTCGAGTCCATAGTGGATAATTCAGACGCAAGTCCAAAGTGGACGATTCCGGTGCGAGTTCGAAGAGGACGACTCCGAACTAATTAACATTTTAACTAATTAATATTAATCTAAACATTAATCTAAAACATTGCATTTATTTTAACTAATTAACATAGCATTAATCTATACATTAATCTAAAATATAAAATTAATCTAAAACATAACATTAATCTAAACCCTAACTAATCTAAACAAATAATGAACTAATTAAACCCTAACTAATCTAAAAATTAAACACTAAATAAAATTAACAAATAATTAAAAAAATTAAACCTATTGCTACGGTTGGTAGAGGCTGAAACCTAGGGTTAGGTTTCGGCCCCAATCGGCCGGAGAGGGGGAGGACAAAGACTTACTTGACTGGCGATGAGGGAGGGAGAGGAAGGAGGGCGGTCGTCGACAGCTTTAACCGACGAGTGAGGAAGGGAGATTTTTGTGTGAACTCGGCGGTGACCCAAAGAACCGACGACGATGGAGCAAGTGACAACGGCGGGTGGCGGCGATGAGTGGCTTCGGCAGTCGAGGATGGCAGGCAACGACGGCGGAGATCGGCGCGGCGGCAACAGCAGGAAGAGGAAGAAGAAGGAGGAAGGGCGGGCGCGATCGATCGACCTATATAAACTTATTAGCAATGACTCACTCGTTCGTTAGAAAGCCGTTGCTGATAAGTAACATCATCAGTAACGGCCCACTCGCCCGTTAGAACGCTGTTGCTGATAAGTATTTTATTTTTGCGCCATGAGCACGCGATCGGCTCAAGAGTGACGGATGTCGTAGCCGTAACTAAGCCGTTGCTAATGTGATAATATATCTACAACAGCTCGAGCGGCCGTAACAAAATCGTTGCAGATACATCACATCTGCAACGGCCCGAGCGATCGTAAGAATGTCGTTAGAAATTGCAACGGTTTGAGCGACCGTTGCTGATAGCCGTTGCTAAATAACATAGTAGTGTTCGTTATAAGTGTTTCCTTTTTTTCACCAAAAAATACTCCAAATATTTGCCGAGATTGAGGCTCATGTAGATGGTTCCCCCACCTTTTATCCTCTCTCCTCTATCATTAGAGGTCCTCCCTGTTGAGATTTGACGAGTATGAATGAGTCACTGATTTGACAACAAACACAATCAATCTCTTATTTTCCCTTATTACAGCCAAAGGAAAAGAAGAAAGGCATAATGAAGAACAATCGCTTCACCGGCGTGCAGACATTACCCCTCTTATATCCCTAAATTCAAAAAAAGAAAACTACATATGTGCACTGGTTATATAACCAAATTACCTACTGATATATATTACAAATGTATCCTCATCTATCTCTGTTTACATTGAATGAAGTAATGGCTTTTTGGTTATTTTCTTTCTTTATTCATCTGCATTATTCTTCTGTTCTTTGTTATTTTTGCAACACACCCTCCTCAAACTGGAGGTTGTAAAAGAATTTTGCAATCCCAGTTTACTAACAAGAAATTGATGCATATCTCTTCCTAAGGCTTTTGTAAATATATCAACTTCCTACAGTTAGCTGGGAGTAAATTTTGGTGTGAGAAATCCTTGCCGATACCTTTTGAGAGCATAGTAATAATCAGTTTCTCGGCGCTTTGTGTGTTCATGGAAAATATGGTTTTTGGTAATGTGGATTGCACTTTGGTTGTCGCAATGAAAATTCACAGGTTGTGTAACTTGAAAATTGAGCTCCATTATCATTCTAGCTAACCAAACAAGTTTTGCTACTGCACTTCACATGACACTTAATTAACTCACTTTCAGCTGAAGATCTGCTAACAATAGCTTGTTTTTTACATATCCATGAAATCAAAGTTTGCCCGAGTTTCATGCAGTATCCAGTGCCCAATCAGCATCACAAAATCCAGTGAGCTTCATGTCTGAATCAGATTGATAAAAAAGACCCAAAACAGGTGTGGCTTTTAAGTATTTTACCACTATGACTGCTGCTTTGTGATGCATCATTATGGGACTTTGTACATGTTGGCTTAAGCTATGCACTGCATATGATATATTAGGCCTTGTCACTGTTATATATAAAAGTTTACCAACCAATCTTCTGAATGATTTTTCATCCACGGGTAGAGTTTCCTTTGATTTAGAATCTGATTTGTGAGTTTTTGACTAACCTTTAATTGGAGTCAGTTGTGGTTTACATGATTCCAAGTTCATTAATTTCTTTGAGTAAGTCCAGAATGTACTTTCTTTGTCCCGTATGTATACTATCTTGATTTCGGAGTACTTCTAATCCCAGAAGTAATGTAACTCGCCCAAATCTTTTATCTTGAACCGGTTGTCCAAAAAGCATTTCATTTCATGTATCCCTTCAATATCAATCCCTATGAGTATTAAATCATCCACGTACACAAGTACTATGATGATTATTATTTTGCTTTGTCTTACATACATGCAGTTGTCATTGCTGCATTGTCAAAATCCCAATGAGATTATACTTGGTGAGAGTTTGGAGTATCATTCTCTGTCAGCTTGTTTTAGGCCGTAAATTACTTTCTTGAGTTTGCATACCTTTCCATCTTCATTGTTATCATACCTAGGGGTTTGTTCATATACACTGTCTCATCTAACTCACCATGTAGGTATGCACGTTTTTTATGTCAATTTGAAAAAGCTTCCATTTATTTGCTATTGCCAGTAAAAATAATACTCTGAATGTAGTGAATTTTGAAACTGGGCTAAAATTATCCTAATAATCCACTCCTTCAACTTAGGTATATCATTTTGCAACTAATCTAGATTTGTATATTTCAACATTTCCATCTAGTTTATATTTTGTTCTATAAGTCCATTTGCTTCCAATTGTATTCTTCCCAAGAGGAAGATCACACAAGGTCCAAGTCTCATTTTCCTCAAATGCTTGTATTTCTTTTTGCATTGACTCTATCTACACAAGATTCCGAACATCAATTTCATAGGTGTTGGGATTTATGGTTATCTATTTTGGTAATGAATGCAGCATGTTGTAAATCTAGGTGTTTTAGGGATAAGAAATTTGATATGGGATACAATTGGGATGTGCAATGGGTTGAGTTCAATCTTCAGGTTACTAGAGATTGGTTCCTTACTCATGGCATTACATTGATAGTCTTTTAGCTTGAGGGTGGTTTTATGTTTCTTTTCTCCTTACCTTGAGCAATGGGTAAGGATTCTGAGTTTTTAGAAACAAAGGTATCATGATGGTCTTGAAGATGTGTTTTTGGTGAAATGGTATATGTTGGTTCAGAGATGAAGTCAGGTATGGTTGATGATTCATGAGTGGGATTGAGTTGAATTGTCCATAGTTTGTGGATTGAATGTCTCATGGTTCTGAGATGAAATGCTCATGTTTTGAGGACTGAACAACAAATCCACATAATCATTTTCATCTGATGCTGCAAGTGGAATAGGAATTATAGTTTTCTTTGAAGTTGATTTGGAAAAAGGAAATATAGTTTCAATAAACATCACATCTCTTGATACTAAAAATCTTTGTATCAATATATTGTAAATTTTGTAGCCTTTTTGTGCATATGGGTACCCTACAAAAATTCATTAATTTGCTCTTGGATCAAATTTTCCCCTTCCTGGTTTGGGAGTTCTTGCATAACACAAGCATCTGAATACTCTAAGGTGATTGAGTGATGGAACTTTCTTATAGAGCATTTCGAATAGACTTCTATTCCCTCGCAAAGAACTTGGCAGTCTATTTATCAAGTATGTAGTTGTTAGAACACACTCTCCCCAAAAGCTTAAACGAAGGTTTGATTGGAATTTGAGACTCCTTACTACTTGAAGTAAATGTCTTTGCTTCTTCTCTACTACTACATTTCTCGGGTGTAAATGGACATGAACTTTCGTGTAGGATTCCCTTTTTAAGGAATTTTTTTTTCAAGCGAGTATTGAAGAACTCTCTCCCATTGTCTGTTCTAAAACACTTGACAGTGGTGTTAAACTGATTTTGCACTAGGTTAACAAAATTTATCAATATATTTGACACTTGATCCTTAGATGACATCAAGGAAGTCCAACAGCTTCTAGAGTAATCATCAATTCAAATGTGTTTTGACCTTGAAAGGTCCCTAAACATCACAATGCATCAATTCAAAAGGAAAGTAGATGAAATATTACTTGATTAAAAATGCAATATGCATTGTTTTGCTATTGGACAAATGTTGCAATGAAACTTAGGAGAAAGTTTAACATCAGTTAATAGAATTTGCAAGAAACATCATATTGGATTGAGACATATGCCCCAACCTTAGATGCTATCAAGAAAATTTATCATTGTGAATTGAAAAAGCTTTTGATGAAGAACTTGAAGAAGTTTCAGATAACAAGTAACACTACTAGAATTGTCGTTATCACTGAAAGCTCAGGTTGTGGTTGAAACGTCGGTGACAACTATCACAAACAGTGCGAGCCGTGGCAAACGGCCTTCACTGATGTGCGCATCTCAAATAAGTTGTGATGGCCGACCACTGTCGTCACAAGTAATCATCAGTGACAGCTACGCGTGCTGTCGCTGATTTAAACACATCAGTGGCGGCCCTAGGCGGCTATCACTGATTAAAACACATCAGCTGCAGCTGGGAGCCGTCCATGATATTATTAGCAATCATGATATTTGGTGCTGTCAGGCCATCAGCCATTTATGATACGCTTTCAGCCACAGCGTAGTGACGGTCAAATGTGGGTAAGTCGTGGCTGAAGTTATATCCTGTAATTGAAAAAAATTAAAAATTTGAAAATTCTTGTATACAATGATATGTATACATTACAATCTATTTACAATCACATATTACAACCACAAACCCTCATACACATACATTTTCAACCAATCATACAAGTTTTACTTAAATATCATCAATCTAAGCCTCAAACCGAAGGCAAACAAGTATCAAAATATTATATATATATATATATATATATAATTATAAGTATATAAACAACTACAAGCCTCAAACAGGAGGCAAACAATTATCAAAATATGAAATGTAAAGTATAAGCATCTATCAAATATCTAAGTCTCAAACGAAGGCTAACAAGTATCAAAATATAATCAAAATATAGTAAATTAAAATCTCACGACTGTGGTGGTGGCAGTGGAGTCGACATCGACTAGGTTGGGAGCATCAATTGGGTCAAGGAGGATGATGACTACGACATTATCGGTAGAAGGCCCGAGTGAGATGCAATCTGAGTGAGGAGGGTATGTATGTTCTGCATCGTCTGTCTCAACTCGTTATTTGTGTGTGCATCTCTGCTCCTCCATCGCATGTATATGCTTATCCATCGTCTGTCTCTTCTCCTCTATGGTCGCTCTCTACCGTGTTAGCTCAAACTACAATGCCGCTATCCGACTCTGGTCCTGCGTTCGCAATGTCAAGGCCCGCTCACCCTCAACGGGAGGGGTCGATGACCCAAGTGGCCCTAACACGGTGCGTGCATGGCCACTATCTGCAAAGCCATAAACACTGTCATGCTACTAGCCACCTACGGCCTCGACCCATGCACCCGCGTAAAACTCCTCCGGCGTTCCTCCGCGCTCGATCAAGGTCCTTGTGTAGGTCTCCTACACGTGTTTATATTTTAAATAATACACATATATAAACTATAAATTAAAATTATGTAAATTAAATAGACATAAATACTTACCATGATCGATGAGTGTGCTCAAACTCCTGCATCAACGTGGGGCGATGGACGGTGCCATCCTCCACAACTCACGTCTTACATTAGAAAATAAATACATTAGTATCATTATACATAATATATAATATTTTAATTAAAAGTAAGGAAATTATACATACCATACGACGCTCACGCACTGCAAAAGACACGGAGCCACTAGTGTGGCGCGCCCCCGTGTTGTCCCCCCCGGACATGCGATTTCTCGACGTTGTCCGGGAGACCTCATGCCACTCAGCTGTGTCTCACCGCCCAACAAGCTGGTCCTACAATATACTAGGAATCCACTCGGGGGCGTGTCCCCGAGTTTGCCCAATCTGTGTGGCCCCCGGCTGTCTCACCACGGTCGTACGGGCCTACTGAAATAGCCCGTTGTAGCGAGCACGGGCAATGTGCTCCCACACACTCTCTACAAAAGGAGTCCAGTCCTCTGACCATGTATAATGAGCTTGCAAAAAAATAAATTTATTATTATCAATCGATATTTAACATTAACATTAATTTAATAAATATACTTACCAAGAACTCTCGCCATAGTAAATGTATATGCTCACGAGCATATGAGACCATGTAGGCCACACCCGGTGCATAAACTTTCAAATCGTCCCCGCTATCGTGCGTGAGATGTCTTCCTGCTCAAACCTGCACCAAATATAGTACAATTTTATATTATGATATATTGAACTATATCATAGTATAATTATAAAAAGTTGATAATGAGGATGTTCACAAACCGGGCATTGCTCCAACTGTGCATTTTCTTTATAATATAAAATGCAGTTATTTGGGCACACGTGTATCTTTTCGTACCCAAGCCCCAATTTCTTTATCAACTTTTTTGTCTTATAAAAAGTTGGCTCAAACTTGTTATCTGGAGGTAGCATACCATTGATAAAGTCTGCAATCCGATCAAACACAACCCCACTAATATTACAATCAGACTTGATGTTCAGGAGTTGCATCATTGTCGAAAATATTATATATTTAGGACAATTCTCATACAAAGGTTCATCGGCAATTTTCAACATCTCGTAAAATTCTACAGCCTCCTTATTCGGTAATTCAATTTGTATCGTAGGTTGTTCTTCAGTGATTTCAACAATCATAGTATCTAGTAGTTGTATCGTCTCAATCACTAACTCAACATTGTCATTTATATGGAATTGTCCGCCATGACTATCCAGAATCATTGTTCTATAAGGATTAGATGGATTGGAAGAAGAAACAACCACAGTAGAAGATTCACTATGAGTATAGACATCATGATTCCATGATGTTCTGACTTAACGTGACTTCCCATGACAATTCCATACAAAATATCTTGGTGTGAATCCTTTTATGTACAAATGCATTGTGACAGTTTTCCGATCCAAAAATCTTATGTTTGAACATTTCTGGCACGGACATCGGATTTTATCACCACTAAGGAATTTTTTATTCGAGTAGGCAAAATTTAAGAAGTTAGTTACGCATACTCGAAATTCGTTAGTTCTATCTCCACGATGAATTCGTCGGTACATTCAACTTCAATTGCTCGACATATTCTGTCAAAAAGTTGGCAATATCTTTAGGTTAATGTCTTTAGGTGGGATGGTCCTATTCCATTCGGGATTCATGTTATTTATATTGCACTTAATATTTATTTTAGTCATTAACTTCATTCTAAATTTCGGCAGCATCTCCCTACAGTTCTCCGAATACGCATATCATTTGGGCACGTATCCGTGAACAAGGGAGATACAAGCCAAATTTTAAAAATGAATAATGACTAAAGGAAATAAACTAAGTGCAATATAAATAACTATATTCTCAAATTGTCCAATTAGGAACAATTCAAGGATTGTATATCGTATAAAAGATCATTTACTTCGTATACACGAACATACAACCCCCGAACGGATTTAAGGTTTTGCAAAATTAGAACTTGACTCGTCAATGCGTACGTAAAACGTATCAACTCGTCATGATTATTTTCTAAATTTGTCGATGCCGGTGCGAGTCCACAGTGGACGATTTCGCACGAGTCCAAAGTGGACGATTCTAGTGCTAGTCCAAAGTGGACGATTTTGGCTCGTCCGAGTCCAAAGTGGACGATTTTAAAATTATAATTACACCAAACTAAAATTTATCCTAACATTTATTCTGCCCCTGATTAACTAACCCTAAAACTAACCTAAATTTAATATAACAGTAAATTTTTTTAATTAATCTACAATTAACACATAATAAATCTATAATTATTAAATAATTAATCTAAAATTAATATAGATTCAACACATAATAAATCTACAACACATAAATTAATCTTAAAAAAATTAAACCTAATTAGATTGGGGGTTAAACCCCTAATCAAATAGTAGCCAGCAGCTACTGCCGGCTATTGTTCATCTATAATGCCACTGCATGGTGTCTACACGCCGACGTCGTTGGCCAGTGTTGGCGAACACCGACACTGGTGTTGACTCAAAAGGGGGGCAAGGCCAGGGCGACGGGGCGTGGAGGAAAATACCTCACCGAGAAGAAGGGGCGACGGTCGACGGAGGGTAGGAACACGGGCGACGCCGAGGCCGCCGTATTCGAGCCACGACTGATTTAGTTACATCAGCCACGGCCGTTGCGACCGTCGATAAGTCGTGAATAGTTCTAACGGCCTAGGAGGGCGTTGATGAGCCCCGTGGCTGGTAGCCAATATTCTAGTAGTGTAAAGGCCATGACTTTCTTTACCAATCTCGTAGTATTTTCCTAGTAGTAGGGTCCTGGATATAACAATGAGTGGCATTGAAGGTTATTGAACAGTTGAGTTCTTTTGTAATTTTGCTAATTGACATGAGGTTAAACTGAAAGTTAGGTACAGATAAAACATGCTTAATAGTTAGTTTGTAATTTATGGTGGCATTGCCTACGTGAGATATTGGTTCTTTAGTGCCATTTGGCAGGCCTACATGTACAGTTTTCATGGGTCTCATTTTTTCATGTTGAAGGGTATTGGTAATGGATATGTAGTCCATGGCACCACTATTTAGAAGGGATAATAGACTAAAAAATCATAAGGTTTGCAGAAATTTTACATTCTACCTGCGTTTTTAAGTTCCGCCTAAAAATGCACAACATTTACTTTCGTTTATGTCATCTACCTAATCGTTAAGCGTCGTCTCAACTAAGCTGACATGGAGGAAAACGGCGCTCGCATGGCTGACGGCCTCATACGTGGCCAACATAGTTGTGGGTTCGTCATTAAAAAGAAAAATATATATCCACCTCTTTCTCTCTCCTCTCTTCTTCTTCTCTGATTTTCTTCCCCTGCTCTTCTTCTTTTTCTTCCTAGTTTCTTCTACTCTCTCTCCCCTCTCCATCGCCCTCTCCTTCTTCCTCCTATTTTAGACGGAGTCCCATCACCCCCTCTGCCTTCTCTCACTCACGCAGGGCCACTCACCATGAGGCAATAATTAAGTTACAACATGAAATGTATGAATTGCATGCTTTTAATATCTGTTTATGCTAGTTTTTAGAATAAATTGTTCTACTGTGATGTAGCAGTGAATTTAGAAAGATTAACATTCTTGTCGAGTTTGCTCTGTACATGAGCAAAAATCTCAGACATCTATATCGATGTTTTCATGTCTCACGAAGTTCATAAGCGAATCAAGCAGCGATCAAGTCTCTCAAAGTTCATAAGAGAATCAAGCAGCGATCCGCTTCGGCTCGCTTCGCCGACTTCTTCACCTTCCCTCGATCACTAGCTCTTCTAGATTGAGGTGACCATCGTGGAGAGCCACGCTAACCTCAAGGTTCTCGCGCAACAGCGGCCGAAGCAATTGCTGAAGCTGGTGGTGTGTTTGCAAAATCTCCACCTGATAATACTCCACCTCATGGCATATGTATATTATAAAAGGAATAGTGTCCTTGAGCCAATCACATGTTGATGTGTTTAGAGACTATTCAAGGGTAATCAACTTTAAGGCAACCTTTTCATCAATATGACTTTGGGCGATTATAGATCATAGTCAGAACTTGAGAAGTGTGTCTTAAGGAGATTCTGATCGAGTCTCTGTTCACCAGACCTAGCGAAAGGCTCCCTGAGTTGATTAGAATTGGCCTACATAGGTGTATGCAGGCTGATAACAACTCAAGCCAGAAAAGGATACTCCTACGATATGATTAGGCACAGGTACATCCACCTGTTTTGGCACAAACCCGATACCTTTGAATCATTTAAGGAGTATGAATGTGAAGTTAAAGAAACATATTGGAAAATATATTATAGGCCTTCAATTGGATCGAGGCAGAGAATACTTATCCACTAAGTTTGTGAATTATCTCGAAGACAATAAGATTATCTCTATATGGACCCCTCCTAACACAATGGTGTGTCTGAAAGGAGAAATCACACCTTATTGGATATGATATAATCCTTACTTAGCTTTCAATCTCTTTTTACAGACTAATCTATTGTAGCGGCCATAGTTTTGTCTGTCTCTAATACACCATATAAGATATGGAATGACAAAAAATCGAGTCTGGGACATCTCGTGATTTGGGGTTCCCTAGTGTATGACAAACTTGACCAGGTGCAAAATTTTTTAGGAATACCCTTAAAAGTATTTTGGGCATCAAGTTCTCTCAACTGAACAAAAGGAGTTTTGTCACCACTTTCTTAAAAAAGGAGTTTGTCGAGGAAAGTGGGAGTGGAAGATGTGCTGAACTTGGTGAAGTTCAGCAACCATGAATAAATTCGCGACAACTAGTGGAAAAGTTCACAGGTTAAACCAATCTATGTAATTATTACTTCTCATCACTCTTCTAGAAGACTACGTAGACTGCCTGAGTGATGATATCTAGCCATAGGGTATGACCTAGATTCAGGCAATCCACGATCTCTTAATGGTCAAATATGTTGACACCATGCAGTGACATTATGCAAATCCAAACTGGACGCAAACCAAGTGTGGACTTTGGTTGACCGGCTGTAAAAGGATGACTCCTATAGGGTGCAAGTGGATCTTTAGGAAAGCTGAGCAATTGGCAAGGTGTGGACCTATAAGACCAGACTGGCTGTGAATAAGATCTAACCCAAACAATTGATTGTCTGTAATAAGACATTCTCACCAATTCCAATGCTCAAGTCCATCAGGATATTGCTAGTCATCAGTGCGTGCTATGAATACGAGATCTGCCTAGTGGTGTCTAGACTGCGTTCTTCCATTATGAAGAAATCTATATGACATAGCTAGAGGAGTTCGTATCCTCGGTTGGACCGAGTAAGGTATGAGAGCTGCAAAGGTTTGTTTATAGACTACAGCTAGAATCGAAGAGTTGAAACATCCATTTTTGATGAGATGGTCAAAAGGTTTTGATTTTATCAAGAATGTAGATGAACCTTGTGTAGACAAGGTGTTTAGTGGGAGTGTAGTCATATTGTATGACGTACTTGTGGAAAAAGCGTTCTCAAGCTCCAATTATTTCCCATACTATTTCTCTATGGTACATTTGGGAAAGGCTGCTTGTATGATTGACATTAGGATATATATGGATTGGTCTGAAAGGATGTCTGGTTTACCCCAACCCATGTATGTTGATACAGTGCCAAAAGAGTTTTAGCATAGAAGGCATAAAAGAGGTTAGTTGCCTAAGAGTGATTGTATCAGTCTTTCTAAGATGATGTCTGCTAAGACACATGATGAGAGATAAAAGATGAGTGAGATCCATTATACTTCAGCAGTGGGATCCACCATGCGATGCTTTGCACTTAGCTTGATATTGCTTATACCTTAGAGGTATCTAGCAGATTTCAAGCAAAATTCTAGAGAATAACAATGAAAAGCAAATGGAGAACTCTCTCAGGCACTTGCGAAGGATGAGAGGCATTCTATACGACAATGAAACCATATGATGGTATGAGGAGACCTTTAATGGTGGTGCAATAAGCAAGAAAGTATTCCTAGCTGGGTACTGTAACCGATAAGGTGACTAAAGCTTTGTGTTTTGCTACTTACTTTGTCGCTTAGGATAGCACTAGATAAAGGAGTTTTTCATTCAGTGAGAGTTATTCCTGGTGTTGCCAGTTCAGCATCGGTATTGTATGACAATACTAGGACTGTTGCTCAAAGTTAAGGAACTAAGATCCCGTGAAGATCATTTCTTCTCTTACAAGGCGATATCACCTAGTCGTTGGAAAGAGGTGCTGACTGAAAGACATTGATGTAGATTAAATTGATTACTATAGCAGTAGATTTGAACACCACTGTAATTTGGTATACATATACTAGGTTGATTGGCTAAAGTGCAAGTGAAAGATTGAAAGGAATAGTGCCCTTGAGTCAATCACATGTCAATGTGTTTAGGAATTATTCAAGGGTAATCAACTTTAAGGCAACTTTTTCATCAATATGTTGCATCTTTATTCATAAAGATTATGATGAACCCCATAAACCTAGGCAACTGATTTCGAGGCCATGATGAGTTCATGCCAGTGAGACTTGGAATCCAAATTATAATGTTCTAAATGTTCCTAGTCGTAGGATCATCAAGTAGGAGATCGGTGATTCTGGATAGACTAGTGCACTTGGTACATGCCCTATACGATAAGAGGTAGCTAATCTCACAATTACCTATGAGTCATCATTATTGTACAAGTGCGGGTGCTCATTAGGGAATGAGTTCACTAAACGGACCTACACGAGGAACACAAAATGAAATCCTGACATGAGTGTCAATAGGATGTTCCTCGGGTGATAGTAGGTGTAAACAGTCCTTAGACTCGAGATTGTCGTGGTTACCTTGTGAGTGACGACCCATTGTCTTGGTTCTATCCCTACGTGGCCCTCAGCGTCATGTGCCAAGTATTACTGGGCATGGGAAGCATTCATGGAGGTAGGTGAGTGACCAACATGGAATTGGTTACTCCTAGTGATAGGAGATAATGTCCTATGTGTCCCTACAAGTGTCGACTCGGAAATCTCTGGCCAGAGTAGATATGAAAGTTAGAAAGATGTTTTTGATGTTTCATTATTGAGACGACATCTTGGCGGGTGGAATAAATACGAATCGGCATTAGGGTTTGACACTTCTTCCGTACCCTAGCCGACGTCGGCACGTTGTAACCGAGGGACTTAGTTGCACGGTAACTAATCGTTGAAGGGAGTTCGACCCCTGTACATTGAACCTCATACTATCTGGGTAGTCATAACATGTTGCTAGATGTCAATCTTGACTTGTGAGTGGAGTCTCTCATGACCACACTAAAGGGGTTTAGTGGTGGATCATAAGATTCGAATAGAAATCGTTCTTTCAGATCCGACTTTCCATTATGCACAACTCATTGCCGGTTTAGTGTGGGGCCCAATGGGTCACACACAACAGGCTAACCTCGTAACGGACCTTATGAAATAAAGTCTGAATGCAGCACTATATGTCTACTAGCATGGATATGCTGCAACACGATCACATATCTCATTTATGGACATGATAGGAAAGATATTTCCTATAGGAACTAATACGCGAGGAAGGAGTTCCTCGGTAACCCTCATTTGTAGGGCATCCCTAAATTATAGGGATTGGCACATGTTAAATCTTAATCAATAATAATTTAATTTATAGAAATAAATTAAATTTTATATTTAGTTGGATTTAATTAATTTCGAATTAATTATAAATTCATTAAATATAAATTATTGTTATGGAGGCAAACCTCGAAATTTTGAATTCTAGGAAGAGAATTTAAAAGGGGGGCGGATCTCCATAGGTGGCCACCTACTCCCCTTATAAATAGATGGCTTAACCTCCTTCAAAGGGGTTAAGCAAATTGGTTGGAGACCTTGGAGAAGAGCAAGGGCTTGGATTCTTGAGAAGCTTCTTGAAGAGAAAGACTCCAAATAGCTCCTCTTGATCTCCATGGGTGGTCGGCCATCTTGTTCATTCTTCCCGGGTTTGTGAAGCCAAATTGAATGTCGCACCCTCTTAGGTGTGTCATCTCCTTCATCTTCTTAGAGGAGTCTATGAAGGACAACGAGGTATTTCTTCATCTTTCTTCTCGTTTCATGATTTTCTCATCCCCTCTTCCTCCCTTTTGGTGCTCGGTTCTTGGTGGAAGGGCCGTCTTCACCTTGGTCTGTTTTGGGGTTGAGATTGCCTCTCCGTTGAGCGACAACGAGTCTCGGTGTTCACTGCCCCCTTGTTGTGAGGCGCTTGGTGTGGACCTTCCTTGGAGGACGTGCACGTGTGCGTCTTGAAACAGAGATAGGAGCAGCCATACCATCCGCGGTATATCTTCTCCTTCTACTCGTTGATTGAATTCCTTAAAAATTGCTAAAGTTGATCGCTGGTTTAGGGATGATTTTAGTTTTTAAAAATCATTTTTCTCGCTGTGCTTCTTCTTCCCATCCCAACACATTACTCCACCGAATAATACTCCACCTGAGACGACTCGTGACAATGCCTCATCGGCGGCTCCTACAACCCTCGCGTTGCATGGTTCCCTACACGTCTGAGCCTTCCTCCAACAACCCTTATCTTCTTTCTTTCAATCGAGAGACCACCCTCTCCCCCCCCCTCCCCCCGCAGCGGCCGATGGAGTCCAGCGATTGGGTGCCGGTGGTGGCCGTGTGGAAGGTTGGGATCCGAACGTTGAACCCTTGCTCGTTGAGGAGTGTCGCTGCTAGGTAGCCGCTGAAGAGGCATCAGCACCTCGATGAGGAGTGCCAGCCCTTGCTCGAGCCCTAGGGTGGTGGATTGATGCTGGCGGTGGAGATGGTCGGCGACCAGGACGTGGTGCTGACGCCTCTTCAGCGGCTACCTAGCGGCGGCAGGAGTAGTAGTTTCGGAGATAGCTTGTTCACGATGGATGACAACGTGCTCTTCGGAACGACTGTCACCGCGGAGGGGAATGATAGCCTGCGTCCTCCCCTAAGGCGTCCTCGACGTCTGGTCTTCTTGGAGTACGTTCTCTAGTGCTTGGCCTGCGGCCGACACCCTCAATGTCTTCCGCGTCGTCCATCTCAATGACCATGTCGAGGAGTACAGCCGTCACATTTCCGCTTTCTGCTAGTGAGATACTCATCGCCAACCTTAATCACGTCCTCAGCAAGCCCTGCTCCCAAGGCGCGGTGTGTCCCATACTGATCATGGCGCCGGAGTCGGAGCTCAGGAGAAGAAGAACCAGAGAAGGAGAAGAACGGCAAAGAGGGAGAAGAGAGGAGAGAGAAAGAGGTGGATATATTTTTCCCCTTTTTAATAACGGACCTACAACTATGCCAGCGACGTATAAGGTCGTCAGCCACGCGAGCACCATTTTCCTCCATGTCATCTAAGTTGAGACGACGCGTGACGATTTGGTAAATGACATAAACGGAAGTAAATATTGTGCATTTACAGACGAGATTTGAAAACGCGGGTACAACGTAAATTTTTTGCAAACCTTATGATTTTTTAGTCTATTATCCCTATTTAGAATCCAAGCAGAACAAATTTATTTGTTAGAAAGCAAGAAGTGTTACCTACACAATTGGCTATTTGATTCCCTGAGGATCCAAGTGAGAACTTCCCATTTAGCATACTCATCAAAGTGTTCAATTGTTTCTCAGTGAAGCCAGTGGTTGATTCATCATTTTTTGATATGTTTTCGATCAGCATCCTTGGTAGTGTTGTCTTCTTGGTTTTTTTTCTAATTTCTAAATTTGGTATGTTGTTTTCTGCTTTGTGCCTGGTTCTGAAACCTTTTGCTTTCCTTTGAATGATTTTTGGTTTGTGGGATACTCATGTAGCTTAAAGCATTGTTCCCTCAAGTGACCAAACTTTCCACAGTACCACATTCTTTATCTCTCTTTGTTTGAACACTTCTAAATTTCGGATGGAAGTGGGAGATTTTCAAAGCTAGACTCAGTATTGCTGGTGGCAGCTAAGGCAATCTTCCTTTGCTTTTCCTCTTGTTCAATCATTGAGTAAGCCTGCTCAATGCTTGGGAGAGGTTTCATAAGCAGAATTTGTTCTCTAACTCCCACATAATTTTCATTTTGGCCCATGAGAAATTGCCTTAATCTCCTCTTTTCATCAATTCGAATTCCAGCCATGCAACAACACATGTCTTTAAGTTCAGATGAATCTAACTCATCCTAAAGAGATTTCAGTTGACTGTAATATGATGCTAGTGTTAAAATGTGTTGCCTAGTGTTATTGACTTGATCCTCATCCTATAAAATTTTTGGATCATTACTTTGCTCGAAATGTATTTCTAAATCCTTCCACATTTTCTCCGCCATTTTGGCATACAACACACTTTTAATAAGTTCTTGGCTCAGTGACTAAGTGATCCAAGACCTAACGATATCATTACATCTTCTCCACTAAACGAAGGATGGAGAATCACAACCAGGATTTTTGATACTTCTGTCAATAAATTCGAGTTTGTTTCTAGCAGATAATGCCATAAACATTGATTCTCTCCATGGTAAGTAATTAACATTCCTATTAATTGAACTGATACCAAATTGGTACTTGGATGATTGTTGCTTCTGTCATTGGTAGAACTCTCTATTTTGAGATCGATGAAGATTTTAGCTCGATGCGTAGTAGGCGAGCAGTCTCCGCTACCTGTCAAATGCTCTTGATCGGTTGATGGAGTGAAAGATAGATCTAGATCTCAGCAATCTATTAGAAATCATATTAGGCGACTTTCGGTAGTGTTTTTGATTTAATCGAACAATGCTCTAATAACATGTTGGGATTTAAGGAGCAGTATGAATGAGTCACAAATTTGAGAACAAATACAATCAATCTCTCATTTTCTATATTCGCTTATTACAGCCAAAGGAAAAGAAGAAAGACACAATGATTGAAGAACAATTACTTCACCGGGGCGTAGACATTACCCCTCTTATATTCCTCAATTCAAAAAAAGAAAATTATATATGTGCAATGGTTATATAACCAAATTACTAGGGGTGAGCATGGATCGGTTAATCGGTCCATTAGTAATTTTATTAATCAGTCCATTAACTTCGGTTAACCGTCACTTCGATTTTGATTTTTCCGGTTCGATTAACCGATAGTTTTTTATTAACCAATAAAAAAATTTAACCTACAAACATAGTAACATTATACAAATCACATATGCAAAAAATACCAAACAAATATCAAATTCTCATTGGGTAAAAAGAAAAAAAAATGAAACCACTTGAGCCAAGATAATGTGATGCAAAAATTAATAATTTATATAATATATATATATATTTATATAATTTTTATATTATATATATATATATATATATAAAATTAAAAAATAATAAATTATATTGAACCGGTTGGTTAACCGAAATCGATGGACTTTTTAAACCGCAGACCGAACCCAAACCCGAACCCGAAACTCTTATGTCTTCAAATAAGCATTTTTCTTATAGTAATTATTAGCATATTTATCAACGCCAACTTTCATCGAATTAATGCACGAAATGCTAATTACAAAATATGTTATTTACATCGCAATTCCGACAAAAACAAAGGCGAATGCCAACATTTGCAACATGAATCTTTTCTATATATTGAACTTCAAATATCAAATTTCAAGGTCTAATATAACAAAATTTACTTTCCTCCTCATTTTTCTCAGCTTCTTTCTTATATTTTGGACATATACATTCATCATAATTTGCAGTATTTGTCTTCGTAATTTTAAAGTATTGACATTTAATTCATTATTGGGGGTTGGTTGCTCGCAAGCAAGTGCAAGTGCTGCAAAAAATATTTGCATGCAAAAATAAATGTCTGCGAATAGAATTTGCAATCAACTATTTGATGACTTGCAAGTAGAGTTGCAATTTCTATTTATAAGCGTTTGGTTGACTACAAATGAAAATTGCAATTATATATACAACTTGCATTTTCATATCTAGGTCTAGTAATTTTTACCCAACCTGATAGCCCGATAAGATAAAATCATGTTCGGGCCGCCCGTAATTGTGTCGGGCTACAGGATGTAGATATGGCCCGGCCTGATAACCAGAGTCAAAGAAGGGGCGGCTTGTTTAGTTTCTCATAGTTGTGCTAATGGGTCAAGCCATGATGACATGTTTAGTTTTCGTAACGTGCCGAGCCCGGGTTCTGATGCCCAAATTTTTATTGGGCCGGGACAGGACGTCATCGGATGAGCCGTCCCAAGGTTTGACAGCACCCAAAATACTCGATGCAATAGAGGAGCCTACATTTACCGCTTCAAGTGACGGCAGTGACTCGCATGGATGTTTGAAAGGTGCGTTCCAGAATCTGTCTCAAGCACAAATCTATTCATGAATCATCGGAGGAGCAAGTAAGGCCCGATGAGCACCGAAAAAACCTATGATCTAGTTGGAAAAAAGACCAAAAAAGCACCTAAATCGGTCCAATAATAATGTGTAATAGGAGTTCAATGGAATTTAGAGGCCAAAAGGTAAATATGATATTTTACCTTAACAATAATTCATCGACTATAATTGACCCAAAATAATATTATTTTATACTCTATGTTCTAACTTGGATTGTTATTAATATTATTTCATTCTAATCATTTGGAAGAATGTCAGTTCTACGTGGACTTTGAGTCGTATTGTTCCATTGAAATTTTCTTCACTGTTATCATTTTCATTTTTGGTTTCTTAAGAAGTTGTGGCTTGATTAGAAGTTGTAGCTTGATTGAGGATATATATAATTGAATTAAATGTTTGAATAAAAAAATAATATAATTGAATTAAATGTTGAAGTCTATGATATATTTGACACAAATAAAAGAATTCAATTCAATTAAGACAAACACTTATCTTAAAGAAATACTAAGCTACTAACCTAATGAATAATAAATATTAGAATAAAATCAACTTCATAAAGTAGATAGACTACAGTTTTTCATAAGACATTTTAGATGTGCAAATGCCTTAAGAAATAAAACAGTATTTTAGCTAGCTAGTGTGACAAGAAATTATTTTTCATAGAGTGAAATTTCATGTTTAGTACATTATCTTATTCTCCTTAGGCTTATGATAGAATGTCTTTCTGCAAAATGGGTGCTCCCGAGCAAGGCACAATTTTTCATTAAGTGCTAAGTGGGCTTCAATAGGATAGATATATAGGTCAAGATGAATAGTAGGTTTCTATATATAGTCAACACAACATTTTAAAAAATCCATTTAATTTTAAAATAGCATTTAATCTTATTAGTCTTATTTACATACTAAACTGAGAAGAGCGAAATGGTAAGCAAATGCATTAAGAACGATCAATAAATTTTTTTGGAATTAAGGGTGGTGGATAATAAACAATGTCATAGCCATGTGTATAGGCAGAGACGCAGATAAGATATTGTATTATTTGCATTCGCACCGTATTTAATTAAAAAAATTAGTAAATAATATATATTAAGTAGAATGGTAATTGTCTATACGCGAATAATGGGATACAGATACACATTCATATTCATATATGCACCACAGCTGCGCGGATAAATTAAAACTTTTTTACATTCATATTCATTTTTATTTGCAGATATATATAGATTGTATACGATGCTGATGCGATTTTTATTCGACGAATGCGAATAAAATTGTCATGGGGGATGTAGATAAAAGTGCCACCCATAGTTGCCCGTCATTTCAAAATAAATTTGCCCTCCTATATATAATGTTATTCTTATTTTCTCTTTAAATTAAAATTCGTTTATAACATTTTTATCCTAATTTTTCTCTTTTTTCCCTTTCAATATTATCTGAGTTGTTTCATCCTTGCGCTCACACTATTATGCATTTTTATTCTCGCATCTAGGTCTCACTCACATACAACTATAACCCTCACCTACGCACTATCACAGATAATATATTGACAATGAAATTTTTTTGTAATATTATCAACACATAAAATTTATCGAGAAGAATTATAATTTTTTAAAAAATATAATATATGTGTTATGCTTATAAATTATGTAGGGATAATTTATTCATTTTTATACATAATATGATGAATTATTTTTAAAAAAATATATTCATCATCTATAATTGTAAGTTTGTCTCTTTTGATTTTAATTGATGGTAAAGGATAATCCAAGATATATAATATAATAAGAATGACATATACGCGGATGTATATAGATGAATAATGATGTCGCTATTGTGATTGGACTAATACCAACCTTTAGCTTTTCTATGAATAATAAAATACCACTTGCAAATGATTAAAGCGAACAAGTCACTATAAATAGAAAGCTACTAACAATGCTAGGGAGGTTCACCATCTACTTCGTAGGAACATAGCAATTAATACGAATCACATGCTCTATATAAATGCATAACAAAATATATCTTCTACTTAACTGTACAGCTGTTTAAAAATTCAGTTAATTAAATTGAATCACATTGTTGCTTTGATTTGATTAGATTCAATTCATAACTCATAAGCTAAAATAATGCATTCGATTTTAGTTAAATTTGCCAATGATGTATATATATACTGAGTCTAACAAAAAAAAAAAAAATTATAAGAATCAATTATTGATTGTTGAGATGATGATTGAAGCAGGATTTTATATATAACACGTGTTCTACTAAAATCATGGCGACGGTTGAACCACGTATTAGCACGTCCCAATGCAAATCTCTTCCGCCACGTCGCCCTCCACTGTACGGATATAATACTAAAAAATGCTGGCCGGAAGTTAACCGTCCGTTTTGTTTGTACGCGTATTTATGCTGACGATTTAATGTACTCGTAAACTTGAAATCGATTTCAATCACACAACATTACGTGGATGTTGCCAGGTCCAAGTTATAGTGTCGTTTCGGTTTCGCCCATGCCTTTCCTGATAAAATCATATACTCTCTTCGTTCCAAGATAAATAATTTTTTAATATTTTAAAAAAAAATTATATTAAATGACCACTTTAAACTTTTAATATACTATTAATTTTTTTTTACCAATTTTAATTTTTAATAAAAATTTCTTCCATCAACGATGTACAATACAAGAAAATATTGAATATTAATTAATAGAATATTCATTGAGAATATTAAGAGTCACACACTATGAGTAATTCAGTCAAAAAAAATTTTTACTAAAAATTATGTTATTAAATAATGTTTTTAATTTATATGTTAAAATCTAAAAAATTATTTATTATGAAACAGAAGAAGTAGCATTTATTTAAGGATCGATGTAACTAACTTTGCGTGCCGTAATTAAGGACACAATTAAAAAATTAATTTAATTGATTAAAAAAAATAAGATTGAATTGACAGTGTTAATGATTGATGGATGCAGATAATAAATAATGGATAATTGGTTATATCCTTACCCATTCTCAAAGAATTCTTTATTTATTTAACCAAACTAGCATTGCAAACTATTTTTTTAAGGGTTAAGAATAATTTTTATCATCGAATTATTGAAAATAAAGTAAAAATATTTTTAAATTCTTCTTTAATTAATTTTTACCCTTAAATAAATAAAAATAGTTGAAAAATATCATTGAACTATTAAAAATAGGTAAAAACACTCTTAAATATTTTTTTGATAAGCTTTTTACTCTTAGACAAACGAAAATAATTAAAAATATCAGTAATTTTGCCCATGCATAAAGATAGAAAATATTTTTTTCCTTAAAAATGAATAAAAATATTAGTA
Source organism: Canna indica (assembly GCA_034359265.1). NCBI lineage: Eukaryota > Viridiplantae > Streptophyta > Magnoliopsida > Zingiberales > Cannaceae > Canna > Canna indica. The sequence goes on along the minus strand of CP136894.1, from coordinate 9,587,444 downwards.
TTTTTTAGCTATTTTCGTTTGTCTAAGGGTAAAAAATCTATCAAAAAATAAATTTAGAGCTATTTTTACTCATTTCTAATAGTTCGAGAGTATTTTTCAATTATTTTCGTTTGTTTAAGAATACAAATCAATCAAAGAAGAGTTTAAAAATATTTTTACCTTATTTTTAATAGTTCGAAGATAAAAATCACCATTAACCTTTTTTTTAAAAAATAATGAGAACACTTTTGCTCTCATGATTCTTACCTTTTATAATTGCGAATAGACTTGGAGATCCAAACATGAGGTTAATGACCTCACGATGAAGCAAGACAATGTTGTAGCTTATAAAAAAAAAATATTATGAAGTGAGGCTCCATAAAAATTCTATGAAAACCTACGTATGAATGAAACTAGTATTTTTAATAATGAACATATATACCATCGTTAAAACTAAATCTAAAGTAAATTCACTTTTACTTTAAGTTTAGTTTTAATTATATTAGGTTCAATTTTAATAAGACTAAATTCACTCTTGTCATGAGATTCATAAGAATTTTTATAAAGCCTAACTTCATAGAAGTTGTATAGTATTTATGCTAAATTTGAAGATCAAATAGTATATTCTCCTACTAATTTTTTATTTCAATTAGGTAACAATTAATTACATATTTTTAATACATCAATTTTTTTAAATCCGAATATGAATCCTTCAAACTCCTCAAAATCGAATATGGTTTCAAAAATTTTCAAAATCGTAGCCAAATTCAAAAAATCCTCATTATACTCTTGTACTTTATGATACATTTTCATGGTCAAATGACTACTTTCAAGAATTTCAAATTATTAAAAAAATTTGGTAAAATTCTTGTGTATATTCAATTTCATTGATTCAAATTATGGGCCTCATTTCATTCATCAATTTAAAAAATTTATGATTTTTTAAAGATTTCAGAATAGATTTTCATGGTCAAGTGGTCACTTTCAAGAGTTTTAGTTAAGGAATATATTGGAGATATTTTGAATTCGGTTTTGATTTGAAATTTTTTAAAAACTATATTCGATTCTGAAAATTTTTGAGAATTCATATTAATTCGGATTTAGGAAAATTCATATTTTAAATAAATAAAATATTTATCAAGAGATTTTTAATGAATTATCATATTATTTTTAATGAATTATCATATTCTAGTTGCTAATTTGTAATGAATTATCATATTATTTAGTAAGACCATTCTAATCTTAATTATACCATAAAAGATTTTGATATTTTATCACGGCATGAAAAAAGAAATTTTTTATCTAATACTTTCTTAATTCATGAATTGGGTTTTTGTAAATTTACATCTCAAATGTTAAGATATTAAATTGAATCGGAAAAAAACTAATTTAATCGAGTTATCTAAGAGTTATCTAAGGGCAGGCTTGGACTGAAAGTAAATGAATACAATTATAAAAAATTTATCTAAAAAATAATTTACAAAATTATCCTTATTATTTTCATAAATTTACAATACATTTATTAAAGCCTAGTGGCATATTCCTATCTCTATTGGTTGGGATTACTCTTCTATGATCAATTTCAATTTTATCTCGAAGCATCACATATAAAATATAAATAAAAATGATATAATTATCTATTAAATAAAAAATTATTCATCTTCTTTCCCCTTACAAGGTACATCCAAACAAAATTAATTTTTCACTTTCATTCTCTTCCCCTCCTCTTATTAAACTATATACAAACAATGTTAATTTTTACCTTTTCTTCCCCTCCCCTCCCCTCCTCTCCCTTCTCCCTCCATCCCTTTTCTTCTCTTAATGAACCATATCTAAACGGACCCTAAGTATATTAAATGACTAATTAAATTATAAATACGATAATTATAGTTGATTGATATTTTTATTATAAAAAAATAGAAAATAATAGCCAAATGTGGGTAGCACAGTTGGTGACAATATATTGAACGTTGCTTAGAGATTTAGGATTTAAACCCTAGTATGATCACCTATTGTGACTTTCTATCTTTGGTAAATAATAATAATAATAATAATAATAATAATAATAATAATAATAATAATAATAATAATAATAATAATAATAATATTAATATTAATTACTCAAGGAACTAATGCCTTTGCATCTTATCATTAGAAAGGATTGGAAGGTTCACGCTCCTATTGAAATCTCACCTAATGCATGTATCATCTCTGTATTTTGAAAGCTATACCTCTAGAGCATCCACCCTAATGGGATCGAGGGAATTTATTATCAAGATTGTAGGCAACTTTGATAGCCGATAATAGTGACGGTCAACCGTGGGTAAGCCGTCGCTGAAGTTATATTCTGTAATTGAAAAAAAATTAAAAATTAAGAAATTTCTATATATAATAATATTCACACGATACAATTTATTTACAATCATAAAATATCATACACATACAAATACAACCAACCATATAAATTTTACTTAAATTTCATTAATCTAAGTCTCAAAAGGAGGCAAACAAGTATCAAACGTCAAAACTAAAGTATATAAACAATTATAAGTCCACAACGGGGGCAAACAAATATCAAAACATCAAATCTAAAGTACATAAACAACTATAAACTATCTAGCCTCAAACGGAGGCTAACAAGTATCAAAATATAATCAAAATACAATAAACTAAAATCTCACAACTACGGTGGAGGCAGTGGAGTCGACAAGTACTGGATCAAGAGCGTCGACTGGGTCGAGGAGGACGGACCGGACATCATCAGTATATGACTGCCGAAGTGAGATACAATCTGAGTCAGGAGCGCCTGCATGTTCTCCATCATCTATCTCTGTGCATCCATCATTCGTCTCTGCTCCTCACCACCCGTCTCAACTCTTCATTCGTTCGTGTCACGCCCCAACTCAGGGTCACGTGATCGACCAGGGTATACATGCCTATACCCCGAAGTCTAACCATGCACATACCAATTAAATCAAATAATGTAGCAGAAAGAAAACAACAAGTTTTATTTGAAAGAAAAAGCGAACCAACACCAAGTTTAGTTATATAGCTTAGAAATGAAAAGTGCGAAAATATGATTAAGTCCAACAGTTCGGAAGTTCAATCAAATAAAACCTAAAATAAATGACATAAATGCCCTCAAGGCTACAACTCCAAATCAAGCTAATACAAGTGCATGATAACTACCAAAAGACTCGACTACGATCCTAACTAGGACTGCTATGAGATCATGTGGCTCATCTGCCCTCCAGCGACGCCGAGTGCTCCAACCCATCTCACTGGTCAGGCTATGCAAAATAGAAATCACACAATAACGGGTGAGTTCAAAGAACTCAGCGAGCGATTTTACCCACCCTCACAATAAACATAGAGATAACATAAATAAATTCTCTCTCTAAAAATGCAAAATCACAAAGGTATGACTAGCAACCAGGCCAACAGGCCACCCATGCCCACGACATCTAACTCTCTAAAGAGGTGCATCAGGCCGAAGCCCTACCATGCTTGAAGGCAACATCACCAACAAAAAGAGGTGCATCGGGCCGAAGCCCTACCATGCCCTACTCGAAGGCAACATCACCAACAAAAGAAGTGCATCGGGCCGAAGCCCTACTATGCCGAAGGCAACCACACATACTAGAGAAGTGCATCAGGCCAAAGGCAACCGCACATACTAGGATAATCGAAAAAGTCCCTCCGAACTTATCCTACAGGTTGGGAATTTAGCGTTCAACCACCCGGGCGTAACCCGTAACCTGGCTCCTAATTGAGCCGCTCCGCCATTCCCAAGGATATGGTGCATCAAGACCTAAGTCAAGATTCTCCTACGATTTCCTAAGGGTGTCCTCATTATGAAGCGTCTCAACACTCCAAACCCGACCTCTATCCCTTAGACCCGTAATGTCATGAACCCGTGTAGTTTTATTTCATGAATACCTTATAAGTTGGTTCATAACTGGTTATGCTCACCCTTAACCTAATTTTAATTATATAATTAAAATTGAGATCATCTCAATTAGGGTTTTATTTTAGGTTATTGTTCTACCCAGAATTGCTGTGTCTGGCCCGAATCTAGTCTTCAAAATGTGTCATATGTTTCCAAACTATATTTTCTAGTCAAAATGATAGGTTATATGATTATATTCACACATACACACACATCACAGCAAATAAATTAAAATCAGCACAGATTCATTATCTCGGCATACAATTCTAGCAAACATGCAATTTCAGTATCCTTATAAAATTAAATCCAAAAATTAACAAAAATTAATCCCTAAATTACCATTAGGACAGAATACTAATCTCATAAATTAATTCACAGAAATCATGCTTTTCATCAAGATCCACAAGAAACCACACACTTAAACCAAGAATCAAGTATTAAAATCAAGAACCCCTTCTCAAGAACCCCTAATATGTCATTAACAAGATTTTAATCCTACCACATGATTTCTATCCAAAATCATAGATTTAATTCTAATCAAGAAACTCAAAATCAAGAATATCAAATTAGAAGAATAGATCAAGATCTCATATCAAAGGAAAACAAGAACTCATTCGAAAATCCAAGAACAAGGCGTAAATACCGAGCTGTCAAGAACGGCTTCAAGAAATCGATTAAAATCCCAAAGAGGGAGGGTAAACCACTCACCTAATTAATGAAGGGATTGGAAATGAGAATCCAATCGATGGCCTCCGATTTCGGCTTCAAAATTTGGTGGCTCAACCCCAAAGAAGAGAAAGCAAGGTGGCGGCTCACTCCAAGCCGCCGGCTTGGAAAGAGGGAGAGAGGGGAAGAAGAGGGTGGCTCGGCTCCCCTTGTCTTGGCTCCAAAGGGAAAGAAGAGAGGAAGAGGGGAGGAAGCAGGTGGCTCGGCTTGGCTCCTCCCGGCTCGGCTTCAATGGGAAGGAAGAGAGGAAGAGGAAGAGGAATAGGAAGCAGACGGCTTGGCTTGGCTCTGGGTGGTGGCGGCTCCAAGGAGAAGAGGGAAAGGGGCTAGCGGCTTGGCTTGGCTTGGCGGCTAGCTCCCTTTCTCAACTTTTTAGGTGGCTTCAAAATAGGAGCCACAAGCCATGAGGGAGGGTTTTATACTCCCTCCTCAACCCTAACCCCTTAAACTCTTAATCCACAATCCGCATCCACCTTAAGCCAAAACCAAAACCCGCTAACCCAATAGACTTAATTAATTTAATTAAACTTATTTTAATAAATCATAAGTAATTAATTAATTACACCCACATGAACATAATTAACAATTATGCACATACAATATCAAATTAAATAATGTCAACCACTCAAGCCAAATTTCATAAATTCAAAAATTCATATCCTACTTACCCGAGCTCGCAAGCTCACTCTGGACCATGAGGGCTCGACCATGAACTAGTCCGCTAGACTGGCAAACACACATAAGGAGAAAGAAAAAAAAAACTTAAATATCTAGGATATTACGGTTCGTCTTTGCTCCTCCATCGCCTGTCGTTGCTCCTCTGTCGATTGTACCTACTGTGTAAGCTCGAACTCCAAGGCCGCTATCCGACTCGAGTCCTCCATCCAGGATGTCGAGGGCCGCTCACCCACAACGGGAGGGGTCAGTGCCCGAGGTGGCCCTAACACGGGTCGTGCATAGCCACTGTCTGCAAAGCCACTTGTAGCTTCAATCCATGCTATAGGATCAAAGTCACCCTGCGGCGTTCCTCGCGCTCAATCACGGTCCTCGTGTATGTCTCATACACATGTTTATATTTTAAATACTACATATATAAACTATAAATAAAAATTATATAAATCGAATCGACATAAATACTTACCATGATGATCACGGCCCTGATATTGACGTAGTCCCTCGCCCCATGTCGCCGACGGTGAGGCACTCAAACACCTCTATTAGCGAAGGCATTGGACGTTGTCATCCTCCGCCACCCACGTCTAACATTAGAAAATAAATATATTAGTATCATTGTACACAACGGATAATTTAATTAAATGTAAGGAAATTATACATACCATACGACGCTCATGCACCGCAAAAGACACGGAGCCACTAGTGTGGCGTGCCCCCGTGCTGTCCCCCCGGATATGTAATTTCTCGACGCAGTCCGGGAGACCTCCTGTATAAGACCTGTAAAAAAATTTCTAATATAAAAATATTTGGTGCAGCGCGCCTGACTCGGGGTTAGTCGAGTCGGGCCTCAGGATCGCCTCGAGTAGAAGGTATGACTCGACTAATGTGGTATGCAATTAAGTTGGGCAAATGATGTTGGCTTAAGGGTCTCTCTTAAGCCTCGATCTTTATTTTGATGATAACAAACATGTATTTAATCCAAGTGTGAAGTTTTGAGTTCAAGTTGAGGTTGCGATATGCATGCCAATTCCATTCAAACGAGACGAAGGAAAAGATCGTCAAAGAAATGGAAGAAGACATCGTTAAAGAAAGGCTCGGGATTAGATCAAGTAGAATTCATGTAATATACCCCTAGGTTAAGTTTATCCCAAGCCAAAGTTGTAAAGTTATCCAAGTTGAAACTTGGTAACTAAACCCATAAAAAAGGGCATGTAAAAATACAAGGAGAAGTTAGCCTCAGCTTGAGTTCGATCGACCGGTCGATCGACCGAACAAGGCAATCTCTGCTGAAGCAGCCTATTCGGTCGATTGGTCGATCGACCGAGTGAATAAAAAAATGGGCAGTAGTCATTCGGTCGACCAGTCGGTCGACCGAAGTTGGCGAAGAAAAAAATATAAGGCTGCGTTGGTCGACCGGTCGGTCGACCGACAGAAGTCAAAAATAGGCAGAATGGTAGCGGTCGACTGAACTAAAGATAGCCTATAGCGCGACCTTGGCTCCACTCATTCGATCGATTGACGGGTCGACCAAATGTCAGAAGACATTGTTTTCCGTTAGCCGGTCGACCCATCGATCGACTGAGCTCTCACAGACTGCCAGCGGACGCATTGGCGGTCGATCCGTCGGTCGATCGACCGGCCAGTGACCAAATGACTTCAACGGTCATTCTTTTACCCGTTGAACGTGTCGTTCGACCGAGGGGTTATAAATACCCCTCACCTTACTTCTTTACAACCCTTAACAACCATTATTGAGCAATCAAAGAAGTTTTCTAAGCCTTCAAAGAAAGAGTTCTGCGCACGCATCTCTGCTTCCTTCGACAACGAATTCTAGGCGCTGCTGATCCTCTACTTCTTCAACTATGCTGCAAATCAAAGAGCAATCTTATTGCAAGTTGGAGACATGAAGGCGGTGGAAAGAAGCCTTGGTTAATCTTTCATTCTTAAAGCTCTTTTCGTGTATTTTGAATTTTATTGTAACTTGTTTTCAAAGTTGAGATAGCTGCTAGGTGTGCTAGGAAACACTTAGGGATAGCTTTATAGAATTATGTTTCGCCTAGGTGAATAGGATTGAGGTGTTCTCCGAGTGGTGAGAAGGGTGTCCTCATTGTATTCAAAGGGAAACATAAATTCTATAAAGTAGTTGTTAGAAATCCTTGGTAAGGAGCCAAGGTAGTGAAGTAGGCGATTGGCCGAACCACTATAAGCATTCTTGTTTGCATTGCTTTCTTACTTGCTTTTATCGTTGTTATTGAATTTTGATCACATTAATCAGTAAGTAAGAATTGCATTAAGTAAAGATAAAATTGAGTAAGAAGAAAATTAAAAAAGGGGACAGACACTATTCAACCCCCCCTTCTAGTGTCGGGTTTCACAAAACAAATGACTCTTTCCTTTTATGCATTTATACCTTAATCGAGTTTAAATTGACTCGTATTGCGGGTAGAGTCAGAACCCAAGTCGGACTCGGGCTGAGTCGAGTCTGTAGTAATTGGCTAAGGCGAGAATGGAAGGTTAGATGAGGGATTAAAATCCCTCATCCAAGCTGCCGTGCGACTCATCTTGGAGTCGCACAAGGCAACACATAGGGAGAGGGGGGGAAGAAGCAAGGGAGATAGATCTTGGTCGATCCGGATTTCGCGTAGTCGCCGGAAGATTCGAGGTCGTACACGCTCGATCCTTCATCTTCCTCTAGCAAAGGTGAGTGGTTAGATTTGAAGGATTGGGGGAGGTGGGTAGCCGAACCCCTAGGAATGTTAGGATGTATTTTCTCGCGAGTTTTCGATGATTCTTGGTTTCGGAGTTGTATATTCGCTGTTTTGTATCAATCCTTGTCGGATCATCTTGCTTTTCTCATCGATTTCTCAAGTTCTAGGACTAGCGAATCATGGAAAAAGGGAAAAGGTCATGCCAAAATTTTCCCCAATTCCCTTGATGGAAGTAGAGCTCTCGGATTATCTCAATTTCTTGAATAGTGTATTCTTAATCATCGATTGCATGTGTTAAGGAACTCGTCTTCCCTAAAACTCCTAGGATTGGTCGAGTGAACCCTAAAACTTCTTGAGGAGGGTTCGGCCACGTATAGGGGGAGTGGCAAACTAGTCAATATGAAATTAAGATATAGCAGAAACAATGAATTAGGGTCAAGGATTAAATTCTCCTCTTCCTTTCCTACCCTAAGAGGCATAGCCAAGCAAGGTTCACCTTGCTCAAGGCACGGCCAAGCCTAGGGGAGGGAGAGGGTGAGCTTTAGATGGAAATTTCCATAGTTAGAGTGCTAAAACAATAGGACATGATGATACTTAGGAAGAACTCTAACCATAGCAAGTTAATTTATTGATTCATGTAATTGTAGGAATGATAGCATAGTGACCATCCTTAGCTCATTCCTCTTTGATTTTTGAAATGGTGTAATATTTTACCATGCTTAGTATTTCGTGCATTGTTGAAATTATTGTTATCTTACCATGCTAGATAAATTGTTTCTTATTGAGTTTAATTCTAAAGGCTGTGTATAAATGTTTATTGATGAATCTCGTGATTATATATATTAGATGTTGTAAATTATGCTTACTTTTCTTTAGATTACACATGCTGTCCTGAAATGTTCATGGGTGAAATTCCAAGATTGGTTCATAGAAATTCTCACCCAAGGTAGCGTATAACGCTAGATAACATGTAGGATGTTGCGAGATGCTTAGTATATATGGAAACCTAGCTAGGAAATGACACAACTTCTAGGACTTCTAGTATTCATTTTTGGAAACCTAGAACTATTAGGTGTACACGTTTTTGGAATGGCAGCATTAATTTGTTGACCCTGCAGATCGGACTAGGGCCGGATACGGCAACGGCCCGAAGTGTATATAAGGAAATCCTAGGACATTTGACTGTGTGATGTGCTTGGGATGGTCCGTCGAGAAACGTGGAGGTCGGAAATGACCAATGCTTAGCTCGGCCAGTGATTGGGTCTTGAGATGCACCAGCGGGCTCGCTAGGTGTCAGACCCCAGTTGGGTGGGACTAGCTATCCCTACCCCAGATGGTGTCCAGAGACTAGTAGACCATCCTAGTCGATGGCGCGGGATTTCATATTTACATCTTGATATGATGTGGCCGAACGACTAGTGTGATTCTACCTTGTATGGTAGGGCCGATTGTAGCCGGGATTCTTATACCATAAGTAGGCCTTAAGGGACGGATGCCAGGTGGCAAGGTTAGACCGTTATGGTAAGTTTCTCCTATATGGTCTATACAGAATGACCCACGGGGTCGATAGTCACACTAAAAAGTAGCTTACCTCCCTGATTATATTCTATGTTGTTTTATATGCTATGCATGACTAACTGTGGATTATGTGAAGGTTCGAAAGAACCGCTCACTGAGTGCCAAGTGGACTCACAGTTTGTTTCCTTTGTTTTTGCAGAGCATGAGCAGTGATTGAGGCTTGTCAGCATGGTGTAGCTGGAGGGCAGGTGGTGGTGTCATATCTCGTAGCAGCGTCCTTGGGTCATAGTCCAGTGTCATGTAGTAGTGTCTTTTACTTTTCTACGCTGACAGTTTGTGTTTTGAAAAGTTTGTAATAACTTTGGCATTTGAGATGTTCTATTTGTGACGATGTTGGTTTTCATCTTTGAGTTGAAAAACATATATTTGTGAACTTTGAAAACTTTAAATGAAGATTGCGTTGTGATTTCTTTTTATTCGATATGTTCTGGTTTCTTGTCAGTCAGTGTAGATTGTAGGCTACAGGGCAGGATGTAGCTCTGGCCGGTCACACTACCCTCAGTTGGGATGTGACAAAGTTGGTATCAGAGCACTAAGTTAGGTCTTGACTATGACTAAGTGTTGGGTACCGTATGAGGCATATGCTAGCGTGTCGACATACGGTATAGTTATGCTATGAGATCGGGCGACCACTACTACACTCAGCGCACCATGCAGTTAGTAATTTAAATTACAGTTGAATGAATTAGTTATGTTAGCGAGATAATTATTTCCTTTTTCTCTCTATGATGGTGTGAGGGAGACTCACAATGCTGCACTAAGCGGCAATGACAGTAATTTGGGTGATAAAACATAGAGCCAAGAGGTTGGACCCAAGAGAGGGTCGAGTGGGGGCGCGTAGACGCGTACCCCGGTTGTCGGCAAAAAATATTCTTTATGTACTTGTGTATACTGTACATGGATGTTGATTGTGTTTGTGCTTGTGGATAAGCGATGGCCAGGCCGAGAAGTGTGCCGACTTGCAAAGTTGGTCCCGATTCGACGAGTGGATTTTGGGTCTTGATACTGCGTCAGTGAGCCACACTGACGTTAGACCCGAGGGGGGGTCACGCTGACATTAGACCTGAGTGGATTTGGTTGGGTGGGCTATTCCCAACCAGAGAGGGCCTGGGTAGAAGGCTCGCTAGATAGATTCTAGCGCGCGACCGACTAGTATGATTGCTAGGTTTGGGCTGGTTTGGGTCGTGTGAATGTATTATTTTCTGTTAGGCCGGCATAGGCCAAGTGATCTTGGCATTCATGAGCATGAGATGTATTAATGAGTGTTTGCAATAAGCGGGCACGGGACTTTGAGATGCCGCGCAAGTCTGGTGGCATGTCAGTGCCAGGAGGTTCCTCTTAGAAGGTTGAGGTGCTGCAATGTGGCAGCAACAGCCGGAGGCACTGGGGGGCCTGTCTTGTCCGCACGGATGCTTGCTATAAATGCGGTTGAGTCGAGCACTTCAAGAAGGACTGTCCGGAGAGTGTTGGCCAGAAGTCCGAGCAGTCAAAAGGAAAGGCACCTATGTCAGTGGGGTCAGTGGCTCAGAGAGGGCAGATGTAGAACAAGGGGTCGCAGACTAGCCATTCAGAGAGACCATCTGCTAGGGTATACACTATTAGTCATGATGGGGCAGAGGCATCCAAGGCAGTGGTGGTAGCTACTATTTTAGTATGTTCGTCTACTGCATATGTTTTATTTGATTCGGGTGCCACGCACTCGTTTGTATCTGTCAAATTTTTTGCGGAGTTGCCAACGGTACCCTCCTTGCTCGACAGGCGATTGATAGTATCAACGCCTATGGGTGATGCAATCCTATCCAATTCAATTTATCAAGGCTGCGAAGTGCTCATCTGCAGCCATGTACTGAGTGCAGATCTGACACTCCTACCCACACTTGAGCTCGATGTCATTCTTGGCATGGGTTGGTTGGTAGAGCACTTTGTGATGTTGGACTATAGAGCTAAGATAGTTATGTTTAGCAAGCCTGGGCTGCCGCAGTTCACCTTCCAAGGAGAGTGAGGGAGCAAGCCGATTGGGGTCATCTCAGCCCTAAAGGCTCATAAGCTGCTTCAGGGCGACTGCCAATCCTTCCTGGCCTTCATATCTGTGGCCAAGGAGGAAGGGGGTGAGGCAAGAAATATCAGTGGAACCTCGGTGGTCTGTGAATTCCCCGATATTTTCCCAAGGAATTGACGGGATTGCCGCCCAGAAGGGAAGTTGATTTTTGTATTGATTTGCAGCCCGGGGTGAAGCCGATTTCCACTCCACCTTATAGGATGGCACCAGCCGAACTCAGGGAGTTAAAGGTGCAATTACAAGAAATGCTAGACCTGGGTTTCATCCGGCCGAGCGTGTCACCCTGGGGTGCCCCGGTACTCTTCGTGAAGAAGAAGGATTGGTCGATGTGCATGTGCATCGACTATAGGTAGCTGAACAAAGTGACGGTCAAGAATCGTTATCCATTGCCGAGGATAGACGATTTGTTTGACCAGCTGCAGGGGCACAATGGTTTTCGAAGATAGACCTAAGGTCCGGATACCATCAGCAGAGAATTCGGGACTGCGATGTGCCTAAGACGGCCTTTAGGACTCGCTATGGCCATTACGAGTTCCTAGTGATGTCCTTGTAGTCGAAATGGCAACACTATAGGGGGGTGAATAGTGTGTTTACTAAATTAATTAGCCTAAATTCGATTTTAATTATTTCTTAAAATATTTAGACAATTTATAATTTTACGATTGGATGCAGAAGCAAGATAAGCAATTAAACAAATAAAGAATCAATGCAAATACGGTAATTTATAGTGGTTTGGCCCCAATGCCTATTCCACTACCTAAGCAACCCGCTTAGGATTTCCAAACTAGGTTTACTAGATTAATTCGGTTTACCTTACACAGAGGACTTTGACTCGAAGAGTCGCACTCTTGACCTAAGGTAGTTCCACACCCGGAAGTCTCCGCCTTCTTATCGAGAGCAATCTTCCACCTCAACCCTATGGGACAACTCAAGCTAATTCTAGTAAAACTACATTTAATTTACACGAGTGGATTTAAACCTCAAACACCAAGGCTTCCACCCAATTTCAAGACCTAACAATCCTAGGTCTTCACACGCACGATTCCAAATTAAACAAGTTCAAATAAGAGTTAAAAGATACAATAAAAAGAGCTAAAGGATAAAACAAGATTAACTACTCTTTTCAGGCCTTCAATCCTTCAACTTGCTGGAAGATGAATCTTGTGTTGCAGCAGAGTTGAGGGAAGCAGTTGGCGCGTGAAGAAGAACTCGACGGAAGAGCAGAGCGCGCTGCAATCGATCGTTGGAAGGCTCAAATCACTTCTAAAATACTCAATTAAATCTGTGAGAGTGAAGGAAGTTATTTAGAGGGGTTAGATTAAGTATATTTATACCCTCACCAAGAAACGACAGCTCAATGGGTTAAATTCTAGCCGTTACAGCCGCTCGATCGATTGGTCGGCCGATCGACCAATCGACTGCATGGGACGACAGCTGGCTTATGTGAGTGATCGGCGGATCGACTGTCGCAAGACACTTGATCCCACATTCGGTCGACCAGTCAGTCGATCGAATCAATGGAGCCAGGGTCGCGATCCTCAATCTGGTCTACCGATCAATCGACCGCTAGGGCTACTGGCCATTTTTGGCCTCTATCGGTCGACCGAAGTAGCCACTGCCAGTTTTTGGCAGTGTTCGGTCGACCGAATATAGGCTGATATTGATTTTTTAGCCCTTTTTCTTGCGCGCTTCATTTCCGGGTTCCGTCTTTCAACGAGCATAAACTTGGAGAGCTTTTTATTTGATCTTTGGACTCGTCCAATGTGACTTTGGTGCACTCGTCAAGCTACGAGAATTTTCCACGATGAACTCGAGCACGACGATCAATGTCCTCCCGATTTTCTGATTTCTTCTAATTTTTTGATTGAGGACATCAAACGCTAATTGATATGAAACCTGAAAGATTTCTTGACGAAATATTAGTTCCATGTTTGCTATCGTCAAAACCGAGATTAAGATATTAAGACCAAGGTTGAAAACCTAAAGCCAACAATCTCTTCCTTTTTGATGATGACAAACATCCTTAAGAAAATATATTCATTAAAGCATATAGGATATCAACTAAGGGATTTCTCCCCATATCAACATGCATATCTATGAAAATAAACTCCCCCTATCTATATGCATGGATCTCCTATATTTTCCTCCCATTTACCTATAATTTTCTCCCCATTTATCCTATACTTTTTTCCTCCTTTATCCTATACTTTTCTCCCCCTTTTGACATTAATCAAAAAGGGCAATAAAGGTCAATCTAGTCAAAGGGATGAAAAACCAATATACTTTTTTTTTTAATGCAGTTGAGACTCTAAAGAATATTTTTCAAGACACATGAAAATCTCAACCAAAGGGATGGAAAACAATATTTGATATGAAACAAAATCATACTTGACAGAAAGGAGTGATAGATATAATTCAAAACTAAATCATGTATGCACTTAAGTATGAATATTTTCATGAATATTGTTTCTTTTTCATGATATTTTTTATTTCATTCAAACTTTCAACATACAAATATATAATCACATGAAACATGTATATCAAGTTTGAAATGAAACTAATGTCATTTGATCAAGCTTTTAACTTAGCACAGTTTCATTTGAATTAAGCATGAAAATATAAAAATGTTAAGTATAAAGTTTTGCTATCACTCATGTTTTCTCATATTTAGGTATCTAGACATCAAACATGAGAGAATGTAAGTCTATGAATCAAGTTTGGGATTAAAATAAGATTTTTAAGTCACTTTGTTGACCTAGGTTAACCTATATTTCAAGATTTGAAAAAATCAAACTTTTAAATCTATACAAAATTATTTTTTCGATGAAAATCTTTGGTATCAATTTTTAGATGAAAATTTTTGATACCAAATATTTAATGGTCATTTGAAATACATGTATAAAGTTTGAACTCAAAAGAATTTTCAAAGACCATTTTTCATCCTATATTGATTTTAATAAACAAATCGATATTTCTAGCTATCATCCAAGATATCAAAATCATTTCTAGGAATGATTTTACTCAAGAAATTGTGTGAATGATATTAGAATTGGAATCAAAATGGTATACATGAGTTTTTATTTGAAGTTTTTGAAGAAAAATCAAAGTATCGGAAAGATTAATATTTCAAGAAAGTGATATTTTGTGTTTTCGAAATCCAACTTCAAAATACCATTTTAAATTAGATTCTTGATGAAACTTTTTGAAATTTTTACTGAAGAACCTAGATTTTTCAGTGAGGGTGCGGTTTCAAGAATCAATTAAAAAGAATTTTTCTATATTTCTCAAGAAATAACTGAAAATGCATACCAATTGTTGGTCGAAATGACAATTCCGTAATTTTCAGTTATTCTTAAAACATGTTCAATTTTCATTCAAACTTTTATGACACCATAAAATGATCATGTAAAAGAGAGTATGTCAAGTTTGAAATGAAAATTATATCCTTAAGTCAAGATATCAACCTAGCATGGTTTCATTCAAAACTAAGCTAGTTATCATGAAACTTGCTAAGTATCAATCTTATCATTTACTCATGATTTTTCAAACTTAAACCTATGGACACCTAACATGAGTAAATCTAAACATGTTCCACAAATATGGATTGAAAATGATACCTTTAAGTCAACTTGGTTCAAAAGAGGTAAGCATGAATTGACTTCTATGTCATTTTATCTATATCCATATGATTTTTTCACTCTAAGTGCTTGGAAACATGTCATACCTATTCCTAAACATGTTTATTAAGTTTGGACTTAAAATGAAGTGTCCAAGTCAATTTGTTGACTTGGGTCAAACTTTTTCAAATTTAAGTCCCCTAAAGTGATATAGATATCACATTGTTCATCTAGACGTGAATTTTGAATTTTAAATACCTAGACTTATGTGATATGTTTATCTAAACATGTTTGCCAACCACTAACTCAAAATGAGGTTTCTAATATGAATTTCAACCAAGAGCAAATTTTATTCAATCAAGATATCATGAAATTGCCTAAGTTATCAAAATTTAACCTACTCATGAAATTTCATATATTTATTATGCAACATCAATCATGAGTATAGAGACATCATTAATCATGAATGTTCAATTATTATACAAAGATTTTTGCAAAATTAAACCCATACCTTAGTCTTAGAAATTTTGCCAAAATGGTCATTTACTTTTCATTTTTTTAAAATAGCATAGCCTTCATTGTTTACCACTTTCTTAACATGCAAGTAGGCTTTATTAGTATCAAAATGAATTTATATACCAACTAGCAAGCTAACATACTAAATAGCACAAGTTTAATGCAAAGTTAAAAAAAAATTCAACCTATGCTAGATAGTAAAGATTCATTTTAAAAAGGTTATCATGATATCAAAATGAATTTAAGGGATCTTAAGACGTGAAACATTTGAGGAATAAGGTCCTTAAACATGTTTAACTAGTTTGGACTTAAAATGAATATCTCTAATAGTGAATATCAACCTAGAGCAAGTTTCATTCAATGAAATTTGCCTAAGTAGTAAAATCCTACCTACTCATGAAAATTTAGGGGTTTAACATGCAATTTTGATCATGAGTATTGAGACATAATTTAAGCTTAAACATGCATTTAGGTATAACACTAAGATTTTGAATTTTTCAAAGTTATACCTTATTCATGATAATTTGCCAAACTAATATTTTTCTTCCTTGTTACCCTTCCTAAAATACTTATAACTTGCAAATAAACTACACAAATATTTTAGAGAAAATATAGCTACTTAGCAAGCTAACCCAACCAAAAAGCAAAGAGAAACGTCAAGTATCATTATCAAAGTTCACTTTGCTAAATGGTTTGAAATCTGTTTTAAATAAAATCAAGTGATACCAAAACGAATTTTAAGAGATCACAATTGTAATATTAATGAAAACATGATCTCCAACCCTTCCTATTGGTTGAAAACTGAAAGGCCATAATTAGTCTACAATTTAAAACCGCAAGGTCGCTTAGGCCCATTACAGGCCACATAGGTCTCCGAGGAGACCGAAGATCAAAAAATCAAAAATCATTTGAAATATATTAAGTGCGGGGAAAATCAATCAATTTTAAGCATGTATCATGAACTCTAACTATTAATGGATCAATTAAAGTTAAGAGATGATACCAAAACTTTTTAGATGCCAACTTTCATTTCCATAGGCATCTAGGTGGGAATCTTGAAGTTGCAACCATGTAAGGATCTTTCATTGAATTCTTGGCCAACTTCAACACATCACTTTCCCTTATCCTTGTGTGGTAGCTCCCCCTACAAAATAAGATGAGATCTTTGGTACTCAAATGACTTTGGGTCCTTGGGGGTTAGTGGGCTCAGGTACCCAAAGTGTCTTCACAACACTTGGGTTCATTTTAAAGGCACAATCATAGATGACATGCCCATAAACACCACAACAAAAATAATGTCCATTGAATTTCTTTTTATTTGTGCTATGGATATTAGATCTATTTTTAGAATGCTTATCATGTGAAGCATGATGAGTATGAGCATTCTTAAGTGAAACATTTTTATTTTGAACATGAGGTTTAATATTAGAATGTTTGACATGAGAAGCATGATGTGCATAAGCATTCTTGAAAGAAACATTTGTATTTTTAAAATTCTTAGAGGATGAATTACTAGATAGATTATTAACTTTCTTATTTAGAAAAACAACCTCATTTTTTAAGTCGTTCATGATTTTATGGATAGCATGCAATTGAGTTTTCAACATGCTATTTTCATTCTTTAAGATGTCATTTTTTGTTATTAAATCCTTAGTGTTAATACTTAAAGCATCATGACATGAATTTGAAATACTAACTTTTAGTTTCTCATTTTCTAGTTTAACATCATGTAAATGAGAGCTAAGAGTTAAGTTTTCCTTCTTTAATTTTTTGTTTTCTTTATACTTTTTAACCATCAAGGCATACATGATTTTATACTCATCCATCAATTCATCAAAATCATGAGAACTAGATGAATTAATACTATCATTATTATTAACATAACTAGAAGGAGAGGAGTGTACCTCATTGCTATTATTCAGGAGGCATTCTTTTGAGATGGCTTCATCGTCATGGTAAGAGGATGCTTCACTTGAGTAAGATGATGATGTTAAAGTGTTTAACCTCTTCTTTGCCTTGGTCTTCATGGAAGGATAATTTTTCCTCACGTGCCCTTTTTCTTTGCACACATGGAAAATCACCTTTCTCTTTCGGCTTTTAGACTTGCTTCTTTGACTAGAAGCACTACGGGCATCAAAATTGTGATTAGTAGTAGGTGAGTGACCATTGTCATCACCACCTTCATCAAAAGTAGTAATCTCTTCGGTCTTGACATAATCATATAACATGTTTAGAGTTGCCCAAATATCAAACACCGAAGTACAATGCATGATCTTTTCAAAGATATTATTTTCACAAGAACAATATATGCAATTTGTTGCCTTAGCATTTAATTCAAACATATTAATTTGTTCTTGTGTCCATGCATCCATGTTTTCTTTAGGTTCAATATATTTGATTTTTACCATGTTAAAAATATTAAATCTTGAGTCTTTAGGAAAGTATACATTCTACTCTTCCAAAGACCAAAGTTACACTCATCGAACCTAGGTGGTGAAGATGACACCGACTCTAGAGCCATTTCAAGATCGAAACAAATTATAGAAGGGATGGTGAAATCGCAATCTACGACCCGCTCTGATACCAAACGTAGTCGAAATGGCAACACTAGAGGGGAGGGTGAATAGTGTGTTTACTAAACTAATTAGCCTAAATTCAATTTTAATCGTTTCTTAAAATATTTAGACAATTTGCAATTTTACGATTGGATGCGGAAGCAAGATAAGCAATTAAACAAATAAAGAATCAATGCAAACACGGTAATTTATAGTGGTTCGGCCTCAATGCCTACTCCACCTAAGCACCCCGCTTAGGATTTCCAAACTAGGTTTACTAGATTAATTCAATTTCCCTTACACAGAGGACTTTGACTCGAAGAGTCGCACTCTCGACCTACGGTACTTCCACACCCGGAAGTCTCCGCCTTCTTATCGAGAGAAATCTTCCACCTCAACCCTAAGGGACAACTCAAGCTAATCCTAATAAAAGTACGTTTAATTTACACGGGTGGATTTAAACCTCAAACACCAAGGCTACCACACAATTTCAAGACCTAACAATCCTAGGTCTTCACACGCACAATTCCAAATTAAACAAGTTCAAATAACAGTTAAAAGTTATAATGAAAAGAGCTAAAGGATAAAACAAGATTAACTACTCTTTTCAGGCCTTCAATCCTTCAACTTGCTAGAAAATGAATCTTGTGTTGCAGCAGAGTTGAGGGAAGCAGTTGGCGCTTGAAGAAGAACTCGACGGAAGAGCAGAGCGCGCTGCAATCGATCGTTGGAAGGCTCAAATCACTTCTAAAATACTCAATTAAATCTATGAGAGTGAAGGAAGTTATTTAGAGGGGTTAGATGAAGTATATTTATACCCTCACAAAGAAATGGCAGCTCAAGGAGTTAAAATCTAGCCGTTACAGTCGCTCGGTCGATTGGTCGGTCGACCGACCGATCGACCGCATGGGGTGACAACTGGCTTATGTGAGTGATCGGTCGACCGACTGTCGCAAGGCACTCGATCCCACATTCAGTCGACCATTCGGTCGACTGAATCAATGGAGCCATGGTCGCGCGACTGCGCGATCCTCAATCCTGTCAACCGATCGGTCGACCGCTAGGGCTACTGCCCATTTCTGGCCTCTATCGATCGACCGAAGTAGCCACTTCCAGTGTTTGGCAGTGTTCGGTCAACCAAATTTTCTACTGCCAATTTCTTACACTCTTCGGTCAACCGACCGATCAACCAAACATAGGCTGATATTGATTTTTCAGTCATTTTTCTTGCGCGCTTCATTTTTGAGTTCCGGCTTTCAACGAGCATAAACTTGGAGAGCTTTTCATTTGATCTTTGGACTCGTCCAATGCGACTTTGGTGCACTCGTCGAGCTTCGAGATTTTTTCGCGACGAACCCGAGTGCGACAATCAATGTCCTTCCGATTTTTCAATTTCTTCTGATTTTTTTATTGAGGACATCAAATGCTAATTGATTTGAAACCGGAAAGATTTCTCGACGAAATATTAGTTCAATGTTTGTTATCATCAAAACCGAGATTAAGATATTAAGACCAAGGTTGAAAACCTAAAGCCAACAGTCCTTTGGCCTAACCAATGCACCTGCTGCCTTCATGGACCTAATGAACAGGGTATTTAAGGAGTACCTGGACAGCTTTGTGATCGTCTTCATTGACGACATCTTAGTCTACTCCAAGAGTGAGGAAGAGCACTCTAAGCTCCTGAGAATGGTCCTGGAAACCCTCAGAGAGCACCGCTTGTTTACAAAATTTTCAAGTGTGAATTCTGGTTGGAAAGTGTAGGGTTTTTGGGCCATGTAGTGTCCAAGGATGGGATAAGGGTAGATCCTGCAAAAGTGGAAGTGGTACAGAATTGAAGGCGGGCGACTAGCGTGACTGAGGTCCGCAGTTTTCTTGGTTTGGTCGGGTACTATCGGAAGTTCGAGGAGAACTTCTCCAGAATTGCAGCCCCTTTGGGACGTCAAGTATGAGGCGAGCTTTCAAAAGCTCAAGGAATGTTTGACATATGTACATGTGTTGGCTGTACCTTCCGGCTCAGGAGGGTTTGTAGTCTACTGTGATGTCTCTCGGTTGGCCTGGGCTGCGTTCTGATGCAGTTTGGCATAGTTATATCTTATGTGTCCCGGCCGTTAGCTAAAAGTTCATGAACAGAACTATCCGACGCAC
Organism: Canna indica; assembly: GCA_034359265.1. NCBI lineage: Eukaryota > Viridiplantae > Streptophyta > Magnoliopsida > Zingiberales > Cannaceae > Canna > Canna indica. The sequence goes on along the minus strand of CP136894.1, from coordinate 9,566,937 downwards.
GACCTAGAGCTAGCAGCAGTAGTCTATGCACTAAAGCTCTGGCGGCACTACCTATATGGAGATACTTGCAAGATCTATACGGATCACAAGAGCCTCCAGTACTTGCTTACCCAAAAGGAGCTGAACCTCAGGTAAAGAAGGTGGCTGGAGCTCCTAAAGGATTATGACTTCACCATTATGTACCATCCGGGGAAAGCAAAAGTAGTGGCAGATGCTCTGAGCAGAAAATCCATGGGCAGTTAGGCTCACTTGAAAATTAAGTGGAGGCCTCTAGCTCGAGAGTTGGCGTTGTGTCTAGATGGGGGTACAACCTTATCAGTGTCAGCTTCAGGTGCCTTGGTGGCACACCTGCGGGTACAATCCACACTGGCGGACATGCTGCGTGCTGCGCAGGGAGAGGATGCCTTTTGTGCGTTGACCAAGGATCTGGTGTAAAGAGGCGATGTAGAGAACGGATTCAGGTTGGACTCAGAGGGTGTACTGAGGTTCAAAGATCAAATCGTGGTGCCAGATATGGCAAAGGTGCGTATGCAAGTCTTGGAACTAGGTCATTGTTCCACTTATACGATGCATCCGGGGGCCACCAAGATGTACCGAGAGGTAGCAGAGTTTGTCTCCAAATATCTGGTCTACCAACAGGTGAAGGCCGAACACCTCATGCCCGCGGGACTACTGCAGAACCTCGAGGTGCCCGAGTTGAAGTGGGAGAAAATCACCCTGGACCTAGTAACTTGGTTGCCTAAGTCAAAAGGCGGCTTTGCCTCCATTTGGGTGGTAGTGGACCGGTTAACCTAGATTGCGCACTTCATTCCAGTGAAGACTACCTTCTCTGCGGAACAGTACGCTCGACTATTCTTGGACAGGATTGTGGCATACCATGGTACCCCGGTGATGATTATATCCAATCGCAGTACCCAGTTCACAGCCCGATTTTGGCAGTCCTTCCAGAAAGCCTTGGGTACCCAGGTGCGTTTCAACACAGCTTTCCATTCACAGACTGATGGGCAGTTAGAGATGACCATAAAAACCTTGGAGGATATGCTGATAGCATGCGTCCTAGATATGGCCGACGGATGGGAAAAGCACCTACCACTGATAGAGTTCGCCTACAACAATAGCTATCACAGTAGCATTGACATGGCTCCCTTCGAGGCCTTGTATGGGCAGTGGTGTAGGTCTCCGGTGGGCTGGTTTGAGGCCAGGGAATCACTCATGGTGAGTCCTGATCTGGTTGAGGAGGCGGTAGAGAAGGTGAAAGCCATAAAGGAAAGACTGCTGGCGGCCCAGAGTAGACAAAAAATGTATGCCGCCAAGAAGGCCCAGAGTAGACAGAAAATGTATGCTGCTTTATATATTATGCATGACTAACTATGGATTATGTGGAGGTTCGAAATAATCGCTCACTGAGTCCCAAGTGAACTCACAGTTTGTTTCCTTTGTTTTTGCAGAGCATGAGCAGTGATTGAGGCTTGTCGGCATGGTGCAGCTAGAGGGCAGGTGGTGGTGTCATATCTCGTAGCGACGTCCTTGGGTCATAGTCCAGTGTCATGTAGTAGTGTCTTTTACTTTTCTACGCTGACAGTTTTTATTTTGAAAAGTTTGTAATAACTTTGGCACTTGAGATGTTCTATTTGTGACGATGTTGGTTTTCTTCTTTGAGTTGAAAATCATATATTTGTGAACTTCAAAAACTTTAAATGAAGATTGTGTTGTGATTTCTTTTTATTTGATATGTTCTGGTTTCTTGTCAGTCAGTGTAGACCGTAGGCTACAGGGCAGGATGTAGGCCCTGGCCGGTCACACTACCCTCAGTTGGGATGTGACATCCTGCCACTCAGGCATGGCCCACCACTCAACGAGCTAGTCCCACATAGGTGTAGGAATCCATTCAGGGTTGTGTTCCCGAGTCTCCCTAATGTGTGTGGCCCCCAGCTGTCTCATCACGGTTTTACAAGCCTGCTGAAGGAGCCCGTTGTAACGAGCGTGAGCAACGTGCTCCCATGCAATCTTTAAAAAAGTGGTCTGATCCTCCAGCCATGTATAATGAGCTTGCGAAAATTTTTTTTTATTACCGATCGATATTTATTATGAACATTAATTTAATAAATATATGTACTAAGAACTCTCGCAACAACAAATACATATGCTCACGGGGCATGTGAGATCATGTAAGTCATGCCTTGTGCATAAATGCTCAAATCGTCCCCGCTATCGTGCGTGGGTCGTCCTTCTGCTTAAACCTGCACCAAAAATGGTACAATTCTATATTATGATATATTGAATTATAAATAAATTATAATGAATAATTAATGCATCTACTTACATTCTTTCGTGCATACTAACTAGTTTATGCGACTTCCTCGGGTGGTGGAGGAAAAATTCTATTAGGCCCTCGTGGCCTACATCTCGACGTCCCGACTTCTGCGACTCCCCTTGATAATTCTATACAAAATATCTTGGTGTGAATCTTTTTGTATATATATGCATTGTGATAGTTTCCCAATCCAAAAATTGTATGTTCAAATATTTCCAGCACAAACATCATATTTGATCAGCACTAACGAATTTTCAGTTCGAGTAGGCAAAATTTAAGAAGTTACGCCTACTCGAAATTCATCTGTTATAGCTCCACGATGAATTCATTGGTACATCCAACTTCGATCATCCGATATGTTCTGTCAAAAAGTTGACAACATCTTCAAGTTAATGTCTTTAGGTGGGATGATCATATTCCATTAGAGATTCATATTATTCATATTCCACTAAGTATTTTTTTTACTCATTAATTTAATTCTAAATTTCGGCAATATTTTCCTATAGTTCTTTGATATCACCTAGGCGTGTATCGGAGAACAAGAAAGATACAATAGTCAAAATTTAAAAATGAATAATATATGACTAAAAGAAAAAACTAAGTGCAATATAAATAACTATGTTCCCAAATTATCCAATTATGTATTCAATGGTTGTACGTCGTATAAAAGATCATCTACTTTGTTTGCATGAACATATAACCCCCGAACGGATCTAAGGGTTTTGTAAAATTAAAACCTAACTCGTCGATGCGTATGTGAAACATATCAACTCATCATGATATTTATTTTCTAAATTTGTGGATGCGAGTGCGAGTCCACAGTGGACAATTCCGGAGCGAGTCCAAAGTGGACGATTATAATTAAAATTATAATTATACCCAACTAAAATTAACCCTAACATTTATTCTAATTATAATTAATTAACCCTAACATTAAAACTAATTAATAGCAAAAAAACTTAACCTGATTAACAGCTAATAATAACAAAAAAACTAACAAATAAAGGGAGTGGGAGAAAGAAGGGGACGGGCGCAAACATAAATAAAAAGACTTTTCACCGCCCGTCAACAGTCGGTAAATCATGAATAGTTAATTACGATATCACCGACGGCTACGTAGCCCTGTCTAAGTTGTCGGTGAAGAGTTTTTTATTTTCGCGCCATCAATTAATAAGTGACGACTGTTGTTAGTTGTGGCTAATGACTTATTTATATCGTCGACGGCCTGTGTGTCATCGCTAAGCCGTGGCTACTAACTTATTTAATTTCGCGCCCTGTGCGTGCCATCGACTATGAGTGACGACGGTAGGGAGCCGTATGCGAGTCATGGCTGATTTTATTACATCAGCCACAGTCGCTGCGGCCGTCGAAAAGCCATGGATATTTCTAACAGCGCAGGTGGCTGTCGATGAGCCACGTTGCTGGAAATCATTATTCTAATAATGTACAACAATCATCATCATCATCATCATGGGAATAAGTTCGTCTAGATCACATTTTTCTATAATTCATTTTCACCTTCCACATTATGATTTTCTCTATAGTCTTGTCAGAAGGATGCTAATCCTGCAAGTAAGAAAAAATTTAAAGTACAAATTTTACTAATCTAGTCTTCGAGAGGAGTTACTCCAACGAAAGGGGAGGAGGAAGGAGGAAAGAGGAAAGCTAGGCTAGCGACCGAGTGATTGGTTAGCAAAGGGAAGTGTGGTGGAGGAGAAGAAAATTATAATGATTGAGGGAAGGAGAGGTAGGTCGGCGTGGCTACATGGGAGAAAAGGTCGACGAGGGAAGGGAGAGCTGCACGTTGACGGAGGGAGGATTGGCTCCTGACTCGTGAGTGAAGAGGCTGAGGCGCAAAGATTACAGTAGATTTATTATTTTTACTTTAATATTAAAAAAGTGAGGAGTTATATAACAATAAAAGTATTCATCTTTTGTACATTAAAGTGATTGTTAAATCTTGTTAAATAATTCTTCCAAATTTTAATTAAGACATTTATTATCATGATTTCATTTTTAGCTTAGAAGTATAATAATTTATAAATAAGAATGGTTTTTCATTTAAAATATAGGGTTAATTATATGATATATCTCGAACTTTAATTAGAAAATTTTTCAATTATATCTTAATTTTTTATTTACATCAATTCTGTACTCAGATTTTTATTTTATTTCAAGTATATTTCGACGTCAACCAATAGTCAATTTTGTCATTAGAGCGCTTACATGGCGTTGTTGACATGTATCAGCAAAAATGAAATTCGTTAATGTCATGTCATCAATTTGATCGATTAATTACATGATATATTCTAAACTTTGAGAGTTTTTTCAATTGTATCTCAATTTTTTATTTGTATTAAGGGTTAATTACGGTATATATCCTAACTTTTACTCTGTCTTCCTAATATATCTCATCTTTTCATTTGTATCAAATGTGGTCTCTAATTTTTATTTCGTTATAAATTTATCCCGTTGTTAACTAGCCGTTAATTATTCCGTTTGAATGCTGGCGTGGACATACTATTTGGGATTAGTAGTCCACGTCAGCATCCCAGTCAGTATGTCCACGTCAACATGCTGACTGTTATTATCTTATTATTAAGTGGATTAATTATAAAATATATCCTTAATTTTTATGTTTTTCCCTAATCTATCATCACTTTTCAATTTTTCCAATTATATACCATAGCTTTCGATTTATTTCAAATTTATCTCACAATGATCCTAATGTCAAAATTATCGTCTAAATGCTAACATGACACTGCTAATGTGGGGCAGCAACCCAGTCAGCATTCTTATCAAGTCTTTAATTATAAATATTAAGCAAAACTTTATTTATAATTAACCCTAGATTAAACATAGATGTATGCATTGTCTAATCTGCAAATCTGGTTTTAATTTATTTTAACTCACCTAAAATAAAAAACTTATAGCTTTGCTGACTAGACGATGCTTACATCTAGGGTTAATCTATGATTAATTACAAATAAAACTTATATGTAGGGTTAATTACAAATAAAATTTTGCTTAATATTAGTAATTAAAAACTTGATAAGAATGTTGAGTGGGCTGTTGACCCACGTCAGCAGCGTCAGGTCAGCATTCAGACGATAATTTTGACGGTAGGATAAATTTCAAATCAATCGAAAGTTGAGGCATACAATTGGAAAAATTGAAAAGTGAGGATAGATTAAAAAATAAAATAAAAAGTAAGGATATATTTTTTAATTAACCCACTTAATAAAAAGATAATAATAGTCAGCATGCTGACGTGGACATGCTGACTGGGATGCTAACGTGGACTACTAATCTCAGTCAGCATGTCCATGTCAGCATTCAAAATAATTAACGGCTAGTTAACAATGTGATAGATTTGAAACGAAATAAAAATTAGAGACACCACTAGATACAAATGAAAAGATAGAATATATTAGGAAGAGAGAGTAAAAATTGGGATATATGAAATAATTAATCATTGTATTAATTGTATAATCTAATTTTTATTTTTTATCAATTATATCTTGACGTCAATCCATAGTTAATTTTGCTATTAGAGCGCTGATGTGTCGTTAACATTTATCAACAAAAATAAATTTTTTTTTATTAATATTACATCATCAATTTTATATTATAATCAAGTGCTAATGTTGATTAATATAAGGTCCACATCAACACTTAAACAATCAGGTTATTATTCCCTAATAATTAACCTGATATAATCTGACATTTTCAGCAAGAAACTCGACTTCATAAGTACTGATGTACGTGAACATTTTTATTAATCCACATGAATATACAATGTAATTAATTATAAATAAAGATTAATGGTAATCAAGTGGTGATGACGCGACATCAACAATTTTTTTAATTTTTTTTAATGCTTATACATGTCAGCAACATCACGTCACTCCTCTAACGATAAAGTTAATTAAATGCTGATTGATATTGGAATATAATTGATATAAAATAAAATTTTAAGTATATAATTAATACAAATAAAAATTTAGAATATGACTCATATGATTCAAAATATATCATCTAATTAACCCTAAAATATATAATGAAAACTAAAGAAAATGAGAGCTTTCCATTCCGATCTGTTTGTGAGCAGACGAAATGAAAATATATTCTCTTTCTTTCATTCTTCAATTTTTTCTATAATTTATTTTCTTTTTTTCTTGCTTACTTTCTTAACATACGGATCTTAAGAGAAAAATCTTGAATTTAATATCGGTTAAAAAATTTAAAATTCAAACTGATTTGAACACAATTGGAATTATTGTAATTTTATCGAATCAGTATTCAGATCTTCTTATCCAAATCAAGTATATCAGAATATTCAGTATTTATATTAAAATATTATCATAATATTCAATATTCATATTAGATTATTTTGTATTCATATTATAATATTATTTAATTAGCATAATATATTCGTTATTATGATGTATATTTTTTATATTTATATTTATGATTATTTCTTGATGTATCATTCGATCTTATCCTATATATTTATATTTATGATAACAATCATACAATTATCATTTCATTCAACAAAGTATTTTAAATGAATTAAAAGAACTCATATATTTGACACAAGTCAATTTCATACACTATAGTCACGAAATAGATATATACGGAGTCTTGATGGCAATGATGGCGATGCACTGCTAACTATACAACTGTTATTACATTGCAGGTTTGTCCCCTGCTCATTTCCATCATTCCATAAATAAGATATTACGCTATCCCCGGCAGAGCAACCTTCCCTCGACCGCCATGGCGACAATGAGCAGTTGGTTCGCGGCAGCCATGGCTTTCTTGCAAGCTTACCCGGAGATCCTCGTTTCCTTTGCTTGCTTCATCTTTTTCTACTTGTACTGCCAAGCATTTCGAAGGTCGAGCCTCCCGGTGAATTGGCCTCTCATCGGCATGCTTCCCGGTCTTCTCCTCAACCTCTGCCGCATCCACCAGTGGCTCTATGGCCTCCTCCAGGAGACTGGGTGTACCCTCTGGTTCCGAGGACCTTGGTTCTTGGGCTTCAACTATTTAGTCACCTGCGACCCCGCCAACCTGCAGCATATCTTCAACACCCACTTCTCCAATTATCCCAAAGGCGAGGAGTTCTTGCAGATCCTGGACATCCTCGGCGACGGTATCTTCAACTCGGACGGCGAGGCGTGGAAGAAGCAGAGAATGAGGGCGCATGGCCTCATCAGCGACCGAAGGTTTCGCGCCTTCGTCGCGTGCGCCAGCCGGGACAAGGTAGAGAAGGGGTTGGTGCCGCTTCTCGACGAAATTGCGCGGCGAGGGACGGTGGTAGACTTGCAAGACGTGTTCTTGCGGTTGACCTTCGACATGACTTCCTACCTGGTATTCGGCGTCGACCCGTGCTGCCTCTCGATCGGGTTCCCAACGATCCCGTTCGCGAGAGCGATGGATGATGCCATGTCGGCCATCTTTATCCGGCACGTGATTCCGCCGGCTGGGTGGAAGTTGATGAGGTGGTTGAGTATCGGGGAAGAGAAGAAATTGGCCACGGCGTGGAAAGTAATCGACGACTTCATTGCCGAATGCGTAGCAGAGAAGAAGAAACTAAAAAGCCTCAAGCATGAGAAAGATGGAGAGGAGCAGAAAAGCGATCTGCTATCGGCTTACATCAACGACGACGAAGAAGAGGAACAAGCTCACAAGTTCCTCAGGGACACCGCCGTGAACTTTATGCTCGCCGGAAGGGACACAACTGGTGCAGGGCTCGCGTGGTTCTTCTGGCTGCTCTCCAAGAATCCCGCGGTGGAGTTTAAAATTCTCGAGGAATTGAAGTCCATTATTCAGAAAGAAGAGAGATCGAGCTCGGATTGCCTGACCATGTTTGATTCAGAGGAGCTGAGCAAGTTGGTCTACTTGCACGCAACCTTGTGTGAGTCTCTCAGGCTTTTTCCTCCGGTTCCATTTGAGCACAAAGCGGCCGTGCAGCCTCAAGTACTACCAAGTGGGCACAGAGTTGAACAAGGCACAAAGATCTTGGTGAGTCTGTACTCCATAGGGAGGACGGAAAGGATATGGGGCAAAGACTGCATGGAGTTCAGGCCGGAGAGATGGATCACGGAGAAAGGGAGGGTGAGGCATGAGCCATCTTACAAGTTCCTATCATTCAATTCTGGACCCAGGACATGCCTGGGGAAGGAGGTGGCATTCACTCAGATGAAGGCAGTGGTCGCCGCCATGGTCTACAATTTCCAAGTTGAGGTGCTTGAAGGTCATGTGGTTGAGCCTAAGCTTTCCATCATTATGCAAATGAAGAATGATCTCAAGGTGAGGATTAAGAGGAGAGCTCATGTGTAATGATCCATGAATATGACTGGCCAATTATACATCCCAAAATAATTCCAGATGTTGCCTTTGGTTAACTTGTATTTTGCATCTTTCATTATATAAATCTGTCTATTAATTAGACGTTCCCTGCTTAATTAATTTGTATTACTTTTGATCATAGACTCCTCATTTTAACAATTCCCTTGAAAAAATAAACCAGAAATAAATTCTTTAAATTTAAGAATTTTTTAATTGAGTATCCACAGAAATAACTCTGTAGTTAAGAAAGTTTGGAAATCTCCCATTATGGATTATGCTAGTAACCATTCTATTTTTAATTCCAAATTGAGAACTACTAGAAGTGCTCTTGCTTATTGGAATAAGCATGAGTTGGGTAAGTTAGAATTGCTTATTGGGTAAGTGAGAAAAAATCTGAACAAAACTTACCAGGACATTGCCCAACTTGAGACAATGACTTCTCACTTTACTATTCTAGATCCAATTGCAATCCCTCCACAATAAGGCTACAGCCATGCAAGGATAGATCTTAATTAAATAGTGGTCTAGAGCCAAACTAAAATGACTAAATGAGTGCATGATGATGAAGGTAATATTATTTTCTTTCATATGCTTGTTACCATTTGTAGAAGAGTAAACCACATTTCCTTTATCTACACAAATAATGGTACTATGCTTACCAACAAAAAAAAAACATATTGAATGAATTTGTTACTCACTTACTCACTATTCCATGCTTTTATTTTCCCCTTCCCAAAATTCCAATAACTCTGATGTTTGACCAACTTTTAATCAAATTTTTCAGGAAATGGCTGAGCTATTGATCAAGCCTTTTACTTCCCAAGAAATTTTTGATACTATCAAATCCCTAGGAAATGATAAGAGCCTGAGTTTTTTAAACACTACTGACAAATTATTAGTACAAGTTTTTTCCAATGTATTTAAGTTTTTCACCGTTCTTCTATGATACCTCATAATTGGAACCAAACCACTTTGACCTTCATTCCTAAGGTAAAGCGGTCTAAGTTTGTTAAATATTATAGACATATTGACATGTGCAATTTATCTTACAGTGTCCTATCTAAAATTATTACTAACAGACTTAAATTATGCCTTCCTCGTTTAATTTCCTTTGAACCATCTGCTTTTGCCATTAATGACAGAAGTATCCATGATATATAATAACATAATTGTTTAGGAATTGGCTCATTCTTTCTATACATCTAAAGGTAGCAATCCTTCTATTATTGTTAAAATGGATATTGAAAAGGCTTATGGTATGATTAAATGGGATGCTGCAATTAAAGTGTTAACTCTTTATAACTTGCCAACTAAGTTCATTGACTGGATTACTACTTGCATCTCAAATGCTTCCTTCGCATGTCAAATAAACTCTAACCAATCTTCCTTTTCCCCTTCTTATAGAGGTATAAGACATGGGATCCTATTTCCCCTTTCTCTATATTCTAGTAGCTCAAATTTTATCTAACCTAATAAATAATGTAAGTGGTAAATAATAATCTCTGGACACCCTTAAGGATTAAGAACTCTTATCTATAAGTCATGTTGATGACATGTATATTTTTCATCTTAAGTTGTTATGCTAAATTTGAATTAAATAATTTCTAATATGTGGTTATTGTTATGTTGAATATTTAGGCAACAAAGTATGGAAAGAAATAAAAAAGAAGTCTCATTGCACGTTTTTGGAAGGTAAAAATTGAAAAGAAAGTTGGACGTGATCGTCAGGCCTTGGACGTGCCTACACCTTAGTAAAGATGCATGTGACAGATCTAAAATTTACGATGTTAAAGGTTGAAATTTTATTTCCAAATTTCCATGCAAATTTGGACTATCCCTTTGTGTCTAAAATATTAAACAAAGATATTTGGTTGTTAGTTTATTACTATGTAGGGATGATTTCATTTTTATTTCTATTTTAGTTAGGTTTGAAATTCTCTATAAGAGGAGAAAAATTGTAATGAACAGGACCTCTCGAGTTTTTAGCTTTAGTTTTTATGCTTTGTTGTAGCCTTTTAATTTTAGTTTAGAATTAAGTTTTCAATTGAGCAGAAATATTTTAAAGAGATATTTGTCTTTGCGATACATGGCTAATTCTCTCCTATCTAGCTAAAGGACGTTCGACGTTTCGATTCTACTTAGATTGTGAGATCTCCGTGTGCTTAATTTCTCTTGATTTCTAGTATTCATTTGTTTCATGCAATACATTATCTATTGATCATTTTTAATTGTCGATCTATTACCGAGTTATTAGGACAATAGTTTGCCTTCGGTATGACTGTTCCATGCCAATTTTAGAGGCAATTAGTTGAGGTTGTTGTTCAATCCATACTAAGGGAATTCATGAATTAATTTGACATGTGAGATTGCTGTTCAATTCATATAGTCTATTAAAATCGGTGATCCCAAGAACTTTAGCTATTGATAGTTTCATAGAGTGTCTCTAGGAATACTAATCAATAAGGGTTTAATCGCAACACTTGTTTAGGTTAAGCATAGATTTAAAGAAGATCACGGTTCTTAGTATTTGACTACGACCAAACCGATTTGCTAAAAATAAAGGAACTCATCCTTTGTGTCTATGATCAATCCTACGAATCGAAATCGAGAACGTACATTTAGCTAGACTTTTCTCTCATTGATTTCTCCTCAATTTTTAATTACTATTTTTATTTACGTCTTCTTGTATATAATCAAAAACCCCATTTTTCCTTTCTTTTAATTTTTAGTTTTGAATGAATTTGAAACTAACCGGTCTCTGTGGATTCAATCCTACTTGTCACGACTACAAAATCTAAAGGAAGTAGGTGTTTATTTTTGGTGAATTTGACACTCATCAAATTTTGGCGCCGTTGCCGGGGACTGGTAATGATCAGTTTTAATTCTTTTGTTAATCAGTTTTGACTGTGTAGAAAAATTCCAGACAAATTAGACGTGGGCGCGTCTTGACATTGATGGTCAGAGCAGATCGCACAAGAGAACTCATATACGATCCTGAGATTGAGAAGACTGCTAGAAGTCTTAGAAAGGCGGCCCAACAGCAAGGCAAACACGTTTCTGCACCCTCATCTTCAACAGCAGATGAGACATGGGCACGCCTTAACTCTGAAACATAAACAGAAATAGAAACAGAAATGGCTGAAAATAATCTGACTTTGCCCGAACTGGCTGCAACACCTTTTAACCAACCATCATTATGCATCACTTACTCGGAATTAGAGGTAAACTTTGAATTAAAATCTGGACTGATACATCTCTTACCTATTTTTCGAGGACTTGAAAATGAGACCCTCACAAGCACTTGAAGAAATTCCACGTTGTATGTATGCTCAACAATGAAACCACAAGGGATATCTGAAGACGAAATGGCAACACTAGAGGGGGGTGAATAGTGTGTTTACTAATTCAATTAGCCTAAATTCTGGTTTTAATCATTTTTTTGATTAGTTAGGCTAAGCACGATTGAATAATTAGATGCGGAAGCTATAAATGATAAAACAATTAAACACAACCAAATATAACAATACAAACACAAGATTTATAGTGGTTCGGCCCAAATGTCTACTCCACTACCTAAACACCCTGCTTAGGATTTATAAAATAGTTTAACTAGATTAAATCGATTTCCCTTACACAGAGGACTTTGACTCGAAGAGTCTCACTCTCGACCTCAGGCACTTCCACACCCGGAAGTCTCTGCCTTCTTATCGAGAGTACTCTTCCACCTCAATCCTAAGGGACAACTCCACTTAATCCTAGCACACCTACATTTAATTACACCGGTGGATTTAAACCTCAAACACCAAGGCTACCACCCAATTTCAAGACCTAACAATCCTAGGTCTTCACACGCACAAATCCAAAAATAGTTCAAATAACAGTTAAAATTATAATTGAAAAGAGCTTAAATAAAACCAAGGAATCATGCTCTTTTCAAGCCTTGGAGCCTCCAATTCGCCAGAAGATAGATCTCGAATCAATTCCCGAGTTGAGCCCAACGTGTGAGCTTGAAGAAGATGTCCGCGGAAAGAAACATAGTGCAAGTAGTTGATCTTTTGGAAGGCTCAAATCTCTCTTAATTTTACTCAATAAAATTTGTAAAAAATCAGAGAGAGATTAAATGAGATAGGTGAGGTATATTTATACCCTCACGAAGAAATGGTAGCTCAACGGGCTAAAATCTAACTGTTACAAACGTTCGATCGATTGGTCGATCGACCGACCGATCGACCGCTCAAAGCGATCACCGTTTCCTCTCTGTGTGCGATCGACCAACAGGTCGACTGCCCAGAAGCAAATCGCTCGATCCCCCATTCGGTCGACCAGTCGATCGACCAACGCGAGCTGCATCTTTGGCTATCCGTAGGTCGGTCTACCGATCGGTCAACTGACAGAGCTACTGCCCATTTTTTGCTTCGGTCGGTCGATCGCCTGGTCGACTGAAGTAGCTTATGGTGCTTTTTACCTTCGGTCGGTCGACCGACGTAGCCTTTACGATGGCTACTGCCACTTTTTACCTCCATTCGGTCGACCGAACCTAGGTTGAATTTGTTTTCTTCAGCATTTTTTCTTGCGCGCTTCATTTCCAGGTTCCGGCTTTCAACGTGCGTCATCTTGGAGAGCTTTCTGTGTGATCTTTGGACTCGTCCAATGCGACTTTGGTGAACACGTCAATCTTCGAGATATTCCACGATGAACCCAAACACAACAATCAACGTCCTTCCGATGTCCTTCCGATTTACCAATTTGTCCGATTTATCCGATCGAGGACATCGAGCGCTACTTGATATAGAACCTGAAAGATTTCTCATCAAAATATTAGTTCCATGTTTGTTATTATCAAAACCGAGATTAAGAGATTAAGACCAAGGTTGAAAACCTAAAGCCAACAATCTCCCCCTTTTTGATGATGACAAACATCCTTAAGAAAATATATTCATTAAAGCATATAGGATATCAACTAAGCGATTTCTCCCCTTATCAACATGCATATTTATGAAAATAAACTCCCCCTATCTATATGCATGGTCTTCCTATATTTTTCTTCCATTTACCTAGAATTTTTCTCCCAATTTACCCATACTTTTCTCCCCTTTTTTACCTATACTCTTCTCCCTCTTTTGACATCAATCAAAAAGGGCAAGAGAGGTCAATCTAGACAAAGGGATGAAAAACATATATATATATTATGAAGTTGAGACTCTAAAGGATATTTGTCATGAAACATGAAAATCTCAACCAAAGGGATGAAAAAACAAATATTTGATATGGAACTTAAATCATACATAATATGTTCAAAGCTAAATATTTGAATTCAAAACAAAATAATGTATGCACTCAAGTACGTATGAACTTAGCATGATTTCATTCAAAGTATGCTTGAAATCATGAAAAATGCTAAGTATCAAGTTTTGCTATCTACTCATGTTTTTATCATATTTAGGCATTTAGATGAAATTTTTAAATCACTTTGTTGACTTAGGTCAACCTATACTTCAGGATTTCAAAAATCAAACTTTTAAATCCATTCAAAATCATATCTTTGACAAATATTTTTGAAACCAATTATTGGACGAGAAATTTTGATACCAATTATTGAATGATCATTTTAAATGCATGTATCAAGTTTTGAACTCAAAATGAATTTTCTAAGTTTATTTTTCATCTTATATTGATTTTAATAAACAAATGGATATTTTTAGCTTTCATCCAAGATATCAAAATAATTTCTGGAAATGATTTTACTCAAGAGATTGTGTGAATGATATTAGAAATGGAATCCAAATGGTATACATGAGTTTTCATTTGAAGTTTTTGAAGAAAGATCAAAGTATCAAAAATATTGATATTTCAAATAAGTGATACTTTGTGTTTTCGAAATCCATCTTCAAAATTCTATTATAAATTAGATTCTCGATGAAACTTTTTGAAGTTTTTCTCATAAAACTAGATTTTCCAGTGAAAGTACAGCTTCAAGAATCATGTAAATTTTTTTTTCTATATTTCTTTAGAAATAACTGAAAATGATACCAATTGTAGGTCGAAATGATATTTTTGTAATTTTCAATTATTTTCAAAACTTGTTCAATTTTGATTCAAACTTTCATGACACCACATGATGGTCATGTAAAGAGTATATGTCAAGTTTGAGATGAAAATTATGTCCTCAAGTCAAGATATCAACCTAGCATGACTTCATTCAAAACTAAGCTAGTTATCATGAAACTTGCTAAGTGTCAATCTTATCATTTACTCATGATTTTCAAAACCTAACCCTATGGGCACCTAACATGAGTAAATCTAAACATGTTCCATAAATATGGATTGAAAATGAGATCTTTAAGTCAACTTGTTGACTTGGGTCAACTTGGTTCAAAAGAGATAATCATGAATTGACCTCTATGTCATTTTATCCATATCCATATGAATTTTTCACTCTAAGTGCTTGAAAACATGTCATACCTATTCCTAAACATGTTTATAAAGTTTTGGACTTAAAATGAAATGTCCAAGTCGATTTGTTAACTTGGGTCAAACTTCTCAAGCTTAAGTCCTCTAAATTGACTTAGTTTTCAATTTGCTCAATCTCTTATGAATTTTCAATTTTAAGCAAATGATAACTAATCATTAACATACATAAATATGTTCATCAAATTTTCAACTTAAGATGAAGTCTCTAAAGAAAAGTATTAACCTAGTTCAATTTCATAAATATCATGATATCATGAAATGAGCTAAGTTATCAAGATTTTTCTTACTCATGAAGATTCAAATATTAATCATGCAAAATCAATCATGAATATATAGAGACATCATTAAAGCATAAATATTCAAGTATCATACTAAGATTTTTGCAAAATTAAATTCATACTTTTCATTTCCTTTTTTATTTTCTTTTAGATAGCATAACCTTTCATTAGCATTCACAACTTGCAAGTAGACTTCATTAGTAGCATAATGAAATAATATGCCTACTAGCAAGCTAACATACTAAATAGCAAAGGTTCAATACAAAGTTTCATTAAAAAAAATTTAACCTATGCTAGATAGAAAAGATTTATTTCAATGAGGATATCATGATATCGAGATGAATCTAATGGATCTTAAGATGTGAAATATTTAAAGAATAAGGTCCCTAATCATGTTAAACTAGTTTGGACTTACAAGAAGGTCTCTACTAATGAATATCAATCTAGAGCAAGTTTCATTCAATGAAATTTGTCTAAGTACTAAAATTCTACCTACTCATGAAAATTCAAGTGTTTAACATGCAATTCGAATCATGAGTATAGAGACACAATTTAAGCTTAAATATTTAGGTATAACACAAAGATTTTAAATTTACCAAAGTTATACTTTTTTCATGATAATTTGCCAAACTAATTTTTTTCTTCCTAGTTATTAGCTGATACGTACCACTACTAGAAAAATGGGCATCAGCAACGGCTGATACCGTTGCTGAGCCGTTGCTGAAGAGAATCAGCAACGGCCGAGCCGTTGCAATAGAGCCGTGACAGAAAGTCGCGTTGCTGATGACTTAGCAACGGATCAGCAACGGCCGCTCGGGCCGTCGCTCAAAACATTATCAGCAACGGCCGCTCGGGCCGTTGCTAAAAATATTATCAGCAACGGTTTTACCACGGACCCGGAGCCGTTGCTGATAAAATTAATAGCAACGGTCTCGAGTCCGTAGCAACGCCGTTCGTAAAACCCGTCGCTAAGCCGTTGCTGTAAGTCATCAGCAACGGCTGTCGATACACTTTTAGCAACGGCTTTCCCACGGACGGCCGTGGGAAAGCCGTTGCTGATGACCTATACCTGCAAGCAGAAAAATTTCAAATTTCTAATTTCCATTGATACATTGATACATTTATCTGATACATAACTCACACACCCATACCCTCATACACACATTCATTCACACATCACAAACACACCAAGATATACATCAAAACAATTATATTTATATTGATAATTATCCACGATAGTATAAAAACAATTCAAATGCAAAATTGAAGTATCAATATCCAAACAAAATAAGTTTAACAAGTTCAATATCTCAGTAACAAGTTCAATATCCAAACAAAAAATCTCACGATCACGATGGAGGATGGTCTGGATCATATGGCGGGGTCTGGAGTGCTTGAGTGTACACCGGCGTGGACTGACTCGAGGACGATGGATTAGATGATGCCGAAGAGATGCCTGCTGCGGGATGACCTGACATGTTGCGTAGCATAGCATGCATCTCCTCCATCATCTGACTCTGACGCGCGACCGTCTCCTCTAGAGTCCTTATTCTGCTACTATGATCATAACTGGATCTAGAGGTAGACGGCCGCTCACCAGCGACCGGAGGGGTCGGTGCCCCAAGTGGCCCTAGCACGGCTCGCGCATGACCACTATCTGCGAAGCCATATACGCGGCCATGGTCCCAGCCACCTGCGGCCTCGACCCACGATGCTGCGTCAAAGTCCTCGGGGGTACCCCCGCGCTGCACCACCCTCTGGCTGTACGTCTCCTACTCGAGTTTGATTTTTTGTTTAATATTTATCATAAAACTTAAATTATAAATATATAATGAATAATTTAAACAAATATATAATTACCACAATGTATGCAGCGCGGTTGTCGATGTACTCCCCCGTCCCATGTGCTCGACGGTGAGTCCGCTCAAACACCGCCATCGGGGAGGGTCGCTGGACAGTCCCGTCATCCGACACCGTCGTCTACATTTACAAAACAAATACATTAATTAGTACACATAATAACAAATAAAATATATAATTAAATGATATACTTACCATACGGTTTGCGTGCACTGCAAATGCAACAGAGCCGCCAGTGTGACGCGCTGCTCCCCCCGACATGCGATTTCTAGCCGCATTCTGAGAAACCTCCTGCCATCGATCCGTCGACCATATCCCCACGAGCTGGTCCCATATATCCGGAGTAATCCAACTGGGGCCGTATCCCCGAGTCTCCGCGATGTTAGTGGTCCCAGCTCGGGCCATCGCTCGGGACCGAGCCTGCCCCAGCTGCCCGTTGTACCTTGCCCGGGAAATAGACTCCCAGGCAGCGTAAATGAAGGACCTCTGGTCCTCGGCCCATGTATAGCGAGCCTGCAAAATAATAATATCAGTACCAATTCTTAATATATCATCATGCATGTAAAAAAAAATAATACGTGCCTCAAACTCGCGCCATAACATGTCGACGTGCTCGCTAGGCACGTGAGACCACGTAGGCCATGCCCCGTGCATGTATCGTCGAATAGTAGAAGAAATGCTCCTCGGCACTTCTTCTTGCTCGAACCTGCACAACAAAAATAAATTTTAATATTATATTATGATATAATGAATTTGTAATGATTCATAATTCATGATATATTACCGCTCCCCAATCACGCTGATCAATCTACGTGACTCTGTGGCTGGTGGAGGCTGCCACCTGTTCGGCCCGCGTGGCCGCCTGCGTCTGGATGTACTAGCCTCGGCAGTATCATCCTCATGAGGATCAGCAACAGGAGGATCAGCAACAGGAGTAAGTGCTGGAGTCTCACCGATCGGAGACTCCGAAGCTCTCCTGCGTCGATAACCACGACCAGACATATCTGTCGAACAGACATATAATCAGATTATTGTATAAATAGTAGAGATATATTTAATAAAATATATATACTTTACAATTATTCCTCATCATCTGAATAATAGTCTTCGAATTCTTCTTCTTCTTCTTCCTCTTCTTCCTCTTCGTCATCTTCTTCATCTCCAGCTTACTCAATTTCATGATCGTCATCATCAGCATATTCAACTTCTAATTGAATTGACGTTGTGTCTGCATCCTCGAGTATTGGAATAATACGATCCACAGCAGGAAGATCATCTTCTTGATAGAAACCAGGAGGATCATTTTCTCCTACTATCGGATCAATTTTTCCTCTACCTTTTGTCTTACAAACTACACGCCAATCTGCTCTATCTTTATTTCGAGCCGGATACTTCGCGTAATATACTTGTTCGGCTTGTGATGCCAATATAAATGGCTCATTTGCTGCCAATTTCGATTTGTAATTAACCTCAACAAGTTTGTATTTTTGATGAACTTTCATGCCCCTTTCTGTTGTATCGAACCAATGACATCTAAATAGGAACACTGATTTCAAGCCGAAGTAGTGCAACTCTATCACTTCTTCCACTAGTCCATAGAAATCCATATCACATTCAACATAGGTTGTCCCTTCACGCAGACCCCAGCATTCATCGTCTTTTTTGTAGATGAATATTCAACCGTGTGAAATTTATACCCGTTAACAAAATATCCGCTATAGCACGACACAAGTCGCGACGGTCCACTAACAAACTCAAATATTTTTTCATCTATTTCAGCTCTGTGATCTTTGCTGTAAGTCTGAATCCAAGAAGGGAAATCACGATTCCGTAATGTCTCCAATTCTTGATCGTTGTGAATAGAGTATTTTTGCACCATCTCAATGTCAAATATTTCAATGAATTGTTCAATCTCTGGACAATTGAGTAATACATACAAGTGTGCCAAATGATACTCTTTATCGCTTAAGTGTCGAGATGGACGAGAACCAAAAGCACGACCAGAGTGACAAAATATATTTAAACGTCCATCTGAATGTCGAACACCCCCGTCGTCGTTACGTGGAAGACGATCAAATCTTGTCTGTACTGTGGATTCAAAGTAAAATGAGCAGAATGTTGAAATTTCTTGGATGATATACGATTCAGATATTGATCCTTCAACAGCTGCGGTGTTCTTTACTTTTTTCTTCAGACGATTCATGTATCTTTCAAATAAGTACATCCAACGATATTGAACGGGGCCACCAACTCGTGCCTCGTATGCCAAGTGTATCGGTAGATGCTCCATCGAGTCAAAAAATGCAGGAGTGAAAAACTGCTCCAGCTTGCATATGATTTCAACAATATTATTTTCAAGTGTTGACATATCTTCGACTCGAAGGACATTTGCACAGATGCTTCTAAAAAACATACTTAATTCAGTCAACGGACCCCAAATATTATCAGGTAGAAGATCTCGAAATGCGATCGGAAGTAATCTCTGCATGAATACATGACAATCATGGCTCTTCATCCCTGATATTTTGCAATCATCGACGTTCACACATCGAGATAAGTTTGAAGCATATCCATCGGGTAATCTGAGTTCTTTTACCCATTGACAAACATCTTTGATCGGTTGTTTATTTAACACATATAGGGCCTTCGGTTTCAGATATCGTCCATTGACCTCTTGTAACTCCAACTCTGGTCTTTTACAAAGTATTTTCAGATCATGTCGAGCTTTGACATTATCTTTAGTTTTTCCAGAAATATCCATCACAGTGTTGAAAATATTATCAAACACATTTTTTTCAATGTGCATGACATCTAAATTATGTCGAATCAATAATGAACTCCAATAGGGCAATTCCTAAAAGATACTTTTTTTCACCCAGTTGTGTGTTTGGCCAAAACCTGACACTCTTTCATTGCGACCGAATACAATATCTGGAAGTGCTGAAACACGTGCTAACATTTGTTCACCAGACAACATCGGTGGTGGCCCATCTCTTTCGACTCTGCCCTTAGTAAATTTATTACGATTCCTTCGATACTGGTGATGAACCGGTAGGAATCGACGATGACAATCAAAGAATGAGATTTTTCGTCCGTTCTGAAGACTGATTGATTTAGAGTGTTCCATACAATACGGGCAAGAGAGTCGGCCGTGAGTGCTCCAACCCGACAACATGCCGTACGCGGGGAAATCATTGATTGTCCACAAGACCGCGGCCTTTAAATTAAAGTTTTGCTTCCGATGACAATCATAAGTGACAGCTCCCTCAGTCCACAATGTTTTCAATTCATCTATCAAGGGTCTGAGAAATATGTCAATTTCTTTTCGCGGACCCTTAGGACCCGGAATAATCATCGAAAGATAAATAAATTCATCTTTCATGCACATTGACGGTGGCAAATTATAAACTGTCAGCATCACTGGCCAAACTGAATAAGGAGTTGCAGAATGTCCAAACGGATTAAAACCATCTGTGCACAATCCCAATCTGATATTTCTAGTATCCATAGCAAATGAAGGATAACATGTATCCAAATGTTTCCATGCTTCACTGTCAGATGGATGAGTCATTACTGTATCATCACGACTTCTTGCATGCCAACTCATGTAGGGGGCTGTCTTTTCCGACATGAATAATCTTTGAAGCCTCGGTGTTAGTGGAAAATACCGAAGCACCTTAAACGGGATATTTTTCTGTCGGACCGATTTCTTCTCCTTGTAACGAGGGTGTTGACATACAGGGCATTTATCCAACTGCACATTTTCTTTATAATATAAAATGCAGTTATTTTGGCACGCGTGTATTTTTTCGTACGCAAGCCCCAATTTTCTCATTAGCTTTTTAGTCTTATAAAAAGTAGGCTCAAACTTGTTATCAGTAGGCAGCATTCCATTAATCAATCCAGCAATCCGATCATACGCAACTCCGCTGATATTACAATCGGCCTTGATGTTTAAGAGCTGTGTCATTGCTGAAAACCTAGTGTATTTAGGACAATTCTCATACAAAGGTTCATCGGCAGCTTTCAACATCTCGTAAAATTCTGCAGCTTCTTTATTCGGTAATTCAATCTCTACCGCAGCCCCTACTTCTGTGATATCAACCGCTGTAGTATCTGGTGGGACTGATGTCTGAAGAACTGGCCGATCAACATTATCATTCAGGTGGAATTGACCCCCAAGACTATCAAGTATCATAGTTCTATAGGGATTACATTGACTGGATGAAGAAGCACCAGCAGAGGAAGATTCACCATATGTCTGAACGACAGGATTGCTCGACGTCCCGACTTCGCGTGACTCCCCGTGACAAGTCCATTGAAAATATCTTGGTGTAAATCCTTTGGTATATAGATGCAGAGTGACAGTCTCCCGATCCAAAAATCGTCCATTCGAACAAATGCGGCACGGACATCGGATTTGATCACCCATGCTAACGAAATTCCGATTCGAATAGGCGAAATTTAGGAAGTACGTTACGCCTAATCGAAACTCATTCGTTAAAGCTCCACGATCAAAACGTCGGTACATCCAACTTCGATCAGCCGACATGATTCTGTCAATCAATGACAATTTCTTTGGTTAATGTCTTTAGGTGAGATTGTCCTATTCCATTCGGGATTTATGTTATTCGTACTGCACTTACATTTTTATTTTAACTGTTAACTAATTATTCTAAATTTCGACAGCATCTCCCTACAGTTCTCCGAATACGCATATCATCTGGGCGCGTATCGGAGAACAAGAGAGATGTTGCCGAATTTTAGAATAATTAGTTAACAGTTAAAATAAAAACGTAAGTGCAGTACAAATAACTATATTCCCAAATTGTCCAATCAGGGACAATTCAAGAATTGAACGTCGTATAAAAGATCATATACTTCTTTTACACGAACATACAATCCCCGAACGGATCTAAGGTTTTGCTAAATCATATCCGATTCGTCGATGCGTACGTGAAACATATCAACTCGTCGGATGGATGATTATTTTCTAAATGTTTCGAGACAGTTCGAGTCCATATTGGATGATTTCGGCGCGCGTCCGAAGTGGACGATTCCGGCGCGAGTCCGAAGTGGACGATTTCGGCGCGAGTCCGAATTGGACGATTCCGGCGCGCGTCCGAAGTGGACGATTCCGGCGCGAGTCCGAATTGGACGATTCCGGCGCGCGTCCGAAGTGGACGATTCCGGCGCGAGTCCGAATTGGACGATTCCGGCGCGAGTCCGAATTGGACGATTCCGGCGCGCGTCCGAAGTGGACGATTCCGGCGCGCGTCCGAAATTAATCTAAACCCTAATAATTAATCTAACAAATTAAACAATTAATCTAAACAATTAATTAACATTTATAAATTAATTAATTAACAATTTCAAAACAATAAAATATATATATATATATTCCGGCGCCGGAGTCCACCCTCCGGCGCCGGCGTACAGTGGCCGGACACACTGTCCGGCCACTGTAGAAGGTCCGGCGGCGGCCATAGGCCGACCGCCGCCGGCCGAAACCCTAGAAATAGGGTTTCGGTCGGATTTTAACATCTCCGGCCGATCAACATACCGGCAGCAGCGGCAGCGGCAGCGGCGCGGCGGCGAGAGGCGTCGGCGTCGGCAGCAACGGCAGCAGCGGCGAAGGTCGGCAGGAGCGGCGGCGACAGAAGCGGGAGGAAGAAGGGTCGGGCGCGAGAGCGTGCCCTATATAAACTTATCAATAACGGCTCACTCGCCCGTTAGAAAGCCGTTGCTGATAAGTTATCATCAGCAACGGCTCACTTATCCGTTAGTAAGCCGTCGCTGAAGATTAAATAATCAGCAACGGCTCGCCTTTCCGTCAGAAAGCCGTTGCTGATAATTAAAATAATCCGCAACGGCTCGGTTGTCCGTTAGAAAGCCGTTGCAGATACATATATCTGCAACGGCTCGAGCGGCCGTAAGAACGCCGTTGCAAATAGCAACGGCTTGAGCGGCCGTTGCTGATAGCCGTTGCTGAAGACCAAGTTTGTAGTAGTATAGCCTTCCTAAAATACTTATAACTTGCAAGTAAGCTACACTAATATTTTTAGAGAAAATATAGCTACTTAGCAAGCTAACTCAACCAAAAAGCAAAGAGAAGCATCAAGTATCATTATCAAATAGTTCACTTTGCTAAATGGTTTGAAATCCGTTTTAGATAAAGTCAAGTTATACCAAAACGAATTTTGAGAGATCACAAAATAATAAATGTGAAAACATGATCTCCAACCCTTCGTATTGGTTGAAAATCGAAATGTCACAATGAGCCTACGATTTAGAACTGCAAGGTCTCTTAGGCCCATTACAGGCCACATAGGTCTCCGAAGAGATCGAAAATAAAAAAATAAAAAATCATTTCATAAAACATATCAAGAGCGGGCAAAACCAACTCAAATTAATCATGCATAATCTTCAACTAAGGTAAAACAATACAAGATAGAAAATGATACCGGAATAGTTTTGATGCTGACTTTACCTAAGGCATCAAGGTAGCTTGAAGTTGCAACCAAGGGAGGATTCATCATTCAAGTCCATGGTCAACTTCAATCCTTAAATTTTCTTTACCCTTGTGTGGTTGCTCCACCTACAAAAGAGCATGAGATATTTGATACCCAAATAGCTTTGGGTTCTTGGGGGTTAGAGGGCTTAACTACCCAAAGTGTCTTAACACCACTTGGGTTCATCTTAAGTTCACAATCATATATAGCATGCCCATAAACACCACAACAAAAAACAATGTCCATTAAATTTCTTTTTGTTTTTGCTATGGACATGAGATTTATTTTTAGAATGCTTGTCATGTGAAACATGATGAGTATGAGCATTCTTGGAAACATCATTCTCCTTCTTATGATCATGAGGTTTAAAAGTAGACTGTTGAACATGAGATTTAACATTAGCATAAACATTTCTTTTTGAAAAATCATTTCTACTAAAATTCTTAAATGATGAAATATTTTTCATTTCATTCATTTTCTTGTTTAGGTTTAGAACCTCATTTTTCAAATCAATCATGGAATTATGTAAAGCATGCATTTGAGATTTCCACTACTAGAAACTTGGTCTTCAGCAACGGCTATCAGCAACGGCTATCAGCAACGGTACGAAAAAATACACGCGTGCCAAAATAACTGCATTTTATATTATAAAGAAAATGTGCAGTTGGATAAATGCCCTGTATGTCAACACCCTCGTTACAAGGAGAAGAAATCGGTCCGACAGAAAAATATCCCGTTTAAGGTGCTTCGGTATTTTCCACTAACACCGAGGCTTCAAAGATTATTCATGTCGGAAAAGACAGCCCCCTACATGAGTTGGCATGCAAGAAGTCGTGATGATATAGTAATGACTCATCCATCTGACAGTGAAGCATGGAAACATTTGGATACATGTTATCCTTCATTTGCTATGGATACTAGAAATATCAGATTGGGATTGTGCACAGATGGTTTTAATCCGTTTGGACATTCTGCAACTCCTTATTCAGTTTGGCCAGTGCTGCTGACAGTTTATAATTTGCCACCGTCAATGTGCATGAAAGATGAATTTATTTATCTTTCGATGATTATTCCGGGTCCTAAGGGTCCGCGAAAAGAAATTGACATATTTCTCAGACCCTTGATAGATGAATTGAAAACATTGTGGACTGAGGGAGCTGTCACTTATGATTGTCATCGGAAGCAAAACTTCAATTTAAAGGCCGCGGTCTTGTGGACAATCAATGATTTCCCGGCGTACGGCATGTTGTCGGGTTGGAGCACTCACGGCCGACTCTCTTGCCCGTATTGTATGGAACACTCTAAATCAATGAGTCTTCAGAACGGACGAAAAATCTCATTCTTTGATTGTCATCGTCGATTCCTACCGGTTCATCACCAGTATCGAAGGAATCGTAATAAATTTACTAAGGGCAGAGTCGAAAGAGATGGGCCACCACCGATGTTGTCTGGTGAACAAATGTTAGCACGTGTTTCAGCACTTCCAGATATAGTATTTGGTCGCAATGAAAGAGTGTCAGGTTTTGGCCAAACACACAACTGGGTGAAAAAAAGTATCTTTTGGGAATTGCCCTATTGGAGTTCATTATTGATTCGACATAATTTAGATGTCATGCACATTGAAAAAAATGTGTTTGATAATATTTTCAACACTGTGATGGATATTTCTGGAAAAACTAAAGATAATGTCAAAGCCCGACATGATCTGAAAATACTTTGTAAAAGACCAGAGTTGGAGTTACAAGAGGTCAACGGACGATATCTGAAACCGAAGGCCCTATATGTGTTAAATAAACAACAGATCAAAGATGTTTGTCAATGGGTAAAAGAACTCAGATTACCCGATGGATATGCTTCAAACTTATCTCGATGTGTGAACGTCGATGATTGCAAAATATCAGGGATGAAGAGCCATGATTGTCATGTATTCATGCAGAGATTACTTCCGATCGCATTTCGAGATCTTCTACCTGATAATATTTGGGGTCCGTTGACTGAATTAAGTATGTTTTTTAGAAGCATCTGTGCAAATGTCCTTCGAGTAGAAGATATGTCAACACTTGAAATTAATATTGTTGAAATCATATGCAAGCTGGAGCAGTTTTTCCCTCCTGCATTTTTTGACTCGATGGAGCATCTACCGATACACTTGGCATACGAGGCACGAGTTGGTGGCCCCGTTCAATATCGTTGGATGTACTTATTTGAAAGATACATGAATCGTCTGAAGAAAAAAGTAAAGAACACCGCAGCTGTTGAAGGATCAATATCTGAATCGTATATCATCCAAGAAATTTCAACATTCTGCTCATTTTACTTTGAATCCACAGTACAGACAAGATTTGATCGTCTTCCACGTAACGACGACGGGGGTGTTCGACATTCAGATGGACGTTTAAATATATTTTGTCACTCTGGTCGTGCTTTTGGTTCTCGTCCATCTCGACACTTAAGCGATGAAGAGTATCATTTGGCACACTTGTATGTATTACTCAATTGTCCAGAGATTGAACAATTCATTGAAATATTTGACATTGAGATGGTGCAAAAATACTCTATTCACAACGATCAAGAATTGGAGACATTACGGAATCGTGATTTCCCTTCTTGGATTCAGACTTACAGCAAAGATCACAGAGCTGAAATAGATGAAAAAATATTTGAGTTTGTTAGTGGACCGTCGCGACTTGTGTCGTGCTATAGCGGATATTTTGTTAACGGGTATAAATTTCACACGGTTGAATATTCATCTACAAAAAAGACGATGAATGCTGGGGTCTGCGTGAAAGGGACAACCTATGTTGAATGTGATATGGATTTCTATGGATTAGTGGAAGAAGTGATAGAGTTGCACTACTTCGGCTTGAAATCAGTGATCCTATTTAGATGTCATTGGTTCGATACAACAGAAAGGGGCATGAAAGTTCATCCAAAATACAAACTTGTTGAGGTTAATTACAAATCGAAATTGGCAGCAAATGAGCCTTTTATATTGGCATCACAAGCCGAACAAGTATATTACGCGAAGTATCCGGCTCGAAATAAAGATAGAGCAGATTGGCGTGTAGTCTGTAAGACAAAAGGTAGAGGAAAAATTGATCCGATAGTAGGAGAAAATGATCCTCCTGGTTTCTATCAAGAAGATGATCTTCCTGCTGTGGATCGTATTATTCCAATACTCGAGGATGCAGACACAACATCAATCCAATTAGAAGTTGAATATGCTGATGATGACCATCATGAAATTGAGGAAGCTGGAGATGAAGAAGATGAAGAAGAGGAAGAAGAGGAAGAAGAGGAAGAAGAAGAAGAATTCGAAGACTATTATTCAGATGATGAAGAATAATTGTAAAGTATATATTTTATTAAATATATCTCTACTATTTATACAATAATCTGATTATATGTCTGTTCGACAGATATGTCTGGTCGTGGTTATCGACGCAGGAGAGCTTCGGAGTCTCCGATCGGTGAGACTCTAGCACTTACTCATGCTGCTGATCCTCCTGTTGCTGATCCTCATGAGGATGATACTGCCGAGGCTAGTACATCCAGACGTAGGCGGCCACGCGGGCCGAACAGGTGGCAGCCTCCACCAGCCACAGAGTCACGTAGATTGATTAGCGTGATTGGGGAGCGGTACGTAATATATCATGAATTATGAATCATTACAAATTCATTATATCATAATATAATATTAAAATTTATTTTTGTTGTGCAGGTTCGAGCAAGAAGAAGTGCCGAGGAGCATTTCTTCTACTATTCGACGATACATGCACGGGGCATGGCCTACGTGGTCTCACGTACCTAGCGAGCACGTCGACATGTTATGGCGCGAGTTTGAGGCACGTATTATTATTTTTTTTACATGCATGATATATTAATATTGGTACTGATATTATTATTTTGCAGGCTCGCTATACATGGGCCGAGGACCAGAGGCCCTTCATTTACGCTGCCTGGGAGGCTATTTCCCGGGCAAGGTACAACGGGCAGCTGGGGCAGGCTCGGTCCCAGGCGATGGCCCGAGCTGGGACGACTAACATCGCGGAGACTCGGGGATACGGCCCCGGTTGGATTACTCCGGATATATGGGACTAGCTCGTGGGGATATGGTCGACGGATCGATGGCAGGAGGTTTCTCGGAATGCGGCTAGAAATCGCATGTCGGGGGGAGCAGCGCATCACACCGGCGGCTCTGTTGCATTTGCAGTGCACGCAAACCGTATGGTAAGTATATCTTTTAATTATATATTTTATTTCTTATTATGTGTACTAATTAATGTATTTGTTTTGTAAATGTAGACGACGGTGTCGGATGACGGGAGTGTCCAGCGACCCTCCCCGATGGCGGTGTTTGAGCGGACTCACCGTCGAGCACATGGGACTGGGGAGTACATCCACAACCGCGCTGCATACATTATGGTAATTATATATTTGTTTAAATTATTCATTATATATTTATAATTTAAGTTTTATGATAAATATTAAATAAAAAATCAAACTCGAGTAGGAGACCTACAGCCAGACGGTGGTGCAGCGTGGGGGTACCCCCGAGGACTTTGACGCAGCATCGTGGGTCGAGGCCGCAGGTGGCTGGGACCATGGCCGCGTATATGGCTTCGCAGATAGTGGTCATGCGCGAGCCGTACTAGGGCCACTTGGGGCACCGACCCCTCCGGTCGCTGGTGAGCGGCCGTCCACCTCCAGATCCAGTTATGATCATAGTAATAGGATAAGGACACTAGAGGAGACGGTCGAGCGTCAGACTGAGTTGATGGAGCGCCAGAGTCAGACGATGGCGAATATAGAAGCTATGCTACGCAACTTGTCGGGTCATCCCGAAGCAGGCATCTCTTCGGCATCATCTAATCCATCATCCTCGAGTCAGTCCACGCCGGTGTACACTCAAGCACTCCAGACCCCGCCATATGATCCAGGCCATCCTCCATCGTCATCGTGAGATTTTGTTTATATTGACTTTGTTATTCAGATATTGAACTTGTTTAATTTATATTGACTATGTTACTGAGATGTTGATACTTCAATTTTACATTTGAATTGTGTTTATACTATCGTGGATAATTATGAATATAAATATAATTGTTTTGATGTATATCTTGGTGTGTTTGTGATGTGTGAATGAATGTGTATGAGATGTTTGTGATGTGTGAATGAATGTGTGTATGAGGGTATGGGTGTGTGAGTTATGTATCAGATAAATGTATCAATGTATCAATGGAAATTTGAAATTTTCAAATTTTCTGGTTGCAGGTAAAGGTCATCAGCAACGGCTTTCCCACGGGCGTCCGTGGGAAAACCGTTGCTAAAAGTGTATCGAAAGCCGTTGCTGATGACCTACAGCAACGGCTTAGCGACGGAGTTTTACTAACGGTGTTGCTACGGACTCAGCGGCCGTTGCTATTAATGTTATCAGCAACGGCTCCGGGTCTGTGGCAAAACCGTTGCTGATAATATTTTTAGCGACGGCCCAGCGGCCGTTGCTGATAATGTTTTGAGCGACGGCCCGAGCGGCCGTTGCTGAGCCGTTGCTAAGTCATCAGCAACGCGAATTTCTCTCACGGCGCTATTGCAACGGCTCAGCCGTTGCTGATTCTCTTCAGCAACGGCTCAGCAACGGCATCAGCCGTTGCTGATGACCATTTTTCTAGTAGTGTTCAACATATAATTTTCATTTTTGATTTTTGAGTTTTCATGTTTCAAAATCTCATTCTCAATTTTAAAACCATTTTTCAAGTTTTCATTTTCAAGCTTTAAGTTCTTAAGCTCAAGTTTCAACATATCATGACAAGGATCAAATGAGCTAGATTTCAATTTCTCATTTTCTAATTCTAGAGCATGCACATGTGAACTAAGTCTAGAATTCTCATTTTTAATCCTTTTATTTTCCTTATCCTTTTTCAAGAGCAAGACATACATGATTTTATACTCATCCATCAATTCATCAAAATCATGAGAGCTAGATGAGTTAATACTATCATTGTTATTAACATGACTAGAAGAAGTGGAGTATACCTCATTGTTATCATTCATGAGGTATTCTTTTGAGATGACTTCATAGTCATGAAAGGTGGATGCTTCACTTGAGTAGGATGATATGGAAGCATTTGACTTCCTCTTTGCCTTGTTCTTCATGGAAGGGCAATTTTTTCTCACATGCCCTTTTTCTTTGCACACATGGAAAATCACCTTACTTTTTCGACTTTTAGTGCTCCTATGACTAGAGGCACTATGAGCTTCAAAAACCATATTAGTATTGGGTGGATGACAATTGTCATCACTCCCCTCATCAAACGTTTTGAGTTATTCAGTTTTTGTATAATTATAAAACATATTTAAAGTGGCCCAAATATCGAATGAGGAAGTGCAATGCATGATCTTTTCAAAGACATTATTTTCCCAAGAACAAAAAATGCAGTTTGTAGCTTTAGCATTTAATTCAAAAAATGCAGGTTTTATGTATTTTGACTTTACCATAATAAAAATACCTAAACCTTGAGTCTTTAGGAAAGTGTACATTCTATCCTTCCAAAGACCAAAGTTAGACTCATCGAACATAGGAGGTGTAGACGCTACCAACTCTAGAGCCATTTCAAGATCGAGATAAATTATATAAGGGACGGTGAAATCACAATCTACGACCCGCTCCGATACCAATTGAAGACAAAATGGTAACACTAGAGGGGGGTGAATAGTGTGTTTACTATTTCAATTAGCTAAAATTCTAGTTTTAATCATTTTCTTGATTAGTTAGGTTAAGCATGATTGAATGATTAGATGCGGAAGCTATAAATGATAAAGCAATTAAACACAACCAAATATAACAATGCAAACACAAGATTTATAGTGATTCGACCCCAATGCCTACTCCACTACCTAAGCACCCCGCTTAGGATTTTCAAACTAGTTTAACTAGATTAAACCGGTTTCCCTTACACAGAGGACTTTGACTTGAAGAGTCTCACTCTCGACCTAAGGCACTTCCACACCCGGAAGTCTCCGCTTTCTTATCGAGAGCACTCTTCCACCTCAACCCTAAGGGACAACTCCACTTAATCATAGCAAAACTACGTTTAATACACCGGTGGATTTAAACCTCAAACACCAAGGCTACCACCCAATTTCAAGGCCTAACAATCCAAGGTCTTCACACGCACAAATCCAAAAATAGTTCAAATAACAGTTAAAATTACAATTAAAAAGTGCTTAAAATAAAACCAAGGAATCGTGCTCTTTTCAAGCCTTGGAGCCTCCAACTCGCCAGAAGATAGATCTCGAATCAATTCCCTAGTTGAGCCCAGCATGTGCGCTTGAAGAAGATGTCCGCGGAAAGAAACAGAGCGCAAGCAGTTGATATTTTGGAAGGCTCAAATCTCTCTTAATATTACTCAATAAAATTTGAAAAAAATCAGAGAGAGAGATTAAATGAGATAGGTGAGGTATATTTATACCCTCACGAAGAAACGACGGCTCAATGGGCTAAAATCTAACCATTACAGATGCCCAGTCGATTGGTCGGTCGACCGACCGATCGACCGCTCAAAGCGACCGCCGCTTCCTCTCTCTGTGTGCGGTCGACCGACGGGTCGACCGCCCAGACGAAAATCGCTCGATCCCACATTCGGTCGACCAGTCGGTCGATCGACGTGAGCTGCGTCTTCGGCTATCAGCAGGTCAGTCGACCGACAGAGCTACTGCCCATTTTGGGCTTCGGTCGGTCGACTGCTTGGTCGACCGAAGTAGCTTATGCTACTTTTTACCTTTGGTCAGTCGACCGACGTAGCCTTTACGATGTCTACTGCCACTTTTTACCTACATTCGGTCGACCGCCCAGTAGTGGAACCTAGGCTGAATTTGTTTTCTTCATCTTTTTTTCTTGCGCGCTTCATTTCCGGGTTCTGGCTTTCAACGTGCGTTATCTTGGAGAGCTTTTTGTGTGATCTTTGGACTCATCCAATGTGACTTTAGTGCACACGTCGATCTTCGAGATATTCCACGATGAACCCGAGAGCAACGATCAACGTCCTTCCGATTTATCGATTTCTCCGATTTCTCCGATTTTTTCGATCGAGGACATCGAACACTACTCGATATGGAACCTGAAAGATTTCTCAACAAAATATTAGTTCCATGTTTGTTATCATCAAAACCGAGATTAAGAGATTAAGACCAAGGTTGAAAATGTAAAGCCAACAATATCCGATGAGCAAATCAAATTGCGAGCCTTCCCTTTCCCTTTTTCCTTAGCAGATGCAGCCAAGGAGTGGTTGTTCTACCTTCCTCCTGGATCAATCAACGCATGGACATATTTGTTAAGGCTATTCTTGGAAAAATTCTTTCTAGCTTCACGAGCCGCAGAAATTATGAGGGAAATTTGCGGAGTTAAACAAAAAGACACGGAGACTTTACATGAATATTGGGAAAGATTTAAACGGTTATGTACAAGTTGCCCTCAACATAGTATTTTTGAACAATTACTAATCCAATATTTTTATGAAGGTTTGCTACCCATGAAAAGGAGGATGATAGATGCAGCAAGTGGTGGGGCTATAGTGAATAAAACTTGTCAAACTGCTAGAGAATTAATCTCCATCATGGCTGCCAATTCACAACAATTTGGGATTCGACACGAACCTTTAAGAGGAGTAAATGAGGTAAATACGTCCTCCCTTGAATCTAAAATTACTCATCTAACTACTATGGTTTCGAATTTGGTTGTAGGAAACACATCACAGGTTAAAGTATGTGGGATTTGTGTCGTCGCTGGTCATCTCACACATGTGCCCTACCCTTCAAGAGGACAGACAATAACAAGCTAGCATCGCTTGCTACGGGATTCTCAAGTCCTCAACAAAGGAAACCTGATCCCTATTCAAACACATACAATCCAGGTTGGAGGAATCATCCAAACGTAAGTTACGGGACAAGGCAACCAAATTTTCAACAACAAAATTTCCAACAACAAAATTTTCAGCAATTTCAGCACAAACCACATATCCCGTCACAACAATTCCCTTCAAATTCAAGTACATCTCTTGAAGAAATTATTAAATCGCTTGCAATTAGTACACAACAATTTCAACAGTAAACAAAATCAAGCATAATGGAAACAAAAACAAGCATAATGGAAACAAAAGCAAGCATTCAAATTTTGGAGAATCAAATGGGCCAATTGACATCATCCCTAAGCAAGCTGGAATCACAAGGCAAGTTGCTCTCACAAACTGTCATCAACCCAAAACAGAATGCTAGCGCAATAACTCTGAGAAGTGAGAAAGAGTTAGCAGAACCTAGTCTTCCAAGACGTGGGCACGCCTTAGAAACAGAACCCAGTCTGCCAAGACGTGGGCATGCTTTAGAGACAAAAACTGAAACTGAAATTACTGCCAACCAGAAACAAGATGAACCAAAATAGCCTAGAATATTGATGATCAAGCCTCCATTTCCAGGAAGATTGGCCAAGTCTAAGAAGGAAAATGAAGAAAAATATATTCTTGAAACTTTTCGCAAGGTTGAAATAAATATTCCCTTACTTGATGCCATTAAGTAAATACCTCGGTATGCCAAATTTCTCAAAGAATTATGCACCAACAAGAAAAAGTTGACTGGTAATGAAAAGGTAAGTGTGGGAGGAAAGGCTTCCACTGTACTTCAAAGAAAATTACCTCCCAAATGCAAAGATCAAGATATGTTTGCTATTTCTTGCAAGATAGGCAATGTTGGTATAAAAAGAGATATGTATGATTTAGGAGCTTCTATAAATGTCATGCCATTGTCTATTTATTCATTTTTAAATATTAGTCCATTGAAAAAGACAGGTGTAGTCATTCAATTAGCTGACAAGTCGGTCATTTACCCCGAAGGGGTGTTGGAGGATGTCTTAGTTCAAGTGAGCAATTTAGTTTTTCTTACAAATTTCTTTGTCCTTAACATGGAGGAAGATACTTCTTCCAACTCATCTGAAATTTTACTTGGGAGACCCTTCCTTAGCACAGCTAGGACAAAAATAGATGTATATGATGGTACACTCACTATGAAATTTGATCGGGAAGTCATCAAATTTAATGTTTATGATGCCATGAAATTTCTTAGCGAAAAACTTTGTGTTAACAGTATTGATTTTATTGGCATTTCAGCTCACGAAATATTTAATTTGAGTGTTATGGACATGAATATCAATCTGGACAGTATTGAAATTGATTATGAAAATAATTTGCAGGTTAAAATAAATGCGCTCAAAACTACAGAAACTAATGCTTCAAGCCTAGAACCATCTATTTCTCGCACTAAGCTTCTACGGTCTATTGTGCAGACACCGTAATTGGAATTGAGGCCGCTGCCTAGGTATCTAAAATATGCAACCGGAGTTACGTGAAACGTGATAGTACTGTCTACGCAACCATGGCGCTTTTGGGAGGCAACCCAAGTTTTAGGTGTGCTCGTGCTTTATTTCTTAGTCTTTACTTTTGCATAATTTTCTTTTCAATTTCTTTAGATCTGTTTTTATTTTTCTTTTACTTCTTATTTTAATTTCGTCCAATTATCTTTTGGCAAAGGGTGAATTCGATACCAATGGTAGAGCTTTGAGAATTCTAAAAGAAAAAGGAGACAAAATTTAAAAGACAGACCTGAAATTTTAGGCATGACCACGCCTAAAACCCAAGGCAGTAGCAAGCAGCCTCCACCCCTTCTCCAATGTTCAGGGAAGTTCTTATTTTTCCAATATGCTCTTATTTTGCTTTGAAATTATATTGAATAACATTAGGGACAATGTGGATGTTAAGTGTAGGGAGGGGTCTGTTTTATATGATAATTGTTTTTGTTCAAATATGACTTGCTGAAATCAACTTGCATGAGAATTTAACTTTTAAATGCTGAAATTTTGTAACTAGCTGAAATTTTATGGGAATCACAATTATGTTGCTAGCTATAATTTTTCTTTGGTATTTTTCGTGTTGCACGTTTTTGATAAGTCCTTTTGAAATCTTGTCCTAGATTTTTTTTTTCATCTCATACATTTCAATTACTGGCTTGAAATGTTCATTTATATACTTGAACAACCCAATTCATTGTGTCTTGATGCATTAATTGAATTTCAATAGGGAGCTAACATGAACAAGACATTTCTCATCTCTCCACATGATGTATGATCATCTCTTGATGAACTCTCAGAATTTCAAGATGTAATAGACTTAAAAATAACCATATCTGCTTAGTTTTATCTTGCACAATAGGAATTTTACCTTGTTATACCTTGAGTTTGAATTCAAAAAAGAAGAAAAAAGAAGAAAAAGAGAGTATCATTACTCCGGTCATCACCAAAGATCATGAGTAGAACTAGTAGCCACCTAGAATTGTGATCAAGTAAGTAACCAGGTACATACATCACCAATGTACGTATGTCATCACGTCAAAAGGTTGTATGACATTCTAGACAAGGAACTTATATTCAAATAAGCCAACTAAGTAACCGTGTGCTTGCATCACCAATGTATGTCCTCGTATCAAAAGGTCGAGCAAACGATCTAGGAAAATCAAAAGGTGCTAAATCAATAAGTAAAGTCTCCTAGTTTTCGACTTATGTCATTGCTTGGTAGATGTTTCTTCTGCGTGATGATTCCTTTTGAAATTTGCATGTGTGCTCAAAACTTTTTAGCCTTTGCATCTTGTACCATGAATGTGTATCTAGATAGTTATGAATCTGTGTAGAGTTATGAGATTTCATTGTGAAAAGTTAACTTACTATTGTCTTTTAGTTTGGGTTATTAAGACTTTATGATAAGGGTTGCGATAAGGTGAGATGAATTTTAAAGAGAGTGATTGTTCGGTTTGAGTTGTGCTTGAGGACAAGCACCGTTTAAGTGTCGGGAGATTTGATGACATGTATATTTTCCATCTTAAGTTGCTTATTTTCATGAAAAATTTGAATTGAATACTTCCTAATATGTAGTTATTGTTATATTTAATATTTAGGAAATAAAGTATTAAAAGAAATAAAAAAGAAGCCTCCTTGCACGTTTTTGGAAGCTAGAAATTGGAAAGAAAGTTGTACGTGGTCGTCATGCCTTGGACGTGCCCACGCCTTTGTAAAGATGCATATGACAGATCCAGAATTTACCATTTTAAAGGCTGAAATTTTGATTCTAAGTTTCCATGCGAATTTGGACTATCTTTTTGTGTCTAAAGGTCGTTCGACGTTTCGGTTCTACTTAGATTGCGAGATCTATGTGTGCTTAATTTCTCTTGATTTCTAGTATTCATTTATTTCCAAAAATACTTTATCTATTGATCCTTTTTAATTGTCCGTCTATTACCGGGTTATTAAGATATTAGTTTGCCTTAGGTATGGTTGTTCCATGCCGGATTTAGAGTCAATTAGTCGATGTTGCTGTTTAATCCATACTAAGAGAATTCATGAATTAATTTGACATGTGAGATTGCTGTTCAATTCATATAGTCTATTAAAATCGACGATCCTAAGAACTTTAGCTATTGATAGTTCCATAGAGTGTCTCTAGGAATACTAATCAATAAGGGTTTAATCGCAACACTTGTTCGGGTTAACCATATATTTAAAGAAGATCGTGGTTCTTAGCGCTTATCTACGACAAAACCGATTTGCTAGAAATAAAAGAACTCATCCTTTGTGTCTATGATCAATCCTACGAACCGAAATCGAGAACGTACCTTTATTTCTCCTTGATTTTTAATTATAATTTTTATTTACATTTTCTTGCATCTAATCAACCCTTCCTTTTTTCTTTCTTTTAATTTCTGGTTTTGAAAGAATTTGAAACTAACCAATTTATGTGGATTCGACCCTACTTGTCATGACTACAAAATCTCAAAGAAGTAGGTATTTATTTGTGATGGATTAGACACTCATCAAATTTTAGCGCCGTTGCCAGAGATTAGTAATAATCAGTTTTAATTCTTTTGTTAACCAATTTTAATTGTGCAGAAAAATTCCAAACAGATTAGATGTGGGCGCGCGCATCTTAACATTGTTGGTTTGATCTGATCGCTAGAAGTATGCTAGAAGTCTTATGGTTAAGAAGATTGCTAAAAGTTTTAGAAAGACGACCCAATAGCGAGGCAAACACGTTTCAGCACCCTCATCTTCAACAGCAGACGAGACGTGAGCATGCCTTAACTTTATAACAGAAACAAAAAGAAAAATAGAAATGGCTGAAAACAATCTAATTTAGCGCGAACTGGCTGCTGCACCTTTTGACCAACCATCATTATGCTTCACTTACCCAAAATTGGAGGTAAACTTTGTATCAAAATCTCGATTGATACATCTCTAAACTCTGGTAGCTCTAAACTCTCAACAATCAAATGAGGGCTACAACTTTAAAATCATTGTTGCTAACACTACTTGGTTCCTTTGGCACTTTAGAAATTGTATTTTGCATGGTAGTGATCGGCAGCATACCATTTCCAATTCAGTGAATAGAATTATGGCATTTATGTGCCAATATTCAAAGCATATCATTTCTGAGAACAATAGCTCATATTCACTCAATATCTCTCTTTGGATTCCCCCACATGTTAATTGGCTTAAAATTAATTGTGATGTTATATTCAAGATAATAATGCTGGTGTTGATATTATTATTAGATCTAATACTAGGGATTGTGAGTGTTCAAACTCAATTATTTACATGAGATTTCCATATTTCATGGAGAGGGTAATGTTTTGTTTTTGTCTATGTTTTTTTGTAGAATCAAGGAAGTGGATAGAATCATCATTGAGTCGGATTGCAAACATGTGGTGGATTCTTTGAACAGTGTGGCACGGATTACATGAAAAGTTAGGAATCTTGTACTGAATACTAGAAGAATTATGTAGAAGTTTAATCATGTAAAATTACAATTTTTTCCTAGAACCGCAAATAAAATTGCTCACTGGGAAAGCAAAATAGGACTCAGGTTCAGAAGCAGTCCAAAATTTGGATGTCTATCTAGTCTCCGGGGTTAGATTGTATCCTTGTAAATGATTGTCCAAAATGTAATATTTTCATTGATGTAATATAATTTTCTTTTCTCATAAAAATGTTTGTATTATATATGATGATACGAAGAATCAAGCTAAATACATTATACTTCTTCAATTATAAGACTTTTATTTTCGAAATGCTTAGTCAAGTTGTCCTCATGTATATAGTTCTATTTTTCATTTTTCTTAAGTCCCTGTATAACATTTGATAAATTAAATTTTAGTTGTTTACATTTTAGTTGTTCAATTGGGTGGGGTAGACCCAATGAACTCGAGAACCCAACTCAACCCAAACTATTTAGGTTGGATTAAGTCGGGTAATCGGGTCTGGTTGGACAAAATTGACCATAATTGGATCGGATCTCAGGTTTTAAAATTTGGAAACTCATAACCCGAGATCCAACCTGATGATCTGATTATTTATATTTTTTAATTATTTTTTTAAAATTAAAATACAATATTATCAATCTGTATCCACTAACCCATATGGCGTTTAGGGTTTCTCAATCCCATAGTATGCCTCCTGTCTGTAAACGAGTACACCCAACTACCTGACCCAACCTAGTTCAGTTGAGTTGGGTTTGAAAGGTGAAAAATCATAAACCCAACTCAACCCAACTCGATTAGTTTTGATCGATTTGGATAATTTTTCCTCTAAATTCGACCCGACCCAACCCGTGAACAGTCATATTGAAGAGGATGTCAATACTTAAGTGAAGAAAACTATAGTACATCGAATTAGTCTCACATGTAGAGAAAGTAATTTGTGTTGATTAATAAGATGGGTTAAGGATGATTTTTGCCCTTGAACTATTGAAAATAGGGTTAAAATACTCCAAAACTATTCTTTGATTGATTTTTACCCCTTAAACAAACGAAAATAGTTGAAAAATACCATCCGACTATTAAAAATGAGTAAAAATATTTCTAAACTTATTTTTTTGATAGATTTATCCTTAGACAAACGAAAATAATTAAAAAATGGCTAGTATTTTTACCCATTTCTAAGGAAAAAAAACTCTTTTTACTTTTAGACATGAGTAAAAATATTGGTATTTTTTAACTATTTTCGTTTGTCTAAGAGTAAAAATTTATCAAAAAAAGTTTAAGAGTATTTTTACCCATTTCTAATAATTCGAGGTCATTTTTTAACTATTTTCGTTTGTTTAAGAATAAAAATCAACCAAAAAAAATTTTAGATGTATCTTTATCCTATTTTTAATAATTTGAGGGCAAAAATCACCCTTAATCCTAATAAGATTGGATGATGTTGTATGATCATCAACTACAACATAATCATTTTAATAGATCAATGATTTAGGCCTATAAAATTTATAAGCTAATTATCTCATTAAGTTGGTTGTAAGAACTATGCCACATCAGGAACTTAGATGATGTTCTCATCAAAATTAACTCATCAACAATATAACATAGAAATTTATCATTATAACTTAGACAATTTATTACCTTTGCAACATTAGAATATTAAATATATGTCAGTAATAAAATATTTGTTATTGTATAAAAATAATTATAATATTAGTTTTTAGGTTATAAGATAATTATTAATTGTAAGATATTTCAATTTTTAAAACATATCTCTATGTAATAGTAAATAACTTTTAATTTATGATCTATCTAATTACAAACTTTTATTCTTTAAAAATATATTGTTTATCAAAATTTGAAATTATATCTATCTGATAATTTTTAATTTATTATCTATCTATCTATGTAATAATAAATAATATTTTTGTCTATTTATTTTTTATGTTTTTTTATATTACTATCTATCTAATCACAAACACTCTTTCCTCGTTCCCCATGAAAATAGATGGAAAGCTAGTAAATTGAAAAGGGAGTGCAACATCTATGGACGGAGCTGCTCATAGAAAATATATGAACGAGTGAACATTGGTAGAAAATGAATGAATATGGATAAAAAAATAAATATAAATTCATATCATTTTAATCATATTCAGTTTCTTATTATTTACGTTCATTCAGTCAAAACACATGTTCACTCATTCGTAGAAATTTTTATGGACGAACCTCCCATATACATTTTTTCCAACTCATTCGTAGAAAATATATGAACGAGTGAACATGAATAAAAAATGAATGAACATGAATAGATGAAAGCAACTGATATACGTCCCTATGTGCTTTTTTAGCTCCGTCTTGGATTGATACAGAGATCAAAAGAAGAAGACGAAATTTTCCGTAGGAAGACAACAAAGACAGTGAAACAGTGAACCAACGCACAATTGACGAGAGATAAAATTGATTAGAAATCCTCAGCATTGCAAAGCATGATCATGCGAGTCTTGCACTTGCATATATATATATATGAAATATATAACCAAGCTGGCCTTGAAACGAATGGTTGACTATGGTTCAAGACTTGTCATTTATATGATGACTGGCAAAGTATCTTCAAATTCAGGTCCTTGTTTATGATTAGTAGCACCTACAAGATAGGAAATTGATCTATGGCAAAAAATTTGGCTGAAGCCGTAGACACAGCCTGTTAACCTCTAAGTAATTTCATTACTTGTTCAAACATGCTAATTGAAATATAAAGAAAGGATAAAGGTAGAGAAGAAAGCCTCTGTTTATTCACAGATGTATTGTTCATTGATCATATTTATAGGCCTATGTACAACCATGTTATAGAGACTCCGGGAGATGATGCAATAAAGTCACTTTTATGTTTACAATGCATCATGCAATGCATGCGGTGATGATTATGTTTCTCTATTGCATGATGTTTATAATGCATCATGCAATGCATGCTGTGATGATTATGTTTCTCTATTACAATGCTCAGACGCAAGACTTTGACTAATGGTGGGGGGAGAAGTAGGATTATCCTCCTCAGTTGCACGTACAAGGCCAGTGGAGGACTTGCCGGAATCAATCAAGACAGACACTTTAGTTCAGCAGGGAAATGATTGCTCATCAAAAATTACCTTAGGTGAGATATAAATCTGTCTAGAAGGCAAATCAATACATCGGTACCCTTGATAGTGGGAAAGATACCTAGAAACCCACAAGGTCAGACGCAAATAAGGAAAGCACAAAGAACCAAATACTCGTAGGAGACTGTAATTGGAGATTTATTATGAAAAATTTCATATGAGGATTTTGTTGATAAACAATTGATTAGAAAAATAGATGTTCCAAAGGCGTAAGCCCAAAATTTGGGTGGAAGGGATAAATGGAGGAGAATGCGAGACCCATGTCAACTATGTGTCTGTGTTTACGTTCAGCAGACCTGTTGTGCATAGGAATATGAAGACAAGAGATGCAATGAAATATTCCATTGTTTTGGAGCTCGTTTTGAAAATCATGCGAGGGAAACTCTTTGGCGCCATCAGATTGAAAAAATTTAATTTTATGACCAAAGATGTTCTCTACTTGTATCCTAAAAGCATAGAAAATTCGGAAACGTCAGAATGATTTTTCGGCCTACTACTTCGGGCCTCATAGCCCTTACATGACTAAGACTCGATTTTCACCGACTTGGCTCGTTGATCACAGCACCACAATTTTCGACATCAAGCCCTTACACGATCAAGACTCGATTTTGACCAGTCTAGCTTGTTGGCCACAACGCCACTACTTCTGGCTTTAGAGTACTTACACGATCAGTACTCGATTTTCACCAGCCTAGATCTGTAATATTCGAGATGTGAAGGTTGATTTAATTTAAACCCGATCCGAATTTAAATTGGTCATAAACACAAGGTTGGATGTAAAAGGAAAAATAAGAAAGAGGCTTCTCTTCTCATAGGCTTAGCTTGTGGGCTAGGCCCACCTTTCTCAAATGAAAGTTGCGGGTGTTTAAAGATTCGCATGGAGCCTTGCCATAAATTGATACACACATGCAATTAAATAATGTTTAACATTATCTTTTACCTTTTATCATTACATGAATTGAAGATTGAAGGTTTCTACAAATGACTGGCGATTAAATCGAATGGCTCAGCTCATTGTATGCGGAAGATTTCTTCAATATTCTCGCCGATGAAAGTGCATAGATCGGCTCTCCTACTCTAGTATAAATAGGGGCCTAATATGCAGTTCCAGACATCCCTGAAATCCCCAAAGCATCCCATCTACTCGTTTCTCAAGCAGAATTCTTTTTCCAGCGGCTCTCTTCCCCTTCACACCGTCTTAGGCAGAAGCAAGAAGATCAAGGACGCTACACCCACAATTTTCAGGCAGTAGCAGGAACCCAGATTCCAGGGTGTAGAAAAATATCCGAGTAGAGACAATATTTTTCTTTTAGAGTTTAGTTATCAGTTGTATTCATATTCTCTTGTATTGACCATGTTTTCTCCTCCTTCTAATAAAATCAAGTGCCCTATTCTCCCCGTGGAGTAGGCTCGGTACCCCGCCGGGCCGAACCACATAATTTTGGTGTTTTTTGTGTTTTCTGGATTTATTCATTTTGATATTTTTCCTTTTGGTGTTTTGGATTTTTTTGATCCTTGCAGGAAGACCCAATTTCTTCCTTACAGTTGTGGTATCAGAGCCAACAATCCACAATGTCAGGGGCAAAATATGAAATCCAAAAATTTGACCACAATGTCAACTACTCATTATGGGCTTTGAAGATGAAGGCAATTTTGATTAAGAGAACCTTTAGGACACTATTCGTGGGGGAGATGCGATGGAAGACACTGAAAGGGAAAAGGACCGGGCCAATGAAAGTTCTAAAGCCACATTGTACATGAGCGTTTGCAACGAGGCACTACGAGAAGTTGCATAAGAAAAGACCGCCGCAGATGTATGAAAAAAGCTTGCTACAATCTACCAGGACAAAAATCTTACAAGTAAGATGACACTTAGACAGAAATTATATTTTTTACGCATGACTGATGACACTTCTGTTAAAAATTATATTAGCACTTTCCGTTCTATTCTTGCTGATCTTGAGGATATGAGAGTTACATTTGAGGAAGAAGATAAGACTTTTATGCTTCTAATTACTCTCCCTACTTCTTTTAAAAATTTTCGTGAAAGTTTATTATATGGTAAGAATATTATTACTCTGGATGATATGACAACAATGCTAGTGTCCGAGGAGATTGTCAACTCTCAACTTACCACAGGATCCTCTAGAAGCCGTGGAGAAGCCCTGAACACTAGAGGACGAAACAGGTCATTGGACAAAAGCCGGGGTAAGTTCAGATGTAAATCCAGGTCCAAAAACATGCAATGCTATTATTGCACAAAGATGGGACACATCAAATCAGAATGCCGTAAGCTGAAATGGAGATAAGAGGGACAAAATTAGAACGGGGAAGCATCCTATGTTGATGAAGATGAAAAAGTAGAGGTACTTACTATTTTTGCTTGTTATACTAGATCTCAAGATGAATGGATTTTAGATTCAGGTTGCTCTTATCATATAACAGCGCACCGAGATTGGTTTACCACATATGAACATGCTAATGGAAAGAAAGTTCTAATGGGAAATAACTCATCATGTCAAGTAGCAAGTGTTGGTTCAGTAAAAATTAAAATGTATGATGGCATTACAAGGACTCTAACTTAGGTATGGCACGTTCCAGGTAACAAGTGATGCAGCTATGGTATCCTCTTAGCACTCTGATGATGATATTGCTAAATTGTGGCATATGAGATTAGGGCATATTAATGAGAGGAGCATGCTAATACTTAAACAAAAGGGACTTCTTGGAAAACAAAAATTGGCTAAGCTAGATTTATGTGAATATTGAATCTATGGCAAACAGAAAAGAGTCTCATTCTCCACAGGACAATACTATGCTAAAGAAAAATTAGACTACATCCACTCTAATCTATGGGGGTCATCACCGGTTGAATCTCAAGGAGGAGCTCGATACATGCTCACATTTATTGATGATTACTCCATGAAGGTATGAACTTATTTTATTAAAAATAAATCTGATGTCTTCTATAAATTTCAATCTTGGAAGACAATGATTGAGAAGCAAACCGGTAGATATGTTCGGACCCTGCGAACCAACAATGACCTAGAATTTTGTAGTGGAGAATTTAAAGACTTTTGCTCCAGAGAAGGGATCATAAGACATCACACAGTTTCCCATACACCTCAGTAGAATGGATTAGCAGAAAGGATGAACCGCACCATCATAGAAAGGGTAAGAAGCATGCTTTCTAATGCTAACCTTTCTAAAAGCTTTTGGACAGAGGATGCATCCACCGCTTGCTACCTGATAAA
This sequence comes from Canna indica, assembly GCA_034359265.1. Taxonomy (NCBI): domain Eukaryota; kingdom Viridiplantae; phylum Streptophyta; class Magnoliopsida; order Zingiberales; family Cannaceae; genus Canna; species Canna indica. The sequence continues at coordinate 9,522,891 of CP136894.1, read as the reverse complement.
TCGATCTCCTTCTTCATCCAATGAATTCAAGACGCCTGAGGAAAAATGGACCAGGTCGTTAGCCTCTTATGACCATCTTAAAATTTTTGGGAGCACTGTCTATGTCAGAGTGAATGAAGAAAAATTAGAACCTAGATCAAAGAAATGTATTTTCTTAGGATATCCTAGTGGAGTGAAAGGCTATAAAGTGTGGTGTCTAAATAATTGTAAAGCAAAAATCCATAAAGATGTAATTTTTGATGAACATGTACTCTTGAAATTAAAAAAGAAGAACCAAGAAGAAGAGGATTCACATGAACCTATAGTGCCACCAGAAGAAACATCACCTCAGCCTACTACCCAAGAATTCTGGTTCCCTACACCTATGCCCCAACCGCCTTCCATAGAAGCCAATGACACTGCTTCATTAGAACAGGCCACTGAAGAACATGTTCAGGTCCAGGAGGAGGCACACCGGGTTCAGGAGGAGCCACACAGGGTCCAGGAGGAGCAATATCAAGTTGAGGAGGAGAATCCTTATTCCATTGCCCTCAACCGACCTAGGCGAGCACCACGTCCTAATCTTGGGTATGCAAATATTGCTACATATGCTCTAGCAGTGGCAGACGAAACTCCGTACACTCAAGAACCAGCCTCCTATAAAGAAGCCCTAAATAGGACAGATTCAAGAAGGTGGCATGAAGCTGTGAGAGAAGAATTCAAGTCCTTGCAGAAAAATAATAATTGGGAACTTGTGAAGCCTCCACCGCATAAGAAACTTGTTGGGTGCAAGTCGATCTACAAACTCAAAGAAGGCGGCATCTATAAAGCTCGGCTTTTGACAAAGTGATACAGTGAAAAGGAAGGTATTGACCACAAAGATATTTTCTCTCCTGTGGTTAAGCATACCTCTATTTGTGGTCTTCTAGCATTAGTAGTCATACAAGACTTAGAGTTAGAACAGCTTGATGTAAAGATAGCTTTCCTACACGGTGACTTAGAAGAACAGATCTACATGTCACAACCAGAAGGGTTTGAAGAGAAAAATAAAGTTGATCATGTCTGCCTCCTAAAGTAGTCACTCTATGGCCTCAAGTAATCTCCCAGACAATGGTATAAGAGGTTTGATCACTTTATGCTTGGTATTGATTTCAGTAGATCATTTTTTTATAGTTGTGTTTATTTAAAGAAAACAACTAGTTCTATTATTTATATGCTTCTTTATGTGGATGATATGCTTATTGCGCAAAATATATTATTGACATAGACAAGCTTAAGAAATGCCTTAAAGGTGAATTTGACATAAAGGACCTTGGGGCTGCAAGAAAAATCCTTGGGGTGGAGATAAAGCAAGACCACAAAGAAAGAAAATTGTGCCTAACATAGGAAAGTTATGTAAAGCAGGTCGTTGAGTGCTTTGGCATGCAAGAAGCAAAATTCGTCAAGACACCTCTTGTCGCGGACTTAAAATTATCAGAGTTACTCTGCCCAAAAGATGAAAAAGAAAGAGTTAGGTTGTCACAAGTACCCTATGCAAGTGCAGTTGGCAGTCTTACGTACGACATGATCTGTACCCGCCCAGACGTAGCACATGCAGTCAGTGTTGTCAGCCATGGTAAATCTGGGAAAAGCACATTGGGAGGTAGTCAAAAGGATCATGTGCTACTTATAAGGTACTTCTAAAGCCAGCCTTGTTTTCGGTGGAACGAATGAATCCTTTTGCAGGATACTCAGACTCGGACTATGTCGATGACCTTGATAAGAGGAGATCAATCACCGTTTATATCTTCACTATAGGTGAAACTGTAGTAATTTGGAAAGCTGGCCTACAACCCACTGTCGCCCTTTCCACCACTGAAGCATAGTACCTGACTATTACAGAAGCGATTAAAAAAGAAATCTGGCTTTAGAACTTGATAAAAGAGCTAACTTTTCAAAATGGGGACATAGTCGTGCATAGTGACAGTCAGAGTACAATTCATCTGTAAAAAGATCAGATATTTCATGAAACAACGAAGCATATCGATGTCAGATTCCATTTCATTAGGTATATTATTTCAAAAGGAGAAATAAAGCTTCAGAAAATTGACACGATGCAGAATCCTACAGATATGCTGACTAAAGTACTTCCAACGGCCAAATTTGAACATTGCCTGAACTTGGTAAGACTGATTCAAGACATAGGTTAGATCTACAGGGATCTTAGGAGAAGAGGAGAAGGCTACGTCAGGCTTAAATCTCATCAAACAAGGAAATTGTGAAGGTTGATTTAATTTAAACCCGATTTGAATTTAAATTGGTCATAAACACAAGGCTGGATGTAAAAGGAAAAACAAGAGAGAGGCTTCTCATAAGCTCGGCCTGTGGGCGAAGCCCACCTTTCTCAAATGATAGATATAGGTGTTTAAAGATTCGCATGGAGCCTTGCCATAAATTGATACACACATGCAATTAAATAATGTTTAACATTATCTTTTACCTTTTGTCTTTACATGAATTGAAGATTGAAGGTTTCTGCAGTTGACTGGTCAAATGATAAAGATGCAGAAGTCATTTTTTTTATTGGCAACGCATTGAATGAGTTCCATGCGTTGAACTCGAAGTCGCACCGCCTTAAATTTGCAAAGTTTTCTCGGTCAAATTAATCACAGCAGCTATGCGATTAAATCGAACGGCTCAGCTCATTGTATGCGGAAGATTTCTTCAATATTCTCGCCGATTAAATCGAACCACGTAAATTTTAGTGTTCTTTGTGTTTTCTGGATTTATTCGTTTTGGTATTTTTCCTTTTGGCGTTTTGGAATATGAATTTGAGTGTTTTCTTTTGTTACTTAATTAATTATGATGCATATGTTTGAGCATGGGGTTAAATTAGGTTGAGCTGGGTTCGCGGGTATGGATCCGGGCTTGAGGTGGATGCGGTTTAGCTAAGGGGTAGAGGTGTTGGGAGGGGATTATAACCCCTCCACCCCTTTGAGCTGTGCGGTTCCCCTAGGAGTTGCACGAGTCTTTTGAAGAAAAAGGGGAGTTGAGCCGCCCCCCTCTTGGAGCCGCCGCCACCGCTTGTGTGCCAGAATTCGAAGGCTGCCGTTGAGGAATTTTCTTCTCCTTTCTCTTTCCTAACATGTAAGTGGTTTCTTCCTTCCTTTCCCTTCTTTTCTTTCTTATTTTCTTGAGCCGCCTCTTGAAATTGAGAATTATTGTTGTTTTCCGTTTCTATAGACGTGGGTGTTGTTTTTCTCATGTTGCCATGAAAGAGGAGGCCCGAGGATCCCCTTTGTGGTGTGGTAGCCCTAGGATTATCCTCGGGGTGCTCGGCCAAGTTGGGAAAGGAGGCGCCCTCAAGGTGTTTGTGAAATTACCTAAGAGAGCATGTTTATGTTGATGAGTTTTAGATCCCTTGATTTGAATCTTTGCTATGTTCTCATGTTGTTGAATTATGTTTGATGTCAAAATTATGAATCTCAGCATGTTGAATCTATAATTTCATATGAAAAGTTTAGATCTTGATGGCATGAGTTATATTCTTGATTGTTCTTTAAATTGTGAAAGTATGAATCTTGATGTTGATGAAAGAACTTGATGCATGCTAACTATGTTTAGATGATAGGCTTTTGATTTAATAATCATTGTATATGATGGATGTGATCTGGTTTAGCAATAAAATATTTCGGAATGATTATTACTGTGATTTTCAGTTTAAATAATTAAGCATGCTGGAATTTAATCTTGCTGAAATTTCATGCTGGATTATTGTTAATGGTGCTGAGATTTGAATTTGCTATTATGATTCGTGGTGATTATCGAACATGATCGTGTAACCTATTATTTTAAACAAAAAACATAGTCTGGAACTATATGACACACTCTTGAAACCAAATTCGGCATGTTTAAACCAGAATCAAGCTCAAACAGTAGGCTGAAATTTTAAATTCCAGAAATAAAACCTAATTGCAGGAATTAAATTTTTAATTGCAGAACTAAAAATTAAAAATTTAAGGGGCAGAATAAAACTGCTAAGAGACAACAAAATATAAATTCATGAAGTAAAACCCTATGGGTAGATGATGTTGCAGACCTAAGACATCGGGAAGAGGTATATGTTGATGAGATGATTTCCAGAAAGGACGTTCTTATGACACTGTTTCTACACTTGACTTGGGTCATGCTTTGGCGCCGTTTGTCTCATGAATGGTGGAGAGGCTCGAATATGAGTTGGATCGGGGGCCTAGGTCCGGAAGATTGGATGAGCGAATCCCAACCTGTGATTTATTATTTTCGGTTGGATGGGCGAATCCCAACCGTTATTCAATTTCTTAGGTTGGATGGGTGAATCCCAACCTTAATATTATTTGTAGTTGGATAGGCGAATCCTGACCCGGTTGGATGGGCGAATCCCAAGCATTACACTCTTATTCACTATTGTGTGGTTTGGTTGCCTTAGGGCATGTGTAGGTCGAGTGGCCTGTTGTGTATTCACTATTATGTAAATGGGATGCCTTTGGGCATGTGTTGGGCAAGTGGCCTGATGGGTAGCCATACCACTAGACTTGCATTTCCTGCATGTGGCAGATGCATTCACTTTATTATGTGGTTGGTTTGTGGTGGGAGTTGATAGAATCGCTCACTGAGTTCCTTTGGACTCACCATTGTTTTCTTTTTATTTTTGCAGAGCCTGACCAGTGAGGTAGGGGCCGGAGCACTTGGCGCAGCTGGAGGGCAGAGGGGTACCATTGATCTCATAGCAGCCAGAGTTTAGGGGTCGTAGTCAAATATTGTTAGTGGTAGATCATGCACTTGATGTATTTAGCATATTTGGAGTTGTAGTCCTTTAGGACAGCTAGTTGTGTTCATTTGAGATTATGTTTTCTTTTTTATAAAAAATTGTTAAACCTTAATTGTTTGTTTGGACGTTACCTAGTTGTAGGCTTCTTCTTTTTTTTAAAAAAAATGAAAACTTTATTTCGATTTCTAAGATGGACATGTTATTTATATATATGTTTGATTTTTCGCTATGTTTCATATTTAGTTGACATGTGCATTGGATAGGCTGTGCGGTATATACATGTATACCTTGGCCGGTCACGTAACCCTAGGATGGGGCGTGATAAAATCCTTGGCCACAACGCCACTACTTTAAACCTCAGAGCCCTTACAACGATCAAAACTCAGTTTCTCGCCAATCTGACTAGTCGGCCCAAGACCCTACTAACAACTACCAAGCAGGTAAATTTCATATCTTTTTGGCATAGACATGCAACCAAATTCTATACAGATCCTCGGCGATCGAAAAGCTGACCAAGCTCAACAAAAGCACTGTAATGATAAATAAAAATCAAACTTTTAAAATCCCACAAAGGGAGTATTCTCACTTACAAACACACGAGGGGAACATTACAAATAGAAAAACAAACTACAAGAGCATGCTTGCAAAATGAGCCAAGCCGCACTCAAGAAAACCATTGACTCGGGTATCCGCTACTAGGTTTTATCGCCATATGCAGACTTCGTCGCAACACCTCCCGTGACCCGAGAGTTGAGGGGCAAAGAGGGGGGAGATGAGAGCCCCGACTTTGCAAACCTAGAATCATGGACAAGATCCCTGCTAGCCAAGAAGACAACTCGCAGCGACAAAGACCACTTCACGAAAAGCCCGACACGTGGTAAGGACCTACAACAGGAACCCCACATCCTTCCTTCCTTCTCTAAGCTCGGCAATATGAATCCACGACAATCTATGAACCACTCACTACCAACTCAAAAACATCATCCGGAGGGACAGTAACTTTCGAAACTTCCCACTTCATGTTCTCTAATGCATACAATATGCAGGGGCTATTTATAGGCCTGAAACAAGAACCGTTAGTTCAACGAACGACCCCACTTCCCCACAGACGGAGCCACGTTCTGCCAACTTACAGCTGGCGTGCAGTGCATTGGAAACTGCTTACCGAATCTTTACTCATAATTATTCTCCTGTCAAACTATATCTAGCATACAGCTGGCAAACACACGAAAAGCACTTTCCTCTCCTGTATGACCATCACATTCAGCTTGGATAATGAAGAGTCGCGTAAAAGGACCCATACCCTACACGTGACAATGACTCAACCGACGTCTCCCCATCCGGTCGAGGTCAAAAGCTAAAACCACTTAGACCTCGACACGAAGTCCTCCAAACTTCGGCCAAGCTCAGGGCACTACTAAAAAAATGGCTTTTTGCGATGGTGCATTTATGACGGAACAGGATGCGATGGTAGATGCGATGGGTCTGCGACCGCCGTCCATTGGGGTCGCGGACTGGAAATGGGGCGACGGCATTGCGATCGCCTTGAGTAGCGATGACACTGCGATAGCCTCGAGTGCCGTCGCAACATGGCGACGGTTTGGTGACCATTTGCGACCGTCACGTTGTGACTGCTTATTTGCGACCGTGAAGGCCGTCGCAAAATGTTATTAAATTCCCCGCCCAAGCCCTTTTTTTTCACTTCCCCTGTTCGATCAACCCTCTCACTCGTTCTCGATCTCTGCAACCGCACGCCGATCGCCACCCATTGTTTGTTGGCCGCAGCCCGCCGCAAGTAGGCCACCTGTCGAACCCTAGGCGACGGCTAGGTCATTCTTATATGATATCATAACCTAGCCGACGACTAGGTTATGCGATTAATTGATTGGTAACTACTACATTGTGAATGTATTAAAAGAGTGTTGAAGAGTGTGTGTTGTCAGGGGAACATGTTGGTGAGGAATCTATGTTACCTCACCAAAGGGCTCGTAAGGCTGTAACTATTTAATCTTAGCCTATATAATAATTATGTCTCGTTATAAAGTTTTAGTCTTGATGAAGCCTAAGAAGTAAATTTGAGTATCTCAAATTTTATGGGTACACAATGACAAGTTACTTCTAACTGAAAGTGATGGAGTGGGAATGCTTACTATCTACAAAACTTTGCTTGTGAAATTATACATTAGCTTGTGAAATTTATCTTATGTCTACAAAACTTTGCTTTTTTCCTTTTTTCCTGAAAGTGATGGAGTGGGAATGCTTACTGTCTGAAAGAGAATGTGCTTTTTCTTTGACCACATCCACTGCGGATATAACTGTGGAGACAATAGGAAGTTAATGGAGTTTGACTGACCTTTAATTTACAATTTGACAAGAGATTAACTTCATGATTTTCTTAATGATTAGTTACAAAGCATATTCTAGAAGTGTAAATTAAAATATTTTAATTGACCAAATTTAATGCTATGCACTACCATTTGATGATGACTCTAGAAGTCAGAAATTCCATATTGTCTCATATAATTGATTAAGTTTTAATCAGTTTAGTTTAAATTCTGAAATTTTCTTGTAGGTGAGCAATCTCTTGGAGTTACTGGTGCTTGTTCATCTGCTAGTTTACGTGTGCAATCTCTATTGAAGGAGATTAAAGAGGTACTCCATCGTTGCTTCATGTCCTTAATGTCGGTTAGAAACTTTCCGTATTTAAATGACCATACAAGTTATTAGTTATTATACTATTCATATATACCCATTCGGATAACTTTTCCATTTGAAACAGAACTAACCTACATGGAAAACATAACCCTCATCATGAAGCAATAAGGCCATCTAATTTATTTTCAAATGTAGAAATAAATACCCATACCTATTTAATTAGTTGTTAAATACTTCATCTTATACTGCGAAGCAAATAATGGGTTTGTTCATTCTAGTCTTTTTCTTATTTAAATTGTGGCATTTTCTTCTTAGATAGCATTCTGACCCAGTGACCCAGTGACCTAGATTATTCATGATTTATTCTCCAGTACTATGTAAATTAAGTTGGCTCTTGAAATCAAAACTTATACTATAGCTTTCAAATTCCTTCGTAGAAGTCTAATGCTATCAAGTGTGACTTTAAGATTTATTATGCCAAATTGGTGGAAAATCTGAAAGTTGTTAATAAACTTGTACCCTATTCTTTAATTCATGGGCCTGATTTATTCAATGAACATGAATTTTGATATTGAGAAATTGATGGATAGTCCAAAACCCAAATTCCATATAGTAGTAGTAAGTGTTGCATTGCAGCTACTGCAATTCCTATTAGGCCATCTTGACATTTATGTCTCCTTTGGGCTAACTGACATGTCCAACACAGACTAGATTTGTTGAAAACTAATCCAACAGGGATTGAACTTATCAAGGTAGGCTCAAAAATCCTCTTAATCTATAGGAGCTTCTTTGGAACAGTTAGTATGTCATGAACTGTAAACTTTGGAACAGTACGTTAGGCATGCCTTTTGTGTTTATGGCTGTCAAGAACTTAGGATGTCATGAAGTATTTAACTATGTAGAGAGTCCCATAAACTATTTTCTATCAGTTTCAATTCAAGACCATGCAATAAGCAAGTAGTTTGGTTTGACAATGTCAAAAATTAGCTTTAAGTACAATTTTATAAGCAAGTCCATTGAATTGCAATTAATTTGTCGATATAATTTTAGGATTGAAATTAAAATAACATTATGATTCGCGAGTTGATAAAGTGACACGAACTTACCGACCGTTGGATCATAATTTTTTTACAATACCTTAGATCCATTCGGATATCGTATCGTTGTCTATAAGAAGTACAAAACTTATATATTCTTTACGATTTCTGAATTATCCTTGATCGGACAGTTTGGGATCAAAATTATTTTACTTGCAGTTAAATATTTTTTTTAACATTCGTTTCAGTTTGAAATTCTAGCAGATATCCCTTGTTCTCTAAGTATGCGCCCAGATGATATGCATACTTAGAGAACTGTAGGGAATTGCTGCCGGAATTTTGATTGAAATTGAATGTTAAAAAGAATATTTAAATGCAAGTAGAATAATGTAATTCCCGAATGGAATAGGACCACCCCGCCTATGAAGATTTCTAAAGAAGTAATTGTTGTGATATATCACGTACAACATCATGACGGAAGATCGTAGTTGGATGTACCGGCGGATGTACCGTGGAGGTTTACTTGAAGAATTCAATAGCGGTGTTCAAGAATTTTTGAACTTCGCATATTCAAATCCGCAAATTGTCAGTGTTGACAAATTAAGATGTCAGTGTCGTCGGTGTGTCAACTTGTTTTTCCTAGACCGACAGGAAGTGTCATTGCACCTATACAGAAATGGTTTTATGAATCGTTACTATTTGATAGATTTCATACGGGGAGTCAATCATAGGCATGTCATCGTATGAATTAGGAGGCCAGTAATCTAATATTGGATCGTCGTCTGCAACTCATACAACATCCGTTGAGCAGCCGTATCGAAATATGGTCTTGGATGCTCTGGGCGGTCGTGAATTTCAAAGGTTGCCAAAGCCTCACACAGAATTAGAATGTCAGTCATCAAGTACTGAATTGACAATGGATATAGAGTGTGAGTCACAAGTAGAACCGAAAATTCAAATGGAGTTACGAAATCCAGAAGCAACACAATTTTATGATTTACTGAAAGCTGTAGATGAACCATTGTATGAAGGCTGTGATGAATATTCAAAGTTGTCAATAATGACTCAAATGTTAAACATTAAGTCTGACTGCAACGTAACTGAGATAGCATATAATCAATTTTCCAAGATTTTTCACAAAGCGTTGCCTAAAGATAACAAACTGGAGAACAGTTTCTATAAGACGAAAAAGATGATGAAGAGACTTGGTCTAGGGTATCAAAAAATTCATGCATGTCAGAACAACTGCATTCTCTATTATCGTGAATACGCAGACTTGACCCATTGTCCAACATGTGAGCATCCTCGGTACAAAGAGAAATCTTCGAGTAGGCAGAAAGATATACCATTTAAGGTTCTTCGGTATTTCCCGATAATTCCCAGATTGAAGCTATTGTTCATGTCTGAAAAAATAGCCCAACATATGATATGACATGCTAAGAGTCGTGATCCGAATATTATGACTCACCCGTCTGACAGTGAAGCATGGAAACATCTTGATCGATGTTATCCATCATTTGCAAGTGATCCTAGAAATATCAGACTAGGGTTATGTACTGATGGGTTGAATCCATTCGGTCAATCATCCACTTCATATTCTATTTGGTCGGTGCTCCTCACAGTCTATATTTTGCTGCCGTCGATGTGCATGAAAGATGATTTCATATTTTTTAGTATGGTAATCCCAGGACCAATGGGACCAAGAAAAGAATTGGATGTGTTCCTTCGACCGTTAATTGATGATTTAAAGAACTTGTGGGATGACGGAGTCATCACTTATGATATTCACCAAAAAAGGAACTTCAACTTAAGGGCCGCATTGTTGTGGACAATTAGTAACTTCCCGGCATATGCTATGTTGTCTGGTTGGAGCACACACGGGAGGCTTGGTTGTCTGTATTGTATGGAACGAACAAAAGCATTCAGTCTTCAGCATTCATACTTTGACTATCATCGTCAATTTTTGCCACTTGATCATCCATACTGAAGAAATATAGATAAATTCATCAGGGGCAGAGTGGAAAAAGATGGACCACCTCCGCGTTTGTCTGGTGATCAAATGTTAGCTTGGGTTTCTCTAAAAAATTATATTCTGGGAACTGCCTTACTGGAGCTCATTACTAGTTCGGCACAATTTGGATGTGATGCACATTGAAAAGAATGTGTTTGAGAATATTTTTAATACAGTGATAGATTTTCTAGGAAAAATAAAAGATAATATGAAGGCAAGAATGGACTTAAAAATATATTGCAAACGTCCAGATTTATATCTATAGGAGGTAAATGACAAACAAATGAAACCGAAAGCCTCTTATGTTCTCAGTAAGCAACAACAAAAAGATATTTGGTAGTGGGATAAAAGATCTCAAATTACCGGATGGCTATGCATCTAATTTAGCTCGATTCGTCAAGGTAGATGAAGGTAAAATATCAGGAATGAAAAGTTATGATTGTCATGTGTTCATGCAGAGACTACTCCCTATTGTATTCCGCGATATTTTACCAAATAAAATTAGGGTCCGTTAACCGAGCTTAGTTTGTTCTTCAGAGATATCTGCGCCAATGCCCTCCGTATCGAAGATATGGAAAAGCCATAAAAAAAACATTGTAGAAATTCTTTGCAAATTAGAGCATACATTTCCACCTGGATTTTTTGATTTGATGGAGCATCTACCGGTTCACTTAGCATACAAGGCAAGAGTTGGTGGTCCAGTTCAGTATCAGTGGATGTATTTATTTGAGAGGTATATGTAGAGGTTAAAAAGGAAAATAAAATATACAGCTGCGGTGGAAGGTTCAATAAGTAAAGCTTATATAATTCAGGAGATATCAACTTTCTCTTCTTTCTGTTTCGAGTCCAATGTGCACACAAGGTTGACTCGTCTTCCCCGAAATGTTGATGGGTGAAATGTGAACGTTGTAGGTTTTCTACCAATATTTTGTTCTCCTGGTCGTCGTTTGGGCTCACGTCCACCGAGATATTTAACTGAAGATGAGTACCATCTTGCACAATTATATGTACTGATGAATTGCCCCGAGGTTGATCCTTTCACAAACACCGAATATATCCGAGGAAGAATCACAAGATAAACGTAGCATAGAATTTCCAAATTGGTTCAAAACTTGGTTGAGTGAACATATTCAAGAAATATACAACAAATTACTCGAGTTAGCATGTGGACCGTCACGACTAGTCTTATGCTATAACGGGTACTTTGTGAATGAATATAAATTTCATACAAAGGAGTACTCAACCACAAAGAAGACAATGAATGCTGGTGTTTGTGTCAAATGCTCCACTTGGATTGATTGTGATTGTGATTTCTACGCACTGCTTGAGTAAGTACTTGAGCTTCAATATGTTGGGTGCAAAAAAATAGTGATATTCAAATGTCACTGGTTTGACACATCATCTCGAGGAAGTCAAATTCATCCAAAGTATAAGCTTGTTGATGTTAATTTCAAATCAAAGTTAGCATCGAACGAGTCTTTTATTTTGGCATCACAAGCGCAACAAGTATATTATGCAAAATATCCGGGCAGACTAAGAGATAGATTGAAATGACGGGCAGTGTGTAAGACTAAGGCATGATTGAGGATTGATCCAATGGCAGAGGATAATGATACTACAAGATTTGTATTAGGTGATTTTTATCAAGAGGATGATCCTCCAATAGTTGAAGTTGTGGGTCAAACACTTGAAGTTGAAAATTTAGTCGTTGGACAAGGTCTGGCTGAAGAAAGTATTGATGTTGAACTAGATGATGCAGAAGATGAGAATAGTTGTGAAGAAGAAGAGACAAGTGAAGAAGAAAACGACTCAATCGATTATTATTCAGATGATATCGATGATTAATGTGTAATATATTTATATTTCATCTTTTTTCTATTAATTTATACTATATTATTGGTTGACATCACTAATCAATATTTATATATGTAGATGTCGCGTGCCCGTTCTAGGATTCATCGCACATGTTATCTCTACCGCCGTCGCCGCCCACAACAGCACCACCACCACCTGCACCAGCCGTGGTAGATGTTGTACCACCACCAGCTCGAGGTCGTCGTAGGCCTCGTGGGCCTAATCGTGGGGGTGATGCACCTTCATCGTCCGACCAGCGTCGTGGGCCGAATGGTTTAAAGTAAGTAAACTAATTATTTATTATAATTGTTAATAATTAATTGTTACTTATAATGTTATTATACTTGAGTTGTAGCTTTTAGCAGGATGATGTTGCCCGCACTATGACCATTATGCTTAAGAGTTATTTTCATGAGTCGTGGACTTCATGGACCAGGGTGTCGGATCATTATCAAAATTTATTATGGAATGAGTTCGAGGTACGTAGTTCAAGTTCAAATTGATTTCTTCATGGACCATTATGCGAAATTAAAAACCCTTTGTGTTGATAAAAATATTATAAAAAATATATCAAATATGTATAAGGCACATCTTCTCCAAAATTCAAAAACATTTCAATCACATGTTACCAAACCCAAAAGAATGAAACCTTGTCACCAAACAAACAGGTACCCTTCTTATGAGGAATTGAAGCAAAGATAAAGAAGCTTACATCTCAATATCCAAATTAGAAGCCAATGCATACTCTCATTGGCATAAAAACAACACATAATGTTCAATGACACACATAGAACTGATAACTAAGTCCTTCCAAGTATGGCCATATTGTATGTCAGCTCACATTGTTACTACGGACTGTTACAACCACAGATGCTATTTTTGGTTAGAACCATTTTGACCCCTTTGTAAACTTCTATAAATTTCCTCTCCTTCTCATTCAGTTTCACCATCTCTTTCTACTAGCAACTTAAATAATCATTTAATTTACTTTCATATATTGATTACTATGTTTGGGCTTATAGTTTTTCAGATGAACCATGCAATGTAATTGATTGTTCACTTCACTATCAAAATACCATGTTCCATCCAATATTAACTCATTTTGGGTTATAACTAACTAATGTACTTTTCAGATGAACCAAGCCTTATGTGAGTAGATTGGAAGAATCAGGGTTCACTACAACCCAACCAACCTATAGAGACATAATTAGAGATAAATTAGATTTTTATTTCTAAATCTTCACATTTAGAGACTAATAGACACAAAATTTATCCCTAATTAGCCTCTAACAATAGTTTTAGAGTCAAATCAATTAAGTAATATGTTGCTGATGTTTTTATAGCTTAGACTCAAATCAATTAAGTGACTCTGTTGTTGTTATTTCTATAGATCTTTAGAGACTAATTATGAGCAAATTTTGTGTCTATTAGTCTCTAAATGTGAAAATTTAAAAATAAAAATATATTTTATCTCTAATTTTGTGTCTCTATAGGTCAATTATGTTGTAGTGGTTAATCCAAAGCATCCACCTTGGTATGCCTTGAAGCATAATAGCTCATTTGGTGTACTGATTGGTGTGGTACCAATCCCATAGAATATAAGTATTGGTAGTCAGGTACAGATACATTAAGGTTCCTATATCCAACTTTGTGTTTTTGGTGGCCACTTTCTAGAGAGCTTAGGTGACAAGCGTAGATAATTTTGAAAACTCAAATGTCTTGATTTTCGATGCCAAATTAAATCATCAAAATTGAGGTTTCAATCCAAGTTTTCTAGTAAATTTAAATGTGAGGACCCAGTGTGAACAACTAAACTGAAAATAGGTACAGTCATGCTTCGTGAACAGTGCAAGAAAGTCATGCCATGACTTCGTGAGCAATGGAAGAAAGTCATCTTTGGGCATGCATTATCAATTCACTTTAATTAATCTTGAACTTGTCATATATAGGCAATATTATTCTTATAGGATGATATTAATTTTGTCTTATTCTTTTATTGATGATTGGACTTGTTTTTTGTTTCAAGTTAATGAATTAGTACTCTCTTTGTTGTCCGATGTTTCTAAGCATTTGTTATTGGATACTTTATATAAAGGCAATGAATTAGTTTCACTTTGTTTTTTTTTGTTTTTTTTGCTGGTAACAGTATTGCAGCCCAACCTTTTTTTGATAAAACTATCTAATCATTTTCATTTATTATCCTTCGGGCATGCCTTGTAATGAGTATATCCATTAATTTCTCAAATCTGTGTCCTTTGAGTGGAAATAGAACTAATTGACGATATAGATTTTCTACTCTTTATTTGTTCAAAATTCTTGAACTTTATATTCTTTTCTTAGAGTTGTGTTAATAGAACTAGTTGATGATATCATCTACAAATTATGTCCCGTAGTCTGCCTAGTTTCCTCTTCTTATTGTTGGACCAATTTGTTTTGCTTTTTTCTGGCTTGTGTTGATTGTCACTCAAAATATATTCCAGACCTTGAGAGTAGTAAAGGATGTATTGTTATTTCTTTTTGTATTAATATTTTTCTTTTTGTAGCTCCGATACACATGGGATCCCGCCATTTAGACTCAGGTGGAGGATGCTTGGGAAGCTTACAATGAAATTTTTTTCAAGGATATCCTCCATCGTGAGCGGGATGAGGCGCGGGCAAATGTAGACGGTAATCGGGATACGCCTATGGATGCGCTGAAGGGAAATGAGCTCAATTGGACAACGAACAACATATGAGATCAACTATGTAACATCTGGGCGTTCGAGGAGTGGCAGGGTGCCTCCCGAATGGCGCACCGGAACCGGATGACGTTAGTTAAGGGATCTGTGGCCCAACATACCGGTGGGTCTATCCCATTTACTAGTCACGAGCGTCGCATGGTAAGTAATTTAATAATAGTTATTATTATTTATTATTATTATAGAAAAACTAATTATATTTATTTTATTGCAGGGGACGCTCATTCCGGCTGATCCTTTGAGGGTCTTCGAGGAGACTCATAGATATAGACATGGTACTCGCCGGGGTGAGTTCATCAGCGGGAGGCTGGAGACGATCTTGGTAAGTTTATATTTAATAAAGTTCATATTTTAAAAAATATATATTAGTGCAATTATGTATAATTTATTTAATTAATCAATCTTTAAAGGCAATGTATACTGAGTTGGTGACTTAGTGGGGAGGTGATCCTGCGCAGCATCAATTTGATGTTGACGCATGGATGCAGGTGACAGGAGTCGACCACGGTCGTGTATATGGCATTGGCACAACGGCCCACGCACGGACGTTGTTGCAGCCACATGGTGCGGGGTCGTCTGCCTTCACCTCTTCTACCGTTGGTCCATCAATATCACATGCGGGCCAGGATCGATTTGCAACCTGAGAGGCTTCGCACGCAGAATTATAGTCTTCTCACGCAGCCTTAGAGACTTCTCATGCATGCCTCATCAGTGAGGTGGCCGCTATGTGGCCGCTATGATAGAGGGAGTACATGTCACATATTGCTTCTTCCATGCCAGGTGCTTTGGCCCCTCCGCCTCCCCCGTCATTCAACGCGACGCCAGCTGATGCCCTCCCGATGCAACCCCTCTCCTCGCCGCATCCCTTGCCGCCACATGATGCACTTCATAATTGATGTATACTTTATTTTCTCTTTTGATTAAATATGTTTTGATACGATGTAAATATTACATTTTGATATAAATATGTATCAACATTATAATTTGATGTCTTGAATATTCCCTCGTGGTAGCATTTTGATATAATTTGATGTGTTGTATATTCCCTCGTTGTGGCATTGCATTTTGATATAATTTGATGTCAAATATTGTAAACAAGCATTTTTATAAAAAATAGTATTATAAATTATTATTTTTTAAAAAATACACCTTTGCGATGGTTGTGTGACCGCTCGACGTCGCAAAAGGTATATCGAACTAGTCACCAAAAGCGGTCGCAATTACAATTGCGACCGTTATGCGATGACAAACGCAGTCACAGAACCTTCGCGGATATAATATTTGCGACTTGTGCGGATATAATATATGCGACGACAAACGTAGTCGAACCCGATAGCCCGGTTCCAATGGCTCGATTTGTGCCTAATAGCCTGATTTTGATTTATTTTTTTTGTTATCGTGCTAACGGGCCGGGTTGGCCTATTTACTATTCGGGTCGTGCCAGGTCGGGCACGATTTTTGTTCGGGTCGGACCAACTCGGCCTGATATCACTGACCTAACACGAATTGCCGAGTTCAATAGGAGTTCAACATAATTTTGATGCAAATAACAAGCAAATAGAGGCAGAAAGGTAAATATGTCATTTTACCCAACAATAATTCATTGACTACAATGAAATCGATCCAACTCAGAATAGTATTATTTTATACTCTAAATCACCATTTAGTTTAGTACAATACTATTTTATATTATTTAATTATTTATCATGTCACACCCCAATTTCACACTGGTGTGACCAGCCAGGATATACAGGTATACCCCGAAGCTTTACTCAACCACAAATCACAAAGACAAACCAAACTTTTATTTCAAATTCCACCAACTAACAAAAGGTTATAAACTAAACAATTCCATCCTTTGTTAAAGAAAGCGCGGAAACGTGAATGTCCAATCGAAACAAACTTTAAAGAGTGTTTGAAACAATAAATGAAATAAAGAAACCATAAATGAAATAAAGAACAATAAGTCTCGATACAGGACTCTCTTTAAACTTGATCACTATCCTAACTCTAACTTCGACTTGTCACGAGGTCTGCCCTAGACATGCCGCTCCCAGCTGCGCTACTCAGACACTCCAGTGTTACTACTAGTTCTGACCTGGTGCTAAAAAAAACAACAAACAAAAAGTAAGTCCATATTGGACTTAGTGAGTGGCCCGGTCCTGAGCCTACCACAGTCACTGGTTAATAGTTATATGAAAAGCATAATAACCACATAATAGATAATTTCACAATACAATGAATAATTTCTTAAGTCTAGAGTTAAATTCTTTATCTATGTAATTCCAAAGTAGTCCATATATAACTCATACAGAAAAGAAACCACATATTTACACCAGCATATTTCCAAACAATACGAGTCGGTCACTAGGACATGCCTAGTGAGTTTTCCGCCCATGGTTCCTGAGCTAGGCAGGCCCTCTAGCCTTAGTAACCCCAATTGATTGGGAAAACCCTCCAATCAGTGCCACTCCAGGTCGGTCGCCAGTGTGGTTCGCTGATGAGCTTCCCGGTCCACACCTCCTCCGCTAATCTGCCCAACCAAATCCCCCATTCCATCCACAAACACAAGTATATTATATATGAGGAATACACCAACAATGTATACACATCAAATCTAGCCAGTTCGTTCAAATTAAATGTTACCAAGAACAGGCTTAGTAATAGAACATAGCTAGACAAGTATTCTAGATACTATAATTAAACATATCTGTAAACACCCCAATTCATACTAGAACAACATTTAAATGCATAACAGCAGATGAAAACATTTGCATAAACCACCATGAAATTTATATTTAATAAGAAACTATACTAATTGACTTTAAGGCTTTACCTACTGATATTTATACTAAAATCAAAACCAAGGTTCACCCACATAATTACAAGATTAAAGGACTACTCCATCATTCCGATTTAACCAAATTATAGAACCTACTTATCAAGACTAATTACCAATCAATTAGCAAAGAAGTATATATATGCTTAACTAAACAAAGTTTCAATCTATTCCTCTTAATAGTCGGCACTATCAAAAAGAACCATTTACAACACCTAATTCACCAATACACCTACAGTTCAAACTTAATCAAACATAGATTAATTATTTAGCATTTCCCTCTACTCCTTCCTATCTCATTCGGCTACAAGAAGAACATAATCTGCTGCCATTCCACAATTTCCACAGCACTCAATTGCTACAATTAGCCAATTCAATCTACTTGTCAAGAGCAGTAATCATACAAACAACAAGAAATTTATTTATCAGGAAAGCTTCAAAACACCTTTGGCAGTGAGCGGCTACACCACTCTATGTTCCACAATGCATAGCAATTGGACGCAATAAATCCAAAATTTCATTAAGAATCGATACAGAAATCTCCCATCAAACCCAATTGAAAGAACACTTAACATCCTCAAGGAAATCCCCACTTCTTCATGACAAGATGCGGCAAGGTGAGAAAGAAAGAATGGATTTGGGCAATGATTTCCACTCACCGGCAAGGAAAGGCCAAGGGAAGACCGATGAAAGCTGGCGTTAGCAACTGGTCCGGCGGCGAATCCTCGTCTGTCGCCCTCTCAAATATCGCTGCCTTCTTCTTCTTCTTCTATTTCTTCCTTTTTTACGATTCTACCCCTCACTTAACCCAACCGCGGTTTCTACCTAACTCGACCCACAGTTGTCCGAATTGGGTTCCGATCGAGCCATCGGACTTGACTCAACCAACAATCCAGAACATCAAATAAAATAAAATACTAAACACGCGAAAAAAAAACCTCACCTTAAATCATATTATCTGGCACTTCCTTCGACCCGCTCGAATACGCATCCACATCGTCCCGTTGAAAATAATTAAATTAAATTATAAAAATTGCGGGTATAACATATCAACATAAATTAATAATTTTTAATTATTATATAATATCAAAAAATACAAAAAATCTATCAAACGACATCAAATCTAAAATCTAAAACTATAATCATATTCAGCACGTGAAAACATACAACTTTGGTATTTATCTTGTGTCCATCCGATGACTCTAAGTCGTTCAAATTAATTATTTTCTAATACTTAAATTATTGCATTTGCAGTCCACAATCTTGTATTGTGGGCTTTTTTAACTGCAATTGCTTTTGCACCCTGCAAATGATATTGCAAACGCAAGATGTAAATAATAAATGCAGTAAAAGTTTTTTACAACTAATCAAATAAATTAATTTGTCTATTTGCTACGAGTAGAGTTGCAGCATTTACACTTGCGGACAATCAAATACTAAGAGAAAAACCAAAAATCTAATCTTGGTTGAGAAACTTTATGGTCTATTTACTTTGATGGAGGGGAGGTAATTGAATAGAATAAAAAGTAATATATATATATATATGAGTTTTTTATCCGATGTACCCCGCATATAACATCAATTTTATATTTTTAAAACTTTAATGTTCTAATCGAAACAGTAAACAAATAAGGAATTAAAATAATTTTTATCATATTCTGGTTAATCCCATAAAACAAACATGAGTTTATATAGATCACACAATTGAATCTAGTATATTTTTTGTCGGATTAGAATTCAAATTTGCTTATCCAAATCAATATTTAAACGAATAAAAAAACGTAAAAGAATATGACCCAAATTAATATTTATATTTAAAACTAAATTTAAATTAAAAATTATGACTTATTTTGATGAAAAATATTTTTTAACCACAATACATCTTTTATATTTTTAAAAAATATTTTATGAATTAATTTTTTTAATTATAAAGCTATTATGGACTTTGGGCAAAAAATTTTAACTTACTGGAGACTTGTGTCCAAAGCCTACAAAACTAATTTTTAATTAAAAATAGTGAAATATTTTTTGTCCAAAATATTTTGATCGACTCTAGCACATCTTTTATATCACATATATATTTTTTGTGAATAATATTTTTTATAATCATAAAATTATTATAACTCATTAGAGACTTTTGTGCAAAGTTTATAATTGTTTCATAATTTTTTTTAAAAAATATTTGAACTGATGAAATAATTTTTTAGTGATACAAAAGATGTACTATGATCCAAAAAAGTATTTTGCATCAAAATATTTCATAATTTTAAATTTATATTTAAATCTATAGACTTTGTGCAAAAATCTTTAATACATTAGAGAGTTTGAAAATATATTTTTATACTCTAATATCTCATTTTTATCATAAAAATATTATTTTTTGGAAGACAAATAAATATTCTATACTAACAGATATGATACCTACACAATGAGTCAAATACAAGACAAAAAATCTACATCTAAATAGTTCACATTGTAGCCAGTAATTTTCACAAGGATAATATAATCCGACTCGTCGACCATCTTCATATTATACTAACTAGTTGAGAGCCGCGCGTTGCGCAAATATATATAAATATAAATTTATTTTGATAACCATGAAGAATCAAATAAATTTATATAGTATAAATTTATTAATTTTGTAATATTGTATATAATATTTTTTTTGAATAGATATACTCGTGCGTCGCACAATTATGTATGTATATAATTAAATTATAAAATTGTTATAAAAAATATTTTAAATTAAATTTTATTTTTCAATAATAATATTCATATCTAAATAATTAAGAGTAATAATAAATATCACATATATGAAAATTTATAAGTGTAGATAAAATAGTAAATATTAGTTTAATATAATTTATATAATTGTAAAAGTAAAAATATATACAAATATCTTTTAAAATATGATTTTTTTAATTTCTTAAATTCACCCAACACATTAATATATTCGTAAAATATAAAAATAAACTAAAACTCTATGTAATTAACTTTTTATGTTTAAATATTTTATTCTAATATATATACTCATGTGTTGCACAATTATATATGTATAGTTAATTTGTAAAATTATTATAAAAATTATTTTAATTTAAATTATACTTTTCAATAAAAATATTCATGCTTAAATAATTAAGAGTAATAATAAATCTCACGTCTAAAAATATATATAAGTGTATACAAATATCTTTTAAATATGATTTTTTTTATTTATTGTAAAAATTCACCAAACAAATTAAACTAAAACTCATTGTGATTAACTTTTTTGTTTATATATCAATATTCTAATATTGGTAATTTAATTATTTTTATTCATTTTTTTTCAATTTCACATATTCATCTTTAATAATTAAACCATTCATTTATTAATTAATAACAATTTGATTGATATTTTTATTTGATATTATTTAATAGTAGTAAATAATAAAATTAAAATATATGGCCAAATATATAATTAAAAATAACAAAATAATAAAACTATTTTTAGAAAATCTAAAAAAAATATAGATCCAAATATATAGTAAATAATTAACATTAAAATTTTAAAATAGTATATTCTAAAAATTAAATTGTAAACATTTATTTTACTACTTAATTTAAACTAATTTTTTGTTATAAATTTTAAATCCTATATAAAATTAGATGTAAACTATACAAATAAAGTGGAATAAGTGTAGATAACTAAATTAAAAATAAGATATTTTAAAATATATAATTTTTCTATAAAATTTAAAAAAATATAAAAAACAATTTTTTTACATTAGAATATATTTTCAACAATAATTTAGTAAATACATAATTATTAACAACAAATAAATAAAAGAAATATATAAAAATAGTGTAAAATTATAATCATAAATGAATAAAATGTTAATAAGATGTATAAATATAGAATCAATGTTAGTATCATTTAGAGTTAAAAAATTTAGTTCAATACGTAATAATGCTTCTATATAATTATACACATTTGCTTAAAATATATTTATTTTTAAGTTAGTAATTTTTTAATAAAACTTCTTATGGCAATGATATTTTACATGAATATATATATATATTAAACAACAAAAATATATAAGAAAATAAAAATGAAAAATAGTAACATTTTTACGGATAAAAATCAAATATTATATATATAATATAATAAATTGAAACAAATTAGAAGAAAAAAAATTTAAAATGTCAAATATTATATATATAATATAACAAATTGAAATAAATTAGAAACTAAAAAATTAAATTATTTTAAACTAAATAAGTTTTAGGTAAAAATAGATTAAAATCTAGATCGATGATAAACAAAATATCTTCGTCAACACAAAGCTAATATTAAAAAAACAATTTTTCACATTTACAAACTAAATAAATTAATTTTTTGAACTAAATAAATTTTAGGTGAAAATAGATTAAAATCTGGATTAGTAATAAAAGAAACATCTTCACCAATATAAAGCTAATATAAAAAATAATTTTTTATATTTAAAAATATTTTCAACAATAATTTAGCAAATATATAATTATTTGCACAAATAGATAATATGTCTAATAATAAAAAAAGAAAATTATATTAAAATAGTGTAATATTATAATCATAAAAGAATAAAATATTAAGATATTTCGACAACAAAAATATATAAGAAAAGAAAAATTACGAATAGTAATATATTTGTGGATAAAAATTAAATATTATATATAATATAACAAATTAAAATAAATAAGAAACTATAAAAATTAAATTATTTTAAACAACATAAATTTTAGGTTATAATTAATTAAAATCTTAATCAATTATAAAGAAAATATCTTCGTCAACACAAAGCTAATATAAAAAAACATTTATTTTATATTTGAAAATATTTTCAACGATAATTAAGTAAATCTATAATTATTGGCATAAAAAATATAATAGATCTAAGAATAAATAAAGTAAAAAATATATAAACAGTGTAAAATTATAATCATATAAGAATAAAATGTTAAAAAATTTCAACAACAAAAATATATAAGAAAAGAAAATGTACGAATAATAATAATATAACAAATTAAAATAAATTTGAAACTAAAAAATAAAATTAGGTGAAAATATATTAAAAATTGTATCGATGAGAAAAAAATATCATTGTCAGCATTCGACTGAAATATGCGAAAACGGAAATATCATTGTTAGCGTTAGACTCAACTATGCTGTTTGGAAATTGAATGGAATAATAGCATGCAAAGAAGGTTGGCTTATGTGGGTATTTAAAGTAGGGGTGAGCATGGACCGGTTAATCGGTCCATTAGCAAAAAATAAACCAGTCCATTAACTTCTATTTTTCAAAAATATTAACCGTAAATCGGTCCATTAACTTCAGTTAACCGTCATTTCGGTTTCGGTTTTTTGATTCAGTTAACCAATAAATCAATTAGATTTTTTGCATTAAAGAGAGAAAAGAAAACATAGATATGAAGCATAGACATGAAGCATAAACTTAAAATGTACCATATAACATAGACATTTTCATTTTTTTTTTACAATTTTTTATAATTTTTATAATTTTTTATAATTTTTATAATTTTTTAAACTGTTTAGATTTTTATAATTTTTATATAGTTTTTTAATAGTTTTTATAATGTTTTTCAATTTTGTGATTTTATAAATCATTTTGGTAAATTTTTAAATTTTTTATTAAAAATTAATAAATTATATTGAATCTGTGTAATATCCTAGATATTTAATTTATTATTTTTTTCTGTTGCGTGTGTTTATCAGCCTAGCAGACTAGTTCGTGGTCGAGCGGAGTCGACTCATGGTCCGTAGTGAGCTTGCTAGCTCGGGTAAGTAGAATATAAATTTATGAATTTATGAAATTAGGCTTGAGTGATTGGAATTATTTTTAATTGTTGTGATGTTTGGATAATTATGAATTATGCCTACGTGGGTGCATTTAAATAGATGCTTATGATTTAATTATGTGTTTAATCAAGCCTAAATTAATTTAATTAAGTTTATCGGGTTAGCGGATTAGACTCGGCTTAAGTGGATGCGAGTTGGGCTTAAGTTAGAAGGGTTAGGGTTGAGGAGGAATTATAAAACCCCATCTCCTAAGTTGTGGCTCCAATTTTTGGAGCCACACAATTGTGAGAGGAGGAGCCAGCCGACAGCCCAAGCCGCCAGCCGCCAGAACCTCCTTCTCCTTCCCTCTCTCTTCCTTCCCTAGAAGCCAAGCCAACAGGAGCAGCCGAGCCGCCCTCTTCTTTCTCTCTCTCCCTCTCTCCAAGTTGGCGGCTTGGAGTGAGCCGCCGCCTCATCTTCTCCTTCTTTTGGGTCGAGCCGCCGGGGTTTGGAGCTAGAATCGGAGGCCGTCGATTGAAAATCTTTTTCCAATCCTCTTCCCTTTTCATGTGAGTGGTTTTATCCCTCCTATTCGGGTTTTCTTCGAATTTTCTTGAAGCCGCCTTGAAGATTCTTGATCTCGATGATGTTTTTTTGTGATTTTGAGATTTTCTTGGTTTCCATGCCATGTTTAGATTTTAAATTTTGATCTCATAACATGGCGTATATGTTTAATGGAAGATCTGTGATTTTATAATTTGATCTTGTGAATCTTGGATGCAACCTCATCTTAGAGTTCGAGATGT
Organism: Canna indica; assembly: GCA_034359265.1. Taxonomy (NCBI): domain Eukaryota; kingdom Viridiplantae; phylum Streptophyta; class Magnoliopsida; order Zingiberales; family Cannaceae; genus Canna; species Canna indica. The sequence continues at coordinate 9,498,371 of CP136894.1, read as the reverse complement.
TCTTGATGCTATAAGGAGTGCAGGAGTAAACGCCCTGGTGTTACTGAGAGACACCAGATGGGCAGATGATAGAGATGTTATCAGCTCTATGGAGATCGACCTTACAACAGGTACGCAACTGGCGTACACAGCACCTGACATTACTTTAACCTTACATGATTTTAGAGAGCACATTCAATTGGTGTTCCAGACTCACGACTATCAAGGCTGGCAGGGAGGAGAAAGTAACCTCCTACTCTCAAGATCTTTGATTGGGAGACTTTCTAATAGCAGCCACACTAACTTCCGATATAATGTTCAGCATGTGGCAGATCATCTAGCCAGCAGAGGAATCAGGGCAATTCCCGGGCAAGTAAGAACAACAGCAAGTTTGCAGGGAAGACGGTGGGTGATAAGACCCGCAGTCTTAACAAACACTCAAAATCCTCAAACTTCAAGGATCCAGACAAGAACTGACGGCACCTTAACTGTTCAATTTTCAGATTATGCTTTGACTACAGATACATCAAAGTCTGACAACCCGGAAGATGATGAGAACATGGACCATGAATTGGCCATGATGATGACCAGCGACTGGGATAGCTCGGATAATGAACACAGTGAATCCGAGGATGAGGAAGACAAAGATTTGGCAGTTCTTAGACACCTAATGTCACTCCAGCTCGAAGATGACATCGACAATGATGACATGCCAAAATGGGACACGTCAGAGGAATCTGACAAACTCATTGATGATGAAGAAAATGGGTGGAACCCATTTTTCTTTGAGGGGGAAGAGGAGGAACATGATGAATTCCAAGATGAATTCCAACCCCAAGAAGCTGAAGCTGAAACTGAAATTGCCTACACTGCAGAGATGGACTACCCCATCATCAGGCAATTAACAAAGAAAATTGAGAAGGAAAAGAAGACGGAGTCAGCGTTCTCTACAGCTGAGTCTTCTTTCACAAGGCTACCTAAAGAACCTATAATGGGACCAGCCATGTACCCACCAAGTTCGGGTACAAAGCCAAGAGCTCCTATTGGGAGCAACATCCCTACAATACATTCAAGGGTGAATAACCTGAGAGGAGGTTATTCAAAACAGCACAATGAGAAGTTTAACCTACCTTCTGCACAAGCTAATGTAGGAGTAATATTGGTTCTACCAGAGAGCGTAGGCCAATACAATGACGTAATCTCCAGATGGGAGTCAATTACGTTGAACTTGATAAATGAAAAGAATTGGACGGACAACAAGTCCAAGATGTGCTATATCGAAAATTTGTTGGAGGAAACAGAGAAAAAGACCTGGATACAATGGAGGATGGCATTTCCAACAGAATATGATGAGCTAACCAACATTGCAGACGACCCCCAGAATGTTCTATCACATATCAGAATGATGTTTCTTCTAGAAGATCTGACCACCGGTTCAACAGAAGAACAAAACAGAGCCTATGAAGACCTAGAAAGACTTTCATGCCACAACGTGAAAGACTTATTTGAGTATATAAATGATTATAAGGTCCTGGCTGCAAGATCTGGAAGGATGTACATATCTCCGGAGTTATCGGAAAAAAATTTCAGAAAAAATGCCTCCCATAATCGGGAAAGAATTAGAGTTGGCATTTGCGGAGAAACACCCTGGAAATACTTTGGGAGTATTTCCCAGAATTCATTTTACTTACCAGTATTTGGAGGAACAATGCAAGAGGGCAGCGTTTCAGAGAAGTCTGAAAGACCTGACCATATGCAAGAAAATACCCATACCGGGGTATTACAAAAGGGAGAAGAAGTACGGCCTCAGAAAGGCCAGAACTTATAAAGGAAAGCCTCACGACACTCACGTGAGGATATTCAAGAGGAAGCACTCGGATAAGGTTCGACGCTGTAAATGTTTCATATGTGGAGAAGAGGGGCATTTCGCCCGAGAATGTAGGAAGAAACAAGGAAACATTGCTAGAACAGCAATCATTGAGAACCTAGAGTTATCTGATAACTGGGACGTTGTCTCAGTTGAACAAGATGAGCCGGATAGTGACGCCATTTGTTCTTTCTCTGAAGGGGAATCTGGAATGGCCAATACCCTTACGGCAGATTTAAGGGATTTGCCATATGAATCAGCATTCGTAGTGATTACTGAAGAAAAGTTTGACACAGAGAACTCGTGGAGGACGAAGGTGACTTTGCCTAAGATCATGAATACATGCACACACATATGGGAGGACAACAAACCCGAGGTCACCAGAGGATGTGAGAGATACAATTACTGCAAGGAACTAACGAACCCTAGGATGAGGGCTCACTGCAGAACCTGTTTGTTAACAATTTATCCAATGTGTTCCAGATTTAATCTGGGAAGGAAGATAATCATCAAGAAGGCAAATTTTATGCCTTACGATGATAAAGACAATCTTATCAAAGAATTGATTGAATACACATGGTACCTCCTAGCTGAGAATAGCAGACTGAAGGAAGAGATAGACGAGCTGAGAATGAGCCAAGATATGGCAGATCTAGAAGAAGAATTCAGCAACTTAAAGCTCGATCGAGAGAAGAAAGGTAAACAGCCAATAACGAAAGAAATGAAAGAAGCCCCTGCAAGTACAAAGGAGCAAAAGGGCATAATTTTTAAAGAGACTGTAAATGCCCTATCAGATGAAATCGAAACAATGGAAGTTCGCTCAATATTCCCTGACCCTAAGAGAGGGAAGAGAATTCTAAACCGATTATACAATATGGAGATCATTAGGGAAATACCGGGAGTAAAGAATTTCAGGATCCAAGCTATCTTGGATACAAGAGCAACTGTTTGTTGCATTGATCAGGACTCTATTCCAGAAGAAGCACTAGAACCTAGTGCGTATCCAATTCTGATTAATGGTGTAAACTCCCAGCAAACAGCAAGACTGAAGCTCAGAAATGGACAGATGTCCATTGAAGAAAACAGATTCAAAATTCCTTTTACTTATGCGTTCCCAATGGGGAAGAGGGACGGCATCCAGATGCTCATAGGATGCAATTTTATTCGGGTCATGCAAGGAGGCGTCCGGATAGAGGAACAGACCGTAACATTCTACAAGAAAGTGACTACGATTATCACCAAGGTAGATACAGAGGTTACAGCTACTGCAGCCATTGATGAGTTAAGCCTATCAGAGGAAGAATATCTGTAAGTGAAGAGCGCAGTAACTTATGATCATTTTCAAGAATCTGAGCACTTCAAGAAAAAGTTTAGCCCGCTCCTGAAAAGGCGAAAGGAGCAAGGATTCATTGGAGAGAATCCGGCACAGCACTGGGCCAAAAACCAAGTAACATGTAGGTTAGACATTATTAATCCTGACCTCACTATTCAGGATAAGCCTTTAAAGCATGTTACCCCCTTAATGAAGGACCAGTTCGAGAGGCACGTAAAGGCTCTTCTGAAAATATGAGCCATAAGGCCAAGCACAAGTCGCCATAGGACGATGGCGATAATGGTCAACTCGGGCACAAGTATAGACCCGATGACAGGAAAAGAAACAAAAGGAAAGGAAAGAATGGTCTTCAACTACAGAACGCTCAACGACAATACCCATAAAGACCAGTACAGCTTACCAGGTATCAATACCATACTGAAAAGAATAGGGAATAGTAAAATATTCTCTAAGTTCGATCTAAAGAGCGAATTCCATCAAGTTGCTATGGATCCAGAATAAATACCCTGGACAGCCTTTACAGTACCAAGAGGCCTTTATGAATGGCTAGTAATGCCATTCAGACTGAAAAATGCACCAGCTGTCTTCCAAAGGAAGATGGATCAATGTTTCCAAGGAACTGAGGAATTTATTGCAGTATACATAGATGACATCCTAATATTCTCTGAGGATGAGAGGCAGCACGCAAAGCACTTGGAGACCATGCTAAAGATCTGTGAAAAATGGAAATTAGTGCTATCTCCGACAAAGATGAAAATTGCAACTAGAGAAATCGAATTTTTGAGAGCGGTGATTGGGGACAAGATCAAACTCCAACCGCACATAATCAAGAAAATTGTCAACTTCGATGAGGAGAATTTAAAGAGCAAAACTGGACTGAGGTCGTGGTTAGACATATTAAATTATGTCAGGTCCTATATCCCAAACCCGGGGACACTTTTGGGGTCGCTATACTCTAAAACCAGCCCGCATGGAGATAAAAGGATCAAGCACTCTGACTAGCAGCTTATCGCGAAGATTAAGGAGTTGCTTCAAAGACTCCCTGATTTGGAATTACCCCCACCAAGTGCATACATAATATTGGAAACGAATGGATGTATGGAGGGCTGGGGAGACATTTGTAAGTGGAAGCCTCAGAGAAATGATCCAAGGAGCACAGAGAAAGTATGTGCTTATGCGAGTGGCAAGTTTCCCGTGGTTAAGTCGACCATTGACGCGGAAATTCATGCTTGTATGGAAACCTTGAGGGCTCTAAAAATTCACTACCTAGACCAAAGTGAAATAACCCTCAGAATTGATTGCCAGGCAATCATCAGATTCTACAACAAGTCAGCACAGAACAAACCATCCAGAGTCAAATGGATAAACTTTGTAGACTTCATTATAGGCACCGGAGTTCAAATCAACTTCGAACACATAGATGGGAAACTGAATACATTGGCTGATGCTTTGTCGAGACTAACAGCCAATCTTGTGCAAGTTCAAGAACCAGACTGCATCACTGAACACCTAAAAGATCTTGAGGGAGCGCTCAAAGAAGCAGAGCGGGCTCCCCTAGAGCTAATCAAACATTTATACACAGCAATCTGTGTAATAAATGATGTGCTAATTGAATCTTGTGAGGATTCGGCCTTAATGGCAGTCACTTCATGGGATGACGACGGGCAAGACACCCTGGAGGATAATGAAACTGTGATAGGAAACATCTTGGAAATCGGTAGAACTATCATTTGTGAAGATGATCCTAACCCACCTCCGCGATGGGACGAGATCCCTTATTGGGATGAGTACGAAGAGATAGAGAAAATCTTGGAAAGGCTATCCAAGTACGAAGAAGAAGCAGAAGACACTATCCTCTACCCTAAGAAAAGTAAGTATGAAGAAGAGGCTGCATTAGCAGCCTTACAACAAAGTAATCCGAAACCTGAAGAAAAAGATTATTACTTCAGCAACACCGCCAGCTACACCTATGACCAGCCGGAAAGCTCTAATGCAAGGAGCAAAGAACAAGAATGGGTGGAACAAGCCACCAAAAAAGAACAAGCAACCGAAGAAAAAGAAAGGATTAACGAAGAATCCTTTCCAGCAGAACTTTTTCTGGATTACGAAACCCTAAGAAAGGGGAAGTATCCAGCCCGACATTGAAGAACGGGAAAAAGGGAAGTGGATAACCCCTGAAATAATATCCACATTTATTATTAATCATTTGTTAATTTTGCAGTTCTCGCGATGATTCTGGACAATCTTAAGACCTTGATGAAGAGCAATCCTGATACCACACCGATGACGAAGAAAGACATAACGACTACTCAATATTGGGCTGTATTAAACGGAGCCACTGGACTCGAAGAATTAGAACGATTAACTGGAAAGTTATTGTTCAAATATCCAAGAACCGTAGACAAAGGCCACCAATGGAAGCAGATGGTGTATATCATTCACAGCACCCAAACCATGAAAGCAGCAGAGGAAGTAGGAAAACTCTTGGCAATTTCCTACCTCCAAAAGGCAAGGCTTGAACAGGCTGCTACAAGAGATAATTGGGCATCGGATGCGCTGGGACCAGTAGAACACCACATCAAGAATCTGGTCCTATGCCATAAAATGTTATGCAGTAGTAGACAAAGCAATGTCTACTAGGGATAAGAACGAATCCACCAGAATCCAGACGAGTACAATAATTGAAGATATGTCCGCATCAGCAAGGACAATAATTATTATAGCTAGGCTGTAAAGACGTTGTGTCTATATCAGCAAGGACAATAATTGTCCTAGTGTGAGTTGTAAAGAAGAATTCCACTGTGGATGACCAGTAACTCAATGGACGATGGGGCCCAATGAGCACCCGCATTGAATTATTGAGCCTTCCTCCGGAAGTTTTCTTATGCCTATATAAGATACTAAGTTATGAGTTGCAGAACACACTTGAGCACCAAGGAGTTCTACTTCTCTTGTCTGTGTAACATTTTGAGAGAGATAATTTAAGCTTTCAAGCTTTCCTTTGCATCAAACTTTTGCATCAAACTTTTGTTCCTCATTCTGTTCCCGCGTTCTTAGTAGCCAGCGAACCGATTGAGAAGACGCTTCCGCCCCACTTTGGTATCAGAGCGAGGTTACAGGTATTTTGTTTTATAATCTCAAGTTCGTATCAGCTTCAAATTCTGCTTTAGCTAAGTTAAATCTATATTGCACATTTAGGAGACGTGTGCTTAAGGTAGGCGATAAAGAGGGAAGAGTACTCGAAGAAGGAAGATTCCCGTTACGTTCGTAACCTTAAGAAGGCACCTAGATAAACAATCTTGATTTATCTAAGTTCAAAGTAGCATATAGAAAGCCTGATACTAATTAGAGAGCATAATCAAGAACTTGTTAGCTTACATTGTTTTTATGAGCGACTGACGCTTAACAGCTGCTAGTACTACTTATACACAAGCTTTGAAAGCTACAGAAACTCTCGGACAACCTGCTGAGGGATTTGTTAAGCCAACTTCAGTTACACAGAAGTTTTCAGAGACTCTATTTAAACAATTGAACACCTTGATACAATTAACTGTTAAAATCAAGGAAGAACTTGACGACCTTAGAGAAGAGGTCAAAAGCCTAAAGGCAGCGAAACAAGTAGCTAACCCAGACGAGCTTGCCAGTTCTATAGAGAACCTTACAAAAGACCTACAGAAGCTCAAACTAGGAGAATCTTCTGCAAAAGTACCCAAGATCCAAGGCAAACTATTTGTCTACAGAGATCCTAAGGAGATTTTTAACATCGAGAAAGAAAAAGCAAAAAGAATATGACTTCCACAAGAACAACCGAAGTTACTGCTCCAAGACCTTCAATCTCGGGGAGGGAGAACAATCTCCACCCGACAATTGATGACCAAATTCGAGGCTACAGACTGAGTAGCAGATTGCGCCATGAGGCCCAGAGGAGACTTCCTAGCAGACGAGCAAACTTCAGAAGAAGTCTTGAGTCACAGCTCAACCCGGAGGCTGAATTAACAGTCTCACAGTATCAGAGAGCCCAGCAAATACCAGCGGAAACCCTTTATCAAGCCGGATGGTCCGAAAGACAGCATAGGGTTTACCAACACTATTCTGATGAGAGAATACTCGTCACAGAAGGGACGCAAGTGGAACTGCCCTTCATCACTGACCAAAGTTACAATTTGTTAGTCCAAGAAAATCTACAGCACCTTCATATGGGAATGATTATGGTACGATTACAGACCCTACACAGAAGGAGTGCAGGAGTAAACGCCCTGGTGTTACTGAGAGACACCAGATGGGCAGATTAATTAATCTCCTTGATTCTTGATTTATGAATTCTTGATATATATGCTAGTTTTTATTTAGTGAAAATTTTGAGATTGTATGCATGATTGGCATGATAACATGAATCTGTGATGTTGGAAATTTAGGGATTTAATTCTGTAAAATTCAAATTTTATTTCATGAGGTGCTGGAAATTACAGCTTTCTGAAATTTATATGATGTTTGTTAAATCTGGGCTGATTTTTTATTGTTATGTTATTATGTGCTTAGATCTCTGAACATAGTCGTGTAACTTATCGTTTTGAGCAAAAAATATAGTTTGGAAATATAGGACACACTTTAGAGACTAGATTCGGGGTATACACAGCAGTTCTGGGTAGAACAGTATCCTAAAATAAAACCCTAATTGAGATGAACTAAATTTAATTCTATAAGTAAAATTGGGTTAAGGGTGAGCACAATTTATTATGAACCAACTTGTAAGGTATGCATGAAATAAAACCACACGGGTTCATGATAATATGGGTCTAAGGGGTAGAGGTTAGGTTTGGGGCGTCGAGACGCTTCATGATGAGGACACCTCTAGGACATCGTAGGACAATATTGACTTAGGTCGTAATGCGTCATATCCTTAGGAATGGTGGAGCGGCTCAATTAGGAGTCGGGTTAAGGGCTATGCCCTGTTGGTCAGACGCCAAATTCCCAACCTGCAGAATAAGTTCGGAGGGCCCTTCCCGATTATCCTAGTATGTGTTGTTGCCTTAGGGCATGGTAGGGCTTCGGCCCGATGCACCTTTTTATCGGTGATGTTGCCTACGAGCATGGTAGGGCTTTGGCTTGATGCACCTTTTTGTTGGTGATGTTGCCTGCGGGCATGGTAGGGCTTCGGCCTAATGCACCTTTTTGTTGGTGATGTTGTCTGCGGGCATGGTAGGGCTTCGGCCCGATGCACCACTTTATCGGTGATGTTGACTTCGGGCATAGTAGGGCTTCGGCCTAATGCACCTCTTTGGAGAGTTAGATGCCGTGGGCATGGGTGGCCTGTTGGCCTGGTAACTAGTCACACCTCAGTGACTTTGTCTTTTTAGATAATATTTATTTATGTTCTCTCTGTGTTTTTTTGTGAGGGTGGGTAAAACTGCTCGTTCAGTTCTTTGAACTCACCCGTTGTCGTTTGATTTCTGTTTTGTAGAGCTTGACCGGTAAGATGGATTGGATACATTTGGTGTCGCTGGAAGGTAGAGGAGCCACTGGATCTCATAGCAGTCCTAGTTAGGGTCGTAGTCGAGTCTTTTTGGTAGTTGTCATGCACTTGTATTAGCTTGATTTGGAGTTGTAGTCCTGAGGGTATTTATGTTATTTATTTCAGATTTTATTTGACTGAACTTTTGAATTGTTGAACCTAATCGTATTTCTGCATTTTTCTTTACTTCTGAGCTATTAAACTAAACTTGGTGTTGGTTCGTTTTTCCTTTAAAATAAAACTTGTTGTTTTCTTCCGCTACATTATTTTTTTTGGCATGTGCATGGGTAAGACTTTCGGGGTATAGACACGTATATCCTGGCCGGTCATGTGATCCTGAGTTGGGGCATGACAACCAGTCGGTTAATTGAACCAGTGGACTTTTTAGATTATGGACCGCCCCTGAATTCGAAAACCGGTTTTTTCAAATATAAACCGAAATTGAAAAATCGGTTCGATTAATCGCAAAAACCGATTCGATTTCGGACCGGTTTTTTGATTAACAAAAAAATTAGTTTTTTTCTTCTCTCCCCTAATTTAAAGAGAATTTATAGGATTGGATATCTAGTGGAGAATTAATTGAGATAAAAAATTAATTAATTAACTAATTGAGAGATGAAAGGTTGAAGGGGAAATAATTTTCACCTTCAATGCGGAGAGAATCAATTGAGAGAGAGAAAAAAGGGAGGATATTAATTGTGTGAAAGAGAGGATGACAAGCATTAAAAAAAATTAATAGTTATTATTAAAAGATATGTTCAATAATTAATAGAATTTCAATAGGCACGATAATAAGTTCTGGTAAGATTTTTAGGATTAAATTTCAAGTGGATAATTAATTGAGAGATGGAGAAAAAATAATTAATTAATTAACTGATAGATGAATGGTTGAAGGAAAAATAATTTTCACCTTCATGCGGATTGAATTAATTTAGAGAGTGAGAAAAGGAGGGAGGACATTAATTGTGTGAGAGAAAGGATGACAAGCATTAAAACAAATAACAATCATTATTAAAAGATATATGTTAAATAATTAATAGAATCTCAATAGGCACCATAATTTTGGTAGTATAAAAAAAATTAAAAATCAATAATAAATTTCAATAAATTTCGACGGCATAAAAACACATTTGCATTAAAGAGATAAAATGTAAAAAAATTAAAAAAATTATAAATTTTTTATAAAATACCACATCAGCCAATTTTCTTTGTGAAAAATGCCACGTGACATACTTGAATCTTGCTTTTATATATATATATATAGATTATGTAACATCATTGAAAAACTAAATCAGACTCTACTGTAGTGCTAGCATCATCTTATCCACCATGAGAGCAAATCTTATGAGACTTTCAATATGAAGAAAAAATAAGAAATCAGTAAAATATCAAAAATATCACATCAGCCAACTTTCTTTGTGAAAGTGCCACGTGACAGACTTGAATCTTGCTTTTATATATATATAGATTATGTAACATCATTGAAAAAGTAAATCAAACTCTACTGTAGTGCTAGCATCATCTTATCCATCTTGAGAGCAAATCTTATGAGGGCTTCAATATCAAGAAAAAATAGGAACTCAATAAAATATTAATAAAGTTAATGTCACAAAAATTATCTCGAATGTATAATTAATATTGTAAAATTAAATCTCATTTATCACGAGGATACATTGTATAGTATATAATATTTATATTGTTTTTTAGATCTCACTTTTGAGCTCTCAAATTAAATAAAAATTTGTAATGATGAAAATAAAATATAAATAAATAAATTTTTCAATCATTTATAAATTAGACTGTACAAAAATATACTAAAAAAACATGACACTAAAAAAATAATTTATTTTTTAAAAAAATAAGTTTTATAACAGTGCAGTACTGCATATATTAGTAATTTATGCATAAACAAGCGTTAAAATAAGAAAATATATGCACATCAAAATAAATATAGCTCTAATAAAAAGTAAATATTATATTGTTATGTGGTGGTGCCCAAAAGTTTTGTCCTAATACTCGCAACACATTATCCTTCTAGAGTGCAATTTCTTTCATGCTAGATATCATAAAATTTTTTTAATGAACCCTCCTATACTTAAATTAATAAAAAATATTAAATATTGAACGAAGTATAATTCAAATTAAATTTAAAATAAGAATGAATATATCTTACAAATAAGTGAATTAGTACTTTTAAGTTCAGTCTAAATAATATTAGATTTATTCTTAAAAATATTAAGATCACTCATATTTATTTAAGGTATTACAAAATTTCTATGGAGACCGACTCATAGTAATTTTTTCCATCCTTCTTCTCTGGTTATAAATTACGGCATTAAAATCATTGCAAGTGTCACTGCTCTCCATCATTCCAAAGATAAAATATTACACTGTCAATCTTGCGGAGCAAGCTTTACTCAACAGCCATGCCGACAACAAACAATTGGTTTACGACAGCCATGGCTTTCTCGCAAGCTTACCCGGAGATCATCGTTTCCTTTGCTTGCTTCATCTTTTTCTTCTAATTGTACTGCCAAGTATTTCGAAGGTCGAGCCTCTCGGAGAAATGGCCTCTCGTTGGCATGCTTCCCGTGTAAAATATTTTATATTTATATATTTTATTAATGTTAAAAATATTTTTTGTGGGCTACAGTCAATTGCAGATTTCGATTTTAATAAAAATCAGGTTAATCCAAATGATCCAATTTCGAAATGTATATGAGCTTAATTAATTGTTCTGATCCATTTGTGTTAAGCTCAGAATGCTTATATTAAGTGTAGGCCCAAATCAAATGGCCTGTGATGGATGAATCCATATTATTTATTATTTATTATTTAAAAGGGCTAGGTCCCCTCTACACACTCACTGTTGCATTGCTCTCTCATCGGTTCTTTTCATCAAAAACTTGAGCCTAAGTTACCTTTCCATCACAGAGGAAGACCAACCTTTCTTCTCAACAGGAATTCGATCCGACGAATATTCAAACTTGTCTTCATCAAGTAAGTTACCTTTCGCTGTGCTTAGTGTTTTAATATTCATGTAATATCTCGATTTTATGCTTACATTTGGTATCAGAACCTATTATATAGATATTAAAACCTATGTTAATTATGAAACATAATTATTTTGTATGTTTCACATTCTGTTTTATCTGCAAAATTAAATGATAAATGATACATGCTGTAATATTAGTCTATTAAAAGAATAACATGCATGTAAAATATTTTACCTGAGCATCTTCGGTTGAAGATAATTTTTCTGCACCTTTTCCTTTGGTGGATCTTGGGCGACAGTTTCCTCTCCCCTAACACTGCATCTTGAGAGGTTGCTGCTAAAATATTTTCGAGTATCTTCGAGCGCGGCATTTATCCGCACCGAGTTCGGAGATCCTCAAACGGGCGGAAAGATCGCCCGTAAGGTGCTTTTATAACAAAGATGTGCTTTCTTCTTGTACAAGCACAAGCATTTTGAGTGCTTCGGCACCGGCTCCAAGTACGCACGTTTATTGCTGCTTGCTTGCAAGCGAAGCTAAAGCGCCGCGTCTACTTGCTGTGCGTGACCGTCGGTAGCGTGCACCGTGCTGTCACGGGCCAAATGTTTTGGAGCGGAAGAACCCGTGCGGCACCCTTGCATCGCATGCAAGGGATAAGCCTTGATATAAAATCCGTCCCGAATGGGCTTCCCGACTTAACATCGCGGGGCATATTTCGAACCACGTGCCAACCTCGTATTCCATGTCCGCGCCTTCAATGACCATGTTGGCCGAATGGTATTGAAGGCGTAAAGTAAAATACAACATTTACAGGAATATGGACACAAGAAAATGCAAAAACGGATGTAGGGTGAGTTCCACAATCGCCTTGGGCGAATTCGACATGTTGCATGCCCATGGGCCGCTCGTTCGTTATTCGCACAAGGCAACCGTTTTCGTAAGCTAACACTCCCCTACGCTATACATGAGGCCTCTAACCCCCAAGTGCCACCCCCAAGGTTCCCCAAAGCACGAGGAGCATGACAAAATTTGGGCCACCCGACGGGGTGATTTTCCGTGGCCACGGCCATGACGAAATGAACACAAGGTTTTCCGCTAAGCCGTGACGGATGAACCAAATGTTGAATGACCCCAACATGCATACAACTCGTACCACGGGCCCATGGGGATCGCACAATGGGGTTTCTCATGAACGAATACAAATAGAATGAAAATTTACATGGACACAAGTCCATATTTACAAATATGCAAGGGACGTTTCGTCATCGCTCGGCGCATCAAAAAAGTCCCTAACATCCTCCCCCACTTCAAGCTTCGACGTCCTCGTCGAACTCTCCTCGGCCGCACCACCTTTGGCTGCAATTGCTGAAGTGAATTCTTCGCAAGTTGTCGAAGGGAACACCGCCTGAGTATCGACACGCCACAGTGGGGCTGCAACATGTCGAGTTTTGCCGTGAAGTTCATCACCAGGAAATGACTACTTGGAACATCCTTGAGTTTCATCATCTCCTGTTGTTGCGAGAAAGGGACATGATATTCCCAAACTCGCTGCTGGGCAATGAAGTCCCAGACTTGTGGAGCAAACGAGAGTCGTTGAGCAACTTCGCCTGAAGGGGCACCAGCGCCGTTGAGCAACGCTCGCTTGATTGGACATCGAGAAATAGCTACTAGATTCACCAAGTCTCGATGTTGCTGGGCTATGAGCGTCCCAGACTTTGTGGGGCACACGAGCGTCGTTGAGTAACGCTCGCGCGAATGATCCCGAGGAATGGCTACTCGGTTCGCCAAGTCCCATTGTTGCTGGGCAATGACAAGTCCCAGACTCACGGTATACACGAGCGCCTTTGAGTAACGCTTGCGTGAAGGAACCCGGAAAATGGTTACTCGGTCTGCCAAGTCCTGTTGTTGCTGGGCAATGACAAGTCCCAGACTTTTGTGGGGCACACGAGCGTCGTTGAGCAACGCTCGCATGAAGGAACCCGGGAAATGGTTACTCGGTTCGCCAAGTCCCGTTTTTGCTGGGCAATGACAAGTCCCAGACTTTTTGTGGGGCACGCGAGCGCCGTTGAGCAACGCTCGCGTGAAGGAACCCGGGAAATGGTTACTCATTTCGCCAAGTCCCGTTTTTGCTGGGCAATGACAAGTCCCAGACTTAAGGTGCATAGCTCTGTGGCAGCGCCACACTAGAGCATTGCTCGCACCATCGCTTCGAGCCAATCGCTGCTTGCTCACTCGCCCCTTCGCAGGAGTCATGGCGCCCACCACCGAGCCCATCTCAACGAGCTTCAAGTTACGGATCACTGCTTGCTCACTCGCCCCCCGCAAGGGTCATGGTGCCCACCACCGAGCCCATCTCAACGAGCTTCAAGTCTTACGGATCACTGCTTGCTCACTCGCCCCCCGCAAAGGTCATGGCACCCACCACCGAGTCCATCTAAACGAGCTTCAAGTCTTACGCTGCTCTCCGCCCAAACCTTGCGCCTTATAGGCCATCATGCCATGCGCATCAACCTTGCGACTTAGGGGCAACGCCCTGCGCAGTATCCTTGCGACTTAGGGGACAACGTCCCTGCGCACAACTTGTGCGACTTACGGGATTACGCCCCGCGCACTGTCCTCGCGACTTACAAGAGAGTCTACTTTGCACACAATGTGTGTCTTACGAGAGAGTCTGCTTCGCGCAAAGGACTCGGTAACTCAGAAGCCATCGGCTCCGTGGGGCGTCTTAGGGGCCAACGCCCTGCGCACCAACCTTGCGACTTACAGGACAACACCCCGCGCACAAATCGTGCGACTTACGGGACAACACCCCGCGCACTATCCTTGCGACTTACAAGAGAGTCTGCTTTGCACACAATATGTGTCTTACGAGAGAGTCTGCTTCGCGCAAAGGACTTTGGTACCTCCCGAGCCATCGGCTCTGCGGTGCGTCTTAGGGGCTAACGCCCTGCGCACCATCCTCGCGTCTTATGAGGTAGTCTACTTTGCGCACAACGTGCGTCTTGTAAGAGATCTACTCTGCGCGAAACTTTGCATCTTACAGGGAACCATCCACCTTGCGCAAATGACTTTGCGTCTTATGGGCCCATCTGCCCTGCGCACAAGTCACGATCATCACCCCCATCAATGTATGCTTGCCACCCCGAATACAACAGTCGGAAAGTTCATCGACTGGTTCACTGCATCAGCAACTCGCGCGCCACAGACGGAATTGCACGTCGGCTATGTCCGCATCAAGGGCTTCCTCAGTTGGGGGCTTGCAATTCTCGTTATGTGGGTGAGGGACTTTGCGTCTTATGGGCCTATCCGCCCTGCGCAAACGTCCCAATCCTTGCATCAATAAATATATGCTTGCCTCCTCGAATACGACAGTCGGAATGTTCGTCGACTTGATTCGCTGCATTAGCAACTCATGCGCCACAGACGGAATGCACGTCGGCTATGTTCGCATTGAGGGCTTTCTCAGTTGGAGGCTTGCAATTCTCAATCCGCTTGCAAACGACTTTGCGTCTTAGGGGCCTATCCGCCCTGCGCAAAAGTCACCGTCTTTGCATCGATCATGTGTTTGCTTCACTCCTCGAACACGACAATCGGAAGGTCCCCGATTGGGTTCACTGCATCGGCAACACGATCGCCATAGACGGAATGTGCATCGGCTATGTCCGCATCGAGAGCTTTCTCAGTTGGAGGATCGCAAACCTGCTCTGATACCAACTGTCACGGGCCAAATGTTTTGGAGCGGAAGAACCCGTGTGGCACCCTTGCATCGCATGCAAGGGATAAGCCTTGATATAAAATCCGTCCCGAATGGGCTTCCCGACTTAACATCGCGGGGCATATTTCGAACCACGTGCCAACCTCGTATTCCATGTCCGCGCCTTCAATGACCATGTTGGCCGAATGGTATTGAAGGCGTAAAGTAAAATACAACATTTACAGGACTATGGACACAAGAAAATGCAAAAACGGATGTAGGGTGAGTTCCACAATCGCCTTGGGCGAATTCGACATGTTGCATGCCCATGGGCCGCTCGTTCGTTATTCGCACAAGGCAACCGTTTTCGTAAGCCAACACTCCCCTACGCTATACATGAGGCCTCTAACCCCCAAGTGCCACCCCCAAGGTTCCCCAAAGCACGAGGAGCATGACAAAATTTGGGCCACCCGACGGGGTGATTTTCCGTGGCCACGACCATGACGAAATGAACACAAGGTTTTCCGCTAAGCCGTGACGGATGAACCAAATGTCGAATGACCCCAACATGCATACAACTCGTACCACGGGCCCATGGGGATCGCACAATGGGGTTTCTCATGAACGAATACAAATAGAATGAAAATTTACATGGACACAAGTCCATATTTACAAATATGCAAGGGACGTTTCGTCATCGCTCGGAGCATCGAAAAAGTCCCTAACAGTGCGGTGCACGAATCCCATTGAAAGGCCGACGGGCACGTGGCGTTAACGTGACTTGAGCAGGCGAGTCTTGCATGGCGCAGCTCGCCGGAACGCGTTGCAAGGAGAGAGCAGCAGCCTTTGGCTTATCCTTTTGGACGTGTGGCATTCGATGGGTTAAAGTTATCTGAGCTGGCTCGCATCTCGAGTCGCAGCTCTCGTAGGTCAACTATTAATCAATTTTTTAAATATTTTTGGCCTGCAGACTTCGCATCGAGCCCTGTGCGCCGCTGTCGCGTGCAGCATATCATGTGCACGTCACGCGACACGATGCATCAGGCTCTCTGCAGCGTGCACCTCACGCGACGTGACGCGTTGTGCTTGGCGCAACGCGAACGCGTCGTGCACGTGCGGCGCACTCGAGCCGGGACACGTCACGCGTTGTGGAAGCGTGCAGTGCAAGCACTTGCTGGGCTGCTCTACGCGGGCCCTGGGCATCGAGGCCTGTGGCTGGGCTTTTAAAAATTACTGAGTTGCTATTTTGAATTTAATTATTAAGACTTGTTTTAAATTAATTGTTTTTATTTAATTGCTCATATATCATGTTGGAAGTACTATTGTTATGAGTTCAATAATATTAGTAGACTTGATATGCTAAGATTTTATATTTAGATTGTGCAATCACAAATTAATATTATCATAATCAACATAATATATAATCACATAACAATAAATAATTTTGAAATGTTTATGAATTTAAAATTCATAATTAGTAACGGTACTTTTATTATGTACCAAAATTTGCACTAAAATATGATTTTAAAATTCATGACATGTGGGTAATAAATGATTCCTGAATGAGTTTTTTCATTCGATTAATACGGGTAGTCACCACCAAAGTGGGATTACTTATATTGATTGATGGAACTTCTTATTTAAC
Organism: Canna indica; assembly: GCA_034359265.1. NCBI lineage: Eukaryota > Viridiplantae > Streptophyta > Magnoliopsida > Zingiberales > Cannaceae > Canna > Canna indica. Next base: position 9,481,348 of record CP136894.1, on the reverse strand, counting down.
GGGAATGCTTTAATTTAATTCATTCAATCATTTTCCCAAAGGAGAACCATTGCATATCTTAATTAGAAGCCTCTTTTATTTTTTGATGAAGTTATTGGGGGAGTGCATTAGTTTAGAAATTTTATCTGCCCAAAGGAGATAGATTCTCGAAAATTAAGGTGTTCTAATTGATTAACTCATCGAGGTTCTACTTATTCATTACATGTTCCGCCCAAAGGGGAATGTGATATTATGCTGGCCTCTCTTTTAAAATTATTAAATGCCCACTGAATTAATTTAACACATTTCATTTTTTCTTGAACAGTTACTTTTTCAATGCACAATTGCTCTGCTTCTATTGAAATGTTGACCGGGTCAAACTATAAGAAGTGGAAGCAAGACTTAGAATTTTCTCTAGGGATTATTGATCTTGACTTAGCAATTCGTGAGGATAGACCTGAACTTCCTGAAATGGGAGGAACCCCTGAGCAAAAGGATTACTTGGCTAAGTGGGAGAGATGCAAGATATTGAGCTTGATAGCAATCAAAACAACCATATCTAAACACCTAATGAGTGGTTTTCCTAAAACCAATAGTGCCAAAGAATTTCTAACTTCCATTGGACAAAGATACTAAGTACCTAATACTCTTGAGTCTGCACTTCTAATGAAGGAACTGACGACTATGTCCTATGATTATTCATGTGGTGTGAGAGACTTCATTTTAAAAATAGTTCATCTTCAAAATAGACTGAGATCCTTTGATGTTGACCTAACTGATTCCTTTATTGTTCCTTATGCCCTCAATTCCTTACCTGTCGAGTTCACTCAAATCAAAACTGCCTTCAACAGCTTGAATGAAAAATGGACCGTGAATGACCTCATAACCAAATGTGTGGTCGAGGAATCAAAACTCAATTATGGCAAGGGTGATCAAACCCTTTTGTCTATCCATTCCAAACCCCATTATGGCAAGGGTAACTTCAAACCTAAGTATTTCACTCCTGCTGTTCCTAAGAAGACTCGGGATTCTAGAGGGCCTGTTAATGGACAGAACAAAAATGTAGGAGGTCCGAAACCTTCTCCTTTTAAGAAAATAGTGTGGTGCTTCTTTTGTAGGAAGAAGGGTCATAAAAGGAATGAGTGTTCGGGGTTCAAGACTTGGTTAGAGAACAAACAAAAATCTGGAGGTAACCCCTTAGTTCTTGTTTGTTTTGAGTCCAATTTAATAGATGTTCCCGTCAATTCCTAGTGGTTTGATAGTGGGTCTACGACCGATGTTGCTATTTCCATGCAGGGTTTTTCAAACCTTAGGAAACTAAGTCTGAGCGAAAGCAAACTAAAAGTAGGAAATGATCTTGAAGTGGCTGTGGAGTCTATAGGAGATGTCATATTGTCCTTAGAACTGGTTTTGAACTTGTTTTAAAGGACACCTTTTTTGTACCTTTAAATTTTAGTTATTTGTTTGGACAATGATGGATTTCATTTTAATTTTGGAAATGGTAAAATAAATGTAATGTTGAATTCTAAAATTGTTGGATGTGGAATCTTGATTGATGGTCTATATATGTTAAGTTTCATTATTGATTATCCATCTACCTCTTTTAATATAGAAAATTCTATGTCCAAGAGATCCAAAATTAAAGAAAAGTGTTCTCTCCTATGGTGTAAGCGTTTATGTCATATTTCTAAAGAAAGGGTAGAAAGACTTATTAAAGATGACATCCTACTTGTCTTGGATTTTAATGACTTGGGTACTTGTGTTGATTGTATTAGAGGGAAATTGACAAAGATCAAGAAAAAGGGTGCAACCAGGAGTTCAAACCTTTTAGAGATTATCCACACTGACATTAGCAGACCTTATTCTCCTACCATTTGTGGTAATAGATTTTTTATCACTTTCATTGATGACTTTTCCCGATACGGCTATATTCATTTGATTAAAGAAAAGTCTGATGCACTTCATAAATTTAAAGTGTTTAAGACTGAAGTCGAAAAACAATTGGAAAAATTTATCAAGATAGTGATATCTGACCATGGTGGTGAGTATTATGGTCGATATGATGTTGTTGGGCAGCATATGGGACCATTTGCTAAATACTTACACGATTGTGGAATTGTTCCACAATATACCATGCCCAGTAGTCCTGAGCAAAATGGTGTGGCCGAAAGGCGCAATCGCACCCTGAAAGACATGATCAAGAGCATGATGAGCAGGTCAAACTTGCCAGAATTCCTATCGGGAGATGCCATTAAAACAACCCTTTATATCCTTAATCGTGTCCAGAGTAAATCTGTTCCTAAAACACCTTTTGAACTGTGGACCGGTAGAAAACCTAGTTTGAATCTTTTTCGTGTTTGAACTGTTGTCCAGTAGAAGTGAGAATCTATAACCAATCTGAGAAAAAGCCTGATCCTAGAAGTAGTCGTAGTTTCTTCATTGGTTATCCAGACCATGCAAAAGGATACTATTTCTATTGTCCTGGCAGGGGCATAAGGATTGTGGAATCTATGACTGCTAAGTTTTTAGAGCTTGATATTGCTGACCCTAATCACCTTTGTGAAGAGAGTGATGCTGATTTGAGTAGAACTGTTTATGTTCCTCTTTCGATCTTCAATGATTACAGCTCATATGTGCCTATAGATAGAGCTGATGCTTTTGATGAGAATACCTCAAATGCTTTCGCTCCTCTTCTTGATCCTCTAATTGTCAATGAACCTGAACCTGCAGATAATCCTCAACCTATTGAGTCTGAAGCTCCTATGCCAGTAAGGAGATCTACTAGAGAAAGGCGTTCTACCATCCCTGATGATTATTTGGTATATCTGAATGAAATTGATTGTGACATAGGAGATATGACTGATCCAAAGAATTATCAAGAAGTCATTTCTCATCTTCAGTCAGATAAGCGGGTTAATGCTATGAATGAAGAAATACTTTCCATGACTGATAATTGTGTGTGAGATTTGGTTGAGGTGCCTAAAAATTACAAACTAATTGGTTGCAAGTGGATCTTTAAAACTAAGAAAGATTCAAAGGGGAAAAATTGAGAGATTTAAAGCCCGACTTGTTGCAAAGGATTTTACTCAGAAAGAGGGAATTGATTATATTGAAACCTTCTCACCTATTTCCTCAAAAGATGCTTTTAGAATCATTATAGCTCTTGTGGCTCACTTCAATTTGGAACTGCACCAAATGGATGCCAAAATAGCATTTTTAAATGGTGACCTCAATGAAGAGGTGTACATGATGCAACCTGAGGGTTTTCATATTTTTGGCCGTGAGCACTTAGTGTGCAAATCGAGGAAGTCAATTTATGGCCTAAAGCAAGCTTCCAGACAATGGTATCTAAAATTTGATGAGACTGTGACCTCCATGGAAAATTCCATTGTTTTGGAATTGAGGAGGATACCTGAGTCATTTTAGTGTCTCTTTGAGTTATTGAGTCATGTTGACATTTCAAATAAATGTCAATTTATTTGAAATAAATGACCTCCATAAAAACACATATAGTGTTTTTATGCATGATGATTGAGTTGGTGAATTGAGGACTGATCTGCTCACTAAGTCCTAGTTGGACTTACCTCTCATTACTATTGTTTTGCAGCATCTGAGTTAGATCAGAGAGGAATCGAGGTGCAATAACGCAGTTGGTGGCGGCAGGACAGCGGGTCTCATGACATGTCGTGATCGAGGAGGATAGCCTAGTCATTTTAGTGTCTCTTTGAGTTGCTGAGTCATGTTGACTCGGATCGTGATTTCCGCATAAATATTTATTTGAACTCCTTTTTAATAACTTGTTCAGTATGTTTATATTGAGATTTGGTTTGATTCGTGATGTCATGTCTATTCTTTTTTTTAAAAAAAATCTCCTAGTTTTCAGGTTATTGTTTTTGTGTTTGAGTTGGGTTAGGCTTCGGGGTACGTGGCGTATCCTGGGCGATCATACCGAGTTTGGGGTGTGACACAAAATGATTATATATGTGTGGACTAAGGGATGATATAAATAATTTTTAAATATGTATTATTTATTATTTTGTTTGGTGAATTGTTAGAAGATCAGATAGTCAATATATAATAAGTAATCAAAGATGATATCATCATTTATTGAATGATAAAAAGAGCCATCTTAAATACATCTAAATCACATGTGCAAAACTATTAAAGAAACCTACTACAATAATATAAAATAAAATGATTTCTAAGAAAAATAAATTTAAACTAAAGAGTAAGAAATTCTAAATTCTAGAATCCTCAATTATCCTTCATTTCTAGAACTTTCTTGAACCACTTAGCTGAATTTTTGGGATAGCGCACAAGAGTGTTGAAGTCCACATAAATAATACCAAACCTTGAAGTATATCCCAACCTCCATTCAAAATTATCAAGAAGAGACCATGCGAAGTATCCTATCACAGTTGCACCATCATCCATAGCCCTCTTTAACTCAGAAATATAATTATTGAAATAGTTAATCCTTATTTTGTCATGCAAACCCTCTGAAATTGTAATGTTGCCAAGCTGATCCATTCCTATTGATATCATCATGAAGAAATCAACAAATGAGAAAAATTCAAATTGAATGATGAAATTCAAATTACATCACATACCATTTTCACTAAGAATAATAATTGGATTACGATAGTGCTTCTTGACATAGATTACAGCCTTGTACATTCCCCATGGAACTATGTATAACCAGTCAGAATTGGCCTGAATGAAGTTTGTTAAATATATTAAAAACTATAATATGCCAAATTTACAAATAAGATATCTTCTAGATCTATGGCTCTTATAACAATACATGGAAAATTTAATTACTGCAGTTCCGCCTATAAGAAGCATGCTTTCTAATGCTAACCATGCTCAAACATATGCATCATAATTAATTAAGTAACAAAAGAAAACACTCAATTTCATATTCCAAAATGCCAAAAGGAAAAATACCAAAATGAATAAACCAGAAAACACAAAGAACACTAAAATTTACGTGGTTCGGCCTAGCGGGGTACCGGGCCTACTCCACAGGGAGAAGAGGGCACTTGATTTTATTAGAAGGAGGAGAAAACACGGCCAATACAAGAGAATCTGAATACAATTGTTAACTAAACTATAAAAGAAAAATATTGCTTGTACTCACGGCATGTGGACAATCAATGATTTCCCGGCGTACGGCATGTTGTCGGGTTGGAGCACTCACGGCCGACTCTCTTGTCCGTATTGTATGGAACACTCTAAATCAATCAGTCTTCAGAACGGACGAAAAATCTCATTCTTTGATTGTCATCGTCGATTCCTACCGGTTAATCATCAGTATCGAAGGAATCGTAATAAACTTACTAAGGGCAGAGTCGAAAGAGATGGGCCACCGCCGATGTTGTCTGGTGAACAAATGTTAGCACGTGTTTCAGCACTTCCAGATATAGTATTTGGTCGCAATGAAAGAGTGTCAGGTTTTGGCCAAACACACAACTGGGTGAAAAAAAGTATCTTTTGGGAATTGCCCTATTGGAGTTCATTATTGATTCGACATAATTTAGATGTCATGCACATTAAAAAAAATGTGTTTGATAATATTTTCAACACTTTGATGGATATTTCTGGAAAAACTAAAGATAATGTCAAAGCCCGACATGATCTGAAAATACTTTGTAAAAGACCAGAGTTGGAGTTACAAGAGGTCAACGGACGATATCTGAAACCGAAGGCCCTATATGTGTTAAATAAACAACGGATCAAAGATGTTTGTCAATGGGTAAAAGAACTCAGATTACCCGATGGATATGCTTCAAACTTATCTCGATGTGTGAACGTCGATGATTGCAAAATATCTGGGATGAAGAGCCATGATTGTCATGTATTCATGCAGAGATTACTTCCGATCGCATTTCGAGATCTTCTACCTGATAATATTTGGGGTCCGTTGACTGAATTAAGTATGTTTTTTAGAAACATCTGTGCAAATGTCCTTCGAGTCGAAGATATGTCAACACTTGAAAATAATATTGTTGAAATCATATGCAAGCTGGAGCAGTTTTTCCCTCCTGCATTTTTTGACTCGATGGAGCATCTACCGATACACTTGGCATACGAGGCACGAGTTGGTGGCCCCGTTCAATATCGGTGGATGTACTTATTTGAAAGATACATGAATCATCTGAAGAAAAAAGTAAAGAACACCGCAGCTGTTGAAGGATCAATATCTGAATCGTATATCATCCAAGAAATTTCAACATTCTGCTCATTTTACTTTGAATCGACAGTACAGACAAGATTTGATCATCTTCCACGTAACGACGACGGGGGTGTTCGACATTCAGATGGACGTTTAAATATATTTTATCACTCTGGCCGTGCTTTTGGTTCTCGTCCATCTCGTCCATCCAGAGATTGAACAATTCATTGAAATATTTGACATTGAGATGGTGCAAAAATACTCTATTCACAACGATCAAGAATTGGAGAGATTACGGAATCGTGATTTCCCTACTTGGATTCAGACTTACAGCAAAGATCACAGAGCTGAAATAGATGAAAGAATATTTGAGTTTGTTAGTGGACCGTCGCGACTTGTGTCGTGCTATAGCGGATATTTTGTTAACGGGTATAAATTTCACATGGTTGAATATTCATTTACAAAGAAGACGATGAATGCTGGGGTGTGCGTGAAAGGGACAACCTATGTTGAATGTGATATGGATTTTTATGGACTGGTGGAAGAAGTGATAGAGTTGCACTACTTCGGCTTAAAATCAGTGATCCTATTTAGATGTCATTGGTTCGATACAACAGAAAGGGGCATGAAAGTTCATCCAAAATACAAACTTGTTGAGGTTAATTACAAATCGAAATTGGCAGCAAATGAGCCTTTTATATTGGCATCACAAGCCGAACAAGTATATTACGCGAAATATCCGGCTCGAAATAAAGATAGAGCGGATTGGCGTGTAGTCTGTAAGACAAAAGGTAGAGGAAAAATTGATCCGATAGTAGGAGAAAATGAGCTGATACCTGATATGACACATGGTTTCTATCAAGAAGATGATCCTCCTGCTGTAGGTCGTATTATTCCAATTCTCGAGGATGCAGACACAACGTCAATTCAATTAGAAGTTGAATATGCTGATGATGACGATCATGAAATTGAGGAAGCTGGAGATGAAGAAGATGAAGAAGAGGAAGAAGAGGAAGAATTCGAAGACTATTATTCAGATGATGAGGAATAATTGTAAAGTATATATTTTATTAAATATATCTCTACTATTTATACAATAATCTGATTATATGTCTGTTCGACAGATATGTCTGGTCGTGGCTATCGAGCAGGAGAGCTTCGGAGTCTCCGATCGGTGAGACTTCAGCACTTACTCATGCTGCTGATCCTCCCGTTGTTGATCCTCATGCGGATGATACTGCTGAGGCTAGTACATCCAGACGCAGGCGGCCACGCGGGCCGAACAGGTGGCAGCCTCCACCAGCCACAGAGTCACGTAGATTGATTAGCGTGATTGGGGAGCGGTAATATATCATGAATTATGAATCATTACAAATTCATTATATCATAATATAATATTAAAATTTATTTTTGTTGTGTAGGTTCGAGCAAGAAGAAGTGCCGAGGAACATTTCTTCTACTATTCGACGATACATGCACGGGGCATGGCCTACGTGGTCTCACATGCCTAGTGAGCACGTCGACATGTTATGGCGCGAGTTTGAGGCACGTATTATTATTATTTTTACATGCATGATGATTAATATTGGTACTGATATTATTATTTTGTAGGCTCGCTATACATGGGCCGAGGACCAGAGGCCCTTCATTTACGCTGCCTGGGAGGCTATTTTCCGGGCAAGGTACAACGGGCAGTTGGGGCAGGCTCGGTCCCAGGCGATGGCCCGAGCTGGGACCACTAACATCGTGGAGACTCGGGGATACGGCCCCAGTTGGATTACTCCGGATATATGGGACCAGCTCGTGGGAATATGGTCGACGGATCGATGGCAGGAGGTTTCTCGGAATGCGGCTAGAAATCACATATCGGGGGGAGCAGCGCGTCACACCGGCGGCTCTGTTGCATTTGCAGTGCACGCGAACCGTATGGTAAGTATATCTTTTAATTATATATTTTATTTGTTACTATGTGTACTAATTAATGTATTTGTTTTGTAAATGTAGACGACGGTGTCGGATGACGGGACTGTCCAGCGACCCTCCCCGATGGCGGTGTTTGAGCGGACTCACCGTCGAGCACATGCGACGGGGGAGTACATCCACAACCGCGCTGCATACATTGTGGTAATTATATATTTGTTTAAATTATTCATTATATATTTATAATTTAAGTTTTATGATAAATATTAAACAAAAAATCAAACTCGAGTAGGAGACGTACAGCCAGACGGTGGTGCAGCGCGGGGGTACCCCCGAGGACTTTGACGCAGCATCGTGGGTCGAGGCCGCAGGTGGCTGGGACCATGGCCGCGTATATGGCTTCGCAAATAGTGGTCATGCGCGAGCCGTGCTAGGGCCACTTGGGGCACCGACCCCTCCGGTCGCTGGTGAGCGGCCGTCCACCTCTAGATCCAGTTATGATCATAGTAGCAGAATAAGGACTCTAGAGGAGACGGTCGCGCGTCAGAGTCAGATGATGGCGGAGATGCATGCTATGCTACGCAACATGTCAGGTCATCCCGAAGCAGGCATCTCTTCGGCATCATCTTATCCATCGTCCTCGAGTCAGTCCACGCCGGTGTACACTCAAGCACTCCAGACCCCGCCATATGATCCAGGCCATCCTCCATCGTGATCGTGAGATTTTGTTTATATTGACTTTGTTACTGAGATATTGAACTTGTTTAATTTATATTGACTTTGTTACTTAGATATTGATACTTCAATTTTGTATTTGAATTATTTTTATACTATCGTGGATAATTATCAATATAAATATAATTATTTTGATGTATATCTTGGTGTGTTTGTGATGTGTGAATGAATATGTGTATGAGTGTATGTGTGTGTGAGTTATGTATCTGATAATGTATCAATGTATCAATGGAAATTTTAAATTTTAAATTTTTTCGTTACCAGGTTCACATCATCAGCAACGGCTTTCCCACGGCCGTCCGTGGGAAAGCCATTGCTAAAAGTTTATCGAAAGCCGTTGCTGATGACCTACAGCAACGGCTTAGTGACGGGCTTTTACTAACGGCGTTGCTACGGACTCAGTGGCCGTTGCTATTAATGTTATCAGCAACGGCTCCGTGTCCGTTGCTGATAATATTTTTAGCGACGGCCGGAGCGGCCGTTGTTGAAACGTCGCTAAGTTATCAGCAACGCGAGTTTCTATCACGGCTCTATTGCAACGGCTCGGCCGTTGCTGATGCTCTTCAGCAACGGCTCAGCAACGGCATCAGCCGTTGCTGATGCCCATTTTTCTAGTAGTGTAAATTAAATCAACCTTCATAATTTACTCCTTTGATGAGATTTAAGCCTGATGTAGCCTTCTCCTCTTCTCCTAAGAGGCCTGTAGATATAACCCGTGTCTTGAATCAGTCTTACCAAGTTCAGGTAGTGTTAAAATTTGGCCGTTGGAAGTACTTTAGTCAGCATATCTGCAGGATTGTGCATTGTGTCAATTTTCTGAAGCTTTATTTCTCCTTTTAAAATAATATCCCTAATGAAATGGAATCTGACATCGATGTGCTTCGTCCTTTCATGGAACATCTGATCTTTTGATCGAGGAATTGCTCTATGACTGTCGCTATGCACGACTATGTCCCCATTTTGAAAAGTTAGTTCTTTTATCTAGTTCTCAAGCCAGATTACTTTTTTAATCGCTTCTGTAATAGTCAGGTACTATGCTTCAGTGGTGGAAAGGGCGACAATGGGTTGTAGGCCGGCTTTCCAAATTACTGCAGTTCCGCCTATAGTGAAGATATAAGCGGTGATTGATCTCCTCTTATCAAGGTCATCGACATAGTCCGAGTCTGAGTATCCTGCAAAAGGATTCATTCGTTCCACCGAAAACAAGGCTGGCTTTAGAAGTACCTTGTAAGTAGCGCATGATCCTTTTGACTACCTCCTAATGTGCTTTTCCCGGAGTTTCCATGTACCGGCTGACGACACTGACTGTATGTGCTATGTCTGCGCGGGTACAGATCATGGTGTACATAAGACTACCAACTGCACTTGCATAGGGTACCTGTGACATGCTAACTCTTTCTTTTTCATCTTTTGGGCATAGTAACTATGATAATTTGAAGTGCGCGGCAAGAGGTGTCTTGACGAATTTTGCTTCTGGCATGCCAAAGCGCTCAACCACCTGCTTTACATAACTTTCCTGTGTTAGGTACAATTTTCTTACTTTGTGGTCTCGCTTTATCTCCACCACAAGGATTTTTCTTGCAGCCCCAAGGTCCTTCATGTCAAATTCACCTTTAAGGTGTTTCTTAAGCTTGTCTATGTCAGTAATATATTTTGTCGCAATAAGCATATCATCAACATAAAGAAGCAGATAAATAATAGAACTAGCTATTTTCTTTTAATAAACACAACTATCAAAAAATGATATACTGAAATCAATACCAAGCATAAACTGATCAAACCTCTTATACCATTGTCTGGGAGATTGCTTGAGGCCATAGAGTGACTTCTTTAGGAGGCAGACATGATCAACTTTATTTTTATCTTCAAACCCTTCTGGATGTGACATGTAGATATGTTCTTCTAAGTCACCATGTAGGAAAGCTGTCTTTACATCAAGCTGTTCTAACTCCAAGTATTGTATGGCTACTAATGCTAAAAGAACACCAATAGATATATGCTTAATCACAGGAGAGAAAATATCTTTGTAGTCAATACCTTCCTTTTGACTGTATCACTTTGCCAAAAGCCGAGCTTTATAGATGTCGCATTCTTTGAGTTTGTAGATCCACTTGCACCCAACAAGTTTCTTGTGCGGTGGAGGTTTCACAAGTTCCCAAGTATTATTTTTCTGCAAGGACTTGAATTCTTCTCTCATAGCTTCATTACACCTTCTTGAATTTGTCCTATTTAAGGCTTCTTTATAGGAGGCTGGTTCTTGAGTGCACGGAGTTTTTTCTTCCACTGCTAGAGCATATGTAGCAATATTTGCATACCTAAGATTAGGACGTGGTGCTCGCCTAGGTCAGTTGAGGGTGATAGAATAAGGATTCTCCTCCTCAACTTGATATTGCTCCTCCTGGACCCTGTGTGGCTCCTCTTGAACCCGGTGTACCTCCTCCTAGACCTGAACATATTCTTCAGTGGCCTATTCTAATGAAGCAGTGTCATTGGCTTCTATGGAACGCGGTTGGGGCGCAGGTGTAGGGAACCAGAATTCTTGGGTAGCAGGCTGAGGTGATGTTTCTTCTGGTGGCACTATAGGTCCATGTGAATCCTCCCTTTCTTGGTTCTTCTTTTTTAATTTCAAGAGTACCTATTTATCAAAAATTACATCTTTATGGATTTATGCTTTACAATTATTTAGACACCACACTTTATAGCCTTTCACTCCACTAGGATATCCTAAGAAAATACATTTCTTTGATCTAGGTTCTAATTTTCCTTCATTCACTCTAACATAGACAGTGCTCCCAAAAATTTTAAGATGGTCATAAGAGGCTGGCGACCCGGTCCATTTTTCCTCAGGCATCTTGAATTCAATGGATGAAGAAGGAGATCGATTTATCAGGTAGCAAGCGGTGGATGCAGCCTCTGTCCAAAATCTTTTAGAAATGTTAGCATTAGAAAGCATACTTCTTACCCTTTCTATGATGGTGCGGTTCATCCTTTCTGCTACTCCATTCTACTGAGGTGTGTGGGGAACTGTGTGATGTCTTATGATCCCTTCTCTGGAGCAAAAGTCTTTAAATTCTTCAGTGCAAAATTCTAGGCCATTGTTGGTTCGCAGGGTCCGAACATATCTACCGGTTTGCTTCTCAATAATTGTCTTCCAAGACTGAAATTTATAGAAGACATCAGATTTATTTTTAATAAAATAAGCTCATACCTTCCTGGAGTAATCATCAATAAATGTGAGCATGTATCGAGCTCCTCCTTCAGATTCAACCGGTGATGGCCCCCATAGATTAGAGTGGATGTAGTCCAATTTTTCTTTAGCATAGTATTGCCCTGTGGAGAATGATACTCTTTTCTGTTTGCCATAGATGCAATATTCACATAAATCTAGCTTAGCCAATTTTTATTTTCCAAGTAGTCACTTTTGTTTAAGTATTAGCATGCTCCTCTCATTAATATGCCATAATCTCATATATCATAATTTAGCATTATCATCATCAGAGTGTTCAGAGATTACCATAGTTGCACCACTTGTTAGCGTCGTGCCTTGCAGGATATAGAGTTGGTTTACTTTTAGTGCTTTCATTACTGTTAAGGACCCCTTTGTGCCTCTGAAAACTCCTTCTTGGCCTGAATACTTGTATCCAAGTGCATCTAGAGAAGATAAAAAAAATTAAATTTCTTTTAAGACCTGGAACGTGCCATACCTAGGTTAGAGTCCTTGTAATGTCATCATGCATTTTAATTTTTACTGAGCCAACACCTGCTACTTGACATGATGAGTCATTTCCCATTAGCACTTCCTTTTCAATAGCATGTTCATATGTGGTAAACCAATCTCAATGCGGTGTCATATGATAAGTGCAAACTGAATCTAAAATCAATTCATCTTGAGATCTAGTATAACAAGCAGAAATAGTAAGTACCTCTACTTTTTCATCCTCATCAGCATAGGATGCTTCCCCGTTCTGATTTTGTTCCTCCTGTCTCCATTTCAGCTTACGACATTCTGATTTGATGTGACCCATCTTTTTGCAATAATAGCACTGCACATTTTTGGACCTGGATTTAGATCTGAACTTACCCAAGCTTTTGTCCCATGACATGTTTCGTCCTCTAGTGTTCAGGGCTTCTCCACGTTTTCTAGAGGATCCTGTGGTAAGTTGAGAGTCGATAATCTCCTTGGACACCAGCATTGTTGTCACATCATCCAGAGTAATAGTATTCTTGCCATATAATAAACTTTCACGAAAATTTTTAAAAGAAGTAGAGAGAGTAATTAGAAGCATAAAAGTATTATCTTCTACCTCAAATGTAACTCCCATATCCTCAAGATCAGCAAGAATAGAACGGAAAGTGCTAATATAATTTTTAACAAAAGTGTCATCAGTCATGCGTAAAAAATATAATTTATATCTAAGTGCCATCTTACTTGTAAGAGTTTTGTCCTGGTAGATTGTAGCAAGTTTTTTTCATACATCTATGGCGGTCTTTTCTGATGCAACTTCTCGTAGTGCCTCGTCGCAGATGCTCATGTACAATGTGACTTTAGAACTTTCATCAGCCCGGCCCTTTTCCCTTTCAGTGTCTTCCATCGCATCTCCCCACGAATAGTGTCCTAAAGGTTCTCCTTAATCAAAATTGTTTTCATCTTCAAAGCCCATAATGAGTAGTTGACATTGTGGTCCAATTTTTGGATTTCATATTTTGCCTCAGACATTGTGGATTGTTGACTATGATACTCAACTATTAGTAAGAAATTGGGTCTTCCTGCAAGGATCCAAAAAATCCAAAACGCCAAAACGAAAAATACCAAAACGAATAAATCCAAAAAACACAAAGAACACCAAATTTTATGTGGTTCGGCCCGGCGGGGTGCCGAGCCTACTCCATGGGGAGAAGAGGGCACTTGATTTTATTAGAAGGAGGAGAAAACACAGCCAATACAAGAGAATCTGAATACAACTGATAACTAAACTGTACGAGAAAAATATTATCTGTACTCGGATATTTTTTTGCACCCTGGAATCTGGGTTTCTGCTTCTACCTGAAAACTGTCGGTGCGGCATCCTTGATCTTCTTGCTTTTGCCTGAGACGGTGTGAAGGGGAAGAGAGCTGCTGGAAAAAGAAATTCTGCTTGAGAAACGGAGAAGATGGAATGCTATGGGGATTTCAGGGATGTCTGAAACTGCATATTAGGCCCTTATTTATACGACAGTAGGAGAGCCGATCTATGCACTTTCATCGGCGAGAATATTGAAGAAATCTTCCGCATACAATGAGCTGAGCCATTCGATTTAATCACATGGCTGCTGTGATTAATTTGACCGAGAAAACTTTACAAATTTAAGGCGGTGCAACTTGAGGCGGTGCGGCTTCGAGTTCTGCGCATGGAACTTGTTCAATGCACTGCCAATAAAAAAAATAACTTCTGCTTCTATATCATTTGACCAGTCAACTGCAGAAACCTTCAATCTTCAATTCATGTAATGACAAAAGGTAAAAGATAATGTTAAGCATTATTTAATTGCATGTGTGTATCAATTTATGGCAAGGCTCCATGCGAATCTTTAAACACCTGCAACTTTCATTTGAGAAAGGTGGGCCTGGCCCACATGCTGAGCCTATGAGAAGAGAAGTCTCTCTCTTATTTTTCCTTTTACATCCAGCATTGTGTTTATAACCAATCTAAATTCGGATCGGGTTTAAATTAAATCAACCTTCCCATCTCGGATATTACAGATCTAGCCTGGTAAAAATCGAGTACTGATCGTGTAAGTACTCTGAGGCTAGAAGTAGTGGCGTTGTGGCCAACAAGCTAGACTGGTCAAAATCGAGTCTTGATCGTGTAAGGGCTTGATGCCGAAAATTGTGGTGTTGTGATCAACGAGCCAAGTCAGTGAAAATTGAGTCATAGTCATGTAAGGGCTATGAGGCCCGGAGTAGCAGGCCGAAAAATCATTCTGACGTCTTGCGGATTTTCTATGCTTTTAGGATACAAGTAGAGAACATCTTTGGTCATAAAATTAAATTTTTTCAATCTGATGGCGCCAAAGAGTTTCTCTCACATGATTTTCAAAACGACCTCCAAAACATTGGAATTTTTCATTGCATCTCTTGTCCTTATATTCCTGAGCACAACATGTCTGTTGAACGTAAACACAGACACATAGTTGACATGGGTCTCGCATTCTCCTCCATGTATCCACAATGTAAAGTCCTATAACAAAGTGCAATCCTATAACAAGGTTCTTCAGCCAAACAGCTTGTGAGGCTACAGCATAACAAGCAACAAATTCAGCTTGCATAGTTGAAGAAGCAACTAGAGTTTGTTTCTTGCTTTTCCATGAAATGGCACCCCCAGCAAGCATGAAAATATAGTTGGTGTCCCCTTATCTGAAGTCCGACAATACGGGCCGCTGCCTCCGATGAGCACCCTAGCTCCAAGCATAGTTCATAATAGTCCCCCAGAAACTCAGTCACTTTCACCTGCTTATCTGTTCCAGTGAATTCTAGCGGCTTCATCGTGATGAAGTTTGCATAGGATGGGGCTCTCGGAACCATGACCACGGTGTTATAGCCTCGACCGCCTTCGATACCGCCGAAACTATGGGTACTGGTTGCAGCGGCGGCTGCTGCTGCTGTTTCATCTGCTGCCTTAGTTCCTGCTCCCTAAGGAGCGCATCTTTTAGCTGAGCTACCTGAGCCTGCAATCGAGCAACCGTAGACTCTTGCCCCTAGTCCTCAGACTGCTTCCTTTCCCTGCCCTGGGCCCGGCCTCACCCCCGACCTCGACGTTCTGTCGAGCTACTGCCGCTGCCGCTCAGTGCAGCATTATGAGCCTCCATTACACTGTCACAGAGAAAAGAACAATTTTCCTACCATATAATAAATTATTAACATAAGCTTTTAAAATTTACTACCCTCATGTTGCGCTGAGTGCAGTCGTGGTTGCTAGATCTCGTCACATAACTCTACCATATGTCGACATGCTAGCATATGTCTCGTACGGTACCCAACTCCTAGTCATAGTCAAGACCTAACCAAAAGCTCTGATACCAACTTTGTCACACCCCAACTCAGGGTCGTATGATCGGCCAGGGTATATGTCCTACCCTGAAGCCTACTACATACACTAACTAACGAGAAACCGAAACACATAAATAGAAAATAATGATGCAGCTTTATTTGAATTTCAAGAAAGTTCACAATTTTTAATAAAAGGGAAAGTTGCTAACATCATGCACAAAATGAAACAGCTCGAGTTCAAAGTCGAATACAAGCTTAAAAACAAACAACTCTCAGTGTACGAAAATAACAAATCTAGACATCTAGACTATGACAATTGGACGTCGTTATGAGATCGACGCCACTGCCTACCTTCAAGCTGCCCCATGACTCCAAGCCTTAACTCATTGATCGGGCTCTGCAAAATAAGAAAAATAAACCATGAGTCCACATGGGACTCAGTGAGCGGTTCTTCAGAACATCCACATAATACCCAATAAGCATATATGAAATTGTTAGGAATCTAGTTTATTTCTATCACACCCGAACTCAGGGTCGTGTGACTGGCCAGAGTCTACGTCCTACCCTGAAGCCTACTACCTATACTGACTATCGAGAAACCGAAACACATCAAATTAAAGCAAAGAAAAGAAAACAATAGTGCAGCTTTATTTGAAAGCTTCAAAAGTTCACAATTTTTTTTTGAGAAAAGAAAGTAACTAACATCATCACAAACTGAAACATCTCAAGTTTCAAAGTTTAATACAAGCTTTAAAAGCCAACAATTCTCAGTGTAGGAAAACGACAACACCAGACAACGAGACTATCACTATCGGACGCCGCTACGAGATTGGCACCACCGCCTGCCCTCCAGCTGCACCATGACTCCAAGCCTCAACTCACTGACCAGGCTCTGCAAAACAAAAAGAAATAAATCGTGAGTCCACGTGGGACTCAGTGAGCGGTTCTTTGAACCTCCACATAATCCCCAATTATCATATATATATATGTGTGTGTGTGTGTGTGTGTGTGTTAGCAAAAATATAAAGTTTTAGGGATCCAAGCTATTACTGATATGACAACCGACCCCGAGGATCGTATTGTGTATACCACACATACATTTCACCGGCTATAACATTCCCAACTGTGCCAACTAGTACCCCGCCCTTAGGGCCTGTTCATGCATTAGTGGTTCCACCCAACTGGGGTCTGACACCTAGCGGGCCCGCTGATGCATCTAAAGACCCAAAATACTGGCCGAGTCAAGCATTTGTCATTCCGACTATCCATGCTTCTCGGCAGACAATCACAAGCACATCTCACAATCAAAGTGTCCTAAAGTTTTCTTATTTATACGCCGGGCATTTACTCGTATCCGGCCCTGACCCGACCTGTAGGGTCAATAATTCAATGTTACCCTTCCTTGGCGTGTACAGCTAACAATTCTAGGTTTCAAAAAAATGGCTATAACAAGTTTTAGAAGTTATGTCATCCACTAGCAAAGTTATAATGATGTCACACATGTTATCTAGCCTCATACGCTACCTTGGCGGAAGAACCACGTGTTCCGCACTTGGAATTTCACTCATTAACAATACCGGACAGCTTGTAAGATAATATGAATTTACTTCACAACAACTACTATATATAGCCACATGACTCAATGATAAAGAATTTAAATTCTGCATTAAGTAACAATTTAACAAGATATAAATTGTCTAGCATGGTGAAAATATCAAATAAATTCAACAAGGAATAAATTATCTAGTGTGGTAAAAATATCAGCACATTCAGAATTTAAGGAGGAAGGGTCTAAGGATGGTTACTATCCTACCATTCCTCTATTACATGCATCAATATAGTAGCCTTCCATAGTTGGAGTCTTACCTAAGTGTCATCATGTTTCTAGTCAGTAATCTAGGTAACTTTTCATGTTCTATTACTTTGAGTATTCCTAACCATGAAGTTTTACTTCTATAGTTCACCATCCCCCTCATCCTTGCTCAACCGAGCCTCCATGGGTAGGAACAAAAGGGAAGGACTAACCCCGACCCTAATACCTTGTTTCCGATCTATCCTAATCAACACGTTGATCAAGTCACCCACCCGATGCTCGGCCAAACCATGATCATGGACTTTTCCTTTGCTTAGCCGAGCCTATAGGCCTTAGGGGAAATGAGTTTCAATCATCGCATTCAAACAATAATCTACGAAAACACTCGACATGGATTTAAGATCGTCTAAGGGGTTCTACATCCGTCAAGGGAGTTGGAGAAAATTTTAGCATGACCTCTCCCCTTTTCCCTTGATTCGGCAACCCCTAAAAGACGAAAATTCGACAATGCACCGAAAACAACCACTCACCTTTGCTTGAGGAAGAAGAAGAATAGGACATTGGCTATCTCAAATCTTCCGACGATGACACGATCTCTGGGCCGACCAAGATTTCCCCTCCCTCTCTCTCCCTTCTCTCTTGCTCAGGCTATATGCGGCTCCAAGATGAGCCGCACGACTCAATGATGAGGGATTTTTTCCCCTCATCTAGAATGACTTAATTGCCCCTTTAATGACTTAACCTTGACTTGACTCAGTCCGAGTCCGACTTGGGTTCCGATTCTATCCGTAACTCGAGTCGATCTTAACTCAATTAAAGCATCAATGCATAAAAGGAAAGGGTCATTTAACCAAATTTAAACTTCATACTTTCATTAGTCGAGTTATATAAGGCAATTTCGAGGCTCAACCCGACTATCAACAATCCCTATTCAAGAATTAAGGAGATTAATAAATCTATAGCATCAAGAACATCTAGAACTCCAAGATGAGATTGCATCCAAGATTCACAAGATTAAATTATAAAATCACATATCTACCATTAAATATATGCCCCATGATATGAGATCAAAATTTAAAATCTAAGCATGGCATGGAAACCAAGAAAATCTCAAGAACACAATAAAAAAAACATCATCAAGATCGAGAATCTTCAAGGCGGCTACAAGAAAATTCAAAGAAAACCCGAATCAGAGGGATAAAACCACTCACCTAATTAAGGAAGGGATTGGAGATGAGAATCCAATCGATGACCTCCGATTTCGACTTCGAAATCCGGCGGCTCAACCCCAAAGAAGAGAAAGAAAGGTGGCGGCTCACTCCAAGCCGCCGGCTTGGAGAGAGGGAGAGAGTGGAAGAAGAGGGCGGCTTGGCTCCCCTTGGCTTGGCTCCAAAGGGAAAGAAGAGAGGAAGAGGGGAGGAAGCAGGCGGCTCGGGTCGGCTCCTCTCGACTCGGCTCGGCTCCAAAGGGAAGGAAGGAAGAGAGGAAGAGGAAGAGGAAGCAGGCGGCTCGGCTCGGTTCTGGGTGGTGGCGGCTCCAAGGAGGATAGGGAAAGGGGACTGGCGGCTTGGCTTGGTGGCTGGCTCCCTTTCTCAAATCTTTGGGTGGCTCCAAAATAGGAGCCACAAGCCATGAGTGGGGGTTTTATACACCCTCCTCAACCCTAACCCCTTAAACCCTTAATTCACAATCCGCATTCACCTTAAGCCAAAACCAATACCCGCTAACCCAATAGACTTAAATAATTTAATTAATCTCATTCTAATAAATCGCAAGTAATTAATTAAATACCCATATAAACATAGTTAGCAATTATGCACACACAACACCAAATTAAATACTCTCGACTACCCAAGCCTAAAAATTCAAAAATTCTCATCCTACTTACCCGAGCTCGCAAGCTCGCTCCGGACCATGACTCGACTCGGCTCGACCACGAACTAGTCCGCTAGGCTGGCAAACACATGCAACAGAAAAAAATAATAAATTAAATATCTAGGATATGACAAATTTGCATAAAAAATATATGATCATTTAAGTAAACAGTAACGCCAGGAAATAAAGAGTAGAAAAACTCTTCACAAACTCAACTAAACGCAAGTCATAAATAATAACGATTACATGAACAAAAATATCAAAAGACTCATCATTAAAGCAAAAGTTCATCAGCCATCATATTCGCACCAAAAACGGTCCAGAATACCATAAATTGTAGGTAATTGAAAACTATTTCTCCATAATTAAAACTGCCATCATCTCTAGAAAGCCATTTACAGAAGGAGCAATTGAACTGTCCTAACACAATTGAGACTGTCAATACAAAAGTTGAGCATCTCACCAAAAAGGCTTCTTTTGCCAAATACAACCAACATAAAAAATGCTAAACATTAATAGGGTTTATTGTCAAGTAAAACATAAGAGGTATGCCCTCTGAATCAAGGTCCAATTTGCTTAAATTAAATCTTCAACAATTGAATTCCAGTCAACACATAGTTCTAAGATCAATCCTAAACATGTCCTATTGCTGACCTAAATCAGCTGAATTACATAGGGAAACATACTTCCCCAAACACAATATTCAAATGTAGGAATAACAAGCATGAAAGCTGGAAGAAAGAAACTTTCAGCAACGCTATCCCTCAAGCAAAGATTCGGCCAACACAAGATGGTAAATCATCTAGGGAGCCGACCCTATAACCACTCACCTAGAGATGATGCCCTTGAGAAGGAGATTTTCGGCGAGTGAATGCGACAGCGATTCTCGTGACGATCTCTCGGTTTCCTCCTCCTAGAGTACATGGCTTCCTCCTCTCCTCTCCGTAGGTTGTGTGCATCTCCCTTCCTTTTTTAGTCATGCGGTCAGCCCTCCCCTCTATTTCACATTTCAAAATGACAACTTTGCCCCTATTAGAAGTCTATACTTGATTTGACTCATGGTTCGACCAAATCGCACCTAACACGAACCCCGGAATCGACTCGAGCCCCAAAATTGGAATTCCTACTTAAATCAAATAAAAAATTGAAGTGCAAGGGTCATACCTTCGACCACGACCTCCAGCGATTCACTTGACCGGCTTCGACGTGCATTTCGAATTTCTCTCAGAAATTTCAAAATAAAATTATAATTAGCGCAGATATTACAGCCGGTCACACAACACAGAGTTGGGGTGTGCACAATTTGTTGCTATCACCAACGGATATAAAAATATGTTCAAATTACCATCAAATATGTGTAATTCATCGGTAATACCGAGGGCACTTTCACCGACAAACCTACCAACAAATCAATCCATTGGTAAAAGTCATTAGCAACCAATTTTATACTATTACCAATAGAATATGTCCATTGGTGAAAGCTTGTTTTCTTGTAGAGATCAAATAAGTTTTTAACTGATTTACATATGTTTTTATTTATTTATTTACAATACTGATACATAATTTATATAAACATAATAAACATTATTTTTTTGTTTAAATTAAATATATAGTAATCAATAATCACCCAATTAAATTTAGTTATATAGAAAGAAATTTAATTTTGTTATAATTTTTAATACGAAGAAAGTGTAATACAATTTAAAATTGGTTTGATTTCAACCCCTTAGTTATAAAAACCTCAGACTAATATTAATATGCTAAGCTAATTTCCACAAAACTTGAAAAATAAGTAATGATGGATTGGAAATTGGTTCTAATATATAGGATATGGATTATTTTACCAAGACACACAATTATATTAATAGCTAGCTACATAAGTAATTAAATACTCTAAAAAATTAAAATCATCCTATTTTCATCTTATGTATTATTCCATATGTGTGGCCTTTAATTATCCACATCTTTAGCTTTGATTTGGTTTAGAACACCGTTAAGAAATAGGAATCTATCAACTATGTGATCCTATAAATGCGACAAAACTAATTTAACAAACCGTGAAATGCTCACTTATGATCCATCTCTTATCCACTAAAATAGTCAAAAATAATATTTCATTCTTATCCTTTACAATAACACTCACTCTTTCTTCAAGTACTGCTATATATATCCATGTTTTATTTCATCTTAAACACTGCCTTTATGCTCACAAGTCCAAGATGAGTTGCATGCAATATTCGTCCTTGTTCTACTACTTGCTTTTTCTTTTGCTCTCATGTCAATTTGTTCATTCCAATGAAATAAGTCGTAGTATCTTTCCCAAAGATTTTATATTTGGGACTGCAGCATCCGCTTACCAAGTTGAAGGAATGGCACTCGAGGGTGGTAGAGGACTGTGCATTTGGGATACATTTGTCAGAATTCCGAGTTAATAATCTTTCTAAACTTTCTTGCTCTATTTAATTTATTTTAATATTTGAAATTTATATCTTGATGTCTATGTTCATAATCAATGTAGATATGATTCCAAATAACTCTACAGCTGATGTTACTGCTGATGAATATCATCACTATAAGGTAAATTGTTAATTCTCAAACATCTAATAAGACATTAATGTTAATTTCATTGATCATAAATAAGAAACATGAACTACATCTTTGTCTTTTCATATAAGATACATATTGATTATATGTAGTCTTATAATAAAGCTTATATGTACTTTTTGTTAACTTTGAGTGTCATATTAATTGCAGGAAGATATTAACATAATGAGGACACACAACTTTGATGCATATCGATTCTCAATCTCTTGGAGTAGAATTTTTCCAAGTAAAATTACGTACATACACTTCAAATATTTTATAATGAGCTTTCATCTTCAATTCAATGATTTTTTTATTATGCCAATCTTTTTTGTTTTATAGATGGAAACGGAAAAATTAACTAGCAAGGTGTAGACTATTATGATAGACTCATAGACTATATGTTACTGCAAGGTAAGCTTCATAAAAAAACTAATTAATTTAGCTTTCAGTGTTTTCAAAATATATATTTGATGTTCATTTAATTTTTTTATAAATATTGATTAGGTATTACTCCATATGCAAATCTCTATCATTATGATCTTCCATTGGCACTTGAAAATGAGTACTTGGGTTGGTTGAGCCCTAAAATAGTGTAAGTATTATTATTGAAAATGTACACTACAATGGTTCAAACTATTTATTATTCTTAATATATGGTTTTTACCTTAACAAGTCATTATGCTTAAAAGTTTTTATCTACATAATTTAGGGATGCATTCGCCGACTATGCTGATTTTTGTTTTGAGAGATTTGGTGATAGAGTGAAGAATTGGTTCACTATGAATGAGCCACGAGTAATTGCAGATTGTGGCTATAGCAGTGGTTACCATGCTCCTGGAAGGTGTACTGGTAGTAGATTTGGAGGAAACTCAAGTACAGAACCTTACATTGTGGCTCATAATTTGATATTATCCCATGCAGCTGCAGTGGAAAGATATCGTGAGAAATATCAAGTAAATTATTTTTAACTTTAATTCATTATTTATTTATTTGATCAATCTAACATATTGTATAATAGTAGCAAATCTAAATATCTTGTCTAATTTCAATAACCATTAGGATTTTTTAATGGTAAAAGCTAAAATTGTTTAATACAACATATATGATTTCTTTTCCGAACATTTCCACTAAAAATAAGCTAATTTGGTTCATTTTATTTTCTAGTTGGGTTAAAAAAACAAATGTCATTAGTTGTAAAGAAATTTTAATTATTATTAATTAACTAGAGCAATGTATTATTGTTTCTTTAGTAATTAATGCATACAAGTTACATATGAAGTCATTAAATAGTAGAATATTGCATCATACGAGCATTTTGACATATTAATTTATATTAATAATTCTGTGGACATAATAATTAAATTTCTCCTTGTAGAAATACTTAATATGTTTTTGTTTCTTCTATTTTGTGTTGTTCAGGTAGAGCAAAAAGGCAAAATCGGAATTATTTTGGATTTTAATTGGTATGAACCATATACTTACACTACAAAGGACAAACATGCGGCACAAAGAGCTTGAGATTTTAGTCTTGGATGGTATTTGTGAATCTTAACCTATTGAAAATACTTAATGTAAGTACGGTGAAGCAAGAATACTCATGTTGTATAACATTTTTTTATTTTTTTCTCAGGTTTCTTCGTCCTCTAACACATGGAGAATATCCTAAATCCATGCAAAAAATTGTTAAAGACAGACTTCCAAAATTTAGTTGTGATGAAATAAAGATGGTGAAGGGAGCATATGATTATTTGGGGATAAACCAATATACATCATATTACATCAAAGACAATCCTTATATTAGTCCAAAGCCTATTAGCTATTCAGATGATTGGCATGTTGAATATAAATGTTAGATTAACACATTATTCTTAGTTTTTTCACGTTTATTATATTTATTATTTAATACTAATGTCGTATTGTATTTAATATTTTACAGATGAAAGAAATGGTGTGCCAATTGGACCTAAGGTATACCTTTTTCTTCTTTATGCTTTTTTATGTTGTTAATTTCATTGTCTTTTAAAATGGTTCCTTTGATTGATGTCTTTGTTTAATATAATATATATATTGTCAAAATTGTTTTAGTTAATTTTATTTTATAAATATCTATTTTTAATATATAAAAAATTCCCAAAATTAAATTTTCCATTTATTGTTATAAAAGTCATAGATCTAGAAGATATCTTATTTGTAAATTTGGCATATTATAGTTTTTAATGTATTTAACAAACTTCATTCAGGCCAATTCTGACTGGTTATACATTGTTCCATGGGGAATGTACAAGGCTGTAACCTATGTCAGGAAGCACTATCGTAATCCAATTATTATTCTTAGTGAAAATGGTATGTGATGTAATATATATTTCTTTATTCAGTTTGAATTTTTCTAATTTGTTGATTTCTTCATGATGATATCAATAGGAATGGATCAGCCTGGCAACATTACAATTTCAGAGGGTTTGCATGACAAAATAAGGATTAACTATTTCAATAATTATATTTCTGAGCTAAAGAGAGCTATGGATGATGGTGCAACTGTGATAGGATACTTCGCGTGGTCTCTTCTTGATAATTTTGAATGGAGGTTGGGATATACTTCAAGGTTTGGTATTGTTTATGTCGACTTCAACACTCTTGTGCGCTATCCCAAAAATTCAGCTAAGTGGTTCAAGAAAGTTCTAGAAAGGAAGGATAATTGAGGATTCTAGAGTTTAGAATTTCTTACTCTTTAGTTTAAATTTATTTTTCTTAGAAATTATTTTATTTTATATTATTGTAGTAGGTTTCTTTAATAGTTTTCCACATGTGATTTAGATGTATTTAAGATGACTCTTTTTATAATTCAATAAATGATGATATCATCTTTGATTACTTATTATATATTGACTATCTGATCTTCTAACAATTCACCAAACAAAATAACAAATAATACATATTTAAAAATTATTTATATCATCCCTTAGTCCACACATATATAATCATTTTATGTCACACCCCAAACCCGGTATGATTGGCCAGAATACGCCACGTACCCCGAAGACTAACCCAACTCAAACACAACAACAATAACCTGAAAAGTGGGACATTTTTTTTTTGAACAGAATAGACATGACATCACGAACCAAACTAAAAATCAATATGAACACACTGAACAAGTTATTAAAAATGAGTTCAAATAAATAAAAAAAGACTACCCAAATAAAAATAAAATGCGGAAACCACGATCTGAGTCAACATGACTCAACAACTCAAAGAGATACTAAAATGACTCAGGTATCCTCCTCGATCACAACATGTCACGAGACCCGCTGCCCTGCCGCCATCAGGCGCGCTATTGCACCTCGGTTCCTCTGTGATCTAACTCAGGTGCTGCAAAATAATAGTAATGAGGGGTAAGTCCAACTAGGACTTAGTGAGCAGATCAGTCCTCAATTCACCAACTCAATCATCATTCATAAAAACACTATATGTGTTTTTATGGAGGTCTTTTATTTCAAATAAATTGACATTTATTTGAAATGTCAACATGACTCAACAACTCAAAGAGAAACTAAAATGACTCAGGTATCCTCCTCAATTCCAAAACAATGGAATTTTCCATGGAGGTCACAATCTCATCAAATTTTAGATACCATTATCTGGAAGCTTGCTTTAGGCCATAAATTGACTTCCTCAATTTGCACACTAAGTGCTCACGGCCAGAAATATGAAAACCCTCAGGTTGCATCATGTACACCTCTTCATTGATGTCACCATTTAAAAATGCTATTTTGACATCCATTTGGTGCAGTTCCAAATTAAAGTGAGCCACAAGAGCCATAATGATTCTAAAAGCATCTTTAGAGGAAACAGGTGAGAAGGTTTTAATATAATCAATTCACTCTTTCTGAGTAAAACCCTTTGCAACAAGTCGGGCTTTAAATCTCTCAACTTTTCCCTTTGAATCTTTCTTAGTTTTAAAGATCTACTTGCAATCAATTGGTTTGTAGTTTTTAATTAGGCATCTCAACCAAATCCCACACACAATTATCAGTCATGGAAAGTATTTCTTCATTCATAGCATTAACCCACTTATCTGACTGAAGATGAGAAATGGCTTCTTGATTATTCTTTGGATCAGTCATATCTCCTATGTCACAATCAATTTCATTCAGATATACCAAAAGATCATTAGGGATGACAGACCGCCTTTCTCTAGTAGATCTCCTTACTGGCATAGGAGCTTCAGACTCAATAGGTTGAGGATTGTCAGCAGGTTCAGGTTCATTGAAAATTAGAGGATCAAGAAGAGGAGCGAAAGCATTGGAGGTATTCTTATCAAAAGCATCATCTCTATCTATAGGCACATATGAGCCGTAATCATTGAAGATCGGAAGAGGAACAGAAACAGTTCTACTCAAATCAGCATCACTCTCTTCACGAAGGTGATTAGGGTCAAAAATATCAAGCTCCAAAAACATAGCAGTCATAGATTCCACAATCCTTGTGCCCGTGCCAGGACAATTGAAACGGTATCCTTTTCCATGGTCAGCAATTTTTAAAAGCCCAGCCGCAGGCCCCAAAGCCTAGGTCCCGCGGAGAGCAGCTCAGCAGGTGCGTGCACTGCATGCTTCTGCAGTGCGTGACACGTTCGCGATGCGTGCAGGACGCATTCGCGTTGCGCCAAGGGCAGGGCGTCACGTCGCGTGCAGTGCACACGATGAGCGGCACGCTGCAGAGAGCTTGACGCATCGTGTCGCGACGCACAGGGCTCGATGCGAAGTTCGCAGGCCAAAAACATTTAAAAAATTGGTCAATAGTTGACCTGCGAGTGCTGCGACTCGAGATGCGAGCCAGTGCAGATAACTTTAACCCATCGAACGCCACACGTCCAAAAGGGAAAGCCAAAGGGTGCTACTCGCTCCTTGCAACGCGTGCCGACGAGCTGCGCCTTGCAAGACGTGCCTGCTCAAGTCACATTAACGCCACGTGCCCGTCGGCATTTCAATGGGATTTGCGTGCACCGCACGGTGCACGCTACCGACGGTCACCTGCAGCAAGTAGATGCGACGCTTTATCTTCGCTTGCAAGCAAGCAGTAATAAACGCTGCAAACATGGAGTCGGCGTCGAAGCACTCAAAATGCTTGTGCGTTTACAGGAAGCAAGCACATCTTTGTTATAAAAGCAACTTACGGGCGATCTTTCCACCCGTTTGAGGCTCTCCAAACTCGGTGCGGATAAATGCCGCGCTCGAAGATACTCGAAAATATGTTAGCAGCAACCTCTCAAGATGTAGTGTTAGGGGAGAGGAAGTTGTCGCCCGAGATCCACCAAAGCCAAAGGTGTAGAAAGATAATCTTCAACCGAAGATGCTCAGGTAAAATATTTTACATACATGCTATTCTTTTAATAGACCAATATTACAGCATGTATTATTTATCATTTAATTTTGCAGATAAAATAGGATGTGAAACATACAAAATAATAATGTTTAATTAAGAATATAGGTTTTAATATCCATATAATAGGCTGTGATACCAAATGTAAGCATAAAATCGAGATATTACATGGATATTAAAACACTAAGCACGGCGAAAGATAACTTACTTGATGAAGACATGTTTGAATTTTTATCGGATCGGATTCCTGTTGAGAAGAAGTGTTGGTCTTCCTCTACAACACTTCTCCTAGGCTAAAGCTCTTGATGGAAAAAACCAATGAAAGAGCAATGCAACAATGAGTGTGTAGAGGGGACCTAGCCCCTTTTAATAATAAATAATATGGGTTCAACCATCACAGGCCATTTGATTTGGGCCTACATTTAAGTTAACCACACCGAACTAATATAATTATTCTGAGCTTAACACAAATGGATCAGAACAATTAATTAAGCTCATATACATCTCGAAATTGGATCATTTGGATTAACCTGGTTTTTATTAAAATCGGAATCTCCAATTGACTGTAGCCCACAAAAAATATTTTTAACATTAATAAAATATATAAATATAAAATATTTTACACGGAATGCATGCCGATGAGAGGCCAATTCACCGAGAGGCTCGACCTTCGAAATACTTGGCAGTACAAGTAAAAGAAAAAGATGAAGCAAGCAAAGGAAACGATGATCTCCGGGTAAGCTTGCAAGAAAGCCATGGCTGCCGTAAACCAACTGATTGTTGTCGGCATGGCTGTTGAGTGAAGCTTGCTCCACAGGATTGACACTGTAATATTTTATCTTTGGAATGATGGAGAGTAGTGACACTTGCAATGATCTTAAAGTCGTAATCTATTACCGGAGAAGAAGGATGGAAAAAATTACTATGAGTCGGTCTCCATAGAAATTTTATAATACCTTAAATAAATATGAGTGATCTTAATATTTTTAAGAATAAATCTAATATTATTAAGATTGAACTTAAAATAAAAGTACTAATTCACTCATTTGTAACACATATTCACTCTTATTTTAAATTTAATTTGAATTATACTTCATTCAATATTTATTAATTTTTATTAATTTGAGTATATGAGAGGGCTCCATAGAAATTTTTATGATGTCTAGCGTGATAAAAATTGCACTGTAGAAGGATAATGTGTTGGGAGTATTAGGACAAAACTCTTGGGCACCACCACATAGCAATATAATATTTACTTTTTATTAGAGCTATATTTATTTTGATGTGCATATATTTTATTATTTTAACGCTTGTTTATGCACTAATTACTAATATATGCAGTAATGCACTATTATAAAACTTATTTTATAAAAAAATAAATTTTTTTTTGTTGTCACGTTTTCTTTTTTAGTATATCTTTGTACAGTCTAATTTATATATGATTGAAAAATTTATTTATATATACTTTATTTTCATCATTACAAATCTTTATTTAATTTGTGAGATCAAAAGTCAGATCTAAAAAACAATATCAATAATCTATATTTACTATACAATGTATCCTTGTGAAAAATGAGATTTAATTTTACAATATTAATTATGCATTCGAGATAATTTTTGCGACATTAACTTTATTGATTTTTTACTGATTTTTTGTTTTTTCTTCATAGTGAAGGCCTCGTAAGATTTGCTCTCAAGATGGATAAGATGATGCTAGCACTGCAGTAGAGTCTGATTTACTTTTCCAGTGATGTTACATAGTCTATATATATATAAAAGCAAGATTCAAGCCTGTCACGTTGCACTTTCACAAACAAAGTTGGCTGATGTGGTATTTTTGAAATTTTACTGATTTCTTATTTTTTCTTCATATTGAAGGCCTCATAAGATTTGCTCTCAAGGTGGATAAGATGATGCTAGCACTGCAGTAGAGACTGATTTAGTTTTCCAATGATGTTACATAATATATATATATATAAGCAAGATTCAAGTCTGTCACGTGACACTTTCACAAAGAAAGTTGGCTGATGTGGTATTTTATAATTTTTTTAAAAAAAATTTGATCTTTTTTTATTTTTTACCTCTTTAATACAAATGTGTTTTTATATTCCCGAAATTTATTAAAATTTATTACTGATTTTTAATTTTTTTATACTATCGAAATTTTTAATTTTTCTCTATCTCTCAATTAATTCTCTACTTAAATTCAATCCTAGAAATCCTTCAAGAACTTATTATTGTGCCTATTAAAATTCCATTAATTATTTCACACCACCTTTAATAATGATTGTTATTTTTTTTAATTCTTACCATCATCTCTCTCACACAATTAATATCCTCCATTTTTCTCTCACTCTCTCAATTAATTCTCTCCATATTGAATGTAAAAATTATTTCCCCTTCAACCTTTCATCTATCAATTAATTAATTAATTTTTCATCTCTCAATTAATTCTCCACTAGAAATCCAACCCTAGAAATTCTCTTTAAATTAGGGGTGAGAAAAAAAAACTAATTTTTTGGTTAATCGGAAAACCGATCTGAAATCGAACCGGTTTTTGCGATTAATCGAATCGATTTTTCGGTTTCGGTTTATGTTTTTGAAAAAACCGGTTTCCGATTTCGGGGTCAGTCCACTGGTTTCAGTTAATCGACTAGTTGTCACGCCCCAACTCAGGGTCACGTGACCGCCCAGGGTATACGTGCCTATACCTTGAAGCCTTACCCATGCATATGCCAAAACAAATAATGTAGCAGAAGAAAACAACGAGTTTTATTTTAAAGGAAAAGCGAACCAACACCAAGTTTAGTTTAATAGCTCAGAAGTAAAGAAAAATGCGGAAATACGATTATGTTCAACAGTTTAAAAGTTCAGTCAAATAAAACCTGAAATAAATAACATAAATGCCCTCAGAGCTACAACTTAAATCAAGCTAATACAAGTGTATGACAACTACCAAAAAGACTCGACTTCGACCCTAACTAGGACTACTATGAGATCGAGTGGCTCCTCTACCCTCCAGCGACGCCAAGTGTATCCAACCCACCTCACTATTCAGGCTCTACAAAACAAAAATCAAACAACAACGGGTGAGTTCAAAGAACTCAGCGAGCAGTTTTACCCACCCTCACAAATAAACACAGAGACAACATAAATAAATACTATCTCTAAAAAGGCAAAGTCACTGAGGTGTGACTAGCTACTAGGCCAGCAGGCCACCCATTCCAACGGCATCTAACTCTCCAAAGAGGTGCATCAGGCCGAAGCCCTACCTTGCCCGAAGGCAACATCACCGATAAAGAGGTGCATCGGGCCGAAGCCCTACCATGCCCGCAGGCAACATCACCAACAAAAAGGTGCATCAGGCCGAAGCCCTACCATGCCTGTAGGCAACATCACCGACAAAAAGGTGCATCGGACCGAATCCCTACCATGCCCTAAGGCAACAGCCCATACTAGGATAATCGGGAAGGGCCCTCCAAACTTATCTTGTAAGTTGGGAATTTGGCGTCCAACCACCCGGGCGTAGCCCATAACCCGGCTCCTTGTTATATCCGTAAATTTTATATAATTTAATTTAGTTATTTTCAGCCGGACGATGTGGATGCGCATCGAAGCGGGTCGGAAGAAGTGTCGGAAATGTGAATTAAGGTGAGGCCTTTGCGCGTGTTTAGTGATTTGTTTTATTTACTTTTATTTTCGGTTTTGGATTGTTTGTTGAGTCGAGTCCGACGACTCGATCGGAATCTGATTTGGGCAAGTGTGGGTTGAGTTGGGTAGAAGCCGCAGTTGGATTAAGTGAGGGGTAGAATCATAAAAATAAAATAAATTAAAATAAGATTTTATATATATATATATATATATATATATATATATATATATATATATATAGGTGTAAAAAAAAAAAAATATAAATAATAATAATAAATAAAAAAAAGAAAAAAAAAAGGGTTAATTGGTGTGTGCGGTTGCTGCAGCCGCACACACCCAAAAAAATAAAATAAAAAAAGGGGGAAGCGGAGAGGGCGACAGAGGAGACGACGGAGGAGGCGGTGGAAGAGGGATTTGCCGCCGGTGGTATTGCCGACGCCGGTGATCATCGGCTCAAGGACGTCGGAGAGCGTCATCCATTCTATTTTCCTTTACCGGTGAGTGGTTTACTCTTGTAAAAATTTAAGGTCTTTCTTTCTTTCTTAGCAGCCCCTTGTCATGAGAAAGAAAATTGGATTTTTCTCTACAAATTTTGATTCTTCTTCCTATGGGTTTGAGTCGCGTGCTTTTGCCAATTTCTTCACGAAATTAGAGACTAAAAACATGAAATCTAGGCCATGGAAATTATTTTTCTTCTTGGTGGCCGCCCACTGCCATATAAAACTTTGGATGAGATTTTACGATTGATGAATTTCCTTTTGATTGTAATAAGAAGTATCATCTACAAGCAAGCTTCTTTGGAATCAAATGGGTGGTATGGGTGAAGATGGAATTGGGAAACCTAGGCGAACAATGGCCGCCTGTGCCACTTTTCCTTTTGTGGCCGCATGATGTAATGGAGGTTGACTGTAATGTGCAGACAATGAAATTTAATTGAGGAGGGTTTGAAACAGTGAGCTTTGAGTTGTGTTTAAAATTTGGAAATTGTAAATTTCTTTTCCTTTTACTAGAGGCTGGTTCACATATCAAAGGTTAAAGAAGAGTGATTAGTCTACTTAGATGGTTTGTTGGATTTATATATATATGATTGTTGAAATTTCTATTGGCTGAAAATATAATTGCTGGAAGTACCGTATAATAGTGCTGAAAATTTCAAATAGAAATGATGCTGAAATGATGTGTATGATGCTGGTTATACATGCTGAAATTGTCTAGTTAGATGCTGATTTTTTATATATGTGCTGAAATTACATATTATACTCATATTTATTGTGGGCTGGAATTATTTGGGTGTTTGCTAATTTAGTTGCTTAAACTTAGGTGTTATCTATAAACTTTAGACTTCTATGTAGAAATCTCTTAATTTAGATATTTCATTCAGTTTGGAAATCTTAAACTACACTCTTGTAGGATACAAGCACTTGGTATTAAATGGTGTAGGGATACTGTCTTATATTAAATGTTTGTGGTATTGGGGCATTCATTATTTTTCTTT
This sequence comes from Canna indica, assembly GCA_034359265.1. Classification (NCBI taxonomy): domain Eukaryota; kingdom Viridiplantae; phylum Streptophyta; class Magnoliopsida; order Zingiberales; family Cannaceae; genus Canna; species Canna indica. The sequence goes on along the minus strand of CP136894.1, from coordinate 9,448,713 downwards.
GTAACGTGCTTGTGTTTGTGGACGAGATGGGGGTTCGGTTGAACTGATCAGCGGGGGAGGTGTGGACCGGGAACCTCGTCAGTGAGCCACGCTGACGACGGACCTGGAGTGGCACTGGTTGGAGGGTATTCCCAACTAATTGGGGTTACTGAGGCTAGAGGGCCTGCCTAGCTCAGGAACCATGGGCGGGAAGCTCACTGGGTATGTCCTAGTGACCGACTCGTATTGGTTGAAAATATACTTGTATAAATGTGTGGTTTCTTTTCTTTGTGGGATATGTATGGATTGGTTTAAAATTACTTAGATAAAATGGTTTAATTCTGGATTTAAGAAATTATCCATGTACTTTGATACTGGTTGGATTATGGTATGGAAATTACCTATTATGTTATTATTATGCATCTTATACAACTGTATAGTTGTGGACCGTGGTGGGCTCAGGACCGAGCCACTCACTAAGTCCAATATGGACTTACCATTTTGTTTTATTGTTTTTTTTTTTTTAGCACTAGGTCAGGACAAGTAGTAGCACTGAGGTGTTGGAGTAGCGCAGCTGGGAGCGGCAGGTTCAGGACTGATCTCGTGACAAGTCGAAGTTAGAGTTAGGGTAGTAGTCGAGTTTAAAGAGAGTCGTGTATTTGAGATTTATTGTTCTTTATTTCATTTGTGGTTTCTGTATTTTCATTTATGGTTTCAAACATTGTTAAAAGTTTATTCCGGTTGAACATTCATGTTTCCGTGATTTCTTTATCAAAAGATGAATTTGTTTTGGTTCTATAAACATTTATTAGTGGTTGGAGTTGAAATATGAAGTTTGTTTTATCCTTATGGTCTATGATTACTTTATTGTGTCTGTGGTTGTGATTTGAGTAGGCTTCGGGGTATGCTTGTATACCCTGGCCGGTCACACCATTGTGGAATTTGGGGTGTGACACTCCTAATTGAGCTGCTCCGCCATTCCCAAGGATATGACGCATTAAGACCTAAGTCAAGATTCTCCTACGATGTTCTAGAGGTGTCCACATCATGAAGCGTCTCGACGCCCCAAACCTGACCTCTACCCCATAGACCCGTATTGTCATGAACCCGTGTGATTTTATTTCATGCATACCTTACAAGTTGGTTCATAACAGATTATGCTCACCCTTAACCCAATTTTAATTATAGAATTAAAATTTAGTTCATCTCAATTAAGATTTTATTTTAGGGCACTGTTCTGTCCAGAACTGTTGTCTACCCCGAATTTAGTCTCTAAAGTGTGTCCTATATTTCCAAACTATATTTTTTGGTCGAAACGATAGGTTACACTACTATGTTCAGAGATCTAAGCACATAATAATATAACAATAAAAAATCAGCCTAGATTCAACAAACATCATATAAATTGCAGAAAGCTGTACTTTCCAGCACCTCATGAAATAAATTTCAAATTTTACCGAATTAAATCCCTAAATTTCCAACATCACAAATTCATGTTATCATGCCAATCATGCATATAATCTCAAAATTTTCACTAAATAAAAATTAGCATATACATCAAGAATCTCTAAATCAAGAATCAATTAGATTAATTAATCTATAGCATGAAGAATATCTAGAACTCCAAGATGAGATTGCATCCAAGATTCACAAGATCAAATTATAAAATAACAGATCTTCCGTTAAACATATGCCCCATGTTATGAGATCAAAATTTAAAATCTAAGCATGACATGGAAACCAAGAAAATCTCAAGAACACAAAAAAACATCATCAGGATCAAGAATTTTCAAGGCGGCTTCAAGAAAATTCGAAGAAAACCTGAATAGGAGTGATAAAACCACTCACATGAAAAGGGAAGAGGATTGGAAAAAGATTTACAATCGACGGCCTCCGATTCTAGCTCCAAACCCCGGCGGCTCGACCCAAAAGAAGGAGAAGATGAGGCGGCGGCTCACTCCAAGCTGCCAGCTTGGAGAGAGGGAGAGAGAGAAAGAAGAGGGCGGCTCGGCTGCTCCTCTTGGCTTGGCTCCAAGGGAAGGAAGAGAGAGGGAAGGAGGAGAGGTTCTAGCAGCTCGGCCCCAGGTGGCAGTGGCTCCAAGGGAAGATGAGGAGGGGGCGGCTGGCGGCTTGGGTTGTCGGCTGGTTCCTCCTCTCACAATTGTGTTGCTCCAAAAATTGGAGCCACAACCTAAGAGAGATGGTTTTATAATTCCTTCTCAACCCTAACCCTTCTAACTGAAGCCCAACTCGCATCCACTTAAGCCGAGTCCAATTAATTTAGATAAACTTAATTAAATTAATCTAGATTTGATTAAACACACAATTAAATCATAAGCATCTAATTAAATGCACCCACATAGGCATAATTCATAATTATCCAAACATCACAATAATTAAAAATAATTCCAATCACTCAATCCTAATTTTATAAATTCATAAATTTATATTCTACTTACCCGAGCTCGCAAGCTCGCTCCGGACCATGAGTCGACTTCGCTCGACAACGAACTAGTCCGCTAGGCTGGCAAACACACGCAATAGAAAAAAATAATAAATTAAATATCTAGGATATTACACTGGCTAAATTTAATTTATTAATTTTTAATATATATATATATATATATTAGAAAAAATTTAAAAACTTACCAAAATGATTTATAAAATCACAAAATTGATCAAAATTATAAAAACTATTAGAAACTATATAAAAATTATAAAAATCTAAAAAGTCTAAAAATTATTAAAAAATTATAAAAAATAAAAAAAATGAAAATGTCTATGTTATTTGGTACATTTTATGTTTATGTTTCATGTCTATGCTTCATATCTATATTTTCTTTTCTCTCTTTTATGCAAAAAATATAATTGATTTATTGGTTAACCGAATTGAAAAATCGAAATCGAAATGATGGTTAACCGAAGTTAATGGACCGGTTTATGGTTAATGTTTTCGAAAAATAGAAGTTCATGGACTGGTTTTTTTTTGCTAATGGACCGATGAACCAGTCCATGCTCTGTTATATCCGTAAATTTTATATAATTTAATCTAGTTATTTTTCAGCCGGACGATGTGGATGCACATCGAAGCTGGTCGGAAGAAGTGTCGGAAATGTGAATTAAGGTGAGGCCTTTGCGCGTGTTTAGTGATTTGTTTTATTTATTTTTATTTTAGGTTTTGGATTATTTGTTGAGTCGAGTCCGACGACTCGATCGGAATCTAATTTGGGCAAGTGTGGGTTGAGTTGGGTAGAAGCCGCAGTTGGATTAAGTGAGGGGTAGAATCGTAAAAATAAAATAAATTAAAATAAGATTATATATATATATATATATAGGTGTAAGAAAAAAAAAAGAAAAAAAAAAAGGTTTAATTGGTGTGTGCGGTTGCTACAGCCGCACACACCCAAAATTTAATAAGGGGGGGAGCAGAGAGGCGGCGACAGAGGGCGACGGCGGAGGCGACGGAAGAGAGATTTGCCGCCGGACCAATTGCGGACGCCGACGATCATCTTCCCTTAGTCTTTCCTTGCCGGTGAGTGGTTTTGAATCATAGTTTTGGGGTTTACTTCCCCAAGTAGCCGCCCCTTAGAAATTGAATTACATGTTGAAATTTTTTTGTCGATTGGATTTTTTTTTTTCGTTGATCGTTGTATGTTAGTGAGTTTTCTCCTCGCTCCACTCATGTGAAATTGTTTGATCATTTCTGTGGATAGGGCATCTATAAGTGCTTGTTTTTCGATGAAAAGTTTCAGATGATGGTTCCTCTATATTTGCTTGATTTTGATTAAGATTTCAATATCGATAACTTTTGGTGAACGATCATTTTAGTTTGATAAGACTAGAAAGAATGGAGAACGATCTTCATTTTGGAAAAGAAAATATAAAAATGAATTTGCTTATCGTAGACGAGGCGTGCAATTTTGCTATTTGGTTTGGATTTAATTTTTTTTATCACGATGGGGTTTCCTGCAGATTTTTAGGCTTTGTATTAAAGACAATTTACTTGGTTATTCCTAGCATATGCTCACTTATGTTCACCAAATTGTGGTTTTGTATGCGCACTGCACTGTTTACTTGTGCATATTAAACACAAGTACATGTGCTGATGTTAACTGCTGTCATCTTTTGGATGTGTACCTAATCCTTATGGGAGAGACCCTATGCGGCAGCCCTAAAGAACACCTAGGGTCGGCCAAATACCACAAGAGGGTAGGCTTTACAAGGTATAGATTGGGTGGATAGATGCTAAATTTTAACTCCCTATTATATGTTTTCCTTTGTTATAAACTGATTTAGAATAATTCCTTACCTGAGTTCTTAAGTTAGTGGAAATTTAAAGTATGTTAGGTTATGTGGTTTGGTTTGTTTGGTGGAAATATGAAGTTATTGAGTATAACTTGGTATGCTGAAATTTATCTATTGAAAGGCTGAATTTATTTAATGATGCAGAAATTTAGTTATTTATGCTGAAATTGTGCCCACATGTTGAAATTATACTTAAGGGCTGAAATTGTGTATAAATGCTGAAATTATTTTTATTAATGCTGAGATTATCTCTAGAAGGTTGAAATTAGTTTAGATCGCTGGGATTAAGTGTAGAAATCATAGTGAGAAAGGAATGGTTAGTCATGCGGTTGTATCACGGGTGTTATCTATAAATTTTAGACTTCTATGTAGAAATCTCTTAATTTAGATATTCATTCAGTTTGGAAATCTTAAACTACACTCTTGTAGGATACAGGCACTTGGTATTAAATGGTGTAGGGATACTGGTTTATATTAAATGTTTATGGTATTGGTGCATTCATTATTTTTCTTTGTAACGTGCTTGTGTTTGTGGACGAGATGGGGGTCTGGTTGAACTGATCAGCGGGGGAGGTGTGGACCGGGAACCTCGTCAGTGAGCCACGCTGACGACGGACCTGGAGTGGCACTGGTTGGAGGGTTTTCCCAACCAATTAGGGGTTACTGAGGCTAGAGGGTTTGCCTAGCTCAGGAACCGTGGGCGGGAAGCTCACTGGGCATGTCCTAGTGACCGACTCGTATTGTTTGGATTTACGTAGATGAAGTATTTATTTCTGGACTTAAGGAATTATTCATTGTGTTGTGAATTTATCTATTATGTGGTCAATATTCTTTTATATAACTAATGATTGTGGAATGTGGTAGGCTCAGGACCGAGCCACTCACTAAGTCTAATGTGGACTTACTTTTGTATTCTTGTTTTCTTTCAGCACCAGGTTAGGACAAGTAGTAGCACTGAAGTGTTGGAGTAGCGCAGCTGGGAGCAGCAGGTTCAGGACTGATCTCGTGACAAGTCGAAGTTAGAGTTAGGATAGTAGTCAAGTTTAAAGAGAGTCATGTATCGAGACTTATTGTTCTTTATTTCATTTGTGGTTTCTTTATTTCATTTATGGTTTCAAACATTCTTTAAAGTTTATTTCGGTTGAACATTCATGTTTCTGTGTTTTATTTAACAAAGGATGAAATTGTTTTGTTTATAACCTTTTGTTAGTGGTTGGAGTTGAAATAAAAAGTTTGGTTTATCTCTATGGTTTGTGATTTGAGTTAGGCTTCGGGGTATGCTTGTATACCCTGGCCGGTCACACCATTGTGGAATTGGGGTGTGACATGCTCACCCCTACTTTAAATACCCACCTAAGCCAACCTTCTTTGCATGCTATTATTCCATTCAAATCCCAAACAACATAGTTGAGTCTAACGCTGACAATGATATTTCCTTTTTCGCATACTTCAGTCGAATGCTGACAATGATATTTTCTTTCTCATCGATACAAGTTTTAATATATTTTAACCTAATTATATTTTTTAGTTTCAAATTTATTTTAATTTGTTATATTATTACTATTCGTACTTTCTCTTTTCTTATATATTTTTGTTGTTGAATTTTTTTAACATTTTATTCTTTTATGATTATAATTTTACACTTTTTATATATTTTTTACTTTATTTATTCTTAGATCTATTATATTTTTTATGTCAATAATTATAGATTTAATTAATTATCGTTGAAAATATTTTCAAATATATAAAAAAATGTTTTTTTATATTAGCTTTGTGTTGACGAAGATATTTCCTTTATCATTGATTGAGGTTTTAATTAATTATAACCTAAAATTTATGTTGTTTAAAATAATTTAATTTTTATAGTTTCTAATTTATTTCAATTTATTATATTATATATAATATTTAATTTTTATCCACAAATATATTACTATTCATATCCTTTTATGATTATAATTTTAATATTTTATATATAGTTTTCTTTATTTATTATTAGACCTATTATCTTTTTGTGCAAATAATTATATATTTGTTAAATTATTGTTGAAAATATTTTTAAATATAAAAAATTATTATATATTTGCTAATTTATTATTAGTTTCTAAACTATTTTTTATATTAGCTTTGTATTGATGAAGATGTTTCTTTTATTACTAATCTAGGTTTTAATCTATTTTTACCTAAAATTTATTTAGTTCAAAAAATTATTTTTTTAGTTTCTAAATGTAAAATATTGTTTCTTTTATATTAGCTATGTTGACGAAGATATTTTCTTTATCATCGATCTAGGTTTTAATCTATTTTTACCTAAAACTTATTTAGTTTAAAATAATTTATTTTTTTAGTTTCTAATTTGTTTCAATTTGTTATATTATATATATAATTTTTAATATTTTTAATTTTTTTCTTCTAATTTGTTTCAATTTATTATATTATATATATAATATTTGATTTTTATCCATAAAAATGTTACCATTTTTAATTTTTATTTTCTTATATATTTTTGTTGTTGAATATATATATATATATATATATATATATATATATATATTCATGTAAAATATCATTGCCATAAGAAGTTTTATTAAAAAATTACTATCTAAAAAATAAATATATTTTGAGCAACTGTGTATAATTATATAGAAGCTTTATTATGTATTGAACTAAATTTTTTTTCTCTAAATGATACTAACATTGATTCTATATTTACATCTCATTAACATTTTATTCATTTACGATTATAATTTTACACAATTTTTATATATTTCTTTTATGTATTTGTTGTTAATAATTAGATATTTACCAAATTATTGTTGAAAATATTTTCTAATGTAAAAAAAATGTTTTTTATATATATATTTTTTAATTTTACTGAAAAATTATATATTTTAAAATATCTTATTTTTAGTTTAGTTATCTACACTTATTTCATTTTATTTGTATAGTTTACTTCTACTTTGATATAGGATTTAAAAATTATAACAAAAAATTAGTTTAAATTTAGTGAAATAAATGTTTACAATTGAATTTTTAGAATATACTATTTTAAATTTTTAATGTTAATTATTTACTATATATTTGGATCTTTATTTTATATATATATTTTTTAGATTTTCTAAAAATAGTTTTATTATTTTATTATTTTTAATTATATATTTGGCCATAGATTTTAATTTTATTATTTACTACTATTAAATAATATCCAAATAAAAATATCAATCAAATTGTTATTAATTAATAAATGAATGGTTTAATTATTAAAGACGAATATGTGAAATTGAAAAAAAATGAATAAAAATAATTAAATTACCAATATTAGAATAACGATATATAAACATAAAAGTTAATCACAATGAGGTTTAGTTTATTTTTACATCTTATGAATATATTAATTTGTTTTGTGAATTTTTGCAATAAATAAAAAAAATTATATCTAAAAGATATTTGTATAAACTTATATATATTTTTATACGTGAGATTTATTATTACTATTAATTATTTAAGCATGAATATTGTTATTGAAAAGTATAATTTAATTTGAAATAATTTTTATAATAATTTTACAAATTAATTATATACATATATAATTGTGCGACACATGGGGTATATATATTCGAATGAAATATTTAAAAATAAAAAGTTAATTACAGTGAGTTTTAGTTTATTTTTTATATTTTATGAATATATTAATTTGTTGGATGAATTTAAGAAATAAAAAAAATCATATTTTAAAAGATATTTGTATATATTTCTACTTTTACAATTATATAGATTATATTAAACTAATATTTACTATTTTATCAACACTTATAAATTTTCATATATGAGATATTTATTATTACTCTTAATTATTTAGATATGAATATTATTATTGAAAAATAAAATTTAACTTAAAATATTTTTTATAACAATTTTATAATTTAATTATATACATATATAATTGTGTGACACACGAGTATATCTATTCAAATAAAATATTATATACAATATTACAAAATTAATAAATTTATACTATATAAATTTATTTGATTATTCATGATTATCGAAATAAATTTATATTTATATATATATGCGCAACGTGCGGGCTCTCGACTAGTTAGTATAATATGAAGATGGTCGACAAGTTGGATTATATTACCCCTGTGAAAATTACTGTCTACATTGTGAACTATTTAGATGTAGATTTTTTGTCTTGTATTTGACTCATTGTGTAGGTATCATATGTGTTAGTATAGAATATTTATTTGTCTTCCAAAAAATAATATTTTTATGATAAAAATGAGATATTAGAGTATAAAAATATTTTTTCAAACTCTCTAATGTATTAAAGATTTTTGCACAAAGTCTATAGATTTAAATAAATTAAAAATTATGAAATAGTTTGATGTAAATTATTATTTTGGATCATAGTACCTCTTTTCTATCACTAAAAAATTATTTCATGAGTTCAAATATTGTTTTTTAAAAATTATGAAACTATTAAAGATTTTGCACAAAAGTCTCTAATGAGTTATAATAATTTTATAATTATAAAAAATATTATTCACAAAAAATATATATGTGATATAAAAGATTTGCTAGAGTCTATCAAAATATTTTGGACAAAAAATATTTAACTATTTTTAATTAAAAATTAGTTTTGTAGGCTTTGGACACAAGTCTCCAGTAAGTTAAAGACTTTTGCCCAAAGTCCATAATAGCTTTATAATTAAAAAAATTAATTAATGAAATGTGTTTTTAAAATATAAAAGATTTATTGTGGTTAAAAAATATTTTTCATCAAAAAAAATTCATAATTTTAAATTTAAATATTTTTCATCAAAATAATATTAATTTTTAAGTAGTAACACTAGAGTGTCTGGGTAGCACAGTTGGGAGCAGCAGGTCCAAGGCAGACCTCGTGACAAGTCGAAGTTAGAGTTAGGATAGTGGTCAGGTTTAAAGAGAGTCCTGTATCGAGTCTTATTGTTCTTTATTTCCTTTATTGTTTCAAACACTCTTTAAAGTTTGTTTCGATTGGACATTCACGTTTCCGCGCTTTCTTTAACAAAGGATGGAATTGTTTAGTTTATGACCTTTTGTTAGTTGGGGAGTTTGAAATAAAAGTTTGGTTTGTCTCTGTGGTTTGTGGTTGAGTTAAGCTTTGGGGTATACTTGTATATCTTGGCCGGTCACACTAGTGTGAAATTGGGGTGTGACATGATAAATAATAAAATAATACAAAATAGTATTGTACTAAACTAAATGGTGATTTAGAGTATAAAATAATATTGTTCTGAGTTGGATCGATTTCGTTGTAGTTGATTAATTATTGTTGGGAAAAATGACATTTACCAATTTTCCTTTATTTGCTTGTTGTTTCCTTCTAAATTATGCTGAACTCCTATTGAACTCGGCAATTCGTGCTAGGTTAGTGATATCAGGCCGACTTGGCCCGGCCCAAACAAAACTCATGCCCGACCTGGCATGACCCGAATAGTAAATAGGCCAGCCTGGCCCATTAGCACGATAACAAAAAAAAAATCAAAATCAGGCTATTAGGCCCAAATCGGGCCATTGGAACCGGGCTATCGGGCCCGTTAGTATGATAATGAGTAAAATTATTATCAGGCTATCGGGTCAGGCTAAGCCTACACAGTGTAGGCCCGGCCTGACCCGATATTTGTTCGGGCCTTATTGGGCTGGACCGATAATAGCTTGAGGCACGATAACGGATGATTCGAGCATAATTTTATTGTGTCAGGCTATCAGGCTGAACCAAATTATTAGACCTAGATATGCATATGCTAGTTGTAAGTGTAATTGCAACTTCTAGTTGCAGCCAACCAAACGCTTGCAAATAGAAGTTGCAACTCTAGTTACGGGGAACCAAATAATATGCTGCAATGTTATAACCAATAATTTGATTAAATTTATTTTGGTTTTTAGTAGAAAAGTGAGGATTTAAATTAAGCGAATTTGCAGAGTTTCCAAGATGAAATTTGGTAAGTCGTTAACTTAGGGAAAAAAAGAAAAAAAAAGAAATTTTATTTATGTTATTTCTATAGTTTGTCATGTCCTGGTGAAAGTAGACCCCGAGATGAGTTCAACGGTTTGATCGGAACTCGAATTGGATTTAAAATAGATTTTTAACGAGTTTAGTTAGTCAGATTATAAGTGAAGGGCAAAAGCATAATTTGGGCTTAAATTAAATCCCAACTTATAAATTGGGCTGTAAGGCTAGGGGCGCCGCACAGCACTCATGAAGGCAGCAGCGACGGTGGCCGTATTTGTGGAGCTCGTCAGAGATTATCGTCGGGGGATTCCAATCACTGTTCTTCCCTTCTATTTCCTTCAATCTGTGAGTGGTTTTGAGCATTCTCTTTCCTATTTTCTACCCAAGCCACCCCCCCCCTCTTGGGGCTTCTTTTCAAGGATTTTGAGGATGGTTTCTCTTCGGTGTTGATTAATCATGAATCATTCATTGTCATTGCATAATTTACATGTTGTCGGATTTCTTTTGGTGTTGCCGCTTGGGCGATGATCAGATTTGGGGTGTGCGCACTCTTGGCATTTTATATTCCTTTGCACGTTATTGGATGATATATATTGTCATGTTTTTGACAAAGTCCACTTTACCTTTTGCGAAGTATGTTGACTTTGTTTGCTTGATGAATGAGATGCAACCTCTGCTGAAAATAATTTCCTATTTGGATTGGACACACCAGTTAACATTCGTACTACCTCCAGCAAGAATATAACCCAATTCGTACCATTCATTTTGTGCAAATAGCTTCTATATGTTTCCCTATTTCTTTTGGCATTATCTAATGCTAGGACTTTCTTGTTTGTAATTTATTTGACATCCAATTGCATCCTTTGTTTCTCTACTGGCAATGGACCATCTCCCCGTCTTATTTTTTTACTGTTTTATTGTAAATTGTTCTTATTTTCCTTAGAAAACATAAGCTCATGAGGTACATACACACTGTTCATATAACAAACACATCATTTTAGATGTATAAACATGTTGTCCGCACAGAAAACACATCACTTTAGATATTTATACATGCTACCCTAGTGCCCTATTAGAAAATACATTACTTTAGGTGCAAACATGCTTTTCTTATAGGAAATATATTACTTTTAGATGATTCCTTCTGTCCACAAGGTTTATTTGAACTCGGTTGGGTGTGGCGAGGTGTAGGAACATGAAATGGAGAATTTATGAACCTAGGTACACCTAGAGCACGCCCTTCCCTAACTTGACATTGTAGGGAAACCAAACTATAGGAGATGAAATTGAGTAAGGGGTGGGTTTTCTTTGAGGAAATTCCTAAGGCCTTGCGGTCGGCCCTTTGGAGAGGTGGTTATGACGATAGGAGAATGATTGCATGTAGGAAGCTATGACATTTATCTTAGTATTTTACTGTTATTTATTACATCGCTATGTGAGACATTTAAATTGTTTATATTAGGCATAACGCATGATTAGGATTAATTCGATGTTCGTGGGAAACTATTTACTGCTTGTTTATATATTTGAGAATGGATACGATGTTATATAATGAGACATGGGCCGGTGTACGACTATGGGTTCGGGCGCATGTGAATTATGTGGCCATCAAGGATCTCTGTAATATCCTAGATATTTAATTCATTATTTTCATTTTGTGTGTGTTTGCAAGCCTATCGAACTAGTTCGTGATCAAGCCGAGTTGACTCATGGTCCGGAGTGAGCTTGCGAGCTCGGGTAAGTAGGATATAAAATTTTGAATTTATGGAATTAGGCTTGAGTGGTTGAAATTATTTTAATTGTTGTGATGTTGATGGACCAGCGGTAGAAGAGGTGAAGGCAGACGACCCCGCACCATGTGGTTGCAACAATGTTCGTGCGTGGGCCGTTGTGCCAATGCCATATACACGGCCGTGGTCGACTCTTGTTACTTGCATCCATGCGTCAACATCAAGCTGATGCTGCGCAGGATGACCTCCCCGTTGGGTCACCAACTCAGTATATGCTCCCTTTAAAGATTGATTAATTAAATTAATTAAACATAATTGAACTAATATTTTTTTTAAAAAAATATGAACTTTATTAAATATAAACTTACCAAGATCGTCTCTGGCCTCCCGCTGATGAACTCACCCCGGCCGAGGACCATGTCTATTTCTATGTGTCTCCTTGAAGACCCTCAAAGGATCAGTCGGAATGAGAGTCCCCTGCTCGTCTCGCGTCCCCTGCAATAAAATAAATATAATTAGTTTTTATATAATAATAATCAATAATAAAAACTATTATTAAATTACTTTCTATGCGATGCTCGTGACTAGTAAATGGGATGGACCCATCAGTATGTCGGGCCACGGATCCCTCAACTAACGTCATCCGGTTTCGGTGCACCATTCGGGAGGCACCCTGCCACTCCTTGGACGCCCAGATGTTGCATAGTTGATTTCATACGTTGCTCATTATCCAATTGGGCCGATTTCCCTTCAGTGCATCCATAGGCGTATCCCGATTACCGTCTACATTTACCCGCGCCTCATCCCGCGCACGATGGAGGATATTCTTGAAAAAAGTTTCATTGTAAGCTTCCCAAGCATCCTCCACCTGAGTCTGAATGGCGGGATCCCATGTGTATCGGGCCTACAAAAAGAAAATATTAATACAAAAAAATTTAACAATACATCCTTTACTACTCTCAAGGTCAGGAATATATTCTGAGTGACAATCAACACAAGCTTGAAAAAAGCAAAACAAATTGGTCCAACAACAAGAAGAAGAAACTAGGTAGACTACGGGACATAATTTGTAGATGATATCATCAATTAGTTCTATTAACACAACCCTAAGAAAAGAATGTAAAGTTCAAGAATTTTGAACAAAGAAAGAGCAGAAAATTTATATCATCAATTAGTTCTATTTCCACTGAAGGGACACAGATTTGAGAAATTAATGGATATTCTCATTACAAGGCATGCCCGAAGGATAATAAATCAAAATGATTAGATAGTTTTATCAAAAAAAAGGTTGGGCTACAATACTGTTTCCAGCAAAAAAAAACAAAAAACAAAGTGAAACTAATTCATTGCCTTTATATAAAGTATCCAATAACAAATGCTTGGAAACATCGGACAACAAAGAGAGTACTAATTCATTAACTTGAAACAAAAAACAACTCCAATTATCAATAAAAGAATAAGACAAAATTAATATCATCCTATAAGAATAATATTGTCTATATATGACAAGTTCAAGATTAATTAAAGTGAATTGATAATGCATGCCCAAAGATGACTTTCTTCCATTGCTCACGAAGTCATGGCATGACTGTACCTATTTTCAGTTTAGTTGTTCACGGGTCCTCACATTTAAATTGGCATCGAAATATCAAGACATTTGAGTTTTCAAAGTTGTCTACGCTTGTTACCTAAGGTGGATGCTTTGGATTAACCACTACAACACAATTGACCTATAGAAATACAAAATTAGAGATAAAATATATTTTTATTTTTAAATCTTCACATTTAGAGACTAATAGACACAAAATTTACTCCTAATTAGTCTCTAAAAATTTATAGAAATAACAACAACAGAGTCACTTAATTAATTTGACTCTAAGCTATAGAAACATCAGCAACAGAGTTACTTAATTGATCTGACTCTAAAGCTATTTTTAAAGACTAATTAAGGACAAATTTTGTGTCTATTGGTCTCTAAATATGAAGATTTAAAAATAAAAATCTAATTTATCTCTAATTATGTGTCTCTATAGGTCGGTTTTGTTGTAGTGAACCCTGGTTCTTCCAATCTACTCACATAAGGCTTAGTTCATCTGAAAAGTACATTTGTTAGTTATAACCCAAAGTGAGTTAATATTGGATGGAACATGGTATTTTGATAGTGAAGTGAACAATCAATTACATTGCATGGTTCATCCGAAAAACTATAAGCCCAAACATAGTATTCAATATATGAAAGTAAATTGAATGATTATTTAAGTTGCTAGTAGAAAGAGATGGTGAAACTGAATGAGAAGGAGATGAAATTTATAGAAGTTTATAAAGGGGGTCAAAATGGTTCTAACCAAAAATAGCATATGTGGTTGTAACAGTCCGTAGTAACAATGTGAGTTAACATACCATATGGCCATACTTGGAAGGTCTTAGTTATCAGTTCTATGTGTGTCATTGAACATTATGTGTTGTTTTTATGCCAATGAGAGTATGCATTGGCTTCTAATTTGGATATTGAGATGTAAGCTTCTTTATCTTTGCTTCAATTCCTCAGAAGAAGGGTATCTGTTTCCTCAGAAGAAGGGTATCTGTTTGTTTGGTGACAAGGTTTCATTCTTTTGGGTTTGGTAACATGTGATTGAAATGTTTTTGAATTTTGGAGAAGATGTGCCTTATACATATTTGATATATTTTTTATAATATTTTTATTAACACAAAGGGTTTTTAATTTGGCATAACGGTCCATGAAGAAACCAATTTGAACTTGAACTACGTACCTCGAACTCATTCTATAATAAATTTTGATAATGGTCCAACACCCTGGTCCATGAAGTCCACGGCACATGAAAATAACTCTTAAGCATAATGGTCATAGTACGGGCAACATCATCCTGCTAAAATCTACAACTCAAGTATAATAACATTATAAGTAACAATTAATTATTGACAATTATAATAAATAAATTAGTTTACTTACTTTAAACCATTCAGCGATTTCCGTTGACGCTGGTCGGACGATGAAGGTGCATCACCCCCACGATTAGGCCAACGAGGCCTACGACGACCTCGAGCTGGTTGTGGTACAACATCTACCACGACTGGTGCAGGTGGTGGTGGTGCTGTCGCGGGCGGCGGCTACGGTCGAGATAAACCTGTGCGATGAACCCTATAACGGGCACGCGACATCTACATATATAAATATTGATTAGTGATGTCAACCAATAATATAGTATAAATTAATAGAAAAAAGATGAAATATATATATATTACACATTAATCATCGATATCATCTGAATAATAATCGATTGAGTCGTTTTCTTCTTCACTTGTCTCTTCTTCTTCACAACTATTCTCATATTCTGCATAATCGAGTTCAACATCAACACTTTCTTCAGCCAGACCTTGTCCAACGACTAAATTTTCATCTTCAAGTGTTTGACCCACAACTTCAACTATTGGAGGATCATCCTCTTGATAAAAATCACCTAATACAAATCTTGTAGTATCATTATCCTCTGCCATTGGATCAATCCTCAATTGTGCCATAGTCTTACACACTGCTCGTCATTTCGATCTATCTCTTCGTCTACCTGGATATTTTGCGTAATATACTTGTTGCGCTTGTGATGCCAAAATAAAAGACTCGTTCGACGCTAACTTTGACTTGAAATTAACGTCAACAAGCTTATACTTTGGATGAATGTGTCAAACCAGAGACATTTGAATATCACTATTTTTTTGCACCCAACATATTGAAGCTCAAGTACTTCCTCAAGCAGTGCGTAGAAATCACAATCACAATCAATCCAAGTGGAGCCTTTGACGCAAACACCATCATTCATTGTCTTCTTTGTGGTTGAGTACTCCTTTGTATAAAATTTATATCCATTCACTAAGTATTCGTTATAGCATAAGACTAGTCGTTACGGTCCACATGCTAACTCGAGTAATTTGTTGTATATTTCTTGAATATGTTCACTCAACCAAGTTTTGAACCAATTTGGAAATTCTCTGCTATGTTTATCTTGTGATTCTTCCTCGGATATATTCGATGTCTGTGTACGAACTTCTGTGTCAAATCTTTGAATGAAAGGATCAACCTCGGGGCAATTCATCAGTACGTATAAAGTGCAAGATGGTACTCATCTTCAGTTAAATATCTCGGTGGACGTGAGCCCAAACGACGACTAGGAAAACAAAATATTGGTAGAAAACCTACAACGTTCACATTTCACCCATCATCATTTTGGGCAAGACGAGTCAATCTTGTGTGCACATTGGACTCGAAATAGAAAGAAGAGAAAGTTGGTATCTCCTTAATTATATAAGCTTCACTTATTGAACCTTCCACAGCAGCTGTATTTTTTATTTTCATTTTTAACCTCTGCATATACCTCTCGAATAAATACATCCACTGATACTGAACTGGACCACCAACTCTTGCTTCGTATGCTAAGTGAACTGGTAGATGATCCATCGAATCAAAAAATCTAGGTGGAAATGTCTGCTCTAATTTGCAAAGAATTTCTACAATGTTTTTTTCTAGCTTTTCCATATCTTCGATACTGAGGGCATTGGCGCAGATATCTCTAAAGAACAAACTAAGCTCGGTTAACGGACCCCAATTTTGTCTGGTAAAATATCGCGGAATGCAATAGGGAGTAGTCTCTGCATGAACACATGACAATCATAACTTTTCATTCCTGATATTTTACCTTCATCTACATTGACGCATTGAGCTAAATTAGATGCATAGCCATTCGATAATTTGAGATCTTTTATCTACTAGCAAATATCTTTTTGTTGTTGCTTAGTGAGAACATAAGAGGCTTTCGGTTTCACTGTTTGCCGTTTACCTCCTGTAGATCTAAATCTGGACGTTTGCAATATATTTTTAAGTCCATTCTTGCCTTCACATTATCTTTTATTTTTCCTGTAAAATCCATCACTGTATTAAAAATATTCTCAAACACATTCTTTTCAATGTGCATCACATCCAAATAGTAAGGCAGTTCCCATAATATACTTTTTTTGACCCAATTGTGTCTTTCTCCGAAACCACTAATTCTATCAACCTCTCCGGATGTGATATCCGATAACACAGAAACCCGAGCTAACTTTTGATCACCAGACAAACGCAGAGGTAGTCCATCTTTTTCCACTCTGCCCCTGATGAATTTATCTCTATTTCTTCAGTATGGATGACCAAGTGGCAAAAATTGACGATGACAGTCAAAGTATGAATGCCGAAGACTGAATGCTTTTGTTCGTTCCATACAATATAGACAACCAAGCCTCCCGTGTGTGCTCCAACCAGACAATATAACATATGCCGAGAAGTCACTAATTGTCCACAATAATGTGGCCCTTAAGTTGAAATTCCTTTTATGATGAATATCATAAGTGATGACTTCGTCATCCCACAAGTTCTTTAAATCATCAATTAACGGTCGAAGGAACACATCCAATTCTTTTCTTGGTCCCCTTGGTCCTGGGATTACCATACTAAAAAATATGAAATCGACTTTCATGCACATCGATGGCGGCAAAATATAGACTGTGAGGAGCACCGGCCAAACAGAATATGAAGTGGATGATTGACCGAATGGATTCAACCCATCAGTACATAACCCTAATCTGACATTTCTAGGATCACTTGCAAATGATGGATAACATCGATCAAGATGTTTCCATGCTTCACTGTCAGACGAGTGAGTCATAACATTCGTATCATGATTCTTAGCATGTCATATCATATGTTGGGCTATTTTTTTAGATATGAATAACCACTTCAATCTGGGAATTATCGAGAAATACCGAAGAACCTTAAAGGGTATATCTTTCTGCCTACATGAAGATTTCTCTTTGTACCGTGGATGTTCACATGTTGGACACTGGGTCAAGTCTGTGTATTCACGATAATAGAGAATACAGTTGTTCTGACATGCAAGAATTTTCTGATACCCAAGACCAAGTCTCTTCATCATCTTTTTCGTCTTATAGAAACTGTCCTCCAGTTTGTTATCTTTAGGCAACGCTTTGTGAAAAAGCTCAGAAAATCGATTATATGCTATCTCAGTTACGTTGCAGTCAGACTTAATGTTTAACATTTGAGTCATTATTGACAACTTTGAATATTCATCACAGCCTTCATACAATGGTTCATCTGCAGCTTTCAGTAAATCATAAAATTGTGTTGCTTCTGGATTTGGTAACTCCATTTGAATTTCCGGTTCTACTTGTGACTCACACTCTATATCCATTGTCACCTCAGTACTTGATGACTGACCTCCTAATTCTGTGTGATGCTTTGGCAACCTTTGAAATTCACGACCACCCAGAGCATCCAAGACCATATTTCGATTTGGCTGCTTAACGGATGTTGTATGAGTTGCAAACGAAGATCTAATATTAGATGACTGACCTCCTAATTCATACGATGACATGCCTATGAATGACTCCCCGTATGAAATCTATCGATAGTAACGATTCATGAAACCATTTATGTATAGGTGCAATGTCACTTCCTGTCGGTCTAGAAAAAACAAGTTGACACACCGACGACACGGACATCTTATTTTGTCAACACTAACAAATTGCGGATTTGAATATGCGAAGTTCAAAAATTCCTAAACACCGCTCATGAATTCTTAAGTAAACCTCCACGGTACATCCGACGGTACATCCAACTATTATCTTCCGTCATGTTGTTGTACGTGATATATCACAACAATTACTTCTTTAGAAATCTTCATAGGTCTGGTGGTCCTATTCCATTCGGGAATTACATTATTCTACTTGCATTTAAATATTCTTTTTAACATTCAATTTCAATCAAAATTCCGGCAGCAATTCCCTACAGTTCTCCAAGTATGCATATCATTTGGGCGCATACTTGGAGAACAAGGGATATCTGCTAGAATTTCAAATTGAAATGAATGTTAAAAAAAATATTTAACTGTAAGTAAAATAATATTGATCTCAAACCTTCCAATCAAGGATAATTCAGAAATCATAAAGAATCTATAAGTTTTGTACTTCTTATAGACAACATTACGATATCCGAATGGATCTAAGGTATTGTAAAAAAAATTATGATCCAACGGTCGATAAGTTCGTGTCACTTTATCAACTCGCTTATCATAATGTTATTTTAATTTTAATCCTAAAATTATATCGACAAATTAATTGCAATTCAATGGACTTGCATATAAAATTGTATTGAAAGCTAATTTTTGACATTGTCAAACCAAACTACTTGCTTATTGCATGGTCTTGAATTGAAACGGACAGAAAATGGTTTATGGGACTCTCTACATAGTTAAATACTTCATGACATCCTAAGTTCTTGACAGCTATAAACACAAAAGGCATGCCTAACTGTTCCAAAGTTTATAGTTCTTGACATACTAACTGTTCCAAATAAGCTCCTATAGATTAAGAGGACTTTTGAGCCTACCTTGATAAGTTCAATCCCTATTGGATTAGTTTTCAACAAATCTAGTCTGTGTTGGGCATGTCAGATAGCCCAAAGGAGACATAAATGTCAAGATGGCCTAATAGGAATTGCAGTAGCGGCAATGCAACACTTGCTGCTACTAGATGGAATTTGGGTTTTGGACTATCCATCAATTTCTCAATAACAAAATTCATGTTCATTGAATAAATCATGCCCACGAATTAAAGAATAGGGTACATGTTTATTAACAGCTTTCAGATTTTCCACCAATTTGGCATAATAAATCTTAAAGTCACACTTGATTTCAAGAGCCAACTTAATTTACATAATACTGGAGAATAAATCATGGATAATCTAGGTCACCGGTCAGAATGCTATCCAAGAAGAAAATGCCACAATTTAAAGAAGAAAAAGACTAGAATGAACAAACCCATTATTTGCTTCACAGTATAAGACGAAGTATTTAACAACTAATTAAATAGGTATGGGTATTTATTTCTACATTTGAAAATAAATCAGATGGCCTTATTGCTTCATGATAAGGGTTATGTTTTCCATGTAGGTTAGTTCAGTTCCAAATGGAAAAGTCATCTGAATGGGTATATACGAATAGTATAATAACTAATAACTTGTATGGTCATTTAAATACAGAAAGTTTCTAACCGACATTAAGGACATGAAGCAACGATGAAGTACCTCTTTAGTCTCCTTCAATAGAGATTGCACACATAAACTAGCAGATGAACGAGCACCAGTAACTCCAAGAGATCGCTCACCTACAGGAAAATTTCAGAATTTAAACTAAACTGATTAAAACTTAATCAATTATATGAGACAACATGGAATTTCTGACACTTGAAATCTTATAGGAATTTTAAAACAATCTATTTTGCATATATCAAGTAGGCAGTACCATGATTGAAAGGTTAGTGCAAGATTGAAAACATGAGAATATAATCTATTTTGTAGATATCAGACAGTACCATAATCTATTTTGCTAATCTATTTTGCATAGTAGAAGACTGAAAACATGAAAACATAAAACAATCAAAATTCAAAAGACAGAAGCCATGCCAACTGAGGCCCCACACTTCTAGAGTCATCATCAAATGGTAGTCCATAGCATCAAATTTGGTCAGTTAAAATATTTTAATTTACACTTCTAGAATATGCTTTGTAACTAATCATTAAGGAAATCATGAAGTTAATGTCTTGTCAAATTGGAAATTAAAGGTCAGTCAAACTCCATTAACTTCCTATTTTCTCCACAGTTATATCTGCAATGGATGTGGTCAAAGAAAAAGCACATTCTCTTTCAGACAGTAAGCATTCCCACTCCATCACTTTCAGGAACAAAGGAAAAAAGCAAAGTTTTGTAGACATAAGATAAATTTCACAAGCTAATGTATAATTTCACAAGCAAAGTTTTGTAGACAGTAAGCATTCCCACTCCATCACTTTCAGTTAGAAGTAACTTGTCATTGTGTACCCATAAAATTTGAGATACTCAAATTTACTTCTTAGGCTTCATCAAGACTAAAACATTATAATGAGACATAATTATTATATAGGCTAAGATTAATTAGTTACAGCCTTATGAGCCCTTTGGTGAGGTAAGGTAGATTCCTCACCAACATGTTCCCCAGACAATACACACTCTTCAACACTGTTTTGATGCAGAATGTATCAAAAGAGCTTTTGATACATTCGCAATATAGTAGTAACCAATCAAGTAATCGCATAACCTAGCCGTCGACTAGGTTATGATATCATATAAGAATGACCTAGCCGTCGGGTAGGGTTTCAAATGAGAGAGAGAGAGAGAGAGAGAGAGAGAATAACATCGGCTAGGGTTCGACAGGTGGGCGGGCGGCGGCCAACGAACAATAGGCGGCGATCGTCGTGCGGCTGTAGAGATCGAGAACGAGTGTGAGGGTTGATCGAGCAGCGAAAGTGAAAAAAATGGGATTGGGCAGGGAATTTGATAACATTTTGCGACGGCTTTTACGGTCGCAAATAAGTGGTCGCAACGTGACGGTTACAAATGGTCGTCAAACCGTCGCCATGTTGCGACGGCACTCGAGGCGGTCGCAGTATCGTCGCTACTCAAGGCAGTCACATTGTCGTCGCCCCCTTGCCAGTCCATGAACCCAATGGACGGCGATCGCAGACCCATCGCATCTGCCATCGCATCTGCGATCGCATCCTGTTCTGTCGCAAATGCACCATCGCAAAAAGCTATTTTTTTAGTAGTGCCCCGAGCTTGGCCGAAGTTTGGAGCACTTCGTGCCGAGGTCTAAGTGGTTTCGGCTTTTGACCTCGGCCGGATGGGGAGACGTTGGTTGAGTCATTGTCACGTGTAGGGTATCGAACTTTTGAGTGACTGTTCGTTATCCGAGCTGAATGTGATGGTCATACAGGAGAGAAAAGTGCTTTTTGGTGTGTTTGCCGCCTGTATGCTAGATATAGTTTGACAAGAGAGTAATTATGAGTAAAGATTCGGTAAGCAGTTTCCAAGGCGCTACACACCAGCTGTAAGTTGGCAAAACGTGGCTCCGTTTTTGGGGAAGTGGGGTCGTTCATTGAACTAACGGTTCTCGTTTCAGGCCTATAAATAGCCCCTACATATTGTATGCATTATAGAACATGGAGTGGGAAGTTTCAAAAGTTACTGTCCCTCCGGATGATGTTTTTGAGTGGTAGCGAGTGGTTCATAGATTGCCGTGGATTCATATTGCCGACCTTAGAGAAGGAAGGAAGGAGGTGGGGTTCCTATTGTAGGTCCTTACCACGTGCCGGGCTTATGGCAAAGTGGTCTTTGTCGTTGCGCGCTGGGGGAGGTGCTATACGGATATGCGAGTTGTCCTCTTGGCTAGCAGGGATCTTGTCCATGATTCTAGGTTTGCAAAGTCGGAGCTCTCATCTCCCCCCTCTTTGCCCCTCAACTCTCTGGTCATGGGAGGTCTTGCGACCAAGTCTGCATATGGCGATAAATCCTAGTAGTGGATACCCGAGTCAATGGTTTTCTTGAGTGCGGCTTGGCTCATTGTTGCAAGCGCGCTCTTGTAGTTTGTTTTTTCTATTTGTAATGTGCCCCTCATGTGTTTGTAAATGATAATACTTCCTTTGTGGGATTTTAAAAGTTTGATTTTTATTTATCATTACTGTGCTTTTGTCGATCTTGGTCAGCTTTTCGATCGCCGCGGATCTGTATAGAATTTGGTTGCATGTCTACGCCAAAAAGATATGAAATTTACCTGCCTGCTCGGTAGTTGATAGTAGGGCTCTTGGGCCGACGAGTCAGATTGGCGAGAAACTGAGTTCTGATCATTGTAAGGGCTCTGAGGTTTAAAGTAATGGCGTTGTGGCCAAGGATTCTGTCACGCCTAATCCTAGGATTACGTGACTAGCCATGGTATATGTGCCTATACCTCACAACTTATCCAATGCACATGTCAACTCAAAATAAAACATAGCGAAAAAACAAAAATATATATAAATAACATGTCCATCTCAGAAATCGAAATAAAGTTTTCATTTTTTTTTTTGGAAAAAAAGAAGCCTAACAACAAGGTAACGTCCAAACAAACAATTAAGGTTTAATAGTTTTTTTAAAAAAAAGAAAACATAATCTCAAATGAACACAACTGGCTGTCCTAAAGGACTACAACTCCAAATAAGCTAAATACATCAAGTGCATGATCTACCACTAACAAGATTCGACTACGACCCCTAAACTCTGACTGCTATGAGATCAATGGTACTCCTCTGCCCTCTAGCTGCGCCAAGTGCTCCAACCCTTACCTCACTGGTCAGGCTCTGTAAAAACAGAAATAAAACAAGGGTGAATCCAAAGGAACTCAGTGAGCGGCTCTATCAACCCCCACCACAAACCAACCACAGAATAAAGTGAATGCGTATGCTACATACAGGAAATGCAAGTCTAGTGGTATGGCTACCCATCAGGCCACTTGGCCAACACATGCCCAAAGGCATCCCATTTACATAATAATGAATACACAAAAGGCCACTCGACCTACACATGCCCTAAGGCAACCAAACCACACAATAGTCAATAAGAGTGTAACAGTTGGGATTCATCCATCCAACCGGGCCAGGATTCGCCTATCCAACTAGAAATAATATTAATGTTGGGATTCACCCATCCAACCTAAGAAATTGAATAACGGTTTGGATTCGCCCATCCAACCGAAAATAATAAATCACAGGTTGGGATTCGCTCATCCAACCTTCCGGACCTAGGCCACCAGTCCAGCTCCTATCCGAGCCTCTCCACCATTCTTGAGAAAAATGACGCCAAAGCATGACCCAAGTCAAGTGTAGAAATAGTGTCATAAGAACGTCCTTTCTTGAAATCGTCTCATCAACATATACCCGTTCCCGACGTCTTAGGCCTGCAACATCATCTACCCATAGGGTTTTACTTCATCAATTTATATTTTGTTGTCTCTTAGCTATTTTATTCTGCCCCTTAAATTTTTAATTTTTAATTCTGCAAATAAATATTTAATTCCTGCAATTAGGTTTTATTTCTAGAATTTAAAACTTCAGCCTATTCTTTGAGCTTGATTCTGGTTTAAACAAGCCGAATTTGGTTTCAAGAGTGTCATATGGTTCCATACTATATTTTCTGGTTAAAATGATAGGTTGCACGATCATGTTCGATAATCACCACAAATCACAATTGCAAATTCAAATCTCAGCATCATTAACAATAATCCAGCGTGAAATTTTAGCAAGATTAAATTCCAACTTGCTTAATTATTTAAACTGAAAATAACAGCAATAATCATTCCAAAATATTTTATTGCTAAACCAGATTACATCCATCATATACAACGATTGTTAAATGAAAGGCCTATGATCTAAACATAGTTAGTATGCATCAAGTTCTTTCATCAACATCAAGATTCATACTTTCACAATTTAAAGAACAATCAAGAATATATCTCATGCCATCAAGATATAAACATTTCATATGAAATCTTAGATTCAACATGTTGAGATTCATAATTTTGACATCAAACATAATTCAACAACATGATAACATAGCAAAGATTCAAATCAAGGGATCTAAAACTCATCAACATAAACATGCTCTCTTAGGTAATTTCACAAACACCTTGAGGGTGCCTCCTTTCCCAACTTGGTCGAGCACCCCGAGGACAATCCTAGGGCCACCGCACCACAATGGGGATCCTCGGGCCTCCTTTTTCATGGCAACACGAGAAAAATAACACCCACATCTATAGAAACGGAAAACAACAAGAATTCTCAATTTCAAGAGGCGGCTCAAGAAAACAAGAAAGAAAAGAAGGGAAAGGAAGGAAGAAACCACTTACATGTTAGGAGAAAGGAGAAGAAAATTCCCGAACGGCGGCCTCCGAATTCTGGCACACAAGAGGCGGCGGCGGCTCCAAGAGGGGGGCGGCTCAGCTCCCCTTTTTCTTCAAAAGACTCATGCAACTCCAAGGGGACCAGCACAGCTCAAAGTGGGTGGGGGGGGGTTATAATCCCCTCCCAACACCTCATTTACAACCCTACCCCTTTGCTAAACCGCATCCACCTCAAGCCTGGATCCAAACCCGCAAACCCGGCTCAACCCAGTTTAACCCCATGCTCAAACATATGCATCATAATTAATTAAGTAACAAAAGAAAACACTCATTTTCATATTCCAAAATGCCAAAAGGAAAAATAACAAAATGAATAAATCCAGAAAACACAAAGAACACTAAAATTTACGTGGTTCGGCCTGGCGGGGTACCGGGCCTACTCCACAGGGAGAAGAGGGCACTTGATTTTATTGGGAGGAGAAAACACGGCCAATACAAGAGAATCTGAATACAACCGCAAACTAAACTATAAAAGAAAAATATTGCTTGTACTCGGATATTTTTCCACACCCCGGAATCTGGATTCTTGCTTCTGCCTAAAAACTATGGATGCAACGTCCTTGATCTTCTTGCTTCTGCCTGAGACGGTGTGAAGGGAAAGAGAGCTGCTGGAAAAGGAATCGTACTTGAGAAATGGAGTAGATGGGATGCTCTGGGGATTTTAGGGATGTCTAGAACTGCATATTAGGCCCCTATTTATACTGGAGTAGGAGAGTCGATCTATGCACTTTCATCGGCGAGAATATTGAAGAAATCTTCCACATACAATGAGCTGAGCCGTTCGATTTAATCGCATAGCTTCCGTGATTAATTTGACCGAGAAAACTTTGCAAATTTAAGGCGGTGCAACTTGAGGCGGTGCGGCTTCGAGTTCTGCGCATGGAACTCGTTCAATGCATTGCCAATAATAAAAAATGACTTCTGCATCTTTATCATTTGACCAGTCAACTGCAAAAACCTTCAATCTTCAATTCATGTAATGACAAAAGGTAAAAAATAATGTTAAACATTATTTAATTGCATGTGTGTATCAATTTATGGCAAGGCTCCATGTAAATCTTTGAACACCTACAACTTTCATTTGAGAAAGGTGGGCTTGGCCCATAGGCCGAGCCTATGAGAAGAGAAGCCTCTCTCTTATTTTTCCTTTTACATCCAGCCATGTATTTATGACCAATTTACATTCGAATCGAGTTTAAATTAAATCAATCTTCATAATTTACTCCTTTGTTGAGATTTAAGCCCGATGTAGCCTTCTCTTCTTCTCCTAAGAGCCCTGTAGATCTAACCCGTGTCTTGAATGAGTCTTACCAAGTTCAGGCAGTTTTCAAATTTGGCCGTTGGAAGTACTTTAGTTAGCATATCTGCAGGATTGTGCATTGTGTCAATTTTCTGAAGCTTTATTTCTCCTTTTGAAATAATATCCCTAATGAAATGGAATCTGACATCGATGTGCTTCATCCTTTCATGGAACATCTAATCTTTTGACAGAGGAATTGCACTATGACTGTCGCTATGCACGTCTATGTCCCCATTTTGAAAAGTTAGTTCTTTTATCAAGTTAATTCTCAAGCCAGATTACTTTTTTAATCGCTTCTGTAAAAGTCAGGTACTATGCTTCAGTGGTGGAAAGGGCGACAGTGGGTTGTAGGCCGGCTTTCCAAATTACTGCAGTTCCGCCTATAGTGAAGATATAAGCGGTGATTGATCTCCTCTTATCAAGGTCATCGACAAAGTCCGAGTCTGAGTATCCTGCAAAAGGATTCATTCGTTCCACCAAAAATAAGGCTGGCTTTAGAAGTACCTTGTAAGTAGCGCATGATCCTTTTGACTACCTCCCAATGTGCTTTTCCCGGAGTTGCCATGTACCGGCTGACGACACTGACTGTATATGCTATGTCTGCGCGGGTACAGATCATGGTGTACATAAGACTGCCAACTGCACTTGCATAGGGTCCCTGTGACATAATAACTCTTTCTTTTTCATCTTTTGGGCATAGTAATTCTGATAATTTGAAGTACGCGGCAAGAGGTGTCTTGACGGATTTTTCTTCTGGAATGCCAAAGCGCTCAACCACCTGCTTTACATAACTTTCCTGTGTTAGGTACAATTTTCTTACTTTGTGGTCTCGCTTTATCTCC
This sequence comes from Canna indica, assembly GCA_034359265.1. NCBI lineage: Eukaryota > Viridiplantae > Streptophyta > Magnoliopsida > Zingiberales > Cannaceae > Canna > Canna indica. The sequence continues at coordinate 9,421,692 of CP136894.1, read as the reverse complement.
ACCCCAAGGATTTTTCTTGCAGCCCCAAGGTCTTTCATGTCAAATTCACCTTTAAGGTGTTTCTTAAGCTTTTCTATGTCAGTAATATATTTTGCCGCAATAAGCATATCATCAACATAAAGAATCAGATAAATAATAGAACTAGCTATTTTCTTTAAATAAACACAACTATCAAAAAATGATATACTGAAATCAATACCAAGCATAAACTGATCAAACCTCTTATACCATTGTCTTGGGAGATTGCTTGAGGCCATGCATAGAGTGACTTCTTTAGGAGGCAGACATGATCAACTTTATTTTTATCTTCAAACCCTTCTGGATGTGACATGTAGATATGTTCTTCTAAATCACCGTGTAAGAAAACTGTATTTACATCAAGCTGTTCTAACTCCAAGTCTTGTGTGGCTACTAATGCTAGAAGAACACCAATAGATGTATGCTTAATCACAAGAGAGAAAATATATTTGTAGTCAATACATTCCTTTTGACTGTATCACTTTGCCAAAATCCGAGCTTTATAGATGTCACATTCTTTGAGTTTGTAGATCCACTTGCACCCAACAAGTTTCTTGTGCGGTGGAGGTTTCACAAGTTCCCAAGTATTATTTTTCTGCAACGACTTGAATTCTTCTCTCATGGCTTCATTCCACCTTCTTGAATCTGTCCTATTTAAGGCTTCTTTATAGGAGGCTGGTTCTTGAGTGCACGGAGTTTTTTCTTCCACTGCTAGAGTGTAGCAATATTTGCATACCTAAGATTAGGACTTGGTGCTCGCCTAGGTCGGTTGAGGGTGATAGAATAAGGATTCTCCTCCGCAACTTGATATTGCTCCTCTTGGACCCTGTGTGGCTCCTCTTGAACCCAGTGTACCTCCTCCTAGACCTGAACATATTCTTCAATGGCCTATTCTAATGAAGCAGTGTCATTGGCTTCTATGGAATGCGATTGGGGCGCAGGTGTAGGGAACCAGAATTCTTGGGTAGCAGGCTGAGGTGATGTTTCTTCTGGTGGCACTATAGGTTCATGTGAATCCTCCCTTTCTTGGTTCTTCTTTTTTAATTTCAAGAGTACCTGTTTATCCAAAATTACACCTTTATGGTTTTATGCTTTACAATTATTTAGACACCACACTTTATAGCCTTTCACTCCACTAGGATATCCTAAGAAAATACATTTCTTTGATCTAGGTTCTAATTTTCCTTCATTCACTCTAACATAGACAGTGCTCCCAAAAATTTTAAGATGGTCATAAGAGGCTGGCGACCCGGTCCATTTTTCCTCAGGCATCTTGAATTCAATGGATGAAGAAGGAGATCGATTTATCAGGTAGCAAGTCTTTAAATTCTCCACTGCAAAATTCTAGGCCATTGTTGGTTCGCAGGGTCCGAACATATCTACCGGTTTGCTTCTCAATAATTGTCTTCCAAGACTGAAATTTATAGAAGACATCAGATTTATTTTTAATAAAATAAGCTCATACCTTCCTGGAGTAATCATCAATAAATGTGAGCATGTATCGAGCTCCTCCTTCAGATTCAACCGGTGATGGCCCCCATAGATTAGAGTGGATGTAGTCCAATTTTTCTTTAGCATAGTATTGCCCTGTGGAGAATGATACTCTTTTCTGTTTGCCATAGATGCAATATTCACATAAATCTAGCTTAGCCAATTTTTATTTTCCAAGTAGTCACTTTTGTTTAAGTATTAGCATGCTCCTCTCATTAATATGCCCTAATCTCATATATCATAATTTAGCATTATCATCATCAGAGTGTTCAGAGATTACCATAGTTGCACCACTTGTTATCGTCGTGCCTTGCAGGATGTAGAGTTGGTTTACTTTTAGTGCTTTCATTACTGTTAAGGACCCCTTTGTGACTCTGAAAACTCCTTGTTGGCCTGAATACTTGTATCCAAGTGCATCTAGAGAAGATAAAAAAAATTAAATTTCTTTTAAGACCTGGAACGTGCCATACCTAGGTTAGAGTCCTTGTAATGTCATCATGCATTTTAATTTTTACTGAGCCAATACCTGCTACTTGACATGATGAGTCATTTCCCATTAGCACTTCCTTTTCAATAGCATGTTCATATGTGGTTAACCAATCTCAATGCGGTGTCATATGATAAGAGCAACCTGAATCTAAAATCAATTCATCTTGAGATCTAGTATAACAAGCAGAAATAGTAAGTACCTCTACTTTTTCATCCACATCAGCATACGATGCTTCCCCGTTCTGATTTTGTCCTCCTGTCTCCATTTCAGCTTACGGCATTCTGATTTGATGTGACCCATCTTTTTGCAATAATAGCACTGCACGTTTTTGGACCTGGATTTAGATTTGAACTTACCCTGGCTTTTGTCCCATGACATGTTTCGTCCTCTAGTGTTCAGGGCTTCTCCACGGCTTCTAGAGGATCCTGTGGTAAGTTAATAGTCGATAATCTCCTTGGACACTAGCATTGTTGTCATATCATCCAGACTAATAGTATTCTTGCCATATAATAAACTTTCACGGAAAATTTTAAAAGAATTAGAGAGAGTAATTAGAAGCATAAAAGTCTTACCTTCTTCCTCAAATGTAGCTCCCATATCCTCAACATCAGCAAGAATAGAACGGAAAGTGCTAATATAATTTTTAACAGAAGTGTCATCAGTCATGCGTAAAAAATATAATTTCTGTCTAAGTGCCATTTTACTTGTAAGAGTTTCATCCTGGTAGATTGTAGCAAGTTTTTTTCATACATCTGCGGCGGTCTTTTCTGATGCAACTTCTCATAGTGCCTCGTCGCAGACGCTCATGTACAATGTGGCTTTAGAACTTTCTTCGGCCCGACCCTTTTCCCTTTCTGTGTCTTCCATCGCAACTCGCCCACGAATAGTGTCCTAAAGGTTCTCCTTAATCAAAATTGTTTTCATCTTCAAAGCCCATAATGAGTAGTTGACATTGTGGTCCAATTTTTGGATTTCATATTTTGCCCCAGACATTGTGGATTGTTGGCTCTGATACCACAACTATTAGGAAGAAATTGGGTCTTCCTGCAAGGATCCAAAAAATCCAAAACGCCAAAAGGAAAAATACCAAAATGAATAAATCCAGAAAACACAAAGAACGCCAAATTTTATGTGGTTCGGCTCGGCGGGGTACCGATCCTACTCCATGGGGAGAAGAGGGCACTTGATTTTATTAGAAGGAGGAGAAAACACAGCCAATACAAGAGAATCTGAATACAACTGATAACTAAACTGTACGAGAAAAATATTGTCTGTACTCGGATATTTTTTTGCACCCTGGAATCTGGGTTTCTGCTTTTACCTAAAAACTGTCGGTGCGGCATCCTTGATCTTCTTGCTTTTGCCTAAGACGGTGTGAAGGGGAAGAGAGCTGCTGGAAAAGGAATTCTGCTTGAGAAATGGAGTAGATGGGATGCTCTGGGGATTTCAGGGATGTCTGAAACTGCATATTAGGCCCTTATTTATACTACAGTAGGAGAGCCGATCTATGCACTTTCATCGGCGAGAATATTGAAGAAATCTTCCGCATACAATGAGCTGAGCCATTCGATTTAATCACATGGCTGTTGTGATTAATTTGACCGAGAAAACTTTACAAATTTAAGGCGGTGCAACTTGAGGCGGTGCGGCTTTGAGTTCTGCGCATGGAACTTGTTCAATGCGCTGCCAATAAAAGAAATAACTTCTGCTTCTTTATCATTTAACCAGTCAACTGCAGAAACCTTCAATCTTCAATTCATGTAATGACAAAAGGTAAAAGATAATGTTAAGCATTACTTAATTGTATGTGTGTATCAATTTATGGCAAGACTCCATGCGAATCTTTAAACACCTGCAACTTTCATTTGAGAAAGGTGGGCCTGACCCACATGCTGAGCCTATGAGAAGAGAAGCCTCTCTCTTATTTTTCCTTTTACATCCAGCATTGTGTTTATGACCATTCTAAATTTGGATCGGGTTTAAATTAAATCAACCTTCCCATCTCGGATATTATAGATCTAGCCTGGTAAAAATCGAGTACTGATCGTGTAAGTACTCTGAGGCTAGAAGTAGTGGCGTTGTGGCCAACAAGCTAGATTGGTCAAAATCGAGTCTTGATCGTGTAAGGACTTAATGCCGAAAATTGTGGTGCTGTGATCAACGAGCCAAGTCATTGAAAATTGAGTCATAGTCATGTAAGGGCTATGAGGCCCGGAGTAGTAGGCCGAAAAATCATTCTGACGTCTTGGGGATTTTCTATGCTTTTAGGATACATGTAGAGAACATCTTTGGTCATAAAATTAAATTTTTTCAATCTGATGGCGCCAAAGACTTTCTCTCGCATGATTTTCAAAACGACGTCCAAAACATTGGAATTTTTCATTGCATCTATTGTCCTCATATTCCTGAGCACAACAGGTATGTTGAACGTAAACACAGACACATAGTTGACATGGGTCTCGCATTCTCCTCCATGTATCCACAATGTAAAGTTCTATAACAAAGTGCAATCCTATAACAAGGTTCTTCAGCCAAACAACTTGTGAGGCTACAGCATAACAAGTAACAAATTCAGCTTGCATAGTTGAAGAAGCAACTAGAGTTTGTTTCTTGCTTTTCCATGAAATGGCACCCCCAGCAAGCATGAAAATATAGTTGGTGTCCCCTTATCTGAGGTCCGACAATATGGGCCGCTGCCTCCGATGAGCACCCTAGCTCCAAGCATAGTTCATAATAGTCCCCCAGAAACTCAGTCACTTTCACCTGCTTCTCTGTTCCAGTGAATTCTAGTGGCTTCAGCGTGATGAAGTTTGCATAGGATGGGGCTCCCGGAACCATGACCACTGGTGTTATAGCCTCGACCGCCTTCGATACCGTCGAAACTACGGGTACTGGTTGCAGCGGCGGCTGCTGCTGCTGTTGCATCTGCTGCATCAGTTCCTGCTCCCTAAGGAGCGCATCTATTAGCTGAGCTACCTGAGCCTGCAATCGAGCAACCGCAGACTCTTGCCCCTAGTCCTCAGACTGCTCCCTTTCCCTGCCCCGGGCCCGGCCTCACCCCTGACCTCGACGTTCTGTCGAGCTACTGCCGCTGCCGCTCAGTGCAGCATTATGAGCCTCCATTACACTGTTAAAGAGAAAAGAACAATTTTCCTACCATATAATAAATTATTAACATAAGCTTTTAAAATTTACTACCCGCATGGTGCGCTGAGTGCAGTCGTGGTTGCTAGATCTCGTAGCATAACTATACCGTACGTCGACATGCTAGCATATGACTCGTACGGTACCCAACTCCTAGTCATAGTCAAGACCTAACCAAAAGCTCTGATACCAACTTTGTCACACCCCAACTCAGGGTCGTATGATCGGCCAGGGTCTATGTCCTACCCTGAAGCCTACTACATCCACTAACTAACGAGAAACCGAAACACATAAATAGAAAATAGCGATGCAGCTTTATTTGAATTTCAAGAAAGTTCACAATTTTTAATAAAAGGGAAAGTTGCTAACATCAACCACAAAATGAAACAGCTCGAGTTCAAAGTCGAATACATGCTTAAAAACAAACAACTATCAGTGTACGAAAATAACAAATCTAGACATCTAGACTATGACTATTGGACGCCGTTACGAGATCGACGCCACTGCCTACCCTCAAGCTGCCCCATGACTCCAAGCCTCAACTCACTGATCGGACTCTGCAAAATAAGAAAAATAAATCATGAGTCCACATGGGACTCAGTGAGCGGTTCTTCCGAACATCCACATAACCCCCAATAAGCATATATGAAATTGTTAGGAATCTAGTTTATTTCTATCACACCCCAACTCAGGGTCGTGTGACTGGTCAGGGTCTACGTCCTACCCTGAAGCCTACTACCTATACTGACTAACGACAAACCGAAACACATCAAATTAAAGCAAAGAAAAGAAAACAATAGTGCAGCTTTATTTGAATGTTTCAAAAGTTCACAATTTTTTTTTGAGAAAAGAAAGTAGCTAACATCATCACAAACTAAAACATCTCAAGTTTCAAAGTTTAATACAAGCTTTAAAAGCCAATAATTCTCAGTGTAGGAAAATGACAACACCAGACAACTAGACTATCACTATCGGACGCCGCTACGAGATTGGCACCACCGCCTGCCATCCAGCTGCACCATGACTCCAAGCCTCAACTCACTGACCAGGCTCTGTAAAACAAAAAGAAATAAATCGTGAGTCCACATGGGACTCAGTGAGCGGTTCTTCGAACCTCCACATAATCCCCAATTATCATATATATATATATATATATATGTGTGTGTGTGTGTGTGTGTGTGTGTGTGTGTGTGTTAGCAAAATTATAAAGTTTTAGGGATCCAAGCTATTACTGATATGACAACCGACCCCTAGGATCGTACTGTGTATACCACACATACATTTCACCGGCTATAACATTCCCAACTGTGCCAACTAGTACCCCGCCCTTAGGGTCTATTCATGAATTAGTGGTTCGGCTACAACCAGCCCTACCACACAAAATAACATCCTATCGGCCGTCCAGGCTACATCGCATATAAGTGAATCAATAAGATCTCCGGGCCATCGACTAGGATGGTCTACTAGTCTTCGGACACCGACTGGGGTAGGGGTAGCTAGTTCCACCCAACTAGGGTCTAACACCTAGCGGGCCCGCTGGTGCATCTAAAGACCCAAAATACTGGCCGAGTCAAGCATTTGTCATTCCGACTATCCATACTTCTCGGCAGCCATCACAAGCACATCTTACAATCGAAGTGTCCTAAAGTTTCCTTATTTATACGCCGGGCATTTACTCGTATCCGGCCCTGACCCGACCTGTAGGGTCAATAATTCAACGTTACCCTTCCTTGGCGTGTACAGCTAACAATTCTAGGTTTCAAAAAAATGGCTATAACAAGTTTTAGAAGTTATGTCATCCACTAGCAAAGTTATAATGATGTCACACATGTTATCTAGCCTCATACGCTACCTTGGCTGAAGAACCACGTGTTCCGCACTTGGAATTTCACTCATTAACAATAACGGACAGCTTGTAAGATAATATGAATTTACTTCACAACAACTACTATATATAGCCACATGACTCAATGATAAAGAATTTAAATTCTGCATTAAGTAACAATTTAACAAGAAATAAATTGTCTAGCATGGTGAAAATATCAAATAAATTCAACAAGGAATAAATTATCTAGTGTGGTAAAAATATTAGCACATTCAGAATTTAAGGAGGAAGGGTCTAAGGATGGTTACTATCCTATCATTCCTCTAATTACATGCATCAATATAGTAGCCTTCCATAGTTGGAGTCTTACCTAAGTGTCATCAGGTTTCTAGTCGGTAATCTAGGTAACTTTTCATGTTCTATTACTTTGAGTATTCCTAACCATGAAGTTTTACTTCTAGAGTTCACCATCCCCCTCATCCTTGCTCGGCCGAGCCTCCAAGGGTAGGAACAAAAGGGAAGGACTAACCCCGACCCTAATACCTTGTTTCTGATCTATCCTAATCAACACGTTGATCAAGTCACCCACCCGATGCTCGGCCAAACCATGATCATGGAGTTTTCCTTTGCTTGGCCGAGCCTATAGGCCTTAGGGGAAATGAGTTTCAATCATCGCATTCAAACAATAATCTACGAAAACATTCGACATGGATTTAAGATCGTCTAAGGGGTTCTACATCCGTCAAGGGAATTGGAGAAAATTTTGGCATGATCTCTCTCTTTTCCCTTGATTCGGCAAACCCTAAAAGACGAAAATTCGACAAGAAAACTACGAAGATCCGACGAATAACGATTCAAAACAGTGATAGGAAAGTCAAGATACCAAGAATCGATGGAAACTCGCGAGAAATTGATACCAAACAGTTCTAGGGGTTTGGCTACCCGCCTCCCCCAATCCACCAAAAACAACCACTCACCTTTGCTTGAGGAAGAAGAAGAATCGGGCATTGGCGATCTCAAATCTTCCGACGATGACACGATCTCCGGGCCGACCAAGATCTCCCCTCCCTCTCTCTCCCATCTCTCTTGCTCAGGCTATGTGTGGCTCCAAGATGAGCCGCACGACTCAATGATGAGGGATTTTTTCCCCTCATCTAGAATGACTTAATTTCCCCTTTAATGACTTAACCTTGACTTGACTCAGTCTGAGTCCGACTTGGGTTCCGATTCTATCCGCAACTCGAGTCGATCATAACTCAATTAAAGCATCAATGCATAAAAGGAAAGGGCCATTTAACCAAATTTAAACTTCATACTTTTATTAGTCGAGTTATACAAGGCAATTTCGAGGCTCGACCCGACTATCAAGAATCCCTAATCAAGAATTAAGGAGATTAATAAATCTATAGCATCAAGAACATCTAGAACTCCAAGATGAGATTGCATCCAAGATTCACAAGATTAAATTATAAAATCACATATCTACCATTAAATATATGCCCCATGATATGAGATCAAAATTTAAAATCTAAGCATGGCATAAAAACCAAGAAAATCTCAAGAACACAATAAAAAAAAACATCATCAAGATCGAGAATCTTCAAGGCGGCTACAAGAAAATTCGAAGAAAACCTGAATAGGAGGGATAAAACCACTCACCTAATTAAGGAAGGGATTGGAGATGAGAATCCAATCGACGACCTCCGATTTCGACTTCGAAATCCGGCGGCTCAACCCCAAAGAAGAGAAAGAAAGGTGGCAGCTCACTCCAAGCCGCTGGCTTGGAGAGAGGGAGAGAGGGGAAGAAGAGGGCGGCTTGGCTCCCCTTGGCTTGGCTCCAAAGGGAAAGAAGAGAGGAAGAGGGGAGGAAGCAGGCGGCTCGGGTCGGCTCTTGTCGGCTCGGCTCGGCTCCAAAGGGAAGAAAGGAAGAGAGGAAGAGGAAGAGGAAGCAGGCGGCTCGTCTCGGCTCTAGGTGGCGGCGGCTCCAAGGAGGATAGGGAAAGGGGACTGGCGGCTTGGCTTGGTGGCTGGCTCCCTTTCTCAAAACTTTGGGTGGCTCCAAAATAGGAGCCACAAGCCATGAGTGGGGGTTTTATACACCCTCCTCAACCCTAACCCCTTAAACCCTTAATTCACAACCCGCATTCACCTTAAGCCAAAACCAAAACCCGCTAACCCGATAGACTTAAAAAATTTAATTAATCTCATTCTAATAAATCACAAGTAATTAATTAAATACCCATATGAACATAATTAGCAATTATGCACACACAACACCAAATTAAATACTCTCAACTACCCATGCCTAAAAATTCAAAAATTCGCATCCTACTTACCCGAGCTCGCAAGCTCGCTCCGGACCATGACTCGACTTGGCTCGACCACGAACTAGTCCGCTAGGCTGACAAACACATGCAACAGAAGAAAAAAAAATTAAATATCTAGGATATTACAAATTTGCATAAAAAATATATGATCATTTAAGTAAACAGTAACGCCAGGAAATAAAGAGTAGAAAAACTCTTCACAAACTCAACTAAACGGAAGTCATAAATAATAACGATTACATGAACAAAAATATCAAAAGACTCATCATTAAAGCAGAAGTTCATTAGCCATCATATTCGCACCAAAAAATGTCCAAAATACCATAAACTGTAGGTAATTGAAAACTATTTCTCCATAATTAAAACTGGCATCATCTCTAGAAAGCCATTTACAGAAGAAGCAATTGAACTGTCCTACCACAATTGAGACTGTCAATACAAAAGTTGAGCATCTCACCAAAAAGGCTTCTTTTGCCAAATACAACCAACATAAAAAATGCTAAACATTAACAGGGTTTATTGTCAAGTAAAACATAAGAGGTATGCCCTCTGAATCAAGGTCCAATTTGCTTAAATTAAATCTTCAACAATTGAATTCCAGTCAACACATAGTTCTAAGATCAATCCTAAACATGTCCTATTGCTGACCTAAATCAGTCGAATTACATAGGGAAACATACTTCCCCAAACACAATATTCAAATGTAGGAATAACAAGCATGAAAGCCGGAAGAAAGAAACTTTCAGCAACGCTATCCCTCAAGCAAAGATTCGGCCAACACAAGACGGTAAATCATCTAGGGAGCCGACCCTAAAACCACTCACCTAGAGATGATGCCCTTGAGAAGGAGATTTTCGGCGAGCGACTGCGACAACAATTCCTATGATGATCTCTCGGTTTCCTCCTCCTAGAGTACACGACTTCATGTCAATTTGTTCATTCCAATGAAATAAGTCGTAGTATCTTTCCCAAAGATTTTATATTTGGGACTGCAGCATCCGCTTACCAAGTTGAAGGAATGGCACTCGAGGGTGGTAGAGGACTGTGCATTTGGGATACATTTGTTAGAATTCCGAGTTAATAATCTTTCTAAACATTCTTGCTCTATTTAATTTATTTTAATATTTGAAATTTATATCTTGATTTCTATGTTCATAATCAATGTAGATATGATTCCAAATAACGCTACAGCTGATGTTACTGCTGATGAATATCATCACTATAAGGTAAATTGTTAATTCTCAAACATCTAATAAGACATTAATGTTAATTTTATTGATCATAAATAACAAACTTGAACTACATATTTGTCTTTTCATATAAGATACATATTGATAATATGTAGTCTTATAATAAAGCTTATATGTACTTTTTGTTAACTTTGAGTGTCATATTAATTGCAGGAAGATATTAACATAATGAGGACACACAACTTTGATGCATATCGATTCTCAATCTCATGGAGTAGAATTTTTCCAAGTAAAATTACATACACTTCAAATATTTTATATTGAGCTTTTATCTTCAATTCAATGATTTTTTTATTATGCCAATCTTTTTTGTTTTATAGATGGAACCGGAAAAATTAACTAGCAAGGTGTAGACTATTATGATAGACTCATAGACTATATGTTACTGCAAGGTAAGCTTCATATAAAAACTAATTAATTTAGCTTTTAGTGTTTTCAAAATATATATTTGATGCTCATTTAATTTTTTTATTAATATTGATTAGGTATTACTCCATATGCAAATCTCTATCATTATGATCTTCCATTGGCACTTGAAAATGAGTACTTGGGTTGGTTGAGCCCTAAAATAGTGTAAGTATTATTATTGAAAATGTACACTACAATGGTTCAAACTATTTATTGTTCTTAATATATGGTTTTTACCTTAACAAGTCATTATGCTTAAAAGTTTTTATCTACATAATCTAGGGATGCATTCGCCGACTATGCTGATTTTTGTTTTGAGAGATTTGGTGATAGAGTGAAGAATTGGTTCACTATGAATGAGCCACGAGTAATTGCAGATTGTGGCTATAGCAGTGGTTACCATGCTCCTGGAAGGTGTACTGGTTGTAGATTTGGAGGAAACTCAAGCACGGAACCTTACATTGTGGCTCATAATTTGATATTATCCCATGCAGCTGCAGTGGAAAGATATCGTGAGAAATATCAAGTAAATTATTTTTAACTTTAATTCATTATTTATTTATTTGATCAATCTAACATATTGTATAATATTAGCAAATCTAAATACCTTGTCTAATTTCAATAACCATAAGGATTTTTTAAATGGTAAAAGCTAAAATTGTTTAACACATCTATGATTTCTTTTACGAACATTTCCACTAAAATTAAGCTAATTTGGTTCATTTTATTTCCTAGTTGGGTTAAAAAAACAAATATCATTAGTTGTAAAGAAAATTTAATTATTATTAATTAACTAGAGCAATGTATTATTGTTTCTTTAGTAATTAATGCATACAAGTTACATGTGAAGTCATTAAATAGTAGAATATTGCAACATACCAGCATTTTGACATATTAATTTATATTAATAATTATGTGGACATAATAATTAATTTTCTCCCTGTAGAAATACATAATATGTTTTTGTTTCTTCTATTTTGTGTTGTTCAGGTAGAGCAAAAAGGTAAAATTGGAATTATTTTGGATTTTAATTGGTATGAACCATATACTTACACTACAAAGGACAAACATGCGGCACAAAGAGCTCGAGATTTTAGTCTTGGATGGTATTTGTGAATCTTAACCTATTGAATATACTTAAGTATGATGAAGCAGGAATACTCATGTTGTATAACATTTTTTTATTTTTTTCTCAGGTTTCTTCGTCCTCTAACACGTGGAGAATATCCTAAGTCCATGCAAAAAATTGTTAAAGACAGACTTCCAAAATTTAGTTGTGATGAAATAAAGATGGTGAAGGGAGCATATGATTATTTGGGGATAAACCAATATACATCATATTACATCAAAGACAATCCTTATATTAGTCCAAAGCCTATTAGCTATTCAGATGATTGGCATGTTGAATATAAATGTTAGATTAACACATTATCCTTAGTTTGTTCATGTTTATTATATTTATTATTTAATACTAATGTCGTATTGTATTTAATATTTTACAGATGAAAGAAATGGTGTGCCAATTGGACCTAAGGTATACCTTTTTCTTCTTTATGCTTTTTTATGTTGTTAATTTTAGTGTCTTTTAAAATGGTTCCTTTGATTGATGTCTTTGTTTAATATAATATATATATATTGTCTAAATTATTTTAATTAATTTTATTTTATAAATATCTATTTTTAATAAAATGAAATTTCCGAAAATTAAATTTTCCATGTATTGTTATAAGAGCCATAGATCTAGAAGATATCTTATTTGTAAATTTGGCATATTATAGTTTTTAATATATTTAACAAACTTCATTCAGGCCAATTCTGACTGGTTATACATAGTTCCATGGGGAATGTACAAGGCTGTAATCTATGTCAAGAAGCACTATCGTAATCCAATTATTATTCTTAGTGAAAATGGTATGTGATGTAATTTGAATTTCATCATTCAATTTGAATTTTTCTCATTTGTTGATTTCTTCATGATGATATCAATAGGAATGGATCAGCTTGGCAACATTACAATTTCAGAGGGTTTGCATGACAAAATAAGGATTAACTATTTCAATAATTATATTTTTGAGTTAAAGAGGGCTATGGATGATGGTGCAACTGTGATAGGATACTTCGCATGGTCTCTTCTTGATAATTTTGAATGGAGGTTGGGATATACTTCAAGGTTTGGTATTATTTATGTGGACTTCAACACTCTTGTGCGCTATCCCAAAAATTCAGCTAAGTGGTTCAAGAAAGTTCTAGAAATGAAGGATAATTGAGGATTCTAGAATTTAGAATTTCTTACTCTTTAGTTTAAATTTATTTTTCTTAGAAATCATTTTATTTTATATTATTGTAGTAGGTTTCTTTAATAGTTTTGCACATGTGATTTAGATGTATTTAAGATGGCTCTTTTTATCATTCAATAAATGATGATATCATCTTTGATTACTTATTATATATTGACTATCTGATCTTCTAACAATTCACCAAACAAAATAATAAATAATACATATTTAAAAATTATTTATATCATCCCTTAGTCCACACATATATAATCATTTTGTGTCACACCCCAAACTCGGTATGATCGCCCAGGATACGCCACGTACCCCGAAGCCTAACCCAACTCAAACACAAAAACAATAACCTGAAAACTAGGAGATTTTTTTTAAAAAAAAGAATAGACATGACATCACGAATCAAACCAAATTTCAATATAAACATACTGAACAAGTTATTAAAAAGGAGTTCAAATAAATATTTATGCGGAAATCACGATCCGAGTCAACATGACTCAGCAACTCAAAGAGACACTAAAATGACTAGGCTATCCTCCTCGATCACGACATGTCATGAGACCCGCTGTCCTGCCGCCACCAACTGCGTTATTGCACCTCGATTCCTCTCTGATCTAACTCAGATGCTGCAAAACAATAGTAATGAGAGGTAAGTCCAACTAGGACTTAGTGAGCAGATCAGTCCTCAATTCACCAACTCAATCATCATGCATAAAAACACTATATGTGTTTTTATGGAGGTCATTTATTTCAAATAAATTGACATTTATTTGAAATGTCAACATGACTCAATAACTCAAAGAGACACTAAAATGACTCAGGTATCCTCCTCAATTCCAAAACAATGGAATTTTCCATGGAGGTCACAGTCTCATCAAATTTTAGATACCATTGTCTGGAAGCTTGCTTTAGGCCATAAATTGACTTCCTCGATTTGCACACTAAGTGCTCACGGCCAAAAATATGAAAACCCTCAGGTTGCATCATGTACACCTCTTCATTGAGGTCACCATTTAAAAATGCTATTTTGGCATCCATTTGGTGCAGTTCCAAATTGAAGTGAGCCACAAGAGCTATAATGATTCTAAAAGCATCTTTTGAGGAAATAGGTGAGAAGGTTTCAATATAATCAATTCCCTCTTTCTGAGTAAAATCCTTTGCAACAAGTCGGGCTTTAAATCTCTCAATTTTTCCCCTTTGAATCTTTCTTAGTTTTAAAGATCCACTTGCAACCAATTAGTTTGTAATTTTTAGGCACCTCAACCAAATCTCACACACAATTATCAGTCATGGAAAGTATTTCTTCATTCATAGCATTAACCCGCTTATCTGACTGAAGATGAGAAATGACTTCTTGATCATTCTTTGGATCAGTCATATCTCCTATGTCACAATCAATTTCATTCAGATATACCAAATAATCATCAGGGATGGTAGAACGCCTTTCTCTAGTAGATCTCCTTACTGGCATAGGAGCTTCAGACTCAATAGGTTGAGGATTATCTGCAGGTTCAGGTTCATTGACAATTAGAGGATCAAGAAGAGGAGCGAAAGCATTTGAGGTATTCTCATCAAAAGCATCAGCTCTATCTATAGGCACATATGAGCTGTAATCATTGAAGATCGAAAGAGGAACATAAACAGTTCTACTCAAATCAGCATCACTCTCTTCACAAAGGTGATTAGGGTCAGCAATATCAAGCTCTAAAAACTTAGCAGTCATAGATTCCACAATCCTTATGCCCCTGCCAGGACAATAGAAATAGTATCCTTTTGCATGGTCTGGATAACCAATGAAGAAACTACGACTACTTCTAGGATCAGGCTTTTTCTCAGATTGGTTATAGATTCTCACTTCTACTGGACAACAGTTCAAACACGAAAAAGATTCAAACTAGGTTTTCTACCGGTCCACAGTTCAAAAGGTGTTTTAGGAACAGATTTACTCTGGACACGATTAAGGATGTAAAGGGTTGTTTTAATGGCATCTCCCGATAGGAATTCTGGCAAGTTTGACCTGCTCATCATGCTCTTGATCATGTCTTTCAGGGTGCGATTGCGCCTTTCGGCCACACCATTTTGCTCAGGACTACTGGGCATGGTATATTGTGGAACAATTCCACAATCGTGTAAGTATTTAGCAAATGGTCCCATATGCTGCCCAACAACATCATATCGACCATAATACTCACCACCATGGTCAGATATCACTATCTTGATAAATTTTTCCAATTGTTTTTCGACTTCAGTCTTAAACACTTTAAATTTATGAAGTGCATCAGACTTTTCTTTAATCAAATGAATATAGCCGTATTGGGAAAAGTCATCAATGAAAGTGATAAAAAATCTATTACCACAATAAGGTCTGCTAATGTCAGTGTGGATAATCTCTAAAAGGTTTGAACTCCTGGTTGCACCCTTTTTCTTGATCTTTGTCAATTTCCCTCTAATACAATCAACACAAGTACCCAAGTCATTAAAATCCAAGACAAGTAGGATGTCATCTTTAATAAGTCTTTCTACCCTTTCTTTAGAAATATGACATAAACGCTTACACCATAGGAGAGAACACTTTTCTTTAATTTTGGATCTCTTGGACACAGAATTTTCTATATTAAAAGAGGTAGATGGATAATCAATAATGAAACTTAACATATATAGACCATCAATCAAGATTCCACATCCAATAATTTTAGAATTCAACATTACATTTATTTTACCATTTCCAAAATTAAAATGAAATCCATCATTGTCCAAACAAATAACTAAAATTTAAAGGTACAAAAAAGGTGTCCTTTAAAACAAGTTCAAAACCAGCTCTAAGGACAATATGACATCTCCTATAGACTCCACAGCCACTTCAAGATCATTTCCTACTTTTAGTTTGCTTTTGCTCAGACTTAGTTTCCTAAGGTTTGAAAAACCCTGCAAGGAAATAGCAACATCGGTCGTAGACCCACTATCAAACCACTAGGAATTGACGGGAACATCTATTAAATTGGACTCAAAACAAACAAGAACTAAGGGGTTACCTCCAGATTTTTGTTTGTTCTCTAACCAAGTCTTGAACCCCGAACACTCATTCCTTTTATGACCCTTCTTCCTACAAAAGAAGCACCACACTATTTTCTTAAAAGGAGAAGGTTTCGGACCTCCTACATTTTTGTTCTGTCCATTAACAGGCCCTCTAGAATCCCGAGTCTTCTTAGGAACAGCAGGAGTGAAATACTTAGGTTTGAAGTTACCCTTGCCATAATGGGGTTTGGAATGGATAGACAAAAGGGTTTGATCACTCTTTTCTTTCTTGAGTTTTGATTCCTCGACCACACATTTGGTTATGAGGTCATTCACGGTCCATTTTTCATTCAAGCTGTTGAAGGCAGTTTTGATTTGAGTGAACTCGACAGGTAAGGAATTGAGGGCATAAGGAACAATAAAGGAATCAGTTAGGTCAACATCAAAGGATCTCAGTCTATTTTGAAGATGAACTATTTTTAAAATGAAGTCTCTCACACCACATGAATAATCATAGGACATAGTCGTCAGTTCCTTCATTAGAAGTGCAGACTCAAGAGTATTAGGTACTTAGTATCTTTGTCCAATGGAAGTTAGAAATTCTTTGGCACTATTGGTTTTAGGAAAACCACTCATTAGGTGTTTAGATATGGTTGTTTTGATTGCTATCAAGCTCAATATCTTGCATCTCTCCCACTTAGCCAAGTAATCCTTTTGCTCAGGGGTTCCTCCCATTTCAGGAAGTTCAGGTCTATCCTCACGAATTGATAAGTCAAGATCAATAATCCCTAGAGAAAATTCTAAGTCTTGCTTCCACTTCTTATAGTTTGACCCGGTCAACATTTCAATAGAAGCAGAGCAATTGTGCATTGAAAAAGTAACTGTTCAAGAAAAAATGAAATGTGTTAAATTAATTCAGTGGGCATTTAATAATTTTAAAAGAGAGGCCAGCATAATATCACATTCCCCTTTGGGCGGAACATGTAATGAATAAGTAGAACCTCGATGAGTTAATCAATTAGAACACCTTAATTTTCGAGAATCTATCTCCTATGGGCAGATAAAATTTCTAAACTAATGCACTCCCCCAATAACTTCATCAAAAAATAAAAGAGGCTTCTAATTAAGATATGCAATGGTTCTCCTTTGGGAAAATGATTGAATGAATTAAATTAAAGCATTCCCGTTAAATAAGAAGTTCCATCAATCAATATAAGTAATCCCACTTTGGTGGTGACTACCCGTATTAATCGAATGAAAAAACTCATTCAGGAATCATTTATTACCCACATGTCATGAATTTTAAAATCATATTTTAGTGCAAATTTTGGTACATAATAAAAGTACCGTTACTAATTATGAATTTTAAATTCATAAACATTTCAAAATTATTTATTGTTATGTGATTATATATTATGTTGATTATGATAATATTAATTTGTGATTGCACAATCTAAATATAAAATCTTAGCATATCAAGTCTACTAATATTATTGAACTCATAACAATAGTACTTCCAACATGATATATGAGCAATTAAATAAAAACAATTAATTTAAAACAAGTCTTAATAATTAAATTCAAAATAGCAACTCAGTAATTTTTAAAAGCCCAGCCACAGGCCTCGATGCCCAGGGCCCGCGTAGAGCAGCCCAGCAAGTGCTTGCACTGCACGCTTCCACAACGCGTGACGTGTCCCGGCTCGAGTGCGCCGCGCGTGCACGACGCGTTCGCGTTGCGCCAAGCACAACGCGTCACGTCGCGTGCGGTGCACGCTGCAGAGAGCCTGATGCATCGTGTCGCGTGACGTGCACACGATATGCTGCACGCGACAGCGGCGCACAGGGCTCGATGCGAAGTCTGCAGGCCAAAAACATTTAAAAAATTGATTAATAGTTGACCTACGAGAGCTGCGACTCGAGATGCGAGCCAGCTCAGATAACTTTAACCCATCGAATGCCACACGTCCAAAAGGATAAGCCAAAGGCTGCTGCTCTCTCCTTGCAACGCGTTCCGGCGAGCTGCGCCATGCAAGACTCGCCTGCTCAAGTCACGTTAACGCCACGTGCCCGTCGGCCTTTCAATGGGATTCGTGCACCGCACTGTTAGGGACTTTTTCGATGCGCCGAGCGATGACGAAACGTCCCTTGCATATTTGTAAATATGGACTTGTGTCCATGTAAATTTTCATTCTATTTGTATTCGTTCATGAGAAACCCCGTTGTGCGATCCCCATGGGCCCGTGGTACGAGTTGTATGCATGTTGGGGTCATTCGACATTTGGTTCATCCGTCACGGCTTAGCGGAAAACCTTGTGTTCATTTCGTCATGGCCGTGGCCACGGAAAATCACCCCGTCGGGTGGCCCAAATTTTGTCATGCTCCTCGTGCTTTGGGGAACCTTGGGGGTGGCACTTGGGGGTTAGAGGCCTCATGTATAGCGTAGGGGAGTGTTGGCTTACGAAAACGGTTGCCTTGTGCGAATAACGAACGAGCGGCCCATGGGCATGCAACATGTCGAATTCGCCCAAGGCGATTGTGGAACTCACCCTACATCCGTTTTTGCATTTTCTTGTGTCCATAGTCCTGTAAATGTTGTATTTTACTTTACGCATTCAATACCATTCGGCCAACATGGTCATTGAAGGCGCGGACATGGAATACGAGGTTGGCACGTGGTTCGAAATATGCCCCGCGATGTTAAGTCGGGAAGCCCATTCGGGACGGATTTTATATCAAGGCTTATCCCTTGCATGCGATGCAAGGGTGCCGCACGGGTTCTTCCGCTCCAAAACATTTGGCCCGTGACAGCACGGTGCACGCTACCGACGGTCACGCACAGCAAGTAGACGCGGCGCTTTAGCTTCGCTTGCAAGCAAGCAGCAATAAACGTGCGTACTTGGAGCCGGTGCCGAAGCACTCAAAATGCTTGTGCTTGTACAAGAAGAAAGCACATCTTTGTTATAAAAGCACCTTACAGGCGATCTTTCCGCCCGTTTGAGGCTCTCCGAACTCGGTGCGGATAAATACCGCGCTCGAAGATACTCGAAAATATTTTAGCAGCAACCTCTCAAGATGCAGTGTTAGGGGAGAGGAAACTGTCGCCCAAGATCCACCAAAGGAAAAGGTGCAGAAAAATTATCTTCAACCGAAGATGCTCAGGTAAAATATTTTACATACATGTTATTCTTTTAATAGACTAATATTACAGCATGTATCATTTATCATTTAATTTTGCAGATAAAATAGAATGTGAAACATACAAAATAATTATGTTTCATAATTAACATAGGTTTTAATATCTATATAATAGGTTCTGATACCAAATGTAAGCATAAAATCGAGATATTACATGAATATTAAAACACTAAGCACAGCGAAAGGTAACTTACTTGATGAAGACAAGTTTGAATATTCGTTGGATCGAATTCCTGTTGAGAAGAAAGGTTGGTCTTCCTCTGTGATGGAAAGGTAACTTAGGCTCAAGTTTTTGATGAAAAGAACCGATGAGAGAGCAATGCAACAGTGAGTGTGTAGAGGGGACCTAGCCCTTTTAAATAATAAATAATAAATAATATGGATTCATCCATCACAGGCCATTTGATTTGGGCCTACACTTAATATAAGCATTCTGAGCTTAACACAAATGGATCAGAACAATTAATTAAGCTCATATACATTTCGAAATTGGATCATTTGGATTAACCTGATTTTTATTAAAATCGAAATCTGCAATTGACTGTAGCCCACAAAAAATATTTTTAACATTAATAAAATATATAAATATAAAATATTTTACACGGGAAGCATGCCAACGAGAGGCCATTTCTCCGAGAGGCTCGACCTTCGAAATACTTGGCAGTACAATTAGAAGAAAAAGATGAAGCAAGCAAAGGAAACGATGATCTCCGGGTAAGCTTGCGAGAAAGCCATGGCTGTCGTAAACCAATTGTTTGTTGTCGGCATGGCTGTTGAGTAAAGCTTGCTCCGCAAGATTGACAGTGTAATATTTTATCTTTGGAATGATGGAGAGCAGTGACACTTGCAATGATTTTAATGCCGTAATTTATAACCAGAGAAGAAGGATGGAAAAAATTACTATGAGTCGGTCTCCATAGAAATTTTGTAATACCTTAAATAAATATGAGTGATCTTAATATTTTAAAGAATAAATCTAATATTATTTAGACTGAACTTAAAAGTACTAATTCACTTATTTGTAAGATATATTCATTCTTATTTTAAATTTAATTTGAATTATACTTCGTTCAATATTTAATATTTTTTATTAATTTAAGTATAGGAGGGTTCATTAAAATTTTTTTATGATATCTAGCATGAAAGAAATTGCACTCTAGAAGGATAATGTGTTGCGAGTATTAGGACAAAACTTTTGGGCACCACCACATAACAATATAATATTTACTTTTTATTAGAGTTATATTTATTTTGATGTGCATATATTTTCTTATTTTAACGCTTGTTTATGCATAAATTACTAATATATGCAGTACTGCACTGTTATAAAACTTATTTTTTTAAAAAATAAATTATTTTTTTAGTGTCATGTTTTTTTAGTATATTTTTGTACAGTCTAATTTATAAATGATTGAAAAATTTATTTATTTATATTTTATTTTCATCATTACAAATTTTTATTTAATTTGAGAGCTCAAAAGTGAGATCTAAAAAACAATATAAATATTATATACTATACAATGTATCCTCGTGATAAATGAGATTTAATTTTACAATATTAATTATACATTCGAGATAATTTTTGTGACATTAACTTTATTAATATTTTATTGAGTTCCTATTTTTTCTTGATATTGAAGCCCTCATAAGATTTGCTCTCAAGGTGGATAAGATGATGCTAGCACTACAGTAGAGTTTGATTTACTTTTTCAATGATGTTACATAATCTATATATATATAAAAGCAAGATTCAAGTCTGTCACGTGGCACTTTCACAAAGAAAGTTGGCTGATGTGATATTTTTGATATTTTACTGATTTCTTATTTTTTCTTCATATTGAAGGTCTCATAAGATTTGCTCTCATGGTGGATAAGATGATGCTAGCACTACAGTAGAGTCTGATTTAGTTTTTCAATGATGTTACATAATCTATATATATATATATAAAAGCAAGATTCAAGTATGTCACGTGGCATTTTTCACAAAGAAAATTGGCTGATGTGGTATTTTATAAAAAATTTATAATTTTTTTAATTTTTTTACATTTTATCTCTTTAATGCAAATGTGTTTTTATGCCGTCGAAATTTATTGAAATTTATTATTGATTTTTAATTTTTTTTATACTACCAAAATTATGGTGCCTATTGAGATTCTATTAATTATTTAACATATATCTTTTAATAATGATTGTTATTTGTTTTAATGCTTGTCATCCTTTCTCTCACACAATTAATGTCCTCCCTCCTTTTCTCACTCTCTAAATTAATTCAATCCGCATGAAGGTGAAAATTATTTTTCCTTCAACCATTCATCTATCAGTTAATTAATTAATTATTTTTTCTCCATCTCTCAATTAATTATCGACTTGAAATTTAATCCTAAAAATCTTACCAGAACTTATTATCGTGCCTATTGAAATTCTATTAATTATTGAACATATCTTTTAATAATAACTATTAATTTTTTTTAATGCTTGTCATCCTCTCTTTCACACAATTAATATCCTCCCTTTTTTCTCTCTCTCAATTGATTCTCTCCGCATTGAAGGTGAAAATTATTTCCCCTTCAACCTTTCATCTCTCAATTAGTTAATTAATTAATTTTTTATCTCAATTAATTCTCCACTAGATATCCAATCCTATAAATTCTCTTTAAATTAGGGGAGAGAAGAAAAAAACTAATTTTTTTGTTAATCAAAAAACCGGTCCGAAATCGAATCGGTTTTTGCGATTAATCGAACCGATTTTTCAATTTCGGTTTATATTTGAAAAAACCGGTTTTCGAATTCAGGGGCGGTCCATAATCTAAAAAGTCCACTGGTTCAATTAACCGACTGGTTGTCATGCCCCAACTCAGGATCACATGACCGGCCAGGATATACGTGTCTATACCCCGAAAGTCTTACCCATGCACATGCCAAAAAAAATAATGTAGCGGAAGAAAACAACAAGTTTTATTTTAAAGGAAAAACGAACCAACACCAAGTTTAGTTTAATAGCTCAGAAGTAAAGAAAAATGCAGAAATACGATTAGGTTCAACAATTCAAAAGTTCAGTCAAATAAAATCTGAAATAAATAACATAAATACCCTCAGGACTACAACTCCAAATCAAGCTAATACAAGTGCATGACAACTACCAAAAAGACTCGACTACGACCCTAACTAGGACTGCTATGAGATCCAGTGGCTCCTCTACCTTCCAGCGACACCAAATGTATCCAATCCATCTTACCGGTCAGGCTCTACAAAACAGAAATCAAACGACAACGGGTGAGTTCAAAGAACTGAACGAGCAGTTTTACCCACCCTCACAAAAAAACACAGAGAGAACATAAATAAATATTATCTAAAAAGACAAAGTCACTGAGGTGTGACTAGTTACCAGGCCAACAGGCCACCCATGCCCACGGCATCTAACTCTCCAAAGAGGTGCATTAGGCCGAAGCCCTACTATGCCCGAAGTCAACATCACCGATAAAGTGGTGCATCGGGCCGAAGCCCTACCATGCCCGCAGACAACATCACCAACAAAAAGGTGCATTAGGCCGAAGCCCTACCATGCCCGCAGGCAACATCACCAACAAAAAAGTGCATCAAGCCAAAGCCCTACCATGCCCGCAGGCAACATCACCGATAAAAAGGTGCATCGGGCCGAAGCCCTACCATGCCCTAAGGCAACAACACATACTAGGATAATCGGGAAGGGCCCTCCGAACTTATTCTGTAGGTTGGGAATTTGGCGTCTGACCAACAGGGCATAGCCCTTAACCCGACTCCTAATTGAGCCGCTCCACCATTCCTAAGGATATGACGCATTACGACCTAAGTCAATATTGTCCTACGATGTCCTAGAGGTGTCCTCATCATGAAGCGTCTCGACGCCCCAAACCTAACCTCTACCCCTTAGACCCATATTATCATGAACCCGTGTGGTTTTATTTCATGCATACCTTACAAGTTGGTTCATAATAAATTATGCTCACCCTTAACCCAATTTTACTTATAGAATTAAAATTTAGTTCATCTCAATTAGGATTTTATTTTAGGATACTGTTCTACCCAGAACTGCTGTGTATACCCCGAATCTAGTCTCTAAAGTGTGTCCTATATTTCCAAACTATATTTTTTGCTCAAAACGATAAGTTACACGACTATGTTCAGAGATCTAAGCACATAATAACATAACAATAAAAAATCAGCCCAGATTTAACAAACATCATATAAATTTCAGAAAGCTGTAATTTCCAGCACCTCATGAAATAAAATTTGAATTTTACAGAATTAAATCCCTAAATTTCCAACATCACAGATTCATGTTATCATGCCAATCATGCATACAATCTCAAAATTTTCACTAAATAAAAACTAGCATATATATCAAGAATTCATAAATCAAGAATCAAGGAGATTAATTAATCTGCCCATCTGGTGTCTCTCAGTAACACCAGGGCGTTTACTCCTGCACTCCTTCTGTGTAGGGTCTGTAATCGTACCATAATCATTCCCATATGAAGGTGCTGTAGATTTTCTTGGACTAACAAATTGTAACTTTGGTCAGTGATGAAGGGCAGTTCCACTTGCGTCCCTTCTGTGATGAGTATTCTCTCATCAGAATAGTGTTGGTAAACCCTATGCTGTCTTTCGGACCATCCGGCTTGATAAAGGGTTTCCGCTGGTATTTGCTGGGCTCTCTGATACTGTGAGACTGTTAATTCAGCCTCCGGGTTGAGCTGTGACTCAAGACTTCTTCTGAAGTTTGCTCGTCTGCTAGGAAGTCTCCTCTGGGCCTCATGGCGCAATCTGCTACTCAGTCTGTAGCCTCGAATTTGGTCATCAATTGTCGGGTGGAGATTGTTCTCCCTCCCCGTGATTGAAGGTCTTGGAGCAGTAACTTCGGTTGTTCTTGTGGAAGTCATATTCTTTTTGCTTTTTCTTTCTCGATGTTAAAAATCTCCTTAGGATCTCTGTAGACAAATAGTTTGCCTTGGATCTTGGGTACTTTTGCAGAAGATTCTCCTAGTTTGAGCTTCTGTAGGTCTTTTGTAAGGTTCTCTATAGAACTGGCAAGCTCGTCTGGGTTAGCCACTTGTTTCGCTGCCTTTAGGCTTTTGACCTCTTCTCTAAGGTCGTCAAGTTCTTCCTTGATTTTAACAGTTAATTGTATCAAGGTGTTCAATTGTTTAAATAGAGTCTCTGAAAACTTCTGTGTAACTGAAGTTGGCTTAACAAATCCCTCAGCAGGTTGTCCGAGAGTTTCTGTAGCTTTCAAAGCTTGTGTATAAGTAGTACTAGCAGCTGTTAAGCGTCAGTCGCTCATAAAAACAATGTAAGCTAACAAGTTCTTGATTATGCTCTCTAATTAGTATCAGGCTTTCTATATGCTACTTTGAACTTAGATAAATCAAGATTGTTTATCTAGGTGCCTTCTTAAGGTTACGAACGTAACGGGAATCTTCCTTCTTCGAGTACTCTTCCCTCTTTATCGCCTACCTTAAGCACACGTCTCCTAAATGTGCAATATAGATTTAACTTAGCTAAAGCAGAATTTGAAGCTGATACGAACTTGAGATTATAAAACAAAATACCTGTAACCTCGCTCTGATACCAAAGTGGGGCGGAAGCGTCTTCTCAATCAGTTCGCTGGCTACTAAGAACGCGGGAACAGAATGAGGAACAAAAGTTTGATGCAAAAGTTTGATGCAAAGGAAAGCTTGAAAGCTTAAATTATCTCTCTCAAAATGTTACACAGACAAGAGAAGTAGAACTCCTTGGTGCTCAAGTGTGTTCTGCAACTCATAACTTAGTATCTTATATAGGCATAAGAAAACTTCCGGAGGAAGGCTCAATAATTCAATGCGGGTGCTCATTGGGCCCCATCGTCCATTGAGTTACTGGTCATCCACAGTGGAATTCTTCTTTACAACTCACACTAGGACAATTATTGTCCTTGCTGATATAGACACAGCGTCTTTACAGCCTAGCTATAATAATTATTGTCCTTGCTGATGCGGACATATCTTCAATTATTGTACTCGTCTGGATTCTGGTGGATTCGTTCTTATCCCTAGTAGACATTGCTTTGTCTACTACTGCATAACATTTTATGGCATAGGACCAGATTCTTGATGTGGTGTTCTACTGGTCCCAGCGCATCCGATGCCCAATTATCTCTTGTAGCAGCCTGTTCAAGCCTTGCCTTTTGGAGGTAGGAAATTGCCAAGAGTTTTCCTACTTCCTCTGCTGCTTTCATGGTTTGGGTGCTGTGAATGATATACACCATCTGCTTCCATTGGTGGCCTTTGTCTACGGTTCTTGGATATTTGAACAATAACTTTCCAGTTAATCGTTCTAATTCTTCGAGTCCAGTGGCTCCGTTTAATACAGCCCAATATTGAGTAGTCGTTATGTCTTTCTTCGTCATCGGTGTGGTATCAGGATTGCTCTTCATCAAGGTCTTAAGATTGTCCAGAATCATCGCGAGAACTGCAAAATTAACAAATGATTAATAATAAATGTGGATATTATTTCAGGGGTTATCCACTTCCCTTTTTCCCGTTCTTCAATGTCGGGCTGGATACTTCCCCTTTCTTAGGGTTTCGTAATCCAGAAAAAGTTCTGCTGGAAAGGATTCTTCGTTAATCCTTTCTTTTTCTTCGGTTGCTTGTTCTTTTTTGGTGGCTTGTTCCACCCATTCTTGTTCTTTGCTCCTTGCATTAGAGCTTTCCGGCTGGTCATAGGTGTAGCTGGCGGTGTTGCTGAAGTAATAATCTTTTTCTTCAGGTTTCGGATTACTTTGTTGTAAGGCTGCTAATGCAGCCTCTTCTTCATACTTACTTTTCTTAGGGTAGAGGATAGTGTCTTCTGCTTCTTCTTCGTACTTGGATAGCCTTTCCAAGATTTTCTCTATCTCTTCGTACTCATCCCAATAAGGGATCTCGTCCCATCGCGGAGGTGGGTTAGGATCATCTTCACAAATGATAGTTCTACCGATTTCCAAGATGTTTCCTATCACAGTTTCATTATCCTCCAGGGTGTCTTGCCCGTCGTCATCCCATGAAGTGACTGCCATTAAGGCCGAATCCTCACAAGATTCAATTAGCACATCATTTATTACACAGATTGCTGTGTATAAATGTTTGATTATCTCTAGGGGAGCCCGCTCTGCTTCTTTGAGCGCTCCCTCAAGATCTTTTAGGTGTTCAGTGATGCAGTCTGGTTCTTGAACTTGCACAAGATTGGCTGTTAGTCTCGACAAAGCATCAGCCAATGTATTCAGTTTCCCATCTATGTGTTCGAAGTTGATTTGAACTCCGGTGCCTATAATGAAGTCTACAAAGTTTATCCATTTGACTCTGGATGGTTTGTTCTGTGCTGACTTGTTGTAGAATCTGATGATTGCCTGGCAATCAATTCTGAGGGTTATTTCACTTTGGTCTAGGTAGTGAATTTTTAGAGCCCTCAAGGTTTCCATACAAGCATGAATTTCCGCGTCAATGGTAGACTTAACCACGGGAAACTTGCCACTCGCATAAGCACATACTTTCTCTGTGCTCCTTGGATCATTTCTCTGAGGCTTCCACTTACAAATGTCTCCCCAGCCCTCCATACATCCATCCGTTTCCAATATTATGTATGCACTTGGTGGGGGTAATTCCAAATCAGGGAGTCTTTGAAGCAACTCCTTAATCTTCGCGATAAGCTGCTAGTCAGAGTGCTTGATCCTTTTATCTCCATGCGGGCTGGTTTTAGAGTATAGCGACCCCAAAAGTGTCCCCGGGTTTGGGATATAGGACCTGACATAATTTAATATGTCTAACCACGACCTCAGTCCAGTTTTGCTCTTTAAATTCTCCTCATCGAAGTTGACAATTTTCTTGATTATGTGCGGTTGGAGTTTGATCTTGTCCCCAATCACCGCTCTCAAAAATTCGATTTCTCTAGTTGCAATTTTCATCTTTGTCGGAGATAGCACTAATTTCCATTTTTCACAGATCTTTAGCATGGTCTCCAAGTGCTTTGCGTGCTGCCTCTCATCCTCAGAGAATATTAGGATGTCATCTATGTATACTGCAATAAATTCCTCAGTTCCTTGGAAACATTGATCCATCTTCCTTTGGAAGACAGCTGGTGCATTTTTCAGTCTGAATGGCATTACTAGCCATTCATAAAGGCCTCTTGGTACTGTAAAGGCTGTCCAGGGTATTGATTCTGGATCCATAGCAACTTGATGGAATTCGCTCTTTAGATCGAACTTAGAGAATATTTTACTATTCCCTATTCTTTTCAGTATGGTATTGATACCTGGTAAGCTGTACTGGTCTTTATGGGTATTGTCGTTGAGCGTTCTGTAGTTGAAGACCATTCTTTCCTTTCCTTTTGTTTCTTTTCCTGTCATCGGGTCTATACTTGTGCCCGAGTTGACCATTATCGCCATCGTCCTATGGCGACTTGTGCTTGGCCTTATGGCTCATATTTTCAGAAGAGCCTTTACGTGCCTCTCGAACTGGTCCTTCATTAAGGGGGTAACATGCTTTAAAGGCTTATCCTGAATAGTGAGGTCAGGATTAATAATGTCTAACCTACATGTTACTTGGTTTTTGGCCCAGTGCTGTGCCGGATTCTCTCCAATGAATCCTTGCTCCTTTCGCCTTTTCAGGAGCGGGCTAAACTTTTTCTTGAAGTGCTCAGATTCTTGAAAATGATCATAAGTTACTGCGCTCTTCACTTACAGATATTCTTCCTCTGATAGGCTTAACTCATCAATGGCTGCAGTAGCTGTAACCTCTGTATCTACCTTGGTGATAATCGTAGTCACTTTCTTGTAGAATGTTACGGTCTGTTCCTCTATCCGGACGCCTCCTTGCATGACCCGAATAAAATTGCATCCTATGAGCATCTGGATGCCGTCCCTCTTCCCCATTGGGAACACATAAGTAAAAGGAATTTTGAATCTGTTTTCTTCAATGGACATCTGTCCATTTCTGAGCTTCAGTCTTGCTGTTTGCTGGGAGTTTACACCATTAATCAGAATTGGATACGCACTAGGTTCTAGTGCTTCTTCTGGAATAGAGTCCTGATCAATGCAACAAACAGTTGCTCCTGTATCCAAGATAGCTTGGATCCTGAAATTCTTTACTCCCGGTATTTCCCTAATGATCTCCATATTGTATAATCGGTTTAGAATTCTCTTCCCTCTCTTAGGGTCAGGGAATATTGAGCGAACTTCCATTGTTTCGATTTCATCTGATAGGGCATTTACAGTCTCTTTAAAAATTATGCCCTTTTGCTCCTTTGTACTTGCAGGGGCTTCTTTCATTTCTTTCGTTATTGGCTGTTTACCTTTCTTCTCTCGATCGAGCTTTAAGTTGCTGAATTCTTCTTCTAGATCTGCCATATCTTGGCTCATTCTCAGCTCTACTATCTCTTCCTTCAGTCTGCTATTCTCAGCTAGGAGGTACCATGTGTATTCAATCAATTCTTTGATAAGATTGTCATTATCATCGTAAGGCATAAAATTCGCCTTCTTGATGATTATCTTCCTTCCCAGATTAAATCTGGAACACATTGGATAAATTGTTAACAAACAGGTTCTGCAGTGAGCCCTCATCCTAGGGTTCGTTAGTTCCTTGCAGTAAGTGTATCTCTCACATCCTCTGGTGACCTCGGGTTTGTTGTCCTCCCATATGTGTGTGCATGTATTCATGATCTTAGGCAAAGTCACCTTCGTCCTCCACGAGTTCTCTGTGTCAAACTTTTCTTCAGTAATCAATACGAATGCTGATTCATATGGCAAATCCCTTAAATCTGTCGTAAGGGTATTGGCCATTCCAGATTCCCCTTCAGAGAAAGAACAGATGGCGTCACTATCCGGCTCATCTTGTTCAACTGAGACAACGTCCCAGTTATCAGATAACTCTAGGTTCTCAATGATTGCTGTTCTAGCAATGTTTCCTTGTTTCTTCCTACATTCTCGGGCGAAATGCCCCTCTTCTCCACATATGAAACATTTACAGCGTCGAACCTTATCCGAGTGCTTCCTCTTGAATATCCTCACGTGAGTGTCGTGAGGCTTTCCTTTATAAGTTCTGGCCTTTCTGAGGCCGTACTTCTTCTCCCTTTTGTAATACCCCGGTATGGGTATTTTCTTGCATATGGTCAGGTCTTTCAGACTTCTCTGAAACGCTGCCCTCTTGCATTGTTCCTCCAAATACTGGTAAGTAAAATGAATTCTGGGAAATACTCCCAAAGTATTTCCAGGGTGTTTCTCCGCAAATGCCAACTCTAATTCTTTCCCGATTATGGGAGGCATTTTTTCTGAAAAATTTTTCCGATAACTCCGGAGATACGTACATCCTTCCAGATCTTGCAGCCAGGACCTTATAATCATTTATATACTCAAATAAGTCTTTCACGTTGTGGCATGAAAGTCTTTCTAGGTCTTCATAGGCTCTGTTTTGTTCTTCTGTTGAACCGGTGGTCAGATCTTCTAGAAGAAACATCATTCTGATATGTGATAGAACATTCTGGGGGTCGTCTGCAATGTTGGTTAGCTCATCATATTCTGTTGGAAATGCCATCCTCCATTGTATCCAGGTCTTTTTCTCTGTTTCCTCCAACAAATTTTCGATATAGCACATCTTGGACTTGTTGTCCGTCCAATTCTTTTCATTTATCAAGTTCAACGTAATTGACTCCCATCTGGAGATTACGTCATTGTATTGGCCTACGCTCTCTGGTAGAACCAATATTACTCCTACATTAGCTTGTGCAGAAGGTAGGTTAAACTTCTCATTGTGCTGTTTTGAATAACCTCCTCTCAGGTTATTCACCCTTGAATGTATTGTAGGGATGTTGCTCCCAATAGGAGCTCTTGGGTTTGTACCCGAACTTGGTGGGTACATGGCTGGTCCCATTATAGGTTCTTTAGGTAGCATTGTGAAAGAAGACTCAGCTGTAGAGAACGCTGACTCCGTCTTCTTTTCCTTCTCAATTTTCTTTGTTAATTGCCTGATGATGGGGTAGTCCATCTCTGCAGTGTAGGCAATTTCAGTTTCAGCTTCAGCTTCTTGGGGTTGGAATTCATCTTGGAATTCATCATGTTCCTCCTCTTCCCCCTCAACGAAAAATGGGTTCCACCCATTTTCTTCATCATCAATGAGTTTGTCAGATTCCTCTGACGTGTCCCATTTTGGCATGTCATCATTGTCGATGTCATCTTCGAGCTGGAGTGACATTAGGTGTCTAAGAACTGCCAAATCTTTGTCTTCCTCATCCTCGGATTCACTGTGTTCATTATCCGAGCTATCCCAGTCGCTGGTCATCATCATGGCCAATTCATGGTCCATGTTCTCATCATCTTCCGGGTTGTCAGACTTTGATGTATCTGTAGTCAAAGCATAATCTGAAAATTGAACAGTTAAGGTGCCGTCAGTTCTTGTCTGGATCCTTGAAGTTTGAGGATTTTGAGTGTTTGTTAAGACTGCGGGTCTTATCACCCACCGTCTTCCCTGCAAACTTGCTGTTGTTCTTACTTGCCCGGGAATTGCCCTGATTCCTCTGCTGGCTAGATGATCTGCCACATGCTGAACATTATATCGGAAGTTAGTGTGGCTGCTATTAGAAAGTCTCCCAATCAAAGATCTTGAGAGTAGGAGGTTACTTTCTCCTCCCTGCCAGCCTTGATAGTCGTGAGTCTGGAACACCAATTGAATGTGCTCTCTAAAATCATGTAAGGTTAAAGTAATGTCAGGTGCTGTGTACGCCAGTTGCGTACCTGTTGTAAGGTCGATCTCCATAGAGCTGATAACATCTCTATCATCTGCCCATCTGGTGTCTCTCAGTAACACCAGGGCGTTTACTCCTGCACTCCTTATAGCATCAAGAACATCTAGAACTCTAAGATGAGGTTGCATCCAAGATTCACAAGATCAAATTATAAAATCACAGATCTTCCATTAAACATATACCCCATGTTATGAGATCAAAATTTAAAATCTAAACATGGCATGGAAACCAAGAAAATCTCAAAATCACAAAAAAACATCATCGAGATCAAGAATCTTCAAGGCGGCTTCAAGAAAATTCGAAGAAAACCCGAATAGGAGGGATAAAACCACTCACATGAAAAGGGAAGAGGATTGGAAAAAGATTTTCAATCGACGGCCTCCGATTCTAGCTCCAAACCCCGGCGGCTCGACCCAAAAGAAGGAGAAGATGAGGCGGCGGCTCACTCCAAGCCGCCAACTTGGAGAGAGGGAGAGAGAGAAAGAAGAGGGCGGCTCGGCTGCTCCTGTTGGCTTGGCTTCTAGGGAAGGAAAAGAGAGGGAAGGAGAAGGAGGTTCTGGCGGCTGGCGGCTTGGGCTGTCGGCTGGCTCCTCCTCTCACAATTGTGTGGCTCCAAAAATTGGAGCCACAACTTAGGAGATGGGGTTTTATAATTCCTCCTCAACCCTAACCCTTCTAACTTAAGCCGAGTGTAATCCGCTAACCCGATAAACTTAATTAAATTAATTTAGGCTTGATTAAACACATAATTAAATCATAAGCATCTATTTAAATGCACCCACGTAGGCATAATTCATAATTATCCAAACATCACAACAATTAAAAATAATTCCAATCACTCAAGCCTAATTTCATAAATTCATAAATTTATATTCTACTTACCCGAGCTCGCAAGCTCACTACGGACCATGAGTCGACTCCGCTCGACCACGAACTAGTCTGCTAGGCTGATAAACACACGCAACAGAAAAAAATAATAAATTAAATATCTAGGATATTACACAGATTCAATATAATTTATTAATTTTTAATAAAAAATTTAAAAATTTACCAAAATGATTTATAAAATCACAAAATTGAAAAAAATTATAAAAACTATTAAAAAACTATATAAAAATTATAAAAATCTAAACAGTTTAAAAAATTATAAAAATTATAAAAAATTGTAAAAAAAAAATGAAAATGTCTATGTTATATGGTACATTTTAAGTTTATGCTTCATGTCTATGCTTCATATCTATGTTTTCTTTTCTCTCTTTAATGCAAAAAATCTAATTGATTTATTGGTTAACTGAATCAAAAAACCGAAACCGAAATGACGGTTAACTGAAGTTAATGGACCGATTTACGGTTAATATTTTTGAAAAATAGAAGTTAATGGACTGGTTTTTTTTTTTGCTAATGGACCGATTAACCGGTCCATGCTCACCCCTACTTTAAATACCCACATAAGCCAACCTTCTTTGCATGCTATTATTCCATTCAATTTCCAAACAGCATAGTTGAGTCTAACGCTAACAATGATATTTCCGTTTTCGCATATTTCAGTCGAATGCTGACAATGATATTTTTTTCTCATCGATACAATTTTTAATATATTTTCACCTAATTTTATTTTTTAGTTTCAAATTTATTTTAATTTGTTATATTATTATTATTCGTACATTTTCTTTTCTTATATATTTTTGTTGTTGAAATTTTTTAACATTTTATTCTTATATGATTATAATTTTACACTGTTTATATATTTTTTACTTTATTTATTCTTAGATCTATTATATTTTTTATGCCAATAATTATAGATTTACTATATTAGCTTTGTGTTGACGAAGATATTTTCTTTATAATTGATTAAGATTTTAATTAATTATAACCTAAAATTTATGTTGTTTAAAATAATTTAATTTTTATAGTTTCTTATTTATTTTAATTTGTTATATTATATATAATATTTAATTTTTATCCACAAATATATTACTATTCGTAATTTTTCTTTTCTTATATATTTTTGTTGTCGAAATATCTTAATATTTTATTCTTTTATGATTATAATATTACATTATTTTAATATAATTTTCTTTTTTTATTATTAGACATATTATCTATTTGTGCAAATAATTATATATTTGCTAAATTATTGTTGAAAATATTTTTAAATATAAAAAATTATTTTTTATATTAGCTTTATATTGGTGAAGATGTTTCTTTTATTACTAATCCAGATTTTAATCTATTTTCACCTAAAATTTATTTAGTTCAAAAAATTAATTTATTTTGTTTGTAAATGTGAAAAATTGTTTTTTTAATATTAGCTTTGTGTTGACGAAGATATTTTGTTTATCATCGATCTAGATTTTAATCTATTTTTACCTAAAACTTATTTAGTTTAAAATAATTTAATTTTTTTAGTTTCTAATTTATTTCAATTTGTTATATTATATATATAATATTTGACATTTTAAATTTTTTTTCTTCTAATTTGTTTCAATTTATTATATTATATATATAATATTTGATTTTTATCCGTAAAAATGTTACTATTTTTCATTTTTATTTTCTTATATATTTTTGTTGTTTAATATATATATATATTCATGTAAAATATCATTGCCATAAGAAGTTTTATTAAAAAATTACTAACTTAAAAATAAATATATTTTAAGCAAATGTGTATAATTATATAGAAGCATTATTACGTATTGAACTAAATTTTTTCTCTCTAAATGATACTAACATTGATTCTATATTTATACATCTTATTAACATTTTATTCATTTATGATTATAATTTTACACTATTTTTATATATTTCTTTTATTTATTTGTTGTTAATAATTATGTATTTGCTAAATTATTGTTGAAAATATATTCTAATGTAAAAAAAATGTTTTTTATATTTTTTTAAATTTTATAGAAAAATTATATATTTTAAAATATCTTATTTTTAATTTAGTTATCTACACTTATTCCACTTTATTTGTATAGTTTACATCTAATTTTATATAGGATTTAAAATTTATAACAAAAAATTAGTTTAAATTAAGTAGTAAAATAAATGTTTACAATTTAATTTTTAGAATATACTATTTTAAAATTTTAATGTTAATTATTTACTATATATTTGGATCTATATTTTTTTTAGATTTTCTAAAAATAGTTTTATTATTTTGTTATTTTTAATTATATATTTGGCCATATATTTTAATTTTATTATTTACTACTATTAAATAATATCAAATAAAAATATCAATCAAATTATTATTAATTAATAAATGAATGGTTTAATTATTAAAGATGAATATGTGAAATTGAAAAAAAATGAATAAAAATAATTAAATTACCAATATTAGAATATTGATATATAAACAAAAAAGTTAATCACAATGAGTTTTAGTTTAATTTGTTTGGTGAATTTTTACAATAAATAAAAAAAATCATATTTAAAAGATATTTGTATACACTTATATATATTTTTAGACGTGAGATTTATTATTACTCTTAATTATTTAAGCATGAATATTTTTATTGAAAAGTATAATTTAAATTAAAATAATTTTTATAATAATTTTACAAATTAACTATACATATATAATTGTGCAACACATGAGTATATATATTAGAATAAAATATTTAAACATAAAAAGTTAATTACATAGAGTTTTAGTTTATTTTTATATTTTACGAATATATTAATGTGTTGGGTGAATTTAAGAAATTAAAAAAATCATATTTTAAAAGATATTTGTATATATTTTTACTTTTACAATTATATAAATTATATTAAACTAATATTTACTATTTTATCTACACTTATAAATTTTCATATATGTGATATTTATTATTACTCTTAATTATTTAGATATGAATATTATTATTGAAAAATAAAATTTAATTTAAAATATTTTTTATAACAATTTTATAATTTAATTATATACATATATAATTGTGCGACGCACGAGTATATCTATTCAAAAAAAATATTATATACAATATTACAAAATTA
Source organism: Canna indica (assembly GCA_034359265.1). NCBI lineage: Eukaryota > Viridiplantae > Streptophyta > Magnoliopsida > Zingiberales > Cannaceae > Canna > Canna indica. The sequence goes on along the minus strand of CP136894.1, from coordinate 9,386,450 downwards.
ATAAATTTATACTATATAAATTTATTTGATTCTTCATGGTTATCAAAATAAATTTATATTTATATATATTTGCGCAACGCGCGGCTCTCAACTAGTTAGTATAATATGAAGATGGTCGACGAGTCGGATTATATTATCCTTGTGAAAATTACTGGCTACAATGTGAACTATTTAGATGTAGATTTTTTGTCTTGTATTTGACTCATTGTGTAGGTATCATATCTGTTAGTATAGAATATTTATTTGTCTTCCAAAAAATAATATTTTTATGATAAAAATGAGATATTAGAGTATAAAAATATATTTTCAAACTCTCTAATGTATTAAAGATTTTTGCACAAAGTCTATAGATTTAAATATAAATTTAAAATTATGAAATATTTTGATGCAAAATACTTTTTTGGATCATAGTACATCTTTTGTATCACTAAAAAATTATTTCATCAGTTCAAATATTTTTTTAAAAAAATTATGAAACAATTATAAACTTTGCACAAAAGTCTCTAATGAGTTATAATAATTTTATGATTATAAAAAATATTATTCACAAAAAATATATATGTGATATAAAAGATGTGCTAGAGTCGATCAAAATATTTTGGACAAAAAATATTTCACTATTTTTAATTAAAAATTAGTTTTGTAGGCTTTGGACACAAGTCTCCAGTAAGTTAAAAATTTTTGCCCAAAGTCCATAATAGCTTTATAATTAAAAAAAATAATTCATAAAATATTTTTTAAAAATATAAAAGATGTATTGTGGTTAAAAAATATTTTTCATCAAAATAAGTCATAATTTTTAATTTAAATTTAGTTTTAAATATAAATATTAATTTGGGTCATATTCTTTTACGTTTTTTTATTCGTTTAAATATTGATTTGGATAAGCAAATTTGAATTCTAATCCGACAAAAAATATACTAGATTCAATTGTGTGATCTATATAAACTCATGTTTGTTTTATGGGATTAACCAGAATATGATAAAAATTATTTTAATTCCTTATTTGTTTACTGTTTCGATTAGAACATTAAAGTTTTAAAAATATAAAATTGATGTTATATGCGGGGTACATCGGATAAAAAACTCATATATATATATATATTACTTTTTATTCTATTCAATTACCTCCCCTCCATCAAAGTAAATAGACCATAAAGTTTCTCAACCAAGATTAGATTTTTGGTTTTTCTCTTAGTATTTGATTGTCCGCAAGTGTAAATGCTGCAACTCTACTCGTAGCAAATAGACAAATTAATTTATTTGATTAGTTGTAAAAAACTTTTACTGCATTTATTATTTACATCTTGCGTTTGCAATATCATTTGCAGGGTGCAAAAGCAATTGCAGTTAAAAAAGCCCACAATACAAGATTGTGGACTGCAAATGCAATAATTTAAGTATTAGAAAATAATTAATTTGAGGGACTTAGAGTCATCGGATGGACACAAGATAAATACCAAAGTTGTATGTTTTCACGTGCTGAATGTGATTATAGTTTTAGATTTTAGATTTGATGTCGTTTGATAGATTTTTTGTATTTTTTGATATTATATAATAATTAAAAATTATTAATTTATGTTGATATATTATACCCGCAATTTTTATAATTTAATTTAATTATTTTCAACGGGACGATGTGGATGCGTATTCGAGCGGGTCGAAGGAAGTGCCAGATAATATGATTTAAGGTGAGGTTTTTTTTTCGCGTGTTTAGTATTTTATTTTATTTGATGTTCTGGATTGTTGGTTGAGTCAAGTCCGATGGCTCGATCGGAACCCAATTCGGACAACTGTGGGTCGAGTTAGGTAGAAACCGCGGTTGGGTTAAGTGAGGGGTAGAATCGTAAAAAAGGAAGAAATAGAAGAAGAAGAAGAAGAAGGCAGCGATATTTGAGAGGGCGACAGACGAGGATTCGCCGCCGGACCAGTTGCTAACGCCAGCTTTCATCGGTCTTCCCTTGGCCTTTCCTTGCCGGTGAGTGGAAATCATTGCCCAAATCCATTCTTTCTTTCTCACCTTGCCGCATCTTGTCATGAAGAAGTGGGGATTTCCTTGAGGATGTTAAGTGTTCTTTCAATTGGGTTTGATGGGAGATTTCTGTATCGATTCTTAATGAAATTTTGGATTTATTGCGTCCAATTGCTATGCATTGTGGAACATAGAGTGGTGTAGCCGCTCACTGCCAAAGGTGTTTTGAAGCTTTCCTGATAAATAAATTTCTTGTTGTTTGTATGATTACTGCTCTTGACAAGTAGATTGAATTGGCTAATTGTAGCAATTGAGTGCTGTGGAAATTGTGGAATGGCAGCAGATTATGTTCTTCTTGTAGCCGAATGAGATAGGAAGGAGTAGAGGGAAATGCTAAATAATTAATCTATGTTTGATTAAGTTTGAACTGTAGGTGTATTGGTGAATTAGGTGTTGTAAATGGTTCTTTTTGATAGTGCCGACTATTAAGAGGAATAGATTGAAACTTTGTTTAGTTAAGCATATATATACTTCTTTGCTAATTGATTGGTAATTAGTCTTGATAAGTAGGTTCTATAATTTGGTTAAATCGGAATGATGGAGTAGAGCTTTAATCTTGTAATTATGTGGGTGAACCTTGGTTTTGATTTTAGTATAAATATCAGTAGGTAAAGCCTTAAAGTCAATTAGTATAGTTTCTTATTAAATATAAATTTCATGGTGGTTTATGCAAATGTTTTCATCTGCTGTTATGCATTTAAATGTTGTTCTAGTATGAATTGGGGTGTTTACAGATATGTTTAATTATAGTATCTAGAATACTTCTCTAGCTATGTTCTATTACTAAGCCTGTTCTTGGTAACATTTAATTTGAACGAACTGGCTAGATTTGATGTGTATACATTGTTGGTGTATTCCTCATATATAATATACTTGTGTTTGTGGATGGAATGGGGGATTTGGTTGGGCAGATTAGCGGAGGAGGTGTGGACCGGGAAGCTCATCAGCGAACCACACTGGCGACCGACCCGGAGTGGCACTGATTGGAGGGTTTTCCCAATCAATTGGGGTTACTAAGGCTAGAGGGCCTGCCTAGCTCAGGAACCATGGGCGGAAAACTCACTAGGCATGTCCTAGTGACCGACTCGTATTGTTTGGAAATATGCTGGTGTAAATATGTGGTTTCTTTTCTGTATGAGTTATATATGGACTACTTTGGAATTACATAGATAAAGAATTTAACTCTGGACTTAAGAAATTATTCATTGTATTGTGAAATTATCTATTATGTGGTTATTATGCTTTTCATATAACTATTAACCAGTGACTGTGGTAGGCTCAGGACCGAGCCACTCACTAAGTCCAATATGGACTTACTTTTTGTTTGTTGTTTTTTTTAGCACCAGGTCAGAACTAGTAGTAACACTGGAGTGTCTGAGTAGCGCAGCTGGGAGCAGCATGTCTAGGGCAGACCTCGTGACAAGTCGAAGTTAGAGTTAGGATAGTGATCAAGTTTAAAGAGAGTCCTGTATCGAGACTTATTGTTCTTTATTTCATTTATGGTTTCTTTATTTCATTTATTGTTTCAAACACTCTTTAAAGTTTGTTTCGATTGGACATTCACGTTTCCGCGCTTTCTTTAACAAAGGATGGAATTGTTTAGTTTATAACCTTTTGTTAGTTGGTGGAGTTTGAAATAAAAGTTTGGTTTGTCTTTGTGATTTGTGGTTGAGTAAAGCTTCGGGGTATACCTGTATATCCTGGCTGGTCACACCAGTGTGAAATTGGGGTGTGACATGATAAATAATTAAATAATATAAAATAGTATTGTACTAAACTAAATGGTGATTTAGAGTATAAAATAATACTATTCTGAGTTGGATTGATTTCATTGTAGTCAATGAATTATTGTTGGGTAAAATGACATATTTACCTTTCTGCCTCTATTTGCTTGTTATTTGCATCAAAATTATGTTGAACTCCTATTGAACTCGGCAATTCGTGCTAGGTCAGTGATATCAGGCCGAGTTGGTCTGACCCGAACAAAAATCGTGCCCGACCTGGCACGACCCGAATAGTAAATAGGCGAACCCGGCCCGTTAGCACGATAACAAAAAAAATAAATCAAAATCAGGCTATTAGGCACAAATCGAGCCATTGGAACCGGGCTATCGGGTTCGACTACGTTTGTCGTCGCATATATTATATCCGCACAAGTCGCAAATATTATATCCGCGAAGGTTCTGTGACTGCGTTTGTCGTCGCATAACGGTCGCAATTGTAATTGCGACCGCTTTTGGTGACTAGTTCGATATACCTTTTGCGACGTCGAGCGGTCACACAACCATCGCAAAGGTGTATTTTTTAAAAAATAATAATTTATAATACTATTTTTTATAAAAATGCTTGTTTACAATATTTGACATCAAATTATATCAAAATGCAATGCCACAACGAGGGAATATACAACACATCAAATTATATCAAAATGCTACCACGAGGGAATATTCAAGACATCAAATTATAATTTTGATACATATTTATATCAAAATGTAATATTTACATCGTATCAAAACATATTTAATCAAAAGAGAAAATAAAGTATACATCAATTATGAAGTGCATCATGTGGCGGCAAGGGATGCGGCGAGGAGAGGGGTTGCATCGGGAGGGCATCAGCTGGTGTCGCGTTGAATGACGGGGGAGGCGGAGGGGCCAAAGCACCTGGCATGGAAGAAGCAATATGTGACATGTACTCCCTCTATCATAGCGGCCACATAGCGGCCACCTCACTGATGAGGCATGCATGAGAAGTCTCTAAGGCTGCGTGAGAAGACTATAATTCTGCGTGCGAAGCCTCTCAGGTTGCAAATCGATCCTGGCCCGCATGTGATATTGATGGACCAACGGTAGAAGAGGTGAAGGCAGACGACCCCGCACCATGTGGCTGCAACAACGTCCGTGCGTGGGCCGTTGTGCCAATGCCATATACACGACCGTGGTCGACTCCTGTCACCTGCATCCATGCGTCAACATCAAATTGATGCTGCGCAAGATCACCTCCCCACTGGGTCACCAACTCAGTATACATTGCCTTTAAAGATTGATTAATTAAATAAATTATACATAATTGCACTAATATATATTTTTTAAAATATGAACTTTATTAAATATAAACTTACCAAGATCGTCTCCAGCCTCCCGCTGATGAACTCACCCCGGCGAGTACCATGTCTATATCTATGAGTCTCCTCGAAGACCCTCAAAGGATCAGCCGGAATGAGCGTCCCCTGCAATAAAATAAATATAATTAGTTTTTCTATAATAATAACAAATAATAATAACTATTATTAAATTACTTACCATGCGACGCTCGTGACTAGTAAATGGGATAGACCCACCGGTATGTTGGGCCACAGATCCCTTAACTAACGTCATCCGGTTCCGGTGCGCCATTCGGGAGGCACCCTGCCACTCCTCGAACGCCCAGATGTTACATAGTTGATCTCATATGTTGTTCGTTGTCCAATTGAGCCCATTTCCCTTCAGCGCATCCATAGGCGTATCCCGATTACCGTCTACATTTGCCCGCGCCTCAGCCCGCTCACGATGGAGGATATCCTTGAAAAAAATTTCATTGTAAGCTTCCCAAGCATCCTCCACCTGAGTCTAAATGGCGGGATCCCATGTGTATCGGAGCTACAAAAAGAAAAATATTAATACAAAAAGAAATAACAATACATCCTTTACTACTCTCAAGGTCTGGAATATATTTTGAGTGACAATCAACACAAGCCTGAAAAAAGCAAAACAAATTGGTCCAACAATAAGAAGAGGAAACTAGGCAGACTACGGGACATAATTTGTAGATGATATCATCAACTAGTTCTATTAACACAACTCTAAGAAAAGAATATAAAGTTCAAGAATTTTGAACAAATAAAGAGTAGAAAATCTATATCATCAATTAGTTCTATTTCCACTCAAAGGACACAGATTTGAGAAATTAATGGATATACTCATTACAAGGCATGCCCGAAGGATAATAAAATGAAAATGATTAGATAGTTTTATCAAAAAAAGGTTGGGCTGCAATACTGTTACCAGCAAAAAAAAAAAAAAGAACAAAGTGAAACTAATTCATTGCCTTTATATAAAGTATCCAATAACAAATGCTTAGAAACATCGGACAACAAAGAGAGTACTAATTCATTAACTTGAAACAAAAAACAAGTCCAATCATCAATAAAAGAATAAGACAAAATTAATATCATCCTATAAGAATAATATTGCCTATATATGACAAGTTCAAGATTAATTAAAGTTAATTGATAATGCATGCCCAAAGATGACTTTCTTCCATTGCTCACGAAGTCATGGCATGACTTTCTTGCACTGTTCACGAAGCATGACTGTACCTATTTTCAGTTTAGTTGTTCACACTGGGTCCTCACATTTAAATTTACTAGAAAACTTGGATTGAAACCTCAATTTTGATGATTTAATTTGGCATCGAAATATCAAGACATTTGAGTTTTCAAAATTATCTACGCTTGTCACCTAAGCTCTCTAGAAAGTGGCCACCAAAAACACAAAGTTGGATATAGGAACCTTAATGTATCTGTACCTGACTACCAATACTTATATTCTATGGGATTGGTACCACACCAATCAGTACACCAAATGAGCTATTATGCTTCAAGGCATACCAAGGTGGATGCTTTGGATTAACCACTACAACATAATTGACCTATAGAGACACAAAATTAGAGATAAAATATATTTTTATTTTTAAATTTTCACATTTAGAGACTAATAGACACAAAATTTGCTCATAATTAGTCTCTAAAGATCTATAGAAATAACAACAACAGAGTCAATTGATTTGAGTCTAAGCTATAAAAACATCAGCAACAGATTACTTAATTGATTTGACTCTAAAATTATTGTTAGAGGCTAATTAGGGATAAATTTTGTGTCTATTAGTCTCTAAATGTGAAGATTTAGAAATAAAAATCTAATTTATCTCTAATTATGTCTCTATATGTTGGTTGGGTTGTAGTGAACCCTGATTCTTCCAATCTACTCACATAAGGCTTGGTTCATCTGAAAAGTACATTAGTTAGTTATAACCCAAAATGAGTTAATATTGGATGGAACATGGTATTTTGATAGTGAAGTGAACAATCAATTACATTGCATGGTTCATCTGAAAAACTATAAGCCCAAACATAGTATTCAATATATGAAAGTAAATTAAATGATTATTTAAGTTGCTAGTAGAAAGAGATGGTGAAACTGAATGAGAAGGAGAGGAAATTTATAGAAGTTTACAAAGGGGTCAAAATGGTTCTAACCAAAAATAGCATCTGTGGTTGTAACAGTCCGTAGTAACAATGTGAGCTGACATACAATATGGCCATACTTGGAAGGACTTAGTTATCAGTTCTATGTGTGTCATTGAACATTATGTGTTGTTTTTATGCCAATGAGAGTATGCATTGGCTTCTAATTTGGATATTGAGATGTAAGCTTCTTTATCTTTGCTTCAATTCCTCATAAGAAGGGTACCTGTTTGTTTGGTGACAAGGTTTCATTCTTTTGGGTTTGGTAACATGTGATTGAAATGTTTTTGAATTTTGGAGAAGATGTGCCTTATACATATTTGATATATTTTTTATAATATTTTTATCAACACAAAGGGTTTTTAATTTGGCATAATGGTCCATGAAGAAATCAATTTGAACTTGAACTACGTACCTCGAACTCAATCCATAATAAATTTTGATAATGATCCGACACCCTGGTCCATGAAGTCCACGACTCATGAAAATAACTCTTAAGCATAATGGTCATAGTGCGGGCAACATCATCCTGCTGAAATCTACAACTCAAGTATAATAACATTATAAGTAACAATTAATTATTAACAATTATAATAAATAATTAGTTTACTTACTTTAAACCATTCGGCCCACGACGCTGGTCGGACGATGAAGGTGCATCACCCCCACGATTAGGCCCACGAGGCCTACGACGACCTCGAGCTGGTGGTGGTACAACATCTTCCACGACTGGTGCAGGTGGTGGTGGTGCTGTTGTGGGCGGCGACGGCGGTAGAGATAACATGTGCGATGAATCCTAGAACGGGCACGCGACATCTACATATATAAATATTGATTAGTGATGTCAACCAATAATATAGTATAAATTAATAGAAAAAAGATGAAATATAAATATATTACACATTAATCATCGATATCATCTGAATAATAATCGATTGAGTCGTTTTCTTCTTCACTTGTCTCTTCTTCTTCACAACTATTCTCATCTTCTGCATCATCTAGTTCAACATCAATACTTTCTTCAGCCAGACCTTGTCCAACGACTAAATTTTCATCTTCAAGTGTTTGACCCACAACTTCAACTATTGGAGGATCATCCTCTTGATAAAAATCACCTAATACAAATCTTGTAGTATCATTATCCTCTGCCATTGGATCAATCCTCAATCATGCCTTAGTCTTACACACTGCCCGTCATTTCATCTATCTCTTCGTCTGCCCGGATATTTTGCATAATATACTTGTTGCGCTTGTGATGCCAAAATAAAAGACTCGTTCGATGCTAACTTTGATTTGAAATTAACATCAACAAGCTTATACTTTGGATGAATTTGACTTCCTCGAGATGATGTGTCAAACCAGTGACATTTGAATATCACTATTTTTTTGCACCCAACATATTGAAGCTCAAGTACTTACTCAAGCAGTGCGTAGAAATCACAATCACAATCAATCCAAGTGGAGCATTTGACACAAACACCAGCATTCATTGTCTTCTTTGTGGTTGAGTACTCCTTTGTATGAAATTTATATTCATTCACAAAGTACCCGTTATAGCATAAGACTAGTCGTGACGGTCCACATGCTAACTCGAGTAATTTGTTGTATATTTCTTGAATATGTTCACTCAACCAAGTTTTGAACCAATTTGGAAATTCTATGCTACGTTTATCTTGTGATTCTTCCTCGGATATATTCGGTGTTTGTGAAAGGATCAACCTCGGGGCAATTCATCAGTACATATAATTGTGCAAGATGGTACTCATCTTCAGTTAAATATCTCGGTGGACGTGAGCCCAAACGACGACCAGGAGAACAAAATATTGGTAGAAAACCTACAACGTTCACATTTCACCCATCATCATTTCGGGGAAGACGAGTCAACCTTGTGTGCACATTGGACTCGAAACAGAAAGAAGAGAAAGTTGATATCTCCTGAATTATATAAGCTTTACTTATTGAACCTTCCACCGCAGATGTATATTTTATTTTCCTTTTTAACCTCTACATATACCTCTCAAATAAATACATCCACTGATACTGAACTGGACCACCAACTCTTGCCTTGTATGCTAAGTGAACCGGTAGATGCTCCATCAAATCAAAAAATCCAGGTGGAAATGTATGCTCTAATTTGCAAAGAATTTCTACAATGTTTTTTTTATGGCTTTTCCATATCTTCGATACGGAGGGCATTGGCGCAGATATCTCTGAAGAACAAACTAAGCTCGGTTAACGGACCCTAATTTTATTTGGTAAAATATCGCGGAATACAATAGGGAGTAGTCTCTGCATGAACACATGACAATCATAACTTTTCATTCCTGATATTTTACCTTCATCTACATTGACGAATCGAGCTAAATTAGATGCATAGCCATCCGGTAATTTGAGATCTTTTATCCCACTACCAAATATCTTTTTGTTGTTGCTTACTGAGAACATAAGAGGCTTTCGGTTTCATTTGTTTGTCGTTTACCTCCTATAGATCTAAATCTGGACGTTTGCAATATATTTTTAAGTCCATTCTTGCCTTCATATTATCTTTTATTTTTCCTACAAAATCTATCACTGTATTAAAAATATTCTCAAACACATTCTTTTCAATGTGCATCACATCCAAATTGTGCCGAACTAGTAATGAGCTCCAGTAAGGCAGTTCCCAGAATATAATTTTTTAGAGAAACCCAAGCTAACATTTGATCACCAGACAAACGCGGAGGTTTGTTCGTTCCATACAATATAGACAACCAAGCCTCCCGTGTGTGCTCCAACCAGACAACATAGCAGATGCCGGGAAGTTACTAATTGTCCACAACAATGCGGCCCTTAAGTTGAAGTTCCTTTTTTGGTGAATATCATAAGTGATGACTCCGTCATCCCACAAGTTCTTTAAATCATCAATTAACGGTCGAAGGAACACATCCAATTCTTTTCTTGGTCCCATTGGTCCTGGGATTACCATACTAAAAAATATGAAATCATATTTCATGCACATCGACGGCAGCAAAATATAGACTGTGAGGAGCACCGACCAAATAGAATATGAAGTGGATGATTGACCGAATGGATTCAACCCATCAGTACATAACCCTAGTCTGATATTTCTAGGATCACTTGCAAATGATGGATAACATCGATCAAGATGTTTCCATGCTTCACTGTCAGACGGGTGAGTCATAATATTCGGATCACGACTCTTAGCATGTCATATCATATGTTGGGCTATTTTTTCAGACATGAACAATCGCTTCAATCTGGGAATTATCGGGAAATACCGAAGAACCTTAAATGGTATATCTTTCTGCCTACTCGAAGATTTCTCTTTGTACCGAGGATGCTCACATGTTGGACAATGGGTCAAGTCTGCGTATTCACGATAATAGAGAATGCAGTTGTTCTGACATGCATGAATTTTTTGATACCCTAGACCAAGTCTCTTCATCATCTTTTTCGTCTTATAGAAACTGTTCTCCAGTTTGTTATCTTTAGGCAACGCTTTGTGAAAAATCTTGGAAAATTGATTATATGCTATCTCAGTTACGTTGCAGTCAGACTTAATGTTTAACATTTGAGTCATTATTGACAACTTTGAATATTCATCACAGCCTTCATACAATGGTTCATCTACAGCTTTCAGTAAATCATAAAATTGTGTTGCTTCTGGATTTCGTAACTCCATTTGAATTTTCGGTTCTACTTGTGACTCACACTCTATATCCATTGTCAATTCAGTACTTGATGACTGACATTCTAATTCTGTGTGAGGCTTTGGCAACCTTTGAAATTCACGACCACCCAGAGCATCCAAGACCATATTTCGATTTGGCTGCTTAACGGATGTTGTATGAGTTGCAAACGAAGATCTAATATTAGATGACTGACCTCCTAATTCATACGATGACATGCCTATGAATGACTCCCCGTATGAAATCTATCGATAGTAACGATTCATGAAACCATTTCTGTATAGGTGCAATGTCACTTCCTGTCGGTCTAGAAAAAACAAGTTGACACACCGACGACACGGACATCTTATTTTGTCAACACTAACAAATTGCGGATTTGAATATGCGAAGTTCAAAAATTCCTAAACACCGCTCATGAATTCTTAAGTAAACCTCCACGGTACATCCGACGGTACATCCAACTATTATCTTCCGTCATGTTGTTGTACGTGATATATCACAACAATTACTTCTTTAGAAATCTTCATAGGTCTGGTGGTCCTATTCCATTCGGGAATTACATTATTCTACTTGCATTTAAATATTCTTTTTAACATTCAATTTCAATCAAAATTCCGGCAGCAATTCCCTACAGTTCTCCAAGTATGCATATCATTTGGGCGCATACTTGGAGAACAAGGGATATCTGCTAGAATTTCAAATTGAAATGAATGTTAAAAAAAATATTTAACTGTAAGTAAAATAATATTGATCTCAAACCGTCCAATCAAGGATAATTCAGAAATCATAAAGAATCTATAAGTTTTGTACTTCATATAGACAACATTACGATATCCGAATGGATCTAAGGTATTGTAAAAAAAATTATGATCCAACGGTCGATAAGTTCGTGTCACTTTATCAACTCGCTTATCATAATGTTATTTTAATTTTAATCCTAAAATTATATCGACAAATTAATTGCAATTCAATGGACTTGCATATAAAATTGTATTGAAAGCTAATTTTTGACATTGTCAAACCAAACTACTTGCTTATTGCATGGTCTTGAATTGAAACGGACAGAAAATGGTTTATGGGACTCTCTACGTAGTTAAATACTTCATGACATCCTAAGTTCTTGACAGCTATAAACACAAAAGGCATGCCTAACTGTTCCAAAGTTTATAGTTCTTGACATACTAACTGTTCCAAATAAGCTCCTATAGATTAAGAGGACTTTTGAGCCTACCTTGATAAGTTCAATCCCTATTGGATTAGTTTTCAACAAATCTAGTCTGTGTTGGGCATGTCAGATAGCCCAAAGGAGACATAAATGTCAAGATGGCCTAATAGGAATTGCAGTAGCGGCAATGCAACACTTGCTGCTACTAGATGGAATTTGGGTTTTGGACTATCCATCAATTTCTCAATAACAAAATTCATGTTCATTGAATAAATCATGCCCACGAATTAAAGAATAGGGTACATGTTTATTAACAGCTTTCAGATTTTCCACCAATTTGGCATAATAAATCTTAAAGTCACACTTGATTTCAAGAGCCAACTTAATTTACATAATACTGGAGAATAAATCATGGATAATCTAGGTCACCGGTCAGAATGCTATCCAAGAAGAAAATGCCACAATTTAAAGAAGAAAAAGACTAGAATGAACAAACCCATTATTTGCTTCACAGTATAAGACGAAGTATTTAACAACTAATTAAATAGGTATGGGTATTTATTTCTACATTTGAAAATAAATCAGATGGCCTTATTGCTTCATGATAAGGGTTATGTTTTCCATGTAGGTTAGTTCAGTTCCAAATGGAAAAGTCATCTGAATGGGTATATACGAATAGTATAATAACTAATAACTTGTATGGTCATTTAAATACAGAAAGTTTCTAACCGACATTAAGGACATGAAGCAACGATGAAGTACCTCTTTAGTCTCCTTCAATAGAGATTGCACACATAAACTAGCAGATGAACGAGCACCAGTAACTCCAAGAGATCGCTCACCTACAGGAAAATTTCAGAATTTAAACTAAACTGATTAAAACTTAATCAATTATATGAGACAACATGGAATTTCTGACACTTGAAATCTTATAGGAATTTTAAAACAATCTATTTTGCATATATCAAGTAGGCAGTACCATGATTGAAAGGTTAGTGCAAGATTGAAAACATGAGAATATAATCTATTTTGTAGATATCCGACAGTACCATAATCTATTTTGCTAATCTATTTTGCATAGTAGAAGACTGAAAACATGAAAACATAAAACAATCAAAATTCAAAAGACAGAAGCCATGCCAACTGAGGCCCCACACTTCTAGAGTCATCATCAAATGGTAGTCCATAGCATCAAATTTGGTCAGTTAAAATATTTTAATTTACACTTCTAGAATATGCTTTGTAACTAATCATTAAGGAAATCATGAAGTTAATGTCTTGTCAAATTGGAAATTAAAGGTCAGTCAAACTCCATTAACTTCCTATTTTCTCCACAGTTATATCTGCAATGGATGTGGTCAAAGAAAAAGCACATTCTCTTTCAGACAGTAAGCATTCCCACTCCATCACTTTCAGGAACAAAGGAAAAAAGCAAAGTTTTGTAGACATAAGATAAATTTCACAAGCTAATGTATAATTTCACAAGCAAAGTTTTGTAGACAGTAAGCATTCCCACTCCATCACTTTCAGTTAGAAGTAACTTGTCATTGTGTACCCATAAAATTTGAGATACTCAAATTTACTTCTTAGGCTTCATCAAGACTAAAACATTATAATGAGACATAATTATTATATAGGCTAAGATTAATTAGTTACAGCCTTATGAGCCCTTTGGTGAGGTAAGGTAGATTCCTCACCAACATGTTCCCCAGACAACACACACTCTTCAACACTGTTTTGATGCAGAATGTATCAAAAGAGCTTTTGATACATTCGCAATATAGTAGTAACCAATCAAGTAATCGCATAACCTAGCCGTCGACTAGGTTATGATATCATATAAGAATGACCTAGCCGTCGGGTAGGGTTTCAAATGAGAGAGAGAGAGAGAGAGAGAGAGAGAGAATAACATCGGCTAGGGTTCGACAGGTGGCCAGCTTGCGGTGGGCGGGCGGCGGCCAACGAACAATAGGCGGCGATCGTCGTGCGGCTGTAGAGATCGAGAACGAGTGTGAGGGTTGATCGAGCAGCGAAAGTGAAAAAAATGGGATTGGGCAGGGAATTTGATAACATTTTGCGACGGCTTTTACGGTCGCAAATAAGTGGTCGCAACGTGACGGTTACAAATGGTCGTCAAACCGTCGCCATGTTGCGACGGCACTCGAGGCGGTCGCAGTATCGTCGCTACTCAAGGCAGTCACATTGTCGTCGCCCCCTTGCCAGTCCATGAACCCAATGGACGGCGATCGCAGACCCATCGCATCTGCCATCGCATCTGCGATCGCATCCTGTTCTGTCGCAAATGCACCATCGCAAAAAGCTATTTTTTTAGTAGTGCCCCGAGCTTGGCCGAAGTTTGGAGCACTTCGTGCCGAGGTCTAAGTGGTTTCGGCTTTTGACCTCGGCCGGATGGGGAGACGTTGGTTGAGTCATTGTCACGTGTAGGGTATCGGACCTTTTGCGTGACTGTTCGTTATCCGAGCTGAATGTGAAGGTCATACAGGAGAGAAAAGTGCTTTTTGGTGTGTTTGCCGCCTGTATGCTAGATATAGTTTGACAAGAGAGTAATTATGAGTAAAGATTCGGTAAGCAGTTTCCAAGGCGCTACACACCAGCTGTAAGTTGGCAAAACGTGGCTCCGTTTTTGGGGAAGTGGGGTCGTTCATTGAACTAACGGTTCTCGTTTCAGGCCTATAAATAGCCCCTACATATTGTATGCATTATAGAACATGGAGTGGGAAGTTTCAAAAGTTACTGTCCCTCCGGATGATGTTTTTGAGTGGTAGCGAGTGGTTCATAGATTGCCGTGGATTCATATTGCCGACCTTAGAGAAGGAAGGAAGGAGGTGGGGTTCCTATTGTAGGTCCTTACCACGTGCCGGGCTTATGGCAAAGTGGTCTTTGTCGTTGCGCGCTGGGGGAGGTGCTATACGGATATGCGAGTTGTCCTCTTGGCTAGCAGGGATCTTGTCCATGATTCTAGGTTTGCAAAGTCGGAGCTCTCATCTCCCCCCTCTTTGCCCCTCAACTCTCTGGTCATGGGAGGTCTTGCGACCAAGTCTGCATATTGCGATAAATCCTAGTAGTGGATACCCGAGTCAATGGTTTTCTTGAGTGCAGCTTGGCTCATTGTTGCAAGCGCGCTCTTGTAGTTTGTTTTTTCTATTTGTACTGTGCCCCTCATGTGTTTGTAAATGAGAATACTTCCTTTGTGGGATTTTAAAAGTTTGATTTTTATTTATCATTACTGTGCTTTTGTCGATCTTGGTCAGCATTTCGATCGCCGCGGATCTGTATAGAATTTGGTTGCATGTCTACGCCAAAAAGATATGAAATTTACCTGCCTGCTCGGTAGTAGGCAGAAATTCCATGTTGTCTCATAAAATTGATTAAGTTTTAATCAGTTTAGTTTAAATTCTGAAATTTTCCTGTAGGTGAGCGATCTCTTGGAGTTACTGGTGCTCGTTCATCTGCTAGTTTATGTGTGCAATCTCTATTGAAGGAGACTAAAGAGGTACTTCATCGTTGCTTCATGTCCTTAATGTCGGTTAGAAACTTTCTGTATTTAAATGACCATACAAGTTATTAGTTATTATACTATTCGTATATACCCATTCAGATGACTTTTCCATTTGGAACTGAACTAACCTACATGGAAAACATAACCCTTATCATGAAGCAATAAGGCCATCTGATTTATTTTCAAATGTAGAAATAAATACCCATACCTATTTAATTAGTTGTTAAATACTTCGTCTTATACTGTGAAGCAAATAATGGGTTTGTTCATTCTAGTCTTTTTCTTCTTTAAATTGTGGCATTTTCTTCTTGGATAGCATTCTGACCAGTGACCTAGATTATCCATGATTTATTCTCCAGTATTATGTAAATTAAGTTGGCTCTTGAAATCAAAACTTATACTGTAGCTTTCAAATTCCCTCGTACAAGTCTATCAAGTGTGACTTTAAGATTTATTATGCCAAATTGGTGGAAAATCTGAAAGCTGTTAATAAACATGTACCCTATTCTTTAATTCGTGGGCATGATTTATTCAATGAACATGAATTTTGTTATTGAGAAATTGATGGATAGTCCAAAACCCAAATTCCATCTAGTAGCAGCAAGTGTTGCATTGCCGCTACTGCAATTCCTATTAGGCCATCTTGACATTTATGTCTCCTTTGGGCTATCTGACATGCCCAACACAGACTAGATTTGTTGAAAACTAATCCAATAGGGATTGAACTTATCAAGGTAGGCTCAAAAGTCCTCTTAATCTATAGGAGCTTATTTGGAACAGTTAGTATGTCAAGAACTATAAACTTTGGAACAGTTAGGCATGCCTTTTGTGTTTATAGCTGTCAAGAACTTAGGATGTCATGAAGTATTTAACTATGTAGAGAGTCCCATAAACCATTTTCATTCCGTTTCAATTCAAGACCATGCAATAAGCAAGTAGTTTGGTTTGACAATGTCAAAAATTAGCTTTCAATACAATTTTATATGCAAGTCCATTGAATTGCAATTAATTTGTCGATATAATTTTAGGATTAAAATTAAAATAACATTATGATAAGCGAGTTGATAAAGTGACACGAACTTATCGACCGTTGGATCATAATTTTTTTTACAATACCTTAGATCCATTCGGATATCGTATTGTTGTCTATAAGAAGTACAAAACTTATAGATTCTTTATGATTTCTGAATTATCCTTGATTGGACGGTTTGAGATCAATATTATTTTACTTACAGTTAAATATTTTTTTTAACATTCATTTCAATTTGAAATTCTAGCAGATATCCCTTGTTCTCCAAGTATGCGCCCAAATGATATGCATACTTGGAGAACTGTAGGGAATTGCTGCCGGAATTTTGATTGAAATTGAATGTTAAAAAGAATATTTAAATGCAAGTAGAATAATGTAATTCCCGAATGGAATAGGACCACTAGACCTATGAAGATTTCTAAAGAAGTAATTGTTGTGATATATCACGTACAACAACATGACGGAAGATAATAGTTGGATGTACCGTCGGATGTACCGTGGAGGTTTACTTAAGAATTCATGAGCGGTGTTTAGGAATTTTTGAACTTCGCATATTCAAATCCGCAATTTGTTAGTGTTGACAAAATAAGATGTCCGTGTCGTCAGTGTGTCAACTTGTTTTTTCTAGACCGACAGGAAGTGACATTGCACCTATACAGAAATGGTTTCATGAATCGTTACTATCGATAGATTTCATACGGGGAGTCATTCATAGGCATGTCATCGTATGAATTAATTAGGAGGTCAGTCATCTAATATTAGATCTTCGTTTGCAACTCATACAACATCCGTTAAGCAGCCAAATCGAAATATGGTCTTGGATGCTCTGGGTGGTCGTGAATTTCAAAGGTTGCCAAAGCATCACACAGAATTAGGAGGTCAGTCATCAAGTACTGAGGTGACAATGGATATAGAGTGTGAGTCACAAGTAGAACCGGAAATTCAAATGGAGTTACCAAATCCAGAAGCAACACAATTTTATGATTTACTGAAAGCTGCAGATGAACCATTGTATGAAGGCTGTGATGAATATTCAAAGTTGTCAATAATGACTCAAATGTTAAACATTAAGTCTGACTGCAACGTAACTGAGATAGCATATAATCGATTTTCTGAGCTTTTTCACAAAGCGTTGCCTAAAGATAACAAACTGGAGGACAGTTTCTATAAGACGAAAAAGATGATGAAGAGACTTGGTCTTGGGTATCAGAAAATTCTTGCATGTCAGAACAACTGTATTCTCTATTATCGTGAATACACAGACTTGACCCAGTGTCCAACATGTGAACATCCATGGTACAAAGAGAAATCTTCATGTAGGCAGAAAGATATACCCTTTAAGGTTCTTCGGTATTTCTCGATAATTCCCAGATTGAAGTGGTTATTCATATCTAAAAAAATAGCCCAACATATGATATGACATGCTAAGAGTCATGATACGAATGTTATGACTCACTCGTCTGACAGTGAAGCATGGAAACATCTTGATCGATGTTATCCATCATTTGCAAGTGATCCTAGAAATGTCAGATTAGGGTTATGTACTGATGGGTTGAATCCATTCGGTCAATCATCCACTTCATATTCTGTTTGGCCGGTGCTCCTCACAGTCTATATTTTGCCGCCATCGATGTGCATGAAAGACGATTTCATATTTTTTAGTATTGTAATCCCAGGACCAAGGGGACCAAGAAAAGAATTGGATGTGTTCCTTCGACCGTTAATTGATGATTTAAAGAACTTGTGGGATGACGAAGTCATCACTTATGATATTCATCATAAAAGGAATTTCAACTTAAGGGCCACATTATTGTGGACAATTAGTGACTTCTCGGCATATGTTATATTGTCTGGTTGGAGCACACACGGGAGGCTTGGTTGTCTATATTGTATGGAACGAACAAAAGCATTCAGTCTTCGGCATTCATACTTTGACTGTCATCGTCAATTTTTGCCACTTGGTCATCCATACTGAAGAAATAGAGATAAATTCATCAGGGGCAGAGTGGAAAAAGATGGACTACCTCTGCGTTTGTCTGGTGATCAAAAGTTAGCTCGGGTTTTTGTGTTATCGGATATCACATCCGGAGAGGTTGATAGAATTAGTGGTTTCGGAGAAAGACACAATTGGGTCAAAAAAAGTATATTATGGGAACTGCCTTACTATTTGGATGTGATGCACATTGAAAAGAATGTGTTTGAGAATATTTTTAATACAGTGATGGATTTTACAGGAAAAATAAAAGATAATGTGAAGGCAAGAATGGACTTAAAAATATATTGCAAACGTCCAGATTTAGATCTACAGGAGGTAAACGACAAACAGTGAAACCGAAAGCCTCTTATGTTCTCACTAAGCAACAACAAAAAGATATTTGCTAGTAGATAAAAGATCTCAAATTATCGAATGGCTATGCATCTAATTTAGCTCGATGCGTCAATGTAGATGAAGGTAAAATATCAGGAATGAAAAGTTATGATTGTCATGTGTTCATGCAGAGACTACTCCCTATTGCATTCCGCGATATTTTACCAGACAAAATTGGGGTCCGTTAACCGAGCTTAGTTTGTTCTTTAGAGATATCTGCGCCAATGCCCTCAGTATCGAAGATATGGAAAAGCTAGAAAAAAACATTGTAGAAATTCTTTGCAAATTAGAGCAGACATTTCCACCTAGATTTTTTGATTCGATGGATCATCTACCAGTTCACTTAGCATACGAAGCAAGAGTTGGTGGTCCAGTTCAGTATCAGTGGATGTATTTATTCGAGAGGTATATGCAGAGGTTAAAAATGAAAATAAAAAATACAGCTGCTGTGGAAGGTTCAATAAGTGAAGCTTATATAATTAAGGAGATACCAACTTTCTCTTCTTTCTATTTCGAGTCCAATGTGCACACAAGATTGACTCGTCTTGCCCAAAATGATGATGGGTGAAATGTGAACGTTGTAGGTTTTCTACCAATATTTTGTTTTCCTAGTCGTCGTTTGGGCTCACGTCCACCGAGATATTTAACTGAAGATGAGTACCATCTTGCACTTTATACGTACTGATGAATTGCCCCGAGGTTGATCCTTTCATTCAAAGATTTGACACAGAAGTTCGTACACAGACACCGAATATATCCGAGGAAGAATCACAAGATAAACATAGCAGAGAATTTCCAAATTGGTTCAAAACTTGGTTGAGTGAACATATTCAAGAAATATACAACAAATTACTCGAGTTAGCATGTGGACCGTAACGACTAGTCTTATGCTATAACGAATACTTAGTGAATGGATATAAATTTTATACAAAGGAGTACTCAACCACAAAGAAGACAATGAATGATGGTGTTTGCGTCAAAGGCTCCACTTGGATTGATTGTGATTGTGATTTCTACGCACTGCTTGAGGAAGTACTTGAGCTTCAATATGTTGGGTGCAAAAAAATAGTGATATTCAAATGTCTCTGGTTTGACACATTCATCCAAAGTATAAGCTTGTTGACGTTAATTTCAAATCAAAGTTAGCGTCGAACGAGTCTTTTATTTTGGCATCACAAGCGCAACAAGTATATTACGCAAAATATCCAGGTAGACGAAGAGATAGATCGAAATGACGAGCAGTGTGTAAGACTAAGGCACAATTGAGGATTGATCCAATGGCAGAGGATAATGATACTACAAGATTTGTATTAGGTGATTTTTATCAAGAGGATGATCCTCCAATAGTTGAAGTTGTGGGTCAAACACTTGAAGATGAAAATTTAGTCGTTGGATAAGGTCTGGCTGAAGAAAGTGTTGATGTTGAACTCGATTATGCAGAATATGAGAATAGTTGTGAAGAAGAAGAGACAAGTGAAGAAGAAAACGACTCAATCGATTATTATTCAGATGATATCGATGATTAATGTGTAATATATATATATTTCATCTTTTTTCTATTAATTTATACTATATTATTGGTTGACATCACTAATCAATATTTATATATGTAGATGTCGCGTGCCCGTTATAGGGTTCATCGCACAGGTTTATCTCGACCGTAGTCGCCGCCCGCGACAGCACCACCACCACCTGCACCAGTCGTGGTAGATGTTGTACCACAACCAGCTCGAGGTCGTCGTAGGCCTCGTTGGCCTAATCGTGGGGGTGATGCACCTTCATCGTCCGACCAGCGTCAACGGAAATCGCTGAATGGTTTAAAGTAAGTAAACTAATTTATTTATTATAATTGTCAACAATTAATTGTTACTTATAATGTTATTATACTTGAGTTGTAGATTTTAGCAGGATGATGTTGCCCGTACTATGACCATTATGCTTAAGAGTTATTTTCATGTGCCGTGGACTTCATGGACCAGGGTGTTGGACCATTATCAAAATTTATTATGGAATGAGTTCGAGGTACGTAGTTCAAGTTCAAATTGGTTTCTTCATGGACCGTTATGCCAAATTAAAAACCCTTTGTGTTAATAAAAATATTATAAAAAATATATCAAATATGTATAAGGCACATCTTCTCCAAAATTCAAAAACATTTCAATCACATGTTACCAAACCCAAAAGAATGAAACCTTGTCACCAAACAAACAGATACCCTTCTTCTGAGGAAACAGATACCCTTCTTCTGAGGAATTGAAGCAAAGATAAAGAAGCTTACATCTCAATATCCAAATTAGAAGCCAATGCATACTCTCATTGGCATAAAAACAACACATAATGTTCAATGACACACATAGAACTGATAACTAAGACCTTCCAAGTATGGCCACATGGTATGTTAACTCACATTGTTACTACGGACTGTTACAACCACATATGCTATTTTTGGTTAGAACCATTTTGACCCCCTTTATAATCTTCTATAAATTTCATCTCCTTCTCATTCAGTTTCACCATCTCTTTCTACTAGCAACTTAAATAATCATTCAATTTACTTTCATATATTGAATACTATGTTTGGGCTTATAGTTTTTCGGATGAACCATGCAATGTAATTGATTGTTCACTTCACTATCAAAATACCATGTTCCATCCAATATTAACTCACTTTGGGTTATAACTAACAAATGTACTTTTCAGATGAACTAAGCCTTATGTGAGTAGATTGGAAGAACCAGGGTTCACTACAACAAAACCGACCTATAGAGACACATAATTAGAGATAAATTAGATTTTTATTTTTAAATCTTCATATTTAGAGACCAATAGACACAAAATTTGTCCTTAATTAGTCTCTAAAAATAGCTTTAGAGTCAGATCAATTAAGTAACTCTGTTGCTGATGTTTCTATAGCTTAGAGTCAAATTAATTAAGTGACTCTGTTGTTGTTATTTCTATAAATTTTTAGAGACTAATTAGGAGTAAATTTTGTGTCTATTAGTCTCTAAATGTGAAGATTTAAAAATAAAAATATATTTTATCTCTAATTTTGTATTTCTATAGGTCAATTGTGTTGTAGTGGTTAATCCAAAGCATCCACCTTAGGTAACAAGCGTAGACAACTTTGAAAACTCAAATGTCTTGATATTTCGATGCCAATTTAAATGTGAGGACCCGTGAACAACTAAACTGAAAATAGGTACAGTCATGCCATGACTTCGTGAGCAATGGAAGAAAGTCATCTTTGGGCATGCATTATCAATTCACTTTAATTAATCTTGAACTTGTCATATATAGGCAATATTATTCTTATAGGATGATATTAATTTTGTCTTATTCTCTTATTGATAATTGGAGTTGTTTTTTGTTTCAAGTTAATGAATTAGTACTCTCTTTGTTGTCCGATGTTTCCAAGCATTTGTTATTGGATACTTTATATAAAGGCAATGAATTAGTTTCACTTTGTTTTTTGTTTTTTTTTGCTGGAAACAGTATTGTAGCCCAACCTTTTTTTTGATAAATCTATCTAATCATTTTGATTTATTATCCTTCGGGCATGCCTTGTAATGAGAATATCCATTAATTTCTCAAATCTGTGTCCCTTCAGTGGAAATAGAACTAATTGATGATATAAATTTTCTGCTCTTTCTTTGTTCAAAATTCTTGAACTTTACATTCTTTTCTTAGGGTTGTGTTAATAGAACTAATTGATGATATCATCTACAAATTATGTCCCGTAGTCTACCTAGTTTCTTCTTCTCGTTGTTGGACCAATTTGTTTTGCTTTTTTCAAGCTTGTGTTGATTGTCACTCAGAATATATTCCTGACCTTGAGAGTAGTAAAGGATGTATTGTTAATTTTTTTTGTATTAATATTTTCTTTTTGTAGGCCCGATACACATGGGATCCCGCCATTCAGACTCAGGTGGAGGATGCTTGGGAAGCTTACAATGAAACTTTTTTCAAGGATATCCTCCATCGTGCGCGGGATGAAGCGCGGGTAAATGTAGACGGTAATCGGGATACGCCTATGGATGCACTGAAGGGAAATCGGCCCAATTGGATAATGAGCAACGTATGAAATCAACTATGCAACATCTGGGCGTCCAAGGAGTGGCAGGGTGCCTCCCGAATGGTGCACTGAAACCGGATGACGTTAGTTGAGGGATCCGTGGCCCGACATACTGATGGGTCCATCCCATTTACTAGTCACGAGCATCGCATAGAAAGTAATTTAATAATAGTTTTTATTATTGATTATTATTATATAAAAACTAATTATATTTATTTTATTGCAGGGGACGCGAGACGAGCAGGGGACTCTCATTCCGACTGATCCTTTGAGGGTCTTCAAGGAGACACATAGAAATAGACATGGTCCTCGGCCGGGGTGAGTTCATCAGCGGGAGGCCAGAGACGATCTTGGTAAGTTTATATTTAATAAAGTTCATATTTTTTAAAAAAAAATATTAGTTCAATTATGTTTAATTAATTTAATTAATCAATCTTTAAAGGGAGCATATACTGAGTTGGTGACCCAACGGGGAGGTCATCCTGCGCAGCATCAGCTTGATGTTGACGCATGGATGCAAGTAACAAGAGTCAACCACGGCCGTGTATATGGCATTGGCACAACGGCCCACGCACGAACATTGTTGCAACCACATGGTGCGGGGTCGTCTGCCTTCACCTCTTCTACCGCTGGTCCATCAACATCACATACGGGCCAAGATCGATTTGCAACCTTAGAGGCTTCACACGCAGAATTACAGTCTTCTCACGCAGCCTTAGAGGCTTCTCATGCATGCCTCATCAGTGAGGTGGCCGCTATGATCGAGGGAGTACATGGCACATATTGCTTCTTCCATGCCAGGTGCTCTGGCCCCTCCGCCTCCTCCGTTATTCGACGCGACGCCAACTAATGCCCTCCCGACGCAACCCCTCTCCTCGCCGCATCCCTTGCCGCCACATGATGCACTTCATGATTGATGTATACTTTATTTTCTCTTTTGATTAAACATGTTTTGAGACGATGTAAATATTATATTTTGATATAAATATGTATCAACATTATAATTTGATGTCTTGAATATTCCCTCGTTGTGGCAGCATTTTGATATAATTTGATGTGTTGTATATTTCCTCGTTGTGGCATTGCATTTTGATATAATTTGATGTCAAATATTATAAACAAGCATTTTTTATAAAAAATAGTATTATAAATTATTTTTAAAAAAATAAATACACCTTTGCAATGGTTGTGTGACCGCTCGACGTCGCAAAAGGTATATCGAACTAGTTGCCAAAAATGGTCGCAATTACAAATGCGACCGTTATGCGACGGCAAACGCGGTCGGAGAACCTTCGCTGATATAATATTTGCAACGGTGACGACAGTCACAATGCCATTGCCATTTTATTAGTTGCAACGGTCAAAGAATGTCGCAGATATTACGCCACCACATTCTGCGACCGCTGTATACCGTCGCACATTGGTCACATAATATTTCCATTTGCGACCGCTGCTTCTGTCGTCGTACATTTTATGCGACAAGTTCTTTTGCTACCGCCCTTTACGACCGCGACCTGCCATCGCAAAAGGCCTTTAGCGACCATTTTGCGACGGTATCGTCCGTCTCAAATATATAGTTTTTTAGTAGTGGGGGGTTGTGGACTCAACTAGCACTTTGAGCCCGACTGGACCAAGCCCAACTCGAGAACCAAACACAAACCAAGCGAGACGGCTTAACCCCCGGGGCTCCACCCGATCATAAAAGAATTTATATATCCTCATTTATTATGAGGGATATGCCATTACAATCCCAACATCTCTAGAACCAGCCTTGACCAATTTCGAGCAATATCTCGGCTAGATTATCAGACATCTCACCCCAGCCTGCAATAAATACAGACACGACACACATCAGATAACCAAATATCCAATTTCCATTGTCTCCACCTTGATCTCTTAGTGACTTGAGTGTTGAAGTGTTTTTGGATTGTGTTCTTTAATCCGGCCTAGTATAGCTTTGCGAACAAGGTTTAGTTTAGAAAAAACTTGGTAGTGGCACGTTCCATAAATGCGAGTATCCCATGCATCCGATATCACCTCTTGAACTTGCTGATTGCCAAGATAGCGTTTATCAAACTTGGAATCTTTCTTTGCTTTTCGGTAAGATGTTGGCTTCAGCAAAAATGGGCCCGTGGTCACTACCAAGAACATTAAGGTGGACAACGATCCAATTTTGCTAGGTATCAAGCGAGGCGGGTGTGCCTAGAAGACAATCAAGAACATTTCCAATTAGATAACCATGGGATCTTTTGTTGCTCTAGGTAAACTTGTGACCCTGTTACAGGGAATTCCATTAGTTCTCCTTCATTGATGAGATGACAAAGGTCCTCTGCCTTTTGAGAATTATATTCTGCACTGCCTAATTTTTCTTCCTCACACAGTATAGCATTGAAGTCACCACCGAGAAGGATCGGGCCATTACAATATTTAATAACCTCTATGAGCTCCTAGATTTGATGTCGTCTAGTGGATAAATCATAGTGCAAATGTAGATCATTAAAGAACCAATCTAGGAGAGTTTTTGAAATACTACAGTGCACTTGTACATAGAAGGAGATAGACAAGATTAAATGAGATGAAAGTATGATTTCCATGCTACTATCAATCCTCATTAGGGGTGTGTAAGGGTACCGGGTAGACCCGAAATCGGTTGGAACCTACTCAATCGGATAGGTTCCGGGTAGACCCAAAAAAAATCGAGTAGGGTTGGGGTAGACTCGGAATCGGTTGGAACCTATGCAATCTACTGAGGCGAAATGGTCCGCCAACCAATCTATGCCCAATATCACATCAAGCTCTAGCATTAGCAGGAGTGTCAAATCGACCATCAGCACATGCCCATAAATGACAACCTTGCAGACTCGAAAGACTATATCTGCCATCACAGAAATGCCCGTAGGCGTAGACACCACAAGGGGCAATTCAACCACAAAAGATATCCCTGACAACTTAGCAGCAAACAAGGCAGAAACAAAAGAGTCTGTAGCACCCGGATTAAATAAGACATAAGCAATGACAGACCCAATAATAATATTACCTGACACCACTGCCCTGGACGCCCAGCGCCCTCTTGGTTCATAGTAAATACCCGTGCAACATGTCTCTCTGAACCACCAGCTCACTGGCATCCTCCCTGAGTCTGACCTCTCTGTGCTATAGAACTCATTTACATCGGTGCCTTTCCTCTGGTCTGATCAGTTTGCTGACTGCCCTTATTAGGAAAATCCTTTCTGAAGTGCCCAGACTGCTCACAGCTGGCTTGGAGAGAGGGAGAGAGGAAGAAGAGGGCGGCTCGACTAGCTCCTCTTGGCTTGGCTCCAAGGGGAAAGAAGAGAGGAAGAGGGGAGGAAGAGGAGGGTGGCTCGGCTGGCTTGGCTTCACAAGCAGCAGCTCCAAGAGGAAGAGGGGAGTCGACTGCTGGCTTGGCGGTTGGCGGCTAGCTCTCCTCTCTCAAAACATGGGTGGCTCCAAAAATTGGAGCCACAACCTAGGGGAGAGGTTTTTATATCTCCTCCTCAATCCTAACCCTTCTAACTTAAGCCCAAACCCGCATCCACTTAGGCCAAGTCCAACCCACTAACTCGATAGACTTAATTAAATTAATTAGGCTTGATTAAACACAAAATTAAATGATAAGCATTTTAACTAATTCACCCATATGAGCATAACTAATAATTATACACACACCACAACAATTAAAATAATTTCAACCACTCAAGCCTAATTCCATAAATTCAAAATTTTATATCCTACTTACCCGAGCTCGCAAGCTCACTCCGGTCCATGAGTCAACTCGGCTTGATCACGAACTAGTTCGATAGGCTTGCAAACACACACAAAATGAAAATAATGAATTAAATATCTAGGATATTACAGAGATCCTTGATGGCCACATAATTCACATGCGCCCGAACCCATAGTCGTACACCGGCCCATGTCTCATTATATAACATCGTATCCATTCTCAAATATATAAACAAGCAGTAAATAGTTTCCCACGAACATCGAATTAATCCTAATCATGCGTTATGCCTAATATAAACAATTTAAATGTCTCACATAGCGATGTAATAAATAACAGTAAAATACTAAGATAAATGTCATAGCTTCCTACATGCAATCATTCTCCTATCGTCATAACCACCTCTCCAAAGGGCCGACCGCAAGGCCTTAGGAATTTCCTCAAAGAAAACCCACCCCTTACTCAATTTCATCTCCTATAGTTTGGTTTCCCTACAATGTCAAGTTAGGGAAGGGCGTGCTCTAGGTGTACCTAGGTTCATAAATTCTCCATTTCATGTTCCTACACCTCGCCACACCCAACCGAGTTCAAATAAACCTTGTGGACAGAAGGAATCATCTAAAAGTAATATATTTCCTATAAGAAAAACATGTTTGCACCTAAAGTAATGTATTTTCTAATAGGGCACTAGGGTAGCATGTATAAATATCTAAAGTGATGTGTTTTCTGTGCGGACAACATGTTTATACATCTAAAATGATGTGTTTGTTATATGAACAGTGTGTATGTACCTCATGAGCTTATGTTTTCTAAGGAAAATAAGAACAATTTACAATAAAACAGTAAAAAAATAAGACGGGGAGATGGTCCATTGCCAGTAGAGAAACAAAGGATGCAATTGGATGTCAAATAAATTACAAACAAGAAAGTCCTAGCATTAGATAATGCCAAAAGAAATAGGGAAACATATAGAAGCTATTTGCACAAAATGAATGGTACGAATTGGGTTATATTCTTGCTGGAGGTAGTACGAATGTTAACTGGTGTGTCCAATCCAAATAGGAAATTATTTTCAACAGAGGTTGCATCTCATTCATCAAACAAACAAAGTCAACATACTTCGCAAAAGGTAAAGTGGACTTTGTCAAAAACATGACAATATATATCATCCAATAACGTGCAAAGGAATATAAAATGCCAAGAGTGCGCACACCCCAAATCTGATCATCGCCCAAGCGGCAACACCAAAAGAAATCCGACAACATGTAAATTGGGCAATGACAATGAATGATTCATGATTAATCAACACCGAAGAGAAACCATCCTCAAAATCCTTGAAAAGAAGCCCCAAGAGGGGGGGGGCGGCTTGGGTAGAAAATAGGAAAGAGAATGCTCAAAACCACTCACAGATTGAAGGAAATAGAAGGGAAGAACAGTGATTGGAATCCCCCGACGATAATCTCTGACGAGCTCCACAAATACGGCCACCGTCGCTGCTGCTTTCATGAGTGCTGTGCGGCGCCCCTAGCCTTACAGCCCAATTTATAAGTTGGGATTTAATTTAAGCCCAAATTATGCTTTTGCCCTTCACTTATAATCTGACTAACTAAACTCGTTAAAAATCTATTTTAAATCCAATTCGAGTTCCGATCAAACCGTTGAACTCATCTCGGGGTCTACTTTCACCAGGACATGACAAACTATAGAAATAACATAAATAAAATTTCATTTTTTTTCTTTTTTTTCCTAAGTTAACGACTTACCAAATTTCATCTTGGAAACTCTGCAAATTCGCTTAATTAAAATCCTCACTTTTCAACTAAAAACCAAAATAAATTTAATCAAATTATTAGTTATAACATTGCAGCATATTATTTGGTTGCCCGTAACTAGAGTTGCAACTTCTATTTGCAAGCGTTTGGTTGGCTGCAACTAGAAGTTGCAATTACACTTACAACTAGCATATGCATATCTAGGTCTAATAATTTGGTTCAGCCTGATAGCCTGACACAATAAAATTATGCTCGAATCATCCGTTATCGTGCCTCAAGCTATTATCGGTCCAGCCCAATAAGGCCCGAACAAATATCGGGTCAGGCCGGGCCTACACTGTGTAGGCTTAGCCTGACCCGATAGCCTGATAATAATTTTACTCATTATCATACTAACGGGCCCGATAGCCTGGTTCCAATGGCTCGATTTGGGCCTAATAGCCTGATTTTGATTTTTTTTTTGTTATCGTGCTAATGGGCCAGGCTGGCCTATTTACTATTCGGGTCATGCCAGGTCGGGCATGAGTTTTGTTTGGGCCGGGCCAAGTCGGCCTGATATCACTAACCTAGCACGAATTGCCGAGTTCAATAGGAGTTCAGCATAATTTAGAAGGAAACAACAAGCAAATAAAGGAAAATTGGTAAATGTCATTTTTCCCAACAATAATTAATCAACTACAACGAAATCGATCCAACTCAGAACAATATTATTTTATACTCTAAATCACCATTTAGTTTAGTACAATACTATTTTGTATTATTTTATTATTTATCATGTCACACCCCAATTTCACACTAGTGTGACCGGCCAAGATATACAAGTATACCCCAAAGCTTAACTCAACCACAAACCACAGAGACAAACCAAACTTTTATTTCAAACTCCCCAACTAACAAAGGGTCATAAACTAAACAATTCCATCCTTTGTTAAAGAAAGCGCGGAAACGTGAATGTCCAATCGAAACAAACTTTAAAGAGTGTTTGAAACAATAAAGGAAATAAAGAACAATAAGACTCGATACAGGACTCTCTTTAAACCTGACCACTATCCTAACTCTAACTTCGACTTGTCACGAGGTCTGCCTTGGACCTGCTGCTCCCAACTGTGCTACCCAGACACTCTAGTGTTACTACTTAAAAATTAATATTATTTTGATGAAAAATATTTAAATTTAAAATTATGAAATTTTTTTGATGAAAAATATTTTTTAACCACAATAAATCTTTTATATTTTAAAAACACATTTCATTAATTAATTTTTTTAATTATAAAGCTATTATGGACTTTGGGCAAAAGTCTTTAACTTACTGGAGACTTGTGTCCAAAGCCTACAAAACTAATTTTTAATTAAAAATAGTTAAATATTTTTTGTCCAAAATATTTTGATAGACTCTAGCAAATCTTTTATATCACATATATATTTTTTGTGAATAATATTTTTTATAATTATAAAATTATTATAACTCATTAGAGACTTTTGTGCAAAATCTTTAATAGTTTCATAATTTTTAAAAAACAATATTTGAACTCATGAAATAATTTTTTAGTGATAGAAAAGAGGTACTATGATCCAAAATAATATTTTACATCAAAATATTTCATAATTTTTAATTTATTTAAATCTATAGACTTTGTGCAAAAATCTTTAATACATTAGAGAGTTTGAAAAAATATTTTTATACTCTAATATCTCATTTTTATCATAAAAATATTATTTTTTGGAAGACAAATAAATATTCTATACTAACACATATGATACCTACACAATGAGTCAAATACAAGACAAAAAATCTACATCTAAATAGTTCACAATGTAGACAGTAATTTTCACAGGGGTAATATAATCCAACTTGTCGACCATCTTCATATTATACTAACTAGTCGAGAGCCCGCACGTTGCGCATATATATATAAATATAAATTTATTTCGATAATCATGAATAATCAAATAAATTTATATAGTATAAATTTATTAATTTTGTAATATTGTATATAATATTTTATTTGAATAGATATACTCGTGCGTCACACAATTATATATGTATATAATTAAATTATAAAATTGTTATAAAAAATATTTTAAGTTAAATTTTATTTTTCAATAATAATATTCATATCTAAATAATTAAGAGTAATAATAAATATCTCATATATGAAAATTTATAAGTGTTGATAAAATAGTAAATATTAGTTTAATATAATCTATATAATTGTAAAAGTAGAAATATATACAAATATCTTTTAAAACATGATTTTTTTTATTTCTTAAATTCATCCAACAAATTAATATATTCATAAAATATAAAAAATAAACTAAAACTCACTGTAATTAACTTTTTATGTTTAAATATTTCATTCGAATATATATACCCCATGTGTCGCACAATTATATATGTATATAATTAATTTGTAAAATTATTATAAAAATTATTTCAAATTAAATTATACTTTTCAATAACAATATTAATGCTTAAATAATTAATAGTAATAATAAATCTCACGTATAAAAATATATATAAGTTTATACAAATATCTTTTAAATATGATTTTTTTTATTTATTGCAAAAATTCACCAAACAAATTAATATATTCATAAGATGTAAAAATAAACTAAACCTCATTGTGATTAACTTTTATGTTTATATATCGTTATTCTAATATTGGTAATTTAATTATTTTTATTCATTTTTTTTCAATTTCACATATTCGTCTTTAATAATTAAACCATTCATTTATTAATTAATAACAATTTGATTGATATTTTTATTTGGATATTATTTAATAGTAGTAAATAATAAAATTAAAATCTATGGCCAAATATATAATTAAAAATAATAAAATAATAAAACTATTTTTAGAAAATCTAAAAAATATATATATAAAATAAAGATCCAAATATATAGTAAATAATTAACATTAAAAATTTAAAATAGTATATTCTAAAAATTCAATTGTAAACATTTATTTCACTAAATTTAAACTAATTTTTTGTTATAATTTTTAAATCCTATATCAAAGTAGAAGTAAACTATACAAATAAAATGAAATAAGTGTAGATAACTAAACTAAAAATAAGATATTTTAAAATATATAATTTTTCAGTAAAATTAAAATATATATATAAAAAAAACATTTTTTTTACATTAGAAAATATTTTAAACAATAATTTGGTAAATATCTAATTATTAACAACAAATACATAAAAGAAATATATAAAAATAGTGTAAAATTATAATCGTAAATGAATAAAATGTTAATGAGATGTAAATATAGAATCAATGTTAGTATCATTTAGAGAAAAAAAATTTAGTTCAATACATAATAAAGCTTCTATATAATTATACACAGTTGGTCAAAATATATTTATTTTTTAGATAGTAATTTTTTAATAAAACTTCTTATGGCAATGATATTTTACATGAATATATATATATATATATATATATATATATATTCAACAACAAAAATATATAAGAAAATAAAAATAAAAAATGGTAACATTTTTATGGATAAAAATCAAATATTATATATATAATATAATAAATTGAAACAAATTAGAAGAAAAAAATTAAAAAAATTAAAAATTATATATATAATATAACAAATTGAAACAAATTAGAAACTAAAAAAATAAATTATTTTAAACTAAATAAGTTTTAGGTAAAAATAGATTAAAACCTAGATCGATGATAAAGAAAATATCTTCGTCAACATAGCTAATATAAAAGAAACAATATTTTACATTTAGAAACTAAAAAAATAATTTTTTGAACTAAATAAATTTTAGGTAAAAATAGATTAAAACCTAGATTAGTAATAAAAGAAACATCTTCATCAATACAAAGCTAATATAAAAAATAGTTTAGAAACTAATAATAAATTAGCAAATATATAATAATTTTTTATATTTAAAAATATTTTCAACAATAATTTAACAAATATATAATTATTTGCACAAAAAGATAATAGGTCTAATAATAAATAAAGAAAACTATATATAAAATATTAAAATTATAATCATAAAAGGATATGAATAGTAATATATTTGTGGATAAAAATTAAATATTATGTATAATATAATAAATTGAAATAAATTAGAAACTATAAAAATTAAATTATTTTAAACAACATAAATTTTAGGTTATAATTAATTAAAACCTCAATCAATGATAAAGGAAATATCTTCGTCAACACAAAGCTAATATAAAAAAACATTTTTTTATATATTTGAAAATATTTTCAACGATAATTAAGTAAATCTATAATTATTGACATAAAAAATATAATAGATCTAAGAATAAATAAAGTAAAAAATATATAAAAAGTGTAAAATTATAATCATAAAAGAATAAAATGTTAAAAAATTTCAACAACAAAAATATATAAGAAAAGAGAAAGTACGAATAGTAATAATATAACAAATTAAAATAAATTTGAAACTAAAAAATATAATTAGGTTAAAATATATTAAAACTTGTATCGATGAGAAAGAAAATATCATTGTCAGCATTCGACTGAAGTATGCGAAAAAGGAAATATCATTGTCAGCGTTAGACTCAACTATGTTGTTTGGGATTTGAATGGAATAATAGCATGCAAAGAAGGTTGGCTTAGGTGGGTATTTAAAGTAGGGGTGAGCATGTCACACCCCAATTCCACAATGGTGTGACCGGCCAGGGTATACAAGCATACCCCGAAGCCTAACTCAAATCACAAACCATAGAGATAAACCAAACTTTTTATTTCAACTCCAACCACTAACAAAAGGTTATAAACAAAACAATTTCATCCTTTGTTAAATAAAACACAGAAACATGAATGTTCAACCGAAATAAACTTTAAAGAATGTTTGAAACCATAAATGAAATAAAGAAACCACAAATGAAATAAAGAACAATAAGTCTCGATACATGACTCTCTTTAAACTTGACTACTATCCTAACTCTAACTTCGACTTGTCACGAGATCAGTCCTGAACCTGCTGCTCCCAGCTGCGCTACTCCAACACTTCAGTGCTACTACTTGTCCTGACCTGGTGCTGAAAGAAAACAAGAATACAAAAGTAAGTCCACATTAGACTTAGTGAGTGGCTCGGTCCTGAGCCTACCGCATTCCACAATCATTAGTTATATAAAAGAATATTGACCACATAATAGATAAATTCACAACACAATGAATAATTCCTTAAGTCCAGAAATAAATACTTCATCTACGTAAATCCAAACAATTCGAATCGGACACTAGGACATGCCCAGTGAGCTTCCCGCCCACGGTTCCTGAGCTAGGCAAACCCTCTAGCCTCAGTAACCCCTAATTGGTTGGGAAAACCCTCCAACCAGTGCCACTCCAGGTCCGTCGTCAGCGTGGCTCACTGACGAGGTTCCCGGTCCACACCTCCCCCGCTGATCAGTTCAACCAGACCCCCATCTCGTCCACAAACACAAGCACGTTACAAAGAAAAATAATGAATGCACCAATACCATAAACATTTAATATAAACCAGTATCCCTACACCATTTAATACCAAGTGCCTGTATCCTACAAGAGTGTAGTTTAAGATTTCCAACTGAATGAATATCTAAATTAAGAGATTTCTACATAGAAGTCTAAAATTTATAGATAACACCCGTGATACAACCGCATGACTAACCATTCCTTTCTCACTATGATTTCTACACTTAATCCCAGCGATCTAAACTAATTTCAACCTTCTAGAGATAATCTCAGCATTAATAAAAATAATTTCAGCATTTATACACAATTTCAGCCCTTAAGTATAATTTCAACATGTGGGCACAATTTCAGCATAAATAACTAAATTTCTGCATCATTAAATAAATTCAGCCTTTCAATAGATAAATTTCAGCATACCAAGTTATACTCAATAACTTCATATTTCCACCAAACAAACCAAACCACATAACCTAACATACTTTAAATTTCCACTAACTTAAGAACTCAGGTAAGGAATTATTCTAAATCAGTTTATAACAAAGGAAAACATATAATAGGGAGTTAAAATTTAGCATCTATCCACCCAATCTATACCTTGTAAAGCCTACCCTCTTGTGGTATTTGGCCGACCCTAGGTGTTCTTTAGGGCTGCCGCATAGGGTCTCTCCCATAAGGATTAGGTACACTTCCAAAAGATGACAGCAGTTAACATCAGCACATGTACTTGTGTTTAATATGCACAAGTAAACAGTGCAGTGCGCATACAAAACCACAATTTGGTGAACATAAGTGAGCATATGCTAGGAATAACCAAGTAAATTGTCTTTAATACAAAGCCTAAAAATCTGCAGGAAACCCCATCGTGATAAAAAAAATTAAATCCAAACCAAATAGCAAAATTGCACGCCTCGTCTACGATAAGCAAATTCATTTTTATATTTTCTTTTCCAAAATGAAGATCGTTCTCCATTCTTTCTAGTCTTATCAAACTAAAATGATCGTTCACCAAAAGTTATCGATATTGAAATCTTAATCAAAATCAAGCAAATATAGAGGAACCATCATCTGTAACTAATCTTCCCATTACATAAATAATGATTGAAACTTTTCATCGAAAAACAAGCACTTATAGATGCCCTATCCACAGAAATGATCAAACAATTTCACATGAGTGGAGCGAGGAGAAAACTCACTAACATACAACGATCAACGAAAAAAAAAAATCCAATCGACAAAAAAATTTCAACATGTAATTCAATTTCTAAGGGGCGGCTACTTGGGGAAGTAAACCCCAAAACTATGATTCAAAACCACTCACCGGCAAGGAAAGACTAAGGGAAGATGATCGTCGGCGTCCGCAATTGGTCCGGCGGCAAATCTCTCTTCCGTCGCCTCCGCCGTCGCCCTCTGTCGCCGCCTCTCTGCTCCCCCCCTTATTAAATTTTGGGTGTGTGCGGCTGTAGCAACCGCACACACCAATTAAACCTTTTTTTTTTCTTTTTTTTTTCTTACACCTATATATATATATATATATATATATATATATATATATATATATATATATATATATAAAATCTTATTTTAATTTATTTTATTTTTACGATTCTACCCCTCACTTAATCCAACTGCGGCTTCTACCCAACTCAACCCACACTTGCCCAAATTAGATTCCGATCGAGTCGTCGGACTCGACACAACAAATAATCCAAAACCTAAAATAAAAATAAATAAAACAAATCACTAAACACGCGCAAAGGCCTCACCTTAATTCACATTTCCGACACTTCTTCCGACCCGCTTCGATGTGCATCCACATCGTCCGGCTGAAAAATAACTAGATTAAATTATATAAAATTTACGGATATAACAGAGCATGGACTGGTTCATCGGTCCATTAGCAAAAAAAAACCAGTCCATGAACTTCTATTTTTCGAAAACATTAACCATAAACCGGTCCATTAACTTCGGTTAACCATCATTTCGATTTCGATTTTTCAATTCGGTTAACCAATAAATCAATTATATTTTTTGCATAAAAGAGAGAAAAGAAAATATAGATATGAAGCATAGACATGAAACATAAACATAAAATGTACCAAATAACATAGACATTTTCATTTTTTTTATTTTTTATAATTTTTTAATAATTTTTAGACTTTTTAGATTTTTATAATTTTTATATAGTTTCTAATAGTTTTTATAATTTTGATCAATTTTGTGATTTTATAAATCATTTTGGTAAGTTTTTAAATTTTTTCTAATATATATATATATATATATATATATATATATATATATATATTAAAAATTAATAAATTAAATTTAGCCAGTGTAATATCCTAGATATTTAATTTATTATTTTTTTCTATTGCGTGTGTTTGCCAGCCTAGCGGACTAGTTCGTTGTCGAGCGAAGTCGACTCATGGTCCGGAGCGAGCTTGCGAGCTCGGGTAAGTAGAATATAAATTTATGAATTTATAAAATTAGGATTGAGTGATTGGAATTATTTTTAATTATTGTGATGTTTGGATAATTATGAATTATGCCTATGTAGGTGCATTTAATTAGATGCTTATGATTTAATTGTGTGTTTAATCAAATCTAGATTAATTTAATTAAGTTTATCTAAATTAATTGGACTCGGCTTAAGTGGATGCGAGTTGGGCTTCAGTTAGAAGGGTTAGGGTTGAGAAGGAATTATAAAACCATCTTTCTTAGGTTGTGGCTCCAATTTTTGGAGCCACACAATTGTGAGAGGAGGAACCAGCCGACAACCCAAGCCGCCAGCCGCCCCCTCCTCATCTTCCCTTGGAGCCACTGCCACCTGGGCCCGAGCTGCTAGAACCTCTCCTCCTTCCCTCTCTCTTCCTTCCCTTGGAGCCAAGCCAAGAGGAGCAGCCGAGCCGCCCTCTTCTTTCTCTCTCTCCCTCTATCCAAGCTGGCAGCTTGGAGTGAGCCGCCGCCTCATCTTCTCCTTCTTTTGGGTCGAGCCGCCGGGGTTTGGAGCTAGAATCGGAGGCCGTCGATTGTAAATCTTTTTCCAATCCTCTTCCCTTTTCATGTGAGTGGTTTTATCACTCCTATTCAGGTTTTCTTCGAATTTTCTTGAAGCCGCCTTGAAAATTTTTGATCCTGATGATGTTTTTTTGTGTTCTTGAGATTTTCTTGGTTTCCATGTCATGCTTAGATTTTAAATTTTGATCTCATAACATGGGGCATATGTTTAACGGAAGATCTGTGATTTTATAATTTGATCTTGTGAATCTTGGATGCAATCTCATCTTGGAGTTCTAGATATTCTTCTTGCTATAGATTAATTAATCTAATTGATTCTTGATTTAGAGATTCTTGATGTATATGCTAATTTTTATTTAGTGAAAATTTTGAGATTATATGCATGATTGGCATGATAACATGAATTTGTGATGTTGGAAATTTAGGGATTTAATTCGGTAAAATTTGAAATTTATTTCATGAGGTGCTGGAAAGTACAGCTTTCTGAAATTTATATGATGTTTGTTGAATCTAGGCTGATTTTTTATTGTTATATTATTATGTGCTTAGATCTCTGAACATAGTAGTGTAACCTATCGTTTCGACCAAAAAATATAGTTTGGAAATATAGGACACACTTTAGAGACTAAATTCGGGGTAGACAACAGTTCTGGACAGAACAGTGCCCTAAAATAAAATCTTAATTGAGATGAACTAAATTTTAATTCTATAATTAAAATTGGGTTAAGGGTGAGCATAATCTGTTATGAACCAACTTGTAAGGTATGCATGAAATAAAATCACACGGGTTCATGACAATACGGGTCTATGGGGTAGAGGTCAGGTTTGGGGCGTCGAGACGCTTCATGATGTGGACACCTCTAGAACATCGTAGGAGAATCTTGACTTAGGTCTTAATGCGTCATATCCTTGGGAATGGCGGAGCAGCTCAATTAGGAGCCGGGTTATGGGCTACGCTCGGGTGGTTGGACGCCAAATTCCCAACTTACAAGATAAGTTCGGAGGGCCCTTCCCGATTATCCTAGTATGGGTTGTTGCCTTAGGGCATGGTAGGGATTCGGTCCGATGCACCTTTTTGTCGGTGATGTTGCCTACAGGCATGGTAGGGCTTCGGCCTGATGCACCTTTTTGTTGGTGATGTTGCCTGCGGGCATGGTAGGGCTTCGGCCCGATGCACCTCTTTATCGGTGATGTTGCCTTCGGGCAAGGTAGGGCTTCGGCCTGATGCACCTCTTTGGAGAGTTAGATGCCGTTGGAATGGGTGGCCTGCTGGCCTAGTAGCTAGTCACACCTCAGTGACTTTGCCTTTTTAGAGATAGTATTTATTTATGTTGTCTCTGTGTTTATTTGTGAGGGTGGGTAAAACTGCTCGCTGAGTTCTTTGAACTCACCCGTTGTTGTTTGATTTTTGTTTTGTAGAGCCTGACTAGTGAGGTGGGTTGGATACACTTGGCGTCGCTGGAGGGTAGAGGAGCCACTCGATCTCATAGTAGTCCTAGTTAGGGTCGAAGTCGAGTCTTTTTGGTAGTTGTCATACACTTGTATTAGCTTGATTTAAGTTGTAGCTCTGAGGGCATTTATGTTATTTATTTCAGGTTTTATTTGACTGAACTTTTAAACTGTTGAACATAATCGTATTTCCGCATTTTTCTTTACTTCTGAGCTATTAAACTAAACTTGGTGTTGGTTCGCTTTTCCTTTAAAATAAAACTCGTTGTTTTCTTCTGCTACATTATTTGTTTTGGCATATGCATGGGTAAGGCTTCAAGGTATAGGCACGTATACCCTGGGCGGTCACGTGACCCTGAGTTGGGGCGTGACAACTAGTCGATTAACTGAAACCAGTGGACTGACCCCGAAATCGGAAACCGGTTTTTTCAAAAACATAAACCGAAACCGAAAAATCGATTCGATTAATCGCAAAAACCGGTTCGATTTCAGATCGGTTTTCCGATTAACCAAAAAATTAGTTTTTTTTTTCTCACCCCTAATTTAAAGAGAATTTCTAGGGTTGGATTTCTAGTGGAGAATTAATTGAGAGATGAAAAATTAATTAATTAATTGATAGATGAAAGGTTGAAGGGGAAATAATTTTTACATTCAATATGGAGAGAATTAATTGAGAGAGTGAGAGAAAAATGGAGGATATTAATTGTGTGAGAGAGGTGATGGTAAGAATTAAAAAAAATAACAATCATTATTAAAAGTGGTGTGAAATAATTAATGGAATTTTAATAGGCACAATAATAAGTTCTTGAAGGATTTCTAGGATTGAATTTAAGTAGAGAATTAATTGAGAGATAGAGAAAAATTAAAAATTTCGATAGTATAAAAAAATTAAAAATCAGTAATAAATTTTAATAAATTTCGGGAATATAAAAACACATTTGTATTAAAGAGGTAAAAAATAAAAAAAGATCAAATTTTTTTTAAAAAAATTATAAAATACCACATCAGCCAACTTTCTTTGTGAAAGTGCCACGTGACAGACTTGAATCTTGCTTATATATATATATATTATGTAACATCATTGGAAAACTAAATCAGTCTCTACTGCAGTGCTAGCATCATCTTATCCACCTTGAGAGCAAATCTTATGAGGCCTTCAATATGAAGAAAAAATAAGAAATCAGTAAAATTTCAAAAATACCACATCAGCCAACTTTGTTTGTGAAAGTGCCACGTGACAGGCTTGAATCTTGCTTTTATATATATATAGACTATGTAACATCACTGGAAAAGTAAATCAGACTCTACTGCAGTGCTAGCATCATCTTATCCATCTTGAGAGCAAATCTTACGAGGCCTTCACTATGAAGAAAAAACAAAAAATCAGTAAAAAATCAATAAAGTTAATGTCGCAAAAATTATCTCGAATGCATAATTAATATTGTAAAATTAAATCTCATTTTTCACAAGGATACATTGTATAGTAAATATAGATTATTGATATTGTTTTTTAGATCTGACTTTTGATCTCACAAATTAAATAAAGATTTGTAATGATGAAAATAAAGTATATATAAATAAATTTTTCAATCATATATAAATTAGACTGTACAAAGATATACTAAAAAAGAAAACGTGACAACAAAAAAAAATTTATTTTTTTAAAAAATAAGTTTTATAATAGTGCATTACTGCATATATTAGTAATTAGTGCATAAACAAGCGTTAAAATAAGAAAATATATGCACATCAAAATAAATATAGCTCTAATAAAAAGTAAATATTATATTGCTATGTGGTGGTGCCCAAGAGTTTTGTCCTAATACTCCCAACACATTATCCTTCTAGAGTGCAATTTTTATCACGCTAGACATCATAAAAATTTCTATGGAGCCCTCTCATATACTCAAATTAATAAAAATTAATAAATATTGAATGAAGTATAATTCAAATTAAATTTAAAATAAGAGTGAATATGTGTTACAAATGAGTGAATTAGTACTTTTATTTTAAGTTCAATCTTAATAATATTAGATTTATTCTTAAAAATATTAAGATCACTCATATTTATTTAAGGTATTATAAAATTTCTATGGAGACCGACTCATAGTAATTTTTTCCATCCTACTTCTCCGGTAATAGATTACGACTTTAAGATCATTGCAAGTGTCACTACTGTCCATCATTCCAAAGATAAAATATTACAGTGTCAATCCTGTGGAGCAAGCTTCACTCAACAGCCATGCCGACAACAATCAGTTGGTTTACGGCAGCCATGGCTTTCTTGCAAGCTTACCCGGAGATCATCGTTTCCTTTGCTTGCTTCATCTTTTTCTTTTACTTGTACTGCCAAGTATTTCGAAGGTCGAGCCTCTCGGTGAATTGGCCTCTCATCGGCATGCATTCCGTGTAAAATATTTTATATTTATATATTTTATTAATGTTAAAAATATTTTTTGTGGGCTACAGTCAATTGGAGATTCCGATTTTAATAAAAACCAGGTTAATCCAAATGATCCAATTTCGAGATGTATATGAGCTTAATTAATTGTTCTGATCCATTTGTGTTAAGCTCAGAATAATTATATTAGTTCGGTGTGGTTAACTTAAATGTAGGCCCAAATCAAATGGCCTGTGATGGATGAACCCATATTATTTATTATTAAAAGGGGCTAGGTCCCCTCTACACACTCATTGTTGCATTGCTCTTTCATTGGTTTTTTCCATCAAGAGCTTTAGCCTAGGAGAAGTGTTGTAGAGGAAGACCAACACTTCTTCTCAACAGGAATCCGATCCGATAAAAATTCAAACATGTCTTCATCAAGTAAGTTATCTTTCGCCGTGCTTAGTGTTTTAATATCCATGTAATATCTCGATTTTATGCTTACATTTGGTATCACAGCCTATTATATGGATATTAAAACCTATATTCTTAATTAAACATAATTATTTTGTATGTTTCACATCCTATTTTATCTGCAAAATTAAATGATAAATAATACATGCTGTAATATTGGTCTATTAAAAGAATAGCATGTATGTAAAATATTTTACCTGAGCATCTTCGGTTGAAGATTATCTTTCTACACCTTTGGCTTTGGTGGATCTCGGGCGACAACTTCCTCTCCCCTAACACTACATCTTGAGAGGTTGCTGCTAACATATTTTCGAGTATCTTCGAGCGCGGCATTTATCCGCACCGAGTTTGGAGAGCCTCAAACGGGTGGAAAGATCGCCCGTAAGTTGCTTTTATAACAAAGATGTGCTTGCTTCCTGTAAACGCACAAGCATTTTGAGTGCTTCGACGCCGACTCCATGTTTGCAGCGTTTATTACTGCTTGCTTGCAAGCGAAGATAAAGCGTCGCATCTACTTGCTGCAGGTGACCGTCGGTAGCGTGCACCGTGCGGTGCACGCAAATCCCATTGAAATGCCGACGGGCACGTGGCGTTAATGTGACTTGAGCAGGCACGTCTTGCAAGGCGCAGCTCGTCGGCACGCGTTGCAAGGAGCGAGTAGCACCCTTTGGCTTTCCCTTTTGGACGTGTGGCGTTCGATGGGTTAAAGTTATCTGCACTGGCTCGCATCTCGAGTCGCAGCACTCGCAGGTCAACTATTGACCAATTTTTTAAATGTTTTTGGCCTGCGAACTTCGCATCGAGCCCTGTGCGTCGCGACACGATGCGTCATGCTCTCTGCAGCGTGCCGCTCATCGTGTGCACTGCACGCGAGGTGACGCCCTGCCCTTGGCGCAACGCGAATGCGTCCTGCACGCATCGCGAACGTGTCACGCACTGCAGAAGCGTGCAGTGCACGCACCTGCTGAGCTGCTCTCCGCGGGACCTAGGCTTTGGGGCCTGCGGCTGGGCTTTTAAAAATTGCTGACCATGGAAAAGGATACCGTTTCAATTGTCCTGGCACGGGCACAAGGATTGTGGAATCTATGACTGCTATGTTTTTGGAGCTTGATATTTTTGACCCTAATCACCTTCGTGAAGAGAGTGATGCTGATTTGAGTAGAACTGTTTCTGTTCCTCTTCCGATCTTCAATGATTACGGCTCATATGTGCCTATAGATAGAGATGATGCTTTTGATAAGAATACCTCCAATGCTTTCGCTCCTCTTCTTGATCCTCTAATTTTCAATGAACCTGAACCTGCTGACAATCCTCAACCTATTGAGTCTGAAGCTCCTATGCCAGTAAGGAGATCTACTAGAGAAAGGCGGTCTGTCATCCCTAATGATCTTTTGGTATATCTGAATGAAATTGATTGTGACATAGGAGATATGACTGATCCAAAGAATAATCAAGAAGCCATTTCTCATCTTCAGTCAGATAAGTGGGTTAATGCTATGAATGAAGAAATACTTTCCATGACTGATAATTGTGTGCGGGATTTGGTTGAGATGCCTAATTAAAAACTACAAACCAATTGATTGCAAGTAGATCTTTAAAACTAAGAAAGATTCAAAGGGAAAAGTTGAGAGATTTAAAGCCCGACTTGTTGCAAAGAGTTTTACTCAGAAAGAGTGAATTGATTATATTAAAACCTTCTCACCTGTTTCCTCTAAAGATGCTTTTAGAATCATTATGGCTCTTGTGGCTCACTTTAATTTGGAACTGCACCAAATGGATGTCAAAATAGCATTTTTAAATGGTGACATCAATGAAGAGGTGTACATGATGCAACCTGAGGGTTTTCATATTTCTGGCCGTGAGCACTTAGTGTGCAAATTGAGGAAGTCAATTTATGGCCTAAAGCAAGCTTCCAGATAATGGTATCTAAAATTTGATGAGATTGTGACCTCCATGGAAAATTCCATTGTTTTGGAATTGAGGAGGATACCTGAGTCATTTTAGTTTCTCTTTGAGTTGTTGAGTCATGTTGACATTTCAAATAAATGTCAATTTATTTGAAATAAAAGACCTCCATAAAAACACATATAGTGTTTTTATGAATGATGATTGAGTTGGTGAATTGAGGACTGATCTGCTCACTAAGTCCTAGTTGGACTTACCCCTCATTACTATTATTTTGCAGCACCTGAGTTAGATCACAGAGGAACCGAGGTGCAATAGCGCGCCTGATGGCGGCAGGGCAGCGGGTCTCGTGACATGTTGTGATCGAGGAGGATACCTGAGTCATTTTAGTATCTCTTTGAGTTGTTGAGTCATGTTGACTCAGATCGTGGTTTCCGCATTTTATTTTTATTTGGGTAGCCTTTTTTTATTTATTTGAACTCATTTTTAATAACTTGTTCAGTGTGTTCATATTGATTTTTAGTTTGGTTCGTGATGTCATGTCTATTCTGTTCAAAAAAAAAATGTCCCACTTTTCAGGTTATTGTTGTTGTGTTTGAGTTGGGTTAGTCTTCGGGGTACGTGGCGTATTCTGGCCAATCATACCGGGTTTGGGGTGTGACATAAAATGATTATATATGTGTGGACTAAGGGATGATATAAATAATTTTTAAATATGTATTATTTGTTATTTTGTTTGGTGAATTGTT
Organism: Canna indica; assembly: GCA_034359265.1. Classification (NCBI taxonomy): domain Eukaryota; kingdom Viridiplantae; phylum Streptophyta; class Magnoliopsida; order Zingiberales; family Cannaceae; genus Canna; species Canna indica. Next base: position 9,342,344 of record CP136894.1, on the reverse strand, counting down.
AGAAGATCAGATAGTCAATATATAATAAGTAATCAAAGATGATATCATCATTTATTGAATGATAAAAAGAGTCATCTTAAATACATCTAAATCACATGTGCAAAACTATTAAAGAAACCTACTACAATAATATAAAATAAAATAATTTCTAAGAAAAATAAATTTAAACTAAAGAGTAAGAAATTCTAAACTCTAGAATCCTCAATTATCCTTCCTTTCTAGAACTTTCTTGAACCACTTAGCTGAATTTTTGGGATAGAGCACAAGAGTGTTGAAGTCGACATAAACAATACCAAACCTTGAAGTATATCCCAACCTCCATTCAAAATTATCAAGAAGAGACCACGCGAAGTATCCTATCACAGTTGCACCATCATCCATAGCTCTCTTTAGATCAGAAATATAATTATTGAAATAGTTAATCCTTATTTTGTCATGCAAACCCTCTGAAATTGTAATGTTGCCAGGCTGATCCATTCCTATTGATATCATCATGAAGAAATCAACAAATTAGAAAAATTCAAACTGAATAAAGAAATATACATTACATCACATACCATTTTCACTAAGAATAATAATTGGATTACGTAGTGCTTCCTGACATAGGTTACAGCATTGTACATTCCCCATTGAACAATGTATAACCAGTCAGAATTGGCCTGAATGAAGTTTGTTAAATACATTAAAAACTATAATATGCCAAATTTACAAATAAGATATCTTCTAGATCTATGACTTTTATAACAATAAATGGAAAATTTAATTTTGGGAATTTTTTATATATTAAAAATAGATATTTATAAAATAAAATTAACTAAAACAATTTTGACAATATATATATTATATTAAACAAAGACATCAATCAAAGGAACCATTTTAAAAGACAATGAAATTAACAACATAAAAAAGCATAAAGAAGAAAAAGGTATACCTTAGGTCCAATTGGCACACCATTTCTTTCATCTGTAAAATATTAAATACAATACGACATTAGTATTAAATAATAAATATAATAAACGTGAAAAAACTAAGAATAATGTGTTAATCTAACATTTATATTCAACATGCCAATCATCTGAATAGCTAATAGGCTTTGGACTAATATAAGGATTGTCTTTGATGTAATATGATGTATATTGGTTTATCCCCAAATAATCATATGCTCCCTTCACCATCTTTATTTCATGACAACTAAATTTTGGAAGTCTGTCTTTAACAATTTTTTGCATGGATTTAGGATATTCTCCATGTGTTAGAGGACGAAGAAACCTGAGAAAAAAATAAAAAAATGTTATACAACATGAGTATTCTTGCTTCACCGTACTTACATTAAGTATTTTCAATAGGTTAAGATTAACAAATACCATCCAAGACTAAAATCTCAAGCTCTTTGTGCCGCATGTTTGTCCTTTGTAGTGTAAGTATATGGTTCATACCAATTAAAATCCAAAATAATTCCGATTTTGCCTTTTTGCTCTACCTGAACAACACAAAATAGAAGAAACAAAAACATATTAAGTATTTCTACAAGGAGAAATTTAATTATTATGTCCACAGAATTATTAATATAAATTAATATGTCAAAATGCTCATATGATGCAATATTCTACTATTTAATGACTTCATATGTAACTTGTATGCATTAATTACTAAAGAAACAATAATACATTGCTCTAGTTAATTAATAATAATCAAAATTTCTTTACAACTAATGACATTTGTTTTTTTAACCCAACTAGAAAATAAAATGAACCAAATTAGCTTATTTTTAGTGGAAATGTTCGGAAAAGAAATCATATATGTTGTATTAAACAATTTTAGCTTTTACCATTAAAAAATCCTTATGGTTATTGAAATTAGACAAGGTATTTAGATTTGCTACTATTATACAATATGTTAGATTGATCAAATAAATAAATAATGAATTAAAGTTAAAAATAATTTACTTGATATTTCTCACGATATCTTTCCACTGCAGCTGCATGGGATAATATCAAATTATGAGCCACAATGTAAGGTTCCGTACTTGAGTTTCCTCCAAATCTACTACCAGTACACCTTCCAGGAGCATGGTAACCACTGCTATAGCCACAATCTGCAATTACTCGTGGCTCATTCATAGTGAACCAATTCTTCACTCTATCACCAAATCTCTCAAAACAAAAATCAGCATAGTCGGCGAATGCATCCCTAAATTATGTAGATAAAAACTTTTAAGCATAATGACTTGTTAAGGTAAAAACCATATATTAAGAATAATAAATAGTTTGAACCATTGTAGTGTACATTTTCAATAATAATACTTACACTATTTTAGGGCTCAACCAACCCAAGTACTCATTTTCAAGTGCCAATGGAAGATCATAATGATAGAGATTTGCATATGGAGTAATACCTAATCAATATTTATAAAAAAATTAAATGAACATCAAATATATATTTTGAAAACACTGAAAGCTAAATTAATTAGTTTTTTTATGAAGCTTACCTTGCAGTAACATATAGTCTATGAGTCTATCATAATAGTCTACACCTTGCCAGTTAATTTTTCCGTTTCCATCTATAAAACAAAAAAGATTGGCATAATAAAAAAATCATTGAATTGAAGATGAAAGCTCATTATAAAATATTTGAAGTGTATGTACGTAATTTTACTTGGAAAAATTCTACTCCAAGAGATTGAGAATCGATATGCATCAAAGTTGTGTGTCATCATTATGTTAATATCTTCCTGCAATTAATATGACACTCAAAGTTAACAAAAAGTACATATAAGCTTTATTATAAGACTACATATAATCAATATGTATCTTATATGAAAAGACAAAGATGTAGTTCATGTTTCTTATTTATGATCAATGAAATTAACATTAATGTCTTATTAGATGTTTGAGAATTAACAATTTACCTTATAGTGATGATATTCATCAGCAGTAACATCAGCTGTAGAGTTATTTGGAATCATATCTACATTGATTATGAACATAGACATCAAGATATAAATTTCAAATATTAAAATAAATTAAATAGAGCAAGAAAGTTTAGAAAGATTATTAACTCGGAATTCTGACAAATGTATCCCAAATGCACAGTCCTCTACCACCCTCGAGTGCCATTCCTTCAACTTGGTAAGCGGATGCTGCAGTCCCAAATATAAAATCTTTGGGAAAGATACTACGACTTATTTCATTGGAATGAACAAATTGACATGAGAGCAAAAGAAAAAGCAAGTAGTAGAACAAGGACGAATATTGCATGCAACTCATCTTGGACTTGTGAGCATAAAGGCAGTGTTTAAGATGAAATAAAACATGGATATATATAGCAGTACTTGAAGAAAGAGTGAGTGTTATTGTAAAGGATAAGAATGAAATATTATTTTTGACTATTTTAGTGGATAAGAGATGGATCATAAGTGAGCATTTCACGGTTTGTTAAATTAGTTTTGTCGCATTTATAGGATCACATAGTTGATAGATTCCTATTTCTTAACGGTGTTCTAAACCAAATCAAAGCTAAAGATGTGGATAATTAAAGGCCACACATATGGAATAATACATAAGATGAAAATAGGATGATTTTAATTTTTTAGAGTATTTAATTACTTATGTAGCTAGCTATTAATATAATTGTGTGTCTTGGTAAAATAATCCATATCCTATATATTAGAACCAATTTCCAATCCATCATTACTTATTTTTCAAGTTTTGTGGAAATTAGCTTAGCATATTAATATTAGTCTGAGGTTTTTATAACTAAGGGGTTGAAATCAAACCAATTTTAAATTGTATTACACTTTCTTCGTATTAAAAATTATAACAAAATTAAATTTCTTTCTATATAACTAAATTTAATTGGGTGATTATTGATTACTATATATTTAATTTAAACAAAAAAATAATGTTTATTATGTTTATATAAATTATGTATCAGTATTGTAAATAAATAAATAAAAACATATGTAAATCAGTTAAAAACTTATTTGATCTCTACAAGAAAACAAGCTTTCACCAATGGACATATTCCATTGGTAATAGTATAAAATTGGTTGCTAATGACTTTTACCAATGGATTGATTTGTTGGTAGGTTTGTCGGTGAAAGTGCCCTCGGTATTACCGATGAATTACACATATTTGATGGTAATTTGAACATATTTTTATATCCGTTGGTGATAGCAACAAATTGTGCACACGCCAACTCTGTGTTGTGTGACCGGCTGTAATATCTGCGCTAATTATAATTTTATTTTGAAATTTCTGAGAGAAATTCGAAATGCACGTCGAAGCCGGTCAAGTGAATCGCTGGAGGTCGTGGTCGAAGGTATGACCCTTGCACTTCAATTTTTTATTTGATTTAAGTAGGAATTCCAATTTTGGGGCTCGAGTCGATTTCGGGGTTCGTGTTAGGTGCGATTTGGTCGAACCATGAGTCAAATCAAGTATAGACTTCTAATAGGGGCAAAGTTGTCATTTTGAAATGTGAAATAGAGGGGAGGGCTGACCGCATGACTAAAAAAGGAAGGGAGACGCACACAACCTACGGAGAGGAGAGGAGGAAGCCATGTACTCTAGGAGGAGGAAACCGAGAGATCGTCACGGGAATCGCTGTCGCATTCACTCGCCGAAAATCTCCTTCTCAAGGGCATCATCTCTAGGTGAGTGGTTATAGGGTCGGCTCCCTAGATGATTTACCGTCTTGTGTTGGCCGAATCTTTGCTTGAGGGATAGCGTTGCTGAAAGTTTCTTTCTTCCGGCTTTCATGCTTGTTATTCCTACATTTGAATATTGTGTTTGGGGAAGTATGTTTCCCTATGTAATTCAGCTGATTTAGGTCAGCAATAGGACATGTTTAGGATTGATCTTAGAACTATGTGTTGACTGGAATTCAATTGTTGAAGATTTAATTTAAGCAAATTGGACCTTGATTCAGAGGGCATACCTCTTATGTTTTACTTGACAATAAACCCTATTAATGTTTAGCATTTTTTATGTTGGTTGTATTTGGCAAAAGAAGCCTTTTTGGTGAGATGCTCAACTTTTGTATTGACAGTCTCAATTGTGTTAGGACAGTTCAATTGCTCCTTCTGTAAATGGCTTTCTAGAGATGATGGCAGTTTTAATTATGGAGAAATAGTTTTCAATTACCTACAATTTATGGTATTCTGGACAGTTTTTGGTGCGAATATGATGGCTGATGAACTTTTGCTTTAATGATGAGTCTTTTGATATTTTTGTTCATGTAATCGTTATTATTTATGACTTGCGTTTAGTTGAGTTTGTGAAGAGTTTTTCTACTCTTTATTTCCTGGCGTTACTGTTTACTTAAATGATCATATATTTTTTATGCAAATTTGTCATATCCTAGATATTTAATTTATTATTTTTTTCTGTTGCATGTGTTTGCCAGCCTAGCGGACTAGTTCGTGGTCGAGCCGAGTCGAGTCATGGTCCGGAGCGAGCTTGCGAGCTCGGGTAAGTAGGATGAGAATTTTTGAATTTTTAGGCTTGGGTAGTCGAGAGTATTTAATTTGGTGTTGTGTGTGCATAATTGCTAACTATGTTTATATGGGTATTTAATTAATTACTTGTGATTTATTAGAATGAGATTAATTAAATTATTTAAGTCTATTGGGTTAGCGGGTATTGGTTTTGGCTTAAGGTGAATGCGGATTGTGAATTAAGGGTTTAAGGGGTTAGGGTTGAGGAGGGTGTATAAAACCCCCACTCATGGCTTGTGGCTCCTATTTTGGAGCCACCCAAAGATTTGAGCCGCCAGTCCCCTTTCCCTATCCTCCTTGGAGCCGCCACCACCCAGAGCCGAGCCGAGCCGCCTGCTTCCTCTTCCTCTTCCTCTCTTCCTTCCTTCCCTTTGGAGCCGAGCCGAGTCGAGAGGAGCCGACCCGAGCCGCCTGCTTCCTCCCCTCTTCCTCTCTTCTTTCCCTTTGGAGCCAAGCCAAGGGGAGCCAAGCCGCCCTCTTCTTCCACTCTCTCCCTCTCTCCAAGCCGGCGGCTTGGAGTGAGCCGCCACCTTTCTTTCTCTTCTTTGGGGTTGAGCCGCCGGATTTCGAAGTCGAAATCGGAGGTCATCGATTAGATTCTCATCTCCAATCCCTTCCTTAATTAGGTGAGTGGTTTTATCCCTCCGATTCGGGTTTTCTTTGAATTTTCTTGTAGCCGCCTTGAAGATTCTCGATCTTGATGATGTTTTTTTTATTGTGTTCTTGAGATTTTCTTGGTTTCCATGCCATGCTTAGATTTTAAATTTTGATCTCATATCATGGGGCATATATTTAATGGTAGATATGTGATTTTATAATTTAATCTTGTGAATCTTGGATGCAATCTCATCTTGGAGTTCTAGATGTTCTTGATGCTATAGATTTATTAATCTCCTTAATTCTTGAATAGGGATTGTTGATAGTCGGGTCGAGCCTCGAAATTGCCTTATATAACTCGACTAATGAAAGTATAAAGTTTAAATTTGGTTAAATGACCCTTTCCTTTTATGCATTGATGCTTTAATTGAGTTAAGATCGACTCGAGTTACGGATAGAATCGGAACCCAAGTCGGACTCGGACTGAATCAAGTCAAGGTTAAGTCATTAAAGGGGCAATTAAGTCATTCTAGATGAGGGGAAAAAATCCCTCATCATTGAGTCGTGCGGCTCATCTTGGAGCCGCATATAGCCTGAGCAAGAGAGAAGGGAGAGAGAGGGAGGGGAAATCTTGGTCGGCCCGGAGATCGTGTCATCGTCGGAAGATTTGAGATAGCCAATGTCCTATTCTTCTTCTTCCTCAAGCAAAGGTGAGTGGTTGTTTTCGGTGCATTGTCGAATTTTCGTCTTTTAGGGGTTGCCGAATCAAGGGAAAAGGGGAGAGGTCATGCTAAAATTTTCTCCAACTCCCTTGACGGATGTAGAACCCCTTAGACGATCTTAAATCCATGTCGAGTGTTTTCGTAGATTATTGTTTGAATGCGATGATTGAAACTCATTTCCCCTAAGGCCTATAGGCTCGGCTAAGCAAAGGAAAACTCCATGATCATGGTTTGGCCGAGCATCGGGTGGGTGACTTGATCAACGTGTTGATTAGGATAGATCGGAAACAAGGTATTAGGGTCGGGGTTAGTCCTTCCCTTTTGTTCCTACCCATGGAGGCACGGTTGAGCAAGGATGAGGGGGATGGTGAACTATAGAAGTAAAACTTCATGGTTAGGAATACTCAAAGTAATAGAACATGAAAAGTTACCTAGATTACTGACTAGAAACATGATGACACTTAGGTAAGACTCCAACTATGGAAGGCTACTATATTGATGCATGTAATAGAGGAATGGTAGGATAGTAACCATCCTTAGACCCTTCCTCCTTAAATTCTGAATGTGCTGATATTTTTACCACACTAGATAATTTATTCCTTGTTGAATTTATTTGATATTTTCACCATGCTAGACAATTTATATCTTGTTAAATTGTTACTTAATGCAGAATTTAAATTCTTTATCATTGAGTCATGTGGCTATATATAGTAGTTGTTGTGAAGTAAATTCATATTATCTTACAAGCTGTCCGGTATTCTTAATGAGTGAAATTCCAAGTGCGGAACACGTGGTTCTTCCGCCAAGGTAGCGTATGAGGCTAGATAACATGTGTGACATCATTATAACTTTGCTAGTGGATGACATAACTTCTAAAACTTGTTATAGCCATTTTTTTGAAACCTAGAATTGTTAGCTGTACACGCCAAGGAAGGGTAACATTGAATTATTGACCCTACAGGTCGGGTCAGGGCCGAATACGAGTAAATGCCCGGCGTATAAATAAGAAAACTTTAGGACACTTTGATTGTGAGATGTGCTTGCGATTGTCTGCCGAGAAGCATGGATAGTCGGAATGACAAATGCTTGACTCGGCCAGTATTTTGGGTCTTTAGATGCATCAGCGGGCCCGCTAGGTGTCAGACCCCAGTTGGGTGGAACTAGCTACCCCTACCCCAGTCGGTGTCCGGAGACTAGTAGACCGTCCTAGTCGATGGCCCGGAGATCTTATTGATTCACTTATATGCTATGTGGCCTGGACGGCCGATAGGATGTTATTTTGTGTGGTAGGGCTGGTTGTAGCCGAACCACTAATGCATGAACAGGCCCTAAGGGCGGGGTACTAGTTGGCACAGTTGGGAATGTTATAGCCGGTGAAATGTATGTGTGGTATACACAGTACGATCCTAGGTGTCGGTTGTCATATCAGTAATAGCTTGGATCCCTAAAACTTTATATTTTTGCTAACACACACACACACACACATATATATATATATGATAATTGGGGATTATGTGGAGGTTCAAAGAACCGCTCACTGAGTCCCACGTGGACTCACGATTTATTTCTTTTTGTTTTGCAGAGCCTGGTCAGTGAGTTGAGGCTTGGAGTCATGGTGCAGCTGGAGGGCAGGCGGTGGTGCCAATCTCGTAGCGGCGTCCGATAGTGATAGTCTCGTTGTCTGGTGTTGTCGTTTTCCTACACTGAGAATTGTTGGCTTTTAAAGCTTGTATTAAACTTTGAAACTTGAGATGTTTCAGTTTGTGATGATGTTAGTTACTTTCTTTTCTCAAAAAAAAATTGTGAACTTTTGAAGCTTTCAAATAAAGCTGCACTATTGTTTTCTTTTCTTTGCTTTAATTTGATGTGTTTCGGTTTCTCGTTAGTCAGTATAGGTAGTAGGCTTCAGGGTAGGACGTAGACCCTGGCCAGTCACACGACCCTGAGTTCGGGTGTGATAGAAATAAACTAGATTCCTAACAATTTCATATATGCTTATTGGGTATTATGTGGATGTTCGGAAGAACCGCTCACTGAGTCCCATGTGGACTCATGGTTTATTTTTCTTATTTTGCAGAGCCCGATCAATGAGTTAAGGCTTGGAGTCATGGGGCAGCTTGAGGGTAGGCAGTGGCGTCGATCTCATAACGACGTCCAATTGTCATAGTCTAGATGTCTAGATTTGTTATTTTCGTACACTGAGAGTTGTTTGTTTTTAAGCTTGTATTCGACTTTGAACTCGAGCTGTTTCATTTTGTGCATTATGTTAGCAACTTTCCCTTTTATTAAAAATTGTGAACTTTCTATTTATGTGTTTCGGTTTCTCGTTAGTTAGTGTATGTAGTAGGCTTCAGGGTAGGACATATACCCTGGCCGGTCATACGACCCTGAGTTGGGGTGTGACAAAGTTGGTATCAGAGCTTTTGGTTAGGTCTTGACTATGACTAGGAGTTGGGTACCGTACGAGACATATGCTAGCATGTCGACATATGGTAGAGTTATGCGACGAGATCTAGCAACCACGACTGCACTCAGCGCAACATGAGGGTAGTAAATTTTAAAAGCTTATGTTAATAATTTATTATATGGTAGGAAAATTGTTCTTTTCTCTGTGACAGTGTAATGGAGGCTCATAATGCTGCACTGAGCGGCAGCGGCAGTAGCTCGACAGATCGTCGAGGTCGGGGGTGAGGCCGGGCCCGGGGCAGGGAAAGGAAGCAGTCTGAGGACTAGGGGCAAGAGTCTACGGTTGCTCGATTGCAGGCTCAGGTAGCTCAGCTAAAAGATGCGCTCCTTAGGGAGCAGGAACTAAGGCAGCAGATGAAACAGCAGCAGCAGCCGCCGCTGCAACCAGTACCCATAGTTTCGGCGGTATCGAAGGCGGTCGAGGCTATAACACCAGTGGTCATGGTTCCGAGAGCCCCATCCTATGCAAACTTCATCACGCTGAAGCCGCTAGAATTCACTGGAACAGATAAGCAGGTGAAAGTGACTGAGTTTCTGGGGGACTATTATGAACTATGCTTGGAGCTAGGGTGCTCATCGGAGGCAGCGGCCCGTATTGTCGGACTTCAGATAAGGGGACACCAACTATATTTTCATGCTTGCTGGGGGTGCCATTTCATGGAAAAGCAAGAAACAAACTCTAGTTGCTTCTTCAACTATGCAAGCTGAATTTGTTGCTTGTTATGCTGTAGCCTCACAAGCTGTTTGGCTGAAGAACCTTGTTATAGGATTGCACTTTGTTATAGGACTTTACATTGTGGATACATGGAGGAGAATGCGAGACCCATGTCAACTATGTGTCTGTGTTTACGTTCAACAGACATGTTGTGCTCAGGAATATGAGGACAAGAGATGCAATGAAAAATTCCAATGTTTTGGAGGTCGTTTTGAAAATCATGTGAGAGAAACTCTTTGGCGCCATCAGATTGAAAAAATTTAATTTTATGACCAAAGATGTTCTCTACTTGTATCCTAAAATCATAGAAAATCCGCAAGACGTCAAAATGATTTTTCGGCCTGCTACTCCGGGCCTCATAGCCCTTACATGACTATGACTCAATTTTCACTGACTTGGCTCGTTGATCACAACACCACAATTTTCGGCATCAAGCCCTTACACGATCAAGACTCGATTTTGACCAGTCTAGCTTGTTGGCCACAACGCCACTACTTCTAGCCTCAGAGTACTTACACGATCAGTACTCGATTTTTACCAGGCTAGATCTGTAATATCCGAGATGGGAAGGTTGATTTAATTTAAACCCGATCCGAATTTAGATTGGTTATAAACACAATGCTGGATGTAAAAGGAAAAATAAGAGAGAGGCTTCTCTTCTCATAGGCTCAGCATGTGGGCCAGGCCCACCTTTCTCAAATGAAAGTTGCAGGTGTTTAAAGATTCGCATGGAGCCTTGCCATAAATTGATACACACATGCAATTAAATAATGCTTAACATTATCTTTTACCTTTTGTCATTACATGAATTGAAGATTGAAGGTTTCTGCAGTTGACTGGTCAAATGATATAGAAGCAGAAGTTATTTTTTTTATTGGCAGTGCATTGAACAAGTTCCATGCGCAGAACTCGAAGCCGCACCGCCTCAAGTTGCACCGCCTTAAATTTGTAAAGTTTTCTCGGTCAAATTAATCACAGCAGCCATGTGATTAAATCGAATGGCTCAGCTCATTGTATGCGGAAGATTTCTTCAATATTCTCGCCGATGAAAGTGCATAGATCGGCTCTCCTACTATCGTATAAATAAGGGCCTAATATGCAGTTTCAGACATCCCTGAAATCCCCATAGCATCCCATCTTCTCCGTTTCTCAAGCAGAATTTCTTTTTCCAGCAGCTCTCTTCCCCTTCACACCGTCTCAGGCAAAAGCAAGAAGATCAAGGATGCCGCACCGACAGTTTTCAGGTAGAAGCAGAAACCCAGATTCCAGGGTGCAAAAAAATATCCGAGTACAGATAATATTTTTCTCGTACAGTTTAGTTATCAGTTGTATTCAGATTCTCTTGTATTGGCTGTGTTTTCTCCTCCTTCTAATAAAATCAAGTGCCCTCTTCTCCCCATGGAGTAGGCTCGGTACCCCGCCGGGCCGAACCACATAAAATTTGGTGTTCTTTGTGTTTTTTGGATTTATTCGTTTTGGTATTTTTCGTTTTGGCGTTTTGGATTTTTTGGATCCTTGCAGGAAGACTCAATTTCTTACTAATAGTTGAGTATCAGAGTCAACAATCCACAATGTCTGAGGCAAAATATGAAATCCAAAAATTGGACCACAATGTCAACTACTCATTATGGGCTTTGAAGATGAAAACAATTTTGATTAAGGAGAACCTTTAGGACACTATTCGTGGGGAGATGCGATGGAAGACACTGAAAGGGAAAAGGGCCGGGCTGATGAAAGTTCTAAAGTCACATTGTACATGAGCATCTGCGACGAGGCACTACGAGAAGTTGCATCAGAAAAGACCGCCATAGATGTATGAAAAAAACTTGCTACAATCTACCAGGACAAAACTCTTACAAGTAAGATGGCACTTAGATATAAATTATATTTTTTACGCATGACTGATGACACTTCTGTTAAAAATTATATTAGCACTTTCCGTTCTATTCTTGCTGATCTTGAGGATATGGGAGTTACATTTGAGGTAGAAGATAATACTTTTATGCTTCTAATTACTCTCTCTACTTCTTTTAAAAATTTCCGTGAAAGTTTATTATATGGCAAGAATACTATTACTCTGGATGATGTGACAACAATGCTGGTGTCCAAGGAGATTATTGACTCTCAACTTACCACAGGATCCTCTAGAAAACTTGGAGAAGCCCTGAACACTAGAGGACGAAACATGTCATGGGACAAAAGCTTGGGTAAGTTCAGATCTAAATCCAGGTCCAAAAATGTGCAGTGCTATTATTGCAAAAAGATGGGTCACATCAAATCAGAATGTCGTAAGCTGAAATGGAGACAGGAGGAACAAAATCAGAACGGGGAAGCATCCTATGCTGATGAGGATGAAAAAGTAGAGGTACTTACTATTTCTGCTTGTTATACTAGATCTCAAGATGAATTGATTTTAGATTCAGGTTGCTCTTATCATATGACACCGCATTGAGATTGGTTTACCACATATGAACATGCTATTGAAAAGGAAGTGCTAATGGGAAATGACTCATCATGTCAAGTAGCAGGTGTTGGCTCAGTAAAAATTAAAATGCATGATGACATTACAAGGACTCTAACATAGGTATGGCACGTTCCAGGTTTTAAAAGAAATTTAATTTTTTTTATCTTCTCTAGATGCACTTGGATACAAGTATTCAGGCCAAGAAGGAGTTTTCAGAGTCACAAAGGGGTCCTTAACAGTAATGAAAGCACTAAAAGTAAACCAACTCTATATCCTGCAAGGCACGACGCTAACAAGTGGTGCAACTATGATATATGAGATTATGGCATATTAATGAGAGGAGCATGCTAATACTTAAACAAAAGTGACTACTTGGAAAATAAAAATTGGCTAAGCTAGATTTATGTGAATATTGCATCTATGGCAAACAGAAAAGAGTATCATTCTCCACAGGGCAATACTATGCTAAAGAAAAATTGGACTACATCCACTCTAATCTATGGGGGCCATCACCGGTTGAATCTGAAGGAGGAGCTCGATACATGCTCACATTTATTGATGATTACTCCAGGAAGGTATGAGCTTATTTTATTAAAAATAAATCTGATGTCTTCTATAAATTTCAGTCTTGGAAGACAATTATTGAGAAGCAAACCGGTAGATATGTTCGGACCCTGCGAACCAACAATGGCCTAGAATTTTGCACTGAAGAATTTAAAGACTTTTGCTCCAGAGAAGGGATCATAAGACATCACATAGTTCCCCACACACCTCAGTAGAATGGAGTAGCAGAAAGGATGAACCGCACCATCATAGAAAGGGTAAGAAGTATGCTATCTAATGCTAACATTTTTAAAAGATTTTGGACAGAGGCTGCATCCACCGCTTGCTACCTGATAAATCGATCTCCTTCTTCATCCATTGAATTCAAGATGCCTGAGGAAAAATGGACCGGGTCGCCAGCCTCTTATGACCATCTTAAAATTTTTGGGAGCACTGTCTATGTTAGAGTGAATGAAGGAAAATTAGAACCTAGATCAAAGAAATGTATTTTCTTAGGATATCCTAGTGGAGTGAAAGGCTATAAAGTGTGGTGTCTAAATAATTGTAAAGCATAAATCCATAAAGATGTAATTTTTGATAAACAGGTACTCTTGAAATTAAAAAAGAAGAACCAAGAAAGGGAGGATTCACATGGACCTATAGTGCCACCAGAAGAAACATCACCTCAGCCTGCTACCCAAGAATTTTGGTTCCCTACACCTGCGCCCCAACCGCGTTCCATAGAAGCCAATGACACTGCTTCATTAGAATAGGCCACTGAAGAATATGTTCAGGTCTAGGAGGAGGTACACCGGGTTCAAGAGGAGCCACACAGGGTCCAGGAGGAGCAATATCAAGTTGAGGAGGAGAATCCTTATTCTATCACCCTCAACTGACCTAGGCGAGCACCACGTCCTAATCTTAGGTATGCAAATATTGCTACATATGCTCTAGCAGTGGAAGAAAAAACTCCGTGCACTCAAGAACCAGCCTCCTATAAAGAAGCCTTAAATATGACAGATTCAAGAAGGTGTAATGAAGCTATGAGAGAAGAATTCAAGTCCTTGCAGAAAAATAATACTTGGGAACTTGTGAAACCTCCACCGCACAAGAAACTTGTTGGGTGCAAGTGGATCTACAAACTCAAAGAATGCGACATCTATAAAGCTCGGCTTTTGGCAAAGTGATACAGTCAAAAGGAAGGTATTGACTACAAAGATATTTTCTCTCCTGTGATTAAGCATATATCTATTGGTGTTCTTCTAGCATTAGTAGCCATACAATACTTGGAGTTAGAACAGCTTGATGTAAAGACAGCTTTCCTACACGGTGACTTAGAAGAACATATCTACATGTCACATCCAGAAGGGTTTGAAGATAAAAATAAAGTTGATCATGTCTGCCTCCTAAAGAAGTCACTCTATGGCCTCAAGCAATCTCCCAGACAATGGTATAAGAGGTTTGATCAGTTTATGCTTGGTATTGATTTCAGTATATCATTTTTTGATAGTTGTGTTTATTAAAAGAAAATAGTTAGTTCTATTATTTATCTGCTTCTTTATGTTGATGATATGCTTATTGCGACAAAATATATTACTGACATAGACAAGCTTAAGAAACACCTTAAAGGTGAATTTGACATGAAGGACCTTGGGGCTGCAAGAAAAATCCTTGTGGTGGAGATAAAGCGAGACCACAAAGTAAGAAAATTGTACCTAACACAGGAAAGTTATGTAAAGCAGGTGGTTGAGCGCTTTGGCATGCCAGAAGCAAAATTCGTCAAGACACCTCTTGCCGCGCACTTCAAATTATCATAGTTACTATGCCCAAAAGATGAAAAAGAAAGAGTTAGCATGTCACAGGTACCCTATGCAAGTGCAGTTGGTAGTCTTATGTACACCATGATCTGTACCCGCGCAGACATAGCACATACAGTCAGTGTCGTCAGCCGGTACATGGAAACTCCGGGAAAAGCACATTAGGAGGTAGTCAAAAGGATCATGCGCTACTTACAAGGTACTTCTAAAGCCAGCCTTGTTTTCAGTGGAACGAATGAATCCTTTTGCAGGATACTCAGACTCGGACTATGTCGATGACCTTGATAAGAGGAGATCAATCACCGCTTATATCTTCACTATAGGCGGAACTGCAGTAATTTGGAAAGCCGGCCTACAACCCATTGTCGCCCTTTCCACCACTGAAGCATAGTACCTGACTATTACAGAAGCGATTAAAAAAGTAATCTGGCTTGAGAACTTGATAAAAGAACTAACTTTTCAAAATGGGGACATAGTCGTGCATAGCGACAGTCATAGAGCAATTCCTCGATCAAAAGATCAGATGTTCCATGAAAGGACGAAGCACATCGATGTCAGATTCCATTTCATTAGGGATATTATTTTAAAAGGAGAAATAAAGCTTCAGACAATTGACACAATGCACAATCCTGCAGATATGCTGACTAAAGTACTTCCAACGGCCAAATTTTAACACTACCTGAACTTGGTAAGACTGATTCAAGACACGGGTTATATCTACAGGCCTCTTAGGAGAAGAGGAGAAGGCTACATCAGGCTTAAATCTCATCAAAGGAGTAAATTATGAAGGTTGATTTAATTTACACTACTAGAAAAATGGGCATCAGCAACGGCTGATGCCGTTGCTGAGCCGTTGCTGAAGAGCATCAGCAACGGCCGAGCCGTTGCAATAGAGCCGTGACAGAAACTCGCGTTGCTGATAACTTAGCGATGTTTCAGCAACGGCCGCTCCGGCCGTCGCTAAAAATATTATCAGCAACAGACACGGAGCCGTTGCTGATAATATTAATAGCAACGGCCACTGAGTCCGTAGCAACGCCGTTAGTAAAAGCCCGTCGCTAAGCCGTTGCTGTAGGTCATCAGCAACGGCTTTCGATAAACTTTTAGCAACGGCTTTCCCACGGACGGCCGTGGGAAAGCCGTTGCTGATGATGTGAACCTGGTAACGAAAAAATTTAAAATTTAAAATTTCCATTGATACATTGATACATTATCAGATACATAACTCACACACACATACACTCATACACACATTCATTCACACATCACAAACACACCAAGATATACATCAAAATAATTATATTTATATTGATAATTATCCACGATAGTATAAAAATAATTCAAATACAAAATTGAAGTATCAATATCTAAGTAACAAAGTCAATATAAATTAAACAAGTTCAATATCTCAGTAACAAAGTCAATATAAACAAAATCTCACGATCATGATGGAGGATGGCCTGGATCATATGGCGGGGTCTGGAGTGCTTGAGTGTACACCGGCGTGGACTGACTCGAGGACGATGGATAAGATGATGCCGAAGAGATGCCTGCTTCGGGATGACCTGACATGTTGCGTAGCATAGCATGCATCTCCGCCATCATCTGACTCTGACGCGCGACCGTCTCCTCTAGAGTCCTTATTCTGCTACTATGATCATAACTGGATCTAGAGGTGGACGGCCGCTCACCAGCGACCGGAGGGGTCGGTGCCCCAAGTGGCCCTAGCACGGCTCGCGCATGACCACTATCTGCGAAGCCATATACGCGGCCATGGTCCCAGCCACCTGCGGCCTCGACCCACGATGCTGCGTCAAAGTCCTCGGGGGTACCCCCGCGCTGCACCACCGTCTGGCTGTACGTCTCCTACTCGAGTTTGATTTTTTGTTTAATATTTATCATAAAACTTAAATTATAAATATATAATGAATAATTTAAACAAATATATAATTACCACAATGTATGCAGCGCGGTTGTGGATGTACTCCCCCGTCGCATGTGCTCGACGGTGAGTCCGCTCAAACACCGCCATCGGGGAGGGTCGCTGGACAGTCCCGTCATCCGACACCGTTGTCTACATTTACAAAACAAATACATTAATTAGTACACATAGTAACAAATAAAATATATAATTAAAAGATATACTTACCATACGGTTCGCGTGCACTGCAAATGCAACAGAGCCGCCGGTGTGACGCGCTGCTCCCCCCGACATGTGATTTCTAGCCGCATTCCGAGAAACCTCCTGCCATCGATCCGTCGACCATATTCCCACGAGCTGGTCCCATATATCCGGAGTAATCCAACTGGGGCCGTATCCCCGAGTCTCCACGATGTTAGTGGTCCCAGCTCGGGCCATCGCCTGGGACCGAGCCTGCCCCAGCTGCCCGTTGTACCTTGCCCGGGAAATAGCCTCCCAGGCAGCGTAAATGAAGGGCCTCTGGTCCTCGGCCCATGTATAGCGAGCCTACAAAATAATAATATCAGTACTAATATTAATCATCATGCATGTAAAAATAATAATAATACGTGCCTCAAACTCGCGCCATAACATGTCGTCGTGCTCACTAGGCATGTGAGACCACGTAGGCCATGCCCCGTGCATGTATCGTCGAATAGTAGAAGAAATGTTCCTCGACACTTCTTCTTGCTCGAACCTACACAACAAAAATAAATTTTAATATTATATTATGATATAATGAATTTGTAATGATTCATAATTCATGATATATTACCGCTCCCCAATCACGCTAATCAATCTACGTGACTCTGTGGCTGGTGGAGGCTGCCACCTGTTCGGCCCGCGTGGCCGCCTGCGTCTGGATGTACTAGCCTCAGCAGTATCATCCGCATGAGGATCAGCAACGGGAGGATCAGCAGCATGAGTAAGTGCTGAAGTCTCACCGATCGGAGACTCCGAAGCTCTCCTGCGTCGATAGCCACGACCAGACATATCTGTCGAACAGACATATAATCAGATTATTGTATAAATAGTAGAGATATATTTAATAAAATATATACTTTACAATTATTCCTCATCATCTGAATAATAGTCTTCGAATTCTTCCTCTTCTTCCTCTTCTTCATCTTCTTCATCTCCAGCTTCCTCAATTTCATGATCGTCATCATCAGCATATTCAACTTCTAATTGAATTGACGTTGTGTCTGCATCCTCGAGTATTGGAATAATACGATCTACAGTAGGAGGATCATCTTCTTGATAGAAACCATGTGTCATATCAGGTATCAGCTCATTTTCTCCTACTATCGGATCAATTTTTCCTCTACCTTTTGTCTTACAGACTACACGCCAATCCGCTCTATCTTTATTTCGAGCCGGATATTTCGCGTAATATACTTGTTCGGCTTGTGATGCCAATATAAAAGGCTCATTTGCTGCCAATTTCGATTTATAATTAACCTCAACAAGTTTGTATTTTGGATGAACTTTCATGCCCCTTTCTGTTGTATCGAACCAATGACATCTAAATAGGATCACTGATTTTAAGCCGAAGTAGTGCAACTCTATCACTTCTTCCACCAGTCCATAAAAATCCATATCACATTCAACATAGGTTGTCCCTTTCACGCACACCCCAGCATTCATCGTCTTCTTTGTAAATGAATATTCAACCGTGTGAAATTTATACCCGTTAACAAAATATCCGCTATAGCACGACACAAGTCGCGACGGTCCACTAACAAACTCAAATATTCTTTCATCTATTTCAGCTCTGTGATCTTTGCCGTAAGTCTGAATCCAAGTAGGGAAATCACGATTCCGTAATCTCTCCAATTCTTGATCGTTGTGAATAGAGTATTTTTGCACCATCTCAATGTCAAATATTTCAATGAATTGTTCAATCTCTGGACAATTGAGTAATACATACAAGTGTGCCAAATGATACTCTTCCTCGCTTAAGTGTCGAGATGGACGAGAACCAAAAGCACGGCCAGAGTGATAAAATATATTTAAACGTCCATCTGAATGTCGAACACCCCCGTCGTCGTTACGTGGAAGACGATCAAATCTTGTCTGTACTGTCGATTCAAAGTAAAATGAGCAGAATGTTGAAATTTCTTGGATGATATACGATTCAGATATTGATCCTTCAACAGCTGCGGTGTTCTTTACTTTTTTCTTCAGACGATTCATGTATCTTTCAAATAAGTACATCCACCGATATTGAACGGGGCCACCAACTCGTGCCTCGTATGCCAAGTGTATCGGTAGATGCTCCATCGAGTCAAAAAATGCAGGAGGGAAAAACTGCACCAGCTTGCATATGATTTCAACAATATTATTTTCAAGTGTTGACATATCTTCGACTCGAAGGACATTTGCACAGATGTTTCTAAAAAACATACTTAATTAAGTCAACGGACCCCAAATATTATCAGGTAGAAGATCTCGAAATGCGATCGGAAGTAATCTCTGCATGAATACATGACAATCATGGCTCTTCATCCCAGATATTTTGCAATCATCGACGTTCACACATCGAGATAAGTTTGAAGCATATCCATCGGGTAATCTGAGTTCTTTTACCCATTGACAAACATCTTTGATCTGTTGTTTATTTAACATATATAGGGCCTTCGGTTTCAGATATCGTCCGTTGACCTCTTGTAACTCCAACTCTGGTCTTTTACAAAGTATTTTCAGATCATGTCGGGCTTTGACATTATCTTTAGTTTTTCCAGAAATATCCATCAAAGTGTTGAAAATATTATCAAACACATTTTTTTTAATGTGCATGACATCTAAATTATGTCGAATCAATAATGAACTCCAATAGGGCAATTCCCAAAAGATACTTTTTTTCACCCAGTTGTGTGTTTGGCCAAAACCTGACACTCTTTCATTGCGACCAAATACTATATCTGGAAGTGCTGAAACACGTGCTAACATTTGTTCACCAGACAACATCGGCGGTGGCCCATCTCTTTCGACTCTGCCCTTAGTAAGTTTATTACGATTCCTTCGATACTGATGATTAACCGGTAGGAATCGACGATGACAATCAAAGAATGAGATTTTTTGTCCGTTCTGAAGACTGATTGATTTAGAGTGTTCCATACAATACGGACAAGAGAGTCGGCCGTGAGTGCTCCTACCCGACAACATGCCGTACGCCGGGAAATCATTGATTGTCCACATGCCGTGAGTACAAGCAATATTTTTCTTTTATAGTTTAGTTAACAATTGTATTCAGATTCTCTTGTATTGGCCGTGTTTTCTCCTCCTTCTAATAAAATCAAGTGCCCTCTTCTCCCTGTGGAGTAGGCCCGGTACCCCGCTAGGCCGAACCACGTAAATTTTAGTGTTCTTTGTGTTTTCTGGTTTATTCATTTTGGTATTTTTCCTTTTGGCATTTTGGAATATGAAATTGAGTGTTTTCTTTTGTTACTTAATTAATTATGATGCATATGTTTGAGCATGGGGTTAAACTGGGTTGAGCCGGGTTCGCGGGTTTGGATCCGGGCTTGAGGTGGATGCGGTTTAGCTAAGGGGTAGGGTTGTAAATGAGGTGTTGGGAGGGGATTATAACCCCCCCCCCTCCCCCGCTCTTTGAGCTGTGCTGGTCCCCTTGGAGTTGCATTAGTCTTTTGAAGAAAAAGGGGAGCTGAGCTGCCCCCTCTTGGAGCCGCCGCCGCCGCTTGTGTGCCAGAATTCGGAGGCCACCGTTCGGGAATTTTCTTCTCCTTTCTCCTAACATGTAAGTGGTTTCTTCCTTCCTTTCCCTTCTTTTCTTTCTTGTTTTCTTGAGCCGCCTCTTGAAATTGAGAATTCTTGTTATTTTCCGTTTCTATAGACGTGGGTGCTATTTTTCTTGTGTTGCCATGAAAAAGGAGGCCCGAGGATCCCCATTGTGGTGCGGCGGCCCTAGGATTGTCCTCGGGGTGCTCGGCCAAGTTGGGAAAGGAGGCGCCCTCAAGGTGTTTGTGAACTTACCTAAGAGAGCATGTTTATGTTGATGAGTTTTAGATCCCTTGATTTGAATCTTTGCTATGTTCTCATGTTGTTGAATTATGTTTGATGTCAAAATTATGAATCTCAGCATGTTGAATCTAAGATTTCGTATGAAATGTTTATATCTTGATGGCATGAGATATATTCTTGATTGTTATTTAAATTGTGAAAGTATGAATCTTGATGTTGATGAAAGAACTTGATGCATACTAACTATGTTTAGATCATAGGCCTTTGATTTAATAATCGTTGTATATGATGGATGTAATCTGGTTTAGCAATAAAATATTTTGGAATGATTATTGCTGTTATTTTCAGTTTAAATAATTAAGCAAGCTGGAATTTAGTCTTGTTAAAATTTCATGCTGGATTATTGTTAATGATGCTGAGATTTGAATTTGCTATTGTGATTCGTAGTGATTATCGAACATGATCGTGCAACCTATCATTTTAACCAAAAAATATAGTCTGGAACCATATGACACTCTTGAAACCAAAGTCGGCTTGTTCAAACCAGAATCAAGCTCAAAGAATAGCCTGAAGTTTTAAATTCTAGAAATAAAACCTAATTGCAGGAATTAAATATTTATTTGCAGAATTAAAAATTAAAAATTTAAGGGGCAGAATAAAATAGCTAAGAGACAACAAAATATAAATTGATGAAGTAAAACCCTATGGGTAGATGATGTTGCAGGCCTAAGACGCCGGGAACGGGTATATGTTGATGAGACGATTTCAAGAAAGGATGTTCTTATGACACTATTTCTACACTTGACTTGGGTCATGCTTTGGCGTTGTTTCTCTCATGAATGGTGGAGAGGCTCGGATAGGAGCTGGACTGGTGGCCTAGGTCCGGAAGGTTGGATGAGCGAATCCCAACCTGTGATTTATTATTTTCGGTTGGATGGGCGAATCCCAACCGTTATTCAATTTCTTAGGTTGGATGGGTGAATCCCAACCTTAATATTATTTCTAGTTGGATAGGCGAATCCTGGCCCGGTTGGATGGGCGAATCCCAACTGTTACACTCTTATTCACTATTGTGTGGTTTGGTTGCCTTAGGGCATGTGTAGGTCGAGTGGCCTTTTGTGTATTCACTATTATGTAAATGGGATGCCTTTGGGCATGTGTTGGCCAAGTGGCCTGATGGGTAGCCATACTACTAGACTTGCATTTCCTGCATGTGGCAGACACATTCACTTTATTATGTGGTTGGTTTGTGGTGGGGGTTGATAGAGCCGCTCACTGAGTTCCTTTGGACTCACCCTTGTTTTATTTTTATTTTTTACAAAGCCTGACCAGTGAGGTAGGGGCTGGAGCACTTGGCGCAGCTAGAGGGCAGAGGAGTACCATTGATCTCATAGCAGTCAGAGTTTAGGGGTCGTAGTCGAATCTTGTTAGTGGTAGATCATGCACTTGATGTATTTAGCTTATTTGGAGTTGTAGTCCTTTAGGACAGCCAGTTGTGTTCATTTGAGATTATGTTTTCTTTTTTTTTAAAAAAACTATTAAACCTTAATTGTTTGTTTGGACGTTACCTTGTTGTTAGGCTTCTTTTTTTCTAAAAAAAAAATGAAAACTTTATTTCGATTTCTGAAATGGACATGTTATTTATATATATTTTTGATTTTTCGCTATGTTTCATTTTGAGTTGACATGTGCATTGGATAGGCTGTGGGGTATAAGCACGTATACCTTGGCTGGTCACGTAACCCTAGGATTAGGCGTGACAGAATCCTTGACCACAACGCCACTACTTTAAACCTCAGAGCCCTTAGAATGATCAGAACTCAGTTTCTCGCCAATCTACAAGAGCGCGCTTGCAACAATGAGCCAAGCTGCACTCAAGAAAACCATTGACTCGGGTATCCACTACTAGGATTTATCGCCATATGCAGACTTGGTCGCAAGACCTCCCATGACTCGAGAGTTGAGGGGCAAAGAGGGGGGAGATGAGAGCCCCGACTTTGCAAACCTAGAAACATGGACAAGATCCCTGCTAGCCAAGAGGACAACTCGCATATCCGTATAGCACCTCCCCCAGCGCGCAACGACAAAGACCACTTTGCCATAAGCCCGGCACGTGGTAAGGACCTACAACAGGAACCCCACCTCCTTCCTTCCTTCTCGCTATGTTCTCTGCCATGACAACAGGAACATCAAGCTCTAGCATTGGCAGGAGTGTTAAATCGACCATTAGCGCATACCCATAAATGACAACCTTGCAGACTCGAAAGACTATCTCTGCCATCACAGAAACGCCCGTAGGCGTAGACACCACAAGGGGAAATTCAACCACAAAAGATATCCCTGATAACTTAGCAGCAAACAAGGCAGACACAAAAGAGTCTGTAGCACCTGAATTAAATAAGACATAAGCAATGACAGACCCAATAATAATAATACCTGACACCACTGCCCTGGACGCCTCAGTGCCCTCTTGGTTCATAGTAAACACCCGTGCAACATGTCTCTCTGAACCACCAGCTCGCTAGCATCCTTCCTGAGTCTGACCCCTCTGTGCTATAGAACCCACTTACATCGGTGCCTTTCCTCTGGTCTGACCAGGTTGCTGACTGCCCTTATTGGAAAAATCCTTTCTGAAGTGCCCAGACTGCTCACAGCTGGCTTGGAGAGAGGGAGAGAGAGGAAGAAGAGGGCGGCTCGACTTGCTCCTCTTGGCTTGGCTCCAAGGGGAAAGAAGAGAGGAAGAGGGGAGGAAGAGGAGGGTGGCTCGACTAGCTTGGCTTCACAAGCAGTAGCTCCAAGGGGAAGAGGGGAGTCGGCTGCTGGCTTGGCGGTTGGCGGCTAGCCCTCCTCTCTCAAAACATGGGGAGGGGTTTTTATATCTCTTCCTCAATCCTAACCCTTCTAACTTAAGCCCAAACCCGCATCCACTTAGGCCAAGTCCAACCCGCTAACTCGATAGACTTAATTAAATTAATTAGGCTTGATTAAACACAAAATTAAATGATAAGCATTTTAACTAATTCACCCATATGAGCATAACTAATAATTATACACACACCACAACAATTAAAATAATTTCAACCACTCAAGCCTAATTCCACAAATTCAAAAATTTATATCCTACTTACCCGAGCTCGCAAGCTCGCTCCGGACCATGAGTCGACTCGGCTTGACCACGAACTAGTTCGATAGGCTTGCAAACACACACAAAACGAAAATAATGAATTAAATATATAGGATATTACAGAGATCCTTGATGGCCACATAATTCACATGCGCCTGAACCCATAGTCGTACACCGGCCCATGTCTCATTATATAACATCATATCCATTCTCAAATATATAAACAAGCAGTAAATAGTTTCCCATGAACATCGAATTAATCCTAATCATGCGTTATGCCTAATATAAACAATTTAAATGTCTCACATAGCGATGTAATAAATAACAGTAAAATACTAAGATAAATGTCATAGCTTCCTACATGCAATCATTCTCCTATCGTCATAACCACCTCTCCAAAGGGCCGACCGCAAGGCCTTAGGAATTTCCTCAAAGAAAACCCACCCCTTACTCAATTTCATCTCCTATAGTTTGGTTTCCCTGCAATGTCAAGTTAGGGAAGGGCGTGCTCTAGGTGTACCTAGGTTCATAAATTCTCCATTTCATGTTCCTACACCTCGCCACACCCAACCGAGTTCAAATAAACCTTGAGGACAGAAGGAATCATCTAAAAGTAATATATTTCCTATAAGAACAGCATGTTTGCACCTAAAGTAATGTATTTTCTAATAGGGCAATAGGGTAGCATGTAAAAATATCTAAAGTGATGTGTTTTCTGTGCGGACAACATGTTTATACATCTAAAATGATGTGTTTGTTATATGAACAGTGTGTATGTACCTCATGAGCTTATGTTTTCTAAGGAAAATAAGAACAATTTACAATAAAACAGTAAAAAAATAAGACGGGGAGATGGTCCATTGCCAGTAGAGAAACAAGGGATGCAATTGGATGTCAAATAAATTACCAACAAGAAAGTCCTAGCATTAGATAATGCCAAAAGAAATAGGGAAACATATAAAAGCTATTTGCACAAAATGAATGGTACGAATTGGGTTATATTGTTGCTGGAGGTAGTACGAATTTTAACTAGTGTGTCCAATCCAAATAGGAAACTATTTTCAGCAGAGGTTGCATCTCATTCATCAAGCAGACAAAGTCAATATACTTTGCAAAAGGTAAAGTGGACTTTGTCAAAAACATGACAATATGTATCATCCAATAACGTGCAAAGGAATATAAAATGCCAAGAGTGCGCACACCCCAAATCTGATCATCGCCCATGCGGCAACACCAAAAGAAATCCAACAACATGTAAATTATGCAATGACAATGTACGATTCATGATTAATCAACACCGAAGAGAAACCATCCTCAAAATCCTTGAAAAGAAGCCCCAAGAGGGGAGGGGCGGCTTGGGTAGAAAATAGGAAAGAGAATGCTCAAAACCACTCATAGATTGAAGGAAATAGAAGGGAAGAACAGTGATTGGAATCCCCCGACGATAATCTCTGACGAGCTCCACAAATATGGCCACCGTCGCCGCTGCCTTCATGAGTGTTGTGCGGCGCCCCCAGCCTTACAGCCCAATTTATAAGTTGGGATTTAATTTAAGCCCAAATTATTCTTTTGCCCTTTACTTATAATCTGACTAACTAAACTCGTTAAAAATCTATTTTAAATCCAATTCGAGTTCCGATCAAACCGTTGAACTCATCTCGGGGTCTACTTTCACCATGACCAGACAAACTATAGAAATAACATAAATAAAATTTCTTTTTCTTTTTTCTTTTTTTTTTCTAAGTTAACGACTTACCAAATTTCATCTTGGAAACTCTGCAAATTCGCTTTTCTACTAAAAACCAAAATAAATTTAATCAATTTTTTTGTTATAACATTGCAGCATATTATTTGGTTGTCCGTAACTAGAGTTGCAACTTCTATTTGCAAGCGTTTGGTTGGCTGCAACTAAAAGTTGCAATTATACTTACAACTAGCATATGCATATCTAGGTCTAATAATTTTGGTTCAGCCTGATAGCCTGACACAATAAAATTATGCTCGAACCACCCGTTATCGTGCCTCAAGCTATTATCGGTCCAGCCCAATAAGGCCCGAACAAATATCGGGTCAGGCCGGGCCTACACTGTGTAGGCTCAGCCTGACCCGATAGCCAGATAATAATTTTACTCATTATCATACTAACGGGCCCGATAGCCCAGTTCCAATTGTTCGATTTGGGCCTAATAGCCTGATTTTGATTTTTTTTTTCTTATCGTGCTAACGGGCCAGGCTGGCCTATTTACTATTCGGGTCGTGCCAGGTCGGGCATGAGTTTTGTTCGGGCCGGGCCAAGTCGGCCTGATATCACTGACCTAGCACGAATTGTCGAGTTCAATAGGAGTTCAACATAATTTAGAAGGACACAACAAGCAAATAGAGGAAAATTGGTAAATGTCATTTTTCCCAACAATAATTAATCAACTACAACGAAATCGATCCAACTCAGAACAATATTATTTTATACTCTAAATCACCATTTAGTTTAGTACAATACTATTTTATATTATTTAATTATTTATCATGTCACACCCCAATTTCACACTAGTGTGACCGGCCAAGATATACAAGTATACCCCAAAGCTTAACTCAACCGCAAACGACAGAGACAAACCAAACTTTTATTTCAAACTCCCCAACTAACAAAATGTTATAAACTAAACAATTCCATCCTTTGTTAAAGAAAGCGCGGAAACATGAATTTCCAACCGAAACAAACTTTAAAGAGTGTTTGAAACAATAAATGAAATAAAGAACAATAAGTCTCGATACGGGTCTCTCTTTAAACCTGACCACTATCCTAACTCTAACTTCGACTTGTCACGAGGTCTGCCTCGGACCTGCTGCTCCCAACTGTGCTACTCAGACACTCCTGTGTTACTACTTAAAAATTAATATTATTTTGATGAAAAATATTTAAATTTAAAATTATGAATTTTTTTTGATGAAAAATATTTTTTAACCACAATAAATCTTTTATATTTTAAAAAAACATTTCATTAATTATTTTTTTTAACTATAAAGCTATTATGGACTTTGGGCAAAAGTCTTTAACTTACTAGAGACTTGTGTCCAAAGCCTACAAAACTAATTTTTAATTAAAAATAGTTAAATATTTTTTGTCCAAAATATTTTGATAGACTCTAGCAAATCTTTTATATCACATATATATTTTTTGTGAATAATATTTTTTATAATTATAAAATTATTATAACTCATTAGAGACTTTTGTGCAAAGTCTATAATAGTTTCATAATTTTTAAAAAACAATATTTGAACTCATGAAATAATTTTTTAGTGATACAAAAGAGGTACTATGATCCAAAAAAATATTTTACATCAAAATATTTCATAATTTTTAATTTATTTAAATCTATAGACTTTGTGCAAAAATCTTTAATACATTAGAGAGTTTGAAAATATATTTTTATACTCTAATATCTCATTTTTATCATAAAAATATTATTTTTTGGAAGACAAATAAATATTCTATACTAACACATATGATACCTACACAATGAGTCAAATACAAGACAAAAAATCTACATCTAAATAGTTCACAATGTAGCCAGTAATTTTCACAGGGATAATATAATCCGACTCGTCGACCATCTTCATATTATACTAACTAGTCGAGAGCCCGCGCGTTGCGCATATATATATAAATATAAATTTATTTTGCTAACCATGAATAATCAAATAAATTTATATAGTATAAATTTATTAATTTTGTAATATTGTATATAATATTTTATTTGAATAGATATACTCGTGCGTCGCACAATTATATATGTATATAATTAAATTATAAAATTGTAATAAAAAATATTTTAAATTAAATTTTATTTTTCAACAATAATATTCATATCTAAATAATTAAGAGTAATAATAAATATCACATATATGAAAATTTATAAGTGTAGATAAAATAGTAAATATTAGTTTAATATAATTTATATAATTGTAAAAGAAAATGTTATATCTGTAAATTTTATATAATTTAATTTAGTTATTTTCAGCCGGACGATGTGGATGCGCATCGAAGCGGGTCGGAAGAAGTGTCGGAAATGTGAATTAAGGTGAGGCCTTTGCGCGTGTTTAGTGATTTGTTTTATTTATTTTTATTTTAGGTTTCGAATTAATTGTCGAGTCGAGTCCGACGATTCGATCGGAATCTAATTTGGGCAAGTGTGGGTTGAGTTGGGTAGAAGCCGCAGTTGGGTTAAGTGAGGGGTAGAATCGTAAAAATAAAATAAAATAAATTAAAATAAGATTATATATATATATAGGTGTAAAAAAAGAAAAAAAAAAAGAAAAAAAAAAGGGGGGGGGTTTAATTGGGTGTGCGGTTGCTACAGCCGCACACACCCGAAGTTAAAAAAAAAAAAAAAGAGGCGAACAGAGAGGCGGCGACAGAGGGCGACGGAGGAGGTTTTGGAAGGAGGGATTGCCGCCGGGGGTGTTGCCGTCGCCGGTGATCGTCGACTCAAGGACTTTAGGAAGTATCTTCCCCTTCGATTTCCCTACCGGTGAGTGGTTGTTCTTGCCTAGATTGAGACCGTTTTCTCTCCTTGGCCGCTCCTCACCAAGAGGGAAAAATTTGAAAATTTCTTAATTGATTTGATATTGATTTCTTTTCGAGGGGTCTCTCTTGAATTTAAATGTGTTATCGTTTAATTGAGTGTCATAGGAACTAAAAAATAAAAAAAAACTAGAAGGAAATATCCTTCCTTTTTGCAGCCGTCCACTGCAGGAGGAAAGAAATTGAGAAATTCTTTATGGAATCGTGTTTCTTCTTGATTGAAATAGGTGACATGGATTGAGAAGGGAATTAGAAATCCCTAGGTTGAATTGTTGACCAAAAGTTCACTTCCACCTCTTTATCTAAGAAGACCTTTTGGCCGGTTGCAGTTTGAATTGTTGACTCATGTTGTTGTGTCAATGATCCAATATTGCATTATGTGGGAGGAATTGGACATAAACATTTCAATCTTTGATCTTGTAGTTCAGCAATAAATTTCTACATACTATGCTTCATATAGTATATGAATGATATGATTGCCATGAAGGATATGAACGATGTACAGAAGATACTTGTTAGATGGTTTGATATTCTGATTTTTCTTTCCCATTTCCTTTACTGTTGATACATGATGAGCATAACTTTGGACGCTGAAATCTTGATGCTGAAATTATCTCTTATGTGCAAAAATTAATTAGGGTTGTTGAATTTAATCGTGGTAGGTTGAAATTGTCATTCTGGGTTGAGATCATATTTCCTTGCTAGGAATACTTATTGTATAATGGAAATTAATATGTTTTACGTTGTAAATTCAGAGGTTGGTCCGAAGCACGATTGATATACTTGTGTGTGACATATGTAGTAACACTATCCCTCTATGTTTGAGCCATCATTTTACTTGAGCGAAATGCAAGTTAGACATGCTGGGGAGATAAGCTCATGTGGGGATACTCGTATGCACCCAGTTTTGAGGTGTATCCATCTAGAATGGTTTTATATTCACTATGTTTACTATTATGATATATTGTGGCGTAGAAATACTGGTTTATATTAAATGCTTATGGTGTTGATGCATTTATTTATTTATTTATTTTATTGTACATGTTTGTGTATGTGAATGAGATGGGGGTTCAGTTGGGCTGATCAGCAGAGGAAGGGTGGACCGGGAAGCTCGTCAGCGAGCCACACTGACGACCGACCCGGAGTGGCTCTGGTTGGAGGGTTTTCCCAACCAATTGGGGTTACCGACGCTAGAGGGCCTACCTAGCTCGGGAACCATGGGCGGGAAGCTCACTAGACATGTTCTAGTGACCGACTCGTATTAATTGAGTTATGTTTTGGATTTATATAAATAAAATATTCAATTCTGCGTTAAGAACTTATTCATTATATTATTATATAACTGTCAACTGTGGACAGTGGTGGGCTCAGGACCGAGCCACTCACTAAGTCCAATATGGACTTACCTTCTCTTTTTGTTTGTTGTCTTTTGTAGCACCAGGTCAGAACCAGTAGTAGCACTGGAATGCCAAAGTAGCGCAGCTGGGAGCGACAGGTTCAGGGCCGAACTCGTGACAAGTCGAAGTTAGAGTTAGGATAGTAGTCAAGTTTAAAGAGAGTCATGTATCGAGACTTATTGTTCTTTATTTCATTCGTGGTTTCTTTATTTCATTTATGGTTTCAAACATTCTTTAAAGTTTGTTTCGGGTGAACGTTCATGTTTCTGTGTTTTATTTAACAAAGGATGAAATTGTTTTGTTTATAACCTTTTGTTAGTGGTTGGAGTTGAAATAAAAAGTTTGGTTTATCTCTATGGTTTGTGATTTGAGTTAGGCTTCGGGGTATGCTTGTATACCCTGGCCGGTCACACCATTGTGAAATTGGGGTGTGACAAAGTGGTATCAGAGCCAAGTTTAGGTCTTGACTTCGACAATAGGACATTGATACTATATGGACATTGCTAGCATGTTGGTATACAATGTGTCCTAGTCACGAGAACGGGCGACTGAGCTTGCGCACCAGCGGCGGTATGTATGGTTATTTAATAATTGTAATTTAAAATGCTTAAAGTGATTATTGCATGTTTTCTTGGTAATATGACAATGCCATGTGAGTGGATTCTCCACTCATTCTTCCATGGATTAGCTTTTACATTGTCATGATTAATGTTGAATAAGCTTGCATGAATCTGAAATTTTTCCTCTACTTGTGGCTTATTTACTTGTTGTTAACGATATGGATGTGTTAGGAAGGGGAGAAGAAGGTTCTGAGGAAGGATTGGTTGTGGTAGCCCTTGGGAAGGGTTGCCCTTAAATTTTTGGGTGGACGGCTGTTGGAGAAAGAGGGGTTGCCGCATTTGAAATGTTTTCCCCATGGTTGTAGATTGATTTTTCCCCTTTATTGGATATTCTGGAAGAGGAATTGTGTTTGATTCATAAGGTTTAGTTTAGGGCAGTCCTATACCCTTAAGGGCCCAAACCTGATTTTCCGTTCATGTTATATATTTAATTATCAAATCCATGTCTACAATTTGAAACTTCCTTGATCAAAAGGTCTATGAGAAACAATTTAGCTGACTTCAGAATAATTAGGGGAAGGTAGATTTCATATCATGATAGTTTCAGACTACAATAATATTCTCTGCAATTAATTTCAATATGGCATGCGAGAATGTCACAAGAGTATTATAGTACACTGATAGCATTCATTATAGGAAGCCTGAAATTTTTATTAGTCAAATTGCTTTGGTTTTTGGTGAGCTAGTTTATATTTCATAACCTACCATCGTGTATAGTGGAGGTGCAAATAGGAGTTATAACCTTGGTTCTTAAGTTTAAACTAATAGTTATTGTTCATACATCTTGGATGGTGCAAGAGGAGATTGATTTCTCATTAGGTCATAATTGTTGAGCACATGTATTCTCAAGTCCTAGTCCCAATCAAACTTATTTTTGGTGAAACAAATTAATTAATCATAGGTCTATATTATCTGCTTATTTGCATCTAAAGTATAGAAATATGCTTTTGGTCTGATTGTGGTATTAAATAAGTGGTAATTGTGATTCTAAGTTACACCATGTTGATGCAAGCCAATGAGCTTTGCTTTTCAAATGTTGCGTTTTAGTCATTATAGATGCAAACATACGTGAATTGGCAGAAAATATTCATGTGATAGTTACCTTAAGTCATTGTGTTTGTTATTGTCATTGATGATGATGACAACGATTATGATGATACTATTTATATTATGTTAAGGCTAGATAGATGATTTGCTGATGGTCGTGTCATAGCTTTCTCAACTATGATAAATGATCATATCACTCGAGATTCTTTGTTATTCTACTTCTACAGCATGCAGGTTGTGAACTTGTGATGCTGATATTTTAGTCCCCAATGTTGTGTTGGAGTTGTGTGAGAAATAGTGATTCAATTATGTCTCCAAGTAGAACGCCTGATGGAGATATGGAAACTCCAGGTAGCACAACTACTAGACGTGAGACATCTGGTTGTGTTTGGGGCATTGGTCCAAAAATTTAAGCGCCTATCCCCAGGAAAAAGGGTAATTTGGTGGCTGAACTAGATGAAGTACTTCACCCCAACCTCACCTTTTTGTTAATCCTAGCTGGCCAATGACTAGATCAAAGTTAAGGACATGCAAAATTTGGACTGACCTAACTAGAACAATGATTCTAGGTGTTTAAGACAACCACCTCATTATATGATAAGGAAGATATCTCATCAACAGTTTGATCCTGGACCGTATGGGAATATGAACCAAGATGACATACAGGACCAAAGTGGGATGCTGAGCCCATCTGGGATCTTGAAAATCCTATTGAATTGCATGGGCCAAGCAACGACATTGAACTAGGATCAAAGCAGGATCATATTTCAAGCTGGGGGGATAAGTGGGTTGTCATACTAGGCAAGTTTCTTAATGTGTTAGTGTGCAACCATTCATGCAAAACTATCCAGAGATTGAGTTCTCAGGTGGTGGCTCCAAATGCTATACGTGATGATAAAAGTCTAAATTTGTTGTTAGTTGATGGAAGCGAAAGAGTGTGGTTGTTATTATTTCTTATTGCTTTGAGTTTGATAGGCATATTTATATCTCTGCCTTACGTGGACTATGTCGTCAATGCATGCAAGCCTATTGAGTTTTTCTCTCTGATTCTGTTTTTTTGTTTCAGAGTGACTTAAATTATATTTTTAACACTTAAAACTGAGTTTGGGATGGCTTGGGATAGTAGAGTACATAGTCGATAGTTTAATTAGGATTGTGGAAGGGTCCGAGGGTTGGGGGTACCCATGTGTGCACTCGAGGTCATTTAGTATTGTTAATATGTGTTAGCTTTATAGCGATAAATAAATGTATGGTTGACTTTCATGGCATGACCTATAGGGATGATGTGTTCATTCTCTTGACATATATGTTTCTATTTTAACTTTGATTCTCTTTTTATCTATAGTATGCTTGGTTTAATTAATGCAGAAATATGTGAAATTGTTCACCTTCATTAGCTATATTTAAACCTATAGATAGCTACTGCAGTAGCATGTTTCCTTTTATTAGAAACATTGATTAAATTCCTAAGCTTCATGTACTTAGATTAGCATATGAAGTATTGATTAGTACGTAGTTACTCAATTGACTATGGTCTTGTCTCAATCTACATATGAAGAGTACCATATGTATGTAGGATTAGTTTGTTAAAGTGGAGATGATTCTGTAATTAATTCCTAATTAAGTTATAGGTGTACTTACAAAAGTGTACATTGAGTTAAATGATAACTGTTGGTATATTCTCAGTAGTTGGGTTGCAAATGAAGGAAAGAATGCTGATCTTCCTAATTGATGCATGATTAAACATTCAAAAAAAAAAAAAAAAAAAAAAAGCCTTATGTTTTTAGCCATGATTTATTGATTAAGTTAAAGAAAGAAAAAAAAAGAAAGAGTTTTCTTTGTTACGTGGACCTTTGATTGATGAGATATTGAATAAGATGATCAATGATATGACTGATACACATTTATATACTATATATAAGCTTGAGGTTATAACTTGTAAATGGTTAAAATTACATTTAAAGTGTATGATAGTTCATGAATGGGTTTGGTGGTACTACTGTTTGAATGTTCTGAGTGAAGAATGAGAAGTATTTGTGTCATATCATGTATGAGGTAACTAAGCTGTATATATATATCATAGCACTGGATTCTGTTGGATTTGGTGGTAACGCTGAAGGTATATATTTAGGAATAGGAGGGAGTGCAATTAGTGCTCTAAGTTAGCATGTTTTCTTTACTATCAGTGAGAGTGTAAATGGAGGATTGAAATCTAGAAATTTAATAGTGTAATATATACATTTTTGAGCCGTGAGATAGTGGAGGGCAGGCGTGTACATTTAATCCATTGCGATTATGCTTGGTAGGCCTGTGGTTATATTGTACAAGAACCAAGGGTGAAATGGGGACAAGGAGGATGTCCAATGGATTTAGAAATAGAATCGTGGTGTCAAGTGAGACAGAGATTAGGTGTCGCGCAAAATGTGTAGCTAATTCTTGTTCGAGTTCGATGGTATGATGAATTTATAGCTTATCCTAAAATTCGAGGACGAATTTTCTTTAAGGGGGGAAGATTCTTATATCCGTAAATTTTATATAATTTAATTTAGTTATTTTCAGCCGGACGATGTGGATGCGCATCGAAGCGGGTCGGAAGAAGTGTCGGAAATGTGAATTAAGGTGAGGCCTTTGCGCGTGTTTAGTGATTTGTTTTATTTATTTTTATTTTAGGTTTCGAATTAATTGTCGAGTCGAGTCCGACGATTCGATCGGAATCTAATTTGGGCAAGTGTGGGTTGAGTTGGGTAGAAGCCGCAGTTGGGTTAAGTGAGGGGTAGAATCGTAAAAATAAAATAAAATAAATTAAAATAAGATTTTATATATATATATATATATATATATAGGTGTAAAAAAAAGAAAAAAAAAAAAGAAAAGAAAAAAAAGAAGGGGTTTAATTGGGTGTGCGGTTGCTACAGCCGCACACACCCGAAGTTAAAAAAAAGAAGAAGAGGCGAACAGAGAGGCGGCGACAGAGGGCGACGGAGGAGGTTTTGGAAGGAGGGATTGCCGCCGGGGGTGTTGCCGTCGCCGGTGATCGTCGACTCAAGGACTTTAGGAAGCATCTTCCCCTTCGATTTCCCTACCGGTGAGTGGTTGTTCTTGCCTAGATTGAGACCGTTTTCTCTCCTTGGCCGCTCCTCACCAAGAGGGAAAAATTTGAAAATTTCTTAATTGATTTGATATTGATTTCTTTTCGAGGGGTCTCTCTTGAATTTAAATGTGTTATCGTTTAATTGAGTGTCATAGGAACTAAAAAAAAAAAAAAACCTAGAAGGAAATATCCTTCCTTTTTGCAGCCGTCCACTGCAGGAGGAAAGAAATTGAGAAATTCTTTATGGAATCGTGTTTCTTCTTGATTGAAATAGGTGACATGGATTGAGAAGGGAATTAGAAATCCCTAGGTTGAATTGTTGACCAAAAGTTCACTTCCACCTCTTTATCTAAGAAGACCTTTTGGCCGGTTGCAGTTTGAATTGTTGACTCATGTTGTTGTGTCAATGATCCAATATTGCATTATGTGGGAGGAATTGGACATAATCATTTCAATCTTTGATCTTGTAGTTCAGCAATAAATTTCTACATACTATGCTTCATATAGTATATGAATGATATGATTGCCATGAAGGATATGAACGATGTACAGAAGATACTTGTTAGATGGTTTGATATTCTGATTTTTCTTTCCCATTTCCTTTACTGTTGATACATGATGAGCATAACTTTGGACGCTGAAATCTTGATGCTGAAATTATCTCTTATGTGCAAAAATTAATTAGGGTTGTTGAATTTAATCGTGGTAGGTTGAAATTGTCATTCTGGGTTGAGATCATATTTCCATGCTAGGAATACTTATTGTATAATGGAAATTAATATGTTTTACGTTGTAAATTCAGAGGTTGGTCCGAAGCACGATTGATATACTTGTGTGTGACATATGTAGTAACACTATCCCTCTATGTTTGAGCCATCATTTTACTTGAGCGAAATGCAAGTTAGACATGCTGGGGAGATAAGCTCATGTGGGGATACTCGTATGCACCCAGTTTTGAGGTGTATCCATCTAGAATGGTTTTATATTCACTATGTTTACTATTATGATATATTGTGGCGTAGAAATACTGGTTTATATTAAATGCTTATGGTGTTGATGCATTTATTTATTTATTTATTTTATTGTACATGTTTGTGTATGTGAATGAGATGGGGGTTCAGTTGGGCTGATCAGCAGAGGAAGGGTGGACCGGGAAGCTCGTCAGCGAGCCACACTGACGACCGACCCGGAGTGGCTCTGGTTGGAGGGTTTTCCCAACCAATTGGGGTTACCGACGCTAGAGGGCCTACCTAGCTCGGGAACCATGGGCGGGAAGCTCACTAGACATGTTCTAGTGACCGACTCGTATTAATTGAGTTATGTTTTGGATTTATATAAATAAAATATTCAATTATGCGTTAAGAACTTATTCATTATATTATTATATAACTGTCAACTGTGGACAGTGGTGGGCTCAGGACCGAGCCACTCACTAAGTCCAATATGGACTTACCTTCTCTTTTTGTTTGTTGTCTTTTGTAGCACCAGGTCAGAACCAGTAGTAGCACTGGAATGCCAAAGTAGCGCAGCTGGGAGCGACAGGTAATAATAAATCTCACGTCTAAAAATATATATAAGTGTATACAAATACCTTTTAAATATGATTTTTTTTATTTATTGCAAAAATTCACCAAACAAATTAATATATTCATAACATGTAAAAATAAACTAAAACTCATTGTGATTAACTTTTTTGTTTATATATCAATATTCTAATATTGGTAATTTAATTATTTTTATTCATTTTTTTTCAATTCCACATATTCGTCTTTAATAATTAAACCATTCATTTATTAATTAATAACAATTTGATTGATATTTTTATTTGATATTATTTAATAGTATTAAATAATAAAATTAAAATCTATGGCCAAATATAAAATTAAAAATAACAAAATTATAAAATTATTTTTAGAAAATCTAAAAAAAAAATAGATCCAAATATATAGTAAATAATTAACATTAAAAATTTAAAATAGTATATTCTAAAAATTCAATTGTAAACATTTATTTTACTACTTAATTTAAACTAATTTTTTGTTATAAATTTTAAATCCTATATAAAAGTAGATGTAAACTAAACAAATAAAGTGGAATAAGTGTAGATAACTAAATTAAAAATAAGATATTTTAAAATATATAATTTTTCTGTAAAATTAAAAAAAATATAAAAAACAAATTTTTTTATATTAGAATATATTTTCAACAATAATTTAGTAAATACATAATTATTAACAACAAATAAATAAAAGAAATATATAAAAATAGTGTAAAATTATAATCGTAAATGAATAAAATGTTAATAAGATGTAAATATAGAATCAATGTTAGTATCATTTAGAGATAAAAAATTTAGTTCAATACGTAATAATGCTTCTATATAATTATACACAGTTGCTCAAAATATATTTATTTTTTAGTTAGTAATTTTTTAATAAAACTTCTTATGGCAATGATATTTTACATGAATATATATATATATATATTAAACAACAAAAATATATAAGAAAATAAAAATGAAAAATAGTAACATTTTTACGGATAAAAATCAAATATTATATATATAATATAATAAATTGAAACAAATTAGAAGAAAAAAAAATTAAAATGTCAAATATTATATATATAATATAACAAATTGAAATAAATTAGAAAATAAAAAAATTAAATTATTTTAAACTAAATAAGTTTTAGGTAAAAATAGATTAAAATCTAGATCGATGATAAAGAAAATATCTTCGTCAACACAGAGCTAATATTAAAAAAACAATTTTTTACATTTACAAACTAAAAAAATTAATTTTTTGAACTAAATAAATTTTAGGTGAAAATAGATTAAAACCTCGATTAGTAATAAAAGAAACATCTTCATCAATACAAAGCTAATATAAAAAATAATTTTTTATATTTAAAAATATTTTCAACAATAATTTAGCAAATATATAATTATTTGCACAAATAGATAATAGGTCTAAAAATAAATAAAGAAAATTATATTAAAATAGTGTAATATTATAATCATAAAAGAATAAAATATTAAGATATTTTGACAACAAAAATATATAAGAAAAGAAAAATTACGAATAGTAATATATTTGTGGATAAAAATTAAATATTATATATAATTTAACAAATTGAAATAAATGAGAAACCTATACTAACACATATGATACCTACACAATGTGTCAAATACAAGACAAAAAATCTACATCTAAATAGTTCACATTGTAGCCAGTAATTTTCACAGGGATAATATAATCCGACTCGTCGACCATCTTCATATTATACTAACTAGTCGAGAGCCCGCGCGTTGCGCAAATATATATAAATATAAATTTATTTCGATAACCATGAATAATCAAATAAATTTATATAGTATAAATTTATTAATTTTGTAATATTGTATATAATATTTTATTTGAATAGATATACTCGTGCGTCGCACAATTATATATGTATATAATTAAATTATAAAATTGTTATAAAAAATATTTTAAATTAAATTTTATTTTTCAATAATAATATTCATATCTAAATAATTAAGAGTAATAATAAATATCACATATTTGAAAATTTATAAGTATAGATAAAATAGTAAATATTAGTTTAATATAATCTATATAATTGTAAAAGTAGAAATATATACAAATATCTTTTAAAACATAATTTTTTTTATTTCTTAAATTCACCCAATACATTAATATATTCATAAAATATAAAAAATAAACTAAACTCACTGTAATTAACTTTTTATGTTTAAATATTTCATTTGAATATATATACCCATGTGTTGCACAATTATATATGTATATAATTAATTTGTAAAATTATTATAAAAATTATTTCAAATTAAATTATACTTTTCAATAACAATATTCATGCTTAAATAATTAATAGTAATAATAAATCTCACGTATAAAAAAATATATAAGTTTATACAAATATCTTTTAAATATGATTTTTTTTATTTATTGCAAAAATTCACCAAACAAATTAATATATTCATAAGATGTAAAAATAAACTAAAACTCATTGTGATTAACTTTTATGTTTATATATTGTTATTCTAGTATTGGTAATTTAATTATTTTTATTCATTATTTTTTCAATTTCACATATTCGTCTTTAATAATTAAACCATTCATTTATTAATTAATAACAATTTGATTGATATTTTTATTTGGATATTATTTAATAGTAGTAAATAATAAAATTAAAATCTATGGCCAAATATATAACTAAAAATATTAAAATAATAAAACTATTTTTAGAAAATCTAAAAAATATAAAAAAAATAAAGATCCAAATATATAGTAAATAATTAACATTAAAAATTTAAAATAGTATATTCTAAAAATTCAATTGTAAACATTTATTTCACTAAATTTAAACTAATTTTTTGTTATAATTTTTAAATCCTATATAAAAGTAGAAGTAAACCATACAAATAAAATGAAATAAGTGTAGATAACTAAATTAAAAATAAGATACTTTAAAATATATAACTTTTCTGTAAAATTAAAAAATATATATATATAAAACAATTTTTTCTACATTAGAAAATATTTTGAACAATAATTTAGTAAATATCTAATTATTAACAACAAATACATAAAAGAAATATTTAAAAATAGTGTAAAATTATAATCGTAAATGAATAAAATGTTAATGAGATGTAAATATAGAATCAATGTTAGTATCATTTAGAGAAAAAAAAATTAGTTCAATACATAATAATGATTCTATATAATTATAATTTAGTTCAAAATATATTTATTTTTTAGATAGTAATTTTTTAATAAAACTTCTTATGGCAATGATATTTTACATGAATATATATATATATATATATTCAACAACAAAAATATATAAAAAAATAAAAAATAAAAATAGTAACATTTTTATGGATAAAAATCAAATATTATATATATAATATAATAAATTGAAACAAATTAGAAGAAAAAAATTAAAAAATTAATATATATAATATAAAAAAATTGAAACAAATTAGAAACTAAAAAAATAAATTATTTTAAACTAAATAAGTTTTAGGTAAAAATAGATTAAAACCTAGATCGATGATAAAGAAAATATCTTCGTCAACATAGCTAATATTAAAAAAACAATATTTTACATTTAGAAACTAAAAAATTAATTTTTTGAACTAAATAAATTTTAGGTAAAAATAGATTAAAATCTAGATTAGTAATAAAAGAAACATCTTCATCAATACAAAGCTAATATAAAAAATAGTTTAGAAACTAATAATAAATTAGCAAATATATAATAATTTTTTATATTTAAAAATATTTTCAACAATAATTTAGAAAATATATAATTATTTGCACAAAAAGATAATAGGTCTAATAATAAATAAAGAAAACTATATAAAAACAGTGTAATATTATAATCATAAAAGGATAAAATATTAAGATATTTTGACAACAAAAATAAATAAGAAAAAAAAAATATGAATAGTAATATATTTTTGGATAAAAATTAAATATTATATATAATATAACAAATTGAAATAAATTAGAAACTATAAAAATTAAATTATTTTAAACAACATAAATTTTAGGTTATAATTAATTAAAACCTCAATCAACGATAAAGGAAATATCTTCGTCAACACAAAGCTAATATAAAAAAAACATTTTTTTATATTTGAAAATATTTTCAACGATAGTTAAGTAAATCTATAATTATTGACATCAAAAATATAATAAATATAAGAATAAATAAAGTAAAAAATATATAAAAGGTGTAAAATTATAATCATAAAAGAATAAAATGTTAAAAAATTTCAACAACAATATATAAGAAAAGAGAAACTACGAATAGTAATAATGTAATACCCCAGTTTAGTCCCACATCGGGAGTATGTTGGATGTGGTGTTGGCTTATAAGGCTTGATGAGTGTGCTACTATCAACTTCAGCTTAAGCATTTTAATTGGGCCAATAGGTTGGCCTATGAAATTGATGAGTTAGTTATCCCATCAAGCGGGTTGTAACAAATGGTATCAAAGCAAGACCTAGTTCTAGGCATGGTGAGGGAGCCTATGTGAGAAAGGGCTGCCCAGGTGAAGGGGTGGAGCCACTACTAGGCTAGGCCTCACATGCCGACGACTTGGGTGTGATTCTGGGCTATGTGTTAGACTCGAGTTGGGTCTTGACGAGGACGTCAAGACATAAGTGGGGGAGATTGTAATACCCCGGTTTAGTCCCACATCGGGAGTATGTTTGAACTCACCCGTTGTTATTTGATTTCTGTTTTGTAGAGCCTGACTGGTGAGGTGGGTTGGATACACTTAGCATCGCTGGAGGGTAGAGCAGCCACTGGATCTCATAGCAGTCCTAGTTAGGGTCGAAGTCGAGTCTTTTTGGTAGTTGTCATACACTTGTATTAGCTTGATTTGAAGTTGTAGCTCTGAGGGCATTTATGTTATTTATTTCAAGTTTTATTTGACTGAACTTTTGAACTGTTGAACATAATTGTATTTCCGCATTTTTCTTTACTTCTGAGCTATTAAACTAAACTTGGTGTTGGTTCGCTTTTTCTTTAAAATAAAACTCGTTGTTTTCTTCTGCTACATTATTTGTTTTGGCATGTGCATGGGTAAGGCTTCGAGGTATAGACAAGTATACCCTGGGCGGTCACGTGACCCTGAGTTGGGGAGTGACAACTAGTCGGTTAACTGAAACCAGTGAACTTTTAAGATTGTGGACCGACCCCGAAACCGGAAACCGGTTTTTTCAAAAACATAAACCGAAACCAAAAAATCGATTCGATTAACCGCAAAAACCAGTTCGATTTCAGACTGGTTTTCCGATTAACCAAAAAATTAGTTTTTTTTTCTCACGCCTAATTTAAAGAGAATTTCTAGTGGAGAATTAATTGAGAGATGAAAAATTAATTAATTAATTGATAGATGAAAGGTTGAAGGGGAAATAATTTTTACATTCAATATGGAGAGAACTAATTGAGAGAGTGAGAGAAAAAGGGAGGACATTAATTGTGTGAGAGAGATGATGGTAAGAATTAAAAAAAATAACAATCATTATTAAAAGTTGTGTGAAATAATTAATGGAATTTTAATAGGCACAATAATAAGTTCTTGTAGGATTTCTAGGATTGAATTTAAGTAGAGAATTAATTAATTAATTGAGAGATGAAAGGTTGAAGGAAAAATAATTTTCACCTTCCATGCGGAGAGAATTAATTTAGAGAGTGAGAAAAGAAGGGAGGACATTAATTGTGTGAGAGAGAGAATGAAAAGCATTAAAAAAAATAACAGTCATTATTAAAAAATATGTTAAATAATTAATAGAATTTTAATAGGCACCATAATAAATTTCGATAGTATAAAAAAATTAAAAATCAGTAATAAATTTTAATAAATTTCGGCAGCATAAAAACACATTTGTATTAAAGAGGTAAAAAATAAAAAAAATAAATTTTTTTTATAAAATACCACATCAGCCAACTTTTTTTGTGAAAGTGCCACGTGACAGGCTTGAATCGTGCTTATATATATATTATGTAACATCATTGGAAAACTAAATCAGTCTCTACTGCAGTGCTAGCATCATCTTATCCACCTTGAGAGCAAATCTTATGAGGCCTTCAATATGAAGAAAAAATAAGAAATCAATAAAATATCAAAAATACCACATTAGCCAACTTTCTTTGTGAAAGTGCCACGTGACAGGCTTGAATCTTGCTTTTATATATATATAGACTATGTAACATCATTGGAAAAGTAAATCAGACTCTACTGCAGTGCTAGCATCATCTTATCCATCTTGAGAGCAAATCTTGCGAGGCCTTCAATATGAAGAAAAAACAAAAAATCAGTAAAATATCAATAAAGTTAATGTCACAAAACTTATCTCGAATGCATAATTAATATTGTAAAATTAAATCTCATTTTTCACGAGGATACATTGAATAGTAAATATAGATTATTGATATTGTTTTTTAGATCTGACTTTTGAGCTCTCAAGTTAAATAAAGATTTGTAATGATGAAAATAAAATATAAA
The DNA here is from genome assembly GCA_034359265.1 of Canna indica. Classification (NCBI taxonomy): domain Eukaryota; kingdom Viridiplantae; phylum Streptophyta; class Magnoliopsida; order Zingiberales; family Cannaceae; genus Canna; species Canna indica. The sequence goes on along the minus strand of CP136894.1, from coordinate 9,299,671 downwards.
TAAATAAATTTTTCAATCATATATAAATTCGACTGTACAAAGATATACTAAAAAAGAAAACGTGACAACAAAAAACAATTTATTTATTTTTTAAAATAAGTTTTATTACAGTGTGCATATATCAGTAATTAGTGCATAAACAAGCGTTAAAATAAGAAAATATATGCACATCAGAATAAATATAGCTCTAATAAAAAGTAAATATTATATTGCTATGTGGTGGTGCCCAAGAGTTTTGTCCTAATACTCCCAACACATTATCCTTCTAGAGTGCAATTTTTATCGCGCTAGACATCATAAAAATTTCTATGGAGCCCTCTCATATACTCAAATTAATAAAAATTATTAAATATTGAATGAAGTATAATTCAAATTTAATTTAAAATAAGAGTGAATATGTGTTACAAATGAGTGAACTAGTACTTTTATTTTAAGTTCAATCTTAATAATATTAGATTTATTCTTAAAAATATTAAGATCACTCATATTTATTTAAGGTATTATAAAATTTCTATGGAGACCGACTCATACTAATTTTTTCCATCCTTCTTCTCTAGTAATAGATTACGGCTTTAAGATCATTGCAAGTGTCACTGCTCTCCATCATTCCAAAGATAAAATATTACAGTGTCAATCCCGCGGAGCAAGCTTCACTCAACAGCCATGCCGACAACAAGCAGTTGGTTTACGGCAGCCATGGCTTTCTCGCAAGCTTACCCGGAGATCATCGTTTCCTTTGCTTGCTTCATCTTTTTCTTCTACTTGTACTGCCAAGTATTTCGAAGGTCGAGCCTCTCGTTGAATTGGCCTCTCGTCGGCATGCTTCCCGTGTAAAATATTTTATATTTATATATTTTATTAATGTTAAAAATATTTTTTGTGGGCTACAGTCAATTGCAGATTTCGATTTTAATAAAAACCAGGTTAATCCAATTTCGAAATGTATATGAGCTTAATAAATTGTTCTGATCCATTTGTGTTAAGCTCAGAATAATTATATTAGTTTGGTATGGTTAATTTAAATGTAGGCCCAAATCAAATGGCATGTGATGGATGAGCCCATATTATTTATTATTAAAAGGGGCTAGGTCCCCTCTACACACTCACTGTTGCATTGCTCTTTCATTAGTTCTTTCCATCAAGAGCTTGAGCCAAGGGGAAGTGTTGTAGAGGAAGACCAACACTTCTTCTCAACAGGAATCCGATCTGACAAAAATTCAAACATGTCTTCATCAAGTAAGTTACCTTTCGCCGTGCTTAGTGTTTTAATATCCATGTAATATCTCGATTTTATGCTTATATTTGGTATTAGAGCCTATTATATGGATATTAAAACCTATGTTCTTAATTAAACATAATTATTTTGTATGTTTCACATTCTATTTTATCTGCAAAATTAAATGATAAATGATACATGCTGTAATATTAGTCTATTAAAAGAATAATATGTATGTAAAATATTTTACTTGAGCATCTCCGGTTGAAGATTATTTTTCTGCACCTTTGGCTTTGGTGGATCTCGGGCGACAACTTCCTCTCCCCTAACACTACATCTTGAGAGGTTGATGCTAACATATTTCCGAGTATCTTCGAGCGCGGCATTTATCCGCACCGAGTTCGGAGAGCCTCAAACGGGAGGAAAGATCGTCTGTAAGGTTCTTTTATAACAAAGATGTGCTTGCTTCCTGTACAAGCACAAGCATTTTGAGTGCTTCGGCACCGACTCCAAGTACGCTGCGTTTATTACTGCTTGCTTGCAAGCGAAGCTAAAGCGTCACGTCTACTTGCTGTGCGTGACCGTCGGTAGCGTGCACCGTGCGGTGCACGAATCCCATTGAAAGGCCGACGGGCACGTGGCGTTAATGTGACTTGAGCAGGCACATCTTGCAAGGCGCAGCTCGCCGGCACGCGTTGCAAGGAGCGAGCAGCAGCCTTTGGCTTTTCCTTTTGGACGTGTGGCATTCGATGGGTTAAAGTTATCTGCACTGGCTCGCATCTCGAGTCGTAGCCCTCGCAGGTCAACTATTGACCTATTTTTAAAATGTTTTTGGCCTGCGAACTTCGCATCGAGCCCTGTGTGTCGCTATCGCGTGCAGCGTATCGTGTGCATGGCACGCGACACGATGCGTTAAGCTCTCTACAGTGTGCCGCTCATCGTGTGTAATGCACGCGACGTGACGCACTGCGCTTGGCGCAACGCGAATGCGTCCTGGACGCATCGCGAACGTGTCACGCACTGCAGAAGCGTGTAGTGCACGCACCTGTTGAGCTGCTCTCCACGGGACCTAGGCTTCGGGGCCTGCGGCTGGGCTTTTAAAAATTGCTGAGTTGCTATTTTGAATTTTATTATTAAGACTTGTTTTTAATTAATTGTTTTTAATTTAATTGCTCATATATCATGTTGGAAGTACTATTGTTACGAGTCCAATAATATTAGTAGACTTGATATGCTAAGATTTTATATTTAGATTGTGCAATCACAAATTAATATTATCATAATCAACATTATATATAATCACATAACAATAAATAATTTTGAAATGTTTATGAATTTAAAATTCATAATTTGTAACGGTACTTCTATTATGTACCAAAATTTGCACTAGAATATGATTTTATAATTCATGACATGTGGGTAATAAATGATTCTTGAATGAGTTTTTTCATTCGATTAATTTCCCAAAGGAGAACCATTGGATGTCTTAATTAGAAGCTTTTTTTATTTTTTGATGAAGTTATTGGGGAGTGCATTAGTTTAGAAAATTTATCTGCCCAAAGGAGATAGATTCTCGAAAACTAAGGCATTCTCATTGATTAACTCATCGAGGTTCTACTTATTCATTACATGTTCCGCCCTAAGGGGAATGTGTGATATTATGATGGCCTCTATTTTAAAATTATTAAATGCCCACTGAATTAATTTAACATATTTTATTTTTTCTTGAATTGTTACTTTTTCCATGAACAACTGTTCTGCTTTTATTGAAATATTGACCGAGTCAAACTATAAGAAGTGGAAGCAAGACTTAGAATTTTCTCTAGGAATTGTTGATCTTGACTTAGCAATTCGTGAGGATAGACCTGAACTTCCTGAAATGGGAGGAACCCCTAAGCAAAAGGATTACTTGGCTAAGTGGGAGAGATGCAATAGATTGAGCTTGATAGCAGTCGAAAGAACCATATATGAACACCTAATGAGTGGTTTACCTGAAACCAATAGTGCCAAAGAATTTCTAACTTCCATTGGACAAAGATACCAAGTACCTGATACTGCTGAGTCTGCACTTCTAATGAAGGAACCGACAACTATGTCCTATGATTATTCATGTGGTGTGAGAGACTTCATTTTAAAAATAGTTCATCTTCAAAACAGACTGAGATCCTTTGATGTTACTTAACTGATTCGTTTATTGTTCCTCATGTCCTCAATTCCTTACCTGTCGAGTTCACTCAAATCAAAACTGTCTTCAACAGCTTGAATGAAAAATGGACCGTGAATGACCTCATAACCAAATGTGTGGTCGAGGAATCAAAACTCAAGAAAGAAAAGAGTGACCAAACCCTTTTATCTATCCATTCCAAATCCCATTCTGGCAAGGGTAACTTCAAACCTAAGCGTTCCACTCCTGCTGCTCCTAACAAGACTCGAGATTCTAGAGGACCTGTTAATGATCAGAACAGAAATGTAGGAGGTCCGAAACCTGCTCCTTTTAAGAAAATAGTATGGTGCTTCTTTTGTAAAAAGAAAGGTCATAAAAGGAATGAGTGTTCGGGGTTCAAGACTTGGTTAGAGAACAAGTAAAAATCTGGAGGTAACCCCTTAGCTCTTGTTTGTTTTGAGTCCAATTTAATAGATGTTCCCGTCAATTCCTAGTGGTTTGATAGTGGGTCTACGACCCATGTTGCTATTTCCTTACAGGGTTTTTCAAACCTCAGGAAACCAAGTCTGAGCCAAAGCAAACTGAAAGTAGGAAATGATCTTGAAGTGACTGTGGAGTCTATAGGAGATGTCATACTGTCCTTAGAGTCTGGTTTTGAACTTGTTTTAAAGGACACCTTTTTTGTATCTTCATTCAGAAGAAATTTAATTTCAGTTTCTTGTTTGGACAAGGATGGATTTCATTTTAATTTTGGAAATGGTAAAATGAATGTAATGTTGAATTCTAAAATTATTGGATGTGGAATCTTGATTGATAGTCTATATATCTTGAGTTTCATTATTGATTATCCATCTACCTCTCTTAAAATAGAAAATTTTGTGTCCAAGAGATCCAAAATTAAAGTAAAGTCTTCTCTCCTATGGCGTAAGCGTTTAGCTCATATTTCTAAAAAAGGGTAGAAAGACTTATTAAAGATGACATCCTACTTGTCTTGGATTTTAATGACTTGGGTACTTGTGTTGTTTGTATTAGAGGGAAATTGACAAAGATCAAGAAAAAGGGTGCAACTAGGAGTTCAAACCTTTTAGAGATTATCCACACTGACATTAGCCGACCTTATTCTCCTACTATTTGTGGTAATATATTTTTATCACTTTCATTGATGACTTTTCCCGATATGGCTATATTTATTTGATTAAAGAAAAGTCTGATGCACTTCATAAATTTAAAATGTTTAAGACTGAAGTCGAAAAACAATTGGGAAAAGTTATCGAGATAGTGAGATCTGACCGTGGTGGTGAGTATTATGGTCGATATAATGTTGCTGGGCAGCACATGGGATAATTTGCTAAATACTTCTACGATTGTGGAATTGTTCCACAATATACCATGCCCGGTAGTCCCGAGCAAACTGGTGTCACTGAAAGGCGCAATCGCACCCTGAAAGACATGATCAAGAGCATGATGAGCAGGTCAAACTTGCTAGAATTCCTATGGGGAGATGCCATCAAAACAACCCTTTGCATCCTTAATCGTGTCCCCAGTAAATCTATTCCTAAAACACCTTTTGAATTGTGGACCGGTAGAAAACCTAGTTTGAATCATTTTCGTGTTTGGAGTTGTCCAGCAGAAGTGAGAATCTATAACCCATCTGAGAAAAAGACTGATCCTAGAAGTAGTCGTAGTTTCTTCATTGGTTATCCAGACCATGCAAAAGGATACTGTTTCAATTGTCCTGGCAGGGGCACAAGGATTGTGGAATCTATGACTGCTATGTTTTTGGAGCTTGATATTGTTGACCCTAATCACCTTCGTGAAGAGAGTGATGCTGATTTGAGTAGAACTGTTTCTGTTCCTCTTCCGATCTTCAATGATTACAGCTCATATGTGCCTATAGATAGAGATGATGCTTTTGATAAGAATACCTCGAACGCTTTCGCTCCTCTTCTTGATCCTCTAATTGTCAATGAACCTGAACCTGCTGACAATCCTCAACCTATTGAGTCTGAAGCTCCTATGCCAGTAAGGAGATCTACTAGAGAAAGGCGGTCTGTCATCCCTAATGATCTTTTGGTATATCTGAATGAAATTGATTGTAACATAGGAGATATGACTGATCCAAAGAATTATCAAGAAGTCATTTCTCATCTTCAGTCAGATAAGTGGGTTAATGCTATGAATGAAGAAATACTTTCCATGACTGATAATTGTGTGTGGGATTTGGTTGAGATGCCTAAAAATTACAAACCAATTGATTGCAAGTGGATCTTTAAAACTAAGAAAGATTCAAAGGAAAAAGTTGAGAGATTTAAAGCCCGACTTGTTGCAAAGGGTTTTACTCAGAAAGAGTGAATTGATTATATTAAAACCTTCTCACATATTTCCTCTAAAGATGCTTTTAAAATCATTATGGCTCTTGTGGCTCACTTCAATTTGGAACTGCACCAAATGGATGTCAAAATAGCATTCTTAAATGGTGACATCAATGAAGAGGTGTACATGATGCAACCTGAGGGTTTTCATATTTCTGGTCGTGAGCACTTAATGTGCAAAATGAGGAAGTCAATTTATGGCCTAAAGCAAGCTTCCAGATAATGGTATCTAAAATTTGATGAGATTGTGACCTCCATGAAAAATTCCATTGTTTTGGAATTGAGGAGGATACCTGAGTAATTTTAGTTTCTCTTTGAGTTGTTGAGTCATGTTGACATTTCAAATAAATGTCAATTTATTTGAAATAAAAGACCTCCATAAAAACACATATAGTGTTTTTATGAATGATGATTGAGTTGGTGAATTGAGGACTGATCTGCTCACTAAGTCCTAGTTGGACTTACCCCTCATTACTATTGTTTTGCAGCACCTGAGTTAGATCACAGAGGAACCGAGGTGCAATAGCGCGCCTGATGGCGGCAGGGCAGCGGGTCTCGTGATATGTCGTGATCGAGGAGGATACCTGAGTCATTTTAGTATCTCTTTGAGTTATTGAGTCATGTTGACTCGGATCGTGGTTTCCGCATTTTATTTTTATTTGGGTAGTCTTGTTTTATTTATTTGAACTCATTTTTAATAACTTGTTCAGTGTGTTCATATTGATTTTTAGTTTGGTTCGTGATGTCATGTCTATTCTGTTCAAAAAAAAAATCTCCCACTTTTCAGGTTATTGTTGTTGTGTTTGAGTTGGGTTAGTCTTCGGGGTACGTGGAGTATCTTGGCCGATCATACCGGGTTTGGGGTGTGACATAAAATGATTATATATGTGTGGACTAAGGGATGATATAAATAATTTTTAAATATGTATTATTTGTTATTTTGTTTGGTGAATTGTTAGAAGATCAGATAGTCAATATATAATAAGTAATCAAAGATGATATCATCATTTATTGAATGATAAAAAGAGTCATCTTAAATACATCTAAATCACATGTGCAAAACTATTAAAGAAACCTACTACAATAATATAAATTAAAATAATTTCTAAGAAAAATAAATTTAAACTAAAGAGTAAGAAATTCTAAACTCTAGAATCCTCAATTATCCTTCCTTTCTAGAACTTTCTTGAACCACTTAGCTGAATTTTTGGGATAGCGCACAAGAGTGTTGAAGTCGACATAAACAATACCAAACCTTGAAGTATATCCCAACCTCCATTCAAAATTATCAAGAAGAGACCACGCGAAGTATCCTATTACAGTTGCACCATCATCCATAGCTCTCTTTAGCTCAGAAATATAATTATTGAAATAGTTAATCCTTATTTTGTCATGCAAACCCTCTGAAATTGTAATGTTGCCAGGCTGATCCATTCCTATTGATATCATCATGAAGAAATCAACAAATTAGAAAAATTCAAACTGAATAAAGAAATATATATTACATCACATACCATTTTCACTAAGAATAATAATTGGATTACGATAGTGCTTCCTGACATAGGTTACAGCCTTGTACATTCCCCATGGAACAATGTATAACCAGTCAGAATTGGCCTGAATGAAGTTTGCTAAATACATTAAAAACTATAATATGCCAAATTTACAAATAAGATATCTTCTAGATCTATGACTTTTATAACAATAAATGGAAAATTTAATTTTGGGATTTTTTTATATATTAAAAATAGATATTTATAAAATAAAATTAACTAAAACAATTTTGACAATATATATATTATATTAAACAAAGACATCAATCAAAGGAACCATTTTAAAAGACAATGAAATTAACAACATAAAAAAGCATAAAGAAGAAAAAGGTATACCTTAGGTCCAATTGGCACACCATTTCTTTCATCTGTAAAATATTTATTAAATAATAAATATAATAAACGTGAAAAAACTAAGAATAATGTGTTAATCTAACATTTATATTCAACATGCCAATCATCTGAATAGCTAATAGGCTTTGGACTAATATAAGGATTGTCTTTGATGTAATATGATGTATATTGGTTTATCCCCAAATAATCATATGCTCCCTTCACCATCTTTATTTCATCACAACTAAATTTTGGAAGTCTGTCTTTAACAATTTTTTGCATGGACTTAGGATATTCTCCATGTGTTAGAGGACGAAGAAACCTGAGAAAAAAATAAAAAAATGTTATACAACATGAGTATTCTTGCTTCACCATACTTACATTAAGTATTTTCAATAGGTTAAGATTCACAAATACCATCCAAGACTAAAATCTCGAGCTCTTTGTGCCGCATGTTTGTCCTTTGTAGTGTAAGTATATGGTTCATACCAATTAAAATCCAAAATAATTCCGATTTTGCCTTTTTGCTCTACCTGAACAACACAAAACAGAAGAAACAAAAACATATTAAGTATTTCTACAAGGAGAAATTTAATTATTATGTCCACAGAATTATTAATATAAATTAATATGTCAAAATGCTCGTATGATACAATATTCTACTATTTAATGACTTCATATGTAACTTGTATGCATTAATTACTAAAGAAACAATAATACATTGCTCTAGTTAATTAATAATAATTAAAATTTCTTTACAACTAATGACATTTGTTTTTTTAACCCAACTAGAAAATAAAATGAACCAAATTAGCTTATTTTTAGTGGAAATGTTCGGAAAAGAAATCATATATGTTGTATTAAACAATTTTAGCTTTTACCATTAAAAAATCCTTATGGTTATTGAAATTAGACAAGGTATTTAGATTTGCTACTATTATACAATATGTTAGATTGATCAAATAAATAAATAATGAATTAAAGTTAAAAATAATTTACTTGATATTTCTCACGATATCTTTCCACTGCAGCTGCATGGGATAATATCAAATTATGAGCCACAATGTAAGGTTCCGTACTTGAGTTTCCTCCAAATCTACAACCAGTACACCTTCCAGGAGCATGGTAACCACTGCTATAGCCACAATCTGCAATTACTCGTGGCTCATTCATAGTGAACCAATTCTTCACTCTATCACCAAATCTCTCAAAACAAAAATCAGCATAGTCGGCGAATGCATCCCTAAATTATGTAGATAAAAACTTTTAAGCATAATGACTTGTTAAGGTAAAAACCATATATTAAGAATAATAAATAGTTTGAACCATTGTAGTGTACATTTTCAATAATAATACTTACACTATTTTAGGGCTCAACCAACCCAAGTACTCATTTTCAAGTGCCAATGGAAGATCATAATGATAGAGATTTGCATATGGAGTAATACCTAATCAATATTTATAAAAAAATTAAATGAACATCAAATATATATTATGAAAACACTAAAAGCTAAATTAATTAGTTTTTATATGAAACTTACCTTGCAGTAACATATAGTCTATGAGTCTATCATAATAGTCTACACCTTGCCAGTTAATTTTTCCAGTTCCATCTATAAAACAAAAAAGATTGGCATAATAAAAAAATCATTGAATTGAAGATGAAAGCTCAATATAAAATATTTGAAGTGTATGTAATTTTACTTGGAAAAATTCTACTCCATGAGATTGAGAATCGATATGCATCAAAGTTGTGTGTCCTCATTATGTTAATATCTTCCTGCAATTAATATGACACTCAAAGTTAACATTAATGATCAATGAAATTAACATTAATGATCAAAGTTGTGTGTCCTCATTATGTTAAGCTTTATTATAAGACTACATATAATCAATATGTATCTTATATGAAAAGACAAAGATGTAGTTCAAGTTTCTTATTTATGATCAATGAAATTAACATTAATGTCTTATTAGATGTTTGAGAATTAACAATTTACCTTATAGTGATGATATTCATCAGCAGTAACATCAGCTGTAGCGTTATTTGGAATCATATCTACATTGATTATGAACATAGACATCAAGATATAAATTTCAAATATTAAAATAAATTAAATAGAGCAAGAAAGTTTAGAAAGATTATTAACTCGGAATTCTGACAAATGTATCCCATATGCACAGTCCTCTACCACCCTCGAGTGCCATTCCTTCAACTTGGTAAGCGGATGCTGCAGTCCCAAATATAAAATCTTTGGGAAAGATACTACGACTTATTTCATTGGAATGAACAAATTGACATGAGAGCAAAAGAAAAAGCAAGTAGTAGAACAAGGACGAATATTGCATGCAACTCATCTTGGACTTGTGAGCATAAAGGCAGTGTTTAAGATGAAATAAAACATTGATATATATAGCAGTACTTGAAGAAAGAGTGAGTGTTATTGTAAAGGATAAGAATGAAATATTATTTTTCACTATTTTAGTGGATAAGAGATGGATCATAAGTGAGCATTTCACGGTTTGTTAAATTAGTTTTGTCGCATTTATAGGATCACATAGTTGATAGATTCCTATTTCTTAACAGTGTTCTAAACCAAATCAAAGCTAAAGATGTGGATAATTAAAGGCCACACAAATGGAATAATACATAAGATGAAAATAGGATGATTTCAATTTTTTAGAGTATTTAATTACTTATGTAGCTAGCTATTAATATAATTGTGTGTCTTGGTAAAATAATCCATATCCTATATATTAGAACCAATTTCCAATCCATCATTACTTATTTTTCAAGTTTTGTGGAAATTAGCTTAGCATATTAATATTAGTCTGAGGTTTTTATAACTAAGGGGTTGAAATCAAACCAATTTTAAATTGTATTACACTTTCTTCGTATTAAAAATTATAACAAAATTAAATTTCTTTCTATATAAATAAATTTAATTGGGTGATTATTGATTACTATATATTTAATTTAAACAAAAAAAATAATGTTTATTATGTTTATATAAATTATGTATCAGTATTGTAAATAAATAAATAAAAACATATGTAAATCAGTTAAAAACTTATTTGATCTCTACAAGAAAACAAGCTTTCACCAATGGACATATTCCATTGGTAATAGTATAAAATTGGTTGCTAATGACTTTTACCAATGGATTGATTTGTTGGTAGGTTTGTCGGTGAAAGTGCCCTCGGTATTACCGATGAATTACACATATTTGATGGTAATTTGAACATATTTTTATATCCGTTGGTGATAGCAACAAATTGTGCACACCCCAACTCTGTGTTGTGTGACCGGCTGTAATATCTGCGCTAATTATAATTTTATTTTGAAATTTCTGAGAGAAATTCGAAATGCACGTCGAAGCCGGTCAAGTGAATCGCTGGAGGTCGTGGTCGAAGGTATGACCCTTGCACTTCAATTTTTTATTTGATTTAAGTAGGAATTCCAATTTTGGGGCTCGAGTCGATTCCGGGGTTCGTGTTAGGTGCGATTTGGTCGAACCATGAGTCAAATCAAGTATAGACTTCTAATAGGGGCAAAGTTGTCATTTTGAAATGTGAAATAGAGGGGAGGGCTGACTGCATGACTCAAAAAGGAAGGGAGACGCACACAACCTACGGAGAGGAGAGGAGGAAGCCATGTACTCTAGGAGGAGGAAACCGAGAGATCGTCACGGGAATCGCTGTCGCATTCACTCGCCGAAAATCTCCTTCTCAAGGGCATCATCTCTAGGTGAGTGGTTATAGGGTCGGCTCCCTAGATGATTTACCGTCTTGTGTTGGCCGAATCTTTGCTTGAGGGATAGCGTTGCTGAAAGTTTCTTTCTTCCGGCTTTCATGCTTGTTATTCCTACATTTGAATATTGTGTTTGGGGAAGTATGTTTCCCTATGTAATTCAGCTGATTTAGGTCAGCAATAGGACATGTTTAGGATTGATCTTAGAACTATGTGTGGACTGGAATTCAATTGTTGAAGATTTAATTTAAGCAAATTGGACCTTGATTCAGAGGGCATACCTCTTATGTTTTACTTGACAATAAACCCTGTTAATGTTTAGCATTTTTTATGTTGGTTGTATTTGGCAAAAGAAGCCTTTTTGGTGAGATGCTCAACTTTTGTATTGACAGTCTCAATTGTGTTAGGACAGTTCAATTGCTCCTTCTGTAAATGGCTTTCTAGAGATGATGATAGTTTTAATTATGGAGAAATAGTTTTCAATTACCTACAATTTATGGTATTCTGGACAGTTTTTGGTGCGAATATGATGGCTGATGAACTTCTGCTTTAATGATGAGTCTTTTGATATTTTTGTTCATGTAATCGTTATTATTTATGACATGCGTTTAGTTGAGTTTGTGAAGAGTTTTTCTACTCTTTATTTCATGGCGTTACTGTTTACTTAAATGATCATATATTTTTTATGCAAATTTGTCATATCCTAGATATTTAATTTATTATTTTTTTCTGTTGCATGTGTTTGCCAGCCTAGAGGACTAGTTCGTGGTCGAGCCGAGTCGAGTCATGGTCCGGAGCGAGCTTGCGAGCTCGGGTACGTAGGATGTGAATTTTTGAATTTTTAGGCTTGGGTAGTCGAGAGTATTTAATTTGGTGTTGTGTGTGCATAATTGCTAACTATGTTCATATGGGTATTTAATTAATTACTTGTGATTTATTAGAATGAGATTAATTAAATTTTTTAAGTCTATCGGGTTAGCGGGTTTTGGTTTTGGCATAAGGTGAATGCGGGTTGTGAATTAAGGGTTTAAGGGGTTAGGGTTGAGGAGGGTGTATAAAACCCCCACTCATGGCTTGTGGCTCCTATTTTGGAGCCGCCCAAAGATTTGAGAAAGGGAGCCAGCCACCAAGCCAAGCCGCCAGTCCCCTTTCCCTATCCTCCTTGGAGCCGCCGCCACCCAGAGCCGAGCCGAGCCGCCTGCTTCCTCTTCCTCTTCCTCTCTTCCTTCCTTCCCTTTGGAGCCGAGCCGAGTCGAGAGGAGCCGACCAGAGCCGCCTGCTTCCTCCCCTCTTCCTCTCTTCTTTCCCTTTGGAGCCAAGCCAAGGGGAGCCAAGCCGCCCTCTTCTTCCACTCTCTCCCTCTCTCCAAGCCGGCGGCTTGGAGTGAGCCGCCACCTTTCTTTATCTTCTTTGGGGTTGAGCCGCCGGATTTCGAAGTCGAAATCGGAGGTCGTCGATTGGATTCTCATCTCCAATCCCTTCCTTAATTAGGTGAGTGGTTTTATCCCTCCGATTCGGGTTTTCTTTGAATTTTCTTGTAGCCGCCTTGAAGATTCTCGATCTTGATGATGTTTTTTTTATTGTGTTCTTGAGATTTTCTTGGTTTCCATGCCATGCTTAGATTTTAAATTTTGATCTCATATCATGGGGCATATATTTAATGGTAGATATGTGATTTTATAATTTAATCTTGTGAATCTTGGATGCAATCTCATCTTGGAGTTCTAGATGTTCTTGATGCTATAGATTTATTAATCTCCTTAATTCTTGAATAGGGATTGTTGATAGTCGGGTCGAGCCTCGAAATTGCCTTGTATAACTCGACTAATGAAAGTATGAAGTTTAAATTTGGTTAAATGACCCTTTCCTTTTATGCATTGATGCTTTAATTGAGTTAAGATCGACTCGAGTTACGGATATAATCGGAACCCAAGTCGGACTCGGACTGAGTCAAGTCAAGGTTAAGTCATTAAAGGGGCAATTAAGTCATTCTAGATGAGGGGAAAAAATCCCTCATCATTGAGTCGTGCGGCTCATCTTGGAGCCGCATATAGCCTGAGCAAGAGAGAAGGGAGAGAGAGGGAGGGGAGATCTTGGTCGGCCCGGAGATCGTGTCATCGTCGGAAGATTTGAGATAGCCAATGTCCGATTCTTCTTCTTCCTCAAGCAAAGGTGAGTGGTTGTTTTCGGTGCATTGGGGGAGGCGGGTAGCCAAACCCCTAGAATTGCTTGGTATCGATTTCTTGTGAGTTTCCATCGATTCTTGGTATCTTGACTTTCCTATCACTGTTTTGAATCGTTAGTCGTCGGATCTTCGTAGTTTTCTTGTCGAATTTTCATCTTTTAGGGGTTGCCGAATCAAGGGAAAAGGGGAGAGGTCATGCCAAAATTTTCTCCAACTCCCTTGACGGATGTAGAACCCCTTAGACGATCTTAAATCCATGTCGAGTGTTTTCGTAGATTATTGTTTGAATGCGATGATTGAAACTCATTTCGCCTAAGGCCTATAGGCTCGGCCAAGCAAAGGAAAACTCCATGATCAAGGTTTGGCCGAGCATCGGGTGGGTGACTTGATCAACGTGTTGATTAGGATAGATCAGAAACAAGGTATTAGGGTCGGGGTTAGTCCTTTCCTTTTGTTCCTACCCATGGAGGCTCGGCTGAGCAAGGATGAGGGGGATGGTGAACTATAGAAGTAAAACTTCATGGTTAGGAATACTCAAAGTAATAGAACATGAAAAGTTACCTAGATTACCGACTAGAAACATGATGACACTTAGGTAAGACTCCAACTATGGAAGGCTACTATATTGATGCATGTAATAGAGGAATGGTAGGATAGTAACCATCCTTAGACCCTTCCTCCTTAAATTCTGAATGTGCTGTATTTTACCACACTAGATAATTTATTCCTTGTTGAATTTATTTGATATTTTCACCATGCTAGACAATTTATTTCTTGTTAAATTGTTACTTAATGCAGAATTTAAATTCTTTATCATTGAGTCATGTGGCTATATATAGTAGTTGTTGTGAAGTAAATTCATATTATCTTACAAGCTGTCCGGTATTGTTAATGAGTGAAATTCCAAGTGCGGAACACGTGGTTCTTCAGCCAAGGTAGCGTATGAGGCTAGATAACATGTGTGACATCATTATAACTTTGCTAGTGGATGACATAACTTCTAAAACTTGTTATAGCCATTTTTTTTAAACCTAGAATTGTTAGCTGTACACGCCGAGGAAGGGTAACATTGAATTATTGACCCTATAGGTCGGGTCAGGGCCGGATACGAGTAAATGCCCGGCGTATAAATAAGAAAACTTTAGGACACTTTGATTGTGAGATGTGCTTGCGATTGTCTGCCGAGAAGCATGGATAGTCGGAATGACAAATGCTTGACTCGGCCAGTATTTTGGGTCTTTAGATGCATCAGCGGGCCCGCTAGGTGTAGACCCCAGTTGGGTGGAACTAGCTACCCCTACCCCAGTCGATGTCCGGAGACTAGTAGACCATCCTAGTCGATGGCCCGGAGATCTTATTGATTCACTTATATGCTATGTGGCCTGGACGGCCGATAGGATGTTATTTTGTGTGGTAGGGCTGGTTGTAGCCGAACCACTAATGCATGAACAGGCCCTAAGGGCGGGGTACTAGTTGGCACAGTTGGGAATGTTATAGCCGGTGAAATGTATGTGTGGTATACACAGTACGATCCTAGGGGTCGGTTGTCATATCAGTAATAGCTTGGATCCCAAAAACTTTATATTTTTGCTAACACACACACACACACACACATATATATATATGATAATTGGGGATTATGTGGAGGTTCGAAGAACCGCTCACTGAGTCCCATGTGGACACACAATTTATTTCTTTTTGTTTTGCAGAGCATGGTCAGTGAGTTGAGGCTTGGAGTCATGGTGCAGCTAGAGGGCAGGCGGTGGTGCCAATCTCGTAGCGGCGTCCGATAGTGATAGTCTAGTTGTCTGGTGTTGTCGTTTTCCTACACTGAGAATTGTTGGCTTTTAAAGCTTGTATTAAACTTTGAAACTTGAGATGTTAGTTACTTTCTTTTCTCAAAAAAAAATTGTGAACTTTTGAAACTTTCAAATAAAGCTGCACTATTGTTTTCTTTTCTTTGCTTTAATTTGATGTGTTTCGGTTTCTCATTAGTCAGTATAGGTAGTAGGCTTCAGGGTAGGACGTAGTCCCTGGCCAGTCACACGACCCTGAGTTCGGGTGTGATAGAAATAAACTAGATTCCTAACAATTTCATATATGCTTATTGGGTATTATGTGGATGTTCGGAAGAACCGCTCACTGAGTCCCATGTGGACTCATGGTTTATTTTTCTTATTTTGCAGAGCCCGATCAATGAGTTAAGGCTTGGAGTCATGGGGCAGCTTGAGGGTAGGCAGTGGCGTCGATCTCATAACGGTGTCCAATTGTCATAGTCTAGATGTCTAGATTTGTTATTTTCGTACACTGAGAGTTGTTTGTTTTTAAGCATGTATTCGACTTTGAACTCGAGCTGTTTCATTTTGTGCTTGATGTTAGCAACTTTCCCTTTTATTAAAAATTGTGAACTTTCTTGAAATTCAAATAAAGCTGCATCATTATTTTCTATTTATGTGTTTCGGTTTCTCGTTAGTTAGTGTATGTAGTAGGCTTCAGGGTAGGACATATACCCTGGCCGGTCATACGACCCTGAGTGGGGGTGTGACAAAGTTGGTATCAGAGCTTTTGGTTAGGTCTTGACTATGACTAGGAGTTGGGTACCGTACGAGACATATGCTAGCATATCGACATATGGTAGAGTTATGCTACGAGATCTAGCAACCACGACTGCACTCAGCGCAACATGCGGGTAGTAAATTTTAAAAGCTTATGTTAATAATTTATTATATGGTAGGAAAATTGTTCTTTTCTCTGTGACAGTGTAATGGAGGCTCATAATGCTGCACTGAGCGGCAGCGGCAGTAGCTCGACAGAACGTCGAGGTCGGGGGTGAGGCCGGGCCCGGGGCAGGGAAAGGAAGCAGTCTGAGGACTAGGGGCAAGAGTCTACGGTTGCTTGATTGTAGCCTCAGGTAGCTCAGCTAAAAGATGTGCTCCTTAGGGAGCAGGAACTAAGGCAGCAGATGCAACAGCAGCAGCAGCCGCCGCTGCAACCAGTACCCGTAGTTTCGGCGGTATCGAAGGCGGTCGAGGCTATAACACCAGTGGTCATGGTTCCGAGAGCCCCATCCTATGCAAACTTCATCACGCTGAAGCCGCTAGAATTCACTGGAACAGAGAAGCAGGTGAAAGTGACTGAGTTTCTGGGGGACTATTATGAACTATGCTTGGAGCTAGGGTGCTCATCGGAGGCAGCGGCCCGTATTGTCGGACTTTAGATAAGGGGACACCAACTATATTTTCATGCTTGCTGGGGGTGCCATTTCATGGAAAAGCAAGAAACAAACTCTAGTTGCTTCTTCAACTATGCAAGCTGAATTTGTTGCTTGTTATGCTGTAGCCTCACAAGCTGTTTGGCTGAAGAACCTTGTTATAGGATTGCACTTTGTTATAGGACTTTACATTGTGGATATATGGAGGAGAATGCGAGACCCATGTCAACTATGTGTCTGTGTTTACGTTCAACAGACATGTTGTGCTCAGGAATATGAGGACAAGAGATGCAATGAAAAATTCCAATGTTTTGGAGGTCGTTTTGAAAATCATGTGAGAGAAACTCTTTGGCGCCATCAGATTGAAAAAATTTAATTTTATGACCAAAGATGTTCTCTACTTGTATCCTAAAAGCATAGAAAATCCGCAAGACGTCAGAATGATTTTTCGGCCTGCTACTCCGGGCCTCATAGCCCTTACATGACTATGACTCAATTTTCACTGACTTGGCTCGTTGATCACAACACCACAATTTTCGGCATCAAGCCCTTACACGATCAAGACTCGATTTTGACCAGTCTAGCTTGTTGGCCACAACGCCACTACTTCTAGCCTCAGAGTACTTACACGATCAGTACTCGATTTTTACCAGGCTAGATCTGTAATATCCGAGATGGGAAGGTTGATTTAATTTAAACCCGATCCGAATTTAGATTGGTTATAAACACAATGCTGGATGTAAAAGGAAAAATAAGAGAGAGGCTTCTCTTCTCATAGGCTCAGCATGTGGGCCAGGCCCACCTTTCTCAAATGAAAGTTGCAGGTGTTTAAAGATTCGCATGGAGCCTTGCCATAAATTGATACACACATGCAATTAAATAATGCTTAACATTATCTTTTACCTTTTGTCATTACATGAATTGAAGATTGAAGGTTTCTGCAGTTGACTGGTCAAATGATATAGAAGCAGAAGTTATTTTTTTTATTGGCAGTGCATTGAACAAGTTCCATGCGCAGAACTCGAAGCCGCACCACCTCAACTTGCACCGCCTTAAATTTGTAAAGTTTTCTCGGTCAAATTAATCACAGCAGCCATGTGATTAAATCGAATGACTCAGCTCATTGTATGCGGAAGATTTCTTCAATATTCTCGCCGATGAAAGTGCATAGATCGGCTCTCCTACTGTCGTATAAATAAGGGCCTAATATGCAGTTTCAGACATCCCTGAAATCCCCATAGCATCCCATCTTCTCCGTTTCTCAAGCAGAATTTCTTTTTCCAGCATCTCTCTTCCCCTTCACACCGTCTCAGGCAAAACAAAGAAGATCAAGGATGCCGCACCGACAGTTTTCAGGTAGAAGCAGAAACCTAGATTCCAGGGTGCAAAAAAATATCCGAGTACAGACAATATTTTTCTCGTACAGTTTAGTTATCAGTTGTATTCAGATTCTCTTGTATTGGTTGTGTTTTCTCCTCCTTCTAATAAAATCAAGTGCCCTCTTCTCCCCATGGAGTAGGCTCGGTACCCCGCCGGGCCGAACGACATAAAATTTGGTGTTCTTTGTGTTTTCTGGATTTATTCGTTTTGGTATTTTTCCTTTTGGCATTTTGGATTTTTTGGATCCTTGCAGGAAGACCCAATTTCTTACTAATAGTTGAGTATCAGAGCCAACAATCCACAATGTCTGAGGCAAAATATGAAATCCAAAAATTGGACCACAATGTCAACTACTCATTATGGGCTTTGAAGATTAAAACAATTTTGATTAAGGAGAACCTTTAGGACACTATTCGTGGGGAGATGCGATGGAAGACACTGAAAGGGAAAAGGGCCGGGCTGATGAAAGTTCTAAAGCCACATTGTACATGAGCGTCTGCGACGAGGCACTACGAGAAGTTGCATCAGAAAAGACCGCCGTAGATGTATGAAAAAAACTTGCTACAATCTACCAGGACAAAACTCTTACAAGTAAGATGGCACTTAGATATAAATTATATTTTTTACGCATGACTGATGACACTTCTGTTAAAAATTATATTAGCAATTTCCGTTCTATTCTTGCTGATCTTGAGGATATGGGAGTTACATTTGAGGAAGAAGATAATACTTTTATGCTTCTAATTACTCTCTCTACTTCTTTTAAAAATTTACGTGAAAGTTTATTATATGCCAAGAATACTATTACTCTGGATGATGTGACAACAATGCGAGTGTCCAAGGAGATTATCGACTCTCAACTTACCACAGGATCCTCTAGAAGCCGTGGAGAAGCCCTGAACACTAGAGGATGAAACATGTCATGGGACAAAAGCCAGGGTAAGTTCATATCTAAATCCAGGTCCAAAAACGTGCAGTGCTATTATTGCAAAAAGATGGGTCACATCAAATCAGAATGTCGTAAGCTGAAATGGAGACAGGAGGAACAAAATCAGAACGGGGAAGCATCCTATGCTGATGAGGATGAAAAAGTAGAGGTACTTACTATTTCTGCTTGTTATACTAGATCTCAAGATGAATTGATTTTAGATTCAGGTTGCTCTTATCATATGACACCGCATTGAGATTGGTTTACCACATATGAACATGCTATTGAAAAGGAAGTGCTAATGGGAAATGACTCATCATGTCAAGTAGCAGGTGTTGGCTCAGTAAAAATTAAAATGCATGATGACATTACAAGGACTCTAACTTAGGTATGGCACGTTCCAGGTCTTAAAAGAAATTTAATTTTTTATCTTCTCTAGATGCACTTGGATACAAGTATTCAGGCCAAGAAGGAGTTTTCAGAGTCACAAAGGGGTCCTTAACAGTAATGAAAGCACTAAAAGTAAACCAACTCTACATCCTGCAAGGCACGACGCTAACAAGTGGTGCAACTATGGTAATCTCTGAACACTCTGATGATGATAATGCTAAATTATGATATATGAGATTATGGCATATTAATGAGAGGAGCATGCTAATACTTAAATAAAAGTGACTACTTGGAAAACAAAAATTGGCTAAGCTAGATTTATGTGAATATTGCATCTATGGCAAACAGAAAAGAATCTCATTCTCCACAGGGCAATACTATGCTAAAGAAAAATTGGACTACATCCACTCTAATCTATGGGGGCCATCACCAGTTGAATCTCAAGGAGGAGCTCGATACATGCTCACATTTATTGATGATTACTCCAAGAAGGTATGAGCATATTTTATTAAAAATAAATCTGATGTCTTCTATAAATTTCAGTCTTGGAAGACAATGATTGAGAAGCAAACCGGTAGATATGTTTCGGACCCTGCGAACCAACAATGGCCTAGAATTTTGCACTGAAGAATTTAAAGACTTTTGCTCCAGAGAAGGGATCATAAGACATCACACAGTTCCCCACACACCTCAGTAGAATGGAGTAGCAGAAAGGATGAACCGCACCATCATAGAAAGGGTAAGAAGTATGCTTTCTAATGCTAACATTTCTAAAAGATTTTGGATAGAGGCTGCATCCACCGCTTGCTACCTGATAAATTGATCTCCTTCTTCATCCATTGAATTCAAGATGCCTGAGGAAAAATGGACCGGGTCGCCAGCCTCTTATGACCATCTTAAAATTTTTGGGAGCACTGTCTATGGTAGAGTGAATGAAGGAAAATTAGAACCTAGATCAAAGAAATGTATTTTCTTAGGATATCCTAGTGGAGTGAAAGGCTATAAAGTGTGGTGTCTAAATAATTGTAAAGCATAAATCTATAAAGATGCAATTTTTGATAAACAGGTACTCTTGAAATTAAAAAAGAAGAACCAAGAAAGGGAGGATTCACATGAACCTATAGTGCCACCAGAAGAAACATCACCTCAGCCTGCTACCCAAGAATTCTGGTTCCCTACACGTGCGCCCCAACCGCGTTCCATAGAAGCCAATGACACTGCTTCATTAGAATAGGCCACTGAAGAATATGTTCAGGTCTAGGAGGACGTACACCGGGTTCAAGAGGAGCCACACAGGGTCCAGGAGGAGCAATATCAAGTTGAGGAGGAGAATCCTTATTCTATCACCCTCAACTGACCTAGGCGAGCACCACGTCCTAATCTTAGGTATGCAAATATTGCTACATATGCTCTAGCAGTGGAAGAAAAAACTCCGTGCACTCAAGAACCAGCCTACTATAAAGAAGCCTTAAATAGGACAGATTCAAGAAGGTATAATGAAGCTATGAGAGAAGAATTCAAGTCCTTGCAGAAAAATAATACTTGGGAACTTGTGAAACCTCCACCGCACAAGAAACTTGTTGGGTGCAAGTGGATCTACAAACTCAAAGAATGCGACATCTATAAAGCTCGGCTTTTGGCAAAGTGATACAGTCAAAAGGAAGGTATTGACTACAAAGATATTTTCTCTCCTATGATTAAGCATATATCTATTGGTGTTCTTCTAGCATTAGTAGCCATACAATACTTGGAGTTAGAACAGCTTGATGTAAAGACAGCTTTCCTACACGGTGACTTAGAAGAACATATCTACATGTCACATCCAGAAGGGTTTGAAGATAAAAATAAAGTTGATCATGTCTGCCTCCTAAAGAAGTCACTCTATGGCCTCAAGCAATCTCCCAGACAATGGTATAAGAGGTTTGATCAGTTTATGCTTGGTATTGATTTCAGTATATCATTTTTTGATAGTTGTGTTTATTAAAAGAAAATAGCTAGTTCTATTATTTATCTGCTTCTTTATGTTGATGATATGCTTATTGCGACAAAATATATTACTAACATAGACAAGCTTAAGAAACACCTTAAAGGTGAATTTGACATGAAGGACCTTGGGGCTGCAAGAAAAATCCTTGGGGTGGAGATAAAGCGAGACCACAAAGTAAGAAAATTGTACCTAACACAGGAAAGTTATGTAAAGCAGGTGGTTGAGCGCTTTGGCATGCCAGAAGCAAAATTCGTCAAGACACCTCTTGCCGCGCACTTCAAATTATCAGAGTTACTATGCCCAAAAGATGAAAAAGAAAGAGTTAGCATGTCACAGGTACCCTATGCAAGTGCAGTTGGTAGTCTTATGTACACCATGATCTGTACCCGCGCAGACATAGCACATACAGTCAGTGTCGTCAGCCGGTACATGGAAACTCCGGGAAAAGCACATTAGGAGGTAGTCAAAAGGATCATGCGCTACTTACAAGGTACTTCTAAAGCCAGCCTTGTTTTCGGTGGAACGAATGAATCCTTTTGCAGGATACTCAGACTCGAACTATGTCGATGACCTTGATAAGAGGAGATCAATCACCGCTTATATCTTCACTATAGGCGGAACTGCAGTAATTTGGAAAGCCAGCCTACAACCCATTGTCGCCCTTTCCACCACTGAAGCATAGTACCTGACTATTACAGAAGCGATTAAAAAAGTAATCTGACTTGAGAACTTGATAAAAGAACTAACTTTTCAAAATGAGGACATAGTCGTGCATAGCGACAGTCATAGAGCAATTCCTCGATCAAAAGATCAGATGTTCCATGAAAGGACGAAGCACATCGATGTCAGATTCCATTTCATTAGGGATATTATTTCAAAAGGAGAAATAAAGCTTCAGAAAATTGACACAATGCACAATCCTGCAGATATGCTGACTAAAGTACTTCCAACGGCCAAATTTGAACACTACCTGAACTTGGTAAGACTGATTCAAGACACAGGTTATATCTACAGGCCTCTTAGGAGAAGAGGAGAAGGCTACATCGGGCTTAAATCTCATCAAAGGAGTAAATTATGAAGGTTGATTTAATTTACACTACTAGAAAAATGGGCATCAGCAACGGCTGATGCCGTTGCTGAGCCGTTGCTGAAGAGCATCAGCAACGGCCGAGCCATTGCAATAGAGCCGTGACAGAAACTCGCTTTGCTGATAACTTAGCGACGTTTCAGCAACGGCCTCTCCGGCTGTCGCTAAAAATATTATCAGCAACGGACACGGAGCCGTTGCTGATAACATTAATAGCAACGGCCACTGAGTCCGTAGCAACGCCGTTAGTAAAAGCCCGTCGCTAAGCCGTTGCTGTAGGTCATCAGCAACGGCTTTCGATAAACTTTTAGCAACGGCTTTCCCACGGACGGCCGTGGGAAAGCCTTTGCTGATGATGTGAACCTGGTAACGAAAAAATTTAAAATTTAAAATTTCCATTGATACATTGATACATTATCAGATACATAACTCACACACACATATACTCATACACACATTCATTCACACATCACAAACACACCAAGATATACATCAAAACAATTATATTTATATTGATAATTACCCACGATAGTATAAAAATAATTCAAATGCAAAATTGAAGTATCAATATCTAAGTAACAAAGTCAATATAAATTAAACAAGTTCAATATCTCAGTAACAAAGTCAATATAAACAAAATCTCACGATCACGATGGAGGATGCCCTGGATCATATGGCGGGGTCTGGAGTGCTTGAGTGTACACCGGCATGGACTGACTCGAGGACGATGGATGAGATGATGCCGAAGAGATGCCTGCTTCGGGATGACCTGACATGTTGCGTAGCATAGCATGCATCTCCGCCATCATCTGACTCTGACGTGCGACCGTCTCCTCTAGAGTCCTTATTCTGCTACTATGATCATAACTGGATCTAGAGGTGGACGGCCGCTCACCAGCGACCGGAGGGGTCGGTGCCCCAAGTGGCCCTAGCACGGCTCGCGCATGACCACTATCTGCGAAGCCATATACGCGGCCATGGTCCCAGCCACCTGCGGCCTCGACCCACGATGATGCGTCAAAGTCCTCGGGGGTACCCCCGCGCTGCACCACCATCTGGTTGTACGTCTCCTACTCGAGTTTGATTTTTTGTTTAATATTTATCATAAAACTTAAATTATAAATATATAATGAATAATTTAAACAAATATATAATTACCACAATGTATGCAGCGCGGTTGTGGATGTACTCCCCCGTCGCATGTGCTCGACGGTGAGTCCGCTCAAACACCGCCATCGGGGAGGGTCGCTGGACAGTCCCGTCATCCGACACCGTCGTCTACATTTACAAAACAAATACATTAATTAGTACACATAGTAACAAATAAAATATATAATTAAAAGATATACTTACCATACGGTTCGCGTGCACTGCAAATGCAACAGAGCCGCCGGTGTGACGCGCTGCTCCCCCCGACATGCGATTTCTAGCCGCATTCCGAGAAACCTCCTGCCATCGATCCGTCAACCATATTCCCACGAGCTGGTCCCATATATCCGGAGTAATCCAACCGGGGCCGTATCCCCGAGTCTCCACGATGTTAATGGTCCCAGCTCGGGCCATCGCCTGGGACCGAGCCTGCCCCAGCTGCCCGTTGTACCTTGCCCGGGAAATAGCCTCCCAAGTAGCGTAAATGAAGGGCCTCTGGTCCTCGGCCCATGTATAGCGAGCCTGCAAAATAATAATATCAGTACCAATATTAATCATCATGCATGTAAAAATAATAATAATACGTGCCTCAAACTCGCGCCATAACATGTCGACGTGCTCGCTAGGCACGTGAGACCACGTAGGCCATGCCCCGTGCATGTATCGTCGAATAGTAGAAGAAATGCTCCTCGACACTTCTTCTTGTTCGAACCTACACAACAAAAATAAATTTTAATATTATATTATGATATAATGAATTTGTAATGATTCATAATTCATGATATATTATCGCTCCCCAATCACGCTAATAAATCTACGTGACTCTGTGGCTGGTGGAGGCTGCCACCTGTTCAGCCCGCGTGGCCTCCTGCGTCTGGATGTACTAGCCTCAGCAGTATCATCCGCATGAGGATCAGCAACGGGAGGATCAACAGTATGAGTAAGTGCTGGAGTCTCACCGATCGGAGACTCCGAAGCTCTCCTGCGTCGATAACCACGAACAAACATATAATCAGATTATTGTATAAATAGTAGAGATATATTTAATAAAATATATACTTTACAATTATTCCTCATCATCTGAATAATAGTCTTCAAATTCTTCCTCTTCTTCCTCTTCTTCATCTTCTTCATCTCCACCTTCCTCAATTTCGTGATCGTCATCATCAGCATATTCAACTTCTAATTGAATTGACGTTGTGTCTGCATCCTCGAGTATTGGAATAATACGATCTACAGCAGGAGGATCATCTTCTTGATAGAAACCATGTGTCATATCAGGTATCAGCTCATTTTCTCCTACTATCGGATGAATTTTTCCTCTACCTTTTGTCTTACAGACTACACGCCAATCCGCTCTATCTTTATTTTGAGCCGGATACTTCGCGTAATATACTTGTTCGGCTTGTGATGCCAATATAAAAGGCTCATTTGCTGCCAATTTCGATTTGTAATTAACCTCAACAAGTTTGTATTTTGGATGAACTTTCATGCCCCTTTCTGTTGTATCGAACCAATGACATCTAAATAGGATCACTGATTTTAAGCCGAAGTAGTGCAACTCTATCACTTTTTCCACCAGTCCATAAAAATCCATATCACATTCAACATAGGTTGTCCCTTTCACGCAGACCCCAGCATTCATCGTCTTCTTTGTAAATGAATATTCAACTGTGTGAAATTTATACCCGTTAACAAAATATCCGCTATAGCACGACACAAGTCGCGACGGTCCACTAACAAACTCAAATATTCTTTCATCTATTTCAGCTCTGTGATCTTTGCTGTAAGTCTGAATCCAAGTAGGGAAATCACGATTCCGTAATCTCTCCAATTCTTGATCGTTGTGAATAGAGTATTTTTGCACCATCTCAATGTCAAATATTTCAATGAATTGTTCAATCTCTGGATAATTGAGTAATACATACAAGTGTGCCAAATGATACTCTTCCTCGCTTAAGTGTCGAGATGGACGAGAACCAAAAGCACGACCAGAGTGATAAAATATATTTAAACGTCCATCTGAATGTCGAACACCCCCGTCGTCGTTACGTGGAAGACGATCAAATCTTGTCTGTACTGTCGATTCAAAGTAAAATGAGCAGAATGTTGAAATTTCTTGGATGATATACGATTCAGATATTGATCCTTCAACAGCTGCGGTGTTCTTTACTTTTTTCTTCAGACGATTCATGTATCTTTCAAATAAGTACATCCACCGATATTGAACGGGGCCACCAACTTGTGCCTCGTATGCCAAGTGTATCGGTAGATGCTCCATCGAGTCAAAAAATGCAGGAGGGAAAAACTGCTCCAGCTTGCATATGATTTCAACAATATTATTTTCAAGTGTTGTCATATCTTCGACTCGAAGGACATTTGCACAGATGCTTCTAAAAAACATACTTAATTCAGTCAACGGACCCCAAATATTATCAGGTAGAAGATCTCGAAATGCGATCGGAAGTAATCTCTGCATGAATACATGACAATCATGGTTCTTCATCCCTGATATTTTGCAATCATCGACGTTCATACAACGAGATAAGTTTGAAGCATATCCATCGGGTAATCTGAGTTCTTTTACCCATTGACAAACATCTTTGATCTGTTGTTTATTTAACACATATAGGGCCTTCGGTTTCAGATATCGCCCGTTGACCTCTTGTAACTCCAACTCTGGTCTTTTACAAAGTATTTTCAGATCATGTCGGGCTTTGACATTATCTTTAGTTTTTCCAGAAATATCCATCAAAGTGTTGAAAATATTATCAAACACATTTTTTCAATGTGCATGACATCTAAATTATGTCGAATCAATAATGAACTCCAATAGGGCAATTCCCAAAAGATACTTTTTTCACCCAGTTGTGTGTTTGGCCAAAACCTGACACTCTTTCATTGGGACCAAATACTATATCTGGAAGTGCTGAAACACGTGCTAACATTTGTTCACCAGACAACATCGGTGGTGGCCCATCTCTTTCGACTCTGCCCTTAGTAAATTTATTACGATTCCTTCAATACTGATGATTAACCGGTAGGAATCGTCGATGACAATCAAAGAATGAGATTTTTCGTCCGTTCTGAAGATTGATTGATTTAGAGTGTTCCATACAATACGGACAAGAGAGTCGGCCGTGAGTGCTCCAACCCGACAACATGCCGTACGCCGGGAAATCATTGATTGTCCACAAGACCGCGGCCTTTAAATTAAAGTTTTGCTTCCGATGACAATCATAAGTGACAGCTCCCTCAGTCCACAATGTTTTCAATTCATCTATCAAGGGTCTCAGAAATATGTCAATTTCTTTTCGCGGACCCTTAGGACCCGGAATAATCATCGAAAGATAAATAAATTCATCTTTCATGCACATTGACGGTGGCAAATTATAAACTGTCAGCAACACTGGCCAAACTGAATAAGGAGTTGCAGAATGTCCAAACGGATTAAAACCATCTGTGCACAATCCCTATCTGATATTTCTAGTATCCCTAGCAAATGAAGGATAACATGTATCCAAATGTTTCTATGCTTCACTGTCAGATGGATGAGTCATTACTGTATCATCACGACTTCTTGCATGCCAACTCATGTAGGGGGCTGTCTTTTCCGACATGAATAATCTTTGAAGCCTCGGTGTTAGTGGAAAATACCGAAGCTCCTTAAACGGGATATTTTTCTGTCGGACCGATTTCTTCTCCTTGTAACGAGGGTGTTGACATACAGGGCATTTATCCAGCTGCACATTTTCTTTATAATATAAAATGCAGTTATTTTGGCACGCGTGTATTTTTTCGTACCCAAGCCCCAATTTTCTCATTAGCTTTTTAGTCTTATAAAAAGTTGGCTCAAACTTGTTATCAGTAGGCAGCATTCCATTAATCAATCATGCAATCCGATCATACGCAACTCCGCTGATATTACAATCGGCCTTGATGTTTAAGAGCTGTGTCATTGCTGAAAACCTAGTGTATTTAGGACAATTCTCATACAAAGGTTCATCGGCAGCTTTCAACATCGGCAGCTTTCAACACACTGTCCGGCCAATGTACAAGGTCCGGCGGCGGCCATCGGCCGATCGCCGCCGGCCGAAACCCTATTTTTAGGGTTTCGGTCGGATTTTCTACCGGCCGGAGGGCACATACCTGACAGTGTCGGCAGCAGCGAGAGGGGTCGTCGGCGTCGTCGGCGTCAGCAGCGGCGGCAAGAGGCAGGAGAGGAGGCGGCGGCGGCAGCAGCGGGAGGAAGAAGGGGGGCGGGCGCGATCTGCGACCTATATAAACTTATCAGCAACGGCTCACTCACCCGTTAGAAAGCTATTGCTGATAAGTTATCATCAGCAACGGCTCACTTGTCCGTTAGCAAGCCGTTGTTGATAATTAACATTATCAGCAACGGCTCGCGTGTCCGTTAGAAAGCCGTTGCAGATACAAAATATCTGCAACGGCTCGGGCGGCCGTAAGAATGCCGTTGCAAATAGCAACGGCTTGAGCGGCCGTTGCTGAAGACTAAGTTTCTAGTAGTGTTAAACCCGATTCGAATTTAAATTGGTCATAAACACAAGGCTGGATGTAAAAGGAAAAATAAGAGAGAGGCTTCTCTTCTCATAGGCTCGGCCTATGGGCCAAGCGCACCTTTCTCAAATGAAAGTTGTAGGTGTTCAAAGATTTGCATGGAGCCTTGCCATAAATTGATACACACATGCAATTAAATAATGTTTAACATTATCTTTTACCTTTTGTCATTACATGAATTGAAGATTGAAGGTTTTTGCAGTTGACTGGTCAAATGATAAAGATGCAGAAGTCATTTTTTTTATTGGCAACGCATTGAACGAGTTCCATGCACAGAACTCGAAGCCGCACCGCCTCAAGTTGCACCGCCTTAAATTTGCAAAGTTTTCTCGGTCAAATTAATCACAGCAGCTATGCGATTAAATCGAACGGCTCAGCTCATTGTATGTGGAAGATTTCTTCAATATTCTCGCCGATGAAAGTTCATAGATCGACTCTCCTACTCCAGTATAAATAGGGGCCTAATATGCAATTCTAGACATCCTAAAATCCCCAGAGCATTCCTTCTACTCCATTTCTCAAGTACGATTCCTTTGCCAACGACTCTCTTCCCCTTCACACCGTCTCAGGCAGAAGCAAGAAGATCAAAAATGTCGCATCCACAGTTTTCAGGCAGAAGCAGGAATCCAGATTCCGGGGTGTGGAAAAATATCCGAGTACAAGCAATATTTTTCTTTTATAGTTTAGTTAACAATTGTATTCAGATTCTCTTGTATTGGCCGTGTTTTCTCCTCCTTCTAATAAAATCAAGTGCCCTCTTCTCCCTGTGGAGTAGGCCTGGTACCCCGCTAGGCCGAACCACGTAAATTTTAGTGTTCTTTGTGTTTTCTGGTTTATTCATTTTGGTATTTTTCCTTTTGGCATTTTGGAATATGAAATTGAGTGTTTTCTTTTGTTACTTAATTAATTATGATGCATATGTTTGAGCATGGGGTTAAACTGGGTTGAGCCGGGTTCGCGGGTTTGGATCCGGGCTTGAGGTGGATGCGGTTTAGCTAAGGGGTAGGGTTGTAAATGAGGTGTTGGGAGGGGATTATAACCCCCCCCCCCTCCCCCGCTCTTTGAGCTGTGCTGGTCCCCTTGGAGTTGCATGAGTCTTTTGAAGAAAAAGGGGAGCTGAGCTGCCCCCCTCTTGGAGCCGCCGCCGCCGCTTGTGTGCTAGAATTCGGAGGCCACCGTTCGGGAATTTTCTTCTCCTTTCTCCTAACATGTAAGTGGTTTCTTCCTTCCTTTCCCTTCTTTTATTTCTTGTTTTCTTGAGCCGCCTCTTGAAATTGAGAATTCTTGTTATTTTCTGTTTCTATAGACGTGGGTGTTATTTTTCTTGTGTTGCCATGAAAAAGGAGGCCCGAGGATCCCCATTGTGGTGCGGCGGCCCTAGGATTGTCCTCAGGGTGCTCGGCCAAGTTGGGAAAGGAGGCGCCCTCAAGGTGTTTGTGAACTTAATTACCTAAGAGAGCATGTTTATGTTGATGAGTTTTAGATCCCTTGATTTGAATCTTTGCTATGTTCTCATGTTGTTGAATTATGTTTGATGTCAAAATTATGAATCTCAGCATGTTGAATCTAAGATTTCATATGAAATGTTTATATCTTGATGGGATGAGATATATTCTTGATTGTTATTTAAATTGTGAAAGTATGAATCTTGATGTTGATGAAAGAACTTGATGCATACTAACTATGTTTAGATCATAGGCCTTTGATTTAATAATCGTTGTATATGATGGATGTAATCTGGTTTAGCAATAAAATATTTTGGAATGATTATTGCTGTTATTTTCAGTTTAAATAATTAAGCAAGCTGGAATTTAGTCTTGCTAAAATTTCATGCTGGATTATTGTTAATGATACTGAGATTTGAATTTGCTATTGTGATTCGTAGTGATTATCGAACATGATCGTGCAACCTATCATTTTAACCAAAAAATATAGTCTGGAACCATATGACACTCTTGAAACCAAATTCGGCTTGTTCAAACCAGAATCAAGCTCAAAGAATAGGCTGAAGTTTTAAATTCCAGAAATAAAACCTAATTGCAGGAATTAAATTTTTATTTGCAGAATTAAAAATTAAAAATTTAAGGGGCAGAATAAAATAGCTAAGAGACAACAAAATATAAATTCACGAAGTAAAACCCTATGGGTAGATGATGTTGCAGGCCTAAGACGTCGGGAACGGGTATATGTTGATGAGACGATTTCAAGAAAGGATGTTCTTATGACACTATTTCTACACTTGACTTGGGTCATGCTTTGGCGTTGTTTCTCTCATGAATGGTGGAGAGGCTCGGATAGGAGCTGGACTGGTGGCCTAGGTCCGGAAGGTTGGATGAGCGAATCCCAACCAGTGATTTATTATTTTCGGTTGGATGGGCGAATCCCAACCGTTATTCAATTTCTTAGGTTGGATGGGTGAATCCCAACCTTAGTATTATTTCTAGTTGGATAGGCAAATCCTGGCCCGGTTGGATGGGCGAATCCCAACTGTTACACTCTTATTCACTATTGTGTGGTTTGGTTGCCTTAGGGCATGTGTAGGTTGAGTGGCCTTTTGTGTATTCACTATTATGTAAACGGGATGCCTTTGGGCATGTGTTGGCCAAGTGGCCTGATGGGTAGCCATACCACTAGACTTGCATTTCCTGCATGTGGCAGACGCATTCACTTTATTATGTGGTTGGTTTGTGGTGGGGGTTGATAGAGCCGCTCACTGAGTTCCTTTGGACTCACCCTTGTTTTATTTTTATTTTTACAAAGCCTGACCAGTGAGGTAGGGGCTGGAGCACTTGGCGCAGCTAGAGGGCAGAGGAGTACCATTGATCTCATAGCAGTCAGAGTTTAGGGGTCGTAGTCGAATCTTGTTAGTGGTAGATCATGCACTTGATGTATTTAGCTTATTTGGAGTTGTAGTCCTTTAGGACAGCCAGTTGTGTTCATTTGAGATTATGTTTTCTTTTTAAAAAAAAAAACTATTAAACCTTAATTGTTTGTTTGGACGTTACCTTGTTGTTAGGCTTCTTTTTTTCCAAAAAAAAAATGAAAACTTTATTTCGATTTCTGAAATGGACATGTTATTTATATATATTTTTGATTTTTCGCTATGTTTCATTTTGAGTTGACATGTGCATTGGATAGGCTGTGGGGTATAGGCACGTATACCTTGGCTGGTCACGTAACCCTAGGATTAGGCGTGACAGAATCCTTGGCCACAACGCCACTACTTTAAACCTCAGAGCCCTTACAATGATCAAAACTCAATTTCTCGCCAATCTGACTCGTCGGCCCAAGAGCCCTACTATCAACTACCAAGCAGGCAGGTAAATTTTGTATCTTTTTGGCGTAGACATGCAACCAAATTCTATACAAACCCGCGACGATCGAAAAGGTGACCAAGCTCGACAAAAGCACAGTAATGATAAATAAAAATCAAACTTTTAAAATCCCACAAAGGAAGTATTCTCACTTACAAACACATGAGGGGCACATTACAAATAGACAAACAAACTACAAGAGCGCGCTTGCAATAATGAGCCAAGCTGCACTCAAGAAAACCATTGACTCGGGTATCCACTACTAGGATTTATCGCCATAGGCAGACTTGGTCGCAAGACCTCCCATGACCCGAGAGTTGAGGGGCAAAGAGGGGGGAGATGAGAGCCCCGACTTTGCAAACCTAGAATCATGGACAAGATCCCTGCTAGCCAAGAGGACAACTCGCATATCCGTATAGCACCTCCCCCAGCGCGCAACGACAAAGACCACTTTTCCATAAGCCCGGCACGTGGTAAGGACCTACAACAGGAACCCCACCTCCTTCCTTCCTTCTCGCTATGTTCTCTGCCATCACAACAGGAACATCAAGCTCTAGCATTGGCAGGAGTGTCAAATCGACCATTAGCCCATACCCATAAATGACAACCTTGCAGACTCGAAAGACTATCTCTGCCATCACAGAAATGCCCGTAGGCGTAGACACCACAAGGGGAAATTCAACCACAAAAGATATCCCTGACAACTTAGCAGCAAACAAGGCAGACACAAAAGAGTCTGTAGCACCCGGATTAAATAAGACATAAGCAATGACAGACCCAATAATAATAATAATACTTGACACCACTGCCCTGGACGCCTCAGCGCCCTCTTGGTTCATGGTAAACACCCGTGCAACATGTCTCTCTGAACCACCAGCTCGCTGGCATCCTTCCTGAGTCTGACCCCTCTGCGCTATAGAACCCACTTACATCGGTGCCTTTCCTCTGGTCTGATCAGGTTGCTGACTGCCCTTATTAGAAAAATCCTTTCTGAAGTGCCCAGACTGCTCACAGCTGGCTTGGAGAGAGGGAGAGAGAGGAAGAAGAGGGCGGCTCGACTGGCTCCTCTTGGCTTGGCTCCAAGGGGAAAGAAGAGAGGAAGAGGGGAGGAAGAGGAGGGTGGCTCGACTAGCTTGGCTTCACAAGCAGCAGCTCCAAGGGGAAGAGGGGAGTCAACTGCTGGCTTGGCGGTTGGCGGCTAGCCCTCCTCTCTCAAAACATGGGGAGGGGTTTTTATATCTCTTCCTCAATCCTAACCCTTCTAACTTAAGCCCAAACCCGCATCCACTTAGGCCAAGTCCAACCCGCTAACTCGATAGACTTAATTAAATTAATTAGTCTTGATTAAATACAAAATTAAATGATAAGCATTTTAACTAATTCACCCATATGAGCATAACTAATAATTATACACACATCACAACAATTAAAATAATTTCAACCACTCAAGCCTAATTCCACAAATTCAAAAATTTATATCCTACTTACCCGAGCTCGCAAGCTCGCTCCGGACCATGAGTCGACTCGGCTTGACCACGAACTAGTTCGATAGGCTTGCAAACACACACAAAACGAAAATAATGAATTAAATATCTAGGATATTAGAGAGATCCTTGATGGCCACATAATTCACATGCGCCTGAACCCATAGTCGTACACCGGCCCATGTCTCATTATATAACATCATATCCATTCTCAAATATATAAACATGCAGTAAATAGTTTTCCACGAACATCGAATTAATCCTAATCATGCGTTATGCCTAATATAAACAATTTAAATGTCTCACATAGCGATGTAATAAATAACAGTAAAATACTAAGATAAATGTCATAGCTTCCTACATGCAATCATTCTCCTATCGTCATAACCACCTCTCCAAAGGGCCGACCGCAAGGCCTTAGGAATTTCCTCAAAGAAAACCCACCCCTTACTCAATTTCATCTCCTATAGTTTGGTTTCCCTGCAATGTCAAGTTAGGGAAGGGCATGCTCTAGGTGTACCTAGGTTCATAAATTCTCCATTTCATGTTCCTACACCTCGCCACACCCAACCGAGTTCAAATAAACCTTGAGGACAGAAGGAATCATCTAAAAGTAATATATTTCCTATAAGAACAGCATGTTTGCACCTAAAGTAATGTATTTTCTAATAGGGCACTAGGGTAGCATGTAACAATATCTAAAGTGATGTGTTTTCTGTGCGGACAACATGTTTATACATCTAAAATGATGTGTTTGTTATATGAACAGTGTGTATGTACCTCATGAGCTTATGTTTTCTAAGGAAAATAAGAACAATTTACAATAAAACAGTAAAAAAATAAGACGGGGAGACGGGGAGATGGTCCATTGCCAGTAGAGAAACAAGGGATGCAATTGGATGTCAAATAAATTACCAACAAGAAAGTCCTAGCATTAGATAATGCCAAAAGAAATAGGGAAACATATAAAAGCTATTTGCACAAAATGAATGGTACGAATTGGGTTATATTCTTGCTGGAGGTAGTACGAATTTTAACTGGTGTGTCCAATCCAAATAGGAAACTATTTTCAGCAGAGGTTGCATCTCATTCATCAAGCAAACAAAGTCAACATACTTTGCAAAAGGTAAAGTGGACTTTGTCAAAAACATGACAATATGTATCATCCAATAACGTGCAAAGGAATATAAAATGCCAAGAGTGCGCACACCCCAAATCTGATCATCACCCATGCGGAAACACCAAAAGAAATCCAACAACATGTTAATTATGCAATGACAATGTACGATTCATGATTAATCAACACCGAAGAGAAACCATCCTCAAAATCCTTGAAAAGAAGCCCCATGAGGGGAGGGGCGGCTTGGGTAGAAAATAGGAGAGAATGCTCAAAACCACTCATAGATTGAAGGAAATAGAAGGGAAGAACAGTGATTGGAATCCCCCGACGATAATCTCTGACGAGCTCCACAAATATGGCCACCGTCGCCGCTGCCTTCATGAGTGCTGTGCGGCGCCCCCAGCCTTACAGCCCAATTTATAAGTTGGGATTTAATTTAAGCCCAAATTATGGTTTTACCCTTTACTTATAATCTGACTAACTAAACTCGTTAAAAATCTATTTTAAATCCAATTCGAGTTCCGATCAAACCGTTGAAATCATCTCGGGGTCT
The DNA here is from genome assembly GCA_034359265.1 of Canna indica. Taxonomy (NCBI): domain Eukaryota; kingdom Viridiplantae; phylum Streptophyta; class Magnoliopsida; order Zingiberales; family Cannaceae; genus Canna; species Canna indica. The sequence goes on along the minus strand of CP136894.1, from coordinate 9,264,916 downwards.
ACTTTCACCATGACCAGACAAACTATAGAAATAACATAAATAAAATTTCTTTTTCTTTTTTTTTTCTAAGTTAACGACTTACCAAATTTAATCTTGGAAACTCTGCAAATTCGCTTTTCTACTAAAAACCAAAATAAATTTAATCAAATTTTTGGTTATAACATTGCAGCATATTATTTGGTTGCCCGTAACTAGAGTTGCAACTTCTATTTGCAAGCGTTTGGTTGGCTGCAACTAAAAGTTGCAATTATACTTAAAACTAGCATATGCATATCTAGGTCTAATAATTTTGGTTCAGCCTAATAGCCTGACACAATAAAATTATGCTCGAACCACCCGTTATCGTGCCTCAAGCTATTATCGGTCCAGCCCAATAAGGCCCGAACAAATATCGGGTCAGGCCGAGCCTACACTGTGTAGGCTCAGCCTAACCCGATAGCTCGATAATAATTTTACTCATTATCATACTAACGGGCCCGATAGCCCGGTTCCAATGGTTCGATTTGGGCCTAATAGCCTGATTTTGATTTTTTTTTTGTTATCGTGCTAACGGGCCAGGCTGGCCTATTTACTATTCGGGTCGTGCCAGGTCGGGCATGAGTTTTGTTCGGGCCGGGCCAAGTCGACCTGATATCACTGACCTAGCACGAATTGTCGAGTTCAATAGGAATTCAACATAATTTAGAAGGAAACAACAAGCAAATAGAGGAAAATTGGTAAATGTCATTTTTCCCAACAATAATTAATCTATTTCATATTATTTAATTATTTATCATGTCACACCCCAATTTCACACTAGTTTGACCGGCCAAGATATACAAGTATACCCCAAAGCTTAACTCAACCGCAAACCACAGAGACAAACCAAACTTTTATTTCAAACTCCCCAACTAACAAAATGTTATAAACTAAACAATTCCATCCTTTGTTAAAGAAAGCGCGGAAACATGAATGTCCAACCGAAACAAACTTTAAAGAGTGTTTGAAACAATAAATGAAATAAAGAACAATAAGTCTCGATACGGGTCTCTCTTTAAACCTGACCACTATCCTAACTCTAACTTCGACTTGTCACGAGGTCTGCCTTGGACCTGCTGCTCCCAACTGTGCTACTCAGACACTCCAGTGTTACTACTTAAAAATTAATATTATTTTGATGAAAAATATTTAAATTTAAAATTATGAATTTTTTTTGATGAAAAATAATTTTTAACCACAATAAATCTTTTATATTTTTAAAAAACATTTCATTAATTAATTTTTTTAATTATAAAGCTATTATGGACTTTGGGCAAAAGTCTTTAACTTACTAGAGACTTGTGTCCAAAGCCTACAAAACTAATTTTTAATTAAAAATAGTTAAATATTTTTTGTCCAAAATATTTTGATAGACTCTAGCAAATCTTTTATATCACATATATATTTTTTGTGAATAATATTTTTTATAATTATAAAATTATTATAACTCATTAGAGACTTTTGTGCAAAGTCTATAATAGTTTCATAATTTTTAAAAAACAATATTTGAACTCATGAAATAATTTTTTAGTGATACAAAAGAGGTACTATGATCCAAAAAAATATTTTACATCAAAATATTTCATAATTTTTAATTTATTTAAATCTATAGACTTTGTGCAAAAATATTTAATACATTAGAGAGTTTGAAAATATATTTTTATACTCTAATATCTCATTTTTATCATAAAAATATTATTTTTTGGAAGACAAATAAATATTCTATACTAACACATATGATACCTACACAATGAGTCAAATACAAGACAAAAAATCTACATCTAAATAGTTCACATTGTAGCCAGTAATTTTCACAGGGATAATATAATCTGACTCGTCGACCATCTTCATATTATACTAACTAGTCGAGAGCCCGCGCGTTGCGCAAATATATATAAATATAAATTTATTTTGCTAACCATGAAGAATCAAATAAATTTATATAGTATAAATTTATTAATTTTGTAATATTGTATATAATATTTTATTTGAATAGATATACTCGTGCGTCGCACAATTATATATGTATATAATTAAATTATAAAATTGTAATAAAAAATATTTTAAATTAAATTTTATTTTTCAACAATAATATTCATATCTAAATAATTAAGAGTAATAATAAATATCACATATATGAAAATTTATAAGTGTAGATAAAATAGTAAATATTAGTTTAATATAATTTATATAATTGTAAAATTAAAAATATATACAAATATCTTTTAAAATATGATTTTTTTTTTATTTCTTAAATTCACGCAACACATTAATATATTTGTAAAATATAAAAATAAACTAAAACTCTCTGTAATTAACTTTTTATGTTTAAATATTTCATTCTAATATATATACTCATGTGTTGCACAATTATATATGTATAGTTAATTTGTAAAATTATTATAAAAATTATTTTAATTTAAATTATACTTTTCAATAACAATATTCATGCTTAAATAATTAAGAGTAATAATAAATCTCACGTCTAAAAATATATATAAGTGTATACAAATATCTTTTAAATATGATTTTTTTTATTTATTGCAAAAATTCACCAAACAAATTAATATATTCATAAGATGTAAAAATAAACTAAAACTCATTGTGATTAACTTTTTTGTTTATATATCAATATTCTAATATTGGTAATTTAATTATTTTTATTCATTTTTTTTCAATTTCACATATTCGTCTTTAATAATTAAACCATTCATTTATTAATTAATAACAATTTGATTGATATTTTTATTTGATATTATTTAATAGTATTAAATAATAAAATTAAAATCTATGGCCAAATATATAATTAAAAATAACAAAATAATAAAACTATTTTTAGAAAATCTAAAAAAAATATAGATCCAAATATATAGTAAATAATTAACATTAAAAAATTTAAAATAGTATATTCTAAAAATTCAATTGTAAACATTTATTTTACTACTTAATTTAAACTAATTTTTTGTTATAAATTTTAAATCCTATATAAAAGTAGATGTAAACTATACAAATAAAGTGGAATAAGTGTAGATAACTAAATTAAAAATAAGATATTTTAAAATATATAATTTTTCTGTAAAATTAAAAAAAAAATATAAAAAACAATTTTTTTTACATTAGAATATATTTTCAACAATAATTTAGTAAATACATAATTATTAACAACAAATAAATAAAAGAAATATATAAAAATAGTGTAAAATTATAATCGTAAATGAATAAAATGTTAATAAGATGTAAATATAGAATCAATGTTAGTATCATTTAGAGAGAAAAAATTTAGTTCAATACGTAATAATGCTTCTATATAATTATACACAGTTGCTCAAAATATATTTATTTTTTAGTTAGTAATTTTTTAATAAAACTTCTTATGGCAATGATATTTTACATGAATATATATATATATTAAACAACAAAAATATATAAGAAAATAAAAATGAAAAATAGTAACATTTTTACGGATAAAAATCAAATATTATATATATAATATAATAAATTGAAACAAATTAGAAGAAAAAAAAATTAAAATGTCAAATATTATATATATAATATAACAAATTGAAATAAATTAGAAACTAAAAAAATTAAATTATTTTAAACTAAAATTTTTAGGTAAAAATAGATTAAAATCTAGATCGATGATAAAGAAAATATCTTCGTCAACACAAAGCTAATATTAAAAAAACAATTTTTTACATTTACAAACTAAAAAAATTAATTTTTTGAACTAAATAAATTTTAGGTGAAAATAGATTAAAACCTCGATTAGTAATAAAAGAAACATCTTCATCAATACAAAGCTAATTTAAAAATAATTTTTTATATTTAAAAATATTTTCAACAATAATTTAGCAAATATATAATTATTTGCACAAATAGATAATAGGTCTAAAAATAAATAAAGAAAATTATATTAAAATAGTGTAATATTATAATCATAAAAGAATAAAATATTAAGATATTTCGACAACAAAAATATATAAGAAAAGAAAAATTACGAATAGTAATATATTTTTGGATAAAAATTAAATATTATATATAATATAACAAATTGAAATAAATGAGAAACCTATACTAACACATATGATACCTACACAATGAGTCAAATACAAGACAAAAAATCTACATCTAAATAGTTCACATTGTAGCCAGTAATTTTCACAGGGATAATATAATCCGACTCGTCGACCATCTTCATATTATACTAACTAGTCGAGAGCCCGCGCGTTGCGCAAATATATATAAATATAAATTTATTTCGATAACCATGAATAATCAAATAAATTTATATAGTATAAATTTATTAATTTTGTAATATTGTATATAATATTTTATTTGAATAGATATAATCGTGCGTCGCACAATTATATATGTATATAATTAAATTATAAAATTGTTATAAAAAATATTTTAAATTAAATTTTTTTTTTCAATAATAATATTCATATCTAAATAATTAAGAGTAATAATAAATATCACATATTTGAAAATTCACCCAATACATTAATATATTCATAAATTCACCCAATACATTAATATATTCATAAAATATAAAAAATAATATATTCATAAATTCACCCAATACATTAAATTTTTTATTTCTTAAATTCACCCAATACATTAATATATTCATAAAATATAAAAAATAAACTAAACTCACTGTAATTAACTTTTTATGTTTAAATATTTCATTTGAATATATATACCCATGTGTTGCACAATTATATATGTATATAATTAATTTGTAAAATTATTATAAAAATTATTTCAAATTAAATTATACTTTTCAATAACTTTTATGTTTATATATCGTTATTCTAATATTGGTAATTTAATTATTTTTATTCATTTTTTTTTCAATTTCGCATATTCGTCTTTAATAATTAAACCATTCATTTATTAATTAATAACAATTTGATTGATATTTTTATTTGGATATTATTTAATAGTAGTAAATAATAAAATTAAAATCTATGGCCAAATATATAACTAAAAATAATAAAATAATAAAACTATTTTTAGAAAATCTGAAGAATATAAAAAAAATAAAGATCCAAATATATAGTAAATAATTAACATTAAAAATTTAAAATAGTATATTCTAAAAATTCAATTGTAAACATTTATTTCACTAAATTTAAACTAATTTTTTGTTATAATTTTTAAATCCTATATAAAAGTAGAAGTAAACTATACAAATAAAATGAAATAAGTGTAGATAACTAAATTAAAAATAAGGTACTTTAAAATATATAACTTTCTGTAAAATTAAAAAATATATATATAAAAAACAATTTTTTCTACATTAGAAAATATTTTGAACAATAATTTAGTAAATATCTAATTATTAACAACAAATACATAAAAGAAATATTTAAAAATCGTAAATTAATAAAATGTTAATGAGATGTAAATATAGAATCAATGTTAGTATCATTTAGAGAAAAAAAATTTAGTTCAATACATAATAATGATTCTATATAATTATAATTTAGTTCAAAATATATTTATTTTTTAGATAGTAATTTTTTAATAAAACTTCTTATGGCAATGATATTTTACATGAATATATATATATATATTCAACAACAAAAATATATAAAAATTAAAATTAAAAATAGTAACATTTTTATGGATAAATGATTTCAATTCGGTTAACCAATAAATCAATTAGATTTTTTGCATAAAAGAGAGAAAAGAAAACATAGATATGAAGCATAGACATGAAACATAAACATAAAATGTACCATATAACATAGACATTTTCATTTTTTTTATTACAATTTTTTATAATTTTTTATAATTTTTAGACTTTTTAGATTTTTATAATTTTTATATAGTTTCTAATATTTTTTATAATTTTTATCAATTTAGTGATTTTATAAATCATTTTGGTAAATTTTTAAATTTTTTATAATATATATATATATATATATATATATATATATATATATATATATATTAAAAATTAATAAATTATATTTAACCAGTGTAATATTCTAGATATTTAATTTATTATTTTTTTCTATTGCGTGTGTTTGCCAGCCTAGCAGACTAGTTCGTGGTCGAGCGGAGTCGACTCATGGTCCGGAGCGAGCTTGCGAGCTCGGGTAAGTAGAATATAAATTTATGAATTTATAAAATTAGGCTTGAGTGATTGGAATTATTTTTAATTATTGTGATGTTTGAATAATTATGAATTATGCCTATGTGGGTGCATTTAATTAGATGCTTATGATTTAATTGTGTGTCTAATCAAGTCTAAATTAATTTAATTAAGTTTATCGGGTTAACGGCTTGGACTCGGATTAAGTGGATGCGAGTTGGGCTTCAATTAGAAGGGTTAGGGTTGAGGAGGAATTATAAAACCCTCTCTCTTAGGTTGTGGCTCCAATTTTTGGAGCCACACAATTGTGAGAGGAGGAACCAGCCGACAGCCCAAGCCGCCAACCGCCCCCTCCTCTTCTTCCCTTGGAGCCACTGCCACCTGGGGCCGAGCTGCTAGAACCTCTCCTCCTTCCCTCTCTCTTCCTTCCCTTGGAGCCAAGCCAAGAGGAGTAGTCGAGCCGCCCTCTTCTTTCTCTCTCTCCCTCTCTCCAAGCTGGCAGCTTGGAGTTAGCCGCCGCCTCATCTTCTCCTTCTTTTGGGTCGAGCCACCGGGGTTTGGAGCTGGAATCGGAGGCCGTCGATTGAAAATCTTTTTCCAATCCTCTTCCCTTTTCATGTGAGCGGTTTTATCACTCCTATTCAGGTTTTCTTCGAATTTTTTTGAAGCCGCCTTGAAAATTCTTGATCTTGATGATGTTTTTTTGTGTTCTTGAGATTTTATTGGTTTCCGTGTCATTCTTAGAATTTAAATTTTGATCTCATAACATGGGGCTTATGTTTAATGGAAGATCTGTGATTTTATAATTTGATCTTGTGAATCTTGGATGAAATCTCATCTTGGAGTTCTAGATGTTCTTGATGCTATAGATTAATTAATCTCCTTGATTCTTGATTTAGGGATTCTTGATATATATGCTAATTTTTATTTAGTGAAAATTTTGAGATTGTATGCATGATTGGCATGATAACATGAATCTGTGATGTTGGAAATTTAGGGATTTAATTCTGTAAAATTCAAATTTTATTTCATGAGGTGCTGGAAATTACAGCTTTCTGAAATTTATATGATGTTTGTTGAATCTGGGCTGATTTTTTATTGTTATATTATTATGTGCTTAGATCTCTGAACATAGTAGCGTAACTTATCGTTTCGACCAAAAAATATAGTTCGAAAATATAGGACACACTTTAGAGACTAGATTCGGGGTAGACACAACAGTTCTGGACAGAACAGTACCCTAAAACAAAATCCTAATAGAGATGAACTAAATTTTAATTCTATAATTAAAATTGGATTAAGGGTGAGCATAATCTGTTATGAACCAACTTGTAAGGTATGCATGAAATAAAACCACACGGGTTCATGACAATACGGGTCTAACACTACTAGAAATTAGGTATTCAACAACGGCTATCAGCAACGACCGCTCAAGCCGTTGCTATTTGCAACGGCGTTCTTACGGCCGCTCGAGCCGTTGCAGATATTTGTATCTGCAACGGCATTCTAACGGACACGCGAGCCGTTGCGAATTATTTTAATTATCTGCAACGGCTTTCTGACGGAAAGGCGAGCCGTTGCTGATATTTTAATTATCTGCAACGGCTTTCTAACGGACAAGTGAGCCGTTGCTGATGATAACTTATCAGCAACGGCTTTCTAACGGGCGAGTGAGCCGTTGCTGATAAGTTTATATAGGGCACCGGTCGCGCCCGACCCTTCTTCCTCCCGCTGCTGCCGACGCCGACGACGCCGCCGACGCCTCTTCCTCCTCCCGCTGCTGCCGACTTGTTCAGGTATGCCTCGCCGGCCGGCCGTCTCTTCCCGTTGCGGCCGGCGGGAATCAATCTGACCGAAACCCTATTTCTAGGGTTTCGGCCGGCGGCGGTCGGCCGATGGCCGCCGCCGGACCTTGTACAGTGGCCGGACAGTGTGTCCGGCCACTGTACGCCGGTGCCGGAGGGTGGAATCCGGCGCCGGAATTTATAATTTTATATATAATTTATATTGTTTTATAGTTGTTAATTAATTGTTTAATTTGTTAGATTAATTATTAGGGTTTAGATTAATTTCGGACGCGCGCCGGAATCGTCCACTTCGGACGCGCGCCGGAATCGTCCAATTCGGACTTGCGCCAGAATCGTCCAATTCGGACTTGCGCCAGAATCGTCCACTTCGGACGCGCGCCGGAATCGTCCACTTCGGACGCGCGCCGGAATCGTCCACTTCAGACCCACGCCGGAATCGTCCAATATGGACTCGAACTGTCTTTAAATATTTAGAAAATAATCATCCATCCGACGAGTTGATATGTTTCACGTACGCATCGACGAGTCGGATATGATTTAGCAAAACCTTAGATCCGTTCGGGGATTGTATGTTCGTGTAAAAGAAGTAGATGATCTTTTATACGACGTACAATTCTTGAATTGTCCCTGATTGGACAATTTGGGAATATAGTTATTTGTACTGCACTTACGTTTTTATTTTAACTGTTAACTAATTATTCTAAATTTTGGCAACATCTCTCTTGTTCTCCGATACGCGCCCAGATGATATGCGTATTCGGAGAACTGTAGGGAGATGTTGCCGAAATTTAGAATAATTAGTTAACAGTTAAAATAAAAACGTAAGTGCAGTACGAATAACATAAATCCCGAATGGAATAGGACAATCTCACCTAAAGACATTAACCAAAGAAATTGTCATTGATTGACAGAATCATGTCGGCTGATCGAAGTTGGATGTACCGACGTCTTGATCGTGGAGCTTTAACGAATGAGTTTCGATTAGGCGTAACGTACTTCCTAAATTTCGCCTATTCGAATCGGAATTTCGTTAGCATGGGTGATCAAATCCGATGTCCGTGCCGCATTTGTTCAAATGGACGATATTTGGATCGGGAGACTGTCACTCTGCATCTATATACCAAAGGATTTGCACCAAGATATTTTCTATGGACTTGTCACGGGGAGTCACGCGAAGTCGGGACGTCGAGTAATCCTGTCGTTCAGACATATGGTGAATCTTCCTCTGCTGGTGCTTCTTCATCCAGTCAATGTAATCCCTATAGAACTATGATACTTGATAGTCTTGGGGGTCAATTCCACCTGAATGATAATGTTGATCGGTCAGTTCTTCAGACATCAGTCCCACCAGATACTACAGCGGTTGATATCACAGAAGTAGGGGCTGCGGTAGAGATTGAATTACCGAATAAAGAAGCTGCAGAATTTTACGAGATGTTGAAAGCTGCCGATGAACCTTTGTATGAGAATTGTCCTAAATACACTAGGTTTTCAGCAATGACACAGCTCTTAAACATCAAGGCCGATTGTAATATCAACGGAGTTGCGTATGATCGGATTGCTGGATTGATTAATGGAATGCTGCCTACTGATAACAAGTTTGAGCCAACTTTTTATAAGACTAAAAAGCTAATGAGAAAATTGGGGCTTGGGTACGAAAAAATACACGCGTGCCAAAATAACTGCATTTTATATTATAAAGAAAATGTGCAGTTGGATAAATGCCTTGTATGTCAATACCCTCGTTACAAGGAGAAGAAATCGGTCCGACAGAAAAATATCCCGTTTAAGGTGCTTCGGTATTTTCCACTAACACCGAGGCTTCAAAGATTATTCATGTCGGAAAAGACAGCCCCCTACATGAGTTGGCATGCAAGAAGTCGTGATGATACAGTAATGACTCATCCATCTGACAGTGAAGCATGGAAACATTTGGATACATGTTATCCTTCATTTGCTAGGGATACTAGAAATATCAGATTGGGATTGTGCACATATGGTTTTAATCCGTTTGGACATTCTGCAACTTCTTATTCAGTTTGGCCAGTGCTACTAACAGTTTATAATTTGCCACCGTCAATGTGCATGAAAGATGAATTTATTTATCTTTCGATGATTATTCCGGGTCCTAAGGGTCCGCGAAAAGAAACTGACATATTTCTCAAACCCTTGATAGATGAATTGAAAACATTGTGGACTGAGGGAGCTGTCACTTATGATTGTCATCGGAAGCAAAACTTCAATTTAAAGGCCGCGGTCTTGTGGACAATCAATGATTTCCCGGCGTACGGCATGTTGTCGGGTTGGAGCACTCACGGCCGACTCTCTTGTCCGTATTGTATGGAATACTCTAAATCAATCAGTCTTCAGAATGGACGAAAAATCTCATTCTTTGATTGTCATCGTCGATTCCTACCGATTAATCATCAGTATCGAAGGAATCATAATAAATTTACTAAGGGCAGAGTCGAAAGAGATGGGCCACCACCGATGTTGTCTGGTGAACAAATGTTATCACGTGTTTCAGCACTTCCAGATATAGTATTTGGTCGCAATGAAAGAGTGTCAGGTTTTGGCCAAACACACAACTGGGTGAAAAAAAGTATCTTTTGGGAATTGCCCTATTGGAGTTCATTATTGATTCGACATAATTTAGATGTCATGCACATTGAAAAAAATGTGTTTGATAATATTTTCAACACTTTGATGGATATTTTTGGAAAAACTAAAGATAATGTCAAAGCCCGACATGATCTGAAAATACTTTGTAAAAGACCAGAGTTGGAGTTACAAGAGGTCAACGGACGATATCTGAAATCGAAGGCCCTATATGTGTTAAATAAACAACAGATCAAAGATGTTTGTCAATGGGTAAAAGAACTCAGATTACCCGATGGATATGCTTCAAACTTATCTCGATGTGTGAACGTCGATGATTGCAAAATATCAGGGATGAAGAGCCATGATTGTCATGTATTTATGCAGAGATTACTTCCGATCGCATTTCGAGATCTTCTACCTGATAATATTTGGGGTCCGTTGACTGACTAAAGTATGTTTTTTAGAAGCATCTGTGCAAATGTCCTCCGAGTCGAAGATATGACAACACTTGAAAATAATATTGTTGAAATCATATGCAAGCTGGAGCAGTTTTTCCCTCCTGCATTTTTTGACTCGATGGAGCATCTACCGATACACTTGGCATACGAGGCACGAGTTGGTGACCCCGTTCAATATCGTTGGATGTACTTATTTGAAAGATACATGAATCGTCTGAAGAAAAAAGTAAAGAACACCGCAGCTGTTGAAGGATCAATATCTGAATCGTATATCATCCAAGAAATTTTAACATTCTGCTCATTTTACTTTGAATCGACAATACAGACAAGATTTGATCGTCTTCCACGTAACGATGACGGGGGTGTTCGACATTCAGATGGACGTTTAAATATATTTTGTCACTCTGGTCGTGCTTTTGGTTCTCGTCCATCTCGACACTTAAGCGATGAAGAGTATCATTTGGCACACTTGTATGTATTACTCAATTGTCCAGAGATTGAACAATTCATTGAAATATTTGACATTGAGATGGTGCAAAAATACTCTATTCACAACGATCAAGAATTGGAGAGATTACGGAATCGTGATTTCCCTACTTGGATTCAGACTTACAGCAAAGATCACAGAGCTGAAATAGATGAAAGAATATTTGAGTTTGTTAGTGGACCGTCGCGACTTGTGTCGTGCTATAGCGGATATTTTGTTAACGGGTATAAATTTCACACGGTTGAATATTCATTTACAAAGAAGACGATGAATGCTGGGGTCTGCGTGAAAGGAACAACCTATGTTGAATGTGATATGGATTTTTATGGACTGGTGGAAGAAGTGATAGAGTTGCACTACTTCGGCTTGAAATCAGTGATCCTAGTTAGATGTCATTGGTTCGATACAACAGAAAGGGGCATGAAAGTTCATCCAAAATACAAACTTGTTGAGGTTAATTACAAATCGAAATTGGCAGCAAATGAGCCTTTTATATTGGCATCACAAGCCGAACAAGTATATTACGCGAAGTATCTGGCTCGAAATAAAGATAGAGCAGATTGGCGTGTAGTCTGTAAGACAAAAGGTAGAGGAAAAATTGATCCGATAGTAGGAGAAAATGAGCTGATACCTGATATGACACATGGTTTCTATCAAGAAGATGATCCTCCTGCTGTGGATCGTATTATTCCAATACTCGAGGATGCAGACACAACGTCAATTCAATTAGAAGTTGAATATGCTGATGATGACGATCATGAAATTGAGGAAGCTGGAGATGAAGAAGATGAAGAAGAGGAAGAAGAGGAAGAAGAAGAAGAATTCGAAGACTATTATTCAGATGATGAGGAATAATTGTAAAGTATATATTTTATTAAATATATCTCTACTATTTATACAATAATCTGATTATATGTCTGTTCGACAGATATGTCTGGTCGTGGTTATCGACGCAGGAGAGCTTCGGAGTCTCCGATCGGTGAGACTCCAGCACTTACTCATGCTGCTGATCCTCCTGTTGCTGATCCTCATGAGGATGATACTGCCGAGGCTAGTACATCCAGACGCAGGCGGCCACGCGGGCCGAACAGGTGGCAGCCTCCACCAGCCACAGAGTCACGTAGATTGATTAGCGTGATTGGGGAGCGGTAATATATCATGAATTATGAATCATTATAAATTCATTATATCATAATATAATATTAAAATTTATTTTTGTTGTGCAGGTTCGAGCAAGAAGAAGTGCCGAGGAGCATTTCTTCTACTATTCGACGATACATGCACGGGGCATGGCCTACGTGGTCTCACGTGCCTAGCGAGCACGTCGACATGTTATGGCGCGAGTTTGAGGCACGTATTTTTTTTTTTTTTACATGCATGATGATATATTAATATTGGTACTGATATTATTATTTTGCAGGCTCGCTATACATGGGCCGAGGACCAGAGGTCCTTCATTTACGCTGCCTCGGAGGCTATTTCCCGGGCAAGGTACAACGGGCAGCTGGGGCAGGCTCGGTCCCAAGCGATGGCCCGAGCTGGGACCACTAACATCGCGGAGACTCGGGGATACGGCCCCAGTTGGATTACTCCGGATATATGGGACCAGCTCGTGGGGATATGGTCGACGGATCGATGGTAGGAGGTTTCTCAGAATGCGGCTAGAAATCGCATGTCGGGGGGAGCAGCGCGTCACACCGGCGGTTCTGTTGCATTTGCAGTGCACGCAAACCGTATGGTAAGTATATCTTTTAATTATATATTTTATTTGTTACTATGTGTACTAATTAATGTATTTGTTTTGTAAATGGAGACGACGGTGTCGGATGACGGGACTGTCCAGCGACCCTCCCCGATGGCGGTGTTTGAGCGGACTCACCGTCGAGCACATGGGACGGGGGAGTACATCCACAACCGCGCTGCATACATTATGGTAACTATATATTTGTTTAAATTATTCATTATATATTTATAATTTAAGTTTTATGATAAATATTAAACAAAAAATCAAACTCGAGTAGGAGACGTACAGCCAGACGGTGGTGCAGCGCGGGGGTACCCCCGAGGACTTTGACGCAGCATCGTGGGTCGAGATCCGCAGGTGGCTGGGACCATGGCCGCGTATATGGCTTCGCAGATAGTGGTCATGCACGAGCCGTGCTAGGGCCACTTGGGGCACCGACCCCTCCGGTCGCTGGTGAGCGGCTGTCCACCTCTAGATCCAGTTATGATCATAGTAGCAGAATAAGGACTCTAGAGGAGACGGTCGTGCGTCAGAGTCAGATGATGGAGGAGATGCATGCTATGCTACGCAACATGTCTGGTCATCCCGAAGCAGGCATCTCTTCGGCATCATCTAATCCATCGTCCTCGAGTCAGTCCACGCCGGTCTACACTCAAGCACTCCAGACCCTGCCATATGATCCAGACCATCCTCCATCGTGATCGTGAGATTTTTTGTTTGGATATTGAACTTGTTACTGAGATATTGAACTTGTTTAACTTATTTTGTTTGGATATTGATACTTCAATTTTGCATTTGAATTGTTTTCATGTATATCTTGGTGTGTTTGTGATGTGTGAATGAATGTGTGTATGAGGGTATGGGTGTGTGAGTTATGTATCAGATAATGTATCAATGTATCAATGGAAATTTGAAATTTTAATTTTTTTCGTCACCAGGTTCACATCATCAGCAACGGCTTTCCCACGGCCGTCCGTGGGAAAGCCGTTGCTAAAAGTTTATCGAAAGCCGTTGCTGATGACCTACAGCAACGGCTTAGCGACGGGCTTTTACTAACGGCGTTGCTACGGACTCAGCGGCCGTTGCTATTAATGTTATCAGCAACGGCTCTGGGTCTGTGGCAACACCGTTGCTGATAATATTTTTAGCGACGGCCCGAGCGGCCGTTGCTGATCCGTTGCTAAGTTATCAGCAACGCGACTTTCTGTCACGGCTCTATTGCAACGGCGCGGCCGTTGCTGATGATCTTCAGCAACGGCTCAGCAACGGCATCAGCCGTTGCTGATGCCCATTTTTCTAGTAGTGTAAGGGGTAGAGGTAAGGTTTGGGGCGTCGAGACGCTTCATGATGTTGACACCTCTAGAACATCGTAGGAGAATCTTGACTTAGGTCTTAATGCATCATATCCTTGGGAATGGCGGAGCGGCTCAATTAGGAGCCGGGTTATGGGCTACACCCGGGTGGTTGGATGCCAAATTCCCAACCTACAAGATAAGTTCGGAGGGCCCTTCCCAATTATCCTAGTATGTGTTGTTGTCTTAGGGCATGGTAGGGATTCGGTCCGATGCACCTTTTTGTCGGTGATGTTGCCTACAGGCATGGTAGGGCTTCGGCCTGATGCACCTTTTTGTTGGTGATGTTGCCTGCGGGCATGGTAGGGCTTCGGCCCGATGCACCTCTTTATCGGTGATGTTGCCTTCGGGCAAGGTAGGGCTTCGGCCTGATACACCTCTTTGGAGAGTTAGATGTCGTTGGCATGGGTGGCCAGCCGGCCTGGTACAATACAGAGAGTTTTTTTTTTCTCACGCCTAATTTAAAGAGAATTTCTAGGGTTGGATTTCTAGTGGAGAATTAATTGAGAGATGAAAAATTAATTAATTAATTGATAGATGAAAGGTTGAAGGGGAAATAATTTTTACATTCAATACAGAGATAATTAATTGAGAGAGTGAGAGAAAAAGGGAGGACATTAAGTGAGAGAGATGATGGTAAGAATTAAAAAAAATAACAATCATTATTAAAAGTTTTGTGAAATAATTAATGGAATTTTAATAGGCACAATAATAAGTTATTGTAGGATTTCTAGGATTGAATTTAAGTAGAGAATTAATTAATCAATTGAGAGATGAAAGGTTGAAGGAAAAATAATTTTCACCTTCCATGCGAATAGAATTAATTTAGAGAGTGAGAAAAGAAGGGAGGACATTAATTGTGTGTGAGAGAGAATGAAAAGCATTAAAAAAAATAACAGTCATTATTAAAAAATATGTTAAATAATTAATAGAATTTTAATAGGCACCATAATAAATTTCGATAGTATAAAAAAATTAAAAATCAGTAATAAATTTTAATAAATTTCGGCAGCATAAAAACACATTTGTATTAAAGAGGTAAAAAATAAAAAAAATTTATAAAATACCACATCAGCCAACTTTTTTTGTGAAAGTGCCACGTGACAGGCTTGAATCGTGCTTATATATATATTATGTAACATCATTGGAAAACTAAATCAGTCTCTACTGCAGTGCTAGCATCATCTTATCCACCTTGAGAGCAAATCTTATGAGGCCTTCAATATGAAGAAAAAATAAGAAATCAATAAAATATCAAAAAAACCACATCAGCCAATTTTCTTTGTGAAAGTGCCACGTGACAGGCTTGAATCTTGCTTTTATATATATATAGACTATGTAACATCATTGGAAAAGTAAATCAGACTCTACTGCAGTGCTAGCATCATCTTATCCATCTTGAGAGCAAATCTTACGAGGCCTTCAATATGAAGAAAAAACAAAAAATCAGTAAAATATCAATAAAGTTAATGTCACAAAAATTATCTCGAATGCATAATTTATATTGTAAAATTAAATCTCATTTTTCACGAGGATACATTGTATAGTAAATATAGATTATTGATATTGTTTTTTAGATCTGACTTTTGAGCTCTCAAGTTAAATAAAGATTTGTAATGATGAAAATAAAATATAAATAAATAAAATTTTCAATCATATATAAATTAGACTGTACAAAGATATACTAAAAAAGAAAACGTGACAACAAAAAACAATTTATTTATTTTTTAAAATAAGTTTTATTACAGTGTGCATATATCAGTAATTAGTGCATAAACAAGCGTTAAAATAAGAAAATATATGCACATCAGAATAAATATAGCTCTAATAAAAAGTAAATATTATATTGCTATGTGGTGGTGCCCAAGAGTTTTGTCCTAATACTCCCAACACATTATCCTTCTAGAGTGCAATTTTTATCACGCTAGACATCATAAAAATTTCTATGGAGCCCTCTCATATACTCAAATTAATAAAAATTATTAAATATTGAATGAAGTATAATTCAAATTTAATTTAAAATAAGAGTGAATATGTGTTACAAATGAGTGAACTAGTACTTTTATTTTAAGTTCAATCTTAATAATATTAGATTTATTCTTAAAAATATTAAGATCACTCATATTTATTTAAGGTATTATAAAATTTCTATGGAGACCGACTCATAGTAATTTTTTCCATCCTTCTTCTCTGGTAATAGATTACGGCTTTAAGATCATTGCAAGTGTCACTGCTCTCCATCATTCCAAAGATAAAATATTACAGTGTCAATCCCGCGGAGCAAGCTTCACTCAACAGCCATGCCGACAACAAGCAGTTGGTTTACGGCAGCCATGGCTTTCTCGCAAGCTTACCCGGAGATCATCGTTTCCTTTGCTTGCTTCATCTTTTTCTTCTACTTGTACTGCCAAGTATTTCGAAGGTCGAGCCTCTCGTTGAATTGGCCTCTCGTCGGCATGCTTCCCGTGTAAAATATTTTATATTTATATATTTTATTAATGTTAAAAATATTTTTTGTGGGCTACAGTCAATTGCAGATTTCGATTTTAATAAAAACCAGGTTAATCCAAATAATCCAATTTCGAAATGTATATGAGCTTAATTAATTGTTCTGGTCCATTTGTGTTAAGCTCAGAATAATTATATTAGTTTGGTATGGTTAACTTAAATGTAGGCCCAAATCAAATGGCATGTGATGGATGAGCCCATATTATTTATTATTAAAAGGGGCTAGGTCCCCTCTACACACTCACTGTTGCATTGCTCTTTCATTGGTTCTTTCCATCAAGAGCTTGAGCCTAGGGGAAGTGTTGTAGAGGAAGACCAACACTTCTTCTCAACAGGAATCCGATCTGACAAAAATTCAAACATGTCTTCATCAAGTAAGTTACCTTTCGCCGTGCTTAGTGTTTTAATATCCATGTAATATCTCGATTTTATGCTTATATTTGGTATTAGAGCCTATTATATGGATATTAAAACCTATGTTCTTAATTAAACATAATTATTTTGTATGTTTCACATTCTATTTTATCTGCAAAATTAAATGATAAATGATACATGCTGTAATATTAGTCTATTAAAAGAATAGCATGTATGTAAAATATTTTACCTGAGCATCTCCGGTTGAAGATTATTTTTATGCACCTTTGGCTTTGGTGGATCTCGGGCGACAACTTCCTCTGCCCTAACACTACATCTTGAGAGGTTGATGCTAACATATTTCCGAGTATCTTCGAGCGCGGCATTTATCCGCACCGAGTTCGGAGAGCCTCAAACGGGAGGAAAGATCGCCTGTAAGGTTCTTTTATAACAAAGATGTGCTTGCTTCCTGTACAAGCACAAGCATTTTGAGTGCTTCGGCACCGACTCCAAGTACGCTGCGTTTATTACTGCTTGCTTGCAAGCGAAGCTAAAGCGTCGCGTCTACTTGCTGCGGGTGACCGTCGGTAGCGTGCACCGTGCGGTGCACGCAAATCCCATTGAAAGGCCGACGGGCTGGTGGCGTTAATGTGACTTGAGCAGGCACATCTTGCAAGGCGCAGCTCGCCGGCACGCGTTGCAAGGAGCGAGCAGTAGCCTTTGGCTTTTCCTTTTGGACGTGTGGCGTTCGATGGGTTAAAGTTATCTGCACTGGCTTGCATCTCGAGTCGCAGCCCTCGCAGGTCAACTATTGACCAATTTTTAAAATGTTTTTGGCCTGCGAACTTCGCATCGAGCCCTGTGCGTCGCTATCGCGTGCAGCGTATCGTGTGCATGGCACGCGACACGATGCGTTAAGCTCTCTACAGCGTGCCGCTCATCGTGTGTAATGCACGCGACGTGACGCGCTGCGCTTGGCGCAACGCGAATGCGTCCTGCACGCATCGCGAACGTGTCACGCGCTGCAGAAGCGTGCAGTGCATGCACCTGTTGAGCTGCTCTCCACGGGACCTAGGCTTCGGGGCCTGCGGCTGGGCTTTTAAAAATTGCTGAGTTGCTATTTTGAATTTTATTATTAAGACTTGTTTTTAATTAATTGTTTTTAATTTAATTGCTCATATATCATGTTGGAAGTACTATTGTTACGAGTCCAATAATATTAGTAGACTTGATATGCTAAGTTTTTATATTTAGATTGTGCAATCACAAATTAATATTATCATAATCAACATTATATATAATCACATAACAATAAATAATTTTGAAATGTTAATGAATTTAAAATTCATAATTTGTAACGGTACTTCTATTATGTACCAAAATTTGCACTAGAATATGATTTTAAAATTCATGACATGTGGGTAATAAATGATTCTTGAATGAGTTTTTTCATTCGATTAATTTCCCAAAGGAGAACCATTGGATGTCTTAATTAGAAGCTTTTTTTATTTTTTGATGAAGTTATTGGGGAGTACATTAGTTTAGAAAATTTATCTGCCCAAAGGAGATAGATTCTCGAAAACTAAGGCATTCTCATTGATTAACTCATCGAGGTTCTACTTATTCATTACATGTTCCGCCCTAAGGGGAATGTGTGATATTATGATGGCCTCTATTTTAAAATTATTAAATGCCCACTGAATTAATTTAACATATTTTATTTTTTCTTGAACTGTTACTTTTTCCATGAACAACTGTTCTGCTTTTATTGAAATATTGACCGAGTCAAACTATAAGAAGTGGAAGCAAGACTTAGAATTTTCTCTAGGGATTGTTGATCTTGACTTAGCAATTCGTGAGGATAGACCTGAACTTCCTGAAATGGGAGGAACCCCTAAGCAAAAGGATTACTTGGCTAAGTGGGAGAGATGCAATAGATTGAGCTTGATAGCAGTCGAAAGAACCATATATGAACAACTAATGAGTGGTTTACCTGAAACCAATAGTGCCAAAGAATTTCTAACTTCCATTGGACAAAGATACCAAGTACCTGATACTGCTGAGTCTGCACTTCTAATGAAGGAACCGACGACTATGTCCTATGATTATTCATGTGGTGTGAGAGACTTCATTTTAAAAATAGTTCATCTTCAAAACAGACTGAGATCCTTTGATGTTACTTAACTGATTCGTTTATTGTTCCTCATGTCCTCAATTCCTTACCTGTCGAGTTCACTCAAATCAAAACTGCCTTCAACAGCTTGAATGAAAAATGGACCGTGAATGACCTCATAACCAAATGTGTGGTCGAGGAATCAAAACTCAAGAAAGAAAAG
Organism: Canna indica; assembly: GCA_034359265.1. Classification (NCBI taxonomy): domain Eukaryota; kingdom Viridiplantae; phylum Streptophyta; class Magnoliopsida; order Zingiberales; family Cannaceae; genus Canna; species Canna indica. The sequence goes on along the minus strand of CP136894.1, from coordinate 9,245,141 downwards.
AGTGATCAAACCCTTTTATCTATCCATTCCAAATCCCATTCTGGCAAGGGTAACTTCAAACCTAAGCGTTCCACTCCTCTTGCTCCTAAGAAGACTCGAGATTCTAGAGGACCTGTTAATGGTCAGAACAAAAATGTAGGAGGTCCGAAACCTGCTCCTTTTAAGAAAATAGTATGGTGCTTCTTTTGTAAAAAGAAAGGTCATAAAAGGAATGAGTGTTCGGGGTTCAAGACTTGGTTAGAGAACAAGTAAAAATCTGGAGGTAACCCCTTAGCTCTTGTTTGTTTTGAGTCCAATTTAATAGATGTTCCCGTCAATTCCTAGTGGTTTGATAGTGGGTCTACGACCCATGTTGCTATTTCCTTACAGGGTTTTTCAAACCTCAGGAAACCAAGTCTGAGCCAAAGCAAACTGAAAGTAGGAAATGATCTTGAAGTGACTGTGGAGTCTATAGGAGATGTCATATTGTCCTTAGAGTCTGGTTTTGAACTTGTTTTAAAGGACACCTTTTTTGTACCTTCATTCAGAAGAAATTTAATTTCAGTTTCTTGTTTGGACAAGGATGGATTTCATTTTAATTTTGGAAATGGTAAAATGAATGTAATGTTGAATTCTAAAATTATTGGATGTGGAATCTTGTTTGATGGTCTATATATCTTGAGTTTCATTATTGATTATCCATCTACCTCTCTTAAAATAGAAAATTTTGTGTCCAAGAGATCCAAAATTAAAGTAAAGTCTTCTCTCCTATGGCGTAAGCGTTTAGCTCATATTTCTAAAAAAGGGTAGAAAGACTTATTAAAGATGACATCCTACTTGTCTTGGATTTTAATGACTTGGGTACTTGTGTTGTTTGTATTAGAGGGAAATTGACAAAGATCAAGAATAAGGGTGCAACTAGGAGTTCAAACCTTTTAGAGATTATCCACACTGACATTAGCCGACCTTATTCTCCTACTATTTGTGGTAATATATTTTTATCACTTTCATTGATGACTTTTCCCGATATGGCTATATTTATTTGATTAAAGAAAAGTCTGATACACTTCATAAATTTAAAGTGTTTAAGACTGAAGTCGAAAAACAATTGGGAAAAGTTATCGAGATAGTGAGATCTGACCGTGGTGGTGAGTATTATGGTCGATATAATGTTGCTGGGCAGCACATGGGATAATTTGCTAAATACTTCTACGATTGTGGAATTGTTCCACAATATACCATGCCCGGTAGTCCCGAGCAAACTGGTGTCACTGAAAGGCGCAATCGCACCCTGAAAGACATGATCAAGAGCATGATGAGCAGGTCAAACTTGCTAGAATTCCTATGGGGAGATGCCATCAAAACAACCCTTTGCATCCTTAATCGTGTCCCCAGTAAATCTGTTCCTAAAACACCTTTTGAACTGTGGACCGGTAGAAAACCTAGTTTGAATCGTTTTCGTGTTTGGAGTTGTGCAGCAGAAGTGAGAATCTATAACCCATCTGAGAAAAAGACTGATCCTAGAAGTAGTCGTAGTTTCTTCATTGGTTATCCAGACCATGCAAAAGGATACTGTTTCAATTGTCCTGGCAGGGGCACAAGGATTGTGGAATCTATGACTGCTATGTTTTTGGAGCTTGATATTGTTGACCCTAATCACCTTCGTGAAGAGAGTGATGCTGATTTGAGTAGAACTATTTCTGTTCCTCTTCCGATCTTCAATGATTACAGCTCATATGTGCCTATAGATAGAGATGATGCTTTTGATAAGAATACCTCCAACGCTTTCGCTCCTCTTCTTGATCCTCTAATTGTCAATGAACCTGAACCTGCTAACAATCCTCAACCTATTGAGTCTGAAGCTCCTATGCCAGTAAGGAGATCTACTAGAGAAAGGCGGTCTGTCATCCCTAATGATCTTTTGGTATATCTGAATGAAATTGATTGTAACATAGGAGATATGACTGATCCAAAGAATTATCAAGAAGTCATTTCTCATCTTCAGTCAGATAAGTGGGTTAATGCTATGAATGAAGAAATACTTTCCATGACTGATAATTGTGTGTGGGATTTGGTTGAGATGCCTAAAAATTACAAACCAATTGATTGCAAGTGGATCTTTAAAACTAAGAAAGATTCAAAGGAAAAAGTTGAGAGATTTAAAGCACAACTTGTTGCAAAGGGTTTTACTCAGAAAGAGTGAATTGATTATATTAAAACCTTCTCACCTGTTTCCTCTAAAGATGCTTTTAGAATCATTATGGCTCTTGTGGCTCACTTCAATTTAGAACTGCACCAAATGGATGTCAAAATAGCATTTTTAAATGGTGACATCAATGAAGAGGTGTACATGATGCAACCTGAGTGTTTTCATATTTCTGGTCGTGAGCACTTAATGTGCAAATTGAGGAAGTCAATTTATGGCCTAAAGCAAGCTTCCAGATAATGGTATCTAAAATTTGATGAGATTGTGACCTCCATGAAAAATTCCATTGTTTTGGAATTGAGGAGGATACCTGAGTAATTTTAGTTTCTCTTTGAGTTGTTGAGTCATGTTGACATTTCAAATAAATGTCAATTTATTTGAAATAAAAGACCTCCATAAAAACACATATAGTGTTTTTATGAATGATGATTGAGTTGGTGAATTGAGGACTGATGTGCTCACTAAGTCCTAGTTGGACTTACCCCTCATTACTATTGTTTTGCAGCACCTGAGTTAGATCACAGAGGAACCGAGGTGCAATAGCGCGCCTGATGGCGGCAGGGCAGCGGGTCTCGTGACATGTCATGATCGAGGAGGATACCTGAGTCATTTTAGTATCTCTTTGAGTTATTGAGTCATGTTGACTCGGATCGTGGTTTCCGCATTTTATTTTTATTTGGGTAGTCTTGTTTTATTTATTTGAACTCATTTTTAATAACTTGTTCAGTGTGTTCATATTGATTTTTAGTTTGGTTCGTGATGTCATGTCTATTCTGTTCAAAAAAAAAATCTCCCACTTTTCAGGTTATTGTTGTTGTGTTTGAGTTGGGTTAGTCTTCGGGGTACGTGGCGTATCCTGGCCGATCATACCGGGTTTGGGGTGTGACATAAAATGATTATATATGTGTGGACTAAGGGATGATATAAATAATTTTTAAATATGTATTATTTGTTATTTTGTTTGGTGAATTGTTAGAAGATCAGATAGTCAATATATAATAAGTAATCAAAGATGATATCATCATTTATTGAATGATAAAAAGAGTCATCTTAAATACATCTAAATCACATGTGCAAAACTATTAAAGAAACCTACTACAATAATATAAATTAAAATAATTTCTAAGAAAAATAAATTTAAACTAAAGAGTAAGAAATTCTAAACTCTAGAATCCTCAATTATCCTTCCTTTCTAGAACTTTCTTGAACCACTTAGCTGAATTTTTGGGATAGCGCACAAGAGTATTGAAGTCGACATAAACAATACCAAACCTTGAAGTATATCCCAACCTCCATTCAAAATTATCAAGAAGAGACCACGCGAAGTATCCTATCACAGTTGCACCATCATCCATAGCTCTCTTTAGCTCAGAAATATAATTATTGAAATAGTTAATCCTTATTTTGTCATGCAAACCCTCTGAAATTGTAATGTTGCCAGGCTGATCCATTCCTATTGATATCATCATGAAGAAATCAACAAATTAGAAAAATTCAAACTGAATAAAGAAATATATATTACATCACATACCATTTTCACTAAGAATAATAATTGGATTACGATAGTGCTTCCTGACATAGGTTACAGCCTTGTACATTCCCCATGGAACAATGTATAACCAATCAGAATTGGCCTGAATGAAGTTTGTTAAATACATTAAAAACTATAATATGCCAAATTTACAAATAAGATATCTTCTAGATCTATGACTTTTATAACAATAAATGGAAAATTTAATTTTGGGAATTTTTTATATATTAAAAATAGATATTTATAAAATAAAATTAACTAAAACAATTTTGACAATATATATATTATATTAAACAAAGACATCAATCAAAGGAACCATTTTAAAAGACAATGAAATTAACAACATAAAAAAGCATAAAGAAGAAAAAGGTATACCTTAGGTCCAATTGGCACACCATTTCTTTCATCTGTAAAATATTAAATACAATACGACATTAGTATTAAATAATAAATATAATAAAAGTGAAAAAACTAAGAATAATGTGTTAATCTAACATTTATATTCAACATGCCAATCATCTGAATAGCTAATAGGCTTTGGACTAATATAAGGATTGTCTTTGATGTAATATGATGTATATTGGTTTATCCCCAAATAATCATATGCTCCCTTCACCATCTTTATTTCATCACAACTAAATTTTGGAAGTCTGTCTTTAACAATTTTTTGCATGGACTTAGGATATTCTCCATGTGTTAGAGGACGAAGAAACCTGAGAAAAAAATAAAAAAATGTTATACATCATGTGTATTCCTGCTTCATCATACTTAAGTATTTTTAATAGGTTAAGATTCACAAATACCATCCAAGACTAAAATCTCGAGCTCTTTGTGCCGCATGTTTGTCCGTTGTAGTGTAAGTATATGGTTCATACCAATTAAAATCCAAAATAATTCCAATTTTGCCTTTTTGCTCTACCTGAACAACACAAAACAGAAGAAACAAAAACATATTAAGTATTTCTACAAGGAGAAATTTAATTATTATGTCCACAGAATTATTAATATAAATTAATATGTCAAAATGCTCGTATGATGCAATATTCTACTATTTAATGACTTCATATGTAACTTGTATGCATTAATTACTAAAGAAAAAATAATACATTGCTCTAGTTAATTAATAATAATTAAAATTTCTTTACAACTAATGACATTTGTTTTTTTAACCCAACTAGAAAATAAAATGAACCAAATTAGCTTATTTTTAGTGGAAATGTTCGGAAAAGAAATCATATATGTTGTATTAAACAATTTTAGCTTTTACCATTAAAAAATCCTTATGGTTATTGAAATTAGACAAGGTATTTAGATTTGCTACTATTATACAATATGTTAGATTGATCAAATAAATAAATAATGAATTAAAGTTAAAAATAATTTACTTGATATTTCTCACGATATCTTTCCACTGCAGCTGCATGGGATAATATCAAATTATGAGCCACAATATAAGGTTCCGTACTTGAGTTTCCTCCAAATCTACAACCAGTACACCTTCCAGGAGCATGGTAACCACTGCTATAGCCACAATCTGCAATTACTCGTGGCTCATTCATAGTGAACCAATTCTTCACTCTATCACCAAATCTCTCAAAACAAAAATCAGCATAGTCGGCGAATGCATCCCTAAATTATGTAGATAAAAACTTTTAAGCATAATGACTTGTTAAGGTAAAAACCATATATTAAGAATAATAATAGTTTGAACCATTGTAGTGTACATTTTCAATAATAATACTTACACTATTTTAGGGCTCAACCAACCCAAGTACTCATTTTCAAGTGCCAATGGAAGATCATAATGATAGAGATTTGCATATGGAGTAATACCTAATCAATATTTATAAAAAAATTAAATGAACATCAAATATATATTATGAAAACACTAAAAGCTAAATTAATTAGTTTTTATATGAAGCTTACCTTGCAGTAACATATAGTCTATGAGTCTATCATAATAGTCTACACCTTGCCAGTTAATTTTTCCGGTTCCATCTATAAAACAAAAAAGATTGGCATAATAAAAAAATCATTGAATTGAAGATGAAAGCCCAATATAAAATATTTGAAGTGTATGTAATTTTACTTGGAAAAATTCTACTCCATGAGATTGAGAATCGATATGCATCAAAGTTGTGTGTCCTCATTATGTTAATATCTTCCTGCAATTAATATGACACTCAAAGTTAACAAAAAGTACATATAAGCTTTATTATAAGACTACATATAATCAATATGTATCTTATATGAAAAGACAAAGATGTAGTTCAAGTTTCTTATTTATGATCAATGAAATTAACATTAATGTCTTATTAGATGTTTGAGAATTAACAATTTACCTTATAGTGATGATATTCATCAGCAGTAACATCAGCTGTAGCGTTATTTGGAATCATATCTACATTGATTATGAACATAGACATCAAGATATAAATTTCAAATATTAAAATAAATTAAATAGAGCAAGAAAGTTTAGAAAGATTATTAACTCGGAATTCTGACAAATGTATCCCAAATGCACAGTCCTCTACCACCCTCGAGTGCCATTCCTTCAACTTGGTAAGCGGATGCTGCAGTCCCAAATATAAAATCTTTGGGAAAGATACTACGACTTATTTCATTGGAATGAACAAATTGACATGAGAGCAAAAGAAAAAGCAAGTAGTAGAACAAGGACGAATATTGCATGCAACTCATCTTGGACTTGTGAGCATAAAGGCAGTGTTTAAGATGAAATAAAACATAGATATATATAGCAGTACTTGAAGAAAGAGTGAGTGTTATTGTAAAGGATAAGAATGAAATATTATTTTTCACTATTTTAGTGGATAAGAGATGGATCATAAGTGAGCATTTCACGGTTTGTTAAATTAGTTTTGTCGCATTTATAGGATCACATAGTTGATAGATTCCTATTTCTTAACGGTGTTCTAAACCAAATCAAAGCTAAAGTTGTGGATAATTAAAGGCCACACATATGGAATAATACATAAGATGAAAATAGGATGATTTCAATTTTTTAGAGTATTTAATTACTTATGTAGCTAGCTATTAATATAATTGTGTGTCTTGGTAAAATAATCCATATCCTATATATTAGAACCAATTTCCAATCCATCATTACTTATTTTTCAAGTTTTGTGGAAATTAGCTTAGGATATTAATATTAGTCTGAGGTTTTTATAACTAAGGGGTTGAAATCAAACCAATTGTAAATTGTATTACACTTTCTTCGTATTAAAAATTATAACAAAATTAAATTTCTTTCTATATAAATAAATTTAATTGGGTGATTATTGATTACTATATATTTAATTTAAACAAAAAAAATAATGTTTATTATGTTTATATAAATTATGTATCAGTATTGTAAATAAATAAATAAAAACATATGTAAATCAGTTAAAAACTTATTTGATCTCTACAAGAAAACAAGCTTTCACCAATGGACATATTCCATTGGTAATAGTATAAAATTGGTTGCTAATGACTTTTACCAATGGATTGATTTGTTGGTAGGTTTGTCGGTGAAAGTGCCCTCGGTATTACCGATGAATTACACATATTTGATGGTAATTTGAACATATTTTTATATCCGTTGGTGATAGCAACAAATTGTGCACACCCCAACTCTGTGTTGTGTGATCGGCTGTAATATCTGCGCTAATTATAATTTTATTTTGAAATTTCTGAGAGAAATTTGAAATGCACGTCGAAGCCGGTCAAGTGAATCGCTGGAGGTCGTGGTCGAAGGTATGACCCTTCCACTTCAATTTTTTATTTGATTTAAGTAGGAATTCCAATTTTGGGGCTCGAGTCGATTCCGGGGTTCGTGTTAGGTGCGATTTGGTCGAACCATGAGTCAAATCAAGTATAGACTTCTAATAGGGGCAAAGTTGTCATTTTGAAATGTGAAATAGAGGGGAGGGCTGACCGCATGACTCAAAAAGGAAGGGAGACGCACACAACCTACGGAGAGGAGAGGAGGAAGCCATGTACTCTAGGAGGAGGAAACCGAGAGATCGTCACGGGAATCGTTGTCGCATTCGCTCGCCGAAAATCTCCTTCTCAAGGGCATCATCTCTAGGTGAGTGGTTTTAGGGTCGGCTCCCTAGATGATTTACCGTCTTGTGTTGGCCGAATCTTTGCTTGAGGGATAGCGTTGCTGAAAGTTTCTTTCTTCCGGCTTTCATGCTTGTTATTCCTACATTTGAATATTGTGTTTGGGGAAGTATGTTTCCCTATGTAATTCAGCTGATTTAGGTCAGCAATAGGACATGTTTAGGATTGATCTTAGAACTATGTGTTGACTGGAATTCAATTGTTGAAGATTTAATTTAAGCAAATTGGACCTTGATTCAGAGGGCATACCTCTTATGTTTTACTTGACAATAAACCCTATTAATGTTTAGCATTTTTTATGTTGGTTGTATTTGGCAAAAGAAGCCTTTTTGGTGAGATGCTCAACTTTTGTATTGACAGTCTCAATTGTGTTAGGACAGTTCAATTGCTCCTTCTGTAAATGGCTTTCTAGAGATGATGACAGTTTTAATTATGGAGAAATAGTTTTCAATTACCTACAATTTATGGTATTCTGGACAGTTTTTGGTGCGAATATGATGGCTGATGAACTTCTGCTTTAATGATGCGTCTTTTGATATTTTTGTTCATGTAATCGTTATTATTTATGACATGCGTTTAGTTGAGTTTGTGAAGAGTTTTTCTACTCTTTATTTCCTGGCGTTACTGTTTACTTAAATGATCATATATTTTTTATGCAAATTTGTCATATCCTAGATATTTAATTTATTATTTTTTTCTGTTGCATGTGTTTGCCAGCCTAGAGGACTAGTTCGTGGTCGAGCCGAGTCAAGTCATGGTCCGGAGCGAGCTTGCGAGCTCGGGTAAGTAGGATGTGAATTTTTGAATTTTTAGGCTTGGGTAGTCGAGAGTATTTAATTTGGTGTTGTGTGTGCATAATTGCTAACTATGTTCATATGGGTATTTAATTAATTACTTGTGATTTATTAGAATGAGATTAATTAAATTTTTTAAGTCTATCGGGTTAGCGGGTTTTGGTTTTGGCTTAAGGTGAATGCGGGTTGTGAATTAAGGGTTTAAGGGGTTAGGGTTGAGGAGGGTGTATAAAACCCCCACTCATGGCTTGTGGCTCCTATTTTGGAGCCGCCCAAAGATTTGAGAAAGGGAGCCAGCCACCAAGCCAAGCCGCCAGTCCCCTTTCCCTATCCTCCTTGGAGCCGCCGCCACCCAGAGCCGAGCCGAGCCGCCTGCTTCCTCTTCCTCTTCCTCTCTTCCTTCCTTCCCTTTGGAGCCGAGCCGAGTCGAGAGGAGCCGACCCGAGCCGCCTGCTTCCTCCCCTCTTCCTCTCTTCTTTCCCTTTGGAGCCAAGCCAAGGGGAGCCAAGCCGCCCTCTTCTTCCACTCTCTCCCTCTCTCCAAGCCGGCGGCTTGGAGTGAGCCGCCACCTTTCTTTATCTTCTTTGGGGTTGAGCCGCCGGATTTCGAAGTCGAAATCGGAGGTCGTCGATTGGATTCTCATCTCCAATCCCTTCCTTAATTAGGTGAGTGGTTTTATCCCTCCGATTCGGGTTTTCTTTGAATTTTCTTGTAGCCGCCTTGAAGATTCTCGATCTTGATGATGTTTTTTTTATTGTGTTCTTGAGATTTTCTTGGTTTTCATGCCATGCTTAGATTTTAAATTTTGATCTCATATCATGGGGCATATATTTAATGGTAGATATGTGATTTTATAATTTAATCTTGTGAATCTTGGATGCAATCTCATCTTGGAGTTCTAGATGTTCTTGATGCTATAGATTTATTAATCTCCTTAATTCTTGAATAGGGATTGTTGATAGTCGGGTCGAGCCTCGAAATTGCCTTGTATAACTCGACTAATGAAAGTATGAAGTTTAAATTTGGTTAAATGACCCTTTCCTTTTATGCATTGATGCTTTAATTGAGTTAAGATCGACTCGAGTTACGGATAGAATCGGAACCCAAGTCGGACTCGGACTGAGTCAAGTCAAGGTTAAGTCATTAAAGGGGCAATTAAGTCATTCTAGATGAGGGGAAAAAATCCCTCATCATTGAGTCGTGCGGCTCATCTTGGAGCCGCATATAGCCTGAGCAAGAGAGAAGGGAGAGAGAGGGAGGGGAGATCTTGGTCGGCCCGGAGATCGTGTCATCGTCGGAAGATTTGAGATAGCCAATGTCCGATTCTTCTTCTTCCTCAAGCAAAGGTGAGTGGTTGTTTTCGGTGCATTGGGGGAGGCGGGTAGCCAAACCCCTAGAACTGCTTGGTATCGATTTCTTGTGAGTTTCCATCGATTCTTGGTATCTTGACTTTCCTATCACTGTTTTGAATCGTTATTCGTCAGATCTTCGTAGTTTTCTTGTCGAATTTTCGTCTTTTAGGGGTTGCCGAATCAAGGGAAAAGGGGAGAGGTCATGCCAAAATTTTCTCCAACTCCCTTGACGGATGTAGAACCCCTTAGACGATCTTAAATCCATGTCGAGTGTTTTCGTAGATTATTGTTTGAATGCGATGATTGAAACTCATTTCCCCTAAGGCCTATAGGCTCGGCCAAGCAAAGGAAAACTCCATGATCAAGGTTTGGCCGAGCATCGGGTGGGTGACTTGATCAACGTGTTGATTAGGATAGATCAGAAACAAGGTATTAGGGTCGGGGTTAGTCCTTCCCTTTTGTTCCTACCCATGGAGGCTCGGCTGAGCAAGGATGAGGGGGATGGTGAACTATAGAAGTGAAACTTCATGGTTAGGAATACTCAAAGTAATAGAACATGAAAAGTTACCTAGATTACCGACTAGAAACATGATGACACTTAGGTAAGACTCCAACTATGGAAGGCTACTATATTGATGCATGTAATAGAGGAATGGTAGGATAGTAACCATCCTTAGACCCTTCCTCCTTAAATTCTGAATGTGCTGTATTTTACCACACTAGATAATTTATTCCTTGTTGAATTTATTTGATATTTTCACCATGCTAGACAATTTATTTCTTGTTAAATTGTTACTTAATACAGAATTTAAATTCTTTATCATTGAGTCATGTGGCTATATATAGTAGTTGTTGTGAAGTAAATTCATATTATCTTACAAGCTGTCCGGTATTGTTAATGAGTGAAATTCCAAGTGCGGAACACGTGGTTCTTCAGCCAAGGTAGCGTATGAGGCTAGATAACATGTGTGACATCATTATAACTTTGCTAGTGGATGACATAACTTCTAAAACTTGTTATAGCCATTTTTTTGAAACCTAGAATTGTTAGTTGTACACGCCAAGGAAGGGTAACATTGAATTATTGACCCTACAGGTCGGGTCAGGGCCGGATACGAGTAAATGCCCGGCGTATAAATAAGAAAACTTTAGGACACTTTGATTGTGAGATGTGCTTGCGATTGTCTGCCGAGAAGCATGGATAGTCGGAATGACAAATGCTTGACTCGGCCAGTATTTTGGGTCTTTAGATGCATCAGCGGGCCCGCTAGGTGTAGACCCCAGTTGGGTGGAACTAGCTACCCCTACCCCAGTCGGTGTCCGGAGACTAGTAGACCATCCTAGTCGATGGCCCGGAGATCTTATTGATTCACTTATATGCTATGTGGCCTAGACGGCCGATAGGATGTTATTTTGTGTGGTAGGGCTGGTTGTAGCCGAACCACTAATGCATGAACAGGCCCTAAGAGCGGGGTACTAGTTGGCACAGTTGGGAATGTTATAGCCGGTGAAATGTATGTGTGGTATACACAGTACGATCCTAGGGGTCGGTTGTCATATCAGTAATAGCTTGGATCCCTAAAACTTTATATTTTTGCTAACACACACACACACACACACACACACACATATATATATATATGATAATTGGGGATTATGTGGAGGTTCGAAGAACCGCTCACTGAGTCCCATGTGGACACACGATTTATTTCTTTTTGTTTTGCAGAGCATGGTCAGTGAGTTGAGGCTTGGAGTCATGGTGCAGCTGGAGGGCAGGCGGTGGTGCCAATCTCGTAGCGGCGTCCGATAGTGACAGTCTAGTTGTCTGGTGTTGTCGTTTTCCTACACTGAGAATTATTGGCTTTTAAAGCTTGTATTAAACTTTGAAACTTGAGATGTTTCAGTTTGTGATGATGTTAGTTACTTTCTTTTCTCAAAAAAAAATTGTGAACTTTTGAAACTTTCAAATAAAGCTGCACTATTATTTTCTTTTCTTTGCTTTGATTTGATGTGTTTCGGTTTCTCGTTAGTCAGTATAGGTAGTAGGCTTCAGGGTAGGACGTAGACCCTGGCCAGTCACACGACCCTGAGTTCGGGTGTGATAGAAATAAACTAGATTCCTAACAATTTCATATATGCTTATTGGGTATTATGTGGATGTTCGGAAGAACCGCTCACTGAGTCCCATGTGGACTCATGGTTTATTTTTCTTATTTTGCAGAGCCCGATCAATGAGTTAAGGCTTGGAGTCATGGGGCAGCTTGAGGGTAGGCAGTGGCGTTGATCTCATAACGGCGTCCAATTGTCAGAGTGTAGATGTCTAGATTTGTTATTTTCGTACACTGAGAGTTGTTTGTTTTTAAGCATGTATTCGACTTTGAACTCGAGCTGTTTCATTTTGTGCTTGATGTTAGCAACTTTCCCTTTTATTAAAAATTGTGAACTTTCTTGAAATTCAAATAAAGCTGCATCATTATTTTCTATTTATGTGTTTCGGTTTCTCGTTAGTTAGTGTATGTAGTAGGCTAGCATATCGACATATGGTAGAGTTATGCTACGAGATCTAGCAACCACGACTGCACTCAGCGCAACATGCAGGTAGTAAATTTTAAAAGCTTATGTTAATAATTTATTATATGGTAGGAAAATTGTTCTTTTCTCTGTGACAGTGTAATGGAGGCTCATAATGCTCCACTGAGCGGCAGCGGCAGTAGCTCGACAGAACGTCGAGGTCGGGGGTGAGGCCGGGCTCGGGGCAGGGAAAGGAAGCAGTCTGAGGACTAGGGGCAAGAGTCTACGGTTGCTCGATTGCAGCCTCAGGTAGCTCAGCTAAAAGATGCGCTCCTTAGGGAGCAGGAACTAAGGCAGCAGATGCAACAGCAGCAGCAGCCGCCGCTGCAACCAGTACCCGTAGTTTCGGCGGTATCGAAGGCGGTCGAGGCTATAACACCAGTGGTCATGGTTCCGAGAGCCCCATCCTATGCAAACTTCATCACGCTGAAGCCGCTAGAATTCACTGGAACAGAGAAGCAGGTGAAAGTGACTGAGTTTCTGGGGGACTATTATGAACTATGCTTGGAGCTAGGGTGCTCATCGGAGGCAGCGGCCCGTATTGTCGGACTTCAGATAAGGGGACACCAACTATATTTTCATGCTTGCTGGGGGTGCCATTTCATGGAAAAGCAAGAAACAAACTCTAGTTGCTTCTTCAACTATGCAAGCTGAATTTGTTGCTTGTTATGCTGTAGCCTCACAAGCTGTTTGGCTGAAGAACCTTGTTATAGGATTGCACTTTGTTATAGGACTTTACATTGTGGATACATGGAGGAGAATGAGAGACCCATGTCAACTATGTGTGTGTGTTTACGTTCAACAGACATGTTGTGCTCATGAATATGAGGACAAGAGATGCAATGAAAAATTCCAATGTTTTGGAGGTCATTTTGAAAATCATGTGAGAGAAACTCTTTGGCGTCATCAGATTGAAAAAAATTAATTTTATAACCAAAGATGTTCTCTACTTGTATCCTAAAAGCATAGAAAATCCGCAAGACGTCAGAATGACTTTTCGGCGTACTACTCCGGGCCTCATAGCCCCTACATGACTATGACTCAATTTTCACTGACTTGGCTCGTTGATCACAGCACCACAATTTTCGGCATCAAGCCCTTACATGATCAAGACTCGATTTTGACCAGTCTAGCTTGTTGGCCACAACGCCACTACTTCTAGCCTCAGAGTACTTACACGATCAGTACTCGATTTTTACCAGGCTAGATATGTAATATCCGAGATGGGAAGGTTGATTTAATTTAAACCCGATCCGAATTTAGATTGGTCATAAACACAATGCTGGATGTAAAAGGAAAAATAAGAGAGAGGCTTCTCTTCTCATAGGCTCAGCATGTGGGCCAGGCCCACCTTTCTCAAATGAAAGTTGCAGGTGTTTAAAGATTCGCATGGAGCCTTGCCATAAATTGATACACACATGCAATTAAATAATGCTTAACATTATCTTTTACCTTTTGTCATTACATGAATTGAAGATTGAAGGTTTCTGCAGTTGACTGGTCAAATGATATAGAAGCATAAGTTATTTTTTTTATTGGTAGTGCATAGAAGCAGAACTCGAAGCCGCACCGCCTCGAGTTGCACCGCCTTAAATTTGTAAAGTTTTCTCGGTCAAATTAATCACAGCAGCCATGTGATTAAATCGAATGGCTCAGCTCATTGTATGCGGAAGATTTCTTCAATATTCTTGCCGATGAAAGTGCATAGATCGGCTCTCCTACTGTCGTATAAATAAGGGCCTAATATGCAGTTTCAGACATCCCTGAAATCCCCATAGCATCCCATCTACTCCGTTTCTCAAGCAGAATTTATTTTTCCAGCAGCTCTCTTCCCCTTCACACCGTCTCAGGCAAAAGCAAGAAGATCAAGGATGCCACACCGACAGTTTTCAAGTAGAAGCAGAAACCTAGATTCCAGGGTGCAAAAAAATATCCGAGTACAGACAATATTTTTCTCGTACAGTTTAGTTATCAGTTGTATTCAGATTCTCTTGTATTGGCTGTGTTTTCTCCTCCTTCTAATAAAATCAAGTGCCCTCTTCTCCCCATGGAGTAGCCTCGGTACCCCGCCGGGCCGAACCACATAAAATTTGGTGTTCTTTGTGTTTTCTGGATTTATTCATTTTGGTATTTTTCCTTTTGGCATTTTGGATTTTTTGGATCCTTGCAGGAAGACCCAATTTCTTACTAATAGTTGAGTATCAGAGCCAACAATCCACAATGTCTGAGGCAAAATATGAAATCCAAAAATTGGACCACAATGTCAACTACTCATTATGGGCTTTGAAGATGAAAACAATTTTGATTAAGGAGAACCTTTAGGACACTATTCGTGGGGAGATGCGATGGAAGACACTGAAAGGGAAAAGGGCCGGGATGATGAAAGTTCTAAAGCCACATTGTACATGAGCGTCTGCGACGAGGCACTACGAGAAGTTGCATCAGAAAAGACCGCCGTAGATGTATGAAAAAAACTTGCTACAATCTACCAGGACAAAACTCTTACAAGTAAGATGGCACTTAGATATAAATTATATTTTTTACGCATGACTGATGACACTTCTGTTAAAAATTATATTAGCAATTTCCGTTCTATTCTTGCTGATCTTGAGGATATGGGAGTTACATTTGAGGAAGAAGATAATACTTTTATGCTTCTAATTACTCTCTCTACTTCTTTTAAAAATTTCCGTGAAAGTTTATTATATGGCAAGAATACTATTACTCTGGATGATGTGACAACAATGCGAGTGTCCAAGGAGATTATCGACTCTCAACTTACCACAGGATCCTCTAGAAGCCGTGGAGAAGCCCTGAACACTAGAGGACGAAACATGTCATGGGACAAAAGCCAGGGTAAGTTCAGATCTAAATCCAGGTCCAAAAACGTGCAGTGCTATTATTGCAAAAAGATGGGTCACATCAAATCAGAATGTCGTAAGCTGAAATGGAGACAGGAGGAACAAAATCAGAACGGGGAAGCATCCTATGCTGATGAGGATGAAAAAGTAGAGGTACTTACTATTTCTGCTTGTTATACTAGATCTCAAGATGAATTGATTTTAGATTCAGGTTGCTCTTATCATATGACACCGCATTGAGATTGGTTTACCACATATGAACATGCTATTGAAAAGGAAGTGCTAATGGGAAATGACTCATCATGTCAAGTAGCAGGTGTTGGCTCAGTAAAAATTAAAATGCATGATGACATTACAAGGACTCTAACTTAGGTATGGCACGTTCTAGGTCTTAAAAGAAATTTAATTTTTTTATCTTCTCTAGATGCACTTGGATACAAGTATTCAGGCCAAGAAGGAGTTTTCAGAGTCACAAAGGGGTCCTTAACAGTAATGAAAGCACTAAAAGTAAACCAACTCTACATCCTGCAAGGCACGACGCTAACAAGTGGTGCAACTATGGTAATCTCTGAACACTCTGATGATGATAATGGTAAATTATGATATATGAGATTATGGCATATTAATGAGAGGAGCATGCTAATACTTAAATAAAAGTGACTACTTGGAAAACAAAAATTGGCTAAGCTAGATTTATGTGAATATTGCATCTATGGCAAACAGAAAAGAATCTCATTCTCCACAGGGCAATACTATGCTAAAGAAAAATTGGACTACATCCACTCTAATCTATGGGGGCCATCACCAGTTGAATCTCAAGGAGGAGCTCGATACATGCTCACATTTATTGATGATTACTCCAAGAAGGTATGAGCTTATTTTATTAAAAATAAATCTGATGTCTTCTATAAATTTCAGTCTTGGAAGACAAGGATTGAGAAGCAAACCGGTAGATATGTTCGGACCCTGCGAACCAACAATGGCCTAGAATTTTGCACTGAAGAATTTAAAGACTTTTGCTCCAGAGAAGGGATCATAAGACATCACACAGTTCCCTACACACCTCAGTAGAATGGAGTAGCAGAAAGGATGAACCGCACCATCATAGAAAGGGTAAGAAGTATGCTTTCTAATGCTAACATTTCTAAAAGATTTTGGATAGAGGCTGCATCCACCACTTGCTACCTGATAAATCGATCTCCTTCTTCATCCATTGAATTCAAGATGCCTGAGGAAAAATGGACCGGGTCGCCAGCCTCTTATGACCATCTTAAAATTTTTGGGAGCACTGTCTATGTTAGAGTGAATGAAGGAAAATTAGAACCTAGATCAAAGAAATGTATTTTCTTAGGATATCCTAGTGGAGTGAAAGACTATAAAGTGTGGTGTCTAAATAATTGTAAAGCATAAATCCATAAAGATGCAATTTTTGATAAACAGGTACTCTTGAAATTAAAAAAGAAGAACCAAGAAAGGGAGGATTCACATGAACCTATAGTGCCACCAGAAGAAACATCACCTCAGCCTGCTACCCAAGAATTCTGGTTCCCTACACCTGCGCCCCAACCGCGTTCCATAGAAGGCAATGACACTGCTTCATTAGAATAGGCCAGTGAAGAATATGTTCAGGTCTAGGAGGAGGTACACCGGGTTCAAGAGGAGCCACACAGGGTCCAGGAGGAGCAATATCAAGTTGAGGAGGAGAATCCTTATTCTATCACCCTCAACTGACCTAGGCGAGCACCACGTCCTAATCTTAGGTATGTAAATATTGCTACATATGCTCTAGCAGTGGAAGAAAAAACTCCGTGCACTCAAGAACCAGCCTCCTATAAAGAAGCCTTAAATAGGACAGATTCAAGAAGGTGTAATGAAGCTATGAGAGAAGAATTCAAGTCCTTGCAGAAAAATAATACTTGGGAACTTGTGAAACCTCCACCGCACAAGAAACTTGTTGGGTGCAAGTGGATCTACAAACTCAAAGAATGCGACATCTATAAAGCTCGGCTTTTGGCAAAGTGATACAGTCAAAAGGAAGGTATTGACTACAGAGATATTTTCTCTCCTATGATTAAGCATATATCTATTGGTGTTCTTCTAGCATTAGTAGCCATACAATACTTGGAGTTAGAACAGCTTGATGCAAAGACAGCTTTCCTACACGGTGACTTAGAAGAACATATCTACATGTCACATCCAGAAGGGTTTGAAGATAAAAATAAAGTTGATCATGTCTGCCTCCTAAAGAAGTCACTCTATGGCCTCAAGCAATCTCCCAAACAATGGTATAAGAGGTTTGATCAGTTTATGCTTGGTATTGATTTCAGTATATCATTTTTTGATAGTTGTGTTTATTAAAAGAAAATAGCTAGTTCTATTATTTATCTGCTTCTTTATGTTGATGATATGCTTATTGCGACAAAATATATTACTGACATAGACAAGCTTAAGAAACACCTTAAAGGTGAATTTGACATGAAGGATCTTGGGGCTGCAAGAAAAATCCTTGGGGTGGAGATAAAGCGAGACCACAAAGTAAGAAAATTGTACCTAACACAGGAAAGTTATGTAAAGCAGGTGGTTGAGCGCTTTGGCATGCCAGAAGCAAAATTCGTCAAGACACCTCTTGCCGCGCACTTCAAATTATCAGAGTTACTATGCCCAAAAGATGAAAAAGAAAGAGTTAGCATGTCACAGGTACCCTATGCAAGTGCAGTTGGTAGTCTTATGTACACCATGATCTGTACCCGCGCAGACATAGCACATACAGTCAGTGTCGTCAGCCGGTACATGGAAACTCCGGGAAAAGCACATTAGGAGGTAGTCAAAAGGATCATGCGCTACTTACAAGGTACTTCTAAAGCCAGCCTTGTTTTCGTTGGAACGAATGAATCCTTTTGCAGGATACTCAGACTCGGACTATGTCGATGACCTTGATAAGAGGAGATCAATCACCGCTTATATCTTCACTATAGGCGGAACTGCAGTAATTTGGAAAGCCGGCCTACAACCCATTGTCGCCCTTTCCACCACTGAAGCATAGTACCTGACTATTACAGAAGCGATTAAAAAAGTAATCTGGCTTGAGAACTTGATAAAAAAACTAACTTTTCAAAATGGGGACATAGTCGTGCATAGCGACAGTCATAGAGCAATTCCTCGATCAAAAGATCAGATGTTCCATGAAAGGACGAAGCACATCGATGTCAGATTCCATTTCATTAGGGATATTATTTCAAAAGGAGAAATAAAGCTTCAGAAAATTGACACAATGCACAATCCTGCAGATATGCTGACTAAAGTACTTCCAACGGCCAAATTTGAACAGTACCTGAACTTGGTAAGACTGATTCAAGACACGGGTTATATCTACAGGCCTCTTAGGAGAAGAGGAGAAGGCTACATCGGGCTTAAATCTCATCAAAGGAGTAAATTATGAAGGTTGATTTAATTTACACTACTAGAAAAATGGGCATCAGCAACGGCTGATGCCGTTGCTGAGCCGTTGCTGAAGAGCATCAGCAACGGCCGAGCCGTTGCAATAGAGCCGTGACAGAAACTCGCGTTGCTGATAACTTAGCGACGTTTCAGCAACGGCCGCTCCGGCTGTCGCTAAAAATATTATCAGCAACGGACACGGAGCCGTTGCTGATAACATTAATAGCAACGGCCACTGAGTCCGTAGCAACGCCGTTAGTAAAAGCTTGTCGCTAAGCCGTTGCTGTAGGTCATCAGCAACGGCTTTCGATAAATTTTTAGCAACGGCTTTCCCACGGACGACCGTGGGAAAGCCGTTGCTGATGATGTGAACCTGGTAACGAAAAAATTTAAAATTTAAAATTTCCATTGATACATTATCAGATACATAACTCACACACACATACACTCATACACACATTCATTCACACATCACAAACACACCAAGATATACATCAAAATAATTATATTTATATTGATAATTATCCACGATAGTATAAAAATAATTCAAATGCAAAATTGAAGTATCAATATCTAAGTAACAAAGTCAATATAAATTAAACAAGTTCAATATCTCAGTAACAAAGTCAATATAAACAAAATCTCACGATCACGATGGAGGACGGCCTGGATCATATGGCGGGGTCTGGAGTGCTTGAGTGTACACCGGCGTACGTGGACTGACTCGAGGACGATGGATGAGATGATGCCGAAGAGATGCCTGCTTCGGGATGACCTGACATGTTGCGTAGCATAGCATGCATCTCCGCCATCATCTGACTCTGACGCGTGACCGTCTCCTCTAGAGTCCTTATTCTGCTACTATGATCATAACTGGATCTAGAGGTGGACGGCCGCTCACCAGCGACCGGAGGGGTCGGTGCCCCAAGTGGCCCTAGCACGGCTCGCGCATGACCACTATCTGCGAAGCCATATACGCGGCCATGGTCCCAGCCACCTGCGGCCTCGACCCACGATGCTGCGTCAAAGTCCTCAGGGGTACCCCCGCGCTGCACCACCGTCTGGCTGTACGTCTCCTACTCGAGTTTGATTTTTTGTTTAATATTTATCATAAAACTTAAATTATAAATATATAATGAATAATTTAAACAAATATATAATTACCACAATGTATGCAGCGCGGTTGTGGATGTACTCCCTCGTCGCATGTGCTCGACGGTGAGTCCGCTCAAACACCGCCATCGGGGAGGGTCGCTGGACAGTCCCGTCATCCGACATCGTCGTCTACATTTACAAAATAAATACATTAATTAGTACACATAGTAACAAATAAAATATATAATTAAAAGATATAATTATCATACGGTTTGCGTGCACTGCAAAAGCAACAGAGCCGCCGAGGTGACGCGCTGCTCCCCCCGACATGCGATTTCTAGCCGCATTCCGAGAAACCTCCTGCCATCGATCCGTCAACCATATTCCCACGAGCTGGTCCCATATATCCGGAGTAATCCAACCGGGGCCGTATCCTCGAATCTCCACGATGTTAGTGGTCCCAGCTGGGCCATCGCCTGGGACCGAGCCTGCCCCAGCTGCCCGTTGTACCTTGCCCGGGAAATAGCCTCCCAAGCAGCGTAAATGAAGGGCCTCTGGTCCTCGGCCCATGTATAGCGAGCCTGCAAAATAATAATATCAGTACCAATATTAATCATCATGCATGTAAAAATAATAATAATACGTGCCTCAAACTCGCGCCATAACATGTCGACGTGCTCGCTAGGCACGTGAGACCACGTAGGCCATGCCCCGTGCATGTATCGTCGAATAGTAGAAGAAATGCTCCTCGGCACTTCTTCTTGCTCGAACCTACACAACAAAAATAAATTTTAATATTATATTATGATATAATGAATTTGTAATGATTCATAATTCATGATATATTACCGCTCCCCAATCACGCTAATCAATCTACGTGACTCTGTGGTTGGTGGAGGCTGCCACCTGTTCAGCCCGCGTGGCCGCCTGCGTCTGGATGTACTAGCCTCAGCAGTATCATCCGCATGAGGATCAGCAACGGGGGGATCAACAGTATGAGTAAGTCCTGGAGTCTCACCGATCGGAGACTCCGAAGCTCTCCTGCGTCGATAACCACGACCAGACATATCTGTCGAACAAACATATAATCAGATTATTGTATAAATAGTAGAGATATATTTAATAAAATATATACTTTACAATTATTCCTCATCATCTGAATAATAGTCTTCGAATTCTTCCTCTTCTTCATCTCCAGCTTCCTCAATTTCATGATCGTCATCATCAGCATATTCAACTTCTAATTGAATTGACGTTGTGTCTGCATCCTCGAGTATTGGAATAATACGATCTACAGCAGGAGGATCATCTTCTTGATAGAAACCATGTGTCATATCAGGTATCAGCTCATTTTCTCCTACTATCGGATCAATTTTTCCTCTACCTTTTGTCTTGCAGACTACACGCCAATCCGCTCTATCTTTATTTCGAGCCGGATACTTCGCGTAATATACTTGTTCGGCTTGTGATGCCAATATAAAAGGCTCATTTGCTGCCAATTTCGATTTGTAATTAACCTCAACAAGTTTGTATTTTGGATGAACTTTCATGCCCCTTTCTGTTGTATCGAACCAATGACATCTAAATAGGATCACTGATTTTAAGCCGAAGTAGTGCAACTCTATCACTTCTTCCACCAGTCCATAAAAATCCATATCACATTCAACATAGGTTGTCCCTTTCACGCAGACCCCAGTATTCATCGTCTTCTTTTTAAATGAATATTCAACCGTGTGAAATTTATACCCGTTAACAAAATATCCGCTATAGCACGACACAAGTCGCGACGGTCCACTAACAAACTCAAATATTCTTTCATCTATTTCAGCTCTGTGATCTTTGCTGTAAGTCTGAATCCAAGTAGGGAAATCACGATTCCGTAATCTCTCCAATTCTTGATCGTTGTGAATAGAGTATTTTTGCACCATCTCAATGTCAAATATTTCAATGAATTGTTCAATCTCTGGACAATTGAGTAATACATACAAGTGTGCCAAATGATACTCTTCCTCGCTTAAGTGTCGAGATGGACGAGAACCAAAAGCACGACCAGAGTGATAAAATATATTTAAACGTCCATCTGAATGTCGAACACCCCCGTCGTCGTTACGTGGAAGACGATCAAATCTTGTCTGTACTGTCGATTCAAAGTAAAATGAGCAGAATGTTGAAATTTCTTGGATGATATACGATTCAGATATTGATCCTTCAATAGTTGCGGTGTTCTTTACTTTTTTCTTCAGACGATTCATGTATCTTTCAAATAAGTACATCCACCGATATTGAACGGGGCCACCAACTCGTGCCTCGTATGCCAAGTGTATCGGTAGATGCTCCATCGAGTCAAAAAATGTAGGAGGGAAAAACTGTTCCAGCTTGCATATGATTTCAACAGTATTATGCTCAAGTGTTGTCATATCTTCGACTCGAAGGACATTTGCACAGATGCTTCTAAAAAACATACTTAATTCAGTCAACGAACCCCAAATATTATCAGGTAGAAGATCTCGAAATGCGATCGGAAGTAATCTCTGCATGAATACATGACAATCATGGCTCTTCATCCCTGATATTTTGCAATCATCAACGTTCATACAACGAGATAAGTTTGAAGCATATCCATCGGGTAATCTGAGTTCTTTTACCCATTGACAAACATCTTTGATCTGTTGTTTATTTAACACATATAGGGCCTTCGGTTTCAGATATCGTCCGTTGACCTCTTGTAACTCCAACTCTGGTCTTTTACAAAGTATTTTCAGATCATGTCGGGCTTTGACATTATCTTTAGTTTTTCCAGAAATATCCATCAAAGTGTTGAAAATATTATCAAACACATTTTTTTCAATGTGCATGACATCTAAATTATGTCGAATCAATAATGAACTCCAATAGGGCAATTCCCAAAAGATACTTTTTTCACCCAGTTGTGTGTTTGGCCAAAACCTGACACTCTTTCATTGGGACCAAATACTATATCTGGAAGTGCTGAAACACGTGCTAACATTTGTTCACCAGACAACATCGGTGGTGGCCCATCTCTTTCGACTCTGCCCTTAGTAAATTTATTACGATTCCTTCGATACTGATGATTAACCGGTAGGAATCGTCGATGACAATCAAAGAATGAGATTTTTCGTCCGTTCTGAAGATTGATTGATTTAGAGTGTTCCATACAATACGGACAAGAGAGTCGGCCGTGAGTGCTCCAACCCGACAACATGCCGTACGCCGGGAAATCATTGATTGTCCACAAGACCGCGGCCTTTAAATTAAAGTTTTGCTTCCGATGACAATCATAAATGATAGCTCCCTCAGTCCACAATGTTTTCAATTCATCTATCAAGGGTCTGAGAAATATGTCAATTTCTTTTCGCGGACCCTTAGGACCCGGAATAATCATCGAAAGATAAATAAATTCATCTTTCATGCACATTGATCCCTAGCAGCACTGGCCAAACTGAATAAAGAGTTGCAGAATGTCCAAACGGATTAAAACCATCTGTGCACAATCCCAATCTGATATTTCTAGTATCCCTAGCAAATGAAGGATAACATGTATCCAAATGTTTCCATGCTTCACTGTCAGATGGATGAGTCATTACTGTATCATCACGACTTCTTGCATGCCAACTCATGTAGGGGGCTGTCTTTTCCGACATGAATAATCTTTGAAGCCTCGGTGTTAGTGGAGAATACCGAAGCACCTTAAACGGGATATTTTTCTGTCGGACCGATTTCTTCTCGTTGTAACGAGGGTGTTGACATACAGGGCATTTATCCAACTGCACATTTTCTTTATAATATAAAATGAAGTTATTTTGGCACGCGTGTATTTTTTCGTACCCAAGCCCCAATTTTCTCATTAGCTTTTTAGTCTTATAAAAAGTTGGCTCAAACTTGTTATCAGTAGGCAGCATTCCATTAATCAATCCTGCAATCCGATCATACGCAACTCCGCTGATATTACAATCGGCCTTGATGTTTAAGAGCTGTGTCATTGCTAAAAACCTAGTGTATTTAGGACAATTCTCATACAAAGGTTCATCGGCAGCTTTCAACATCGGCAGCTTTCAACACACTGTCCGGCCAATGTACAAGGTCCGGCGGCGGCCATCGGCTGATCGCCGCCGGCCGAAACCCTATTTTTAGGGTTTCGGTCGGATTTTCTACCGGCCGCAACAGAAGAGACGGCCGGCCGGAGGGCACATACCTGACAGTGTCGGCAGCAGCGAGAGGCATCGTCGGCGTCGTCGGCGTCAGCAGCGGCGGCAAGAGGCAGGAGCGGAGGCGGCGGCGGCAGCAGCGGGAGGAAGAAGGGGGGCGGGCGCGATCTGCGACCTATATAAACTTATCAGCAACGGCTCACTCGCCCGTTAGAAAGCCGTTGCTGATAAGTTATCATCAGCAACGGCTCACTTGTCCGTTAGCAAGCCGTTGTTGATAATTAACATTATCAGCAACGGCTCGCGTGTCCGTTAGAAAGCCGTTGCAGATACAAAATATCTGCAACGGCTCGGGCGGCCGTAAGAATGCCGTTGCAAATAGCAACGGCTTGAGCGGCCGTTGCTGAAGACTAAGTTTCTAGTAGTGTTAAACCCGATTCGAATTTAAATTGGTCATAAACACAAGGCTGGATGTAAAAGGAAAAATAAGAGAGAGGCTTCTCTTCTCATAGGCTCGGCCTATGGGCCAAGCCCACCTTTCTCAAATGAAAGTTGTAGGTGTTCAAAGATTTGCATGGAGCCTTGCCATAAATTGATACACACATGCAATTAAATAATGTTTAACATTATCTTTTACCTTTTGTCATTACATGAATTGAAGATTGAAGGTTTTTGCAGTTGACTGGTCAAATGATAAAGATGCAGAAGTCATTTTTTTTATTGGCAACATATTGAACGAGTTCCATGCACAGAACTCGAAGCCGCACCGCCTCAAGTTGCACCGCCTTAAATTTGCAAAGTTTTCTCGGTCAAATTAATCACAGCAGCTATGCGATTAAATCGAACGGCTCAGCTCATTGTATGTGGAAGATTTCTTCAATATTCTCGCCGATGAAAGTTCATAGATCGACTCTCCTACTCCAGTATAAATAGGGGCCTAATATGCAATTCTAGACATCCTAAAATCCCCAGAGCATTCCTTCTACTCCATTTCTCAAGTACGATTCCTTTTCCAACGGCTCTCTTCCCCTTCACACCGTCTCAGGCAGAAGCAAGAAGATCAAAAATGTCGCATCCATAGTTTTCAGGCAGAAGCAGGAATCTAGATTCCGGGGTGTGGAAAAATATCCGAGTACAAGCAATATTTTTCTTTTATAGTTTAGTTAACAATTGTATTCAGATTCTCTTGTATTGGCCGTGTTTTCTCCTCCTTCTAATAAAATCAAATGCCCTCTTCTCCCTGTGGAGTAGGCCCGGTACCCCGCTAGGCCGAACCACGTAAATTTTAGTGTTCTTTGTGTTTTCTGGTTTATTCATTTTGGTATTTTTCCTTTTGGCATTTTGGAATATGAAATTGAGTGTTTTCTTTTGTTACTTAATTAATTATGATGCATATGTTTGAGCATGGGGTTAAACTGGGTTGAGCCGGGTTCGCGGGTTTGGATCCGGGCTTGAGGTGGATGCGGTTTAGCTAAGGGGTAGGGTTGTAAATGAGGTGTTGGGAGGGGATTATAACCCCCCCCCCCTCCCCCGCTCTTTGAGCTGTGCTGGTCCCCTTGGAGTTGCATGAGTCTTTTGAAGAAAAAGGGGAGCTGAGCTGCCCCCCTCTTGGAGCCGCCGCCGCCGCTTGTGTGCCAGAATTCGGAGGCCACCGTTCGGGAATTTTCTTCTCCTTTCTCCTAACATGTAAGTGGTTTCTTCCTTCCTTTTCCTTCTTTTCTTTCTTGTTTTCTTGAGCCGCCTCTTGAAATTGAGAATTCTTGTTATTTTCTATTTCTATAGACGTGGGTGTTATTTTTCTTGTTTTGCCATGAAAAAGGAGGCCCGAGGATTCCCATTGTGGTGCGACGGCCCTAGGATTGTCCTCGGGGTGCTCGGCCAAGTTGGGAAAGGAGGCGCCCTCAAGGTGTTTGTGAACTTACCTAAGAGAGCATGTTTATGTTGATGAGTTTTAGATCCCTTGATTTGAATCTTTGCTATGTTCTCATGTTGTTGAATTATGTTTGATGTCAAAATTATGAATCTCAGCATGTTGAATCTAAGATTTCATATGAAATGTTTATATCTTGATGGGATGAGATATATTCTTGATTGTTATTTAAATTGTGAAAGTATGAATCTTGATGTTGATGAAAGAACTTGATGCATACTAACTATGTTTAGATCATAGGCCTTTGATTTAATAATCGTTGTATATGATGGATGTAATCTGGTTTAGCAATAAAATATTTTGGAATGATTATTGCTGTTATTTTCAGTTTAAATAATTAAGCAAGCTGGAATTTAGTCTTGCTAAAATTTCATGCTGGATTATTGTTAATGATGCTGAGATTTGAATTTGCTATTGTGATTCGTAGTGATTATCGAACATGATCGTGCAACCTATCATTTTAACCAAAAAATATAGTCTGGAACCATATGACACTCTTGAAACCAAATTCGGCTTGTTCAAACCAGAATCAAGCTCAAAGAATAGGCTGAAGTTTTAAATTCCAGAAATAAAACCTAATTGCAGGAATTAAATTTTTATTTGCAGAATTAAAAATTAAAAATTTAAGGGGCAGAATAAAATAGCTAAGAGACAACAAAATATAAATTCATGAAGTAAAACCCTATGGGTAGATGATGTTGCAGGCCTGAGACGTCGGGAACGGGTATATGTTGATGAGACGATTTCAAGAAAGGATGTTCTTATGACACTATTTCTACACTTGACTTGGGTCATGCTTTGGCGTTGTTTCTCTCATGAATGGTGGAGAGGCTCGGATAGGAGCTGGACTGGTGGCCTAGGTCCGGAAGGTTGGATGAGCGAATCCCAACCTGTGATTTATTATTTTCGGTTGGATGGGCGAATCCCAACCGTTATTCAATTTCTTAGGTTGGATGGGTGAATCCCAACCTTAGTATTATTTCTAGTTGGATAGGCGAATCCTGGCCCGGTTGGATGGGCGAATCCCAACTGTTACACTCTTATTCACTATTGTGTGGTTTGGTTGCCTTAGGGCATGTGTAGGTTGAGTGGCCTTTTGTGTATTCACTATTATGTAAATGGGATGCCTTTGGGCATGTGTTGGCCAAGTGGCCTGATGGGTAGCCATACCACTAGACTTGCATTTCCTGCATGTGGCAGACGCATTCACTTTATTATGTGGTTGGTTTGTGGTGGGGGTTGATAGAGCCGCTTACTGAGTTCCTTTGGACTCACCCTTGTTTTATTTTTATTTTTACAAAGCCTGACCAGTGAGGTAGGGGCTGGAGCACTTGGCGCAGCTAGAGGGCAGAGGAGTACCATTGATCTCATAGCAGTCAGAGTTTAGGGGTCGTAGTCGAATCTTGTTAGTTGTAGATCATGCACTTGATGTATTTAGCTTATTTGGAGTTGTAGTCCTTTAGGACAGCCAGTTGT
Source organism: Canna indica (assembly GCA_034359265.1). Taxonomy (NCBI): domain Eukaryota; kingdom Viridiplantae; phylum Streptophyta; class Magnoliopsida; order Zingiberales; family Cannaceae; genus Canna; species Canna indica. Next base: position 9,217,617 of record CP136894.1, on the reverse strand, counting down.
GTTCATTTGAGATTATGTTTTCTTTTTTTAAAAAAAACTATTAAACCTTAATTGTTTGTTTGGACGTTACCTTGTTGTTAGGCTTCTTTTTTTCCAAAAAAAAAATGAAAACTTTATTTCGATTTCTGAAATGGACATGTTATTTATATATATTTTTGATTTTTCGCTATGTTTCATTTTGAGTTGACATGTGCATTGGATAGGCTGTGGGGTATAGGCACGTATACCTTGGCTGGTCACGTAACCCTAGGATTAGGCGTGACAGAATCCTTGGCCACAACGCCACTACTTTAAACCTCAGAGCCCTTACAATGATCAAAACTCAGTTTCTCGCCAATCTGACTCGTCGGCCCAAGAGCCCTACTATCAACTACCAAGCAGGCAGGTAAATTTCGTATCTTTTTGGCGTAGACATGCAACCAAATTCTATACAAACCCGCGACGATCTAAAAGCTGACCAAGCTCGACAAAAGCACAGTAATGATAAATAAAAATCAAACTTTTAAAATCCCACAAAGGAAGTATTCTCACTTACAAACACATGAGGGGCACATTACAAATAGAAAAACAAACTACAAGAGCGCGCTTGCAACAATGAGCCAAGCTGCACTCAAGAAAACCATTGACTCGGGTATCCACTACTAGGATTTATCGCCATATGCAGACTTGGTCGCAAGACCTCCCATGACCCGAGAGTTGAGGGGCAAAGAGGGGGGAGATGAGAGCCCCGACTTTGCAAACCTAGAATCGTGGACAAGATCCCTGCTAGCCAAGAGGACAACTCGCATATCCGTATAGCACCTCCCCCAGCATGCAACGACAAAGACCACTTTGCCATAAGCCCGGCACGTGGTAAGGACCTACAACAGGAACCCCACCTCCTTCCTTCCTTCTCGCTATGTTCTCTGCCATCACAACAGGAACATCAAGCTCTAGCATTGGCAGGAGTGTCAAATCGACCATTAGCCCATACCCATAAATGACAATCTTGCAGACTCGAAAGACTATCTCTGCCATCACAGAAATGCCTGTAGGCGTAGACACCACAAGGGGAAATTCAACCACAAAAGATATCCCTGACAACTTAGCAGCAAACAAGGCAGACACAAAAGAGTCTGTAGCACCCGGATTAAATAAGACATAAGCAATGACAGACCCAATAATAATAATAATACCTGACACCACTGCCCTGGACGCCTCAGCGCCCTCTTGGTTCATGGTAAACACCCGTGCAACATGTCTCTCTGAACCACCAGCTCGCTGGCATCCTTCCTGAGTCTGACCCCTCTGTGCTATAGAACCCACTTACATCGGTGCCTTTCCTCTGGTCTGATCAGGTTGCTGACTGCCCTTATTAGAAAAATCCTTTCTGAAGTGCCCAGACTGCTCACAGCTGGCTTGGAGAGAGGGAGAGAGAGGAAGAAGAGGGCGGCTCGACTGGCTCCTCTTGGCTTGGCTCCAAGGGGAAAGAAGAGAGGAAGAGGGGAGGAAGAGGAGGGTGGCTCGACTAGCTTGGCTTCACAAGCAGCAGCTCCAAGGGGAAGAGGGGAGTCAACTGCTGGCTTGGCAGTTGGCGGCTAGCCCTCCTCTCTCAAAACATGGGGAGGGGTTTTTATATCTCTTCCTCAATCCTAACCCTTCTAACTTAAGCCCAAACCCGCATCCACTTAGGCCAAGTCCAACCCGCTAACTCGATAGACTTAATTAAATTAATTAGGCTTGATTAAAAACAAAATTAAATGATAAGCATTTTAACTAATTCACCCATATGAGCATAACTAATAATTATACACACATCACAACAATTAAAATAATTTCAACCACTCAAGCCTAATTCCACAAATTCAAAAATTTATATCCTACTTACCCGAGCTCGCAAGCTCGCTCCGGACCATGAGTCGACTCGGCTTGACCACGAACTAGTTCGATAGGCTTACAAACACACACAAAACGAAAATAATGAATTAAATATCTAGGATATTACAGAGATCCTTGATGGCCACATAATTCACATGCGCCTGAACCCATAGTCGTACACCGGCCCATGTCTCATTATATAACATCATATCCATTCTCAAATATATAAACAAGCAGTAAATAGTTTTCCACGAACATCGAATTAATCCTAATCATGCGTTATGCCTAATATAAACAATTTAAATGTCTCACATAGCGATGTAATAAATAACAGTAAAATACTAAGATAAATGTCATAGCTTCCTACATGCAATCATTCTCCTATCGTCATAACCACCTCTCCAAAGGGCCGACCGCAAGGCCTTAGGAATTTCCTCAAAGAAAACCCACCCCTTACTCAATTTCATCTCCTATAGTTTGGTTTCCCTGCAATGTCAAGTTAGGGAAGGGCGTGCTCTAGGTGTACCTAGGTTCATAAATTCTCCATTTCATGTTCCTACACCTCGCCACACCCAACCGAGTTCAAATAAACCTTGAGGACAGAAGGAATCATCTAAAAGTAATATATTTCCTATAAGAACAGCATGTTTGCACCTAAAGTAATGTATTTTCTAATAGGGCACTAGGGTAGCATGTAAAAATATCTAAAGTGATGTGTTTTCTGTGCGGACAACATGTTTATACATCTAAAATGATGTGTTTGTTATATGAACAGTGTGTATGTACCTCATGAGCTTATGTTTTCTAAGGAAAATAAGAACAATTTACAATAAAACAGTAAAAAAATAAGACGGGGAGATGGTCCATTGCCAGTAGAGAAACAAGGGATGCAATTGGATGTCAAATAAATTACCAACAAGAAAGTCCTAGCATTAGATAATGCCAAAAGAAATAGGGAAACATATAAAAGCTATTTGCACAAAATGAATGGTACGAATTGGGTTATATTCTTGCTGGAGGTAGTACGAATTTTAACTGGTGTGTCCAATCCAAATAGGAAACTATTTTCAGCAGAGGTTGCATCTCATTCATCAAGCAAACAAAGTCAACATACTTTGCAAAAGGTAAAGTGGACTTTGTCAAAAACATGACAATATGTATCATCCAATAACGTGCAAAGGAATATAAAATGCCAAGAGTGCGCACACCCCAAATCTGATCATCGCCCATGCGAAAACACCAAAAGAAATCCAACAACATGTTAATTATGCAATGACAATGTACGATTCATGATTAATCAACACCGAAGAGAAACCATCCTCAAAATCCTTGAAAAGAAGCCCCATGAGGGGAGGGGCGGCTTGGGTAGAAAATAGGAGAGAATGCTCAAAACCACTCATAGATTGAAGGAAATAGAAGGGAAGAACAGTGATTGGAATCCCCCGACGATAATCTCTGACGAGCTCCACAAATACGGCCACCGTCGCCGCTGCCTTCATGAGTGCTGTGCGGCGCCCCCAGCCTTACAGCCCAATTTATAAGTTGGGATTTAATTTAAGCCCAAATTATGGTTTGACCCTTTACTTATAATCTGACTAACTAAACTCGTTAAAAATCTATTTTAAATCCAATTCGAGTTCCGATCAAACCGTTGAACTCATCTCGGGGTCTACTTTCACCATGACCAGACAAACTATAGAAATAACATAAATAAAATTTCTTTTTCTTTTATTTTCTAAGTTAACGACTTACCAAATTTCATCTTGGAAACTCTGCAAATTCGCTTTCTACTAAAAACCAAAATAAATTTAATCTAATTTTTGGTTATAACATTGCAGCATATTATTTGGTTGCCCGTAACTAGAGTTGCAACTTCTATTTGCAAGCGTTTGGTTGGCTGCAACTAAAAGTTGCAATTATACTTACAACTAGCATATGCATATCTAGGTCTAATAATTTTGGTTCAGCCTGATAGCCTGACACAATAAAATTAAGCTCGAACCACCCGTTATCGTGCCTCAAGCTATTATCGGTCCAGCCCAATAAGGCCCGAACAAATATCGGGTCAGGCCGGGCCTACACTGTGTAGGCTCAGCCTGACCCGATAGCCCGATAATAATTTTACTCATTATCATACTAACGGGCCCGATAGCCCGGTTCCAATGGCTCGATTTGGGCCTAATAGCCTGATTTTGATTTTTTTTTTGTTATCGTGCTAACGGGCCAGGCTGGCCTATTTACTATTCGGGTCGTGCCAGGTCGGGCATGAGTTTTGTTCGGGCCGGGCCAAGTCGACCTGATATCACTGACCTAGCACGAATTGTCGAGTTCAATAGGAGTTCAACATAATTTAGAAGGAAACAACAAGCAAATAGAGGAAAATTGGTAAATGTCATTTTTCCCAACAATAATTAATCTATTTTATATTATTTAATTATTTATCATGTCACACCCCAATTTCACGCTAGTTTGACCGGCCAAGATATACAAGTATACCCCAAAGCTTAACTCAACCGCAAACCACAGAGACAAACCAAACTTTTATTTCAAACTCCCCAACTAACAAAATGTTATAAACTAAACAATTCCATCCTTTGTTAAAGAAAGCGCGAAAACATGAATATCCAACCGAAACAAACTTTAAAGAGTGTTTGAAACAATAAATGAAATAAAGAACAATAAGTCTCGATACGGGTCTCTCTTTAAACCTGACCACTATCCTAACTCTAACTTTGACTTGTCACGAGGTCTGCGTTGGACCTGCTGCTCCCAACTATGCTACTCAGACACTCCAGTGTTACTACTTAAAAATTAATATTATTTTGATGAAAAATATTTAAATTTAAAATTTTGAATTTTTTTTGATGAAAAATATTTTTTAACCACAATAAATCTTTTATATTTTAAAAAAACATTTCATTAATTAATTTTTTTAATTATAAAGCTATTATGGACTTTGGGCAAAAGTCTTTAACTTACTAGAGACTTGTGTCCAAAGCCTACAAAACTAATTTTTAATTAAAAATAGTTAAATATTTTTTGTCCAAAATATTTTGATAGACTCTAGCAAATCTTTTATATCATATATATATTTTTTGTGAATAATATTTTTTATAATTATAAAATTATTATAACTCATTAGAGACTTTTGTGCAAAGTCTATAATAGTTTCATAATTTTTAAAAAACAATATTTGAACTCATGAAATAATTTTTTAGTGATACAAAAGAGGTACTATGATCCAAAAAAATATTTTACATCAAAATATTTCATAATTTTTAATTTATTTAAATCTATAGACTTTGTGCAAAAATCTTTAATACATTAGAGAGTTTGAAAATATATTTTTATATTCTAATATCTCATTTTTATCATAAAAATATTATTTTTTGGAAGACAAATAAATATTCTATACTAACACATATGATACCTACACAATGAGTCAAATACAAGACAAAAAATCTACATCTAAATAGTTCACATTGTAGCCAGTAATTTTCACAGGGATAATATAATCTGACTCGTCGACCATCTTCATATTATACTAACTAGTCGAGAGCCAGCCCGTTGCGCAAATATATATAAATATAAATTTATTATGCTAACCATGAAGAATCAAATAAATTTATATAGTATAAATTTATTAATTTTGTAATATTGTATATAATATTTTATTTGAATAGATATACTCGTGCGTCGCACAATTATATATGTATATAATTAAATTATAAAATTTTAATAAAAAATATTTTAAATTAAATTTTATTTTTCAACAATAATATTCATATCTAAATAATTAAGAGTAATAATAAATATCACATATATGAAAATTTATTAGTGTAGATAAAATAGTAAATATTAGTTTAATATAATTTATATAATTGTAAAAGTAAAAATATATACAAATATCTTTTAAAATATGATTTTTTTTTTATTTCTTAAATTCACCCAACACATTAATATATTTCTAAAATATAAAAATAAACTAAAACTCTCTGTAATTAACTTTTTATGTTTAAATATTTCATTCTAATATATATACTCATGTGTTGCACAATTATATATGTATAGTTAATTTGTAAAATTATTATAAAAATTATTTTAATTTAAATTATACTTTTCAATAACAATATTCATGCTTAAATAATTAAGAGTAATAATAAATCTCACGTCTAAAAATATATATAAGTGTATACAAATATCTTTTAAATATGATTTTTTTTTATTTATTGCAAAAATTCACCAAACAAATTAATATATTCATAAGATGTAAAAATAAACTAAAACTCATTGTGATTAACTTTTTTGTTTATATATCAATATTCTAATATTGGTAATTTAATTATTTTTATTCATTTTTTTTCAATTTCACATATTCGTCTTTAATAATTAAACCATTCATTTATTAATTAATAACAATTTGATTGATATTTTTATTTGATATTATTTAATAGTATTAAATAATAAAATTAAAATCTATGGCCAAATATATAATTAAAAATAACAAAATAATAAAACTATTTTTAGAAAATCTAAAAAAAATATAGATCCAAATATATAGTAAATAATTAACATTAAAAAATTCAAAATAGTATATTCTAAAAATTCAATTGTAAACATTTATTTTACTACTTAATTTAAACTAAATTTTTGTTATAAATTTTAAATCCTATATAAAAGTAGATGTAAACTATACAAATAAAGTGGAATAAGTGTAGATAACTAAATTAAAAATAAGATATTTTAAAATATATAATATTTCTGTAAAATTAAAAAAAATATAAAAAACAAATTTTTTTACATTAGAATATATTTTCAACAATAATTTAGTAAATACATAATTATTAACAACAAATAAATAAAAGAAATATATAAAAATAGTGTAAAATTATAATCGTAAATGAATAAAATGTTAATAAGATGTAAATATAGAATCAATGTTAGTATCATTTAGAGAGAAAAAATTTAGTTCAATACGTAATAATGCTTCTATATAATTATACACAGTTGCTCAAAATATATTTATTTTTTAGTTAGAAATTTTTTAATAAAACTTCTTATGGCAATGATATTTTACATGAATATATATATATATTAAACAACAAAAATATATAAGAAAATAAAAATGAAAAATAGTAACATTTTTACGGATAAAAATCAAATATTATATATATAATATAATAAATTGAAACAAATTAGAAAAAAAAAAATTAAAATGTCAAATATTATATATATAATATAACAAATTGAAATAAATTAGAAACTAAAAAGATTAAATTATTTTAAACTAAAATTTTTAGGTAAAAATAGATTAAAATCTAGATCGATGATAAAGAAAATATCTTCGTCAACACAAAGCTAATATTAAAAAAACAATTTTTTACATTTACAAACTAAAAAAATTAATTTTTTGAACTAAATAAATTTTAGGTGAAAATAGATTAAAACCACGATTAGTAATGAAAGAAACATCTTCATCAATACAAAGATAATATAAAAAATAATTTTTTATATTTAAAAATATTTTCAACAATAATTTAGCAAATATATAATTATTTGCACAAATAGATAATAGGTCTAAAAATAAATAAAGAAAATTATATTAAAATAGTGTAATATTATAATCATAAAAGAATAAAATATTAAGATATTTCGACAACAAAAATATATAAGAAAAGAAAAATTACGAATAGTAATATATTTGTGGATAAAAATTAAATATTATATATAATATAACAAATTGAAATAAATGAGAAACCTATACTAACACATATGATACCTACACAATGAGTCAAATACAAGACAAAAAATCTACATCTAAATAGTTCACATTGTAGCCAGTAATTTTCACAGGGATAATATAATCCGACTCGTCGACCATCTTCATATTATACTAACTAGTCGAGAGCCCGCGCGTTGCGCAAATATATATAAATATAAATTTATTTCGATAACCATGAATAATCAAATAAATTTATAGAGTATAAATTTATTAATTTTGTAATATTGTATATAATATTTTATTTGAATAGATATACTCGTGCGTCACACAATTATATATGTATATAATTAAATTATAAAATTGTTATAAAAAATATTTTAAATTAAATTTTATTTTTCAATAATAATATTCATATCTAAATAATTAAGAGTAATAATAAATATCACATATTTGAAAATTTATAAGTGTAGATAAAATAGTAAATATTAGTTTAATATAATCTATATAATTGTAAAAGTAGAAATATATACAAATATCTTTTAAAACATAATTTTTTTTATTTCTTAAATTCACCCAATACATTAATATATTCATAAAATATAAAAAATAAACTAAACTCACTGTAATTAACTTTTTATGTTTAAATATTTCATTTGAATATATATACCCATGTGTTGCACAATTATATATGTATATAATTAATTTGTAAAATTATTATAAAAATTATTTCAAATTAAATTATACTTTTCAATAACAATATTCATGCTTAAATAATTAATAGTAATAATAAATCTCACGTATAAAAAAATATATAAGTTTATACAAATATCTTTTAAATAAGATTTTTTTTTTTATTGCAAAAATTCACCAAACAAATTAATATATTCATAAGATGTAAAAATAAACTAAAACTCATTGTGATTAACTTTTATGTTTATATATCGTTATTCTAATATTGGTAATTTAATTATTTTTATTCATTTTTTTTTCAATTTCGCATATTCGTCTTTAATAATTAAACCATTCATTTATTAATTAATAACAATTTGATTGATATTTTTATTTGGATATTATTTAATAGTAGTAAATAATAAAATTAAAATCTATGGCCAAATATATAACTAAAAATAATAAAATAATAAAACTATTTTTAGAAAATCTGAAAAATATAAAAAAAATAAAGATCCAAATATATAGTAAATAATTAACATTAAAAATTTAAAATAGTATATTCTAAAAATTCAATTGTAAACATTTATTTCACTAAATTTAAACTAATTTTTTGTTATAATTTTTAAATCCTATATAAAAGTAGAAGTAAACTATACAAATAAAATGAAATAAGTGTAGATAACTAAATTAAAAATAAGATACTTTAAAATATATAACTTTTCTGTAAAATTAAAAAATATATATATAAAAAACAATTTTTTCTACTTTAGAAAATATTTTGAACAATAATTTAGTAAATATCTAATTATTAACAACAAATACATAAAAGAAATATTTAAAAATATGTAAAATTATAATCGTAAATGAATAAAATGTTAATGAGATGTAAATATAGAATCAATGTTAGTATCATTTAGAGAAAAAAAATTTAGTTCAATACATAATAATGATTCTATATAATTATAATTTAGTTCAAAATATATTTATTTTTTAGATAGTAATTTTTTAATAAAACTTCTTATGGCAATGATATTTTACATGAATATATATATATATATATTCAACAACAAAAATATATAAAAAATAAAAATTAAAAATAGTAACATTTTTATGGATAAATGATTTCAATTCGGTTAACCAATAAATCAATTAGATTTTTTGCATAAAAGAGAGAAAAGAAAACATAGATATGAAGCATAGACATGAAACATAAACATAAAATGTACCATATAACATAGACATTTTCATTTTTTTTATTACAATTTTTTATAATTTTTTATAATTTTTTATAATTTTTTATAATTTTTTATAATTTTTTATAATTTTTTATAATTTTTAGACTTTTTAGATTTTTATAATTTTTATATAGTTTCTAATATTTTTTATAATTTTTATCAATTTAGTGATTTTATAAATCATTTTGGTAAATTTTTAAATTTTTTATAATATATATATATATATATTAAAAATTAATAAATTATATTTAACCAGTGTAATATCCTAGATATTTAATTTATTATTTTTTTCTATTGCGTGTGTTTGCCAGCCTAGCAGACTAGTTCGTGGTCGAGCGGAGTCGACTCATGGTCCGGAGCGAGCTTGCGAGCTCGGGTAAGTAGAATATAAATTTATGAATTTATAAAATTAGGCTTGAGTGATTGGAATTATTTTTAATTATTGTGATGTTTGAATAATTATGAATTATGCCTATGTGGGTGCATTTAATTAGATGCTTATGATTTAATTGTGTGTTTAATCAAGTCTAAATTAATTTAATTAAGTTTATCGGGTTAACGGATTGGACTCGGATTAAGTGGATGCGAGTTGGGCTTCAATTAGAAGGGTTAGGGTTGAGGAGGAATTATAAAACCCTCTCTCTTAGGTTGTGGCTCCAATTTTTGGAGCCACAATTGTGAGAGGAGGAACCAGCCGACAGCCCAAGCCGCCAACCGCCCCCTCCTCTTCTTCCCTTGGAGCCACTGCCACTTGGGGCCGAGCTGCTAGTACCTCTCCTCCTTCCCTCTCTCTTCCTTCCCTTGGAGCCAAGCTAAGAGGAGCAGTCGAGCCGCCCTCTTCTTTCTCTCTCTCCCTCTCTCCAAGCTAGCAGCTTGGAGTTAGCCGCCGCCTCATCTTCTCCTTCTTTTGGGTCGAGCCACCGGGGTTTGGAGCTGGAATCGGAGGCCGTCTATTGAAAATCTTTTTCCAATCCTCTTCCCTTTTCATGTGAGTGGTTTTATCACTCCTATTCAGGTTTTCTTCGAATTTTTTTGAAGCCGCCTTGAAAATTCTTGATATTGATGATGTTTTTTTGTGTTCTTGAGATTTTCTTGGTTTCCATGTCATTCTTAGATTTTAAATTTTGATCTCATAACATGGGGCTTATGTTTAATGGAAGATCTGTGATTTTATAATTTGATCTTGTGAATCTTGGATGCAATCTCATCTTGGAGTTCTAGATGTTCTTGATGCTATAGATTAATTAATCTCCTTGATTCTTGATTTAGGGATTCTTGATATATATGCTAATTTTTATTTAGTGAAAATTTTGAGATTGTATGCATGATTGGCATGATAACATGAATCTGTGATGTTGGAAATTTAGGGATTTAATTCTGTAAAATTCAAATTTTATTTCATGAGGTGCTGGAAATTACAGCTTTCTGAAATTTATATGATGTTTGTTGAATCTGGGCTGATTTTTTATTGTTATATTATTATGTGCTTAGATCTCTGAACATAGTAGTGTAACCTATCGTTTCGACCAAAAAATATAGTTTGAAAATATAGGACACACTTTAGAGACTAGATTCGGGGTAGACACAATAGTTCTGGACAGAACAGTACCCGAAAACAAAATCCTAATAGAGATGAACTAAATTTTAATTCTATAATTAAAATTGGATTAAGGGTGAGCATAATCTGTTATGAACCAACTTGTAAGGTATGCATGAAATAAAACCACACGGGTTCATGACAATACGGGTCTAACACTACTAGAAATTAGGTCTTCAGCAACGGCTATCAGCAACGACCGCTCAAGCCGTTGCTATTTGCAACAGCGTTCTTACGGCCGCTCGAGCCGTTGCAGATATTTGTATCTGCAACGGCATTCTAACGGACGTGCGAGCCGTTGCGAATTATTTTAATTATCCGCAACGGCTTTCTGACGGAAAGGCGAGCCGTTGTTGATATTTTAATTATCTGCAACGGCTTTCTAACGGACAAGTGAGCCGTTGCTGATGATAACTTATCAGCAACGGCTTTCTAACGGGCGAGTGAGCCATTGCTGATAAGTTTATATAGGGCACCGGTCGCGCCCGACCCTTCTTCCTCCCGGTGCTGCCGCCGCCGCAGCCGCTGCTGCCGACGCCGACGCCGCCGCCGACGTCTCTTCCCGTTGCGGCCGGCGGGAATCAATCCGACCGAAACCCTATTTCTAGGGTTTCGGCCGGCGGCGGTCGGCCGATGGCCGCCGCCGGACCTTGTACAGTGGCCGGACAGTGTGTCCGGCCACTGTACGCCGGCGCCGGAGGGTGGACTCCGGCGCCGGAATTTATAATTTTATATATAATTTATATTGTTTTATAATTGTTAATTAATTGTTTAATTTGTTAAATTAATTATTAGGGTTTAGATTAATTTCGGACGCGCGCCGGAATCGTCCACTTCGGACGCGCACCGGAATCGTCCACTTCGGACGCGCGCCGGAATCGTCCAATTCGGACTTGCGCCGGAATCGTCCACTTCGGACGCGCGCCGGAATCGTCCAATTCGGACTCGCGCCGAAATCGTCCACTTCGGACCCACGCCGGAATCGTCCACTTCGGACCCACGCCGGAATAGTCCAATATGGACTCGAACTGTCTTGAAATATTTAGAAAATAATCATCCATCCGACGAGTTGATATGTTTCACGTACGCATCGACGAGTCGGATATGATTTAGCAAAACCTTAGATCCGTTCGGGGATTGTATGGTCGTGTAAAAGAAGTAGATGATCTTTTATATGACGTACAATTCTTGAATTGTCCCTGATTGGACAATTTGGGAATATAGTTATTTGTACTGCACTTACGTTTTTATTTTAACTGTTAACTAATTATTCTAAATTTCGGCAACATCTCTCTTGTTCTTCGATACGCGCCCAGATGATATGCGTATTCAGAGAACTGTAGGGAGATGCTGCCGAAATTTAGAATAATTAGTTAACAGTTAAAATAAAAACGTAAGTGCAGTACGAATAACATAAATCCCGAATGGAATAGGACAATCTCACCTAAAGACATTAACCAAAGAAATTGTCATTGATTGACAGAATCATGTCGGCTGATCGAAGTTGGATGTACCGACGTCTTGATCGTGGAGCTTTAACGAATGAGTTTCGATTAGGCGTAACGTACTTCCTAAATTTCGCCTATTCGAATCGGAATTTCGTTAGCATGGGTGATCAAATCCGATGTCCGTGCCGCATTTGTTCAAATGGACGATATTTGGATCGGGAGACTGTCACTCTGCATCTATATACCAAAGGATTTGCACCAAGATATTTTCTATGGACTTGTGACGGGGAGTCACGCGAAGTCGGGACGTCGAGCAATCCTGTCGTTCAGACATATGGTGAATCTTCCTCTGCTGGTGCTTCTTCATCCAGTCAATGTAATCCCTATAGAACTATGATACTTGATAGTCTTGGGGGTCAATTCCACCTGAATGATAATGTTGATCGTCCAGTTCTTCAGACATCCGTCCCACCATATACTACAGCGGTTGATATCACAGAAGTAGGGGCTGCGGTAGAGATTGAATTACCGAATAAAGAAGCTGCAGAATTTTACGAGATGTTGAAAGCTGTCGATGAACCTTTGTATGAGAATTGTCCTAAATACACTAGGTTTTCAGCAATGACACAACTCTTAAACATCAAGGCCGATTGTAATATCAACGGAGTTGCGTATGATCGGATTGCTGGATTGATTAATGGAATGCTGCCTACTGATAACAAGTTTGAGCCAAATTTTTATAAGACTAAAAAGCTAATGAGAAAATTGGGGCTTGGGTACGAAAAAATACACGCGTGCCAAAATAACTGCATTTTATATTATAAAGAAAATGTGCAGTTGGATAAATGCCCTGTATGTCAATACCCTCGTTACAAGGAGAAGAAATCGGTCCGACAGAAAAATATCCCGTTTAAGGTGCTTCGGTATTTTCCACTAACACCGAGGCTTCAAAGATTATTCATGTCGGAAAAGACAGCCCCCTACATGAGTTGGCATGCAAGAAGTCGTGATGATACAGTAATGACTCATCCATCTGACAGTGAAGCATGGAAACATTTGGATACATGTTATCCTTCATTTGCTAGGGATACTAGAAATATCAGATTGGGATTGTGCACATATGGTTTTAATCCGTTTGGACATTCTGCAACTTCTTATTCAGTTTGGCCAGTGCTGCTGACAGTTTATAATTTGCCACCGTCAATGTGCATGAAAGATGAATTTATTTATCTTTCGATGATTATTCCGGGTCCTAAGGGTCCGCGAAAAGAAATTGACATATTTCTCAGACCCTTGATAGATGAATTGAAAACATTGCGGACTGAGGGAGCTGCCACTTATGATTGTCATCGGAAGCAAAACTTCAATTTAAAGGCCGCGGTCTTGTGGACAATCAATGATTTTCCGGCGTACGGCATGTTGTCGGGTTGGAGCACTCACGGCCGACTCTCTTGTCCGTATTGTATGGAACACTCTAAATCAATCAGTCTTCAGAACGGACGAAAAATCTCATTCTTTGATTGTCATCGTCGATTCCTACCGATTAATCATTAGTATCGAAGGAATCGTAATAAATTTACTAAGGGCAGAGTCGAAAGAGATGGGCCACCACCGATGTTGTCTGGTGAACAAATGTTAGCACGTGTTTCAGCACTTCCAGATATAGTATTTGGTCGCAATGAAAGAGTGTCAGGTTTTGGCCAAACACACAACTGGGTGAAAAAAAGTATCTTTTGGGAATTTCCCTATTGGAGTTCATTATTGATTCGACATAATTTAGATGTCATGCACATTGAAAAAAATGTGTTTGATAATATTTTCAACACTTTGATGGATATTTCTAGAAAAACTAAAGATAATGTCAAAGCCCGACATGATCTGAAAATACTTTGTAAAAGACCAGAGTTGGAGTTACAAGAGGTCAACGGACGATATCTGAAACCGAAGGCCCTATATGTGTTAAATAAACAACAGATCAAAGATGTTTGTCAATGGGTAAAAGAACTCAGATTACCCGATGGATATGCTTCAAACTTATCTCGATGTGTGAACGTCGATGATTGCAAAATATCAGGGATGAAGAGCCATGATTGTCATGTATTTATGCAGAGATTACTTCCGATCGCATTTCGAGATCTTCTACCTGATAATATTTGGGGTCCGTTGACTGAATTAAGTATGTTTTCTAGAAGCATCTGTGCAAATGTCCTTCGAGTCGAAGATATGACAACACTTGAAAATAATATTGTTGAAATCATATGCAAGCTTGAGCAGTTTTTCCCTCCTGCATTTTTTGACTCGATGGAGCATCTACCGATACACTTGGCATACGAGGCACGAGTTGGTGGCCCCGTTCAATATCGTTGGATGTACTTATTTGAAAGATACATGAATCGTCTAAAGAAAAAAGTAAAGAACACCGCAGCTGTTGAAGGATCAATATCTGAATCGTATATCATCCAAGAAATTTTAACATTCTGCTCATTTTACTTTGAATCGACAGTACAGACAAGATTTGATCGTCTTCCACGTAACGATGACGGGGGTGTTCGACATTCAGATGGACGTTTAAATATATTTTGTCACTCTGGTCGTGATTTTGGTTCTCGTCCATCTCGACACTTAAGCGATGAAGAGTATCATTTGGCACACTTGTATGTATTACTCAATTGTCCAGAGATTGAACAATTCATTGAAATATTTGACATTGAGATGGTGCAAAAATACTCTATTCACAACGATCAAGAATTGGAGAGATTACGGAATCGTGATTTCCCTACTTGGATTCAGACTTACAGCAAAGATCACAGAGCTGAAATAGATGAAAGAATATTTGAGTTTGTTAGTGGACCGTCACGACTTGTGTCGTGCTATAGCGGATATTTTGTTAACGGGTATAAATTTCACACGGTTGAATATTCATTTACAAAGAAGACGATGAATGCTGGGGTCTGCGTGAAAGGAACAACCTATGTTGAATGTGATATGGATTTTTATGGACTGGTGGAAGAAGTGATAGAGTTGCACTACTTCGGCTTGAAATCAGTGATACTATTTAGATGTCATTGGTTCGATACAACAGAAAGGGGCATGAAAGTTCATCCAAAATACAAACTTGTTGAGGTTAATTACAAATCGAAATTGGCAGCAAATGAGCGTTTTATATTGGCATCACAAGCCGAACAAGTATATTACGCGAAGTATCCGGCTCGAAATAAAGATAGAGCAGATTGGCGTGTAGTCTGTAAGACAAAAGGTAGAGGAAAAATTGATCCGATAGTAGGAGAAAATGAGCTGATACCTGATATGACACATGGTTTCTATCAAGAAGATGATCCTCCTGCTGTGGATCGTATTATTCCAATACTCGAGGATGCAGACACAACGTCAATTCAATTAGAAGTTGAATATGCTGATGATGACGATCATGAAATTGAGGAAGCTGGAGATGAAGAAGATGAAGAAGAGGAAGAAGAGGAAGAAGAAGAAGAATTCGAAGACGATTATTCAGATGATGAGGAATAATTGTAAAGTATATATTTTATTAAATATATCTCTACTATTTATACAATAATCTGATTATATATCTATTCGACAGATATGTCTGGTCGTGGTTATCGACGCAGGAGAACTTCGGAGTCTCCGATCGGTGAGACTCCAGCACTTACTCATGCTGCTGATCCTCCTGTTGCTGATCCTCATGAGGATGATACTGCCGAGGCTAGTACATCCAGACGCAGGCGGCCACGCGGGCCGAACAGGTGGCAGCCTCCACCAGCCACAGAGTCACGTAGATTGATTAGCGTGATTGGGGAGCGGTAATATATCATGAATTATGAATCATTATAAATTCATTATATCATAATATAATATTAAAATTTATTTTTGTTGTGCAGGTTCGAGCAAGAAGAAGTGCCGAGGAGCATTTCTTCTACTATTCGACGATACATGCACGGGGCATGGCCTACGTGGTCTCAGGTGCCTAGCGAGCACGTCGACATGTTATGGCGCGAGTTTGAGGCACGTTTTTTTTTTTTTTTACATGCATGATGATATATTAATATTGGTACTGATATTATTATTTTGCAGGCTCGCTATACATGGGCCGAGGACCAGAGGTCCTTCATTACGCTGCCTGGGAGGCTATTTCCCGGGCAAGGTACAACGGGCAGCTGGGGCAGGCTCGGTCCCAAGCGATGGCCCGAGCTGGGACCACTAACATCGCGGAGACTCGGGGATACGGCCCCAGTTGGATTACTCCGGATATATGGGACCAGCTCGTGGGGATATGGTCGACGGATCGATGGTAGGAGGTTTCTCGGAATGCGGCTAGAAATCGCATGTCGGGGGGAGCAGCGCGTCACACCGGCGGTTCTGTTGCATTTGCAGTGCACGCAAACCGTATGGTAAGTACATCTTTTAATTATATATTTTATTTGTTACTATGTGTACTAATTAATGTATTTGTTTTGTAAATGGAGACGACGGAGTCGGATGATGGGACTGTCCAGCGACCCTCCCCGATGGCGGTGTTTGAGCGGACTCACCGTCGAGCACATGGGACGGGGGAGTACATCCACAACCGCGCTGCATACATTATGGTAACTATATATTTGTTTAAATTATTCATTATATATTTATAATTTAAGTTTTATGATAAATATTAAACAAAAAATCAAACTCGAGTAGGAGACGTACAGCCAGACGGTGTTGCAGCGCGGGGGTACCCCCGAGGACTTTGACGCAGCATCGTGGGTCGAGGTCCGCAGGTGGCTGGGACCATGGCCGCGTATATGGCTTCGCAGATAGTGGTCATGCACGAGCCGTGCTAGGGCCACTTGGGGCACCGACCCCTCCGGTCGCTGGTGAGCGGCCGTCCACCGCTAGATCCAGTTATGATCATAGTAGCAGAATAAGGACTCTAGAGGAGACGGTCGCGCGTCAGAGTCAGATGATGGAGGAGATGCATGCTATGCTACGCAACATGTCTGGTCATCCCGAAGTAGGCATCTCTTCGGCATCATCTAATCCATCGTCCTCGAGTCAGTCCACGCCGGTGTACACTCAAGCACTCCAGACCCCGCCATATGATCCAGACCATCCTCCATCGTGATCGTGAGATTTTTTGTTTGGATATTGAACTTGTTACTGAGATATTGAACTTGTTTAACTTATTTTGTTTGGATATTGATACTTCAATTTTGCATTTGAATTGTTTAACTTATTTTGTTTGGATATTGATATTTCAATTTTTTGTGTGAATGAATGTGTGTATGAGGGTATGGGTGTGTGAGTTATGTATCAGATAATGTATCAATGTATCAATGGAAATTTGAAATTTTAATTTTTTTCGTCACTAGGTTCACATCATCAGCAACGGCTTTCCCACGGCCGTCCGTGGGAAAGCCGTTGCTAAAAGTTTATCGAAAGCCGTTGCTGATGACCTACAGCAACGGCTTAGCGACGGGCTTTTACTAACGGCGTTGCTACGGACTCAGCGGCCGTTGCTATTAATGTTATCAGCAACGGCTTCGGGTCTGTGGCAACACCATTGCTGATAATATTTTTAGCGACAGCCCGAGCGGCCGTTGCTGATAATGTTTTGAGCGACGGCCCGAGCAGCCGTTGCTGATCCGTTGCTAAGTTATCAGCAACGCGACTTTCTGTCACGGCTCTATTGCAACGGCGCGGCCGTTGCTGATGATCTTCAGCAACGGCTCAGCAACGACATCAGCCGTTGCTGATGCCCATTTTTCTAGTAGTGTAAGGGGTAGAGGTAAGGTTTGGGGCGTCGAGACGCTTCATGATGTTGACACCTCTAGAACATCGTAGGAGAATCTTGACTTAGGTCTTAATGCATCATATCCTTGGGAATGGCGGAGCGGCTCAATTAGGAGCCGGGTTATGGGCTACACCCGGGTGGTTGGATGCCAAATTCCCAACCTACAAGATAAGTTCGGAGGGCCCTTCCCAATTATCCTAGTATGTGTTGTTGTCTTAGGGCATGGTAGGGATTCGGTCCGATGCACCTTTTTGTCGGTGATGTTGCCTACAGGCATGGTAGGGCTTCGGCCTGATGCACCTTTTTGTTGGTGATGTTGCCTGCGGGCATGGTAGGGCTTCGGCCCGATGCACCTCTTTATCGGTGATGTTGCCTTCGGGCAAGGTAGGGCTTCGGCCTGATACACCTCTTTGGAGAGTTAGATGTCGTTGGCATGGGTGGCCTGCCGGCCTGGTAGCTAGTCACACCTCAGTGACTTTGCCTTTTTAGAGATAATATTTATTTATGTTCTCTCTGTGTTTATTTGTGAGGGTGGGTAAAACTGCTCGCTGAGTTCTTTGAACTCACCCATTGTTATTTGATTTCTGTTTTGTAGAGCCTGACTGGTGAGGTGGGTTGGATACACTTAGCATCGCTAGAGGGTAGAGCAGCCACTGGATCTCATAGCAGTCCTAGTTAGGGTCGAAGTCGAGTCTTTTTGGTAGTTGTCATACGTACACTTGTATTAGCTTGATTTGAAGTTGTAGCTCTGAGGGCATTTATGTTATTTATTTCAAGTTTTATTTGACTGAACTTTTGAACTGTTGAACATAATTGTATTTCCGCATTTTTCTTTACTTCTGAGCTATTAAACTAAAGTTGGTGTTGGTTCGCTTTTCCTTTAAAATAAAAATCGTTGTTTTCTTCTGCTACATTATTTGTTTTGGCATGTGCATGGGTAAGACTTCGAGGTATAGACAAGTATACCCTGGGCGGTCACGTGACCCTGAGTTGGGGCGTGACAACTAGTCGGTTAACTGAAACCAGTGAACTTTTAAGATTGTGGACCGACCTCGAAACCGGAAACCGGTTTTTCCAAAAACATAAACCGAAACCGAAAAATCGATTCGATTAACCGCAAAAACCAGTTCGATTTCAGACTGGTTTTCCGATTAACCAAAAAATTAGTTTTTTTTTTCTCACGCCTAATTTAAAGAGAATTTCTAGGGTTGGATTTCTAGTGGAGAATTAATTGAGAGATGAAAAATTAATTAATTAATTGATAGATGAAAGGTTGAAGGGGAAATAGTTTTTACATTCAATATGGAGATAATTAATTGAGAGAGTGAGAGAAAAAGGGAGGACATTAATTTTGTGAGAGAGATGATGGTAAGAATTAAAAAAAATAACAATCATTATTAAAAGTTGTGTGAAATAATTAATGGAATTTTAATAGGCACAATAATAAGTTATTGTAGGATTTCTAGGATTGAATTTAAGTAGAGAATTAATTAATCAATTGAGAGATGAAAGGTTGAAGGAAAAATAATTTTCACCTTCCATGCGAAGAGAATTAATTTAGAGAGTGAGAAAAGAAGGGAGGACATTAATTGTGTGTGAGAGAGAATGAAAAGCATTAAAAAAAATAACAGTCATTATTAAAAAATATGTTAAATAATTAATAGAATTTTAATAGGCACCATAATAAATTTCGATAGTATAAAAAAATTAAAAATCAGTAATAAATTTTAATAAATTTCGGCAGCATAAAAACACATTTGTATTAAAGAGGTAAAAAATTAAAAAAATTAAAAAAAATTATAAAATACCACATCAGCCAACTTTTTTTGTGAAAGTGCCACGTGACAGGCTTGAATCGTGCTTATATATATATTATGTAACATCATTGGAAAACTAAATCAGTCTCTACTGCAGTGCTAGCATCATCTTATCCACCTTGAGAGCAAATCTTATGAGGCCTTCAATATGAAGAAAAAATAAGAAATCAATAAAATATCAAAAATACCACATCAGCCAACTTTCTTTGTGAAAGTGCCACGTGACAGGCTTGAATCTTGCTTTTATATATATATAGACTATGTAACATCATTGGAAAAGTAAATCAGACTCTACTGCAGTGCTAGCATCATCTTATCCATCTTGAGAGCAAATCTTACGAGGCCTTCAATATGAAGAAAAAACAAAAAATCAGTAAAATATCAATAAAGTTAATGTCACAAAAATTATCTCGAATGCATAATTTATATTGTAAAATTAAATCTCATTTTTCACGAGGATACATTGTATAGTAAATATAGATTATTGATATTGTTTTTTAGATCTGACTTTTGAGCTCTCAAGTTAAATAAAGATTTGTAATGATGAAAATAAAATATAAATAAATAAATTTTTCAATCATATATAAATTAGACTGTACAAAGATATACTAAAAAAGAAAACGTGACAACAAAAAACAATTTATTTATTTTTTAAAATAAGTTTTATTACAGTGTGCATATATCAGTAATTAGTGCATAAACAAGCATTAAAATAAGAAAATATATGCACATCAGAATAAATATAGCTCTAATAAAAAGTAAATATTATATTGCTATGTGGTGGTGCCCAAGAGTTTTGTTCTAATACTCCCAACACATTATCCTTCTAGAGTGCAATTTTTATCACGCTAGACATCATAAAAATTTCTATGGAGCCCTCTCATATACTCAAATTAATAAAAATTATTAAATATTGAATGAAGTATAATTCAAATTTAATTTAAAATAAGAGTGAATATGTGTTACAAATGAGTGAACTAGTACTTTTATTTTAAGTTCAATCTTAATAATATTAGATTTATTCTTAAAAATATTAAGATCACTCATATTTATTTAAGGTATTATAAAATTTCTATGGAGACCGACTCATAGTAATTTTTTCCATCCTTCTTCTCTGGTAATAGATTACGGTTTTAAGATCATTGCAAGTGTCACTGCTCTCCATCATTCCAAAGATAAAATATTACAGTGTCAATCCCGCGGAGCAAGCTTCACTCAACAGCCATGCCGACAACAAGCAGTTGGTTTACGGCAGCCATGGCTTTCTCGCAAGCTTACCCGGAGATCATCGTTTCCTTTGCTTGCTTCATCTTTTTCTTCTACTTGTACTGCCAAGTATTTCGAAGGTCGAGCCTCTCGTTGAATTGGCCTCTCGTCGGCATGCTTCCCGTGTAAAATATTTTATATTTATATATTTTATTAATGTTAAAAATATTTTTTGTGGGCTACAGTCAATTGCAGATTTCGATTTTAATAAAAACCAGGTTAATCCAAATAATCAAATTTCGAAATGTATATGAGCTTAATTAATTGTTCTGATCCATTTGTGTTAAGCTCAGAATAATTATATTAGTTTGGTATGGTTAACTTAAATGTAGGCCCAAATCAAATGGCATGTGATGGATGAGCCCATATTATTTATTATTAAAAGGGGCTAGGTCCCCTCTACACACTCACTGTTGCATTGCTCTTTCATTGGTTCTTTCCATCAAGAGCTTGAGCCTAGGGGAAGTGTTGTAGAGGAAGACCAACACTTCTTCTCAACAGGAATCCGATCTGACAAAAATTCAAACATGTCTTCATCAAGTAAGTTACCTTTCGCCGTGCTTAGTGTTTTAATATCCATGTAATATCTCGATTTTATGCTTATATTTGGTATTAGAGACTATTATATGGATATTAAAACCTATGTTCTTAATTAAACATAATTATTTTGTATGTTTCACATTCTATTTTATCTGCAAAATTAAATGATAAATGATACAAGCTGTAATATTAGTCTATTAAAAGAATAGCATGTATGTAAAATATTTTACCTGAGCATCTCCGGTTGAAGATTATTTTTCTGCACCTTTGGCTTTGGTGGATCTCGGGCGACAACTTCCTCTCCCCTAACACTACATCTTGAGAGGTTGATGCTAACATATTTCCGAGTATCTTCGAGCGCGGCATTTATCCGCACCGAGTTCGGAGAGCCTCAAACGGGAGGAAAGATCGCCTGTAAGGTTCTTTTATAACAAAGATGTGCTTGCTTCCTGTACAAGCACAAGCATTTTGAGTGCTTCGGCACCGACTCCAAGTACGCTGCGTTTATTACTGCTTGCTTGCAAGCGAAGCTAAAGCGTCGCGTCTACTTGCTGCGGGTGACCGTCGGTAGCGTGCACCGTGCGGTGCACGCAAATCCCATTGAAAGGCCGACGGGCACGTGGCGTTAATGTGACTTGAGCAGGCACATCTTGCAAGGCGCAGCTCGCCGGCACGCATTGCAAGGAGCGAGCAGTAGCCTTTGGCTTTTCCTTTTGGACGTGTGGCGTTCGATGGGTTAAAGTTATCTGCACTGGCTTGCATCTCGAGTCGCAGCCCTCGCAGGTCAACTATTGACCAATTTTTAAAATGTTTTTGGCCTGCGAACTTCGCATCGAGCCCTGTGCGTCGCTATCGCGTGCAGCGTATCGTGTGCATGGCACGCGACACGATGCGTTAAGCTCTCTACAGCGTGCCGCTCATCGTGTGTAATGCACGCGACGTGACGCGCTGCGCTTGGCGCAACGCGAATGCGTCCTGCACGCATCGCGAACGTGTCACGCGCTGCAGAAGCGTGCAGTGCACGCACCTGTTGAGCTGCTCTCCACGGGACCTAGGCTTCGGGGCCTGCGGCTGGGCTTTTAAAAATTGCTGAGTTGCTATTTTGAATTTTATTATTAAGACTTGTTTTTAATTAATTGTTTTTAATTTAATTGCTCATATATCATGTTGGAAGTACTATTGTTACGAGTCCAATAATATTAGTAGACTTGATATGCTAAGATTTTATATTTAGATTGTGCAATCACAAATTAATATTATCATAATCAACATTATATATAATCACATAACAATAAATAATTTTGAAATGTTTATGAATTTAAAATTCATAATTTGTAACGGTACTTCTATTATGTACCAAAATTTGCACTAGAATATGATTTTAAAATTCATGACATGTGGGTAATAAATGATTCTTGAATGAGTTTTTTCATTCGATTAATTTCCCAAAGGAGAACCATTGGATGTCTTAATTAGAAGTTTTTTTATTTTTTGATGAAGTTATTGGGGAGTGCATTAGTTTAGAAAATTTATCTGCCCAAAGGAGATAGATTCTCGAAAACTAAGGCATTCTCATTGATTAACTCATCGAGGTTCTATTCATTCATTACATGTTCCGCCCTAAGGGGAATGTGTGATATTATGATGGCCTCTCTTTTAAAATTATTAAATGCCCACTGAATTAATTTAACATATTTTATTTTCTCTTGAACTGTTACTTTTTCCATGAACAACTATTTTGCTTTTATTGAAATATTGACCGAGTCAAACTATAAGAAGTGGAAGCAAGACTTAGAATTTTCTCTAGGGATTGTTGATCTTGACTTAGCAATTCGTGAGGATAGACCTGAACTTCCTGAAATGGGAGGAACCCCTAAGCAAAAGGATTACTTGGCTAAGTGGGAGAGATGCAATAGATTGAGCTTGATAGCAGTCGAAAGAACCATATATGAACAACTAATGAGTGGTTTACCTGAAACCAATAATGCCAAAGAATTTCTAACTTCCATTGGACAAAGATACCAAGTACCTGATACTGCTGAGTCTGCACTTCTAATGAAGGAACCGACGACTATGTCCTATGATTATTCATGTGGTGTGAGAGACTTCATTTTAAAAATAGTTCATCTTCAAAACAGACTGAGATCCTTTGATGTTACTTAACTGATTCGTTTATTGTTCCTCATGTCCTCAATTCCTTACCTGTCGAGTTCACTCAAATCAAAACTGCCTTCAACAGCTTGAATGAAAAATGGACCGTGAATGACCTCATAACCAAATGTGTGGTTGAGGAATCAAAACTCAAGAAAGAAAAGAGTGATCAAACCCTTTTATCTATCCATTCCAAATCCCATTCTGGCAAGGGTAACTTCAAACCTAAGCGTTCCACTCCTGCTGCTCCTAAGAAGACTCGAGATTCTAGAGGACCTGTTAATGGTCAGAACAAAAATGTAGGAGGTCCGAAACCTGCTCCTTTTAAGAAAATAGTATGGTGCTTCTTTTGTAAAAAGAGAGGTCATAAAAGGAATGACTGTTCGGGGTTCAAGACTTGGTTAGAGAACAAGTAAAAATCTGGAGGTAACCCCTTAGCTCTTGTTTGTTTTGAGTCCAATTTAATAGATGTTCCCGTCAATTCCTAGTGGTTTGATAGTGGGTCTACGACCCATGTTGCTATTTCCTTACAGGGTTTTTCAAACCTCAGGAAACCAAGTCTGAGCCAAAGCAAACTGAAAGTAGGAAATGATCTTGAAGTGACTGTGGAGTCTATAGGAGATGTCATATTGTCCTTAGAGTCTGGTTTTGAACTTGTTTTAAAGGACACCTTTTTTGTACCTTCATTCAGAAGAAATTTAATTTCAGTTTCTTGTTTGGACAAGGATGGATTTCATTTTAATTTTGGAAATGGTAAAATGAATGTAATGTTGAATTCTAAAATTATTGGATGTGGAATCTTGATTGATGGTCTATATATCTTGAGTTTCATTATTGATTATCCATCTACCTCTCTTAAAATAGAAAATTTTGTGTCCAAGAGATCCAAAATTAAAGTAAAGTCTTCTCTCCTATGGCGTAAGCGTTTAGCTCATATTTCTAAAAAAGGGTAGAAAGACTTATTAAAGATGACATCCTACTTGTCTTGGATTTTAATGACTTGGGTACTTGTGTTGTTTGTATTAGAGGGAAATTGAGAAAGATCAAGAAAAAGGGTGCAACCAGGAGTTCAAACCTTTTAGAGATTATCCACACTGACATTAGCCGACCTTATTATCCTACTATTTGTGGTAATATATTTTTTATCACTTTCATTGATGACTTTTCCCGATATGGCTATATTTATTTGATTAAAGAAAAGTCTGATGCACTTCATAAATTTAAAGTGTTTAAGACTGAAGTCGAAAAACAATTGGGAAAAGTTATCGAGATAGTGAGATCTGACCGTGGTGGTGAGTATTATGGTCGATATGATGTTGCTGGGCAGCACATGGGACAATTTGCTAAATACTTCTACGATTGTGGAATTGTTCCACAATATACCATGCCCGGTAGTCCCGAGCAAAATGGTGTCACTGAAAGGCGCAATCGCACCCTGAAAGACATGATCAAGAGCATGATGAGCAAGTCAAACTTGCTAGAATTCCTATGGGGAGATGCCATCAAAACAACCCTTTGCATCCTTAATCGTGTCCCCAGTAAATCTGTTCCTAAAACACCTTTTGAACTGTGGACCGGTAGAAAACCTAGTTTGAATCATTTTCGTGTTTGGAGTTGTCCAGCAGAAGTGAGAATCTATAACCCATCTGAGAAAAAGACTGATCCTAGAAGTAGTCGTAGTTTCTTCATTGGTTATCCAGACCATGCAAAAGGATACTGTTTCAATTGTCCTGGCAGGGGCACAAGGATTGTGGAATCTATGACTGCTATGTTTTTGGAGCTTGATATTGTTGACCCTAATCACCTTCGTGAAGAGAGTGATGCTGATTTGAGTAGAACTATTTCTGTTCCTCTTCCGATCTTCAATGATTACAGCTCATATGTGCCTATAGATAGAGATGATGCTTTTGATAAGAATACCTCCAACGCTTTCGCTCCTCTTCTTGATCCTCTAATTGTCAATGAACCTGAACCTGCTGACAATCCTCAACCTATTGAGTCTGAAGCTCCTATGCCAGTAAGGAGATCTACTAGAGAAAGGCGATCTGTCATCCCTAATGATCTTTTGGTATATCTGAATGAAATTGATTGTAACATAGGAGATATGACTGATCCAAAGAATTATCAAGAAGTCATTTCTCATCTTCAGTCAGATAAGTGGGTTAATGCTATGAATGAAGAAATACTTTCCATGACTGATAATTGTGTGTGGGATTTGGTTGAGATGCCTAAAAATTACAAACCAATTGATTGCAAGTGGATCTTTAAAACTAAGAAAGATTCAAAGGAAAAAGTTGAGAGATTTAAAGCCCAACTTGTTGCAAAGGGTTTTACTCAGAAAGAGTGAATTGATTATATTAAAACCTTCTCACCTGTTTCCTCTAAAGATGCTTTTAGAATCATTATGGCTCTTGTGCTCACTTCAATTTGGAACTGCACCAAATGGATGTCAAAATAGCATTTTTAAATGGTGACATCAATGAAGAGGTGTACATGATGCAACCTGAGTGTTTTCATATTTCTGGTCGTGAGCACTTAATGTGCAAATTGAGGAAGTCAATTTATGGCCTAAAGCAAGCATCCAGATAATGGTATCTAAAATTTGATGAGATTGTGACCTCCATGAAAAATTCCTCCATAAAAACACATATAGTGTTTTTATGAATGATGATTGAGTTGGTGAATTGAGGACTGATCTGCTCACTAAGTCCTAGTTGGACTTACCCCTCATTACTATTGTTTTGCAGCACCTGAGTTAGATCACAGAGGAACCGAGGTGCAATAGCGCGCCTGATGGCGGCAGGGCAGCGGGTCTCGTGACATGTCATGATCGAGGAGGATACCTGAGTCATTTTAGTATCTCTTTGAGTTATTGAGTCATGTTGACTCGGATCGTGGTTTCCGCATTTTATTTTTATTTGGGTAGTCTTGTTTTATTTATTTGAACTCATTTTTAATAACTTGTTCAGTGTGTTCATATTGATTTTTAGTTTGGTTCGTGATGTCATGTCTATTCTGTTCAAAAAAAAAATCTCCCACTTTTCAGGTTATTGTTGTTGTGTTTGAGTTGGGTTAGTCTTCGGGGTACGTGGCGTATCCTGGCCGATCATACCGGGTTTGGGGTGTGACATAAAATGATTATATATGTGTGGACTAAGGGATGATATAAATAATTTTTAAATATGTATTATTTGTTATTTTGTTTGGTGAATTGTTAGAAGATCAGATAGTCAATATATAATAAGTAATCAAAGATGATATCATCATTTATTGAATGATAAAAAGAGTCATCTTAAATACATCTAAATCACATGTGCAAAACTATTAAAGAAACCTACTACAATAATATAAATTAAAATAATTTCTAAGAAAAATAAATTTAAACTAAAGAGTAAGACATTCTAAACTCTAGAATCCTCAATTATCCTTCCTTTCTAGAACTTTCTTGAACCACTTAGCTGAATTTTTGGGATAGCGCACAAGAGTGTTGAAGTCGACATAAACAATACCAAACCTTGAAGTATATCCCAACCTCCATTCAAAATTATAAAGAAGAGACCACGCGAAGTATCCTATTACAGTTGCACCATCATCCATAGCTCTCTTTAGCTCAGAAATATAATTATTGAAATAGTTAATCCTTATTTTGTCATGCAAACCCTCTGAAATTATAATGTTGCCAGGCTGATCCATTCCTATTGATATCATCATGAAGAAATCAACAAATTAGAAAAATTCAAACTGAATAAAGAAATATATATTACATCACATACCATTTTCACTAAGAATAATAATTGGATTACGATAGTGCTTCCTGACATAGGTTACAGCCTTGTACATTCCCCATGGAACAATGTATAACCAGTCAGAATTGGCCTGAATGAAGTTTGTTAAATACATTAAAAACTATAATATGCCAAATTTACAAATAAGATATCTTCTAGATCTATGACTTTTATAACAATAAATGGAAAATTTAATTTTGGGAATTTTTTATATATTAAAAATAGATATTTATAAAATAAAATTAACTAAAACAATTTTGAAAATATATATATTATATTAAACAAAGACATCAATCAAAGGAACCATTTTAAAAGACAATGAAATTAACAACATAAAAAAGCATAAAGAAGAAAAAGGTATACCTTAGGTCCAATTGGCACACCATTTCTTTCATCTGTAAAATATTAAATACAATACAACATTAGTATTAAATAATAAATATAATAAAAGTGAAAAAACTAAGAATAATGTGTTAATCTAACATTTATATTCAACATGCCAATCATCTGAATAGCTAATAGGCTTTGGACTAATATAAGGATTGTCTTTGATGTAATATGATGTATATTGGTTTATCCCAAAATAATCATATGCTCCCTTCACCATCTTTATTTCATCACAACTAAATTTTGGAAGTCTGTCTTTAACAATTTTTTGCATGGACTTAGGATATTCTCCATGTGTTAGAGGACGAAGAAACCTGAGAAAAAAATAAAAAAATGTTATACAACATGTGTATTCCTGCTTCATCATACTTAAGTATTTTCAATAGGTTAAGATTCACAAATACCATCCAAGACTAAAATCTCGAGCTCTTTGTGCCGCATGTTTGTCCTTTGTAGTGTAAGTATATGGTTCATACCAATTAAAATCCAAAATAATTCCGATTTTGCCTTTTTGCTCTACCTGAACAACACAAAACAGAAGAAACAAAAACATATTAAGTATTTCTACAAGGAGAAATTTAATTATTATGTCCACAGAATTATTAATATAAATTAATATGTCAAAATGCTCGTATGATGCAATATTCTACTATTTAATGACTTCATATGTAACTTGTATGCATTAATTACTAAAGAAAAAATAATACATTGCTCTAGTTAATTAATAATAATTAAAATTTCTTTACAACTAATGACATTTGTTTTTTTAACCCAACTAGAAAATAAAATGAACCAAATTAGCTTATTTTTAGTAGAAATGTTCGGAAAAGAAATCATATATGTTGTATTAAACAATTTTAGCTTTTACCATTAAAAAATCCTTATGGTTATTGAAATTAGACAAGGTATTTAGATTTGCTACTATTATACAATATGTTAGATTGATCAAATAAATAAATAATGAATTAAAGTTAAAAATAATTTACTTGATATTTCTCACGATATCTTTCCACTGCAGCTGCATGGGATAATATCAAATTATGAGCCACAATATAAGGTTCCGTACTTGAGTTTCCTCCAAATCTACAACCAGTACACCTTCCAGGAGCATGGTAACCACTGCTATAGCCACAATCTGCAATTACTCGTGGCTCATTCATAGTGAACCAATTCTTCACTCTATCACCAAATCTCTCAAAACAAAAATCAGCATAGTCGGCGAATGCATCCCTAAATTATGTAGATAAAAACTTTTAAGCATAATGACTTGTTAAGGTAAAAACCATATATTAAGAATAATAAATAGTTTGAACCATTGTAGTGTACATTTTCAATAATAATACTTACACTATTTTAGGGCTCAACCAACCCAAGTACTCATTTTCAAGTGCCAATGGAAGATCATAATGATAGAGATTTGCATATGGAGTAATACCTAATCAATATTTATAAAAAAATTAAATGAACATCAAATATATATTATGAAAACACTAAAAGCTAAATTAATTAGTTTTTATATGAAGCTTACCTTGCAGTAACATATAGTCTATGAGTCTATCATAATAGTCTACACCTTGCCAGTTAATTTTTCCGGTTCCATCTATAAAACAAAAAATATTGGCATAATAAAAAAATCATTGAATTGAAGATGAAAGCTCAATATAAAATATTTGAAGTGTATGTAATTTTACTTGGAAAAATTCTACTCCATGAGATTGAGAATCGATATGCATCAAAGTTGTGTGTCCTCATTATGTTAATATCTTCCTGCAATTAATATGACACTCAAAGTTAACAAAAAGTACATATAAGCTTTATTATAAGACTACATATAATCAATATGTATCTTATATGAAAAGACAAAGATGTAGTTCAAGTTTCTTATTTATGATCAATGAAATTAACATTAATGTCTTATTAGATGTTTGAGAATTAACAATTTACCTTATAGTGATGATATTCATCAGCAGTAACATCAGCTGTAGCGTTATTTGGAATCATATCTACATTGATTATGAACATAGACATAAAGATATAAATTTCAAATATTAAAATAAATTAAATAGAGCAAGAAAGTTTAGAAAGATTATTAACTCGGAATTCTGACAAATGTATCCCAAATGCACAGTTCTCTACCACCCTCGAGTGCCATTCCTTCAACTTGGTAAGCGGATGCTGCAGTCCCAAATATAAAATCTTTGGGAAAGATACTACGACTTATTTCATTGGAATGAACAAATTGACATGAGAGCAAAAGAAAAAGCAAGTAGTAGAACAAGGACGAATATTGCATGCAACTCATCTTGGACTTGTGAGCATAAAGGCAGTGTTTAAGATGAAATAAAACATAGATATATATAGCAGTACTTGAAGAAAGAGTGAGTGTTATTGTAAAGGATAAGAATGAAATATATTTTTTCACTATTTTAGTGGATAAGAGATGGATCATAAGTGAGCATTTCACGGTTTGTTAAATTAGTTTTGTCGCATTTATAGGATCACATAGTTGATAGATTCCTATTTCTTAACGGTGTTCTAAACCAAATCAAAGCTAAAGATGTGGATAATTAAAGGCCACACATATGGAATAATACATAAGATGAAAATAGGATGATTTCAATTTTTTAGAGTATTTAATTACTTATGTAGCTAGCTATTAATATAATTGTGTGTCTTGGTAAAATAATCCATATCCTATATATTAGAACCAATTTCCAATCCGTCATTACTTATTTTTCAAGTTTTGTGGAAATTAGCTTAGCATATTAATATTAGTCTGAGGTTTTTATAACTAAGGGGTTGAAATCAAACCAATTTTAAATTGTATTACACTTTCTTCGTATTAAAAATTATAACAAAATTAAATTTCTTTCTATATAAATAAATTTAATTGGGTGATTATTGATTACTATATATTTAATTTAAACAAAAAAAATAATGTTTATTATGTTTATATAAATTATGTATCAGTATTGTAAATAAATAAATAAAAACATATGTAAATCAGTTAAAAACTTATTTGATCTCTACAAGAAAACAAGCTTTCACCAATGGACATATTCCATTGGTAATAGTATAAAATTGGTTGCTAATGACTTTTACCAATGGATTGATTTGTTGGTAGGTTTGTCGGTGAAAGTGCCCTCGGTATTACCGATGAATTACACATATTTGATGGTAATTTGAACATATTTTTATATCCGTTGGTGATAGCAACAAATTGTGCACACCCCAACTCTGTGTTGTGTGGCCGGCTGTAATATCTGCGCTAATTATAATTTTATTTTGAAATTTCTGAGAGAAATTTGAAATGCACGTCGAAGCCGGTCAAGTGAATCGCTGGAGGTCGTGGTCGAAGGTATGACCCTTACACTTCAATTTTTTATTTGATTTAAGTAGGAATTCCAATTTTGGGGCTCGAGTCGATTCCGGGGTTCGTGTTAGGTGCGATTTGGTCGAACCATGAGTCAAATCAAGTATAGACTTCTAATAGGGGCAAAGTTGTCATTTTGAAATGTGAAATAGACGGGAGGGCTGACCGCATGACTCAAAAAGGAAGGGAGACGCACACAACCTACGGAGAGGAGAGGAGGAAGCCATGTACTCTAGGAGGAGGAAACCGAGAGATCGTCACGGGAATCGTTGTCGCATTCGCTCGCCGAAAATCTCCTTCTCAAGGGAATCATCTCTAGGTGAGTGGTTTTAGGGTCGGCTCCCTAGATGATTTACCGTCTTGTGTTGGCCGAATCTTTGCTTGAGGGATAGCGTTGCTGAAAGTTTCTTTCTTCCGGCTTTCATGCTTGTTATTCCTACATTTGAATATTGTGTTTGGGGAAGTATGTTTCCCTATGTAATTCAGCTGATTTAGGTTAGCAATAGGACATGTTTAGGATTGATCTTAGAACTATGTGTTGACTGGAATTCAATTGTTGAAGATTTAATTTAAGCAAATTGGACCTTGATTCAGAGGGCATACCTCTATGTTTTACTTGACAATAAACCCTATTAATGTTTAGCATTTTTTATGTTGGTTGTATTTGGCAAAAGAAGCCTTTTTGGTGAGATGCTCAACTTTTGTATTGACAGTCTCAATTGTGTTAGGACAGTTCAATTGCTCCTTCTGTTAATGGCTTTCTAGAGATGATGACAGTTTTAATTATGGAGAAATAGTTTTCAATTACCTACAATTTATGGTATTCTGGACAGTTTTTGGTGCGAATATGATGGCTGATGAACTTCTGCTTTAATGATGAGTCTTTTGATATTTTTGTTCATGTAATCGTTATTATTTATGACATGCGTTTAGTTGAGTTTGTGAAGAGTTTTTCTACTCTTTATTTCCTGGCGTTACTGTTTACTTAAATGATCATATATTTTTTATGCCAATTTGTCATATCCTAGATATTTAATTTATTATTTTTTTCTGTTGCATGTGTTTGCCAGCCTAGAGGACTAGTTCGTGGTCGAGCCGAGTCGAGTCATGGTCCGGAGCGAGCTTGCGAGCTCGGGTAAGTAGGATGTGAATTTTTGAATTTTTAGGCTTGGGTAGTCGAGAGTATTTAATTTGGTGTTGTGTGTGCATAATTGCTAACTATGTTCATATGGGTATTTAATTAATTACTTGTGATTTATTAGAATGAGATTAATTAAATTTTTTAAGTCTATCGGGTTAGCGGGTTTTGGTTTTGGCTTAAGGTGAATGCGGGTTGTGAATTAAGGGTTTAAGGGGTTAGGGTTGAGGAGGGTGTATAAAACCCCCACTCATGACTTGTGGCTCTTATTTTGGAGCCGCCCAAAGATTTGAGAAAGGGAGCCAGCCACCAAGCCAAGCCGCCAGTCCCCTTTCCCTATCCTCCTTGGAGCCGCCGCCACCCAGAGCCGAGCCGAGCCGCCTGCTTCCTCTTCCTCTTCCTCTCTTCCTTCCTTCCCTTTGGAGCCGAGCCGAGTCGAGAGGAGCCGACCCGAGCCGCCTGCTTCCTCCCCTCTTCCTCTCTTCTTTCCCTTTGGAGCCAAGCCAAGGGGAGCCAAGCCGCCCTATTCTTCCACTCTCTCCCTCTCTCCAAGCCGGCGGCTTGGAGTGAGCCGCCACCTTTCTTTCTCTTCTTTGGGGTTGAGCCGCCGGATTTCGAAGTCGAAATCGGAGGTCGTCGATTGGATTCTCATCTCCAATCCCTTCCTTAATTAGGTGAGTGGTTTTATCCCTCCGATTCGGGTTTTCTTTGAATTTTCTTGTAGCCGCCTTGAAGATTCTCGATCTTGATGATGTTTTTTTTATTGTGTTCTTGAGATTTTCTTGGTTTCCATGCCATGCTTAGATTTTAAATTTTGATCTCATATCATGGGGCATATATTTAATGGTAGATATGTGATTTTATAATTTAATCTTGTGAATCTTGGATGCAATCTCATCTTGGAGTTCTAGATGTTCTTGATGCTATAGATTTATTAATCTCCTTAATTCTTGAATAGGGATTGTTGATAGTCGGGTCGAGCCTCGAAATTGCCTTGTATAACTCGACTAATGAAAGTATGAAGTTTAAATTTGGTTAAATGACCCTTTCCTTTTATGCATTGATTCTTTAATTGAGTTAAGATCGACTCGAGTTACGGATAGAATCGGAACCCAAGTCGGACTCGGACTGAGTCAAGTCAAGGTTAAGTCATTAAAGGGGCAATTAAGTCATTCTAGATGAGGGGAAAAAATCCCTCATCATTGAGTCGTGCGGCTCATGTTGGAGCCGCATATAGCCTGAGCAAGAGAGAAGGGAGAGAGAGGGAGGGGAGATCTTGGTCGGCCCGGAGATCGTGTCATCGTCGGAAGATTTGAGATAGCCAATGTCCGATTCTTCTTCTTCCTCAAGCAAAGGTGAGTGGTTGTTTTCGGTTCATTGGGGGAGGCGGGTAGCCAAACCCCTAGAACTGCTTGGTATCGATTTCTTGTGAGTTTCCATCGATTCTTGGTATCTTGACTTTCCTATCACTGTTTTGAATCGTTATTCGTCGGATCTTCGTAGTTTTCTTGTCGAATTTTCGTCTTTTAGGGGTTGCCGAATCAAGGGAAAAGGGGAGAGGTCATGCCAAAATTTTCTCCAACTCCCTTGACGGATGTAGAACCCCTTAGTCGATCTTAAATCCATGTCGAGTGTTTTCGTAGATTATTGTTTGAATGCGATGATTGAAACTCATTTCCCCTAAGGCCTATAGGCTCGGCCAAGCAAAGGAAAACTCCATGATCAAGGTTTGGCCGAGCATCGGGTGGGTGACTTGATCAACGTGTTGATTAGGATAGATCAGAAACAAGGTATTAGGGTCGGGGTTAGTCCTTCCCTTTTGTTCCTACCCATGGAGGCTCGGCTGAGCAAGGATGAGGGGGATGGTGAACTATAGAAGTAAAACTTCATGGTTAGGAATACTCAAAGTAATAGAACATGAAAAGTTACCTAGATTACCGACTAGAAACATGATGACACTTAGGTAAGACTCCAACTATGGAAGGCTACTATATTGATGCATGTAATAGAGGAATGGTAGGATAGTAACCATCCTTAGACCCTTCCTCCTTAAATTCTGAATGTGCTGTATTTTACCACACTAGATAAT
Source organism: Canna indica (assembly GCA_034359265.1). NCBI lineage: Eukaryota > Viridiplantae > Streptophyta > Magnoliopsida > Zingiberales > Cannaceae > Canna > Canna indica. Next base: position 9,182,758 of record CP136894.1, on the reverse strand, counting down.
TTATTCCTTGTTGAATTTATTTGATATTTTCACCATGCTAGACAATTTATTTCTTGTTAAATTGTTACTTAATGCAGAATTTAAATTCTTTATCAGAGTCATGTGGCTATATATAGTAGTTGTTGTGAAGTAAATTCATATTATCTTACAAGCTGTCCGGTATTGTTAATGAGTGAAATTCCAAGTGCGGAACACGTGGTTCTTCAGCCAAGGTAGCGTATGAGGCTAGATAACATGTGTGACATCATTATAACTTTGCTAGTGGATGACATAACTTAATTCTAAAACTTTTTATAGCCATTTTTTTGAAACCTAGAATTGTTAGCTGTACACGCCAAGGAAGGGTAACATTGAATTATTGACCCTACAGGTCGGGTCAGGGCCGGATACGAGTAAATGCCCGGCGTATAAATAAGAAAACTTTAGGACACTTTGATTGTGAGATGTGCTTGCGATTGTCTGCCGAGAAGCATGGATAGTCGGAATGACAAATGCTTGACTCGGCCAGTATTTTGGGTCTTTAGATGCATCAGCGGGCCCGCTAGGTGTAGACCCCAGTTGGGTGGAACTAGCTACCCCTACCCCAGTCGGTGTCCGGAGACTAGTAGACCATCCTAGTCGATGGCCCGGAGATCTTATTGATTCACTTATATGCTATGTGGCCCGGACGGCCGATAGGATGTTATTTTGTGTGGTAGGGCTGGTTGTAGCCGAACCTTTATATTTTTGCTTGGATCCCTAAAACTTTATATTTTTGCTAACACACACACACACACACATATATATATATGATAATTGGGGATTATGTGGAGGTTCGAAGAACCGCTCACTGAGTCCCATGTGGACACACAATTTATTTCTTTTTGTTTTGCAGAGCATGGTCAGTGAGTTGAGGCTTGGAGTCATGGTGCAGCTGGAGGGCAGGCGGTGGTGCCAATCTCGTAGCGGCGTCCGATAGTGATAGTCTAGTTGTCTGGTGTTGTCGTTTTCCTACACTGAGAATTGTTGGCTTTTAAAGCTTGTATTAAACTTTGAAACTTGAGATGTTTCAGTTTGTGATGATGTTAGTTACTTTCTTTTCTCAAAAAAAAATTGTGAACTTTTGAAACTTTCAAATAAAGCTGCACTATTGTTTTCTTTTCTTTGCTTTAATTTGATGTGTTTCGGTTTCTCGTTAGTCAGTATAGGTAGTAGGCTTCAGGGTAGGACGTAGACCCTGGCCAGTCACACGACCCTGAGTTCGGGTGTGATAGAAATAAACTAGATTCCTAACAATTTCATATATGCTTATTGGGTATTATGTGGATGTTCGGAAGAACCGCTCACTGAGTCCCATGTGGACTCATGGTTTATTTTTCTTATTTTGCAGAGCCCGATCAATGAGTTAAGGCTTGGAGTCATGGGGCAGCTTGAGGGTAGGCAGTGGCGTCGATCTCATAACGGCGTCCAATTGTCATAGTCTAGATGTCTAGATTTGTTATTTTCGTACACTGAGAGTTGTTTGTTTTTAAGCATGTATTCGACTTTGAACTCGAGTTGTTTCATTTTGTGCTTGATGTTAGCAACTTTCCCTTTTATTAAAAATTGTGAACTTTCTTGAAATTCAAATAAAGCTGCATCATTATTTTCTATTTATGTGTTTCGGTTTCTCGTTAGTTAGTGTATGTAGTAGGCTTCAGGGTAGGACATATACCCTGGCCGGTCATACGACCCTGAGTGGGGGTGTGACAAAGTTGGTATCAGAGCTTTTGGTTAGGTCTTGACTATGACTAGGAGTTGGGTACCGTACGAGACATATGCTAGCATATCGACATATGGTAGAGTTATGCTACGAGATCTAGCAACCACGACTGCACTCAGCGCAACATGCAGGTAGTAAATTTTAAAAGCTTATGTTAATAATTTATTATATGGTAGGAAAATTGTTCTTTTCTCTGTGACAGTGTAATGGAGGCTCATAATGCTGCACTGAGCGGCAGCGGCAGTAGCTCGATAGAACGTCGAGGTTGGGGGTGAGGCCGGGCCCGGGGCAGGGAAAGGAAGCAGTCTGAGGACTAGGGGCAAGAGTCTACGGTTGCTCGATTGCAGCCTCAGGTAGCTCAGCTAAAAGATGCGCTCCTTAGGGAGCAGGAACTAAGGCAGCAGATGCAACAGCAGCAGCAGCCGCCGCTGCAACCAGTACCCGTAGTTTCGGCGGTATCGAAGGCGGTCGAGGCTATAACACCAGTGGTCATGGTTCCGAGAGCCCCATCCTATGCAAACTTCATCACGCTGAAGCCGCTAGAATTCACTGGAACAGAGAAGCAGGTGAAAGTGACTGAGTTTCTGGGGGACTATTATGAACTATGCTTGGAGCTAGGGTGCTCATCGGAGGCAGCGGCCCGTATTGTCGGACTTCAGATAAGGGGACACCAACTATATTTTCATGCTTGCTGGGGGTGCCATTTCATGGAAAAGCAAGAAACAAACTCTAATTGCTTCTTCAACTATGCAAGCTGAATTTGTTGCTTGTTATGCTGTAGCCTCACAAGCTGTTTGGCTGAAGAACCTTGTTATAGGATTGCACTTTGTTATAGGACTTTACATTGTGGATACATGGAGGAGAATGAGAGACCCATGTCAACTATGTGTCTGTGTTTACGTTCAACAGACATGTTGTGCTCATGAATATGAGGACAAGAGATGCAATGAAAAATTCCAATGTTTTGGTGGTCATTTTGAAAATCATGTGAGAGAAACTCTTTGGCGTCATCAGATTGAAAAAAATTAATTTTATGACCAAAGATGTTCTCTACTTGTATCCTAAAAGCATAGAAAATCCGCAAGACGTCAGAATGATTTTTCGGCCTGCTACTCCGGGTCTCATAGCCCCTACATGACTATGACTCAATTTTCACTGACTTGGCTCGTTGATCACAGCACCACAATTTTCGGCATCAAGCCCTTACACGATCAAGACTCGATATTGACCAGTCTAGCTTGTTGGCCACAACGCCACTACTTCTAGCCTCAGAGTACTTACACGATCAGTACTCGATTTTTACCAGGCTAGATCTGTAATATCCGAGATGGGAAGGTTGATTTAATTTAAACCCGATCCGAATTTAGATTGGTCATAAACACAATGTTGGTTGTAAAAGGAAAAATAAGAGAGAGGCTTCTCTTCTCATAGGCTCAGCATGTGGGCCAGGCCCACCTTTCTCAAATGAAAGTTGCAGGTGTTTAAAGATTCGAATGGAGCCTTGCCATAAATTGATACACACATGCAATTAAATAATGCTTAACATTATCTTTTACCTTTTGTCATTACATGAATTGAAGATTGAAGGTTTCTGCAGTTGACTGGTCAAATGATATAGAAGCAGAAGTTATTTTTTTTATTGGCAGTGCATAGAAGCAGAACTCGAAGCCGCACCGCCTCAAGTTGCACCGCCTTAAATTTGTAAAGTTTTCTCGGTCAAATTAATCACAGCAGCCATGTGATTAAATCGAATGGCTCAGCTCATTGTATGCGAAAGATTTCTTCAATATTCTCGCCGATGAAAGTGCATAGATCGGCTCTCCTACTGTCGTATAAATAAGGGCCTAATATGCAGTTTCAGACATCCCTGAAATCCCCATAGCATCCCATCTACTCCGTTTCTCAAGCAGAATTTCTTTTTCCAGCAGCTCTCTTCCCCTTCACACCGTCTCAGGCAAAAGCAAGAAGATCAAGGATGGCGCACCGACAGTTTTCAGGTAGAAGCAGAAACCTAGATTCCAGGGTGCAAAAAAATATCCGAGTACAGACAATATTTTTCTCGTACAGTTTAGTTATCAGTTGTATTCAGATTCTCTTGTATTGGCTGTGTTTTCTCCTCCTTCTAATAAAATCAAGTGCCCTCTTCTCCCCATGGAGTAGGCTCGGTACCCCGCCGGGCCGAACCACATAAAATTTGGTGTTCTTTGTGTTTTCTGGATTTATTCGTTTTGGTATTTTTCCTTTTGGCATTTTGGATTTTTTGGATCCTTGCAGGAAGACCCAATTTCTTACTAATAGTTGAGTATCAGAGCCAACAATCCACAATGTCTGAGGCAAAATATGAAATCCAAAAATTGGACCACAATGTCAACTACTCATTATGGGCTTTGAAGATGAAAACAATTTTGATTAAGGAGAACCTATAGGACACTATTCGTGGGGAGATGCGATGGAAGACACTGAAAGGGAAAAGGGTCGGGATGATGAAAGTTCTAAAGCCACATTGTACATGAGCGTCTGCGACGAGGCACTACGAGAAGTTGCATCAGAAAAGACCGCCGTAGATGTATGAAAAAAACTTGCTACAATCTACCAGGACAAAACTCTTACAAGTAAGATGACACTTAGATATAAATTATATTTTTTACGCATGACTGATGACACTTCTGTTAAAAATTATATTAGCAATTTCCGTTCTATTCTTGCTGATCTTGAGGATATGGGAGTTACATTTGAGGAAGAAGATAATACTTTTATGCTTCTAATTACTCTCTCTACTTCTTTTAAAAATTTCCGTCAAAGTTTATTATATGGCAAGAATACTATAACTCTGGATGATGTGACAACAATGCGAGTGTCCAAGGAGATTATCGACTCTCAACTTACCACAGGATCCTCTAGAAGCCGTGGAGAAGCCCTGAACACTAGAGGACGAAACATGTCATGGGACAAAAGCCAGGGTAAGTTCAGATCTAAATCCAGGTCCAAAAACGTGCAGTGCTATTATTGCAAAAAGATGGGTCACATCAAATCAGAATGTCGTAAGCTAAAATGGAGACAGGAGGAACAAAATCAGAACGGGGAAGCATCCTATGCTGATGAGGATGAAAAAGTAGAGGTACTTACTATTTCTGCTTGTTATACTAGATCTCAAGATGAATTGATTTTAGATTCAGGTTGCTCTTATCATATGACACCGCATTGAGATTGGTTTACCACATATGAACATGCTATTGAAAAGGAAGTGCTAATGGGAAATGACTCATCATGTCAAGTAGCAGGTGTTGGCTCAGTAAAAATTAAAATGCATGATGACATTACAAGGACTCTAACTTAGGTATGGCACGTTCCAGGTCTTAAAAGAAATTTAATTTTTTTATCTTCTCTAGATGCACTTGGATACAAGTATTCAGGATAAGGAGTTTTCAGAGTCACAAAGGGGTCCTTAACAGTAATGAAAGCACTAAAAGTAAACCAACTCTACATCCTGTAAGGCACGACGCTAACAAGTGGTGCAACTATGGTAATCTCTGAACACTCTGATGATGATAATGGTAAATTATGATATATGAGATTATGGCATATTAATGAGAGGAGCATGCTAATACTTAAATAAAAGTGACTACTTGGAAAACAAAAATTGGCTAAGCTAGATTTATGTGAATATTGCATATATGGCAAACAGAAAAGAATCTCATTCTCCACAGGGCAATACTATGCTAAAGAAAAATTGGACTACATCCACTCTAATCTATGGGGGCCATCACCAGTTGAATCTCAAGGAGGAGCTCGATACATGCTCACATTTATTGATGATTACTCCAAGAAGGTATGAGCTTATTTTATTAAAAATAAATCTGATGTCTTCTATAAATTTCAGTCTTGGAAGACAATGATTGAGAAGCAAACCGGTAGATATGTTCGGACCCTGCGAACCAACAATGGCCTAGAATTTTGCACTGAAGAATTTAAAGACTTTTGCTCCAGAGAAGGGATCATAAGACATCACACAGTTCCCTACACACCTCAGTAGAATGGAGTAGCAGAAAGGATGAACCGCACCATCATAGAAAGGGTAAGAAGTATGCTTTCTAATGCTAACATTTCTAAAAGATTTTGGATAGAGGCTGCATCCACCGCTTGCTACCTGATAAATCGATCTCCTTCTTCATCCATTGAATTCAAGATGCCTGAGGAAAAATGGACCGGGTCGCCAGCCTCTTATGACTATCTTAAAATTTTTGGGAGCACTTTCTATGTTAGAGTGAATGAAGGAAAATTAGAACCTAGATCAAAGAAATGTATTTTCTTAGGATATCCTAGTGGAGTGAAAGACTATAAAGTGTGGTGTCTAAATAATTGTAAAGCATAAATCCATAAAGATGCAATTTTTGATAAACAGGTACTCTTGAAATTAAAAAAGAAAAACCAAGAAAGGGAGGATTCACATGAACCTATAGTGCCACCAGAAGAAACATCACCTCAGCCTGCTACCCAAGAATTCTGGTTCCCTACACCTGCGCCCCAACCGCGTTCTATAGAAGCCAATGACACTGCTTCATTAGAATAGGCCACTGAAGAATATGTTCAGGTCTAGGAGGAGGTACACCGGGTTCAAGAGGAGCCACACAGGGTCCAGGAGGAGCAATATCAAGTTGAGGAGGAGAATCCTTATTCTATCACCCTCAACTGACCTAGGCGAGCACCACGTCCTAATCTTAGGTATGCAAATATTGCTACATATGCTCTAGCAGTGGAAGAAAAAACTCCGTGCACTCAAGAACCAGCCTCCTATAAAGAAGCCTTAAATAGGACAGATTCAAGAAGGTGTAATGAAGCTATGAGAGAAGAATTCAAGTCCTTGCAGAAAAATAATACTTGGGAACTTGTGAAACCTCCACCACACAAGAAACTTGTTGGGTGCAAGTGGATCTACAAACTCAAAGAATGCGACATCTATAATGCTCGGCTTTTGGCAAAGTGATACAGTCAAAAGGAAGGTATTGACTACAGAGATATTTTCTCTCCTATGATTAAGCATATATCTATTGGTGTTCTTCTAGCATTAGTAGCCATACAATACTTGGAGTTAGAACAGCTTGATGTAAAGACAGCTTTCCTACACGGTGACTTAGAAGAACATATCTACATGTCACATCCAGAAGGGTTTGAAGATAAAAATAAAGTTGATCATGTCTGCCTCCTAAAGAAGTCACTCTATGGCCTCAAGCAATCTCCCAGACAATGGTATAAGAGGTTTGATCAGTTATGCTTGGTATTGATTTCAGTATATCATTTTTTGATAGTTGTGTTTATTAAAAGAAAATAGCTAGTTCTATTATTTATCTGCTTCTTTATGTTGATGATATGCTTATTGCGACAAAATATATTACTGACATAGACAAGCTTAAGAAACACCTTAAAGGTGAATTTGACATGAAGGATCTTGGGGTTGCAAGAAAAATCCTTGGGGTGGAGATAAAGCGAGACCACAAAGTAAGAAAATTGTACCTAACACAGGAAAGTTATGTAAAGCAGGTGGTTGAGCGCTTTGGCATGCCAGAAGCAAAATTCGTCAAGACACCTCTTGCCACGCACTTCAAATTATCAGAGTTACTATGCCCAAAAGATGAAAAAGAAAGAGTTAGCATGTCACAGGTACACTATGCAAGTGCAGTTGGTAGTCTTATGTACACCATGATCTGTACCCGCGCAGACATAGCACATACAGTCAGTGTCGTCAGCCGGTACATGGAAACTCCGGGAAAAGCACATTAGGAGGTAGTCAAAAGGATCATGCGCTACTTACAAGGTACTTCTAAAGCCAGCCTTGTTTTCGGTGGAACGAATGAATGCTTTTGCAGGATACTCAGACTCGGACTATGTCGATGACCTTGATAAGAGGAGATCAATCACCGCTTATATCTTCACTATAGGCGGAACTGCAGTAATTTGGAAAGTCGGCCTACAACCCATTGTCGCCCTTTCCACCACTGAAGCATAGTACCTGACTATTACAGAAGTGATTAAAAAAGTAATCTGGCTTGAGAACTTGATAAAAGAACTAACTTTTCAAAATGGGGACATAGTCGTGCATAGCGACAGTCATAGAGCAATTCCTCGATCAAAAGATCAGATGTTCCATGAAAGGACGAAGCACATCGATGTCAGATTCCATTTCATTAGGGATATTATTTCAAAAGGAGAAATAAAGCTTCAGAAATTTGACACAATGCACAATCCTGCAGATATGCTGACTAAAGTACTTCCAACGGCCAAATTTGAACACTACCTGAACTTGGTAAGACTGATTCAAGACACGGGTTATATCTACAGGCCTCTTAGGAGAAGAGGAGAAGGCTACATCGGGCTTAAATCTCATCAAAGGAGTAAATTATGAAGGTTGATTTAATTTACACTACTAGAAAAATGGGCATCAGCAACGGCTGATGCCGTTGCTGAAGAGCATCAGCAACGGCCGAGCCGTTGCAATAGAGCCGTGACAGAAACTCGCGTTGCTGATAACTTAGCGACGTTTCAGCAACGGCCGCTCCGGCTATCGCTAAAAATAATATCAGCAACGGACACGGAGCCGTTGCTGATAACATTAATAGCAACGGCCACTGAGTCCGTAGCAACGCCGTTAGTAAAAGCCCGTCGCTAAGCCGTTGCTGTAGGTCATCAGCAACGGCTTTCCCACGGACGGCCGTGGGAAAGCCGTTGCTGATGATGTGAACCTGGTAACGAAAAAATTTAAAATTTAAAATTTCCATTGATACATTGATACATTATCAGATACATAACTCACACACACATACACTCATACACACATTCATTCACACATCACAAACACACCAAGATATACATCAAAATAATTATATTTATATTGATAATTATCCACGATAGTATAAAAATAATTCAAATGCAAAATTGAAGTATCAATATCTAAGTAACAAAGTCAATATAAATTAAACAAGTTCAATATCTCAGTAACAAAGTCAATATAAACAAAATCTCACGATCACGATGGAGGACGGCCTGGATCATATGGCGGGGTCTGGAGTGCTTGAATGTACACCGGCGTGGACTGACTCGAGGACGATGGATGAGATGATGCCGAAGAGATGCCTGCTTCGGGATGACCTGACATGTTGCGTAGCATAGCATGCATCTCCGCCATCATCTGACTCTGACGCGCGATCGTCTCCTCTAGAGTCCTTATTCTGCTACTATGATCATAACTGGATCTAGAGGTGGACGACCGCTCACCAGCGACCGGAGGGGTCGGTGCCCCAAGTGGCCCTAGCACGGCTCGCGCATGACCACTATCTGCGAAGCCATATACGCGGCCATGGTCCCAGCCACCTGCGGCCTCGACCCACGATGCTGCGTCAAAGTCCTCGGGGATACCCCCGCGCTGCACCACCGTCTGGCTGTACGTCTCCTACTCGAGTTTGATTTTTTGTTTAATATTTATCATAAAACTTAAATTATAAATATATAATGAATAATTTAAACAAATATATAATTACCACAATGTATGCAGCGCGGTTGTGGATGTACTCCCCCGTCGCATGTGCTCGACGGTGAGTCCGCTCAAACACCGCCATCGGGGTGGGTCGCTGGACAGTCCCGTCATCCGACACCGTCGTCTACATTTACAAAACAAATACATTAATTAGTACACATAGTAACAAATAAAATATATAATTAAAAGATATACTTACCATACGGTTCGCGTGCATTGCAAATGCAACAGAGCCGCCGGTGTGACGCGCTGCTCCCCCCAACATGCGATTTCTAGCCGCATTCCGAGAAACCTCCTGCCATCGATCCGTCAACCATATTCCCACGAGCTGGTCCCATATATTCGGAGTAATCCAACCGGGGCCGTATCCCCGAGTCTCCACGATGTTAGTGGTCCCAGCTGGGCCATCGCCTGGGACCGAGCCTGCCCCAGCTGCCCGTTGTACCTTGCCCGGGAAATAGCCTGCCAAGCAGCGTAAATGAAGGGCCTCTGGTCCTCGGCCCATGTATAGCGAGCCTGCAAAATAATAATATCAGTACCAATATTAATCATCATGCATGTAAAAATAATAATAATACGTGCCTCAAACTCGCGCCATAACATGTCGACGTGCTCGCTAGGCACGTGAGACCACGTAGGCCATGCCCCGTGCATGTATCGTCGAATAGTAGAAGAAATGCTCCTCGGTACTTCTTCTTGCTCGAACCTACACAACAAAAATAAATTTTAATATTATATTATGATATAATGAATTTGTAATGATTCATAATTCATGATATATTACCGCTCCCCAATCACGCTAATCAATCTACGTGACTCTGTGGCTGGTGGAGGCTGCCACCTGTTCAGCCCGCGTGGCCGCCTGCGTCTGGATGTACTAGCCTCAGCAGTATCATCCGCATGAGGATCAGCAACGGGGGGATCAACAGTATGAGTAAGTGCTGGAGTCTCACCGATCGGAGACTCCGAAGCTCTCCTGCGTCGATAACCACGACCAGACATATCTGTCGAACAAACATATAATCAGATTATTGTATAAATAGTAGAGATATATTTAATAAAATATATACTTTACAATTATTCCTCATCATCAGAATAATAGTCTTCGAATTCTTCCTCTTCTTCCTCTAATTGAATTGACGTTGTGTCTGCATCCTCGAGTATTGGAATAATACGATCTACAGCAGGAGGATCATCTTCTTGATAGAAACCATGTGTCATATCAGGTATCAGCTCATTTTCTCCTACTATCGGATCAATTTTTCCTCTACCTTTTGTTTTACAGACTACACGCCAATCCGCTCTATCTTTATTTCGAGCCGGATACTTCGTGTAATATACTTGTTCGACTTGTGATGCCAATATAAAAGGCTCATTTGCTGCCAATTTCGATTTGTAATTAACCTCAACAAGTTTGTATTTTGGATGAACTTTCATGCCCCTTTCTGTTGTATCGAACCAATGATATCTAAATAGGATCACTGATTTTAAGCCGAAGTAGTGCAACTCTATCACTTCTTCCACCAGTCCATAAAAATCCATATCATATTCAACATAGGTTGTCCCTTTCACGCACACCCCAGCATTCATCGTCTTCTTTGTAAATGAATATTCAACCGTGTGAAATTTATACCCGTTAACAAAATATCCGCTATAGCACGACACAAGTCGCGACGGTCCACTAACAAACTCAAATATTCTTTCATCTATTTCAGCTCTGTGATCTTTGCTGTAAGTCTGAATCCAAGTAGGGAAATCACGATTCCGTAATCTCTCCAATTCTTGATCGTTGTGAATAGAGTATTTTTGCACCATCTCAATGTCAAATATTTCAATGAATTGTTCAATCTCTGGACAATTGAGTAATACATACAAGTGTGCCAAATGATACTCTTCCTCGCTTAAGTGTCGAGATGGACGAGAACCAAAAGCACGACCAGAGTGATAAAATATATTTAAACGTCCATCTGAATGTCGAACACCCCCGTCGTCGTTACGTGGAAGACGATCAAATCTTGTCTGTACTGTCGATTCAAAGTAAAATGAGCAGAATGTTGAAATTTCTTGGATGATATACGATTCAGATATTGATCCTTCAACAGCTGCGGTGTTCTTTACTTTTTTCTTCAGACGATTCATGTATCTTTCAAATAAGTACATCCACCGATATTGAACGGGGCCACCAACTCGTGCCTCGTATGCCAAGTGTATCGGTAGATGCTCCATCGAGTCAAAAAATGCAGGAGGGAAAAACTGCTCCAGCTTGCATATGATTTCAACAATATTATTTTCAAGTGTTGTCATATCTTCGACTCGAAGGACATTTGCACAGATGCTTCTAAAAAACATACTTAATTCAGTCAACGGACCCCAAATATTATCAGGTAGAAGATCTCGAAATGCGATCGGAAGTAATCTCTGCATGAATACATGACAATCATGGCTCTTCATCCCTGATATTTTGCAATCATCAACGTTCATACAACGAGATAAGTTTGAAGCATATCCATCGGGTAATCTGAGTTCTTTTACCCATTGACAAACATCTTTGATCTGTTGTTTATTTAACACATATAGGGCCTTCGGTTTCAGATATCGTCCGTTGATCTCTTGTAACTCCAACTCTGGTCTTTTACAAAATATTTTCAGATCATGTCGGGCTTTGACATTATCTTTAGTTTTTCCAGAAATATCCATCAAAGTGTTGAAAATATTATCAAACACATTTTTTTCAATGTGCATGACATCTAAATTATGTCGAATCAATAATGAACTCCAATAGGGCAATTCCCAAAAGATACTTTTTTCACCCAGTTGTGTGTTTGGCCAAAACCTGACACTCTTTCATTGGGACCAAATACTATATCTGGAAGTGCTGAAACACGTGCTAACATTTGTTCACCAGACAACATCGGTGGTGGCCCATCGCTTTCGACTCTGCCCTTAGTAAATTTATTACGATTCCTTCGATACTGATGATTAACCGGTAGGAATCGTCGATGACAATCAAAGAATGAGATTTTTCGTCCGTTCTGAAGATTGATTGATTTAGAGTGTTCCATACAATACGGACAAGAGAGTCGGCCGTGAGTGCTCCAACCCGACAACATGCCGTACGCCGGGAAATCATTGATTGTCCACAAGACCGCGGCCTTTAAATTAAAGTTTTGCTTCCGATGACAATCATAAGTGACAGCTCCCTCAGTCCGCAATGTTTTCAATTAAAGTTTTGCTTCCGATGACGGTGGCAAATTATAAACTGTCAGCAGCACTGGCCAAACTGAATAAGAAGTTGCAGAATGTCCAAACGGATTAAAACCATATGTGCACAATCCCAATCTGATATTTCTAGTATCCCTAGCAAATGAAGGATAACATGTATCCAAATGTTTCCATGCTTCACTGTCAGATGGATGAGTCATTACTGTATCATCATGAGTTCTTGCATGCCAACTCATGTAGAGGGCTGTCTTTTCCGACATGAATAATCTTTGAAGCCTCGGTGTTAGTGGAAAATACCGAAGCACCTTAAACGGGATATTTTTCTGTCGGACCGATTTCTTCTCGTTGTAACGAGGGTGTTGACATACAGGGCATTTATCCAACTGCACATTTTCTTTATAATATAAAATGCAGTTATTTTGGCACGCGTGTATTTTTTCGTACCTAAGCCCCAATTTTCTCATTAGCTTTTTAGTCTTATAAAAAGTTGGCTCAAACTTGTTATCAGTAGGCAGCATTCCATTAATCAATCCTGCAATCCGATCATACGCAACTCCGCTGATATTACAATCGGCCTTGATGTTTAAGAGCTGTGTCATTGCTGAAAACCTAGTGTATTTAGGACAATTCTCATACAAAGGTTCATCGGCAGCTTTCAACATCGGCAGCTTTCAACACACTGTCCGGCCAATGTACAAGGTCCGGCGGCGGCCATCGGCCGATCGCCGCCGGCCGAAACCCTATTTTTAGGGTTTCGGTCGGATTTTCTACCGGCCGCAACAGAAGAGACGGCTGGCCGGAGGGCACATACCTGACAGTGTCGGCAGCAGCGAGAGGCGTCGTCGGCGTCAGCAGCGGCGGCAAGAGGCAGGAGAGGAGGCGGCGGCGGCGGCAGCGGGAGGAAGAAGGGGGGCGGGCGCGATCTGCGACCTATATAAACTTATCAGCAACGGCTCACTCGCCCGTTAAAAAGTCGTTGCTGATAAGTTATCATCAGCAACGGCTCACTTGTCCGTTAGCAAGCCGTTGTTGATAATTAACATTATCAGCAACGGCTCGCGTGTCCGTTAGAAAGCCGTTGCAGATACAAAATATCTGCAACGGGTCGGGCGACCGTAAGAATGCCGTTGCAAATAGCAACGGCTTGAGCGGCCGTTGCTGAAGACTAAGTTTCTAGTAGTGTTAAACCCGATTCGAATTTAAATTGATCATAAACACAAGGCTGGATGTAAAAGGAAAAATAAGAGAGAGGCTTCTCTTCTCATAGGCTCGGCCTATGGGCCAAGCCCACCTTTCTCAAATGAAAGTTGTAGGTGTTCAAAGATTTGCATGGAGCCTTGCCATAAATTGATACACACATGCAATTAAATAATGTTTAACATTATCTTTAACCTTTTGTCAATACATGAATTGAAGATTGAAGGTTTTTGCAGTTGACTGGTCAAATGATAAAGATGCAGAAGTCATTTTTTTTATTGGCAACGCATTGAACGAGTTCCATGCACAGAACTCGAAGCCGCACCGCCTCAAGTTGCACCGCCTTAAATTTGCAAAGTTTTCTCGGTCAAATTAATCACAGCAGCTATGCGATTAAATCGAACGGATCAGCTCATTGTATGTGGAAGATTTCTTCAATATTCTCGCCGATGAAAGTTCATAGATCGACTCTCCTACTCCAGTATAAATAGGGGCCTAATATGCAATTCTAGACATCCTAAAATCCCCAGAGCATTCCTTCTACTCCATTTCTCAAGTACGATTCCTTTTCCAACGGCTCTCTTCCCCTTCACACCGTCTCAGGCAGAAGCAAGAAGATCAAAAATGTCGCATCCACAGTTTTCAGGCAGAAGCAGGAATCCAGATTCCGGGGTGTGGAAAAATATCCGAGTACAAGCAATATTTTTCTTTTATAGTTTAGTTAACAATTGTATTCAGATTCTCTTGTATTGGCCGTGTTTTCTCCTCCTTCTAATAAAATCAAGTGCCCTCTTCTCCCTGTGGAGTAGGCCCGGTACCCCGCTAGGCCGAACCACGTAAATTTTAGTGTTCTTTGTGTTTTCTGGTTTATTCATTTTGGTATTTTTCCTTTTGGCATTTTGGAATATGAAATTGAGTGTTTTCTTTTGTTACTTAATTAATTATGATGCATATGTTTGAGCATGGGGTTAAACTGGGTTGAGCCGGGTTCGCGGGTTTGGATCCGGGCTTGAGGTGGATGCGGTTTAGCTAAGGGGTAGGGTTGTAAATGAGGTGTTGGGAGGGGATTATAACCCCCCCCCTCCCCCGCTCTTTGAGCTGTGCTGGTCCCCTTGGAGTTGCATGAGTCTTTTGAAGAAAAAGGGGAGCTGAGCTGCCCCCCTCTTGGAGCCGCCGCCGCCGCTTGTGTGCCAGAATTCGGAGGCCACCGTTCGGGAATTTTCTTCTCCTTTCTCCTAACATGTAAGTGGTTTCTTCCTTCCTTTCCCTTCTTTTCTTTCTTGTTTTCTTGAGCCGCCTCTTGAAATTGAGAATTCTTGTTATTTTCTGTTTCTATAGACGTGGGTGTTATTTTTCTTGTGTTGCCATGAAAAAGGAGGCCCGAGGATCCCCATTGTGGTGCGGAGGCCCTAGGATTGTCCTCGGGGTGCTCGGCCAAGTTGGGAAAGGAGGCGCCCTCAAGGTGTTTGTGAACTTACCTAAGAGAGCATGTTTATGTTGATGAGTTTTAGATCCCTTGATTTGAATCTTTGCTATGTTCTCATGTTGTTGAATTATGTTTGATGTCAAAATTATGAATCTCAGCATGTTGAATCTAAGATTTCATATGAAATGTTTATATCTTGATGGGATGAGATATATTCTTGATTGTTATTTAAATTGTGAAAGTATGAATCTTGATGTTGATGAAAGAACTTGATGCATACTAACTATGTTTAGATCATAGGCCTTTGATTTAATAATCGTTGTATATGATGGATGTAATCTGGTTTAGCAATAAAATATTTTGGAATGATTATTGCTGTTATTTTCAGTTTAAATAATTAAGCAAGCTGGAATTTAGTCTTGCTAAAATTTCATGCTGGATTATTGTTAATGATGCTGAGATTTGAATTTGCTATTGTGATTCGTAGTGATTATCGAACATGATCGTGCAACCTATCATTTTAACCAAAAAATATAGTCTGGAACCATATGACACTCTTGAAACCAAATTCGGCTTGTTCAAACCAGAATCAAGCTCAAAGAATAGGCTGAAGTTTTAAATTCCAGAAATAAAACCTAATTGCAGGAATTAAATTTTTATTTGCAGAATTAAAAATTAAAAATTTAAGGGGCAGAATAAAATAGCTAAGAGACAACAAAATATAAATTCATGAAGTAAAACCCTATGGGTAGATGATGTTGCAGGCCTAAGACGTCGGGAACGGGTATATGTTGATGAGACGATTTCAAGAAAGGATGTTCTTATGACACTATTTCTACACTTGACTTGGGTCATGCTTTGGCGTTGTTTCTCTCATGAATGGTGGAGAGGCTCGGATAGGAGCTGGACTGGTGGCCTAGGTCCGGAAGGTTGGATGAGCGAATCCCAACCTGTGATTTATTATTTTCGGTTGGATGGGCGAATCCCAACCGTTATTCAATTTCTTAGGTTGGATGGGTGAATCCCAACCTTAGTATTATTTCTAGTTGGATAGGCGAATCTTGGCCCGGTTGGATGGGCGAATCCCAACTGTTACACTCTTATTCACTATTGTGTGGTTTGGTTGCCTTAGGGCATGTGTAGGTTGAGTGGCCTTTTGTGTATTCACTATTATGTAAATGGGATGCCTTTGGGCATGTGTTGGCCAAGTGGCCTGATGGGTAGCCATACCACTAGACTTGCATTTCCTGCATGTGGCAGACGCATTCACTTTATTATGTGGTTGGTTTGTAGTGGGGGTTGATAGAGCCGCTCACTGAGTTCCTTTGGACTCACCCTTGTTTTATTTTTATTTTTACAAAGCCTGACCAGTGAGGTAGGGGCTGGAGCACTTGGCGCAGCTAGAGGGCAGAGGAGTACCATTGATCTCATAGCAGTCAGAGTTTAGGGGTCGTAGTCGAATCTTGTTAGTGGTAGATCATGCACTTGATGTATTTAGCTTATTTGGAGTTGTAGTCCTTTAGGACAACCAGTTGTGTTCATTTGAGATTATGTTTTCTTTTTTTAAAAAAAACTATTAAACCTTAATTGTTTGTTTGGACGTTACCTTGTTGTTAGGCTTCTTTTTTTCCAAAAAAAAAATGAAAACTTTATTTCGATTTCTGAAATGGACATGTTATTTATATATATTTTTGATTTTTCGCTATGTTTCATTTTGAGTTGGCATGTGCATTGGATAGGCTGTGGGGTATAGGCATGTATACCTTGGCTGGTCACGTAACCCTAGGATTAGGCGTGACAGAATCCTTGGCCACAACGCCACTACTTTAAACCTCAGAGCCCTTACAATGATCAAAACTCAGTTTCTCGCCAATCTGACTCGTCGGCCCAAGAGCCCTACTATCAACTACCAAGCAGGCAGGTAAATTTCGTATCTTTTTGGCGTAGACATGCAACCAAATTCTATACAAACCCGCGACGATCGAAAAGCTGACCAAGCTCGACAAAAGCACAGTAATGATAAATAAAAATCAAACTTTTAAAATCCCACAAAGGAAGTATTCTCACTTACAAACACATGAGGGGCACATTACAAATAGAAAAACAAACTACAAGAGCGCGCTTGCAACAATGAGCCAAGCTGCACTCAAGAAAACCATTGACTCGGGTATCCACTACTAGGATTTATCGCCATATGCAGACTTGGTCGCAAGACCTCCCATGACCCGAGAGTTGAGGGGCAAAGAGGGGGGAGATGAGAGCCCCGACTTTGCAAACCTAGAATCATGGACAAGATCCCTGCTAGCCAAGAGGACAACTCGCATATCCGTATAGCACCTCCCCCAACGCGCAACGACAAAGACCACTTTGCCATAAGCCCGGCACGTGGTAAGGACCTACAACAGGAACCCCACCTCCTTCCTTCCTTCTCGCTATGTTCTCTACCATCACAACAGGAATATCAAGCTCTAGTATTGGCAGGAGTGTCAAATCGACCATTAGCCCATACCCATAAATGACAACCTTGTAGACTCGAAAGACTATCTCTGTCATCACAGAAACGCCCGTAGGCGTAGACACCACAAGGGGAAATTCAACCACAAAAGATATCCCTGACAACTTAGCAGCAAACAAGGCAGACACAAAAGAGTCTGTAGCACCCGGATTAAATAAGACATAAGCAATGACAGACCCAATAATAATAATAATACCTGACACCACTGCCCTGGACGCCTCAGCGCCCTCTTGGTTCATGGTAAACACCCGTGCAACATGTCTCTCTGAACCACCAGCTCGCTGGCATCCTTCCTGAGTCTGACCCCTCTGTGCTATAGAACCCACTTACATCGGTGCCTTTCCTCTGGTCTGATCAGGTTGCTGACTGCCCTTATTAGAAAAATCCTTTCTGAAGTGCCCAGACTGCTCACAGCTGGCTTGGAGAGAGGGAGAGAGAGGAAGAAGAGGGCGGCTCGACTGGCTCCTCTTGGCTTGGCTCCAAGGGGAAAGAAGAGAGGAAGAGGGGAGGAAGAGGAGGGTGGCTCGACTAGCTTGGCTTCACAAGCAGCAGCTCCAAGGGGAAGAGGGGAGTCGGCTGCTGGCTTGGCGGTTGGCGGCTAGCCCTCCTCTCTCAAAACATGGGGAGGGGTTTTTATATCTCTTCCTCAATCCTAACACTTCTAACTTAAGCCCAAACCCGCATCCACTTAGGCCAAGTCCAACCCGCTAACTCGATAGACTTAATTAAATTAATTAGGCTTGATTAAATACAAAATTAAATGATAAGCATTTTAACTAATTCACCCATATGAGCATAACTAATAATTATACACACACCACAACAATTAAAATAATTTCAACCACTCAAGCCTAATTCCACAAATTCAAAAATTTATATCCTACTTACCCGAGCTCGCAAGCTCGCTCCGGACCATGAGTCGACTCGGCTTGACCACGAACTAGTTCGATAGGCTTGCAAACACACACAAAACGAAAATAATGAATTAAATATCTAGGATATTACAGAGATCCTTGATGGCCACATAATTCACATGCGCCTGAACCCATAGTCGTACACCGGCCCATGTCTCATTATATAACATCATATCCATTCTCAAATATATAAACAAGCAGTAAATAGTTTTCCACGAACATCGAATTAATCCTAATCATGCGTTATGCCTAATATAAACAATTTAAATGTCTCACATAGCGATGTAATAAATAACAGTAAAATACTAAGATAAATGTCATAGCTTCCTACATGCAATCATTCTCCTATCGTCATAACCACCTCTCCAAAGGGCCGACCGCAAGGCCTTAGGAATTTCCTCAAAGAAAACCCACCCCTTACTCAATTTCATCTCCTATAGTTTGGTTTCCCTGCAATGTCAAGTCAGGGAAGGGCGTGCTCTAGGTGTACCTAGGCTCATAAATTCTCCATTTAATGTTCCTACACCTCGCCACACCCAACCGAGTTCAAATAAACCTTGAGGACAGAAGGAATCATCTAAAAGTAATATATTTCCTATAAGAACAGCATGTTTGCACCTAAAGTAATGTATTTTCTAATAGGGCACTAGGGTAGCATGTAAAAATATCTAAAGTGATGTGTTTTCTGTGCGGACAACATGTTTATACATCTAAAATGATGTGTTTGTTATATGAACAGTGTGTATGTACCTCATGAGCTTATGTTTTCTAAGGAAAATAAGAACAATTTACAATAAAACAGTAAAAAAATAAGACGGGGAGATGGTCCATTGCCAGTAGAGAAACAAGGGATGCAATTGGATGTCAAATAAATTACCAACAAGAAAGTCCTAGCATTAGATAATGCCAAAAGAAATAGGGAAACATATAAAAGCTATTTGCACAAAATGAATGGTACGAATTGGGTTATATTCTTGCTGGAGGTAGTACGAATTTTAACTGGTGTGTCCAATCCAAATAGGAAACTATTTTCAGCAGAGGTTGCATCTCATTCATCAAGCCAACAAAGTCAACATACTTTGCAAAAGGTAAAGTGGACTTTGTCAAAAACATGACAATATGTATCATCCAATAACGTGCAAAGGAATATAAAATGCCAAGAGTGCGCACACCCCAAATCTGATCATCGCCCATGCGGCAACACCAAAAGAAATCCAACAACATGTTAATTATGCAATGACAATGTACGATTCATGATTAATCAACACCGAAGAGAAACCATCCTCAAAATCATTGAAAAGAAGCCCCAAGAGGGGAGGGGCGGCTTGGGTAGAAAATAGGAGAGAATGCTCAAAACCACTCATAGATTAAAGGAAATAGAAGGGAAGAACAGTGATTGGAATCCCCCGACGATAATCTCTGACGAGCTCCACAAATACGGCCACCGTCGCCGCTGCCTTCATGAGTGCTGTGCGGCCCCCCCAGCCTTACAGCCCAATTTATAAGTTGGGATTTAATTTAAGCCCAAATTATGGTTTTACCCTTTACTTATAATCTGACTAACTAAACTCGTTAAAAATCTATTTTAAATCCAATTCGAGTTCCGATCAAACCGTTGAACTCATCTCGGGGTCTACTTTCACCATGACCAGACAAACTATAGAAATAACATAAATAAAATTTCTTTTTCTTTTTTTTTCTAAGTTAACGACTTACCAAATTTCATCTTGGAAACTCTGCAAATTCGCTTTTCTACTAAAAACCAAAATAAATTTAATCAAATTTTTTGTTATAACAGCAGCATATTATTTGGTTGCCCGTAACTAGAGTTGCAACTTCTATTTGCAAGCGTTTGGTTGGCTGCAACTAAAAGTTGCAATTATACTTACAACTAGCATATGCATATCTAGGTCTAATAATTTTGGTTTAGCCTGATAGCCTGACACAATAAAATTATGCTCGAACCACCCGTTATCGTGCCTCAAGCTATTATCGGTCCAGCCCAATAAGGCCCGAACAAATATCGGGTCAGGCCGGGCCTACACTGTGTAGGCTCAGCCTGACCCGATAGCCCGATAATAATTTTACTCATTATCATACTAACGGGCCCGATAGCCCGATTCCAATGGCTCGATTTGGGCCTAATAGCCTGATTTTGATTTTTTTTTTGTTATCGTGCTAACGGGCCAGGCTGGCCTATTTACTATTCGGGTCGTGCCAGGTCGGGCATGAGTTTTGTTCGGGCCGGGCCAAGTCGACCTGATATCACTGACCTAGCACGAATTGTCGAGTTCAATAGGAGTTCAACATAATTTAGAAGGAAACAACAAGCAAATAGAGGAAAATTGGTAAATGTCATTTTTCCCAACAATAATTAATCTATTTTATATTATTTAATTATTTATCATGTCACACCCCAATTTCACACTAGTTTGACCGGCCAAGATATACAAGTATACCCCAAAGCTTAACTCAACCGCAAACCACAGAGACAAACCAAACTTTTATTTCAAACTCCCCAACTAACAAAATGTTATAAACTAAACAATTCCATCCTTTGTTAAAGAAAGCGCGGAAACAAGAATGTCCAACCGAAACAAACTTTAAAGAGTGTTTGAAATAATAAATGAAATAAAGAACAATAAGTCTCGATACGGGTCTCTCTTTAAACCTGACCACTATCCTAACTCTAACTTCGACTTGTCACGAGGTCTGCCTTGGACCTGCTGCTCCCAACTGTGCTACTCAGACACTCCAGTGTTACTACTTAAAAATTAATATTATTTTGATGAAAAATATTTAAATTTAAAATTATGAATTTTTTTTATGAAAAATATTTTTTAACCACAATAAATCTTTTATATTTTAAAAAAACATTTCATTAATTAATTTTTTTAATTATAAAGCTATTATGGACTTTGGGCAAAAGTCTTTAACTTACTAGAGACTTGTGTCCAAAGCCTACAAAACTAATTTTTAATTAAAAATAGTTAAATATTTTTTGTCCAAAATATTTTGATAGACTCTAGCAAATCTTTTATATCACATATATATTTTTTGTGAATAATATTTTTTATAATTATAAAATTATTATAACTCATTAGAGACTTTTGTGCAAAGTCTATAATAGGTTCATAATTTTTAAAAAACAATATTTGAACTCATGAAATAATTTTTTAGTGATACAAAAGAGGTACTATGATCCAAAAAAATATTTTACATCAAAATATTTCATAATTTTTAATTTATTTAAATCTATAGACTTTGTGCAAAAATCTTTAATACATTAGAGAGTTTGAAAATATATTTTTATACTCTAATATCTCATTTTTATCATAAAAATATTATTTTTTGGAAGACAAATAAATATTCTATACTAACACATATGATACCTACACAATGAGTCAAATACAAGACAAAAAATCTACATCTAAATAGTTCACATTGTAGCCAGTAATTTTCACAAGGATAATATAATCTGACTCGTCGACCATCTTCATATTATACTAACTAGTCGAGAGCCCGCGCGTTGCGCAAATATATATAAATATAAATTTATTTTGCTAACCATGAAGAATCAAATAAATTTATATAGTATAAATTTATTAATTTTGTAATATTGTATATAATATTTTATTTGAATAGATATACTCGTGCGTCGCACAATTATATATGTATATAATTAAATTATAAAATTGTAATAAAAAATATTTTAAATTAAATTTTATTTTTCAACAATAATATTCATATCTAAATAATTAAGAGTAATAATAAATATCACATATATGAAAATTTATAAGTGTAGATAAAATAGTAAATATTAGTTTAATATAATTTATATAATTGTAAAAGTAAAAATATATACAAATATCTTTTAAAATATGATTTTTTTTTTTATTTCTTAAATTCACCCAACACATTAATATATTCGTAAAATATAAAAATAAACTAAAACTCTCTGTAATTAACTTTTTATGTTTAAATATTTCATTCTAATATATATACTCATGTGTTGCACAATTATATATGTATAGTTAATTTGTAAAATTATTATAAAAATTATTTTAATTTAAATTATACTTTTCAATAACAATATTCATGCTTAAATAATTAAGAGTAATAATAAATCTCACGTCTAAAAATATATATAAGTGTATACAAATATCTTTTAAATATGATTTTTTTTATTTATTGCAAAAATTCACCAAACAAATTACTATATTCATAAGATGTAAAAATAAACTAAAACTCATTGTGATTAACTTTTTTGTTTATATATCAATATTCTAATATTGATAATTTAATTATTTTTAGTCATTTTTTTTTCAATTTCACATATTCGTCTTTAATAATTAAACCATTCATTTATTATTTAATAACAATTTGATTGATATTTTTATTTGATATTATTTAATAGTATTAAATAATAAAATTAAAATCTATGGCCAAATATATAATTAAAAATAACAAAATAATAAAACTATTTTTAGAAAATCTAAAAAAAATATAGATCCAAATATATAGTAAATAATTAACATTAAAAAATTTAAAATAGTATATTCTAAAAATTCAATTGTAAACATTTATTTTACTACTTAATTTAAACTAATTTTTTGTTATAAATTTTAAATCCTATATAAAAGTAGATGTAAACTATACAAATAAAGTGGAATAAGTGTAGATAACTAAATTAAAAATAAGATATTTTAAAATATATAATTTTTCTGTAAAATTAAAAAAATATAAAAAACAATTTTTTTTACATTAGAATATATTTTCAACAATAATTTAGTAAATACATAATTATTAACAACAAATAAATAAAAGAAATATATAAAAATAGTGTAAAATTATAATCGTAAATGAATAAAATGTTAATAAGATGTAAATATAGAATCAATGTTAGTATCATTTAGAGAGAAAAAATTTAGTTCAATACGTAATAATGCTTCTATATAATTATACACAGTTGCTCAAAATATATTTATTTTTTAGTTAGTAATTTTTTAATAAAACTTCTTATGGCAATGATATTTTACATGAATATATATATATATTAAACAACAAAAATATATAAGAAAATAAAAATGAAAAATAGTAACATTTTTACGGATAAAAATCAAATATTATATATATAATATAATAAATTGAAACAAATTAGAAGAAAAAAAAATTAAAATGTCAAATATTATATATATAATATAACAAATTGAAATAAATTAGAAACTAAAAAAATTAAATTATTTTAAACTAAAATTTTTAGGTAAAAATAGATTAAAATCTAGATCGATGATAAAGAAAATATCTTCGTCAACACAAAGCTAATATTAAAAAAACAATTTTTTACATTTACAAACTAAAAAAATTAATTTTTTGAACTAAATAAATTTTAGGTGAAAATAGATTAAAACCTCGATTAGTAATAAAAGAAACATCTTCATCAATACAAAGCTAATATAAAAAATAATTTTTTATATTTAGAAATATTTTCAACAATAATTTAGCAAATATATAATTATTTGCACAAATAGATAATAGGTCTAAAAATAAATAAAGAAAATTATATTAAAATAGTGTAATATTATAATCATAAAAGAATAAAATATTAAGATATTTCGACAACAAAAATATATAAGAAAAGAAAAATTACGAATAGTAATATATTTGTGGATAAAAATTAAATATTATATATAATATAACAAATTGAAATAAATGAGAAACCTATACTAACACATATGATACCTACACAATGAGTCAAATACAAGACAAAAAATCTACATCTAAATAGTTCACATTGTAGCCAGTAATTTTCACAGGGATAATATAATCCGACTCGTCGACCATCTTCATATTATACTAACTAGTCGAGAGCCCGCGCGTTGCGCAAATATATATAAATATAAATTTATTTCGATAACCATGAATAATCAAATAAATTTATATAGTATAAATTTATTAATTTTGTAATATTGTATATAATATTTTTTTTTGAATAGATATACTCGTGCGTCGCACAATTATATATGTATATAATTAAATTATAAAATTGTTATAAAATATATTTTAAATTAAATTTTGTTTTTCAATAATAATATTCATATCTAAATAATTAAGAGTAATAATAAATATCACATATTTGAAAATTTATAAGTGTAGATAAAATAGTAAATATTAGTTTAATATAATCTATATAATTGTAAAAGTAGAAATATATACAAATATCTTTTAAAACATAATTTTTTTTATTTCTTAAATTCACCCAATACATTAATATATTCATAAAATATAAAAAATAAACTAAACTCACTGTAATTAACTTTTTATGTTTAAATATTTCATTTGAATATATATACCCATGTGTTGCACAATTATATATGTATATAATTAATTTGTAAAATTATTATAAAAATTATTTAAAATTAAATTATACTTTTCAATAACAATATTCATGCTTAAATAATTAATAGTAATAATAAATCTCACGTATAAAAAAATATATAAGTTTATACAAATATCTTTTAAATATGATTTTTTTTATTTATTGCAAAAATTCACCAAACAAATTAATATATTCATAAGATGTAAAAATAAACTAAAACTCATTGTGATTAACTTTTATGTTTATATATCGTTATTCTAGTATTGGTAATTTAATTATTTTTATTCATTTTTTTTTCAATTTCGCATATTCGTCTTAATAATTAAACCATTCATTTATTAATTAATAACAATTTGATTGATATTTTTATTTGGATATTATTTAATAGTAGTAAATAATAAAATTAAAATCTATGGCCAAATATATAACTAAAAATAATAAAATAATAAAACTATTTTTAGAAAATCTGAAAAATATAAAAAAAATAAAGATCCAAATATATAGTAAATAATTAACATTAAAAATTTAAAATAGTATATTCTAAAAATTCAATTGTAAACATTTATTTCACTAAATTTAAACTAATTTTTTGTTATAATTTTTAAATCCTATATAAAAGTAGAAGTAAACTATACAAATAAAATGAAATAAGTGTAGATAACTAAATTAAAAATAAGATACTTTAAAATATATAACTTTTCTGTAAAATTAAAAAATATATATATATAAAACAATTTTTTCTACATTAGAAAATATTTTGAACAATAATTTAGTAAATATCTAATTATTAACAACAAATACATAAAAGAAATATTTAAAAATAGTATAAAATTATAATCGTAAATGAATAAAATGTTAATGAGATGGTAATATAGAATCAATGTTAGTATCATTTAGAGAAAAAAAATTTAGTTCAATACATAATAATGATTCTATATAATTATAATTTAGTTCAAAATATATTTATTTTTTAGATAGTAATTTTTTAATAAAACTTCTTATGGCAATGATATTTTACATGAATATATATATATATATTCAACAACAAAAATATATAAAAAATTAAAATTAAAAATAGTAACATTTTTATGGATAAATGATTTCAATTCGGTTAACCAATAAATCAATTAGATTTTTTGCATAAAAGAGAGAAAAGAAAACATAGATATGAAGCATAGACATGAAACATAAACATAAAATGTACCATATAACATAGACATTTTCATTTTTTTTATTACAATTTTTTATAATTTTTTATAATTTTTAGACTTTTTAGATTTTTATAATTTTTATATAGTTTCTAATATTTTTTATAATTTTTATCAATTTAGTGATTTTATAAATCATTTTGGTAAATTTTTAAATTTTTTATAATATATATATATATATATATATATATTAAAAATTAATAAATTATATTTAACCAGTGTAATATCCTAGATATTTAATTTATTATTTTTTTCTATTGCGTGTGTTTGCCAGCCTAGCAGACTAGTTCGTGGTCGAGCGGAGTCGACTCATGGTCCGGAGTGAGCTTGCGAGCTCGGGTAAGTAGAATATAAATTTATTAATTTATAAAATTAGGCTAGAGTGATTGGAATTATTTTTAATTATTTTGATGTTTGAATAATTATGAATTATGCCTATGTGGGTGCATTTAATTAGATGCTTATGATTTAATTGTGTGTTTAATCAAGTCTAAATTAATTTAATTAAGTTTATCGGGTTAGCGGATTGGACTCGGATTAAGTGGATGCGAGTTGGGCTTCAATTAGAAGGGTTAGGGTTGAGGAGGAATTATAAAACCCTCTCTCTTAGGTTGTGGCTCCAATTTTTGGAGCCACACAATTGTGAGAGGAGGAACCAGCCGACAGCCCAAGCCGCCAACCGCCCCCTCCTCTTCTTCCCTTGGAGCCACTGCCACCTGGGGCTGAGCTGCTAGAACCTCTCCTCCTTCCCTCTCTCTTCCTTCCCTTGGAGCCAAGCCAAGAGGAGCAGTCGAGCCGCCCTCTTCTTTCTCTCTCTCCCTCTCTCCAAGCTGGCAGCTTGGAGTTAACCGCCGCCTCATCTTCTCCTTCTTTTGGGTCGAGCCACCGGGGTTTGGAGCTGGAATCGGAGGCCGTCGATTGAAAATCTTTTTCCAATCCTCTTCCCTTTTCATGTGAGTGGTTTTATCACTCCTATTCAGGTTTTCTTCGAATTTTTTTGAAGCCGCCTTGAAAATTCTTGATCTTGATGATGTTTTTTTGTGTTCTTGAGATTTTCTTGGTTTCCATGTCATTCTTAGATTTTAAATTTTGATCTCATAACATGGGGCTTATGTTTAATGGAAGATCTGTGATTTTATAATTTGATCTTGTGAATCTTGGATGCAATCTCATCTTGGAGTTCTAGATGTTCTTGATGCTATAGATTAATTAATCTCCTTGATTCTTGATTTAGGGATTCTTGATATATATGCTAATTTTTATTTAGTGAAAATTTTGAGGTTGTATGCATGATTGGCATGATAACATGAATCTGTGATGTTGGAAATTTAGGGATTTAATTCTGTAAAATTCAAATTTTATTTCATGAGGTGCTGGAAATTACAGCTTTCTGAAATTTATATGATGTTTGTTGAATCTGGGCTGATTTTTTATTGTTATATTATTATGTGCTTAGATCTCTGAACATAGTAGCGTAACCTATCGTTTCGACCAAAAAATATAGTTTGAAAATATAGGACACACTTTAGAGACTAGATTCGGGGTAGACACAACAGTTCTGGACAGAACAGTACCCTAAAACAAAATCCTAATAGAGATGAACTAAATTTTAATTCTATAATTAAAATTGGATTAAGGGTGAGCATAATCTGTTATAAACCAACTTGTAAGGTATGCATGAAATAAAACCACACGGGTTCATGACAATACGGGTCTAACACTACTAGAAATTAGGTCTTCAGCAACGGCTATCAGCAACGACCGCTCAAGTCGTTGCTATTTACAACGGCGTTTTTTCGGCCGCTCGAGCCGTTGCAGATATTTGTATCTTGTCACACCCCAATTTCACAATGGTGTGACCGGCCAAGGTATACAAGCATACCCCGAAGCCTACTCAAATCACAACCACAGACACAAATAAACTAAACACAGACCATAAGGATAAAACAAACTTCATATTTCAAACTCCAACTACTAATAAATGTTTATAGAACCAAAACAAATTCATCTTTTGATAAAGAAATCACGGAAACATGAATGTTCAACCGGAATAAACTTTTAACAATGTTTGAAACCATAAATGAAATAAAGAAACCACAAATGAAATAAAGAACAATAAGTCTCAAATACATGACTCTCTTTAAACTTGACTACTATCCTAACTCTAACTTCGACTTGTCACGAGATCAGTCCTGAACCTGCCGCTCCCAGCTGCGCTACTCCAACACCTCAGTGCTACTACCTGTCCTGACCTGGTGCTGAAAGGAAACAAGAATACAAAAAGTAAGTCCACATTAGACTTAGTGAGTGGCTCGGTCCTGAGCCCACCACAGTTGACAGCTATATAATAATATAATGAATAAGTTCTTAACTCATAATTGAATATTTCATTTATATAAATCCAAAACATAACTCAATTAATACGAGTCGGTCACTAGAACATGTCTAGTGAGCTTCCCGCCCATGGTTCCCGAGCTAGGTAGTCCCTCTAGCGTCGGTAACCCCAATTGGTTGGGAAAACCCTCCAACCAGAGCCACTCCGGGTAGGTCGTCAGTGTGGCTCGCTGACGAGCTTCCCGGTCCACACCTCCTCCACCGATCCACTCAACCACACCCTCATTCCATGAACAATGTATACATACCAAATTCAA
Organism: Canna indica; assembly: GCA_034359265.1. NCBI lineage: Eukaryota > Viridiplantae > Streptophyta > Magnoliopsida > Zingiberales > Cannaceae > Canna > Canna indica. The sequence continues at coordinate 9,153,977 of CP136894.1, read as the reverse complement.
CCAATTTGTTCAATTTAAAGGTTATCAAGAGAAGGCTTAGTAATAGAATATAACTACACAAGTATTCTAGATACTATAATTAAACGTATCTGTAAACACCCCAATTCATACTAGCACCATATGTAAATGCATAACAACCGATGAAAACATTTGCATAAACCACCATGAAATTTTCATTTAACAAGAAACTACACTACTTGTCTTTAAAGCTTACCTACTGATATTACCAAGATTCACCCACATAATTACAAGATTAAAGCACTACTCCATCATTCTAATTTAGCCAAAGTACAGAACTTACTTAACAAGACAAATTAACAATCAATTAGCAAGAAGTATATATATGCTTAACTAAAACAAGTTTCAATCTATTCTTCTAACAGTGGACATTATCTAAAAGAACCATTTACATCACCTAATTTACCAACACACATACTGTTCAAACTTAATCAAACTTAGATGAATAATTTAGCATTTCCTTCTATCCCTTCCTATCCCATTCGGCTACAAGAAGAGCATGTCCTGCTGCTGCCCTTCCACAATTTCCATAGCATTCAATTTCTACAATTGGCCCATTCAATCTACTTGTCAGGAGTAGTAATCATACAAACAAATCATGAAATTTATTTATCCATAATGCTTCAAGGCGCCTTTGGCAGTGAACGGCTACACCATTCCAAGCTCCACAATGCATAGCAATTGGAGGCAACGAATCCAAAATTTCCTTAAAGAATGGATACAGAAATCTCCCAGCAACCCAATTGAAAGAACACCTAATATTCTCAAAGAAATCCCCACTTCTTCATGATAGGAGGCGACAAGATGAGGAAGACAAGGGGCGGCAGGTTGAGGAAGAAGGCATGGGTTTGGGCAAGGATTTAACCACTCACCGGCAAGGAAAGACCAAGGGAAGATGATCGTCGGCGTCCGCAATTGGTCCGGCGGCAAAACTCTCCTCCGTCGCCTCCGCCGTCGCCCTCTGTCGCCGCCTCTCCGCTTCCCCCTTTTTTTAATTTTGGGTGTGTGCGGCTGTAGCAACCGCACACACCAATTAAACTTTTTTTTTTTTTTTTTTTTTTTTACACCTATATATATATATATATATATATATATATATATAATCTTATTTTAATTTATTTTATTTTTACGATTCTACCCCTCACTTAATCCAACTGCGGCTTCTACCCAACTCAACCCACACTTGCCCAAATCAGATTCCGATCGAGTCGTCGGACTCGACTCAACAAATAATCCAAAACCGAAAATAAAAAAATAAATAAAACAAATCACTAAACACGCGCAAAGGCCTCACCTTAATTCACATTTCCGACACTTCTTCCGACCCGCTTCGATGCGCATCCACATCGTCCGGCTGAAAATAACTAAGTTAAATTATATAAAATTTACGGATATAACATATCTGCAACGGCGTTCTAACGGACACGCGAGCCGTTGCGAATTATTTTAATTATCCGCAACGGCTTTCTGACGGAAAAGTGAGCCGTTGCTGATATTTTAATTATCTGCAACGGCTTTCTAACGGACAAGTGAGCCGTTGCTGATGATAACTTATCAGCAACGGCTTTCTAACGGGCGAGTGAGCCATTGCTGATAAGTTTATATAGGGCACCGGTCGCGCCCGACCCTTCTTCCTCCCGCTGCTGCCGACGCCGACGACGCCGCCGATGCCTCTTCCTCCTCCCGCTGCTGCCGACTTGTTCAGGTATGCCTCGTCGGCTGGCCGTCTCTTCCCGTTGCGGCCGGCGGGAATCAATCCGACCGAAACCCTATTTCTAGGGTTTCGGCCGGCGGCGGTCGGCCGATGGCCGCCGCCGGACCTTGTACAGTGGCCGGACAGTGTGTCCGGCCATTGTACGCCGGCGCCGGAGGGTGGACTCCGGCGCCAGAATTTATAATTTTATATATAATTTATATTGTTTTATAATTGTTAATTAATTGTTTTATAATTGTTAATTAATTGTTTAATTTGTTAGATTAATTATTAGGGTTTAGATAAATTTCGGACGCGCGCCGGAATCGTCCACTTCGGACGCGCGCCGGAATCGTCCAATTCGGACTTGCGCCGGAATCGTCCACTTCGGACGCGCACCGGAATCATCCAATTCGGACTCGCGCCGTAATCGTCCACTTCGGACGCGCGCCGGAATCGTCCACTTTGGACCCACGCCGGAATCGTCCACTTCGGACGCGCGCCGAAATCGTCCAATATGGACTCGAACTGTCTTGAAATATTTAGAAAATAATCATCCATCCGACGAGTTGATATGTTTCACGTACGCATCGACGAGTCGGATATGATTTAGCAAAACCTTAGATCCGTTCGGGGATTGTATGTTCGTGGAAAAGAAGTAGATGATCTTTTATACGACGTACAATTCTTGAATTGTCCCTGATTGGACAATTTGGGAATATAGTTATTTGTACTGCACTTACGTTTTTATTTTAACTGTTAACTAATTATTCTAAATTTCGGCAACATCTCTCTTGTTCTCCGATACGCGCCCAGATGATATGCGTATTTGGAGAACTGTAGGGAGATGCTGCCGAAATTTAGAATAATTAGTTAACAGTTAAAATAAAAACGTAAGTGCAGTACGAATAACATAAATCCCGAATGGAATAGGACAATCTCACCTAAATACATTAACCAAAGAAATTGTCATTGATTGACAGAATCTTGTCGGCTGATCGAAGTTGGATGTACCGACGTCTTGATCGTGGAGCTTTAACGAATGAGTTTTGATTAGGCGTAACGTACTTCCTAAATTTCACCTATTCGAATCGGAATTTCATTAGCATGGGTGATCAAATCCGATGTCCGTGCCGCATTTGTTCAAATGGACGATATTTGGATCGGGAGACTGTCACTCTGCATCTATATACCAAAGGATTTGCACCAAGATATTTTCTATGGACTTGTCACGGGGAGTCACGCGAAGTCGGGACGTCGAGCAATCCTGTCGTTCAGATATATGGTGAATCTTCCTCTGCTGGTGCTTCTTCATCCAGTCAATGTAATCCCTATAGAACTATGATACTTGATAGTCTTGGGGGTCAATTCTACCTGAATGATAATGTTGATCGGCCAGTTCTTCAGACATCAGTCCCACCAGATACTACAGCGGTTGATATCACAGAAGTAGGGGCTGCGGTAGAGATTGAATTACCGAATAAAGTAGCTGCAGAATTTTACGAGATGTTGAAAGCTGCCGATGAACCTTTGTATGAGAATTGTCCTAAATACACTAGGTTTTCAGCAATGACACAGCTCTTAAACATCAAGGCCAATTGTAATATCAGCGGAGTTGCGTATGATCGGATTGCTGGATTGATTAATGGAATGCTGCCTACTGATAACAAGTTTGAGCCAACTTTTTATAAGACTAAAAAGCTAATGAGAAAATTGGGGCTTGGGTACGAAAAAATACACACGTGCCAAAATAACTGCATTTTATATTATAAAGAAAATGTGCAGTTGGACAAATGCCCTGTATGTCAATACCCTCGTTACAAGGAGAAAAAATCGGTCCGACAGAAAAATATCCCGTTTAAGGTGCTTCGGTATTTTCCACTAACACCGAGGCTTCAAAGATTATTCATGTCGGAAAAGACAGCCCCCTACATGAGTTGGCATGCAAGAAGTCGTGATGATACAGTAATGACTCATCCATCTGACAGTGAAGCATGGAAACATTTGGATACATGTTATCCTTCATTTGCTAGGGATACTAGAAATATCAGATTGGGATTGTGCACATATGGTTTTAATCCGTTTGGACATTCTGCAACTTCTTATTCAGTTTGGCCAGTGCTGCTGACAGTTTATAATTTGCCACCGTCAATGTGCATGAAAGATGAATTTATTTATCTTTCGATGATTATTCCGGGTCCTAAGGGTCCGCGAAAAGAAATTGACATATTTCTCAGACCCTTGATAGATGAATTGAAAACATTGTGGACTGAGGGAGCTGCCACTTATGATTGTCATCGGAAGCAAAACTTTAATTTAAAGGCCGCGGTCTTGTGGACAATCAATGATTTCCCGGCGTACGGCATGTTGTCGGGTTGGAGCACTCACGGCCGACTCTCTTGTCCGTATTGTATGGAACACTCTAAATCAATCAGTCTTCAGAACGGACGAAAAATCTCATTCTTTGATTGTCATCGTCGATTCCTACCGGTTAATCATCAGTATCGAAGGAATCGTAATAAATTTACTAAGGGCAGAGTCGAAAGAGATGGGCCACCACCGATGTTGTCTGGTGAACAAATGTTAGCACGTGTTTCAGCACTTCCAGATATAGTATTTGGTCGCAATGAAAGAGTGTCAGGTTTTGGCCAAACACACAACTGGGTGAAAAAAAGTATCTTTTGGGAATTGCCCTATTGGAGTTCATTATTGATTCGACATAATTTAGATGTCATGCACATTGAAAAAAATGTGTTTGATAATATTTTCAACACTTTGATGGATATTTCTGGAAAATCTAAAGATAATGTCAAAGCCCGACATGATCTGAATATACTTTGTAAAAGACCAGAGTTGGAGTTACAAGAGGTCAACGGACGATATCTGAAACCGAAGGCCCTATATGTGTTAAATAAACAACAGATCAAAGATGTTTGTCAATGGGTAAAAGAACTCAGATTACCCGATGGATATGCTTCAAACTTATCTCGATGTGTGAACGTCGATGATTGCAAAATATCAGGGATGAAGAGCCATGATTGTCATGTATTTATGCAGAGATTACTTCCGATCGCATTTCGAGATCTTCTACCTGATAATATTTGGGGTCCGTTGACTGAATTAAGTATGTTTTTTAGAAGCATCTGTGCAAATGTCCTTCGAGTCGAAGATATGACAACACTTGAAAATAATATTGTTGAAATCATATGCAAGCTGGAGCAGTTTTTCCCTCCTGCATTTTTTGACTCGATGGAGCATCTACCGATACACTTGGCATACGAGGCACGAGTTGGTGGCCCCGTTCAATATCGTTGGATGTACTTATTTGAAAGATACATGAATCGTCTGAAGAAAAAAGTAAAGAACTCCGTAGCTGTTGAAGGATCAATATCTGAATCGTATATCATCCAAGAAATTTTAATATTCTGCTCATTTTACTTTGAATCGACAGTACAAACAAGATTTGATCGTCTTCCACGTAACGATGACGGGGGTGTTCGACATTCAGATGGACGTTTAAATATATTTTGTCACTCTGGTCGTGCTTTTGGTTCTCGTCCATCTCGACACTTAAGCGATGAAGAGTATCATTTGGCACACTTGTATGTATTACTCAATTGTCCAAAGATTGAACAATTCATTGAAATATTTGACATTGAGATGGTGCAAAAATACTCTATTCACAACGATCAAGAATTGGAGAGATTACGGAATCGTGATTTCCCTACTTGGATTCAGACTTACAGCAAAGATCACAGAGCTGAAATAGATGAAAGAATATTTGAGTTTGTTAGTGGACCGTCGCGACTTGTATCGTGCTATAGCGGATATTTTGTTAACGGGTATAAATTTCACACGGTTGAATATTCATTTACAAAGAAGACGATGAATGCTGGGGTCTGCGTGAAAGGAACAACCTATGTTGAATGTGATATGGATTTTTATGGACTGGTGGAAGAAGTGATAGAGTTGCACTACTTCGGCTTGAAATCAGTGATCCTATTTAGATGTCATTGGTTCGATACAACAGAAAGGGGCATGAAAGTTCATCCAAAATACAAACTTGTTGAGGTTAATTACAAATCGAAATTGGCAGCAAATGAGCATTTTATATTGGCATCACAAGCCGAACAAGTATATTACGCGAAGTATCCGGCTCGAAATAAAGATAGAGCAGATTGGTGTGTAGTATGTAAGACAAAAGGTAGAGGAAAAATTGATCCGATAGTAGGAGAAAATGAGCTGATACCTGATATGACACATGGTTTCTATCAAGAAGATGATCCTCCTGCTGTGGATCGTATTATTCCAATACTCGAGGATGCAGACACAACGTCAATTCAATTAGAAGTTGAATATGCTGATGATGACGATCATGAAATTGAGGAAGCTGGAGATGAAGAAGATGAAGAAGAGGAAGAAGAAGAAGAATTCGAAGACTATTATTCAGATGATGAGGAATAATTGTAAAGTATATATTTTATTAAATATATCTCTACTATTTATACAATAATCTGATTATATGTCTATTCGACAGATATGTCTGGTCGTGGTTATCGACGCAGGAGAGCTTCGGAGTCTCCGATCAGTGAGACTCCAGCACTTACTCATGCTGCTGATCCTCCTGTTGCTGATCCCCATGAGGATGATACTGCCGAGGCTAGTACATCCAAACACAGGCGGCCACGCGGGCCGAACAGGTGGCAGCCTCCACCAGCCACAGAGTCACGTAGATTGATTAGCGTGATTGGGGAGCGGTAATATATCATGAATTATGAATCATTATAAATTCATTATATCATAATATAATATTAAAATTTATTTTTGTTGTGCAGGTTGGAGCAAGAAGAAGTGCCGAGGAGCATTTCTTCTACTATTCGACGATACATGCACGGGGCATGGCCTACGTGGTCTCACGTGCCTAGCGAGCACGTCGACATGTTATGGCGCGAGTTTGAGGCACGTATTATTATTTTTTTTTACATGCATGATGATATATTAATATTGGTACTGATATTATTATTTTGCAGGCTCGCTATACATGGGCCGAGGACCAGAGGTCCTTCATTTACGCTGCCTGGGAGGCTATTTCCCGGGCAAGGTACAACGGGCAGCTGGGGCAGGCTCGGTCCCAAGCGATGGCCCGAGCTGGGACCACTAACATCGCGGAGACTCGGGGATACGGCCCCAGTTGGATTACTCCGGATATATGGGACCAGCTCGTGGGGATATGGTCGACGGATCGATGGTAGGAGGTTTCTCGGAATGCGGCTAGAAATCGCATGTCAGGGGGAGCAGCGCGTCACACCGGCGGTTCTGTTGCATTTGCAGTGCACGCAAACCGTATGGTAAGTATATCTTTTAATTATATATTTTATTTGTTACTATGTGTACTAATTAATGTATTTGTTTTGTAAATGGAGACGACGGTGTCAGATGACGGGACTGTCCAGCGACCCTCCCCGATGGCGGTGTTTGAGCGGACTCACCGTTGAGCACATGGGACGGGGGAGTACATCCACAACCGCGCTGCATACATTATGGTAACTATATATTTGTTTAAATTATTCATTATATATTTATAATTTAAGTTTTATGATAAATATTAAACAAAAAATCAAACTCGAGTATGAGACGTACAGCCAGACGGTGGTGCAGCGCGGGGGTACCCCCGAGGACTTTGACGCAGCATCGTGGGTCGAGGCCGCAGGTGGCTGGGACCATGGCCGCGTATATGGCTTCGCAGATAGTGGTCATGCACGAGCCGTGCTAGGGCCACTTGGGGCACCGACCCCTCCGGTCGCTGGTGAGCGGCCGTCCACCTCTAGATCCAGTTATGATCATAGTAGCAGAATAACGACTCTAGAGGAGACGGTCGCGCGTCAGAGTCAGATGATGGAGGAGATGCATGCTATGCTACGCAACATGTCTGGTCGTCCCGAAGCAGGCATCTCTTCGGCATCATCTAATCCATCGTCCTCGAGTCAGTCCACGCCGGTGTACACTCAAGCACTCCAGACCCCGCCATATGATCCAGACCATCCTCCATCGTGATCGTGAGATTTTTTGTTTGGATATTGAACTTGTTACTGAGATATTGAACTTGTTTAACCTATTTTGTTTGGATATTGATACTTCAATTTTGCATTTGAATTTTTTTATGTATATCTTGGTGTGTTTGTGATGTGTGAATGAATGTGTGTATGAGGGTATGGGTGTGTGAGTTATGTATCAGATAATGTATCAATGTATCAATGGAAATTTGAAATTTTAATTTTTTTCATCACCAGGTTCACATCATCAGCAACGGCTTTCCCACGGCCGTCCGTGGGAAAGCCGTTGCTAAAAGTTTATCGAAAGCCGTTGCTGATGACCTACAACAACGGCTTAGCGACAGGCTTTTACTAACGGCGTTGCTACGGACTCAGCGGCCGTTGCTATTAATGTTATCAGCAACGGCTCCGGGTCTGTGGCAACACCGTTGCTGATAATATTTTTAGCGACGGCCCGAGCGGCCGTTGCTGATAATGTTTTGAGCGACGGCCCGAGCGGCCGTTGCTGATCTGTTGCTAAGTTATCAGCAACGCGACTTTCTATCATGGCTCTATTGCAACGGCGCGGCCGTTGCTGATGATCTTCAGCAACGGCTCAGCAACGGCATCAGCCGTTGCTGATGCCCATTTTTCTAGTAGTGTAAGGGGTAGAGGTAAGGTTTGGGGCGTCGAGACGCTTCATGATGTTGACACCTCTAGAACATCGTAGGAGAATCTTGACTTAGGTCTTAATGCATCATATCCTTGGGAATGGCGGAGCGGCTCAATTAGGAGCCGGGTTATGGGCTACACCCGGGTGGTTGGATGCCAAATTCCCAACCTACAAGATAAGTTCGGAGGGCCCTTCCCAATTATCCTAGTATGTGTTGTTGTCTTAGGGCATGGTAGGGATTCGGTCCGATGCACCTTTTTGTCGGTGATGTTGCCTACAGGCATGGTAGGGCTTCGGCCTGATGCACCTTTTTGTTGGTGATGTTGCCTGCGGGCATGGTAGGGCTTCGGCCCGATGCACCTCTTTATCGGTGATGTTGCCTTCGGGCAAGGTAGGGCTTCGGCCTGATACACCTCTTTGGAGAGTTAGATGTCGTTGGCATGGGTGGCCTGCCGGCCTGGTAGCTAGTAACACCTCAGTGACTTTGCCTTTTTAGAGATAATATTTATTTATGTTCTGTTTGTGTTTATTTGTGAGGGTGGGTAAAACTGCTCGCTGAGTTCTTTGAACTCACCCGTTGTTATTTGATTTCTGTTTTGTAGAGCCTGACTGATGAGGTGGGTTGGATACACTTAGCATCGCTAGAGGGTAGAGCAGCCACTGGATCTCATAGCAGTCCTAGTTAGGGTCGAAGTCGAGTCTTTTTGGTAGTTGTCATACACTTGTATTAGCTTGATTTGAAGTTGTAGCTCTGAGGGCATTTATGTTATTTATTTCAAGTTTTCTTTGACTGAACTTTTGAACTGTTGAACATAATTGTATTTCCGCATTTTTCTTTACTTCTGAGCTATTAAACTAAACTTGGTGTTGGTTCGCTTTTCCTTTAAAATAAAACTCGTTGTTTTCTTCTGCTACATTATTTGTTTTGGCATGTGCATGGGTAAGGCTTCGAGGTATAGACAAGTATACCCTGGGCGGTCACGTGAACCTGAGTTGGGGCGTGACAACTAGTCGGTTAACTGAAACCAGTGAACTTTTAAGATTGTGGACCGACCCCGAAACCGGAAACCGGTTTTTTCAAAAACATAAACCGAAACCGAAAAATCGATTCGATTAACCGCAAAAACCAGTTCAATTTCAGACTGGTTTTCCGATTAACCAAAAAATTAGTTTTTTTTTTCTCACACCTAATTTAAAGAGAATTTCTAGGGTTGGATTTCTAGTGGAGAATTAATTGAGAGATGAAAAATTAATTAATTAATTGATAGATGAAAGGTTGAAGGGGAAATAATTTTTACATTCAATATGGAGATAATTAATTGAGAGAGTGAGAGAAAAAGGGAGGACATTAATTGTGTGAGAGAGATGATGGTAAGAATTAAAAAAAATAACAATCATTATTAAAAGTTGTGTGAAATAATTAATGGAATTTTAATAGGCACAATAATAAGTTCTTGTAGGATTTCTAGGATTGAATTTAAGTAGAGAATTAATTAATCAATTGAGAGATGAAAGATTGAAGGAAAAATAATTTTCACCTTCCATGCGAAGAGAATTAATTTAGAGAGTGAGAAAAGAAGGGAGGACATTAATTGTGTGTGAGAGAGAATGAAAAGCATTAAAAAAAATAACAGTCATTATTAAAAAAATATGTTAAATAATTAATAGAATTTTAATAGGCACCATAATAAATTTCGATAGTATAAAAAAATTAAAAATCAGTAATAAATTTTAATAAATTTCGGCAGCATAAAAACACATTTGTATTAAAGAGGTAAAAAATAAAAAAAATAAAAAAAAATTATAAAATACCACATCAGCCAACTTTTTTTGTGAAAGTGCCACGTGACAGGCTTGAATCGTGCTTATATATATATTATGTAACATCATTGGAAAACTAAATCAGTCTCTACTGCAGTGCTAGCATCATCTTATCCACCTTGAGAGCAAATCTTATGAGGCCTTCAATATGAAGAAAAAATAAGAAATCAATAAAATATCAAAAATACCACATCAGCCAACTTTCTTTGTGAAAGTGCCACGTGACAGGTTTGAATCTTGCTTTTATATATATATAGACTATGTAACATCATTGGAAAAGTAAATCAGACTCTACTGCAGTGCTAGCATCATCTTATCCATCTTGAGAGCAAATCTTACGAGGCCTTCAATATGAAGAAAAAACAAAAAATCAGTAAAATATCAATAAAGTTAATGTCACAAAAATTATCTCGAATGCATAATTTATATTGTAAAATTAAATCTCATTTTTCACGAGGATACATTGTATAGTAAATATAGATTATTGATATTGTTTTTTAGATCTGACTTTTGAGCTCTCAAGTTAAATAAAGATTTGTAATGATGAAAATAAAATATAACTAAATAAATTTTTCAATCATATATAAATTAGACTGTACAAAGATATACTAAAAAAGAAAACGTGACAACAAAAAACAATTTATTTATTTTTTAAAATAAGTTTTATTACAGTGTGCATATATCAGTAATTAGTGCATAAACAAGCGTTAAAATAAGAAAATATATGCACATCAGAATAAATATAGCTCTAATAAAAAGTAAATATTATATTGCTATGTGGTGGTGCCCAAGAGTTTTGTCCTAATACTCCCAACACATTATCCTTCTAGAGTGCAATTTTTATCACGCTAGACATCATAAAAATTTCTATGGAGCCCTCTCATATACTCAAATTAATAAAAAATTATTAAATATTGAATGAAGTATAATTCAAATTTAATTTAAAATAAGAGTGAATATGTGTTACAAATGAGTGAACTAGTACTTTTATTTTAAGTTCAATCTTAATAATATTAGATTTATTCTTAAAAATATTAAGATCACTCATATTTATTTAAGGTATTATAAAATTTCTATGGAGACCGACTCATACTAATTTTTTCCATCCTTCTTCTCTAGTAATAGATTACGGCTTTAAGATCATTGCAAGTGTCACTGCTCTCCATCATTCCAAAGATAAAATATTACAGTGTCAATCCCGCGGAGCAAGCTTCACTCAACAGCCATGCCGACAACAAGCAGTTGGTTTACGGCAGCCATGGCTTTCTCGCAAGCTTACCCGGAGATCATCGTTTCCGTTGCTTGCTTCATCTTTTTCTTCTACTTGTACTGCCAAGTATTTCGAAGGTCGAGCCTCTCGTTGAATTGGCCTCTCGTCGGCATGCTTCCCGTGTAAAATATTTTATATTTATATATTTTATTAATGTTAAAAATATTTGTTGTGGGCTACAGTCTATTGCAGATTTCGATTTTAATAAAAACCAGGTTAATCCAAATAATCCAATTTCGAAATGTATATGAGCTTAATTAATTGTTCTGATCCATTTGTGTTAAGCTCAGAATAATTATATTAGTTTGGTATGGTTAACTTAAATGTAGGCCCAAAACAAATGGCATGTGATGGATGAGCACATATTATTTATTATTAAAAGGGGCTAGGTCCCCTCTACACACTCACTGTTGCATTGCTCTTTCATTGGTTCTTTCCATCAAGAGCTTGAGCCTAGGGGAAGTGTTGTAGAGGAATACCAACACTTCTTCTCAACAGGAATCCGATCTGACAAAAATTCAAACATGTCTTCATCAAGTAAGTTACCTTTCGCCGTGCTTAGTGTTTTAATATCCATGTAATATCTCGATTTTATGCTTATATTTGGTATTAGAGCCTATTATATGGATATTAAAACCTATGTTCTTAATTAAACATAATTATTTTGTATGTTTCACATTCTATTTTATCTGCAAAATTAAATGATAAATGATACATGCTGTAATATTAGTCTATTAAAAGAATAGCATTTATGTAAAATATTTTACCTGAGCATCTCCTGTTGAAGATTATTTTTCTGCACCTTTGGCTTTGGTGGATCTCGGGCGACAACTTCCTCTCCCCTAACACTACATCTTGAGAGGTTGATGCTAACATTTTTCCGAGTATCTTCAAGCGCGGCATTTATCCGCACCGAGTTCGGAGAGCCTCAAACGGGAGGAAAGATCGCCTGTAAGGTTCTTTTATAACAAAGATGTGCTTGCTTCCTGTACAAGCACAAGCATTTTGAGTGCTTCGGCACCGACTACAAGTACGCTGCGTTTATTACTGCTTGCTTGCAAGCGAAGCTAAAGCGTCGCGTCTACTTGCTGCGGGTGACCGTCGGTAGCGTGCACCGTGCGGTGCACGCAAATCCCATTGAAAGGCCGACGGGCACGTGGCGTTAATGTGACTTGAGCAGGCACATCTTGCAAGGCGCAGCTCGCCGGCACGCGTTGCAAGGAGCGAGCAGCAGCCTTTGGCTTTTCCTTTTGGACGTGTGGCGTTCGATGGGTTAAAGTTATCTTCACTGGCTTGCATCTCGAGTCGCAGCCCTCGCAGGTCAACTATTGACCAATTTTTAAAATGTTTTTGGCCTGCGAACTTCGCATCGAGCCCTGTGCGTCGCTATCGCGTGCAGCGTATCGTGTGCATGGCACGCGACACGATGCGTTAAGCTCTCTACAGCGTGCCGCTCATCGTGTGTAATGCACGCGACGTGACGCGCTGCGCTTGGCGCAACGCGAATGCGTCCTGCACGCATCGCGAACGTGTCACGCGCTGCAGAAGCGTGCAGTGCACACACCTGTTGAGCTGCTCTCCACGGGACCTAGGCTTCGGGGCCTGCGGCTGGGCTTTTAAAAATTGCTGAGTTGCTATTTTGAATTTTATTATTAAGACTTGTTTTTAATTAATTGTTTTTAATTTAATTGCTCATATATCATGTTGGAAGTACTATTGTTACGAGTCCAATAATATTAGTAGACTTGATATGCTAAGATTTTATATTTAGATTGTGCAATCACAAATTAATATTATCATAATCAATATTATATATAATCACATAACAATAAATAATTTTGAAATGTTTATGAATTTAAAATTCATAATTTGTAACGGTACTTCTATTATGTACCAAAATTTGCACTAGAATATGATTTTAAAAAATAATTTGATGACATGTGGGTAATAAATGATTCTTGAATGAGTTTTTTCATTCGATTAATTTCCCAAAGGAGAACCATTGGATGTCTTAATTAGAAGCTTTTTTTATTTTTTGATGAAGTTATTGGGGAGTGCATTAGTTTAGAAAATTTATCTGCCCAAAGGAGATAGATTCTCGAAAACTAAGGCATTCTCATTGATTAACTCATCGAGGTTCTACTTATTCATTACATGTTCCGCCCTAAGGGGAATGTGTGATATTATGATGGCCTCTCTTTTAAAATTATTAAATGCCCACTAAATTAATTTAACATATTTTATTTTTTCTTGAACTGTTACTTTTTCCATGAACAACTGTTCTGCTTTTATTGAAATATTGACCGAGTCAAACTATAGGAAGTGGAAGCAAGACTTAGAATTTTCTCTAGGGATTGTTGATCTTGACTTAGCAATTCGTGAGGATAGACCTGAACTTCCTGAAATGGGAGGAACCCCTAAGCAAAAGGATTACTTGGCTAAGTGGGAGAGATGCAATAGATTGAGCTTGATAGCAGTCGAAAGAACCATATATGAACACCTAATGAGTGGTTTACCTGAAACCAATAGTGCCAAAGAATTTCTAACTTCCATTGGACAAAGATACCAAGTACCTGATACTGCTGAGTCTGCACTTCTAATGAAGGAACCGTCGACTATGTCCTATGATTATTCATGTGGTGTGAGAGACTTCATTTTAAAAATAGTTCATCTTCAAAACAAACTGAGATCCTTTGATGTTACTTAACTGATTCGTTTATTGTTCCTCATGTCCTCAATTCCTTACCTGTCGAGTTCACTCAAATCAAAACTGCCTTCAACAGCTTGAATGAAAAATGGACAGTGAATGACCTCATAACCAAATGTGTGGTCGAGGAATCAAAACTCAAGAAAGAAAAGAGTGATCAAACCCTTTTATCTATCCATTCCAAATCCCATTCTGGCAAGGGTAACTTCAAACCTAAGCGTTCCACTCCTGCTGCTCCTAAGAAGACTCGAGATTCTAGAGGACCTGTTAATGGTCAGAACAAAAATGTAGGAGGTCCGAAACCTGCTCCTTTTAAGAAAATAGTATGGTGCTTCTTTTGTAAAAAGAAAGGTCATAAAAGGAATGAGTGTTCGGGGTTCAAGACTTGGTTAGAGAACAAGTAAAAATCTGGAGGTAACCCCTTAGCTCTTGTTTGTTTTGAGTCCAATTTAATAGATGTTCCCGTCAATTCCTAGTGGTTTGATAGTGGGTCTACGACCCATGTTGCTATTTCCTTACAGGGTTTTTCAAACCTCAGGAAACCAAGTCTGAGCCAAAGCAAACTGAAAGTAGGAAATGATCTTGAAGTGACTGTGGAGTCTATAGGAGATGTCATATTGTCCTTAGAGTCTGGTTTTGAACTTGTTTTAAAGGACACCTTTTTTGTACCTTCATTCAGAAGAAATTTAATTTCAGTTTCTTGTTTGGACAAGGATGGATTTCATTTTAATTTTGGAAATGGTAAAATGAATGTAATGTTGAATTCTAAAATTATTGGATGTGGAATCTTGATTGATGGTCTATATATCTTGAGTTTCATTATTGATTATCCATCTACCTCTCTTAAAATAGAAAATTTTGTGTCCAAGAGATCCAAAATTAAAGTAAAGTCTTCTCTCCTATGGCGTAAGCGTTTAGCTCATATTTCTAAAAAAGGGTAGAAACACTTATTAAAGATGACATCCTACTTGTCTTGGATTTTAATGACTTGGGTACTTGTGTTGTTTGTATTAGA
This sequence comes from Canna indica, assembly GCA_034359265.1. Lineage (NCBI taxonomy): Eukaryota > Viridiplantae > Streptophyta > Magnoliopsida > Zingiberales > Cannaceae > Canna > Canna indica. The sequence continues at coordinate 9,138,748 of CP136894.1, read as the reverse complement.
GGGAAATTGAGAAAGATCAAGAAAAAGGGTGCAACCAGGAGTTCAAACCTTTTAGAGATTATCCACACTGACATTAGCCGACCTTATTATCCTACTATTTGTGGTAATATATTTTTTATCACTTTCATTGATGACTTTTCCCGATATGGCTATATTTATTTGATTAAAGAAAAGTCTGATGCACTTCATAAATTTAAAGTGTTTAAGACTGAAGTCGAAAAACAATTGGGAAAAGTTATCGAGATAGTGAGATCTGACCGTGGTGGTGAGTATTATGGTCGATATGATGTTGCTGGGCAGCACATGGGACAATTTGCTAAATACTTCTACGATTGTGGAATTGTTCCACAATATACCATGTCCGGTAGTCCCGAGCAAAATGGTGTCACTGAAAGGCGCAATTGCACCCTGAAAGACATGATCAAGAGCATGATGAACAGGTCAAACTTGCTAGAATTCCTATGGGGAGATGCCATCAAAACAACCCTTTGCATCCTTAATCGTGTCCGCAGTAAATCTGTTCCTAAAACACCTTTTGAACTGTGGACCGGTAGAAAACCTAGTTTGAATCATTTTCGTGTTTGGAGTTGTCCAGCAGAAGTGAGAATCTATAACCCATCTGAGAAAAAGTCTGATCCTAGAAGTAGTCGTAGTTTCTTCATTGGTTATCCAGACCATGCAAAAGGATACTGTTTCAATTGTCCTGGCAGGGGCACAAGGATTGTGGAATCTATGACTGCTATGTTTTTGGAGCTTGATATTGTTGACCCTAATCACCTTCGTGAAGAGAGTGATGCTGATTTGAGTAGAACTGTTTCTGTTCCTCTTCCGATCTTCAATGATTACAGCTCATATGTGCCTATAGATAGAGATGATGCTTTTGATAAGAATACCTCCAACGCTTTCGCTCCTCTTCTTGATCCTCTAATTGTCAATGAACCTGAACCTGCTGACAATCCTCAACCTATTGAGTCTGAAGCTCCTATGCCAGTAAGGAGATCTACTAGAGAAAGGCGGTCTGTCATCCCTAATGATCTTTTGGTATATCTGAATGAAATTGATTGTAACATAGGAGATATGACTGATCCAAAGAATTATCAAGAAGTCATTTCTCATCTTCAGTCAGATAAGTGGGTTAATGCTATGAATGAAGAAATACTTTCCATGACTGATAATTGTGTGTGGGATTTGGTTGAGATGCCTAAAAATTACAAACCAATTGATTGCAAGTGGATCTTTAAAACTAAGAAAGATTCAAAGGAAAAAGTTGAGAGATTTAAAGCCCAACTTGTTGCAAAGGGTTTTACTCAGAAAGAGTGAATTGATTATATTAAAACCTTCTCACCTGTTTCCTCTAAAGATGCTTTTAGAATCATTATGGCTCTTGTGGCTCACTTCAATTTGGAACTGCACCAAATGGATGTCAAAATAGCATTTTTAAATGGTGACATCAATGTAGAGGTGTACATGATGCAACCTGAGTGTTTTCATATTTCTGGTCGTGAGCACTTAATGTGCAAATTGAGGAAGTCAATTTATGGCCTAAAGCAAGCTTCCAGATAATGGTATCTAAAATTTGATGAGATTGTGACCTCCATGAAAAATTCCATTGTTTTGGAATTGAGGAGGATACCTGAGTAATTTTAGTTTCTCTTTGAGTTGTTGAGTCATGTTGACATTTCAAATAAATGTCAATTTATTTGAAATAAAAGACCTCCATAAAAACACATATAGTGTTTTTATGAATGATGATTGAGTTAGTGAATTGAGGACTGATCTGCTCACTAAGTCCTAGTTGGACTTACCCCTCATTACTATTGTTTTGCAGCACCTGAGTTAGATCACAGAGGAACCGAGGTGCAATAGCGCGCCTGATGGCGGCAGGGCAGCGGGTCTCGTGACATGTCGTGATCGAGGAGGATACCTGAGTCATTTTAGTATCTCTTTGAGTTATTGAGTCATGTTGACTCGGATCGTGGTTTCCGCATTTTATTTTTATTTGGGTAGTCTTGTTTTATTTATTTGAACTCATTTTTAATAATTTGTTCAGTGTGTTCATATTGATTTTTAGTTTGGTTCGTGATGTCTTGTCTATTCTGTTCAAAAAAAAAATCTCCCACTTTTCAGGTTATTGTTGTTGTGTTTGAGTTGGGTTAGTCTTCGGGGTACGTGGCGTATCCTGGCCGATCATACCGGGTTTGGGGTGTGACATAAAATGATTATATATGTGTGGACTAAGGGATGATATAAATAATTTTTAAATATGTATTATTTGTTATTTTGTTTGGTGAATTGTTAGAAGATCAGATAGTCAATATATAATAAGTAATCAAAGATGATATCATCATTTATTGAATGATAAAAAGAGTCATCTTAAATACATCTAAATCACATGTGCAAAACTATTAAAGAAACCTACTACAATAATATAAATTAAAATAATTTCTAAGAAAAATAAATTTAAACTAAAGAGTAAGACATTCTAAACTCTAGAATCCTCAATTATCCTTCCTTTCTAGAACTTTCTTGAACCACTTAGCTGAATTTTTGGGATAGCGCACAAGAGTGTTGAAGTCGACATAAACAATACCAAACCTTGAAGTATATCCCAACCTCCATTCAAAATTATCAAGAAGAGACCACGCGAAGTATCCTATTACAATTGCACCATCATCCATAGCTCTCTTTAGCTCAGAAATATAATTATTGAAATAGTTAATCCTTATTTTGTCATGCAAACCCTCTGAAATTGTAATGTTGCCAGGCTGATCCATTCCTATTGATATCATCATGAAGAAATCAACAAATTAGAAAAATTCAAACTGAATAAAGAAATATATATTATTACATCACATACCATTTTCACTAAGAATAATAATTGGATTACGATAGTGCTTCCTGACATAGGTTACAGCCTTGTACATTCCCCATGGAACAATGTATAACCAGTCAGAATTGGCCTGAATGAAGTTTGTTAAATACATTAAAAACTATAATATGCCAAATTTACAAATAAGATATCTTCTAGATCTATGACTTTTATAACAATAAATGGAAAATTTAATTTTGGGAATTTTTTATATATTAAAAATAGATATTTATAAAATAAAATTAACTAAAACAATTTTGACAATATATATTATATTAAACAAAGACATCAATCAAAGGAACCATTTTAAAAGACAATGAAATTAACAACATAAAAAAGCATAAAGAAGAAAAAGGTATACCTTAGGTCCAATTGGCACACCATTTCTTTCATCTGTAAAATATTAAATACAATACGACATTAGTATTAAATAATAAATATAATAAAAGTGAAAAAAATAAGAATAATGTGTTAATCTAACATTTATATTCAACATGCCAATCATCTGAATAGCTAATAGGCTTTGGACTAATATAAGGATTGTCTTTGATGTAATATGATGTATATTGGTTTATCCCCAAATAATCATATGCTCCCTTCACCATCTTTATTTCATCACAACTAAATTTTGGAAGTCTGTCTTTAACAATTTTTTGCATGGACTTAGGATATTCTCCATGTGTTAGAGGACGAAGAAACCTGAGAAAAAAATAAAAAAATGTTATACAACATGAGTATTCCTGCTTCATCATACTTAAGTATTTTCAATAGGTTAAGATTCACAAATACCATCCAAGACTAAAATCTCGAGCTCTTTGTGCCGCATGTTTGTCCTTTGTAGTGTAAGTATATGGTTCATACCAATTAAAATCCAAAATAATTCCGATTTTGCCTTTTTGCTCTACCTGAACAACACAAAACAGAAGAAACAAAAACATATTAAGTATTTCTACAAGGAGAAATTTAATTATTATGTCCACATAATTATTAATATAAATTAATATGTCAAAATGCTCGTATGATGCAATATTCTACTATTTAATGACTTCATATGTAACTTGTATGCATTAATTACTAAAGAAACAATAATACATTGCTCTAGTTAATTAATAATAATTAAAATTTCTTTACAACTAATGACATTTGTTTTTTTAACCCAACTAGAAAATAAAATGAACCAAATTAGCTTATTTTTAGTAGAAATGTTCGGAAAAGAAATCATATATGTTGTATTAAACAATTTTAGCTTTTACCATTAAAAAATCCTTATGGTTATTGAAATTAGACAAGGTATTTAGATTTGCTACTATTATACAATATGTTAGATTGATCAAATAAATAAATAATGAATTAAAGTTAAAAATAATTTACTTGATATTTCTCACGATATCTTTCCACTGCAGCTGCATGGGATAATATCAAATTATGAGCCACAATATAAGGTTCCGTACTTGAGTTTCCTCCAAATCTACAACCAGTACACCTTCCAGGAGCATGGTAACCACTGCTATAGCCACAATCTGCAATTACTCGTGGCTCATTCATAGTGAACCAATTCTTCACTCTATCACCAAATCTCTCAAAACAAAAATCAGCATAGTCGGCGAATGCATCCCTAAATTATGTAGATAAAAACTTTTTAGCATAATGACTTGTTAAGGTAAAAACCATATATTAAGAATAATAAATAGTTTGAACCATTGTAGTGTACATTTTCAATAATAATACTTACACTATTTTAGGGCTCAACCAACCCAAGTACTCATTTTCAAGTGCCAATGGAAGATCATAATGATAGAGATTTGCATATGGAGTAATACCTAATCAATATTTATAAAAAAATTAAATGAACATCAAATATATATTATGAAAACACTAAAAGCTAAATTAATTAGTTTTTATATGAAGCTTACCTTGCAGTAACATATAGTCTATGAGTCTATCATAATAGTCTACACCTTGCCAGTTAATTTTTCCGGTTCCATCTATAAAACAAAAAAGATTGGCATAATAAAAAAATCATTGAATTGAAGATGAAAGCTCAATATAAAATATTTGAAGTGTATGTAATTTTACTTGGAAAAATTCTACTCCATGAGATTGAGAATCGATATGCATCAAAGTTGTGTGTCCTCATTATGTTAATATCTTCCTGCAATTAATATGACACTCAAAGTTAACAAAAAGTACATATAAGCTTTATTATAAGACTACATATAATCAATATGTATCTTATATGAAAAGACAAAGATGTAGTTCAAGTTTCTTATTTATGATCAATGAAATTAACATTAATGTCTTATTAGATGTTTGAGAATTAACAATTTACCTTATAGTGATGATATTCATCAGCAGTAACATCAGCTGTAGCGTTATTTGGAATCATATCTACATTGATTATGAACATAGACATCAAGATATAAATTTCAAATATTAAAATAAATTAAATAGAGCAAGAAAGTTTAGAAAGATTATTAACTCGGAATTCTGACAAATGTATCCCAAATGCACAGTCCTCTACCACCCTCGAGTGCCATTCCTTCAACTTGGTAAGCGGATGCTGCAGTCCCAAATATAAAATCTTTGGGAAAGATACTACGACTTATTTCATTGGAATGAACAAATTGACATGAGAGCAAAAGAAAAAGCAAGTAGTAGAACAAGGACGAAAATTGCATGCAACTCATCTTGGACTTGTGAGCATAAAGGCAGTGTTTAAGATGAAATAAAACATAGATATATATAGCAGTACTTGAAGAAAGAGTGAGTGTTATTGTAAAGGATAAGAATGAAATATTATTTTTCACTATTTTAGTGGATAAGAGATGGATCATAAGTGAGCATTTCACGGTTTGTTAAATTAGTTTTGTCGCATTTATAGGATCACATAGTTGATAGATTCCTATATCTTAACGGTGTTCTAAACCAAATCAAAGCTAAAGATGTGGATAATTAAAGGCCACACATATGGAATAATACATAAGATGAAAATAGGATGATTTCAATTTTTTAGAGTATTTAATTACTTATGTAGCTAGCTATTAATATAATTGTGTGTCTTGGTAAAATAATCCATATCCTATATATTAGAACCAATTTCCAATCCATCATTACTTATTTTTCAAGTTTTGTGGAAATTAGCTTAGCATATTAATATTAGTCTGAGGTTTTTATAACTAAGGGATTGAAATCAAACCAATTTTAAATTGTATTACACTTTCTTCGTATTAAAAATTATAACAAAATTAAATTTCTTTCTATATAAATAAATTTAATTGGGTGATTATTGATTACTATATATTTAATTTAAACAAAAAAAATAATGTTTATTATGTTTATATAAATTATGTATCAGTATTGTAAATAAATAAATAAAAACAAATGTAAATCAGTTAAAAACTTATTTGATCTCTACAAGAAGACAAGCTTTCACCAATGTTATGTCCGTAAATTTTATATACTTTAATCTAGTTTTATTTTATTTTTAGCCGGACGATGTGGATGCGCATCGAAGTGGGTCAGAAGAAGTGTCGGATAATGTGAATTAAGGTGAGGCCTTTGCGCATGCTTAGTGATTTATTTTAATTATTTTTATTTTAGGTTTCGAATTAATTGTCGAGTCGAGTCTGACGATTCGATCGGAATCTAATTTGGGCAAGTGTGGGTTGAGTTGGGTAGAAGCCGCAGTTGGGTTAACTGAGGGGTAGAATCGTAAAAAATAAAATACATTAAAATAAGATTATATATATATATATATAGGTGTAAAAAAAAAAAAAAAAAAAAAGAAGAAGAAGAAGGGGGTTTTAATTGGGTGTGCGGTTGCTACAGCCGCACACACCCGAAATAAAAAAAAAAGAGAGGCGAGCAGAGAGGCGGCGACAGAGGGCGACGGAGGAGGTATAGGAAGGAGGGATTGCCGCCGGTGGTGTTGCCGTCGCCGGTGATCGTCGACTCAAGGACTTTAGGGAGCATCTTCCCCTTCGATTTCTCTACCGGTGAGTGGCCTTATCTTCTTCTCTTTGTTGCCCAAGCCGCCCATCTTCTGTTCGGCCGAGACCATGAGAAGAAATTTCTCTATTTTAATCAATCTAGGTCGCCATCTAACTTGGATTCATTCTTGTTCATGTATGAATTGATATATGATGGTGGTTCTTGTTAATGTATGTGATATTGAGGAGATTGTTGTGCCGCCATTGCCAAAATCATCCCCTGTTCTGCCGTGGGTGAAGAACCCTTAAATGGAAGATTAGGGATGAGTTCTCAGGATTTCTTTTTACCTCAAACAAGATGCAATGTAATTACCAAACTGTGGTAGTAAGAGGCTCTCAATTTAATTGCAAAACTATTATAGTAAGAGGCAATTGACACCCTTGCTATTAGTTCCTTCTTTGACTTCTACAAGAGGATCATGCGGCTGCTACTCAAATTTCTTAGTACAATTCAGTAGGAATTAATTAATCTAGGTTAAACTAAGGTTGAACAGTAGGTATTTTGGTGAATTGGGTGTTGTAAATAGTATTTTTATTTTGGTAAACAGTAGGTTTATATTTGTGGGTAGTGCCGGCTGGTAAGAGGATTAATTGGAACTTGTTTGGCTAAACATAGAATACATACTTCTTTGCTACTTGTTTGGTAATTAGTCTTGATAAATAGGTTTATGTTTTGATTAGTTGGGGTAGTGCCGACTGTTAACTGGACATTGAATTGGTTGTGATTAGGAGAACTTGGACATTTGAGGTTAAATTAGAGTGGTGGTAATAGCACTTTAATCTTGTATCTGTATGGGTGAACTTTGGTTTTGAATGTAGTAGAAATATTAGTAGGCTGCAGACTTAAAGTTAATTGGTATAGTTTCTTGTTAAATATAAATTTCATGGTGGTTTATGCAAATGTTTTCATCTGTTGTTATGCATTTACATATTGTGCTAGTATGAATTGGGGTGTTTACCGATACGTTTAATTATAGTATCTAGAATACTTGTGTAGCTATATTCTATTACTAAGCCTTCTCTTGGTAACTTTTAAATTGAACAAACTGGTTGGATTTGGTGTGTATACATTGTTGGTGTATTCATTATACGTAATGTACTCATGTTTGTGGATGGAATGAGGGTGTGGTTGAGTGGATCGGTGGAGGAGGTGTGGACCGGGAAGCTCGTCAGCGAGCCACACTGACGACCGACCCGGAGTGGCTCTGGTTGGAGGGTTTTCCCAACCAATTGGGGTTACCGACGCTAGAGGGCCTACCTAGCTCGGGAACCATGGGCGGGAAGCTCACTAGACATATTCTAGTGACCGACTCGTATTAATTGAGTTATGTTTTGGATTTATATAAATGAAATATTTAATTCTGAGTTAAGAACTTATTCATTATATTATTATATAACTGTCAACTGTGGACAGTGGTGGGCTCAGGACCGAGCCATTCACTAAGTCTAATGTGGACTTACTTTTGTTTTCTTGTTTCCTTTCAGCACCAGGTCAGGACAAGTAATAGCACTGAGGTGTTGGAGTAGCGCAGCTGGAAGCGGCAGGTTCAGGACTGATCTCGTGACAAGTCGAAGTTAGAGTTAGGATAGTAGTCAAGTTTAAAGAGAGTCATGTATCGAGACTTATTGTTCTTTATTTCATTTGTGGTTTCTTTATTTCATTTATGGTTTCAAACATTCTTTAAAGTTTGTTTCGGGTGAACGTTCATGTTTCTGTGTTTTATTTAACAAAGGATGAAATTGTTTTGTTTATAACCTTTTGTTAGTGGTTGGAGTTGAAATAAAAAGTTTGGTTTATCTCTATGGTTTGTGATTTGAGTTAGGCTTCGGGGTATGCTTGTATACCCTGGCCGGTCACACCATTGTGAAATTGGGGTGTGACAACCAATGGACATATTCCATTGGTAATAGTATAAAATTGGTTGCTAATGACTTTTACCAATGGATTGATTTGTTGGTAGGTTTGTCGGTAAAAGTGCCCTCGGTATTACCGATGAATTACACATATTTGATGGTAATTTGAACATATTTTTATATCCGTTGGTGATAGCAACAAATTGTGCACACCCCAACTCTGTGTTGTGTGACCGGCTGTAATATCTGCGCTAATTATAATTTTATTTTGAAATTTCTGAGAGAAATTTGAAATGCACGTCGAAGCCGGTCAAGTGAATCGCTGGAGGTCGTGGTCGAAGGTATGACCCTTACACTTCAATTTTTTATTTGATTTAAGTAGGAATTCCAATTTTGGGGCTCGAGTCGATTACGGGGTTCGTGTTAGGTGCGATTTGGTCGAACCATGAGTCAAATCAAGTATAGACTTCTAATAGGGGCAAAGTTGTCATTTTGAAATGTGAAATAGAGGGGAGGGCTGACCGCATGACTCAAAAAGGAAGGGAGACGCACACAACCTACGGAGAGGAGAGGAGGAAGCCATGTACTCTAGGAGGAGGAAACCGAGAGATCGACACGGGAATCGTTGTCGCATTCGCTCGCCGAAAATCTCCTTCTCAAGGGCATCATCTCTAGGTGAGTGGTTTTAGAGTCGGCTCCCTAGATGATTTACCATCTTGTGTTGGCCGAATCTTTGCTTGAGGGATAGCGTTGCTGAAAGTTTCTTTCTTCCGGCTTTCATGCTTGTTATTCCTACATTTGAATATTGTGTTTGGGGAAGTATGTTTCCCTATGTAATTCAGCTGATTTAGGTCAGCAATAGGACATGTTTAGGATTGATCTTAGAACTATGTGTTGACTGGAATTCAATTGTTGAAGATTTAATTTAAGCAAATTGGACCTTGATTCAGAGGGCATACCTCTTATGTTTTACTTGACAATAAACCCTATTAATGTTTAGCGTTTTTTATGTTGGTTGTATTTGGCAAAAGAAGCCTTGTTGGTGAGATGCTCAACTTTTGTATTGACAGTCTCAATTGTGTTAGGACAGTTCAATTGCTCCTTCTGTAAATGGCTTTCTAGAGATGATGACAGTTTTAATTATGGAGAAATAGTTTTCAATTACCTACAATTTATGGTATTCTGGATAATTTTTGGTGCGAATATGATGGCTGATGAACTTCTGCTTTAATGATGAGTCTTTTGATATTTTTGTTCATGTAATCGTTATTATTTATGACATGCGTTTAGTTGAGTTTGTGAAGAGTTTTTCTACTCTTTATTTCCTGGCGTTACTGTTTACTTAAATGATCATATATTTTTTATGCAAATTTGTCATATCCTAGATATTTAATTTATTATTTTTTTCTGTTGCATGTGTTTGCCAGCCTAGAGGACTAGTTCGTGGTCGAGCCGAGTCGAGTCATGGTCCGGAGCGAGCTTGCGAGCTCGGGTAAGTAGGATGTGAATTTTTGAATTTTTAGGCTTGGGTAGTCGAGAGTATTTAATTTGGTGTTGTGTGTGCATAATTGCTAACTATGTTCATATGGGTATTTAATTAATTACTTGTGATTTATTAGAATGAGATTAATTAAATTTTTTAAGTCTATCGGGTTAGCGGGTTTTGGTTTTGGCTTAAGGTGAATGCGGGTTGTGAATTAAGGGTTTAAGGGGTTAGGGTTGAGGAGGGTGTATAAAACCCCCACTCATGGCTTGTGGCTCCTATTTTGGAGCCACCCAAAGATTTGAGAAAGGGAGCCAGCCACCAAGCCAAGCCGCCAGTCCCCTTTCCCTATCCTCCTTGGAGCCGCCGCCACCCAGAGCCGAGCCGAGCCGCCAGCTTCCTCTTCCTCTTCCTCTCTTCCTTCCTTCCCTTTGGAGCCGAGCAGAGTCGAGAGGAGCCGACCCGAGCCGCCTGCTTCCTCCCCTCTTCCTCTCTTCTTTCCCTTTGGAGCCAAGCCAAGGGGAGCCAAGCCACCCTCTTCTTCCACTCTCTCCCTCTCTCCAAGCCGGCGGCTTGGAGTGAGCCGCCACCTTTCTTTCTCTTCTTTGGGGTTGAGCCGCCGGATTTCGAAGTCGAAATCGGAGGTCGTCGATTGGATTCTCATCTCCAATCCCATCCTTAATTAGGTGAGTGGTTTTATCCCTCCGATTCGGGTTTTCTTTGAATTTTCTTGTAGCCGCCTTGAAGATTCTCGATCTTGATGATGTTTTTTTTATTGTGTTCTTGAGATTTTCTTGGTTTCCATGCCATGCTTAGATTTTAAATTTTGATCTCATATCATGGGGCATATATTTAATGGTAGATATGTGATTTTATAATTTAATCTTGTGAATCTTGGATGCAATCTCATCTTGGAGTTCTAGATGTTCTTGATGCTATAGATTTATTAATCTCCTTAATTCTTGAATAGGGATTGTTGATAGTCGGGTCGAGCCTCGAAATTGCCTTGTATAACTCGACTAATGAAAGTATGAAGTTTAAATTTGGTTAAATGACCCTTTCCTTTTATGCATTGATGCTTTAATTGAGTTAAGATCGACTCGAGTTACGGATAGAATCGGAACCCAAGTCGGACTCGGACTGAGTCAAGTCAAGGTTAAGTCAGTAAAGGGGCAATTAAGTCATTCTAGATGAGGGGAAAAAATCCCTCATCATTGAGTCGTGCGGCTCATCTTGGAGCCGCATATAGCCTGAGCAAGAGAGAAGGGAGAGAGAGGGAGGGGAGATCTTGGTCGGCCCGGAGATCGTGTCATCGTCGGAAGATTTGAGATAGCCAATGTCCGATTCTTCTTCTTCCTCAAGCAAAGGTGAGTGGTTGTTTTCGGTGCATTGGGGGAGGCGGGTAGCCAAACCCCTAGAACTGCTTGGTATCGATTTCTTGTGAGTTTCCATCGATTCTTGGTATCTTGACTTTCCTATCACTGTTTTGAATCGTTATTCGTCGGATCTTCGTAGTTTTCTTGTCGAATTTTCGTCTTTTAGGGGTTGCCGAATCAAGGGAAAAGGGGAGAGGTCATGCCAAAATTTTCTCCAACTCCCTTGACGGATGTAGAACCCCTTAGACGATCTTAAATCCATGTCGAGTGTTTTCGTAGATTATTGTTTGAATGCGATGATTGAAACTCATTTCCCCTAAGGCCTATAGGCTCGGCCAAGCAAAGGAAAACTCCATGATCAAGGTTTGGCCGAGCATCGGGTGGGTGACTTGATCAACGTGTTGATTAGGATAGATCAGAAACAAGGTATTAGGGTCGGGGTTAGTCCTTCCCTTTTGTTCCTACCCATGGAGGCTCGGCTGAGCAAGGATGAGGGGGATGGTGAACTATAGAAGTAAAACTTCATGGTTAGGAATACTCAAAGTAATAGAACATGAAAAGTAACCTAGATTACCGACTAGAAACATGATGACACTTAGGTAAGACTCCAACTATGGAAGGCTACTATATTGATGCATGTAATAGAGGAATGGTAGGATAGTAACCATCCTTAGACCCTTCCTCCTTAAATTCTGAATGTGCTGTATTTTACCACACTAGATAATTTATTCCTTGTTGAATTTATTTGATATTTTCACCATGCTAGACAATTTATTTCTTGTTAAATTGTTACTTAATGCAGAATTTAAATTATTTATCATTGAGTCATGTGGCTATATATAGTAGTTGTTGTGAAGTAAATTCATATTATCTTACAAGCTGTCCGGTATTGTTAATGAGTGAAATTCCAAGTGCGGAACACGTGGTTCTTCAGCCAAGGTAGCGTATGAGGCTAGATAACATGTGTGACATCATTATAACTTTGCTAGTGGATGACATAACTTCTAAAACTTGTTATAGCCATTTTTTTGAAACCTAGAATTGTTAGCTGTACACGCCAAGGAAGGGTAACATTGAATTATTGACCCTACAGGTCGGGTCAGGGCCGGATACGAGTAAATGCCCGGCGTATAAATAAGAAAACTTTAGGACACTTTGATTGTGAGATGTGCTTGCGATTGTCTGCCGAGAAGCATGGATAGCCGGAATGACAAATGCTTGACTCGGCCAGTATTTTGGGTCTTTAGATGCATCAGCGGGCCCGCTAGGTGTAGACCCCAGTTGGGTGGAACTAGCTACCCCTACCCCAGTCGGTGTCCGGAGACTAGTAGACCATCCTAGTCGATGGCCCGGAGATCTTATTGATTCACTTATATGCTATGTGGCCTGGACGGCCGATAGGATGTTATTTTGTGTGGTAGGGCTGGTTGTAGCCGAACCACTAATGCATGAACAGGCCCTAAGAGCGGGGTACTAGTTGGCACAGTTGGGAATGTTATAGCCGGTGAAATGTATGTGTGGTATACACAGTACGATCCTAGGGGTCGGTTGTCATATCAGTAATAGCTTGGATCCCTAAAACTTTATATTTTTGCTAACACACACACACACACACACACACACATATATATATATATATGATAATTGGGGATTATGTGGAGGTTCGAAGAACCGCTCACTGAGTCCCATGTGGACACACGATTTATTTCTTTTTGTTTTGCAGAGCATGGTCAGTGAGTTGAGGCTTGGAGTCATGGTGCAGCTGGAGGGCAGGCGGTGGTGCCAATCTCGTAGCGGCGTCCGATAGTGATAGTCTAGTTGTCTGGTGTTGTCGTTTTCCTACACTGAGAATTGTTGGCTTTTAAAGCTTGTATTAAACTTTGAAACTTGAGATGTTTCAGTTTGTGATGATGTTAGTTACTTTCTTTTCTCAAAAAAAAATTGTGAACTTTTGAAACTTTCAAATAAAGCTGCACTATTGTTTTCTTTTCTTTGCTTTAATTTGATGTGTTTCGGTTTCTCGTTAGTCAGTATAGGTAGTAGGCTTCAGGGTAGGACGTAGACCCTGGCCAGTCACACGACCCTGAGTTCGGGTGTGATAGAAATAAACTAGATTCCTAACAATTTCAGATATGCTTATTGGGTATTATGTGGATGTTCGGAAGAACCGCTCACTGAGTCCCATGTGGACTCATGGTTTATTTTTCTTATTTTGCAGAGCCCGATCAATGAGTTAAGGCTTGGAGTCATGGGGCAGCTTGAGGGTAGGCAGTGGCGTCGATCTCATAACGGTGTCCAATTGTCATAGTCTAGATGTCTAGATTTGTTATTTTCGTACACTGAGAGTTGTTTGTTTTTAAGCATGTATTCGACTTTGAACTCGAGCTGTTTCATTTTGTGCTTGATGTTAGCAACTTTCCCTTTTATTAAAAATTATGAACTTTCTTGAAATTCAAATAAAGCTGCATCATTATTTTCTATTTATGTGTTTCGGTTTCTCGTTAGTTAGTGTATGTAGTAGGCTTCAGGGTAGGACATATACCCTGGCCGGCCATACGACCCTGAGTGGGGGTGTGACAAAGTTGGTATCAGAGCTTTTGGTTAGGTCTTGACTATGACTAGGAGTTGGGTACCGTACGAGACATATGCTAGCATATCGACATATGGTAGAGTTATGCTACGAGATCTAGCAACCACGACTGCACTCAGCGCAACATGCGGGTAGTAAATTTTAAAAGCTTATGTTAATAATTTATTATATGGTAGGAAAATTGTTCTTTTCTCTGTGACAGTGTAATGGAGGCTCATAATGCTGCACTGAGCGGCAGCGGCAGTAGCTCGACAGAACGTCGAGGTCGGGGGTGAGGCCGGGCCCGGGGCAGGGAAAGGAAGCAGTCTGAGGACTAGGGGCAAGAGTCTACGGTTGCTTGATTGCAACCTCAAGTAGCTCAGCTAAAAGATGTGCTCCTTAGGGAGCAGGAACTAAGGCAGCAGATGCAACAGCAGCAGCAGCCGCCGCTGCAACCAATACCCGTAGTTTCGGCGGTATCGAAGGCGGTCGAGGCTATAACACCAGTGGTCATGGTTCCGAGAGCCCCATCCTATGCAAACTTCATCACGCTGAAGCCGCTAGAATTCACTGGAACAGAGAAGCAAGTGAAAGTGACTGAGTTTCTGGGGGACTATTATGAACTATGCTTGGACCTAGGGTGCTCATCGGAGGCAGCGGCCCGTATTGTCGAACTTCAGATAAGGGGACACCAACTATATTTTCATGCTTGCTGGGGGTGCTATTTCATGGAAAAGCAAGAAACAAACTATAGTTGCTTCTTCAACTATGCAAGCTGAATTTGTTGCTTGTTATGCTGTAGCCTCACAAGCTGTTTGGCTGAAGAACCTTGTTATAGGATTGCACTTTGTTATAGGACTTTACATTGTGGATACATGGAGGAGAATGAGAGACCCATGTCAACTATGTGTCTGTGTTTACGTTCAACAGACATGTTGTGCTCATGAATATGAGGACAAGAGATGCAATGAAAAATTCCAATGTTTTGGAGGTCATTTTGAAAATCATGTGAGAGAAACTCTTTGGCGTCATCAGATTGAAAAAAATTAATTTTATGACCAAAGATGTTCTCTACTTGTATCCTAAAAACATAGAAAATCCGCAAGACGTCAGAATGATTTTTCGGCCTGCTACTCCGGGCCTCATAGCCCCTACATGACTATGACTCAATTTTCACTGACTTGGCTCGTTGATCACAGCACCACAATTTTCGGCATCAAGCCCTTACACGATCAAGACTCGATTTTGACCAGTCTAGCTTGTTGGCCACAACGCCACTACTTCTAGCCTCAGAGTACTTACACGATCAGTACTCGATTTTTACCAGGCTAGATCTGTAATATCCGAGATGGGAAGGTTGATTTAATTTAAACCCGATCCGAATTTAGATTGGTCATAAACACAATGCTGGATGTAAAAGGAAAAATAAGAGAGAGGCTTCTCTTCTCATAGGCTCAGCATGTGGGCCAGGCCCACCTTTCTCAAATGAAAGTTGCAGGTGTTTAAAGATTCGCATGGAGCCTTGCCATAAATTGATACACACATGCAATTAAATAATGCTTAACATTATCTTTTACCTTTTGTCATTACATGAATTGAAGATTGAAGGTTTCTGCAGTTGACTGGTCAAATGATATAGAAGCAGAAGTTATTTTTTTTATTGGCAGTGCATAGAAGCAGAACTCGAAGCCGCACCGCCTCAAGTTGCACCGCCTTAAATTTGTAAAGTTTTCTCGGTCAAATTAATCACAGCAGCCATGTGATTAAATCGAATGGCTCAGCTCATTGTATGCGGAAGATTTCTTCAATATTCTCGCCGATGAAAGTGCATAGATTGGCTCTCCTACTGTCGTATAAATAAGGGCCTAATATGCAGTTTCAGACATCCCTGAAATCCCCATAGCATCCCATCTACTCCGTTTCTCAAGCAGAATTTCTTTTTCCAGCAGCTCTCTTCCCCTTCACACCGTCTCAGGCAAAAGCAAGAAGATCAAGGATGCCGCACCGACAGTTTTCAGGTAGAAGCAGAAACCTAGATTCCAGGGTGCAAAAAAATATCCGAGTACATACAATATTTTTCTCGTACAGTTTAGTTATCAGTTGTATTGGCTGTGTTTTCTCCTCCTTCTAATAAAATCAAGTGCCCTCTTCTCCCCATGGAGTAGGCTCGGTACCCCGCCGGGCCGAACCACATAAAATTTGGTGTTCTTTGTGTTTTCTGGATTTATTCGTTTTGGTATTTTTCCTTTTGGCATTTTGGATTTTTTGGATCCTTGCAGGAAGACCCAATTTCTTACTAATAGTTGAGTATCAGAGCCAACAATCCACAATGTCTGAGGCAAAATATGAAATCCAAAAATTGGACCACAATGTCAACTACTCATTATGGGCTTTGAAGATGAAAACAATTTTGATTAAGGAGAACCTTTAGGACACTATTCATGGGGAGATGCGATGGAAGACACTGAAAGAGAAAAGGGCCGGGCTGATGAAAGTTCTAAAGCCACATTGTACATGAGTGTCTGCGACGAGGCACTACGAGAAGTTGCATCAGAAAAGACCGCCGTAGATGTATGAAAAAAACTTGCTACAATCTACCAGGACAAAACTATTACAAGTAAGATGGCACTTAGATATAAATTATATTTTTTACGCATGACTGATGACACTTCTGTTAAAAATTATATTAGCAATTTCCCGTGCATGTATCGTCGACGTGCTCGCTAGGCACGTGAGACCACGTAGGCCATGCCCCGTGCATGTATCGTCGAATAGTAGAAGAAATGCTCCTCGGCACTTCTTCTTGCTCGAACCTACACAACAAAAATAAATTTTAATATTATATTATGATATAAAGAATTTGTAATGATTCATAATTCATGATATATTACCGCTCCCCAATCACGCTAATCAATCTACGTGACTCTGTGGCTGGTGGAGGCTGCCACCTGTTCAGCCCGCGTGGCCGCCTGCGTTTGGATGTACTAGCCTCAGCAGTATCATCCGCATGAGGATCAGCAACGGGAGGATCAACAGTATGAGTAAGTGCTGGAGTCTCACCGATCGGAGACTCCGAAGCTCTCCTGCGTCGATAACCACAACCAGACATATCTGTCGAACAAACATATAATCAGATTATTGTATAAATAGTAGAGATATATTTAATAAAATATATATTTTACAATTATTCCTCATCATCTGAATAATAGTCTTCGAATTCTTCCTCTTCTTCCTCTTCTTCATCTTCTTCATCTCCAGCTTCCTCAATTTCATGATCGTCATCATCAGCATATTCAACTTCTAATTGAATTGACGTTGTGTCTGCATCCTCGAGTATTGGAATAATACGATCTACAGCAGGAGGATCATCTTCTTGATAGAAACCATGTGTCATATCAGGTATCAGCTCATTTTCTCCTACTATCGGATCATTTTTTCCTCTACCTTTTGTCTTACAGACTACACGCCAATCCGCTCTATCTTTATTTCGAGCCGGATACTTCGCGTAATATACTTGTTCGGCTTGTGATGCCAATATAAATGGCTCATTTGCTGCCAATTTTGATTTGTAATTAACCTCAACAAGTTTGTATTTTGGATGAACTTTCATGCCCCTTTCTGTTGTATCGAACGAATGACATCTAAATAGGATCACTGATTTTAAGCCGAAGTAGTGCAACTCTATCACTTCTTCCACCAGTCCATAAAAATCTGTATCACATTCAACATAGGTTGTCCCTTTCACGCAGACCCCAGCATTCATCGTCTTCTTTGTAAATGAATATTCAACCGTGTGAAATTTATACCCGTTAACAAAATATCCGCTATAGCACGACACAAGTCGCGACGGTCCACTAACAAACTCAAATATTCTTTCATCTATTTCAGCTCTGTGATCTTTGCTGTAAGTCTGAATCCAAGTAGGGAAATCACGATTCCGTAATCTCTCCAATTCTTGATCGTTGTGAATAGAGTATTTTTGCACCATCTCAATGTCAAATATTTCAATGAATTGTTCAATCTCTGGATAATTGAGTAATACATACAAGTGTGCCAAATGATACTCTTCCTCGCTTAAGTGTCGAGATGGACGAGAACCAAAAGCACGACCAGAGTGATAAAATATATTTAAACGTCCATCTGAATGTCGAACACCCCCGTCGTCGTTACGTGGAAGACGATCAAATCTTGTCTGTACTGTCGATTCAAAGTAAAATGAGCAGAATGTTGAAATTTCTTGGATGATATACGATTCAGATATTGATCCTTCAACAGCTGCGGTGTTCTTTACTTTTTTCTTCAGACGATTCATGTATCTTTCAAATAAGTACATCCACCGATATTGAACGGGGCCACCAACTCGTGCCTCGTATGCCAAGTGTATCGGTAGATGCTCCATCGAGTCAAAAAATGCAGGAGGGAAAAACTGCTCCAGCTTGCATATGATTTCAACAATATTATTTTCAAGTGTTGTCCTATCTTCGACTCGAAGGACATTTGCACAGATGCTTCTAAAAAACATACTTAATTCAGTCAACGAACCCCAAATATTATCAGGTAGAAGATCTCGAAATGCGTTCGGAAGTAATCTCTGCATGAATACATGACAATCATGGCTCTTCATCCCTGATATTTTGCAATCATCGACGTTCATACAACGAGATAAGTTTGAAGCATATCCATCGGGTAATCTGAGTTCTTTTACCCATTGACAATACGGACAAGAGAGTCGTCCGTGAGTGCTCCAACCCGACAACATGCCGTACGCCGGGAAATCATTGATTGTCCACAAGACCGCGGCCTTTAAATTAAAGTTTTGCTTCCGATGACAATCATAAGTGACAGCTCCCTCAGTCCACAATGTTTTCAATTCATCTATCAAGGGTCTGAGAAATATGTCAATTTCTTTTCGCGGACTCTTAGGACCCGGAATAATCATCGAAAGATAAATAAATTCATCTTTCATGCACATTGACGGTGGCAAATTATAAACTGTCAGCAGCACTGGCCAAACTGAATAAGGAGTTGCAGAATGTCCAAACGGATTAAAACCATCTGTGCACAATCCCAATCTGATATTTCTAGTATCCCTAGCAAATGAAGGATAACATGTATCCAAATATTTCCATGCTTCACTGTTAGATGGATGAGTCATTACTGTATCATCACGACTTCTTGCATGCCAACTCATGTAGGGGGCTGTCTTTTCCGACATGAATAATCTTTGAAGCCTCGGTGTTAGTGGAAAATACCGAAGCACCTTAAACGGGATATTTTTCTGTCGGACCGATTTCTTCTCCTTGTAACGAGGGTGTTGACATACAGGGCATTTATCCAACTGCACATTTTCTTTATAATATAAAATGCAGTTGTTTTGGCACGCGTGTATTTTTTCGTACCCAAGCCCCAATTTTCTCATTAGCTTTTTAGTCTTATAAAAAGTTGGCTCAAACTTGTTATCAGTAGGCAGCATTCCATTAATCAATCCAGCAATCCGATCATACGCAACTCCGCTGATATTACAATCGGCCTTGATGTTTAAGAGCTGTGTCATTGCTGAAAACCTAGTGTATTTAGGACAATTCTCATACAAAGGTTCATCGGCAGCTTTCAACATCGGCAGCTTTCAACACACTGTCCGGCCAATGTACAAGGTCCGGCGGCGACCATCGGCCGATCGCCGCCGGCCGAAACCCTATTTTTAGGGTTTCGGTCGGATTTTCTACCGGCCGCAACAAAAGAGACGGCCGGCCGGAGGGCACATACCTGACAGTGTCGGTAGCAGCGAGAGGCGTCGTCGGCTTCGTCGGCGTCAGCAGCGGCGGCAAGAGGCAGGAGAGGAGGCGGCGGCGGCAGCAGCGGGAGGAAGAAGGGGGGCGGGCGCGATCTGCGACCTATATAAACTTATCAGCAACGGCTCACTCGCCCGTTAGAAAGCCGTTGCTGATAAGTTATCATCAGCAACGGCTTGCTAACGGACGGCTCACTTGTCCGTTAGCAAGCCGTTGTTGATAATTAACATTATCAGCAACGGCTCGCGTGTCCGTTAGAAAGCCGTTGCAGATACAAAATATCTGCAACGGCTCGGGCGGCCGTAAGAATGCCGTTGCAAATAGCAACGGCTTGAGCGGCCATTACTGAAGACTAAGTTTCTAGTAGTGTTAAACCCGATTCGAATTTAAATTGGTCATAAACACAAGGCTGGATGTAAAAGGAAAAATAAGAGAGAGGCTTCTCTTCTCATAGGCTCGGCCTATGGGCCAAGCCACCTTTCTCAAATGAAAGTTGTAGGTGTTCAAAGATTTGCATGGAGCCTTGCCATAAATTGATACACACATGCAATTAAATAATGTTTAACATTATCTTTTACCTTTTGTCATTATACGAATTGAAGATTGAAGGTTTTTGCAGTTGACTGGTCAAATGATAAAGATGCAGAAGTCATTTTTTTTATTGGCAACGCATTGAACGAGTTCCATGCACAGAACTCGAAGCCGCACCGCCTCAAGTTGCACCGCCTTAAATTTGCAAAGTTTTCTCGGTCAAATTAATCACAGCAGCTATGCGATTAAATCGAACGGCTCAGCTCATTGTATGTGGAAGATTTCTTCAATATTCTCGCCGATGAAAGTTCATAGATCGACTCTCCTACTCCAGTATAAATAGGGGCCTAATATGCAATTCTAGACATCCTAAAATCCCCAGAGCATTCCTTCTACTCCATTTCTCAAGTACGATTCCTTTTCCAACGGCTCTCTTCCCCTTCACACCGTCTCAGGCAGAAGCAAGAAGATCAAAAATGTCGCATCCACAGTTTTCAGGCAGAAGCAGGAATCCAGATTCCGGGGTGTGGAAAAATATCCGAGTACAAGCAATATTTTTCTTTTATAGTTTAGTTAACAATTGTATTCAGATTCTCTTGTATTGGCCGTGTTTTCTCCTCCTTCTAATAAAATCAAGTGCCCTCTTCTCCCTGTGGAGTAGGCCAGGTACCCCGGTAGGCCGAACCACGTAAATTTTAGTGTTCTTTGTGTTTTCTGGTTTATTCATTTTGGTATTTTTCCTTTTGGCATTTTGGAATATGAAATTGAGTGTTTTGTTTTGTTACTTAATTAATTATGATGCATATGTTTGAGCATGGGGTTAAACTGGGTTGAGCCGGGTTCGCGGTTTTGGATCCGGGCTTGAGGTGGATGCGGTTTAGCTAAGGTGTAGGGTTGTAAATGTGCCATAATTCGGAGGCCACCGTTCGGGAATTTTCTTCTCCTTTCTCCTAACATGTAAGTGGTTTCTTCCTTCCTTTCCCTTCTTTTCTTTCTTGTTTTCTTGAGCCGCCTCTTGAAATTGAGAATTCTTGTTATTTTCTATTTCTATAGACGTGGGTGTTATTTTTCTTGTGTTGCCATGAAAAAGGAGGCCCAAGGATCCCCATTGTGGTGCGGCGGCCCTAGGATTGTCCTCGGGGTGCTCGGCCAAGTTGGGAAAGGAGGCGCCCTCAAGGTGTTTGTGAACTTACCTAAGAGAGCATGTTTATGTTGATGAGTTTTAGATCCCTTGATTTGAATCTTTGCTATGTTCTCATGTTGTTGAATTATGTTTGATGTCAAAATTATGAATCTCAGCATGTTGAATCTAAGATTTCATATGAAATGTTTATATCTTGATGGGATGAGATATATTCTTGATTGTTATTTAAATTGTGAAAGTATGAATCTTGATGTTGATGAAAAAACTTGATGCATACTAACTATGTTTAGATCATAGGCCTTTGATTTAATAATCGTTGTATATGATGGATGTAATCTGGTTTAGCAATAAAATATTTTGGAATGATTATTGCTGTTATTTTCAGTTTAAATAATTAAGCAAGCTGGAATTTAGTCTTGCTAAAATTTCAAGCTGGATTATTGTTAATGATGCTGAGATTTGAATTTGCTATTGTGATTCGTAGTGATTATCGAACATGATCGTGCAACCTATCATTTTAACCAAAAAATATAGTCTGGAACCATATGACACTCTTGAAACCAAATTCGGCTTGTTCAAACCAGAATCAAGCTCAAAGAATAGGCTGAAGTTTTAAATTCCAGAAATAAAACCTAATTGCAGGAATTAAATTTTTATTTGCAGAATTAAAAATTAAAAATTTAAGGGGCAAAATAAAATAGCTAAGAGACAACAAAATATAAATTCATGAAGTAAAACCCTATGGGTAGATGATGTTGCAGGCCTAAGACGTCGGGAACGGGTATATGTTGATGAGACGATTTCAAGAAAGGATGTTCTTATGACACTATTTCTACACTTGACTTGGGTCATGCTTTGGCGTTGTTTCTCTCATGAATGGTGGAGAGGCTCGGATAGGAGCTGGACTGGTGGCCTAGGTCCGGAAGGTTGGATGAGCGAATCCCAACCTGTGATTTATTATTTTCGGTTGGATGGGCGGATCCCAACCGTTATTCAATTTCTTAGGTTGGATGGGTGAATCCCAACCTTAGTATTATTTCTAGTTGGATAGGCGAATCCTGGCCCGGTTGGATGGGCGAATCCCAACTGTTACACTCTTATTCACTATTGTGTGGTTTGGTTGCCTTAGGGCATGTGTAGGTTGAGTGGCCTTTAGTGTATTCACTATTATGTAAATGGGATGCCTTTGGGCATGTGTTGGCCAAGTGGCCTGATGGGTAGCCATACCACTAGACTTGCATTTCCTGCATGTGGCAGACGCATTCACTTTATTATGTGGTTGGTTTGTGGTGGGGGTTGATAGAGCCGCTCACTGAGTTCCTTTGGACTCACCCTTGTTTTATTTTTATTTTTACAAAGCCTGACCAGTGAGGTAGGGGCTGGAGCACTTGGCGCAGCTAGAGGGCAGAGGAGTACCATTGATCTCATAGCAGTCAGAGTTTAGGGGTCGTAGTCGAATCTTGTTAGTGGTAGATCATGCACTTGATGTATTTAGCTTATTTGGAGTTGTAGTCCTTTAGGACAGCCAGTTGTGTTCATTTGAGATTATGTTTTCTTTTTAAAAAAAAAACTATTAAACCTTAATTGTTTGTTTGGACGTTACCTTGTTGTTAGGCTTCTTTTTTTCCAAAAAAAAAATGAAAACTTTATTTCGATTTCTGAAATGGACATGTTATTTATATATATTTTTGATTTTTCGCTATGTTTCATTTTGAGTTGACATGTGCATTGGATAGGCTGTGGGGTATAGGCACGTATACCTTGGCTGGTCACGTAACCCTAGGATTAGGCGTGACAGAATCCTTGGCCACAACGCCACTACTTTAAACCTCAGAGCCCTTACAATGATCAAAACTCAGTTTCTCGCCAATCTGACTCGTCGGCCCAAGAGCCCTACTATCAACTACCAAGCAGGCAGGTAAATTTCGTATCTTTTTGGCGTAGACATGCAACCAAATTCTATACAAACCCGCGATGATCGAAAAGCTGACCAAGCTCGACAAAAGCACAGTAATGATAAATAAAAATCAAACTTTTAAAATCCCACAAAGGAAGTATTCTCACTTACAAACACATGAGGGGCACATTACAAATAGAAAAACAAACTACAAGAGCGCGCTTGCAACAATGAGCCAAGCTGCACTCAAGAAAACCATTGACTCGGGTATCCACTACTAGGATTTATCGCTATATGCAGACTTGGTCGCAAGACCTCCCATGACCCGAGAGTTGAGGGGCAAAGAGGGGGGAGATGAGAGCCCCGACTTTGCAAACCTAGAATCATGGACAAGATCCCTGCTAGCCAAGAGGACAACTAGCATATCCGTATAGCACCTCCCCCAGCGCGCAACGACAAAGACCACTTTGCCATAAGCCCGACACGTGGTAAGGACCTACAACAGGAACCCCACCTCCTTCCTTCCTTCTCGCTATGTTCTCTGCCATCACAACAGGAACATCAAGCTCTAGCATTGGCAGGAGTGTCAAATCGACCATTAGCCCATACCCATAAATGATAACCTTGCAGACTCGAAAGACTATCTCTGCCATCACAGAAATGCCCGTAGGCGTAGACACCACAAGGGGAAATTCAACCACAAAAGATATCCCTGACAACTTAGCAGCAAACAAGGCAGACACAAAAGAGTCTGTAGCACCCAGATTAAATAAGACATAAGCAATGACAGACCCAATAATAATAATAATACCTGACACCACTGCCCTGGACGCCTCAGCGCCCTCTTGGTTCATAGTAAACACCCGTGCAATATGTCTCTCTGAACCACCAGCTCACTAGCATCCTTCCTGAGTCTGACCCCTCTGTGCTATAGAACCCACTTACATCGGTGCCTTTCCTCTGGTCTGATCAGGTTGCTGACTGCCCTTATTAGAAAAATCCTTTCTGAAGTGCCCAGACTGCTCACAGCTGGCTTGGAGAGAGGGAGAGAGAGGAAGAAGAGGGCGGCTCGACTGGCTCCTCTTGGCTTGGCTCCAAGGGGATAGAAGAGAGGAAGAGGGGAGGAAGAGGAGGGTGGCTCGACTAGCTTGGCTTCACAAGCAGCAGCTCCAAGGGGAAGAGGGGAGTCGGCTGCTGGCTTGGCGGTTGGCGGCTAGCCCTCCTCTCTCAAAATATGGGGAGGGGTTTTTATATCTCTTCCTCAATCCTAACCCTTCTAACTTAAGCTCAAACCTGCATCCACTTAGGCCAAGTCCAACCCACTAACTCGATAGACTTAATTAAATTAATTAGGCTTGATTAAATACAAAATTAAATGATAAGCATTTTAACTAATTCACCCATATGAGCATAACTAATAATTATACACACACCACAACAATTAAAATAATTTCAACCACTCAAGCCTAATTCCACAAATTCAAAAATTTATATCCTACTTACCCGAGCTCGCAAGCTCGCTCCGGACCATGAGACGACTCGGCTTGACCACGAACTAGTTCGATAGGCTTGCAAACACACACAAAACGAAAATAATGAATTAAATATCTAGGATATTACAGAGATCCTTGATGGCCACATAATTCACATGCGCCTGAACCCATAGTCGTACACCGGCCCATGTCTCATTATATAACATCATATCCATTCTCAAATATATAAACAAGCAGTAAATAGTTTTCCACGAACATCGAATTAATCCTAATCATGCGTTATGCCTAATATAAACAATTTAAATGTCTCACATAGCGATGTAATAAATAACAGTAAAATACTAAGATAAATGTCATAGCTTCCTACATGCAATCATTCTCCTATCGTCATAACCACCTCTCCAAAGGGCCGACCGCAAGGCCTTAGGAATTTCCTCAAAGAAAACCCACCCCTTACTCAATTTCATCTCCTATAGTTTGGTTTCCTTGCAATGTCAAGTTAGGGAAGGGCGTGCTCTAGGTGTACCTAGGTTCATAAATTCTCCATTTCATGTTCCTACACCTCGCCACACCCAACCGAGTTCAAATAAACCTTGAGGACAGAAGGAATCATCTAAAAGTAATATATTTCCTATAAGAACAACATGTTTGCATGTAAAAATATCTAAAGTGATGTGTTTTCTAATAGGGCACTAGGGTAGCATGTAAAAATATCTAAAGTGATGTGTTTTCTGTGCGGACAACATGTTTATACATCTAAAATGATGTGTTTGTTATATGAACAGTGTGTATGTACCTCATGAGCTTATGTTTTCTAAGGAAAATAAGAACAATTTACAATAAAACAGTAAAAAAATAAGACGGGGAGATGGTCCATTGCCAGTAGAGAAACAAGGGATGCAATTGGATGTCAAATAAATTACCAACAAGAAAGTCCTAGCATTAGATAATGCCAAAAGAAATAGGGAAACATATAAAAGCTATTTGCACAAAATGAATGGTACGAATTGGGTTATATTCTTGCTGGAGGTAGTACGAATTTTAACTGGTGTGTCCAATCCAAATAGGAAACTATTTTCAGTAGAGGTTGCATCTCATTCATCAAGCAAACAAAGTCAACATACTTTGCAAAAGGTAAAGTGGACTTTGTCAAAAACATGACAATATGTATCATCCAATAACGTGCAAGGGAATATAAAATGCCAAGAGTGCGCACACCCCAAATCTGATCATCGCCCATGCGGCAACACCAAAAGAAATCCAACAACATGTTAATTATGCAATGACAATGTACGATTCATGATTAATCAACACCGAAGAGAAACCATCCTCAAAATCCTTGAAAAGAAGCCCCAAGAGGGGAGGGGCGGCTTGGGTAGAAAATAGGAGAGAATGCTCAAAACCACTCATAGATTGAAGGAAATAGAAGGGAAGAACAGTGATTGGAATCCCCCGACGATAATCTCTGACGAGCTCCACAAATACGGCCACCGTCGCCGCTGCCTTCATGAGTGCTGTGCGGCGCCCCCAGCCTTACAGCCCAATTTATAAGTTGGGATTTAATTTAAGCCCAAATTATGGTTTTACCCTTTACTTATAATCTGACTAACTAAACTCGTTAAAAATCTATTTTAAATCCAATTCGAGTTCCGATCAAACCGTTGAACTCATCTCGGGGTCTACTTTCACCATGACCAGACAAACTATAGAAATAACATAAATAAAATTTCTTTTTCTTTTTTTTTCTAAGTTAACGACTTACCAAATTTCATCTTGGAAACTCTGCAAATTCGCTTTTCTACTAAAAACCAAAATAAAT
Organism: Canna indica; assembly: GCA_034359265.1. Classification (NCBI taxonomy): domain Eukaryota; kingdom Viridiplantae; phylum Streptophyta; class Magnoliopsida; order Zingiberales; family Cannaceae; genus Canna; species Canna indica. Next base: position 9,111,932 of record CP136894.1, on the reverse strand, counting down.
TTAATCAAATTTTTGGTTATAACATTGCACCATATTATTTGGTTGCCCGTAACTAGAGTTGCAACTTCTATTTGCAAGGGTTTGGTTGGCTGCAACTAAAAGTTGCAATTATACTTACAACTAGCATATGCATATCTAGGTCTAATAATTTTGGTTCAGCCTGATAGCCTGACACAATAAAATTATGCTCGAACCACCCGTTATCGTGCCTCAAGCTATTATCGGTCCAGCCGAATAAGGCCCGAACAAATATCGGGTCAGGCCGGGCCAACACTGTGTAGGCTCAGCCTGACCCGATAGCCTGATAATAATTTTACTCATTATCATACTAACGGGCCCGATAGCCCGGTTCCAATGGCTCGATTTGGGCCTAATAGCCTGATTTTGATTTTTTTTTTGTTATCGTGCTAACGGGCCAGGCTGGCCTATTTACTATTCGGGTCGTGCCAGGTCGGGCATGAGTTTTGTTCGGGCCGGGCCAAGTCGACCTGATATCATTGACCTAGCACGAATTGTCGAGTTCAATAGGAGTTCAACATAATTTAGAAGGAAACAACAAGCAAATAGAGGAAAATTGGTAAATGTCATTTTTCCCAACAATAATTAATCTATTTTATATTATTTAATTATTTATCATGTCACACCCCAATTTCACACTAGTTTGACCGGCCAAGATATACAAGTATACCCCAAAGCTTAACTCAACCGCAAACCACAGAGTCAAACCAAACTTTTATTTCAAACTCCCCAACTAACAAAATGTTATAAACTAAACAATTCCATCCTTTGTTAAAGAAAGCGCGGAAACATGAATGTCCAACCGAAACAAACTTTAAAGAGTGTTTGAAACAATAAATGAAATAAAGAATAATAAGTCTCGATACGGGTCTCTCTTTAAACCTGACCACTATCCTAACTCTAACTTCGACTTGTCACGAGGTCTGCCTTGGACCTGCTGCTCCCAACTGTGCTACTCAGACACTCCAGTGTTACTACTTAAAAATTAATATTATTTTGATGAAAAATATTTAAATTTAAAATTATGAATTTTTTTTGATGAAAAATATTTTTTAACCACAATAAATCTTTTATATTTTAAAAAAACATTTCATTAATTAATTTTTTTAATTATAAAGCTATTATGGACTTTGGGCAAAAGTCTTTAACTTACTAGAGACTTGTGTCCAAAGCCTACAAAACTAATTTTTAATTAAAAATAGTTAAATATTTTTTGTCCAAAATATTTTGATAGACTCTAGCAAATCTTTTATATCACATATATATTTTTTGTGAATAATATTTTTTATAATTATAAAATTATTATAACTCATTAGAGACTTTTGTGCAAAATCTATAATAGTTTCATAATTTTTAAAAAACAATATTTGAACTCATGAAATAATTTTTTAGTGATACAAAAGAGGTACTATGATCCAAAAAAATATTTTACATCAAAATATTTCATAATTTTTAATTTATTTAAATCTATAGACTTTGTGCAAAAATCTTTAATACATTAGAGAGTTTGAAAATATATTTTTATACTCTAATATCTCATTTTTATCATAAAAATATTATTTTTTGGAAGACAAATAAATATTCTATACTAACACATATGATACCTACACAATGAGTCAAATACAAGACAAAAAATCTACATCTTAATAGTTCACATTGTAGCCAGTAATTTTCACAGGGATAATATAATCCGACTCGTCGACCATCTTCATATTATACTAACAAGTCGAGAGCCCGCGCGTTGCGCAAATATATATAAATATAAATTTATTTTGCTAACTATGAAGAATCAAATAAATTTATATAGTATAAATTTATTAATTTTGTAATATTGTATATAATATTTTATTTGAATAGATATACTCGTGCGTCGCACAATTATATATGTATATAATTAAATTATAAAATTGTAATAAAAAATATATTAAATTTTATTTTATTTTTCAACAATAATATTCATATCTAAATAATTAAGAGTAATAATAAATATCACATATATGAAAATTTATAAGTGTAGATAAAATAGTAAATATTAGTTTAATATAATTTATATAATTGTAAAAGTAAAAATATATACAAATATCTTTTAAAATATGATTTTTTTTTATTTCTTAAATTCACCCAATACATTAATATATTCGTAAAAAATAAAAATAAACTAAAACTCTCTGTAATTAACTTTTTATGTTTAAATATTTCATTCTAATATATATACTCATGTGTTGCACAATTATATATGTATAGTTAATTTGTAAAATTATTATAAAAATTATTTTTATTTAAATTATACTTTTCAATAACAATATTCTTGCTTAAATAATTAAGAGTAATAATAAATCTCACGTCTAAAAATATATATAAGTGTATACAAATATCTTTTAAATATGATTTTTTTTATTTATTGCAAAAATTCACCAAACAAATTAATATATTCAGAAGATGTAAAAATAAACTAAAACTCATTGTGATTAACTTTTTTGTTTATATATCAATATTCTAATATTGGTAATTTAATTATTTTTATTCATTTTTTTTCAATTTCACATATTCGTCTTTAATAATTAAACCATTCATTTATTAATTAATAACAATTTGATTGATATTTTTATTTGATATTATTTAATAGTATTAAATAATAAAATTAAAATCTATGGCCAAATATATAATTAAAAATAACAAAATAATAAAACTATTTTTAGAAAATCTAAAAAAAATATAGATCCAAATATATAGTAAATAATTAACATTAAAAATTTAAAATAGTATATTCTAAAAATTCAATTGTAAACATTTATTTTACTACTTAATTTAAACTAATTTTTTGTTATAAATTTTAAATCCTATATAAAAGTAGATGTAAACTATACAAATAAAGTGGAATAAGTGTAGATAACTAAATTAAAAATAAGATATTTTAAAATATATAATTTTTCTGTAAAATTAAAAAAAATATAAAAAACAAATTTTTTTACATTAGAATATATTTTCAACAATAATTTAGTAAATACATAACTATTAACAACAAATAAATAAAAGAAATATATAAAAATAGTGTAAAATTATAATCGTAAATGAATAAAATGTTAATAAGATGTAAATATAGAATCAATGTTAGTATCATTTAGAGAGAAAAAATTTAGTTCAATACGTAATAATGCTTCTATACAATTATACAAAGTTGCTCAAAATATATTTATTTTTTAGTTAGTAATTTTTTAATAAAACTTCTTATGGCAATGATATTTTACATGAATATATATATATATATATTAAACAACAAAAATATATAAGAAAATAAAAATGAAAAATAGTAACATTTTTACGGATAAAAATCAAATATTATATATATAATATAATAAATTGAAACAAATTAGAAGAAAAAAAAATTAAAATGTCAAATATTATATATATAATATAACAAATTGAAATAAATTAGAAACTAAAAAAATTAAATTATTTTAAACTAAAATTTTTAGGTAAAAATAGATTAAAATCTAGATCGATGATAAAGAAAATATCTTCGTCAACACAAAGCTAATATTAAAAAAACAATGTTTTACATTTACAAACTAAAAAAATTAATTTTTTGAACTAAATAAATTTTAGGTGAAAATAGATTAAAACCTCGATTAGTAATAAAAGAAACATCTTCATCAATACAAAGCTAATATAAAAAATAATTTTTTATATTTAAAAATATTTTCAACAATAATTTAGCAAATATATAATTATTTGCACAAATAGATAATAGGTCTAAAAATAAATAAAGAAAATTATATTAAAATAGTGTAATATTATAATCATAAAAGAATAAAATATTCAGATATTTCGACAACAAAAATATATAAGAAAAGAAAAATTACGATGTTATATCCGTAAATTTTATAAAATTTAATTTAGTTATTTTCAGCCGGACGATGTGGATGCGCATCGAAGCGGGTCGGAAGAAGTGTCGGAAATGTGAATTAAGGTGAGGCCTTTGCGCGTGTTTAGTGATTTGTTTTATTTATTTTTATTTTAGGTTTCGAATTAATTGTCGAGTCGAGTCCGACGATTCGATCGGAATCTAATTTGGGCAAGTGTGGGTTGAGTTGGGTAGAAGCCGCAGTTGGGTTAAGTGAGGGGTAGAATCGTAAAAATAAAATAAATTAAAATAAGATTATATATATATATATAGGTGTAAGAAAAAAAAAAGAAGGGGTTTAATTGGGTGTGCGGTTGCTACAGCCGCACACACCCGAAGTTAAAAAAAGAAGAAAAAAGAGGCGAACAGAGAGGCGGCGACAGAGGGCGACGGAGGAGGTTTTGGAAGGAGGGATTGCCGCCGGGGGTGTTGCCGTCGCCGGTGATCGTCGACTCAAGGACTTTAGGAAGCATCTTCCCCTTCGATTTCCCTACCGGTGAGTGGCCAAACCCTTGCCCAAAAAAAAAAAAAAAAAACCATAGATTCTTCCCTCTCAATGCCGCCCCATATCTTGATGATGGTAATCCATTCTTCAATGGAATTTGATGATGGAATCTTAGGTTAATTCTTGTGTTAAACTTGGGGTTAATGTATACACTATTGAGCATTAGAAGGTTAATTTCGTTGTGGTGGCCGAGTGCTGCAATTTAGTTTATTCTAATTGGATTTATTATGCTTGAATTGTTTCCTTGGTTGTGTGGATAGTGTTCTTGGTGAAATGATTTTAATTTTAGTAGTATGTGATGTGTGGATGTATTAATATTGGAAAACCTAAGAAATTTGAAGTGTTACATGTCACCTGCGTCTCTCATTGTGGCTGCGATAGGTAGCTTGGTGGTAATAAGGGGAGGTGGAAGTAGAGAAGCCTTAGTTTGCTTAGGTTGTAATACTAATCTATGTTGATTTCCTCTTGTAGCCGAATGATGTAGTTAGGCATTTATTTATGCTTGATTTCTTCTTGTGGCTGCACAGTACAGGTAAATGGCAAGTGAATGGTGAAATCAGTAAGATGTTGGTTTACTAGGTTGTAACAGTAGGGAATTAGAATTTATTGGGTGAAGGAAAGAAGAAAGGGTAAGTGGCAGCCATAGTATAACATCTACTATTGTTTTCATGTTATCTTTAGGATTAGCATAATTCATTCATGTTATCTTTTGGACTAGTATACTCCATTTATGTTATCTTTTGGATTGACATCTACGGTTAGTGTAATGCTATACAATAGTGTGTTTGTATTGGCAAGAAGAACATTTAAACTATGCCTTAAGCTCTAGTGTACCTTTACAGTATAGTAAATAAGTATTTTATTGTATTTTTAGAAAAGTTACCTAGAGACTCAATGACTTAAAATACTATGTGATTACTTAAGAAAAAAAAAAAGGGGGGGGGGGGGGGGGGTTGTATCATGGGTGTTATCTATAATTTTCTGATATTTCATTCAGTTCGGAAATCTTTAAACTACGCTATTGTAGGAAACATGTACTTGGAACCATATGGTGTATAAATGCTGGTTTACCTTAAGTGCTTATGGTGTTGATGCATTTATTTATTTATTTATTTTATTGCACATGTTTGTGTATGTGAATGAGATGGGGGGTCAGTTGGGCTGATCAGCAGAGGAAGGGTGGACCGGGAAGCTCGTCAGCGAGCCACACTGACGACCGACCCAGAGTGGCTCTGGTTGGAGGGTTTTCCCAACCAATTGGGGTTACCGACGCTAGAGGGCCTACCTAGCTCGGGAAGCTCACTAGACATGTTCTAGTGACCGACTCGTATTAATTGAGTTATGTTTTGGATTTATATAAATAAAATATTCAATTATGCGTTAAGAACTTATTCATTATATTATTATATAACTGTCAACTGTGGACAGTGGTGGGCTCAGGACCGAGCCACTCACTAAGTCCAATATGGACTTACCTTCTCTTTTTGTTTGTTGTCTTTTGTAGCACCAGGTCAGAACCAGTAGTAGCACTGGAATGCCAAAGTAGCGCAGCTGGGAGCGACAGGTTCAGGGCCGAACTCGTGACAAGTCGAAATTAGAGTTAGGGTAGTGGTCAGGTTTAATGAGAGTACTGTATCGAGATTCATGGATTCTTTATTTCGTTTATTGTTTCAAACATTGTGTAAAGTTTGTTTTGGTTGAACATTCATGTTTCCGCGATGTCTTTAACAAGTGATAAATTTGTTTTGTTTTATGACCTTTGTTAGTGGTTGGAAATTTGAAATATAAGTTTGTTGTTAATGTGGTCTGTGGTTAGTGGTTTTGTTTTTTTTGTGGTTGTGATTCGAGTTAGGCTTCGGGGTATGCTTGCAGACCCTGGCCGGTCACACCATTGTGGTATTGGGGTGTGACAAAGTGGTATCAGAGCGAGGTTTAGGTCTTGACTTCGACAATAGGACATTGATACTATATGGACATTGCTAGCATGTTGGTATACAATGTGTCCTAGTCACGAGAACGGGCGACTGAGCTTGCGCACCATCGGCGGTATGTATGGTTATTTAATAATTGTAATTTAAAATGCTTAAAGTGATTATTGCATGTTTTCTTGGTAGTCATATGACAATGCCATGTGAGTGGATTCTCCACTCATTCTTCCATGGATTAGCTTTTACATTGTCATGATTAATGTTGAATAAGCTTGCATGAATCTGAAATTTTTCCTCTCCTTGTGGCTTATTTACTTGTTATTAACGATATGGATGTGTTAGGAAGGGGAGAAGAAGGTTCTGAGGAAGGATTGGTTGTGGTAGCCCTTGGGAAGGGTTGCCCTTAAATTTTTGGGTGGACGGCTGTTGGAGAAAGAGGGGTTGCTGCACTTGAAATGTTTTCCCCATGGTTGTAGATTGATTTTTCCCCTTTATTGGATATTCTGGAAGAGGAATTGTGTTTGATTCATAAGGTTTAGTTTAGGGCAGTCCTATACCCTTAAGGGCCCAAACCTTATTGTAAGATATATATATATATATAATCGAATGTTGGGTGTTTTAATGTACCGATTGCATGTGTCGCTTAGTTGGTGTTTGTTTAAGGAAGATGGGGAAATTCTTGAGGGTTGGGCATGTGAGTGATCTGCTTATGATTTTAAACCTTGGATTTATTTATTTATTAATTTCAAATTGTGGATTTCAAAAACAGAGTGAATATTGCTTATGATAAGAATTCAAAAAAAAAAAAAAAAAACATTGTCATTGAGCTACAGTTTCTGAAAGATTTTCCGTTCATGTTTTTTTATATTTAATTATCAAATCCATGTCTACAATTTGAAACTTCCTTGATCAAAAGGTCTATGAGAAACAATTTAGCTGACTTCAGAATAATTAGGGGAAGGTAGATTTCATATCATGACAGTTTCAGACTACAATAATATTCTCTGCAATTAATTTCAATATGGCATGCGAGAATGTCACAAGAGTATTATAGTACACTGATAGCATTCATTATAGGAAGCCTGAAATTTTTATTAGTCTAATTGCTTTGGTTTTTGGTGAGCTAGTTTATATTTCATAACCTACCATCGTGTATAGTGGAGGTGCAAATAGGAGTTATAACCTTGGTTCTTAAGTTTAAAGTAATAGTTATTGTTCATACATCTTGGATGGTGCAAGAGGAGATTGATTTCTCATTAGGTCATAATTGTTGAGCACATGTATTCTCAAGTCCTAGTCCCAATCAAACTTATTTTTGGTGAAACAAATTAATTAATCATAGGTCTATATTATCTGCTTATTTGCATCTAAAGTATAGAAATATGCTTTTGGTCTGATTGTGGTATTAAATAAGTGGTAATTGTGATTCTAAGTTACACCATGTTGATACAAGCCAATGAGCTTTGCTTTTCAAATGTTGCGTTTTAGTCATTATAGATGCAAACATATGTGAATTGACAGAAAATATTCATGTGATAGTTACCTTAAGTCATTGTGTTTGTTATTGTCATTGATGATGATGACAACGATTATGATGATACTATTTATATTATGTTAAGGCTAGATAGATGATTTGCTGATGGTCGTGTCATAGATTTCTCAACTATGATAAATGATCATATCACTCGAGATTCTTTGTTATTCTACTTCTACAGCATGCAGGTTGTGAACTTGTGATGCTGATATTTTAGTCCCCAATGTTGTGTTGGAGTTGTGTGAGAAATAGTGATTCAATTATGTCTCCAAGTAGAACGCCTGATGGAGATATGGAAACTCCAGGTAGCACAACTACTAGACGTGAGACATCTGGTTGTGTTTGGGGCATTGGTCCAAAAATTTAAGCGCCTCTCCCCAGGAAAAAGGGTAATTTGGTGGCTGAACTAGATGAAGTACTTCACCCTAACCTCACCTTTTTGTTAATCCTAGCTGGCCAATGACTAGATCAAAGTTAAGGACATGCAAAATTTGGACTGACCTAACTAGAACAATGATTCTAGGTGTTTAAGACAACCACCTCATTATATGATAAGGAAGATATCTCATCAACAGTTTGATCCTGGACCGTATGGGAATATGAACCAAGATGACATACAGGACCAAAGTGGGATGCTGAGCCCATCTGGGATCTTGAAAATCCTATTGAATTGCATGGGCCAAGCAACGACATTGAACTAGGATCAAAGCAGGATCATATTTCAAGTTGGGGGGATAAGTGGGTTGTCATACAGGGCAAGTTTCTTAATGTGTTAGTGTGCAACCATTCATGCAAAACTATCCAGAGATTGAGTTCTCAGGTGGTGGCTCCAAATGCTATACGTGATGATAAAAGTCTAAATTTGTTGTTAGTTGATGGAAGCGAAAGAGTGTGGTTGTTATTATTTCTTATTGCTTTGAGTTTGATAGGCATATTTATATCTCTGCCTTACGTGGACTATGTCGTCAATGCATGCAAGCCTATTGAGTTTTTCTCTCTGATTCTGTTTTTTTGTTTCAGAGTGACTTAAATTATATTTTTAACACTTAAAACTGAGTTTGGGATGGCTTGGGATAGTAGAGTACATAGTCGATAGTTTAATTAGGATTGTGGAAGGGTCCGAGGGTTGGGGGTACCCATGTGTGCACTCGAGGTCATTTAGTATTGTTAATATGTGTTAGCTTTATAGCGATAAATAAATGTATGGTTGACTTTCATGGCATGACCTATAGGGATGATGTGTTCATTCTCTTGACATATATGTTTCTATTTTAACTTTGATTCTCTTTTTATCTATAGTATGCTTGGTTTAATTAATGCATAAATATGTGAAATTGTTCACCTTCATTAGCTATATTTAAACCTATAGATAGCTACTGCAGTAGCATGTTTCCTTTTATTAGAAACATTGATTAAATTCCTAAGCTTCATGTACTTAGATTAGCATATGAAGTATTGATTAGTACGTAGTTACTCAATTGACTATGGTCTTGTCTCAATCTACATATGAAGAGTACCATATGTATGTAGGATTAGTTTGTTAAAGTGGAGATGATTCTGTAATTAATTCCTAATTAAGTTATAGGTGTACTTACAAAAGTGTACATTGAGTTAAATGATAACTGTTGGTATATTCTCAGCAGTTGGGTTGCAAATGAAGGAAAGAATGCTGATCTTCCTAATTGATGCATGATTAAACATTCAAAAAAAAAAAAAAAAAAAAAACTTATGTTTTTAGCCATGATTTATTGATTAAGTTAAAGAAAGAAAAAAAAGGAAAGAGTTTTCTTTGTTACGTGGACCTTTGATTGATGAGATATTGAATAAGATGATCAATGATATGACTGATACACATTTATATACTATATATAAGCTTGAGGTTATAACTTGTAAATGGTTAAAATTACATTTAAAGTGTATGATAGTTCATGAATGGGTTTGGTGGTACTACTGTTTGAATGTTCTGAGTGAAGAATGAGAAGTATTTGTGTCATATCATATATGAGGTAACTAAGCTGTATATATATATCATAGTACTGGATTCTGATGGATTTGGTGGTAACGCTGAAGGTATATATTTAGGAATAGGAGGGAGTGCAATTAGTGCTCCAAGTTAGCATGTTTTCTTTACTATCAGTGAGAGTGTAAAAGGAGGATTGAAATCTAGAAATTTAATAGTGTAATATATACATTTTTGAGCCGTGAGATAGTGGAGGGCAGGCGTGTACATTTAATCCGTTGCGATTATGCTTGGTAGGCCTGTGGTTATATTGTACAAGAACCAAGGGTGAAATGGGGACAAGGAGGATGTCCAAGGGATTTAGAAATAGAATCGTGGTGTCAAGTGAGACAGAGATTAGGTGTCGCGCAAAATGTGTAGCTAATTCTTGTTCGAGTTCGATGGTATGATGAATTTATAGCTTATCCTAAAATTCGAGGACGAATTTTCTTTAAGGGGGGAAGATTGTTATATCCGTAAATTTTATATAATTTAATTTAGTTATTTTCAGCCGGACGATGTGGATGCGCATCGAAGCGGGTCGGAAGAAGTGTCGGAAATGTGAATTAAGGTGAGGCCTTTGCGCGTGTTTAGTGATTTGTTTTATTTATTTTTATTTTAGGTTTCGAATTAATTGTCGAGTCGAGTCCGACGATTCGATCGGAATCTAATTTGGGCAAGTGTGGGTTGAGTTGGGTAGAAGCCGCAGTTGGGTTAAGTGAGGGGTAGAATCGTAAAAATAAAATAAATTAAAATAAGATTATATATATATATATATAGGTGTAAGAAAAAAAAAAGAAAAAAAAAAAAGAAAAAAAGAAGAAAAAAGAAGAAGGGGTTTAATTGGGTGTGCGGTTGCTACAACCGCACACACCCGAAGTTAAAAAAAAAAAAAAAGAGAGGCGAACAGAGAGGCGGCGACAGAGGGCGACGGAGGAGGTTTTGGAAGGAGGGATTGCCGCCGGGGGTGTTGCCGTCGCCGGTGATCGTCGACTCAAGGACTTTAGGAAGCATCTTCCCCTTCGATTTCCCTACCGGTGAGTGGCCAAACCCTTGCCCAAAAAAAAAAAAAAAAAACCATAGATTCTTCCCTCTCAATGCCACCCCATATCTTGATGATGGTAATCCATTCTTCAATGGAATTTGATGATGGAATCTTAGGTTAATTCTTGTGTTAAACTTGGGGTTAATGTATACACTATTGAGCATTAGAAGGTTAATTTCGTTGTGGTGGCCGAGTGCTGCAATTTAGTTTATTCTAATTGGATTTATTATGCTTGAATTGTTTCCTTGGTTGTGTGGATAGTGTTCTTGGTGAAATGATTTTAATTTTAGTAGTATGTGATGTGTGGATGTATTAATATTGGAAAACCTAAGAAATTTGAAGTGTTACATGTCACCTGCGTCTCTCCTTGTGGCTGCGATAGGTAGCTTGGTGGTAATATGGGGAGGTGGAAGTAGAGAAGCCTTAGTTTGCTTAGGTTGTAATACTAATCTATGTTGATTTCCTCTTGTAGCCGAATGATGTAGTTAGGCATTTATTTATGCTTGATTTCTTCTTGTGGCTGCACAGTACAGGTAAATGGCAAGTGAATGGTGAAATCAGTAAGATGTTGGTTAACTAGGTTGTAACAGTAGGGAATTAGAATTTATTGGGTGAAGGAAAGAAGAAAGGGTAAGTGGCAGCCATAGTATAACATCTACTATTGTTTTCATGTTATCTTTAGGATTAGCATAATTCATTCATGTTATCTTTTGGACTAGTATACTCCATTTATGTTATCTTTTGGATTGACATCTACGGTTAGTGTAATGCTATACAATAGTGTGTTTGTATTGGCAAGAAGAACATTTAAACTATGCCTTAAGCTCTAGTGTACCTTTACAGTATAGTAAATAAGTATTTTATTGTATTTTTAGAAAAGTTACCTAGAGACTCAATGACTTAAAATACTATGTGATTACTTAAGAAAAAAAAAAGGGGGGGGGGGGGGTTGTATCATGGGTGTTATCTATAATTTTCAGATATTTCATTCAGTTCGGAAATCTTTAAACTACGCTATTGTAGGAAACATGTACTTGGAACCATATGGTGTATAAATGCTGGTTTACCTTAAGTGCTTATGGTGTTGATGCATTTATTTATTTATTTATTTTATTGCACATGTTTGTGTATGTGAATGAGATGGGGGTTCAGTTGGGCTGATCAGCAGAGGAAGGGTGGACCAGGAAGCTCGTCAGCGAGCCACACTGACGACCGACCCGGAGTGGCTCTGGTTGGAGGGTTTTCCCAACCAATTGGGGTTACCGACGCTAGAGGGCCTACCTAGCTCGGGAACCATGGGCGGGAAGCTCACTAGACATGTTCTAGTGACCGACTCGTATTAATTGAGTTATGTTTTGGATTTATATAAATAAAATATTCAATTATGCGTTAAGAACTTATTCATTATATTATTATATAACTGTCAACTGTGGACAGTGGTGGGCTCAGGACCGAGCCACTCACTAAGTCCAATATGGACTTACCTTCTCTTTTTGTTTGTTGTCTTTTGTAGCACCAGGTCAGAACCAGTAGTAGCACTGGAATGCCAAAGTAGCGCAGCTGGGAGCGACAGGTTCAGGGCCGAACTCGTGACAAGTCGAAATTAGAGTTAGGGTAGTGGTCAGGTTTAATGAGAGTACTGTATCGAGATTCATGGATTCTTTATTTCGTTTATTGTTTCAAACATTGTGTAAAGTTTGTTTTGGTTGAACATTCATGTTTCCGCGATGTCTTTAACAAGTGATAAATTTGTTTTGTTTTATGACCTTTGTTAGTGGTTGGAAATTTGAAATATAAGTTTGTTGTTAATGTGGTCTGTGGTTAGTGGTTTTGTTTTTTTTGTGGTTGTGATTCGAGTTAGGCTTCGGGGTATGCTTGCAGACCCTGGCCGGTCACACCATTGTGGTATTGGGGTGTGACAAAGTGGTATCAGAGCGAGGTTTAGGTCTTGACTTCGACAATAGGACATTGATACTATATGGACATTGCTAGCATGTTGGTATACAATGTGTCCTAGTCACGAGAACGGGCGACTGAGCTTGCGCACCATCGGCGGTATGTATGGTTATTTAATAATTGTAATTTAAAATGCTTAAAGTGATTATTGCATGTTTTCTTGGTAGTCATATGACAATGTCATGTGAGTGGATTCTCCACTCATTCTTCCATGGATTAGCTTTTACATTGTCATGATTAATGTTGAATAAGCTTGCATGAATCTGAAATTTTTCCTCTCCTTGTGGCTTATTTACTTGTTGTTAACGATATGGATGTGTGTTAGGAAGGGGAGAAGAAGGTTCTGAGGAAGGATTGGTTGTGGTAGCCCTTGGGAAGGGTTGCCCTTAAATTTTTGGATAAAAATTAAATATTTGTGGATAAAAATTAAATATTATATATAATATAACAAATTGAAATAAATGAGAAACCTATACTAACACATATGATACCTACACAATGAGTCAAATACAAGACAAAAAATCTACATCTAAATAGTTCACATTGTAGCCAGTAATTTTCACAGGGATAATATAATCCGACTCGTCGACCATCTTCATATTATACTAACTAGTCGAGAGCCCGCGCGTTGCGCAAATATATATAAATATAAATTTATTTCGATAACCATGAATAATCAAATAAATTTATATAGTATAAATTTATTAATTTTGTAATATTGTATATAATATTTTATTTGAATAGATATACTCGTGCGTCGCACAATTATATATGTATATAATTAAATTATAAAATTGTTATATAAAATATTTTAAATTAAATTTTATTTTTCAATAATAATATTCATATCTAAATAATTAAGAGTAATAATAAATATCACATATTTGAAAATTTATAAGTGTAGATAAAATAGTAAATATTAGTTTAATATAATCTATATAATTGTAAAAGTAGAAATATATACAAATATCTTTTAAAACATAATTTTTTTATTTCTTAAATTCACCCAATACATTAATATATTCATAAAATATAAAAAATAAACTAAACTCACTGTAATTAACTTTTTATGTTTAAATATTTCATTTGAATATATATACCCATGTGTTGCACAATTATATATGTATATAATTAATTTGTAAAATTATTATAAAAATTATTTCAAATTAAATTATACTTTTCAATAACAATATTCATGCTTAAATAATTAATAGTAATAATAAATCTCACGTATAAAAATATATATAAGTTTATACAAATATCTTTTAAATATGATTTTTTTTATTTATTGCAAAAATTCACCAAACAAATTAATATATTCATAAGATGTAAAAATAAACTAAAACTCATTGTGATTAACTTTTATGTTTATATATCGTTATTCTAATATTGGTAATTTAATTATTTTTATTCATTTTTTTTTCAATTTCGCATATTCGTCTTTAATAATTAAACCATTCATTTATTAATTAATAACAATTTGATTGATATTTTTATTTGGATATTATTTAATAGTAGTAAATAATAAAATTAAAATCTATAGCCAAATATATAACTAAAAATAATAAAATAATAAAACTATTTTTAGAAAATCTGAAAAATATAAAAAAAATAAAGATCCAAATATATAGTAAATAATTAACATTAAAAATTTAAAATAGTATATTCTAAAAATTCAATTGTAAACATTTATTTCACTAAATTTAAACTAATTTTTTGTTATAATTTTTAAATCCTATATAAAAGTAGAAGTAAACTATACAAATAAAATGAAATAAGTGTAGATAACTAAATTAAAAATAAGATACTTTAAAATATATAACTTTTCTGTAAAATTAAAAAATATATATATAAAAAACAATTTTTTCTACATTAGAAAATATTTTGAACAATAATTTAGTAAATATCTAATTATTAACAACAAATACATAAAAGAAATATTTAAAAATAGTGTAAAATTATAATCGTAAATGAATAAAATGTTAATGAGATGTAAATATAGAATCAATGTTAGTATCATTTAGAGAAAAAAAATTTAGTTCAATACATAATAATGATTCTATATAATTATAATTTAGTTCAAAATATATTTATTTTTTAGATAGTAATTTTTTAATAAAACTTCTTATGGCAATGATATTTTACATGAATATATATATATATATATATATATTCAACAACAAAAATATATAAAAAATAAAAATTAAAAATAGTAACATTTTTATGGATAAATGATTTCAATTCGGTTAACCAATAAATCAATTAGATTTTTTGCATAAAAGAGAGAAAAGAAAACATAGATATGAAGCATAGACATGAAACATAAATCATTTTTATAATTTTTTATAATTTTTAGACTTTTTAGATTTTTATAAATCATTTTGGTAAATTTTTTAATTTTTTATAATATATATATATATTAAAAATTAATAAATTATATTTAACCAGTGTAATATCCTAGATATTTAATTTATTATTTTTTTCTATTGCGTGTGTTTGCCAGCCTAGCAGACTAGTTGACTCATGGTCCGGAGCGAGCCTGCGAGCTCGGGTAAGTAGAATATAAATTTATGAATTTATAAAATTAGGCTTGAGTGATTGGAATTATTTTTAATTATTGTGATGTTTGAATTATTATGAATTATGCCTATGTGGGTGCATTTAATTAGATGCTTATGATTTAATTATGTGTTTAATCAAGTCTAAATTAATTTAATTAAGTTTATCGGGTTAATGGATTGGACTCGGATTAAGTGGATGCGAGTTGGGCTTCAATTAGAAGGGTTAGGGTTGAGGAGGAATTATAAAACCCTCTCTCTTAGGTTGTGGCTCCAATTTTTGGAGCCACACAATTGTGAGAGGAGGAACCAGCCGACAGCCCAAGCCGCCAACCGCCCCCTCCTCTTCTTCCCTTGGAGCCACTGCCACCTGGGGCCAAGCTGCTAGAACCTCTCCTCCTTCCCTCTCTCTTCCTTCCCTTGGAGCCAAGCCAAGAGGAGCAGTCGAGCCGCCCTCTTCTTTCTCTCTCTCCCTCTCTCCAAGCTGGCAGCTTGGAGTTAGCCGCCGCCTCATCTTCTCCTTCTTTTGGGTCGAGCCACCGGGGTTTGAAGCTGGAATCGGAGGCCGTCGATTGAAAATCTTTTTCCAATCCTCTTCCCTTTTCATGTGAGTGGTTTTATCACTCCTATTCAGGTTTTCTTCGAATTTTTTTGAAGCCGCCTTGAAAATTCTTGATCTTGATGATGTTTTTTTGTGTTCTTGAGATTTTCTTGGTTTCCATGTCATTCTTAGATTTTAAATTTTGATCTCATAACATGGGGCTTATGTTTAATGGAAGATCTGTGATTTTATAATTTGATCTTGTGAATCTTGGATGCAATCTCATCTTGGAGTTCTAGATGTTCTTGATGCTATAGATTAATTAATCTCCTTGATTCTTGATTTAGGGATTCTTGATATATATGCTAATTTTTATTTAGTGAAAATTTTGAGATTGTATGCATGATTGGCATGATAACATGAATCTGTGATGTTGGAAATTTAGGGATTTAATTCTGTAAAATTCAAATTTTATTTCATGAGGTGCTGGAAATTACTGCTTTCTGAAATTTATATGATGTTTGTTGAATCTGGGCTGATTTTTTATTGTTATATTATTATGTTCTTAGATCTCTGAACATAGTAGCGTAACCTATCGTTTCGACCAAAAAATATAGTTTGAAAATATAGGACACACTTTAGAGACTAGATTCGGGGTAGACACAACAGTTCTGGACAGAACAGTACCCTAAAACAAAATCCTAATAGAGATGAACTAAATTTTAATTCAATAATTAAAATTGGATTAAGGGTGAGCATAATCTGTTATGAACCAACTTGTAAGGTATGCATGAAATAAAACCACACGGGTTCATGACAATACGGGTCTAACACTACTAGAAATTAGGTCTTCAGCAACGGCTATCAGCAACGACCGCTCAAGCCGTTGCTATTTGCAACGGCGTTCTTACGGCCGCTCGAGCCGTTGCAAATATTTGTATCTGCAACGGCGTTCTAACGGACACGCGAGCCATTGCGAATTATTTTAATTATCCGCAATGGCTTTCTGACGGAAAGGCGAGCCGTTGCTGATATTTTAATTATCTGCAACGGCTTTCTAACGGACAAGTGAGCCGTTGCTGATGATAACTTATCAGCAACGGCTTTCTAACGGGCGAGTGAGCCGTTGCTGATAAGTTTATATAGGGCACCGGTCGCGCCCGACCCTTCTTCCTCCCGCTGCTGCCGCCGCCGCTGCCGCTGCTGCCGCTGCTGCCGCTGCTGCCGACGCCGACGACGCCGCCGACACCTCTTCCTCCTCCCGCTGCTGCCGACTTGTTCAGGTATGCCTCGCCGGCCGGCCGTCTCTTCCCGTTGCGGCCGGCGGGAATCAATCCGACCGAAACCCTATTTCTAGGGTTTCGGCCGGTGGCGGTCGGCCGATGGCCGCCGTCGGACCTTGTACAGTGGTCGGACAGTGTGTCCGGCCACTGTACGCCGGCGCCGGAGGGTGGACTCCGGCGCCGGAATTTATAATTTTATATTGTTTTATAATTGTTAATTAATAATTTTATAATTGTTAATTAATAATTTTATAATTGTTAATTAATTGTTTAATTTGTTAGATTAATTATTAGGGTTTAGATTAATTTTGGACGCGCGCCGGAATCGTTCTCTTCAGACGCGCGCCAGAATCGTCCAATTCGGACTTGCGCCGGAATCGTCCACTTCGGACGCGCGCTGGAATCGTCCAATTCGGACTCGCGCCGGAATCGTCCACTTCGTACGCGCGCCGGAATCGTCCACTTCGGACGCGCGCCGGAATCGTCCACTTCGGACCCACGCCGGAATCGTCCACTTTGGACGCGCGCCAAAATCGTCCAATATGGACTCGAACTGTCTTGAAACATTTAGAAAATAATCATCCATCCGACGAGTTGATATGTTTCACGTACGCATCGACGAGTCGGATATGATTTAGCAAAACCTTAGATCCGTTCGGGGATTGTATGTTCGTGTAAAAGAAGTAGATGATCTTTTATACGACGTACAATTTCTTGAATTGTCCCTGATTGGACAATTTGGGAATATAGTTATTTGTACTGCACTTATGTTTTTATTTTAACTGTTAACTAATTATTCTAAATTTCGGCAACATCTCTCTTGTTCTCCGATACGCGCCCAGATGATATGCGTATTCGGAGAACTGTAGGGAGATGCTGCCGAAATTTAGAATAATTAGTTAACAGTTAAAATAAAAACGTAAGTACAGTACGAATAACATAAATCCCGAATGGAATAGGACAATCTCACCTAAAGACATTAACCAAAGAAATTGTCATTGATTGACAGAATCATGTCGGCTGATTGAAGTTGGATGTACCGACGTCCTGATCGTGGAGCTTTAACGAATGAGTTTCGATTAGGCGTAACGTACTTCCTAAATTTCGCCTATTCTAATCGGAATTTCGTTAGCATGGGTGATCCAATCCGATGTCCGTGCCGCATTTGTTCAAATGGACGATATTTGGATCGGGAGACTGTCACTCTGCATCTATATACCAAAGGATTTGCACCAAGATATTTTCTATGGACTTGTCACGGGGAGTCACGCGAAGTCGGGACGTCGAGCAATCCTGTCGTTCAGACATATGGTGAATCTTCCTCTGCTGGTGCTTCTTCATCCAGTCAATGTAATCCCTATAGAACTATGATACTTGATAGTCTTGGGGGTCAATTCCACCTGAATGATAATATTGATCGACCAGTTCTTCAGACATCAGTCCCACCAGATACTATAGCGGTTGATATCACAGAAGTAGGGGCTGCGGTAGAGATTGAATTACCGAATAAAGAAGCTGCAGAATTTTACGAGATGTTGAAAGCTGCCGATGAACCTTTGTATGAGAATTGTCCTAAATACACTAGGTTTTCAGCAATGACACAGCTCTTAAACATCAAGGCCGATTGTAATATCAGCGGAGTTGCGTATGATCGGATTGCTGGATTGATTAATGGAATGCTGCCTACTGATAACAAGTTTGAGCCAACTTTTTATAAGACTAAAAAGCTAATGAGAAAATTGGGGCTTGGGTACGAAAAAATACACGCGTGCCAAAATAACTGCATTTTATATTATAAAGAAAATGTGCAGTTGGATAAATGCCCTGTATGTCAATACCCTCGTTACAAGGAGAAGAAATCGGTCCGACAGAAAAATATCCCGTTTAAGGTGCTTCGGTATTTTCCACTAACACCGAGGCTTCAAAGATTATTCATGTCGGAAAAGACAGCCCCCTACATGAGTTGGCATGCAAGAAGTCGTGATGATACAGTAATGACTCATCCATCTGACAGTGAAGCATGGAAACATTTGGATACATGTTATCCTTCATTTGCTAGGGATACTAGAAATATCAGATTGGGATTGTGCACATATGGTTTTAATCCGTTTGGACATTCTGCAACTTCTTATTCAGTTTGGCCAGTGCTGCTGACAGTTTATAATTTGCCACCGTCAATGTGCATGAAAGATGAATTTATTTATCTTTCGATGATTATTCCGGGTCCTAAGGGTCCGCGAAAAGAAATTGACATATTTCTCAGACCCTTGATAGATGAATTGAAAACATTGTGGACTGAGGGAGCTGTCACTTATGATTGTCATCAGAAGCAAAACTTCAATTTAAAGGCCGCGGTCTTGTGGACAATCAATGATTTCCCGGCGTACGGCATGTTGTCGGGTTGGAGCACTCACGGCCGACTCTCTTGTCTGTATTGTATGGAACACTCTAAATCAATCAGTCTTCAGAACGGACGGAAAATCTCATTCCTTGATTGTCATCGTCGATTCCTACCGGTTAATCATCAGTATCGAAGGAATCGTAATAAATTTACTAAGGGCAGAGTCGAAAGAGATGGGCCACCACCGATGTTGTCTGGTTAACAAATGTTAGCACGTGTTTCAGCACTTCCAGATATAGTATTTGGTCGCAATGAAAGAGTGTCAGGTTTTGGCCAAACACACAACTGGGTGAAAAAAAGTATCTTTTGGGAATTGCCCTATTGGAGTTCATTATTGATTCGACATAATTTAGATGTCATGCACATTGAAAAAAATGTGTTTGATAATATTTTCAACACTTTGATGGATATTTCTGGAAAAACTAAAGATAATGTCAAAGCCCGACATGATCTAAAAATACTTTGTAAAAGACCATAGTTGGATTTACAAGAGGTCAACAGACGATATCTGAAACCGAAGGCCCTATATGTGTTAAATAAACAACAGATCAAAGATGTTTATCAATGGGTAAAAGAACTCAGATTACCCGATGGATATGCTTCAAACTTATCTCGTTGTGTGAACGTCGATGATTGCAAAATATCAGGGATGAAGAGCCATGATTGTAATGTATTCATGCAGAGATTACTTCCGATCGCATTTCGAGATCTTCTACCTGATAATATTTGGGGTCCGTTGACTGAATTAAGTATGTTTTTTAGAAGCATCTGTGCAAATATCCTTCGAGTCGAAGATATGACAACACTTGAAAATAATATTGTTGAAATCATATGCAAGCTGGAGCAGTTTTTCCCTCCTGCATTTTTTGACTCGATGGAGCATCTACCGATACACTTGGCATACGAGGCACGAGTTGGTGGCCCCGTTCAATATCGTTGGATGTACTTATTTGAAAGATACATGAATCGTCTGAAGAAAAAAGTAAAGAACACCGCAACTGTTGAAGGATCAATATCTGAATCGTATATCATCCAAGAAATTTTAACATTCTGCTCATTTTACTTTGAATCGACAGTACAGACAAGATTTGATCGTCTTCCACGTAACGATGACGGGGGTGTTCGACATTCAGATGGACGTTTAAATATATTTTGTCACTCTGGTCGTGCTTTTGGTTCTCGTCCATCTCGACACTTAAGCGATGAAGAGTATCATTTGGCACACTTGTATGTATTACTCAATTGTCCAGAGATTGAACAATTCATTGAAATATTTGACATTGAGATGGTGCAAAAATACTCTATTCACAACGATCAAGAATTGGAGAGATTACGGAATCGTGATTTCCCTACTTGGATTCAGACTTACAGCAAAGATCACAGAGCTGAAATAGATGAAAGAATATTTGAGTTTGTTAGTGGACCGTCGCGACTTGTGTCGTGCTATAGCGCATATTTTGTTAACGGGTATAAATTTCACACGGTTGAATATTCATTTACAAAGAAGACGATGAATGCTGGGGTCTGCGTGAAAGGAACAACCTATGTTGAATGTGATATGGATTTTTATGGACCGGTGGAAGAAGTGATAGAGTTGCACTACTTCGGCTTGAAATCAGTGATCCTATTTAGATGTCATTGGTTCGATACAACAGGAAGGGGCATGAAAGTTCATCCAAAATACAAACTTGTTGAGGTTAATTACAAATCGAAATTGGCAGCAAATGAGCCTTTTATATTGTCATCACAAGCCGAACAAGTATATTACGCGAAGTATCCGGCTCTAAATAAAGATAGAGCAGATTGGCGTGTAGTCTGTAAGACAAAAGGTAGAGGAAAAATTGATCCGATACTAGGAGAAAATGAGCTGATACCATATATGACACATGGTTTCTATCAAGAAGATGATCCTCCTGCTGTGGATCATATTATTCCAATACTCGAGGATGCAGACACAACGTCAATTCAATTAGAAGTTGAATATGCTGATGATGACGATCATGAAATTGAGGAAGCTGGAGATGAAGAAGATGAAGAAGATGAAGAAGATGAAGAAGAGGAAGAAGTGGAAGAAGAAGAAGAATTCGAAGACTATTATTCAGATGATGAGGAATAATTGTAAAGTATATATTTTATTAAATATATCTCTACTATTTATACAATAATCTGATTATATGTCTGTTCGACAGATATGTCTGGTCGTGGTTATCGACGCAGGAGAGCTTCGGAGTCTCCGATCGGTGGGACTCCAGCACTTACTCATGCTGCTGATCCTCCTGTTGCTGATCCTCATGAGGATGATACTGCCGAGGCTAGTACATCCAGACGCAGGCGGCCACGCGGGCCGAACAGGTGGCAGCCTCCACCAGCCACAGAGTCACGTAGATTGATTAGCGTGATTGGGGAGCGGTAATATATCATGAATTATGAATCATTATAAATTCATTATATCATAATATAATATTAAAATTTATTTTTGTTGTGCAGGTTCGAGCAAGAAGAAGTGCCGAGGAGAATTTCTTCTACTATTCGACGATACATGCACGGGGCATGGCCTACGTGGTCTCACGTGCCTAGCGAGCACGTCGACATGTTATGGCGCGAGTTTGAGGCACGTATATTTTTTTTTTTTTACATGCATGATGATATATTAATATTGGTACTGATATTATTATTTTGCAGGCTCGCTATACATGGGCCGAGGACCAGAGGTCCTTCATTTACGCTGCCTGGGAGGCTATTTCCCGGGCAAGGTACAACGGGCAGCTGGGGCAGGCTCGGTCCCAAGCGATAGTGGTCATGCACAAGCCGTGCTAGGGCCACTTGGGGCACCGACCCCTCCGGTCGCTGGTGAGCGGCCGTCCACCTCTAGATCCAGTTATGATCATAGTAGCAGAATAAGGACTCTAGAGGAGACGGTCGCGCGTCAGAGTCAGATGATGGAGGAGATGCATGCTATGCTACGCAACATGTCTGGTCGTCCCGAAGCAGGCATCTCTTCGGCATCATCTAATCCATCGTCCTCGAGTCAGTCCACGCCGGTGTACACTCAAGCACTCCAGACCCCGCCATATGATCCAGACCATCCTCCATCGTGATCGTGAGATTTTTTGTTTGGATATTGAACTTGTTACTGAGATATTGAACTTGTTTAGCTTATTTTGTTTGGATATTGATACTTCAATTTTGCATTTGAATTGTTTTTATGTATATCTTGGTGTGTTTGTGATGTGTGAATGAATGTGTGTATGAGGGTATGGGTGTATGAGTTATGTATCAGATAATGTATCAATGTATCAATGGAAATTTGAAATTTTATTTTTTTTCGTTACCAGGTTCACATCATCAGCAACGGCTTTCCCACGGCCGTCCGTGGGAAAGCCGTTGCTAAAAGTTTATCGAAAGCCGTTGCTGATGATCTACAGCAACGGCCTAGCGACGGGCTTTTACTAACGGCGTTGCTACGGACTCAGCGGCCGTTGCTATTAATGTTATCAGCAACGGCTCCGGGTCTGTGGCAACACCGTTGCTGATAATATTTTTAGCGATGGCTCGAGCGGCCGTTGCTGATAATGTTTTGAGCGACGGCCCGAGCGGCCGTTGCTGATCCGTTGCTAAGTTATCAGCAACGCGACTTTCTATCACTGCTCTATTGCAACGGCGCGGCCGTTGCTGATGATCTTCAGCAACGGCATCAGCCGTTGCTGATGCCCATTTTTCTAGTAGTGTAAGGGGTAGAGGTAAGGTTTGGGGCGTCGAGACGCTTCATGATGTTGACACCTCTAGAACATCGTAGGAGAATCTTGACTTAGGTCTTAATGCATCATATCCTTGGGAATGGCGGAGCGGCTCAATTAGGACCCGGGTTATGGGCTACACCCGGGTGGTTGGATGCCAAATTCCCAACCTACAAGATAAGTTCGGAGGGCCCTTCCCAATTATCCTAGTATGTGTTGTTGTCTTAGGGCATGGTAGGGATTCGATCCGATGCACCTTTTTGTCGGTGATGTTGCCTACAGGCATGGTAGGGCTTCGGCCTGATGCACCTTTTTGTTGGTGATGTTGCCTGCGGGCATGGTAGGGCTTCGGCTCGATGCACCTCTTTATCGGTGATGTTGCCTTCGGGCAAGGTAGGGCTTCGGCCTGATACACCTCTTTGGAGAGTTAGATGCCGTTGGCATGGGTGGCCTGCCGGCCTGGTAGCTAGTCACACCTCAGTGACTTTGCCTTTTTAGAGATAATATTTATTTATGTTCTCTCTGTGTTTATTTGTGAGGGTGGGTAAAACTGCTCGCTGAGTTCTTTGAACTCACCCGTTGTTATTTGATTTCTATTTTGTAGAGCCTGACTAGTGAGGTGGGTTGGATACACTTAGCATCGCTAGACGGTAGAGCAGCCACTGGATCTCATAGCAGTCCTAGTTAGGGTCGAAGTCGAGTCTTTTTGGTAGTTGTCATACACTTGTATTAGCTTGATTTGAAGTTGTAGCTCTGAGGGCATTTATGTTATTTATTTCAAGTTTTATTTGACTGAACTTTTGAACTGTTGAACATAATTGTATTTCCGCATTTTTCTTTACTTCTGAGCTATTAAACTAAACTTGGTGTTGGTTCGCTTTTCCTTTAAAATAAAACTCGTTGTTTTCTTCTGCTACATTATTTGTTTTGGCATGTGCATGGGTAAGGCTTCGAGGTATAGACAAGTATACCCTGGGCGGTCATGTGACCCTGAGTTGGGGCGTGACAACTAGGGGTGTAAGTGAGCCGAGCAGCTCGTGAGCTACTCGAGATCGATTCGATGAAAACTCGAGCTCGAGCTAAGTAATACTCGACTCGAGCGGCTCGCGAGCCTAATCGAGCTTCATATATATATATATAATTATATAATTATTAATATTTCATATGGGGTTGAGCATAAACCCGAGTCGAGCCGAGCTTAATCGAGCTTGAACGAGCTCGGTCACGCTTGAGAAAAATAAACGAGCCTAAACGAGCTTAAATGAGCCGAGCTCGAGTTACTTGAGTCGAGCTCGAGCCGATCTCGAGCCTGGATATTGAAGCTCGATCTAGCTCGAGTTCGAGCTCGAGCTCGACATTTCTTAAACGAGCAGAGCTTGAGCACAAGCAAGCTCGGCTCGGCTCGGCTCGATTACACCCCTAGTGACAACTAGTCGGTTAACTGAAACCAATGAACTTTTAAGATTGTGGACCGACCCCGAAACCGGAAACCGGTTTTTTCAAAAACATAAACCGAAACCGAAAAATCGATTCGATTAACCGCAAAAACCAGTTCGATTTCAGACTGGTTTTCCGATTAACCAAAAAATTAGTTTTTTTTTTCTCACGCCTAATTTAAAGAGAATTTCTAGGGTTGGATTTCTAGTGGAGAATTAATTGAGAGATGAAAAATTAATTAATTAATTGATAGATGAAAGGTTGAAGGGGAAATAATTTTTACATTCAATATGGAGATAATTAATTGAGAGAGTGAGAGAAAATAATTAATTGTGTGAGAGAGATGATGGTAAGAATTAAAAAAAATAACAATCATTATTAAAAGTTGTGTGAAATAATTAATGGAATTTTAATAGGCACAATAATAAGTTCTTGTAGGATTTCTAGGATTGAATTTAAATAGAGAATTAATTAATCAATTGAGAGATGAAAGGTTGAAGGAAAAATAATTTTCACCTTCCATGCGGAGAGAATTAATTTAGAGAGTGAGAAAAGAAGGGAGGACATTAATTGTGTGTGAGAGAGAATGAAAAGCATTAAAAAAAATAACAGTCATTATTAAAAAATATGTTAAATAATTAATAGAATTTTAATAGGCACCATAATAAATTTCGATAGTATAAAAAAATTAAAAATCAGTAATAAATTTTAATAAATTTCGGCAGCATAAAAACACATTTGTATTAAAGAGGTAAAAAATAAAAAAAATAAAAAAAAATTATAAAATACCACATCAGCCAACTTTTTGTGTGAAAGTGCCACGTGACAGGCTTGAATCGTGCTTATATATATATTATGTAACATCATTGGAAAACTAAATCAGTCTCTACTGCAGTGCTAGCATCATCTTATCCACCTTGAGAGCAAATCTTATGAGGCCTTCAATATGAAGAAAAAATAAGAAATCAATAAAATATCAAAAATACCACATCAGCCAACTTTCTTCGTGAAAGTGCCACGTGACAGGCTTGAATCTTGCTTTTATATATATATAGACTATGTAACATCATTGGAAAAGTAAATCAGACTCTACTGCAGTGCTAGCATCATCTTATCCATCTTGAGAGCAAATCTTACGAGGCCTTCAATATGAAGAAAAAACAAAAAATCAGTAAAATATCAATAAAGTTAATGTCACAAAAATTATCTCGAATGCATAATTTATATTGTAAAATTAAATCTCATTTTTCACGAGGATACATTGTATAGTAAATATAGATTATTGATATTGTTTTTTAGATCTGACTTTTGAGCTCTCAAGTTAAATAAAGATTTGTAATGATGAAAATAAAATATAAATAAATAAATTTTTCAATCATATATAAATTAGACTGTACAAAGATATACTAAAAAAAAAAACGTGACAACAAAAAACAATTTATTTATTTTTTAAAATAAGTTTTATTACAGTGTGCATATATCAGTAATTAGTGCATAAACAAGCGTTAAAATAAGAAAATATATGCACATCAGAATAAATATAGCTCTAATAAAAAGTAAGTATTATATTGCTATGTGGTGGTGCCCAAGAGTTTTGTTCTAATACTCCCAACACATTATCCTTCTAGAGTGCAATTTTTATCACGCTAGACATCATAAAAATTTCTATGGAGCCCTCTCATATACTCAAATTAATAAAAATTATTAAATATTGAATGAAGTATAATTCAAATTTAATTTAAAATAAGAGTGAATATGTGTTACAAATGAGTGAACTAGTACTTTTATTTTAAGTTCAATCTTAATAATATTAGATTTATTCTTAAAAATATTAAGATCACTCATATTTATTTAAGGTATTATAAAATTTCTATGGAGACCGACTCATAGTAATTTTTTCCATCCTTCTTCTCTGGTAATAGATTACGGTTTTAAGATCATTGCAAGTGTCACTGCTCTCCATCATTCCAAAGATAAAATATTACAGTGTCAATCCCGCGGAGCAAGCTTCACTCAACAGCCATGCCGACAACAAGCAGTTGGTTTACGGCAGCCATGGCTTTCTCGCAAGCTTACCCGGAGATCATCGTTTCCTTTGCTTGCTTCATCTTTTTCTTCTACTTGTACTGCCAAGTATTTCGAAGGTCGAGCCTCTCGTTGAATTGGCCTCTCGTCGGCATGCTTCCCGTGTAAAATATTTTATATTTATATATTTTATTAATGTTAAAAATATTTTTTGTGGGCTACAGTCAATTGCAGATTTCGATTTTAATAAAAACCAGGTTAATCCAAATAATCAAATTTCGAAATGTATATGAGCTTAATTAATTGTTCTGATCCATTTGTGTTAAGCTCAGAATAATTATATTAGTTTGGTATGGTTAACTTAAATGTAGGCCCAAATCAAATGGCATGTGATGGATGAGCCCATATTATTTATTATTAAAAGGGGCTAGGTCCCCTCTACACACTCACTGTTGCATTGCTCTTTCATTGGTTCTTTCCATCAAGAGCTTGAGCCTAGGGGAAGTGTTGTAGAGGAAGACCAACACTTCTTCTCAACAGGAATCCGATCTGACAAAAATTCAAACATGTCTTCATCAAGTAAGTTACCTTTCGCCGTGCTTAGTGTTTTAATATCCATGTAATATCTCGATTTTATGCTTATATTTGGTATTAGAGACTATTATATGGATATTAAAACCTATGTTCTTAATTAAACATAATTATTTTGTATGTTTCACATTCTATTTTATCTGCAAAATTAAATGATAAATGATACATGCTGTAATATTAGTCTATTAAAAGAATAGCATGTATGTAAAATATTTTACCTGAGCATCTCCGGTTGAAGATTATTTTTCTGCACCTTTGGCTTTGGTGGATCTCGGGCGACAACTTCCTCTCCCCTAACACTACATCTTGAGAGGTTGATGCTAACATATTTCCGAGTATCTTCGAGCGCGGCATTTATCCGCACCGAGTTCGGAGAGCCTCAAACGGGAGGAAAGATCGCCTGTAAGGTTCTTTTATAACAAAGATGTGCTTGCTTCCTGTACAAGCACAAGCATTTTGAGTGCTTCGGCACCGACTCCAAGTACGCTGCGTTTATTACTGCTTGTTTGCAAGCGAAGCTAAAGCGTCGCGTCTACTTGCTGCGGGTGACCGTCGGTTGCGTGCACCGTGCGGTGCACGCAAATCCCATTGAAAGGCCGACGGGCACGTGGCGTTAATGTGACTTGAGTAGGCACATCTTGCAAGGCGCAGCTCGCCGGCACGCGTTGCGAGGAGCGAGCAGCAGCCTTTGGCTTTTCCTTTTGGACGTGTGGCGTTCGATGGGTTAAAGTTATCTGCACTGGCTCGCATCTCGAGTCGCAGCCCTCGCAGGTCAACTATTGACCAATTTTTAAAATGTTTTTGGCCTGCGAACTTCGCATCGAGCCCTGTGCGTCGCTATCGCGTGCAGCGTATCGTGTGCATGGCACGCGACACGATGCGTTAAGCTCTCTACAGCGTGCCGCTCATCGTGTGTAATGCACGCGACGTGACGCGCTGCGCTTGGCGCAACGCGAATGCGTCCTGCACGCATCGCGAACGTGTCACGCGCTGCAGAAGCGTGCAGTGCACACACCTGTTGAGCTGCTCTCCACGGGACCTAGGCTTCGGGGCCTGCGGCTGGGCTTTTAAAAATTGCTGAGTTGCTATTTTGAATTTTATTATTAAGACTTGTTTTTAATTAATTGTTTTTAATTTAATTGCTCATATATCATGTTGGAAGTACTATTGTTACGAGTCCAATAATATTAGTAGACTTGATATGCTAAGATTTTATATTTAGATTGTGCAATCACAAATTAATATTATCATAATCAACATTATATATAATCACATAACAATAAATAATTTTGAAATGTTTATGAATTTAAAATTCATAATTTGTAACGGTACTTCTATTATGTACCAAAATTTGCACTAGAATATGATTTTAAAAAATAATTTGATGACATGTGGGTAATAAATGATTCTTGAATGAGTTTTTTCATTCGATTAATTTCCCAAAGGAGAACCATTGGATGTCTTAATTAGAAGCTTTTTTTATTTTTTGATGAAGTTATTGGGGAGTGCATTAGTTTAGAAAATTTATCTGCCCAAAGGAGATAGATTCTCGAAAACTAAGGCATTCTCATTGATTAACTCATCGAGGTTCTACTTATTCATTACATGTTCCGCCCTAAGGGGAATGTGTGATATTATGATGGCCTCTCTTTTAAAATTATTAAATGCCCACTAAATTAATTTAACATATTTTATTTTTTCTTGAACTGTTACTTTTTCCATGAACAACTGTTCTGCTTTTATTGAAATATTGACCGAGTCAAACTATAGGAAGTGGAAGCAAGACTTAGAATTTTCTCTAGGGATTGTTGATCTTGACTTAGCAATTCGTGAGGATAGACCTGAACTTCCTGAAATGGGAGGAACCCCTAAGCAAAATGATTACTTGGCTAAGTGGGAGAGATGCAATAGATTGAGCTTGATAGCAGTCGAAAGAACCATATATGAACACCTAATGAGTGGTTTACCTGAAACCAATAGTGCCAAAGAATTTCTAACTTCCATTGGACAAAGATACCAAGTACCTGATACTGCTGAGTCTGCACTTCTAATGAAGGAACCGACGACTATGTCCTATGATTATTCATGTGGTGTGAGAGACTTCATTTTAAAAATAGTTCATCTTCAAAACAAACTGAGATCCTTTGATGTTACTTAACTGATTCGTTTATTGTTCCTCATGTCCTCAATTCCTTACCTGTCGAGTTCACTCAAATCAAAACTGCCTTCAACAGCTTGAATGAAAAATGGACAGTGAATGACCTCATAACCAAATGTGTGGTCGAGGAATCAAAACTCAAGAAAGAAAAGAGTGATCAAACCCTTTTATCTATCCATTCCAAATCCCATTCTGGCAAGGGTAACTTCAAACCTAAGCGTTCCACTCCTGCTGCTCCTAAGAAGACTCGAGATTCTAGAGGACCTGTTAATGGTCAGAACAAAAATGTAGGAGGTCCGAAACCTGCTCATTTTAAGAAAATAGTATGGTGCTTCTTTTGTAAAAAGAAAGGTCATAAAAGGAATGAGTGTTCGGGGTTCAAGACTTGGTTAGAGAACAAGTAAAAATCTGGAGGTAACCCCTTAGCTCTTGTTTGTTTTGAGTCCAATTTAATAGATGTTCCCGTCAATTCCTAGTGGTTTGATAGTGGGTCTACGACTCATGTTGCTATTTCCTTACAGGGTTTTTCAAACCTCAGGAAACCAAGTCTGAGCCAAAGCAAACTGAAAGTAGGAAATGATCTTGAAGTGACTGTGGAGTCTATAGGAGATGTCATATTGTCCTTAGAGTCTGGTTTTGAACTTGTTTTAAAGGACACCTTTTTTGTACCTTCATTCAGAAGAAATTTAATTTCAGTTTCTTGTTTGGACAAGGATGGATTTCATTTTAATTTTGGAAATGGTAAAATGAATGTAATGATGAATTCTAAAATTATTGGATGTGGAATCTTGATTGATGGTCTATATATCTTGAGTTTCATTATTGATTATCCATCTACCTCTCTTAAAATAGAAAATTTTGTGTCCAAGAGATCCAAAATTAAAGTAAAGTCTTCTCTCCTATGGCGTAAGCGTTTAGCTCATATTTCTAAAAAAGGGTAGAAAGACTTATTAAAGAAGACATCCTACTTGTCTTGGATTTTAATGACTTGGGTACTTGTGTTGTTTGTATTAGAGGGAAATTGACAAAGATCAAGAAAAAGGGTGCAACCAGGAGTTCAAACCTTTTAGAGATTATCCACACTAACATTAGCCGACCTTATTATCCTACTATTTGTGGTAATATATTTTTTATCACTTTCATTGATGACTTTTCCCGATATGGCTATATTTATTTGATTAAAGAAAAGTCTGATGCACTTCATAAATTTAAAGTGTTTAAGACTGAAGTCGAAAAACAATTGGGAAAAGTTATCGAGATAGTGAGATCTGACCGTGGTGGTGAGTATTATGGTCGATATGATGTTGCTGGGCAGCACATGGGACAATTTGCTAAATACTTCTACGATTGTGGAATTGTTCCACAATATACCATGCCCGGTAGTCCCGAGCAAAATGGTGTCACTGAAAGGCGCAATCGCACCCTGAAAGACATGATCAAGAGCATGATGAGCAGGTCAAACTTGCTAGAATTCCTATGGGGAGATGCCATCAAAACAACCCTTTGCATCCTTAATCGTGTCCCCAGTAAATCTGTTCCTAAAACACCTTTTGAACTGTGGACCGGTAGAAAACCTAGTTTGAACCATTTTCGTGTTTGGAGTTGTCCAGCAGAAGTGAGAATCTATAACCCATCTGAGAAAAAGACTGATCCTAGAAGTAGTCGTAGTTTCTTCATTGGTTATCCAGACCATGCAAAAGGATACTGTTTCAATTGTCCTGGCAGGGGCACAAGGATTGTGGAATCTATGACTGCTATGTTTTTGGAGCTTGATATTGTTGACCCTAATCACCTTCGTGAAGAGAGTGATGCTGATTTGAGTAGAACTGTTTCTGTTCCTCTTCCGATCTTCAATGATTACAGCTCATATGTGCCTATAGATAGAGATGATGCTTTTGATAAGAATACCTCCAACGCTTTCGCTCCTCTTCTTGATCCTCTAATTGTCAATGAACCTGAACCTGCTGACAATCCTCAACCTATTGAGTTTGAAGCTCCTATGCCAGTAAGGAGATCTACTAGAGAAAGGCGGTCTGTCATCCCTAATGATCTTTTGGTATATCTGAATGAAATTGATTGTAACATAGGAGATATGACTGATCCAAAGAATTATCAAGAAGTCATTTCTCATCTTCAGTCAGATAAGTGGGTTAATGCTATGAATGAAGAAATACTTTCCATGACTGATAATTGTGTGTGGGATTTGGTTGAGATGCCTAAAAATTACAAACCAATTGATTGCAAGTGGATCTTTAAAACTAAGAAAGATTCAAAGGAAAAAGGTTGAGAGATTTAAAGCCCAACTTGTTGCAAAGGGTTTTACTCAGAAAGAGTGAATTGATTATATTAAAACCTTCTCACCTGTTTCCTCTAAAGATGCTTTTAGAATCATTATGGCTCTTGTGGCTCACTTCAATTTGGAACTGCACCAAATGGATGTCAAAATAGCATTTTTAAATGGTGACATCAATGAAGAGGTGTACATGATGCAACCTGAGTGTTTTCATATTTCTGGTCGTGAGCACTTAATGTGCAAATTGAGGAAGTCAATTTATGGCCTAAAGCAAGCTTCCAGATAATGGTATCTAAAATTTGATGAGATTGTGACCTCCATGAAAAATTCCATTGTTTTGGAATTGAGGAGGATACCTGAGTAATTTTAGTTTCTCTTTGAGTTGTTGAGTCATGTTGACATTTCAAATAAATGTCAATTTATTTGAAATAAAAGACCTCCATAAAAACACATATAGTGTTTTTATGAATGATGATTGAGTTGGTGAATTGAGGACTGATCTGCTCACTAAGTCCTAGTTGGACTTACCCCTCATTACTATTGTTTTGCAGCACCTGAGTTAGATCACAGAGGAACCGAGGTGCAATAGCGCGCCTGATGGCGGCAGGGCAGCGGGTCTCGTGACATGTCGTGATCGAGGAGGATACCTGAGTCATTTTAGTATCTCTTTGAGTTATTGAGTCATGTTGACTCGGATCGTGGTTTCCGCATTTTATTTTTATTTGGGAAGTCTTGTTTTATTTATTTGAACTCATTTTTAATAACTTGTTCAGTGTGTTCATATTGATTTTTAGTTTGGTTCGTGATGTCATGTCTATTCTGTTCAAAAAAAAAAATCTCTCACTTTTCAGGTTATTGTTGTTGTGTTTGAGTTGGGTTAGTCTTCGGGGTACGTGGCGTATCCTGGCCGATCATACCGGGTTTGGGGTGTGACATAAAATGATTATATATGTGTGGACTAAGGGATGATATAAATAATTTTTAAATATGTATTATTTGTTATTTTGTTTGGTGAATTGTTAGAAGATCAGATAGTCAATATATAATAAGTAATCAAAGATGATATCATCATTTATTGAATGATAAAAAGAGTCATCTTAAATACATCTAAATCACATGTGCAAAACTATTAAAGAAACCTACTACAATAATATAAATTAAAATAATTTCTAAGAAAAATAAATTTAAACTAAAGAGTAAGAAATTCTAAACTCTAGAATCCTCAATTATCCTTCCTTTCTAGAACTTTCTTGAACCACTTAGCTGAATTTTTGGGATAGCGCACAAGAGTGTTGAAGTCGACATAAACAATACCAAACCTTGAAGTATATCCCAACCTCCATTCAAAATTATCAAGAAGAGACCACGCGAAGTATCCTATTACAGTTGCACCATCATCCATAGCTCTCTTTAGCTCAGAAATATAATTATTGAAATAGTTAATCCTTATTTTGTCATGCAAACCCTCTGAAATTGTAATGTTGCCAGGCTGATCCATTCCTATTGATATCATCATGAAGAAATCAACAAATTAGAAAAATTCAAACTGAATAAAGAAATATATATTACATCACATACCATTTTCACTAAGAATAATAATTGGATTACGATAGTGCTTCCTGACATAGGTTACAGCCTTGTACATTCCCCATGGAACAATGTATAACCAGTCAGAATTGGCCTGAATGAAGTTTGTTAAATACATTAAAAACTATAATATGCCAAATTTACAAATAAGATATCTTCTAGATCTATGACTTTTATAACAATAAATGGAAAATTTAATTTTGGGAATTTTTTATATATTAAAAATAGATATTTATAAAATAAAATTAACTAAAACAATTTTGACAATATATATATTATATTAAACAAAGACATCAATCGAAGGAACCATTTTAAAAGACAATGAAATTAACAACATAAAAAAGCATAAAGAAGAAAAAGGTATACCTTAGGTCCAATTGGCACACCATTTCTTTCATCTGTAAAATATTAAATACAATACGACATTAGTATTAAATAATAATATAATAAAAGTGAAAAAACTAAGAATAATGTGTTAATCTAACATTTATATTCAACATGCCAATCATCTGAATAGCTAATAGGCTTTGGACTAATATAAGGATTGTCTTTGATGTAATATGATGTATATTGGTTTATCCCCAAATAATCATATGCTCCCTTCACCATCTTTATTTCATCACAACTAAATTTTGGAAGTCTGTCTTTAACAATTTTTTGCATGGACTTAGGATATTCTCCATGTGTTAGAGGACGAAGAAACCTGAGAAAAAAATAAAAAAATGTTATACAACATGAGTATTCCTGCTTCATCATACTTAAGTATTTTCAATAGGTTAAGATTCACAAATACCATCCAAGACTAAAATCTCGAGCTCTTTGTGCCGCATGTTTGTCCTTTGTAGTGTAAGTATATGGTTCATACCAATTAAAATCCAAAATAATTCCGATTTTGCCTTTTTGCTCTACCTGAACAACACAAAACAGAAGAAACAAAAACATATTAAGTATTTCTACAAGGAGAAATTTAATTATTATGTCCACAGAATTATTAATATAAATTAATATGTCAAAATGCTCGTATGATGCAATATTCTACTATTTAATGACTTCATATGTAACTTGTATGCATTAATTACTAAAGAAACAATAATACATTGCTCTAGTTAATTAATAATAATTAAAATTTCTTTACAACTAATGACATTTGTTTTTTTAACCCAACTAGAAAATAAAATGAACCAAATTAGCTTATTTTTAGTGGAAATGTTCGGAAAAGAAATCATATATGTTGTATTAAACAATTTTAGCTTTTACCATTAAAAAATCCTTATGGTTATTGAAATTAGACAAGGTATTTAGATTTGCTACTATTATACAATATGTTAGATTGATCAAATAAATAAATAATGAATTAAAGTTAAAAATAATTTACTTGATATTTCTCACGATATCTTTCCACTGCAGCTGCATGGGATAATATCAAATTATGAGCCACAATATAAGGTTCCGTACTTGAGTTTCCTCCAAATCTACAACCAGTACACCTTCCAGGAGCATGGTAACCACTGCTATAGCCACAATCTGCAATTACTCGTGGCTCATTCATAGTGAACCAATTCTTCACTCTATCACCAAATCTCTCAAAACAAAAATCAGCATAGTCGGCGAATGCATCCCTAAATTATGTAGATAAAAACTTTTAAGCATAATGACTTGTTAAGGTAAAAACCATATATTAAGAATAATAAATAGTTTGAACCATTGTAGTGTACATTTTCAATAATAATACTTACACTATTTTAGGGCTCAACCAACCCAAGTACTCATTTTCAAGTGCCAATGGAAGATCATAATGATAGAGATTTGCATATGGAGTAATACCTAATCAATATTTATAAAAAAATTAAATGAACATCAAATATATATTATGAAAACACTAAAAGCTAAATTAATTAGTTTTTATATGAAGCTTACCTTGCAGTAACATATAGTCTATGAGTCTATCATAATAGTCTACACCTTGCCAGTTAATTTTTCCGGTTCCATCTATAAAACAAAAAAGATTGGCATAATAAAAAAATCATTGAATTGAAGATGAAAGCTCAATATAAAATATTTGAAGTGTATGTAATTTTACTTGGAAAAATTCTACTCCATGAGATTGAGAATCGATATGCATCAAAGTTGTGTGTCCTCATTATGTTAATATCTTCCTGCAATTAATATGACACTCAAAGTTAACAAAAAGTACATATAAGCTTTATTATAAGACTACATATAATCAATATGTATCTTATATGAAAAGACAAAGATGTAGTTCAAGTTTCTTATTTATGATCAATGAAATTAACATTAATGTCTTATTAGATGTTTGAGAATTAACAATTTACCTTATAGTGATGATATTCATCAGCAGTAACATCAGCTGTAGCGTTATTTGGAATCATATCTACATTGATTATGAACATAGACATAAAGATATAAATTTCAAATATTAAAATAAATTAAATAGAGCAAGAAAGTTTAGAAAGATTATTAACTCGGAATTCTGACAAATGTATCCCAAATGCACAGTCCTCTACCACCCTCGAGTGCCATTCCTTCAACTTGGTAAGCGGATGCTGCAGTCCCAAATATAAAATCTTTGGGAAAGATACTACGACTTATTTCATTGGAATGAACAAATTGACATGAGAGCAAAAGAAAAAGCAAGTAGTAGAACAAGGACGAATATTGCATGCAACTCATCTTGGACTTGTGAGCATAAAGGCAGTGTTTAAGATGAAATAAAACATAGATATATATAGCAGTACTTGAAGAAAGAGTGAGTGTTATTGTAAAGGATAAGAATGAAATATTATTTTTCACTATTTTAGTGGATAAGAGATGGATCATAAGTGAGCATTTCACGGTTTGTTAAATTAGTTTTGTCGCATTTATAGGATCACATAGTTGATAGATTCCTATTTCTTAACGGTGTTCTAAACCAAATCAAAGCTAAAGATGTGGATAATTAAAGGCCACACATATGGAATAATACATAAGATGAAAATAGGATGATTTCAATTTTTTAGAGTATTTAATTACTTATGTAGCTAGCTATTAATATAATTGTGTGTCTTGGTAAAATAATCCATATCCTATATATTAGAACCAATTTCCAATCCATCATTACTTATTTTTCAAGTTTTGTGGAAATTAGCTTAGCATATTAATATTAGTCTGAGGTTTTTATAACTAAGGGGTTGAAATCAAACCAATTTTAAATTGTATTACACTTTCTTCGTATTAAAAATTATAACAAAATTAAATTTCTTTCTATATAAATAAATTTAATTGGGTGATTATTGATTACTATATATTTAATTTAAACAAAAAAAATAATGTTTATTATGTTTATATAAATTATGTATCAGTATTGTAAATAAATAAATAAAAACATATGTAAATCAGTTAAAAACTTATTTGATCTCTACAAGAAAACAAGCTTTCACCAATGGACATATTCCATTGGTAATAGTATAAAATTGGTTGCTAATGACTTTTACCAATGGATTGATTTGTTGGTAGGTTTGTCGGTGAAAGTGCCCTCGGTACTACCGATGAATTACACATATTTGATGGTAATTTGAACATATTTTTATATCCGTTGGTGATAGCAACAAATTGTGCACACCCCAACTCTGTGTTGTGTGACCGGCTGTAATATCTGCGCTAATTATAATTTTATTTTGAAATTTTTGAGAGAAATTTGAAATGCACGTCGAAGCCGGTCAAGTGAATCGCTGGAGGTCGTGGTTGAAGGTATGACCCTTACACTTCAATTTTTTATTTGATTTAAGTAGGAATTCCAATTTTGGGGCTCGAGTCGATTCCGGGGTTCGTGTTAGGTGCGATTTGGTCGAACCATGAGTCAAATCAAGTATAGACTTCTAATAGGGGCAAAGTTGTCATTTTGAAATGTGAAATAGAGGGGAGGGCTGACCGCATGACTCAAAAAGGAAGGGAGAAGCACACAACCTACGGAGAGGAGAGGAGGAAGCCATGTACTCTAGGAGGAGGAAACCGAGAGATCGTCACGGGAATCGTTGTCGCATTCGCTCGCCGAAAATCCCCTTCTCAAGGGCATCATCTCTAGGTGAGTGGTTTTAGGGTCGGCTCCCTAGATGATTTACCGTCTTGTGTTGGCCGAATCTTTGCTTGAGGGATAGCGTTGCTGAAAGTTTCTTTCTTCCGGCTTTCATGGTTGTTATTCCTACATTTGAATATTGTGTTTGGGGAAGTATGTTTCCCTATGTAATTCAGCTGATTTAGGTCAGCAATAGGACGTGTTTAGGATTGATCTTAGAACTATGTGTTGACTGGAATTCAATTGTTGAAGATTTAATTTAAGCAAATTGGACCTTGATTCATAGGGCATACCTCTTATGTTTTACTTGACAATAAACCCTATTAATGTTTAGCATTTTTTATGTTGGTTGTATTTGGCAAAAGAAGCCTTTTTGGTGAGATGCTCAACTTTTGTATTGACAGTCTCAATTGTGTTAGGACAGTTCAATTGCTCCTTCTGTAAATGGCTTTCTAGAGATGATGACAGTTTTAATTATGGAGAAATAGTTTTCAATTACCTACAATTTATGGTATTCTGGACAGTTTTTGGTGTGAATATGATGGCTGATGAACTTCTGCTTTAATTATGAGTCTTTTGATATTTTTGTTCATGTAATCGCTATTATTTATGACATGCGTTTAGTTGAGTTTGTGAAGAGTTTTTCTACTCTTTATTTCCTGGCGTTACTGTTTACTTAAATGATCATATATTTTTGATGCAAATTTGTCATATCCTAGATATTTAATTTATTATTTTTTTCTGTTGCATGTGTTTGCCAGCCTAGAGGACTAGTTCGTGGTCGAGCCGAGTCGAGTCATGGTCCGGAGCGAGATTGCGAGCTCGGGTAAGTAGGATGTGAATTTTTGAATTTTTAGGCTTGGGTAGTCGAGAGTATTTAATTTGGTGTTGTGTGTGCATAATTGCTAACTATGTTCATATGGGTATTTAATTAATTACTTGTGATTTATTAGAATGAGATTAATTAATTTTTTTAAGTCTATCGGGTTAGCGGGTTTTGGTTTTGGCTTAAGGTGAATGCAGGTTGTGAATTAAGGATTTAAGGGGTTAGGGTTGAGGAGGGTGTATAAAACCCCCACTCATGGCTTGTGGCTCCTATTTTGGAGCCACCCAAAGATTTGAGAAAGGGAGCCAGCCACCAAGCCAAGCCGCCAGTCCCCTTTCCCTATCCTCCTTGGAGCAGCCGCCACCCAGAGCCGAGCCGAGCCGCCTGCTTCCTCTTCCTCTTCCTCTCTTCCTTCCTTCCCTTTGGAGCCGAGCCGAGTCGAGAGGAGCCGACCCGAGCCGCCTGCTTCCTCCCCTCTTCCTCTCTTCTTTCCCTTTGGAGCCAAGCCAAGGGGAGCCAAGCCGCCCTCTTCTTCCACTCTCTCCCTCTCTCCAAGCCGGCGGTTTGGATTGAGCCGCCACCTTTCTTTCTCTTCTTTGGGGTTGAGCCGCCGGATTTCAAATAAAGCTACGCTATTGTTTTCTTTTCTTTGCTTTAATTTGATGTGTTTCGGTTTCTCGTTAGTCAGTATAGGTAGTAGGTTTCAGGGTAGGACGTAGACCCTGGCCAGTCACACGACCCTGAGTTCGGGTGTGATAGAAATAAACTAGATTCCTAACAATTTCATATATGCTTATTGGGTATTATGTGGATGTTCGGAAGAACCGCTCACTGAGTCCCATGTGGACTCATGGTTTATTTTTCTTATTTTGCAGAGCCCGATCAATGAGTTAAGGGTTGGAGTCATGGGGCAGCTTGAGGGTAGGCAGTGGCGTCGATCTCATAACGGCGTCCAATTGTCATAGTCTAGATGTCTAGATTTGTTATTTTCGTACACTGAGAGTTGTTTCTTTTTAAGCATGTATTCGACTTTGAACTCGAGCTGTTTCATTTTGTGTTTGATGTGCGCAACTTTCCCTTTTATTAAAAATTGTGAACTTTCTTGAAATTCAAATAAAGCTGCATCATTATTTTCTATTTATGTGTTTCGGTTTCTCGTTAGTTAGTGTATGTAGTAGGTTTCAGGGTAGGACATATACCCTGGCCGGTCATACGACCCTGAGTTGGGGTGTGACAAAGTTGGTATCAGAGCTTTTGGTTAGGTCTTGACTATGACTAGGAGTTGGGTACCGTACGAGACATATGCTAGCATGTCGACATATGGTAGAGTTATGCTACGAGATCTAGCAACCACGACTGCACTCAGCGCAACATGCGGGTAGTAAATTTTAAAAGCTTATGTTAATAATTTATTATATGGTAGGAAAATTGTTCTTTTCTCTGTGACAGTGTAATGGAGGCTCATAATGCTGCACTGAGCGGCAGCGGCAGTAGCTCGACAGAACGTCGAGGTCGGGGGTGAGGCCGGGCCCGGGGTAGGGAAAGGAAGCAGTCTGAGGACTAGGGGCAAGAGTCTACGGTTGCTCAATTGCAGCCTCAGGTAGCTCAGCTAAAAGATGCGCTCCTTAGGGAGCAGGAACTAAGGCAGCAGATGCAACAGCAGCAGCAGCCGCCGCTGCAACCAGTACCCGTAGTTTCGGCGGTATCGAAGGCGGTCGAGGCTATAACACCAGTGGTCATGGTTCCGAGAGCCCCATCCTATGCAAACTTCATCACGCTGAAGCCGCTAGAATTCACTGGAACAGAGAAGCAGGTGGAAGTGACTGAGTTTCTGGGGGACTATTATGAACTATGCTTGGAGCTAGGGTGCTCATCGGAGGCAGCGGCCCGTATTGTCGGACTTCAGATAAGGGGACACCAACTATATTTTCATGCTTGCTGGGGGTGCCATTTCATGGAAAAGCAAGAAACAAACTCTAGTTGCTTCTTCAACTATGCAAGCTGAATTTGTTGCTTGTTATGCTGTAGCCTCACAAGCTGTTTGGCTGAAGAACCTTGTTATAGGATTGCACTGTGTTATAGGACTTTACATTGTGGATACATGGAGGAGAATGAGAGACCCATGTCAACTATGTGTCTGTGTTTACGTTCAACAGACATGTTGTGCTCAGGAATATGAGGACAAGAGATGCAATGAAAAATTCCAATGTTTTGGAGGTCATTTTGAAAATCATGTGAGAGAAACTCTTTGGCGCCATCAGATTGAAAAAATTTAATTTTATGACCAAAGATGTTCTCTACTTGTATCCTAAAAGCATAGAAAATCCGCAAGACGTCAGAATGATTTTTCGGCCTGCTACTCCGGGCCTCATAGCCCCTACATGACTATGACTCAATTTTTACTGACTTGGCTCGTTGATCACAGCACCACAATTTTCGGCATCAAGCCCTTACACGATCAACACTCGATTTTGACCAGTCTAGCTTGTTGGCCACAACGCCACTACTTCTAGCCTCAGAGTACTTACACGATCAGTACTCGATTTTTACCAGGCTAGATCTGTAATATCCGAGATGGGAAGGTTGATTTAATTTAAACCCGATCTAAATTTAGATTGGTCATAAACACAATGCTGGATGTAAAAGGAAAAATAAGAGAGAGGCTTCTCTTCTCATAGGCTCAGCATGTGGGCCAGGCCCACCTTTCTCAAATGAAAGTTGCAGGTGTTTAAAGATTCGCATGGAGCCTTGCCATAAATTGATACACACATGCAATTAAATAATGCTTAACATTATCTTTTACCTTTTGTCATTACATGAATTGAAGATTGAAGGTTTCTGCAGTTGACTGGTCAAATGATATAGAAGCAGAAGTTATTTTTTTTATTGGCAGTGCATAGAAGCAGAACTCGAAGCCGCACCGCCTCAAGTTGCACCGCCTTAAATTTGTAAAGTTTTCTCGGTCAAATTAATCACAGCAGCCATGTGATTAAATCGAATGGCTCAGCTCATTGTATGCGGAAGATTTCTTCAATATTCTCGCCGATGAAAGTGCATAGATCGGCTCTCCTATAGTCATATAAATAAGGGCCTAATATGCAGTTTCAGACATCCCTGAAATCCCCATAGCATCCCATCTACTCCGTTTCTCAAACAGAATTTCTTTTTCCAACAGCTCTCTTCCCCTTCACACCGTCTCAGGCAAAAGCAAGAAGATCAAGGATGCCGCACCGACAGTTTTCAGGTAGAAGAAGAAACCCAGATTCCAGGGTGCAAAAAAATATCCGAGTACAGACAATATTTTTCTCGTACAGTTTAGTTATCAGTTGTATTCAGATTCTCTTGTATTGGCTGTGTTTTCTCCTCCTTCTAATAAAATCAAGTGCCCTCTTCTCCCCATGGAGTAGGCTCGGTACCCCGCCGGGCCGAACCACATAAAATTTGGTGTTCTTTGTGTTTTCTAGATTTTTTCGTTTTGGTATTTTTCCTTTTGGCGTTTTGGATTTTTTGGATCCTTGCAGGAAGAGCCAATTTCTTACTAATAGTTGAGTATCAGAGCCAACAATCCACAATGTCTGAGGCAAAATATGAAATCCAAAAATTGGACCACAATGTCAACTACTCATTATGGGCTTTGAAGATGAAAACAATTTTGATTAAGGAGAACCTTTAGGACACTATTCGTGGGGAGATACGATGGAAGACACTGAAAGGGAAAAGGGCCGGGCTGATAAAAGTTCTAAAGCCACATTGTACATGAGCGTCTGCGACGAGGCACTACGAGAAGTTGCATCAGAAAAGACCGTCGTAGATGTATTAAAAAAACTTGCTACAATCTACCAGGACAAAACTCTTACAAGTAAGATGGCACTTAGATATAAATTATATTTTTTACGCATGACTGATGACACTTCTGTTAAAAGTTATATTAGCAATTTCCGTTCTATTCTTGCTGATCTTGAGGATATGGGAGTTACATTTGAGGAAGAAGATAATACTTTTATGCTTCTAATTACTCTCTCTACTTCTTTTAAAAATTTCCGTGAAAGTTTATTATATGGCAAGAATACTATTACTCTGGATGATGTGACAACAATGCTAGTGTCCAAGGAGATTATCGACTCTCAACTTATCACAGGATCCTCTAGAAGCCGTGGAGAAGCCCTGAACACTAGAGGACGAAACATGTCATGGGACAAAAGCCAGGGTAGGTTCAGATCTAAATCCAGGTCCAAAAACGTGCAGTGCTATTATTGCAAAAAGATGGGTCACATCAAATCAGAATGTCGTAAGCTGAAATGGAGACAGGAGGAACAAAATCATAACGGGGAAGCATCCTATGCTGATGAGGATGAAAAAGTAGAGGTACTTACTATTTATGCTTGTTATACTAGATCTCAAGATGAATTGATTTTAGATTCAGGTTGCTCTTATTATATGACACCGCATTGAGATTGGTTTACCACATATGAACATGCTATTGAAAAGGAAGTGCTAATGGGAAATGACTCATCATGTCAAGTAGCAGGTGTTGGCTCAGTAAAAATTAAAATGCATGATGACATTACAAGGACTCTAACTTAGGTATGGCACGTTCCAGGTCTTAAAAGAAATTTAATTTTTTTATCTTCTCTAGATGCACTTGGATACAAGTATTCAGGCCAAGAAAGAGTTTTTAGAGTCACAAAGGGGTCCTTAACAGTAATGAAAGCACTAAAAGTAAACCAACTCTACATCCTGCAAGGCACGACGCTAACAAGTGGTGCAACTATGGTAATCTCTGAACACTCTGATGATGATAATGCTAAATTATGATATATGAGATTATGGCATATTAATGAGAGGAGCATGCTAATACTTAAATAAAAGTGACTACTTGTAAAACAAAAATTGGCTAAGCTAGATTTATGTGAATATTGCATCTATGGCAAACAGAAAAGAATCTCATTCTCCACAGGGCAATACTATGCTAAAGAAAAATTAGACAACATCCACTCTAATCTATGGGGGCCATCACCGGTTGAATCTCAAGGAGGAGCTCGATACATGCTCACATTTATTGATGATTACTCCAAGAAGGTATGAGCTTATTTTATTAAAAATAAATCTGATGTCTTCTATAAATTTCAGTCTTGGAAGACAATGATTGAGAAGCAAACCGGTAGATATGTTCGGACCCTGCGAACCAACAATGGCCTAGAATTTTGCACTGAAGAATTTAAAGACTTTTGCTCCAGAGAAGGGATCATAAGACATCACACAGTTCCCCACACACCTCAGTAGAATGGAGTAGCAGAAAGGATGAACCGCACCATCATAGAAAGGGTAAGAAGTATGCTTTCTAATGCTAACATTTCTAAAAGATTTTGGATAGAGGCTGCATCCACCGCTTGCTACCTGATAAATCGATCTCCTTCTTCATCCATTGAATTCAAGATGCCTGAGGAAAAATGGACCGGGTCGCCAGCCTCTTATGACCATCTTAAAATTTTTGGGAGCACTGTCTATGTTAGAGTGAATGAAGGAAAATTAGAACCTAGATCAAAGAAATGTATTTTCTTAGGATATCCTAGTGGAGTGAAAGGCTATAAAGTGTGGTGTCTAAATAATTGTAAAGCATAAATCCATAAAGATGCAATTTTTGATAAACAGGTACTCTTGAAATTAAAAGCCAATGACACTGCTTCATTAGAATAGGCCACTGAAGAATATGTTCAGGTCTAGGAGGAGGTACACTGGGTTCAAGAGGAGCCACACAGGGTCCAGGAGGAGCAATATCAAGTTGAGGAGGAGAATCCTTATTCTATCACCCTCAACTGACCTAGGCGAGCACCACGTCCTAATCTTAGGTATGCAAATATTGCTACATATGCTCTAGCAGTGGAACAAAAAACTCCGTGCACTCAAGAACCAGCCTCCTATAAAGAAGCCTTAAATAGGACAGATTCAAGAAGGTGTAATGAAGCTATGAGGGAAGAATTCAAGTCCTTGCAGAAAAATAATACTTGGGAACTTGTGAAACCTCCACCGCACAAGAAACTTGTTGGGTGCAAGTGGATCTACAAACTCAAAGAATGCGACATCTATAAAGCTCGGCTTTTGGCAAAGTGATACAGTCAAAAGGAAGGTATTGACTACAAAGATATTTTCTCTCCTATGATTAAGCATATATCTATTGGTGTTCTTCTA
Organism: Canna indica; assembly: GCA_034359265.1. Lineage (NCBI taxonomy): Eukaryota > Viridiplantae > Streptophyta > Magnoliopsida > Zingiberales > Cannaceae > Canna > Canna indica. Next base: position 9,067,345 of record CP136894.1, on the reverse strand, counting down.
GCATTAGTAGCCATACAATACTTGGAGTTAGAACAGCTTGATGTAAAGACAGCTTTCCTACACGGTGACTTAGAAGAACATATCTACATGTCACATCCAGAAGGGTTTGAAGATAAAAATAAAGTTGATCATGTCTGCCTCCTAAAGAAGTCACTCTATGGCCTCAAGCAATCTCCCAGACAATGGTATAAGAGGTTTGATCAGTTTATGCTTGGTATTGATTTCAGTATATCATTTTTTGATAGTTGTGTTTATTAAAAGAAAATAGCTAGTTCTATTATTTATCTGTTTCTTTATGTTGATGATATGCTTATTGCGACAAAATATATTACTGACATAGACAAGCTTAAGAAACACCTTAAAGGTGAATTTGACATGAAGGACCTTGGGGCTGCAAGAAAAATCCTTGGGGTAGAGATAAAGCGAGACCACAAAGTAAGAAAATTGTACCTAACACAGGAAAGTTATGTAAAGCAGGTGGTTGAGCGCTTTGGCATGCCAGAAGCAAAATTCGTCAAGACACCTCTTGCCGCGCACTTCAAATTATCAGAGTTACTATGCCCAAAAGATGAAAAAGAAAGAGTTAGCATGTCACAGGTACCCTATGCAAGTGCAGTTGGTAGTCTTATGTACACCATGAGTCGTTGCTGTAGGTCATCAGCAACGGCTTTCGATAAACTTTTAGCAACGGCTTTCCCACGTAACGAAAAAATTTAAAATTTAAAATTTCCATTGATACATTGATACATTTTCAGATACATAACTCACACACCCATACACTCATACACACATTCATTCACACATCACAAACACACCAAGATATACATCAAAACAATTATATTTATATTGATAATTATCCACGATAGTATAAAAATAATTCAAATGCAAAATTGAAGTATCAATATCTAAGTAACAAAATCAATATAAATTAAACAAGTTCAATATCTCAGTAACAAAGTCAATATAAACAAAATCTCACGATCACGATGGAGGACGGCCTGGATCATATGGCGGGGTCTGGAGTGCTTGAGTGTACACCGGCGTGGACTGACTCGAGGACGATGGATGAGATGATGCCGAAGAGATGCCTGCTTCGGGATGACCTGACATGTTGCGTAGCATAGCATGCATCTCCGCCATTATCTGACTCTGACGCGCGACCGTCTCCTCTAGAGTCCTTATTCTGCTACTATGATCATAACTGGATCTAGAGGTGGACGGCCGCTCACCAGCGACCGGAGGGGTCGGTGCCCCAAGTGGCCCTAGCACGGCTCGCGCATGACCACTATCTGCGAAGCCATATACGCGGCCATGGTCCCAGCCACCTGCGGCCTCGACCCACGATGCTGCGTCAAAGTCCTCAGGGGTACCCCCGCGCTGCACCACCGTCTGGCTGTACGTCTCCTACTCGAGTTTGATTTTTTGTTTAATATTTATCATAAAACTTAAATTATAAATATATAATGAATAATTTAAACAAATATATAATTACCACAATGTATGCAGCGCGGTTGTGGATGTACTCCCCCGTCCTATGTGCTCAACGGTGAGTCCGCTCAAACACCGCCATCGGGGAGGGTCGCTGGACAGTCCCGTCATCCGACACCGTCGTCTATATTTATAAAATAAATACATTAATTAGTACACATAGTAACAAATAAAATATATAATTAAAAGATATACTTACCATACGGTTCGCGTGCACTGCAAATGCAACAGAGCCGCCGGTGTGACGCGCTGGTCCCCCCGACATGCGATTTCTAGCCGCATTCCGAGAAACCTCCTGCCATCGATCCGTCGACCATATTCCCACGAGCTGGTCCCATATATCCGGAGTAATCCAACCGGGGTCGTATCCCCGAGTCTCCGCGATGTTAGTGGTCCCAGCTCGGGCCATCGCCTGGGACCAAGCCTGCCCCAGCTGCCCATTGTACCTTGCCCGGGAAATAGCCTCCTAGGCAGCGTAAATGAAGGGTCTCTGGTCCTCGGCCCATGTATAGCGAGCCTGCAAAATAATAATATCAGTACCAATATTAATCATCATGCATGTAATAATAATAATAATACGTGCCTCAAACTTGTGCCATAACATGTCGACGTGCTCGCTAGGCACGTGAGACCACGTAGGCCATGCCCCGTGCATGTATCGTCGAATAGTAGAAGAAATGCTCCTCGGCACTTCTTCTTGCTCCAACCTGCACAACAAAAATAAATTTTAATATTATATTATGATATAATGAATTTGTAATGATGCATAATTCATGATATATTATCGCTCCCCAATCACGCTAATCAATCTACGTGACTCTATGGCTGGTGGAGGCTGCCACCTGTTTGGCCCGCGTGGCCGCCTGCGTCTGGATGTACTAGCCTCGGCAGTATCATCCGCATGAGGATCAGCAACGGGAGGATCAGCAGCATGAGTAAGTGCTGGAGTCTCACCGATCGGAGACTCCGAAGCTATCCTGCGTCGATAACCACGACCAGACATATCTGTCGAACAGACATATAATCAGATTATTGTATAAATAGTATAGATATATTTAATAAAATATATACTTTATAATTATTCCTCATCATCTGAATAATAGTCTTCGAATTCTTCCTCTTCTTCCTCTTCTTCATCTCCAACTTCCTCAATTTCATGATCGTCATCATCAGCATATTCAACTTCTAATTGAATTGACGTTGTGTCTGCATCCTCGAGTATTGGAATAATACGATCTACAGCAGGAGGATCATCTTCTTGATAGAAACCATGTGTCATATTAGGTATCAGCTCATTTTCTCCTACTATCGGATCAATTTTTCCTCTACCTTTTGTCTTACAGACTACACGCCAATCCGCTCTATCTTTATTTCGAGCCGGATACTTCGCGTAATATACTTGTTCGGCTTGTGATGCCAATATAAAAGGCTCATTTGCTGCCAATTTCGATCTGTAATTAACCTCAACAAGTTTGTATTTTGGATGAACTTTCATGCCCCTTTCTGTTGTATCGAACCAATGACATCTAAATAGGATCACTGATTTTAAGCTGAAGTAGTGCAACTCTATCACTTCTTCCACCAGTCCATAAAAATCCATATCACATTCAACATAGGTTGTCCCTTTCACGCAGACCCCAGCATTCATTGTCTTCTTTGTAAATGAATATTCAGCCGTGTGAAATTTATACCCGTTAACAAAATATCCGCTATAGCACGACACAAGTCGCGACGGTCCAACTGGGGCCGTATCCCCGAGTCTCCGCGATGTTAGTGGTCCCAGCTCGGGCCATCGCTTGGGACCGAGCCTGCCCCAGCTGCCCGTTGTACCTAGCCCGGGAAATAGCCTCCCAGGCAGCGTAAATGAAGGACCTCTGGTCCTCGGCCCATGTATAGCGAGCCTGCAAAATAATAATATCGGTACCAATATTAATATATCATCATGCATGTAAAAAATAATAATAATACGTGCCTCAAACTCGCGCCATAACATGTCGACGTGCTCGCTAGGCACGTGAGACCACGTAGGCCATGCCCCGTGCATGTATCGTCGAATAGTAGAAGAAATGCTCCTCGGCACTTCTTCTTGCTCGAACCTGCACAACAAAAATAAATTTTAATATTATATTATGATATAATGAATTTGTAATGATTCATAATTCATGATATATTACCGCTCCCCAATCACGCTAATCAATCTACGTGACTCTGTGGCTGGTGGAGGCTGCCACCTGTTCGGCCCGCGTGGCCGCCTACGTCTGGATGTACTAGCCTCGGCAGTATCATCCTCATGAGGATCAGCAATAGGAGGATTAGCAGCATGAGTTAGTGTTGGAGTCTCACCGATCGGAGACTCCGAAGCTCTCCTGCGTCGATAACCACGACCAGACATATCTGTCGAACAGACATATAATCAGATAATTGTATAAATAGTAGAGATATATTTAATAAAATATATACTTTACAATTATTCTTCATCATCAGAATAATAGTCTTCGAATTCTTCTTCTTCTTCCTCTTCTTCCTCTTCTTCATCTTCTTCATCTCCAGCTTCCTCAATTTCATGATCGTCATCATCAGCATATTCAACTTCTAATTGAATTGACGTTGTGTCTGCATCCTCGAGTATTGGAATAATACGATCCACAGCAGGAAGATCATCTTCTTGATAGAAACCAGGAGGATCATTTTCTCCTACTATCGGATCAATTTTTCCTCTACCTTTTGTCTTACAGACTACACGCCAATCCGCTCTATCTTTATTTCGAGCCAGATACTTCGCGTAATATACTTGTTCGGCTTGTGATGCCAATATAAAAGACTCTTTTGCTGCCAATTTCGATTTGTAATTAACCTCAACAAGTTTGTATTTTGGATGAACTTTCATGCCCCTTTCTGTTGTATCGAACCAATGACATCTAAATAGGATCACTGATTTCAAGCCAAAGTAGTGCAACTCTATCACTTCTTCCCCCAGTCCATAAAAATCCATATCACATTCAACATAGGTTGTCCCTTTAACGCAAACCCCAGCATTCATCATCTTCTTTGTAAATGAATATTCAACCGTGTGAAATTTATACCCGTTAACAAAATATCCGCTATAGCACGACACAAGTCGCGACGGTCCACTAACAAACTCAAATATTCTTTCATCTATTTCAGCTCTGTGATCTTTGCTGTAAGTCTGAATCCAAGTAGGGAAATCACGATTCCGTAATCTCTCCAATTCTTGATCGTTGTGAATAGAGTATTTTTGCATCATCTCAATGTCAAATATTTCAATGAATTGTTCAATCTCTGGACAATTGAGTAATACATACAAGTGTGCCAAATGATACTCTTCCTCGTTTAAGTGTTAAGATGGACGAGAACCAAAAGTACGACCAGAGTGACAAAATATATTTAAACGTCCATCTGAATGTCGAACACCCCCGTCGTCGTTACGTGGAAGACGATCAAATCTTGTCTGTACTGTCGATTCAAAGTAAAATGAGCAAAATGTTGAAATTTCTTGGATGATATACAATTCAGATATTGATCCTTCAACAGCTGCGGTGTTCTTTACTTTTTTCTTCAGACGATTCATGTATTTTTCAAATAAGTACATCCACCGATATTGAACGGGGCCACCAACTCGTGCCTCGTATGCCAAGTGTATCGGTAGATGCTCCATCGAGTCAAAAAATGCAGGAGGGAAAAACTGCTCCAGCTTGCATATGATTTCAAAAATATTATTTTCAAGTGTTGACATATCTTCGACTCGAAGGACATTTGCACAGATGTTTCTAAAAAATATACTTAATTCAGTCAACGGACCCCAAATATTATCAGGTAGAAGATCTCGAAATGCGATCGGAAGTAATCTCTGCATGAATACATGACAATCATGGCTCTTCATCCCTGATATTTTGCAATCATCGACGTTCACACATCGAGATAAGTTTGAAGCATATCCATCGGGTAATCTGAGTTCTTTTACCCATTGACAAACATCTTTGATCTGTTGTTTATTTAACATATATAGGGCATTCGGTTTCAGATATCGTCCGTTGACCTCTTGTAACTCCAACTCTGGTCTTTTACAAAGTATTTTCAGATTATGTCGGGCTTTGACATTATCTTTAGTTTTTCCAGAAATATCCATCAAAGTGTTGAAAATATTATCAAACACATTTTTTTCAATGTGCATGACATCTAAATTATGTCGAATCAATAATGAACTCCAATAGGGCAATTCCCAAAAGATACTTTTTTTCACCCAGTTGTGTGTTTGGCCAAAACCTGACACTCTTTCATTGCGACCAAATACTATATCTGGAAGTGCTCAAAACACGTGCTAACATTTGTTCACCAGACAACATCGGTGGTGGCCCATCTCTTTCGATTCTGCCCTTAGTAAATTTATTACGATTCCTTCGATACTGATGATTAACCGGTAGGAATCGACGATAACAATCAAAGAATGAGATTTTTCGTCCGTTCTGAAGACTGATTGATTTAGAGTGTTCCATACAATACAGACAAGAGAGTCGGCCGTGAGTGCTCCAACCCGACAACATGTCGTACGCCGGGAAATCATTGATTGTCCACAAGACCGCGGCCTTTAAATTGAAGTTTTGCTTCCGATGACAATCATAAGTGACAGCTCCCTCAGTCCACAATGTTTTCAATTCATCTATCAAGGGTCTGAGAAATATGTCAATTTCTTTTCGCGGACCCTTAGGACCCGGAATAATCATCGAAAGATAAATAAATTCATCTTTCATGCACATTGACGGTGGCAAATTATAAACTGTCAGCAGCACTGGCCAAACTGAATAAGGAGTTGCAGAATGTCCAAATGGATTAAAACCATCTGTGCACAATCCCAATCTGATATTTCTAGTATCTCTAGCAAATGAAGGATAACATGTATCCAAATGTTTCCATGCTTCACTGTCAGATGGATGAGTCATTACTGTATCATCACGACTTCTTGCATGCCAACTCATGTAGGGGGCTGTCTTTTCCGACATGAATAATCTTTGAAGCCTCGGTGTTAGTGGAAAATACCGAAGCACCTTAAACGGGATATTTTTCTGTTGGACCGATTTCTTCTCCTTGTAACGAGGGTGTTGACATACAAGGCATTTATCCAAATGCAGTTATTTTGGCACGCGTGTATTTTTTCGTACCCAAGCCCCAATTTTCTCATTAGCTTTTTAGTCTTATAAAAAGTTGGCTCAAACTTGTTATCAGTAGGCAGCATTCCATTAATCAATCCAGCAATCTGATCATACGCAACTCCGCTGATATTACAATCGGCCTTGATGTTTAAGAGCTGTGTCATTGCTGAAAACCTAGTGTATTTAGGATAATTCTCATACAAAGGTTCATCAGCAGCTTTCAACATCTCGTAAAATTCTGCAGCTTCTTTATTCGGTAATTCAATCTCTACCGCAGTTTGTACTTCTGTGATATCAACCGCTGTAGTATCTGGTGGGACTGATGTCTGAAGAACTAGCCGATCAACAATATCATTCAGGTGGAATTGACCCCCAAGACTATCAAGTATCATAGTTCTATAGGGATTACATTGACCGGATGAAGAAGCACCAGCAGAGGAAGATTCACCATATGTCTGAACGATAGGATTGCTCGACGTCCCCGACTTCGCGTGACTCCCCGTGACAAGTCCATAGAAAATATCTTGGTGCAAATCCTTTGGTATATAGATGCAGAGTGACAGTCTCCCGATCCAAAAATCATCCATTTGAACAAATGCGGCACGGACATCGGATTTGATCACCCATGCTAACGAAATTCCGATTCGAATAGGCGAAATTTAGGAAGTACGTTACGGCTAATCGAAACTCATTCGTTAAAGCTCCACGATCAAGACGTCGGTACATCCAACTTCGATCAGCCGACATGATTCTGTCAATCAATGATAATTTCTGTGGTTAATGTCTTTAGGTGAGATTGTCCTATTCCATTCGGGATTTATGTTATTCGTACTGCACTTACGTTTTTATTTTAACTGTTAACTAATTATTCTAAATTTCAGCCGCATCTCCCTACAGTTCTCCGAATACGCATATCATCTGGGCGCGTATCGGAGAACAAGAGAGATGTTGCCGAAATTTAGAATAATTAGTTAACAGTTAAAATAAAAACGTAAGTGCAGTACAAATAACTATATTCCCAAATTGTCCAATCAGGGACAATTCAAGAATTGTACGTCGTATAAAAGATCATCTAGTTCTTTTACACGAACATACAATCCCCGAACGGATCTAAGGTTTTGCTAAATCATATCCGACTCGTCGATGCGTACGTGAAACATATCAACTCGTCGGATGGATGATTATTTTCTAAATGTTTCGAGACAGTTCGAGTCCATATTGGACGATTCCGGCGCGCGTCCGAAGTGGATGATTCCGGCGCGCGTCCGAAATGGACGATTCCGGCGCGCGTCCGAATTGGACGATTCCGGCGCGCGTCCGAATTGGACGATTTCGGGGCGCGTCCGAAGTGGATAATTCCGAAATTAATCTAAACCCTAAAAATTATTCTAACAAATTAAAAAATTAATCTAAATACTTAATTAACAATTAATTAACAATTAATTAACAATAAAAAAACAATAAAAAAATATTATTAAACTACAAATTCCGGCGCCGGAGTCAGGTGGACTCCGGCGCCGGCGTACAGTGGCCGGACAAACTGTCCGGCCAATATACAAGGTCCGGCGGCGGCCATCGGCCGACCGCCGCCGGCCGAAACCCTATTTTTAGGGTTTCGGTCGGATTTTCTACCGGCCGCAACAGAGGAGACGGCCGGCCGGAGGGCACATACCTGACAGTGTCGGCAGCAGCGAGAGGCGTCGTCGGCGTCAGCAGCGGCGGCGAGAGGCAGGAGAGGAGGCGGCGGCGGCAGCAGCGGGAGGAAGAAGGGGGGCGGGCGCGATCTGCGACCTATATAAACTTATCAGCAACGACTCACTTGTCCGTTAGCAAGCCGTTGTTGATAATTAACATTATCAGCAACGGCTCACGTGTCCGTTAGAAAGCCATTGCAGATACAACATATCTGCAACAGCTCGGGCGGCCGTAAGAATGTCGTTGCAAATAGCAACGGCTTGAGCGGCCGTTGCTGAAGACTAAGTTTCTAGTAGTGTTAAACCCGATTCGAATTTAAATTGGTCATAAACACAAGGCTGGATGTAAAAGGAAAAATAAGAGAGTGGCTTCTCTTCTCATAGGCTCGGCCTATGGGCCAAGCCCAACTTTCTCGAATGAAAGTTGTAGGTGTTCAAAGATTTGCATGGAGCCTTGCCATAAATTGATACACACATGCAATTAAATATTGTTTAACATTATCTTTTACCTTTTGTCATTACATGAATTGAAGATTGAAGGTTTTTGCAGTTGACTGGTCAAATGATAAAGATGCAGAAGTCATTTTTTTTATTGGCAACGCATTGAACGAGTTCCATGCACAGAACTCGAAGCCGCACCGCCTCAAGTTGCACCGCCTTAAATTTGCAAAGTTTTCTCGGTCAAATTAATCACAGCAGCTATGCGATTAAATCGAACGGCTCAGCTCATTGTATGTGGAAGATTTCTTCAATATTCTCGCCGATGAAAGTGCATAGATCGACTCTCCTACTCCAGTATAAATAGGGGCCTAATATGCAATTCTAGACATCCCTGAAATCCCCAGAGCATTCCTTCTACTCCATTTCTCAAGTACGATTCCTTTTCCAACGGCTCTCTTCCCTTTCACACCGTCTCAGACAGAAGCAAGAAGATCAAAAATGTCGCATCCACAGTTTTCAGGCAAAAGCAGGAATCCAAATTCCGGGATGTGGAAAAATATCCGAGTACAAGCAATATTTTTCTTTTATAGTTTAGTTAACAATTGTATTCAGATTCTCTTGTATTGGCCGTGTTTTCTCCTCCTTCTAATAAAATCAAGTGCCCTCTTCTCCCTGTGGAGTAGGCCCGGTACCCCGCTAGGCCGAACCACGTAAATTTTAGTGTTCTTTGTGTTTTCTGGTTTATTCATTTTGGTATTTTTCCTTTTGGCATTTTGGAATATGAAATTGAGTGTTTTCTTTTGCTACTTAATTAATTATGATGCATATGTTTGAGCATGGGGTTAAACTGGGTTGAGCCGGGTTCGCGGGTTTGGATCCGGGCTTGAGGTGGATGCGGTTTAGCTAAGGGGTAGGGTTGTAAATGAGGTGTTGGGAGGGGATTATAACCCCCCCCCCTCCCCCACTCTTTGAGCTGTGCTAGTCCCCTTGGAGTTGCATGAGTCTTTTGAAGAAAAAGGGGAGCTGAGCTGCCCCCGTCTTGGAGCCGCCGCCGCCGCTTGTGTGCCAGAATTCGGAGGCCACCGTTCGGGAATTTTCTTCTCCTTTCTCCTAACATGTAAGTGGTTTCTTCCTTCCTTTCCCTTCTTTTCTTTCTTGTTTTCTTGAGCCGCCTCTTGAAATTGAGAATTCTTGTTATTTTCTGTTTCTATAGACGTGGGTATTATTTTTCTTGTGTTGCCATGAAAAAGGAGGCCCGAGGATCCCCATTGTGGTGCGGCGGCCCTAGGATTGTCCTCGGGGTGCTCGGCCAAGTTGGGAAAGGAGGCGCCCTCAAGGTGTTTGTGAACTTACCTAAGAGAGCATGTTTATGTTGATGAGTTTTAGATCCCTTGATTTGAATCTTTGCTATGTTCTCATGTTGTTGAATTATGTTTGATGTCAAAATTATGAATCTCAGCATGTTGAATCTAAGATTTCATATGAAATGTTTATATCTTGATGGCATGAGATATATTCTTGATTGTTATTTAAATTGTGAAAGTATGAATCTTGATGTTGATGAAAGAACTTGATGCATACTAACTATGTGTAGATCATAGGCCTTTGATTTAATAATCGTTGTATATGATGGATGTAATCTGGTTTAGCAATAAAATATTTTGGAATGATTATTGTTGTTATTTTCAGTTTAAATAATTAAGCAAGCTGGAATTTAGTCTTGCTAAAATTTCATGTTGGATTATTGTTAATGATGCTGAGATTTGAATTTGCTATTGTGATTCGTAGTGATTATCGAACATGATCGTGCAACCTATCATTTTAATCAGAAAATATAGTCTGGAACCATATGACACTCTTGAAACCAAATTTGGCTTGTTCAAACCAGAATCAAGCTCAAAGAATAGGCTGAAGTTTTAAATTCCAGAAATAAAACCTAATTGCAGGAATTAAATTTTTATTTGCAGAATTAAAAATTTAAAATTTAAGGGGCAGAATAAAATAGCTAAGAGACAACAAAATATAAATTCATGAAGTAAAACCCTATGGGTAGATGATGTTGCAGGCCTAAGACGTCGGGAACGGGTATATGTTGATGAGACGATTTCAAGAAAGGATGTTCTTATGACACTATTTCTACACTTGACTTGGGTCATCCTTTGGCGTTGTTTCTCTCATGAATGGTGGAGAGGCTCGGATAGGAGCTGGACTGGTGGCCTAGGTCGGGAAGGTTGGATGAGCGAATCCCAACCTGTGATTTATTATTTTCGGTTGGATGGGCGAATCCCAACCGTTATTCAATTTCTTAGGTTGGATGGGTGAATCCCAACCTTAATATTATTTCTAGTTGGATAGGCGAATCCTGGCCCGGTTGGATGGGCGAATCCCAACTGTTACACTCTTATTCACTATTGTGTGGTTTGGTTGCCTTAGGGCATGCGTAGGTTGAGTGGCCTTTTGTGTATTCACTATTATGTAAATGGGATGCCTTTGGGCATGTGTTGGCCAAGTGGCCTGATGGGTAGCCATAACACTAGACTTGCATTTCCTGCATGTGGCAGACGCATTCACTTTATTATGTGGTTGGTTTGTGGTGGGGGTTGATAGAGCCGCTCACTGAGTTCCTTTGGACTCAACCTTGTTTTATTTTTGTTTTTACAAAGCCTGACCAGTTAGGTAGGGGCTGGAGCACTTGGCGCAGGTAGAGGGCAGAAGAGTACCATTGATCTCATAGCAGTCAGAGTTTAGGGGTCGTAGTCGAATCTTGTTAGTGGTAGATCATGCACTTGATGTATTTAGCTTATTTGGAGTTGTAGTCCTTTAGGACAGCCAGTTGTGTTCATTTGAGATTATGTTTTCTTTTTTTTAAAAAAAAAACTATTAAACCTTAATTGTTTGTTTGGACGTTACCTTGTTGTTAGGCTTCTTTTTTTCCAAAAAAAAAATGAAAACTTTATTTTGATTTCTGAAATGGACATGTTATTTATATATATTTTTGATTTTTCGCTATGTTTCATTTTGAGTTGACATGTGCATTGGATAGGCTGTGGGGTATAGGCACGTATACCTTGGCTGGTCACGTAACCCTAGGATTAGGCGTGACAGAATCCTTGGCCACAACACCACTACTTTAAACCTCAGAGCCCTTACAATGATCAGAACTCAGTTTCTCGCCAATCTGACTCGTCGGCCCAAGAGCCCTACTATCAACTACCAAGCAGGCAGGTAAATTTCGTATCTTTTTGGCGTAGACATGCAACCAAATTCTATACAGACCCGCGGCGATCGAAAAGCTGACCAAGCTCGACAAAAGCACAGTAATGATAAATAAAAATCAAACTTTTAAAATCCCACAAAGGAAGTATTCTCACTTACAAACACATGAGGGGAACATTACAAATAGAAAAACAAACTACAAGAGCGCGCTTGCAACAATGAGCCAAGCTGCACTCAAGAAAACCATTGACTCGGGTATCCACTACTAGGATTTATCGCCATATGCAGACTTGGTCGCAAGACCTCCCATGACCCGAGAGTTGAGGGGCAAAGAGGGGGGAGATGAGAGCCCCGACTTTGCAATCCTAGAATCATGGACAAGATCCCTGCTAGCCAAGAGGACAACTCGCATATCCGTATAGCACCTCCCCCAGCGCGCAACGACAAAGACCACTTTGCCATAAGCCCGGCACGTGGTAAGGACCTACAACAGGAACCCCACCTCCTTCCTTCCTTCTCGCTATGTTCTCTGCCATCACAACAGGAACATCAAGCTCTAGCATTGGCAGGAGTGTCAAATCGACCATTAGCACATACCCATAAATGACAACCTTGCAGACTCGAAAGACTATCTCTGCCATCACAGAAACGCCCGTAGGCGTAGACACCACAAGGGGAAATTCAACCACAAAAGATATCCCTGACAACTTAGCAGCAAACAAGGCAGACACAAAAGAGTCTGTAGCACCCGGATTAAATAAGACATAAGCAATGACAGCCTCAGCGCCCTCTTGGTTCATAGTAAACACCCGTGCAACATGTCTCTCTGAACCACCAGCTCGCTGGCATCCTTCCTGAGTCTGACCCCTCTGTGCTATAGAATCCACTTACATCGGTGCCTTTCCTCTGGTCTGATCAGGTTGCTGACTGCCCTTATTAGGAATATCCTTTTTGAAGTGCCCAGACTGCTCACAGCTGGCTTGGAGAGAGGGAGAGAGAGGAAGAAGAGGGCGGCTCGACTGGCTCCTCTTGGCTTGGCTCCAAGGGGAAAGAAGAGAGGAAGAGGGGAGGAAGAGGAGGGTGGCTCGACTAGCTTGGCTTCACAAGCAGCAGCTCCAAGGGGAAGAGGGGAGTCGGCTGCTGGCTTGGCGGTTGGCGGCTAGCCCTCCTCTCTCAAAACATGGGGAGGGGTTTTTATATCTCTTCCTCAATCCTAACCCTTCTAACTTAAGCCCAAACCCGCATCCACTGAGGCCAAGTCCAACCCGCTAACTCGATAGACTTAATTAAATTAATTAGGCTTGATTAAACACAAAATTAAATGATAAGCATTTTAACTAATTCACCCATATGAGCATAACTAATAATTATACACACACCACAACAATTAAAATAATTTCAACCACTCAAGCCTAATTCCATAAATTCAAAAATTTATATCCTACTTACCCGAGCTCGCAAGCTCACTCCGGACCATGAGTCGACTCGGCTTGACCACGAACTAGTTCGATAGGCTTGCAAACACACACAAAATGAAAATAATGAATTAAATATCTAGGATATTACAGAGATCCTTGATGGCCAAATAATTCACATGCGCCTGAACCCATAGTCGTACACCGGCCCATGTCTCATTATATAACATCATATCCATTCTCAAATATATAAACAAGCAGTAAATAGTTTCCCACGAACATCGAATTAATCCTAATCATGCGTTATGCCTAATATAAACAATTTAAATGTCTCACATAGCGATGTAATAAATAACAGTAAAATACTAAGATAAATGTCATAGCTTCCTACATGCAATCATTCTCCTATCCTCATAACCACCTCTCCAAAGGGCCGACCGCAAGGCCTTAGGAATTTCCTCAAAGAAAACCCACCCCTTACTCAATTTCATCTCCTATAGTTTGGTTTCCCTGCAATGTCAAGTTAGGGAAGGACGTGCTCTAGGTGTACCTAGGTTCATAAATTCTCCATTTCATGTTCCTACATCTTGCCACACCCAACCGAGTTCAAATAAACCTTGAGGACAGAAGGAATCATCTAAAAGTAATATATTTCCTATAAGAACAGCATGTTTGCACCTAAAGTAATGTATTTTCTAATAGGGCACTAGGGTAGCATGTAAAAATATCTAAAGTGATGTGTTTTCTATGCGGACAACATGTTTATACATCTAAAATGATGTGTTTGTTATATGAACAGTGTGTATGTACCTCATGAGCTTATGTTTTCTAAGGAAAATAAGAACAATTTACAATAAAACAGTAAAAAAATAAGACGGGGAGATGGTCCATTGCCAGTAGAGAAACAAGGGATGCAATTGGATGTCAAATAAATTACCAACAAGAAAGTCCTAGCATTAGATAATGCCAAAAGAAATAGGGAAACATATAAAAGCTATTTGCACAAAATGAATGGTACGAATTGGATTATATTCTTGCTGGAGGTAGTACGAATTTTAACTGGTGTGTCCAATCCAAATAGGAAACTATTTTCAGCAGAGGTTGCATCTCATTCATCAAGCAAACAAAGTCAACATACTTTGCAAAAGGTAAAGTGGACTTTGTCAAAAACATGACAATATGTATCATCCAATAACGTGCAAAGGAATATAAAATGCCAAGAGTGCGCACACCCCAAATCTGATCATCGCCCATGCGGCAACACCAAAAGAAATCCAACAACATGTAAATTATGCAATGACAATGTACGATTCATGATTAATCAACACCGAAGAGAAACCATCCTCAAAATCCTTGAAAAGAAGCCCCAAGAGGGGAGGGGCGGATTGGGTAGAAAATAGGAAAGAGAATGCTCAAAACCACTCATAGATTGAAGGAAACAGAAGGGAAGAACAGTGATTGGAATCCCCCGACGATAATCTCTGACGAGCTCCACAAATACGGCCATCGTCGCCGCTGCCTTCATGAGTGCTATGCTTTTGCCCTTTACTTATAATCTAACTAACTAAACTCGTTAAAAATCTATTTTAAATCCAATTCGAGTTCCGATCAAACCGTTGAACTCATCTCGGGGTCTACTTTCACCATGACCAGACAAACTATAGAAATAACATAAATAAAATTTCTTTTTCTTTTTTCTTTTTTTTTCTAAGTTAACGACTTACCAAATTTCATCTTGGAAACTCTGCAAATTCACTTTTCTACTAAAAACCAAAATAAATTTAATCAAATTTTTGGTTATAACATTGCAGCATATTATTTGGTTGCCCGTAACTAGAGTTGCAACTTCTATTTGCAAGGGTTTGGTTGGCTGCAACTAAAAGTTGCAATTACACTTACAACTAGCATATGCATATCTAGGTCTAATAATTTTGGTTCAGCCTGATAGCCTGACACAATAAAATTATGCTCGAACCACCCGTTATCGCGCCTCAAGCTATTATCGGTCCAGCCCAATAAGGCCCGAACAAATATCGGGTCAGGCCGGGCCTACACTGTGTAGGCTCAGCCTGACCCGATAGCCCGATAATAATTTTACTCATTATCATACTAACGGGCCCGATAGCCCGGTTCCAATGGCTCGATTTGGGCCTAATAGCCTGATTTTGATTTTTTTTTTGTTATCGTGCTAACGGGCCAGGCTGGCCTATTTACTATTCGGGTCGTGCCAGGTCGGGCATGAGTTTTGTTCGGGCCGGGCCAAGTCGGCCTGATATCACTGACCTAGCACGAATTGCCGAGTTCAATAGGAGTTCAACATAATTTAGAAGGAAACAACAAGCAAATAGAGGAAAATTGGTAAATGTCATTTTTCCCAACAATAATTAATCAACTACAACGAAATCGATCCAACTCAGAACAATATTATTTTATACTCTAAATCACCATTTAGTTTAGTACAATACTATTTTATATTATTTAATTATTTATCATGTCACACCCCAATTTCACACTAGTGTGACCGGCCAAGGTATACAAGTATACCCCAAAGCTTAACTCAACCGCAAACCACAGAGACAAACCAAACTTTTATTTCAAACTCCCCAACTAACAAAATGTTATAAACTAAACAATTCCATCCTTTGTTAAAGAAAGCGCGGAAACATGAATGTCCAACCGAAACAAACTTTAAAGAGTGTTTGAAACAATAAATGAAATAAAGAACAATAAGTCTCGATACGGGTCTCTCTTTAAACCTGACCACTATCCTAACTCTAACTTCGACTTGTCACGAGGTCTGCCTTGGATCTGCTGCTCCCAACTGTGCTACTCAGACACTCCAGTGTTACTACTTAAAAATTAATATTATTTTGATGAAAAATATTTAAATTTAAAATTATGAATTTTTTTTGAAGAAAAATATTTTTTAACCACAATAAATCTTTTATATTTTAAAAAAACATTTCATTAATTATTTTTTTAATTATAAAGCTATTATGGACTTTGGGCAAAAGTCTTTAACTTACTAGAGACTTGTGTCCAAAGCCTACAAAACTAATTTTTAATTAAAAATAGTTAAATATTTTTTGGCCAAAATATTTTGATAGACTCTAGCAAATCTTTTATATCACATATATATTTTTTGTGAATAATATTTTTTATAATTATAAAATTATTATAACTCATTAGAGACTTTTGTGCAAAGTCTATAATAGTTTCATAATTTTTAAAAAACAATATTTGAACTCATGAAATAATTTTTTAGTGATACAAAAGAGGTACTATGATCCAAAAAAATATTTTACATCAAAATATTTCATAATTTTTAATTTATTTAAATCTATAGACTTTGTGCAAAAATCTTTAATACATTAGAGAGTTTGAAAATATATTTTTATACTCTAATATCTCATTTTTATCATAAAAATATTATTTTTTGGAAGACAAATAAATATTCTATACTAACACATATGATACCTACACAATGAGTCAAATACAAGACAAAAAATCTACATCTAAATAGTTCACATTGTAGCCAGTAATTTTCACAGGGATAATATAATCCGACTCGTCGACCATCTTCATATTATACTAACTAGTCGAGAACCCGCGCGTTGCGCAAATATATATAAATATAAATTTATTTTGCTAACCATGAAGAATCAAATAAATTTATATTGTATAAATTTATTAATTTTGTAATATTGTATATAATATTTTATTTGAATAGATATACTCGTGCGTCGCACAATTATATATGTATATAATTAAATTATAAAATTGTAATAAAAAATATTTTAAATTAAATTATATTTTTCAACAATAATATTCATATCTAAATAATTAAGAGTAATAATAAATATCACATATATGAAAATTTATAAGTGTAGATAAAATAGTAAATATTAGTTTAATATAATTTATATAATTGTAAAAGTAAAAATATATACAAATATCTTTTAAAATATGATATTTTTTATTTCTTAAATTCACCCAACACATTAATATATTCGTAAAATATAAAAATAAACTAAAACTCTCTGTAATTAACATTTTAGGTTTAAATATTTCATTCTAATATATATACTCATGTGTTGCACAATTATATATGTATAGTTAATTTGTAAAATTATTATAAAAATTATTTTAATTTAAATTATACTTTTCAATAACAATATTCATGCTTAAATAATTAAGAGTAATAATAAATCTCACGTCTAAAAATATATATAAGTGTTTTCAAATATCTTTTAAATATGATTTTTTTTTTATTGCAAAAATTCACGAAACAAATTAATATATTCATAAGATGTAAAAATAAACTAAAACTCATTGTGATTAACTTTTTTGTTTATATATCAATATTCTAATATTGGTAATTTAATTATTTTTATTCATTTTTTTTCAATTTCACATATTTGTCTTTAATAATTAAACCATTCATTTATTAATTAATAACAATTTGATTGATATTTTTATTTGATATTATTTAATAGTATTAAATAATAAAATTAAAATCTATGGCCAAATATATAATTAAAAATAACAAAATAATAAAACTATTTTTAGAAAATCTAAAAAAAATATAGATCCAAATATATAGTAAATAATTAACATTAAAAAATTTAAAATAGTATATTCTAAAAATTCAATTGTAAACATTTATTTTACTACTTAATTTAAACTAATTTTTTCTTATAATTTTTAAATCCTATATAAAAGTAGATGTAAACTATACAAATAAAGTGGAATAAGTGTAGATAACTAAATTAAAAATAAGATATTTTAAAATATATAATTTTTCTGTAAAATTAAAAAAAATATAAAAAACAATTTTTTTACATTAGAATATATTTTCAACAATAATTTAGTAAATACATAATTATTAACAACAAATAAATAAAATAAATATATAAAAATAGTGTAAAATTATAATCATAAATGAATAAAATGTTAATAAGATGTAAATATAGAATCAATGTTAGTATCATTTAGAGAGAAAAAATTTAGTTCAATACGTAATAATGCTTCTATATAATTATACACAGTTGGTCAAAATATATTTATTTTTTAGTTAGTAATTTTTTAATAAAACTTCTTGTGCCAATGATATTTTACATGAATATATATATATTAAACAACAAAAATATATAAGAAAATAAAAATGAAAAATAGTAACATTTTTATGGATAAAAATCAAATATTATATATATAATATAATAAATTGAAACAAATTAGAAGAAAAAAAAATTAAAATGTCAAATATTATATATATAATATAACAAATTGAAATAAATTAGAAACTAAAAAAATTAAATTATTTTAAACTAAATAAGTTTTAGGTAAAAATAGATTAAAATCTAGATCGATGATAAAGAAAATATCTTCGTCAACACAAAGCTAATATTAAAAAAACAATTTTTTACATTTACAAACTAAAAAAATTAATTTTTTGAACTAAATAAATTTTAGGTGAAAATAGATTAAAACCTGGATTAGTAATAAAAGAAACATCTTCATCAATACAAAGCTAATATAAAAAATAATTTTTTATATTTAAAAATATTTTCAACAATAATTTAGCAAATATATAATTATTTGCACAAATAGATAATAGGTCTAAAAATAAATAAAGAAAATTATATTAAAATAGTGTAATATTATAATCATAAAAGAATAAAATATTAAGATATTTCGACAACAAAAATATATAAGAAAATAAAAATTATGAATAGTAATATATTTGTGGATAAAAATTAAATATTATATATAATATAACAAATTGAAATAAATGAGAAACCTATACTAACACATATGATACCTACACAATGAGTCAAATACAAGACAAAAAATCTACAACTAAATAGTTCACATTGTAGCCAGTAATTTTCACAGGGATAATATGTCACACCCCAATTTCACAATGGTGTAACCGGCCAGGGTATACAAGCATACCCCGAAGCCTACTCAAATCACAACCACAGACACAAATAAACTAAACACAGACCATACGGATAAAACAAACTTCATATTTCAAACTCCAACTACTAATAAATGTTTATAGAACCAAAACAAATTCATCTTTGATAAAGAAATCACGGAAACATGAATGTTCAACCGGAATAAACTTTTAATAATGGGGTGCTCGGAACTCCTCCCATTCAGGGGGTGGTACATCAACCCCCCTACGGGACCTCCATACTTGGAGCCACTCCTTAGCAGGTCCCCTCAGCTGCAAACCCACCATCTGCACCATGGCTACTGAAGAGCATCCCAACACCTCGCACAACTCCTGACAGTCGTTTAGAAAAGTCGTCACCTCCACACCAGGATCTGTGCCTGTGAACTGCGGCGGTCTCAATTGAACAAAATCTTTGTAAGCAACGCTGCCTGACACTGCCTCCCTAATGACTGGAGGTACCAACTCCGCTGCCCCCTGTGCCATTGGTGCCACTGGCGGCACAGGTTGAGACTGCTGCTGTCTCAGCTCTCGCTCCCTACGAAGCTCCTCAGTCAACTCGGTCACCCGAGCCACTAGCATGGTCACCCGAGGATCCTGACCAACCTCTTCCTGAGCCGGCAGCCTACCGCCACGGCCCCGGCCCCGTCCACGGCCGCGACCACGACCGCGCCCACGTCCACGTCCACGTCCACTTGAGGAATTACTCCCACTACCACTCGCCCCAGCATCATTAAATGCCTCCATCACTAATAAGAATAGCAACCAAGAACAGGTAAATTAATCTAACAGGAACAATGAATAAAAATGATACGTACCGCCGCCGGTGCGCAGGCTCAGTTCCCCGATCTCGTGACTAGGACACACTGTATGTCGACATGCTAGCAATACCGATACAGCACCCCAATGTCCCTAAAATCGAAGTCAAGACCTAAACTTGGCTCTGATACCACTTTGTCACACCCCAATTTCACAATGGTGTGACCGGCCAGGGTATACAAGCATACCCCGAAGCCTACTCAAATCACAACCACAGACACAAATAAACTAAACACAGACCATACGGATAAAACAAACTTCATATTTCAAACTCCAACTACTAATAAATGTTTATAGAACCAAAACAAATTCATCTTTGATAAAGAAATCACGGAAACATGAATGTTCAACCGGAATAAACTTTTAATAATGTTTGAAACCATAAATGAAATAAAGAAACCACAAATGAAATAAAGAACAATAAGTCTCAAATACATGACTCTCTTTAAACTTGACTACCATCCTAACTCTAACTTCGACTTGTCACGAGATCAGTCCTGAACCTGCCGCTCCCAGCTGCGCTACTCCAACACCTCAGTGCTACTACCTGTCCTGACCTGGTGCTGAAAGGAAACAAGAATACAAAAAAAAAGTAAGTCCACATTAGACTTAGTGAGTGGCTCGGTCCTGAGCCCACCACTGTCCACAGTTGACAGTTATATAATAATATAATGAATAAGTTCTTAACTCAGAATTGAATATTTCATTTATATAAATCCAAAGCATAACACAATTAATACGAGTCGGTCACTAGAATATGTCTAGTGAGCTTCCCGCCCATGGTTCCCGAGCTAGGTAGGCCCTCTAGCGTCGGTAACCCCAATTGGTTGGGAAAACCCTCCAACCAGAGCCACTCCGGGTCGGTCGTCAGTGTGGCTCGCTGACGAGCTTCCCGGTCCACACCTCCTCCACCGATCCACTCAACCACACCCTCATTCCATGAACAATGTATACATACCAAATTCAACCAATTTGTTCAATTTAAAGGTTATCAATAGAAGGCTTAGTAATAAAATATAGCTACACAAGTATTCTAGATACTATAATTAAACGTATCTGTAAACACCCCAATTCATACTAGCACCATATGTAAATGCATAACAACCGATGAAAATATTTGCATAAACCACCATGAAATTTTCATTTAACAAGAAACTACACTACTTGTCTTTAAAGCTTACCTACTGATATTACCAAGATTCACCCACATAATTACAAGATTAAAGCAATACTCCATCATTCTAATTTAGTCAAAGTACAGAACTTACTTAACAAGACAAATTAACAATCAATTAGCAAGAAGTATATATATGCTTAACTAAAACAAGTTTCAATCTATTCTTCTAACAGTGGACATTATCTAAAAGAACCATTTACATCACCAAATTTACCAACACACATACTGTTCAAACTTAATCAAACTTAGATTAATAATTTAGCATTTCCTTCTATCCCTTCCTATCCCATTCGGTTGCAAGAAGAGCATGTCCTGCTGCTGCCCTTCCACAATTTCCATAGCATTCAATTTCTACAATTGGCCCATTCAATCTACTTTAAATGAAGTCTCTAGTGAACCTAGGTAGATTGCATGAACATCAATTCAAGATGAGCATATATGAACATCATGATACTATCAAGGTAATATCCAAGAAATATTACTATAAGATACTAATTAACAAGTGCAGGGAACAACCACCTAAAAGCAAGCAAATGAGAAGAAAAAAAATAAAAATAATAATTGAATTCCTTGTAGCAGCCGGCCACTGCAGCAACGAAGAGGAATAGCTTAATTTCTCTAGTAGCAGCCGCACAACCATTAGAATAAAACTAGTAGCAGTCTAAGAGGGAAATCATAGATTGTATATCAATTGCATACAACTACAGCAGTTTAATTCTTCAATTAAAATGCATCTTGATGGAAGTGGGAATGGTATCCTGGGAACCATCCCAAGTCTTTCAATTCAAGGGCTCTTCACTCATGGCAGAACATGGGGCGGCACAAAGATCTCTTCATAGGCTTAAACCTTATCAAATACATCGTCACACATAAATTCCTACATTAATAAGAATAATTCCATGCTAGATTTACAACCAAGATTAATCAAAACTTGGGAATTCTTCTCCTAATCTCGGTTGAACAGGGGAGAGGCGGCTTGGGTAAAAAGCAAGGGAGAAGAAGATTAAACCACTCACCGGTAAAGGAGAATAGAATGGATGACACTCTCCGACGTCCTTGAGCCGATGATCACCGGCGTCGGCAATACCACCGGCGGCAAATCCCTCTTCCACCGCCTCCTCCGTCGTCTCCTCTGTCGCCCTCTCCGCTTCCCCCTTTTTTTTTAATTTTGGGTGTGTGCGGCTGTAGCAACCGCACACACCAATTAACCCTTTCTCTTTTTTTTTAATTTTTTTTTTTTTTTTTTTTTTTTTTTACCTATACATACATATATATATATATATATAATCTTATTTTAATTTATTTTATTTTTACGATTCTACCCCTCACTTAATCCAACTGCGACTTCTACCCAACTCAACCCACACTTGCCCAAATCAGATTCCGATCGAGTCGTCGGACTCGACTCAACAAATAATCCAAAACCGAAAATAAAAATAAATAAAACAAATCACTAAACACGCGCAAAGGCCTCACCTTAATTCACATTTTCGACACTTGTTCCGACCCGCTTCGATGCGCATCCACATCGTCCGGCTGAAAATAACTAAGCTAAATTATATAAAATTTACGGATATAACAATCTTCCCCTCTAAAAAAAAAAATTCGACCCCGAATTTAGGGTAGAAAAGAACTCACCAAGGAATCAAAAAGATAGGGATACTTCTCCCGCATCGCACTCTCCACCTCCCAGGTAGCTTCTTGACCAGTATGGTGTTCCCAACGGACCTTCACCAGCAGAACTTCCTTAGACCTCAGCTTCCTAATCTGGCGATCCAAAATCTCTACAGGTTTCTCCTCATATGAGATTGTCGAATCAACCTCCACCACTGACGGCTCAAGTACATGGGTCTCATCCCTAACATACCGCTTCAACATCGAAACATGAAACACTGGATGCACCCTATCTAAGCTAGGCGGTAAGGCCAACTCATAAGCTACGGCTCCTCTTCGCCGTAAGATAGGAAAAGGTCCTATAAACCTAGGACTTAATTTCCCCTTCTTTCCAAACCTCACCACTCCCTTCATAGGAGACACCTTCAAAAACACTAACTCCCCCTCTGCGAACTCAATATCTCGGGCCTTTCCATCTGCATACATCTTCTGACGACTTTGGGCTGCCAGCAATCGATCCTTAATCAGTTTTACTTTTTCCATAGCATCCTGCACCAAATCGGGCCCCAACAACTGAGACTCCCCAGCCTCGAACCACCCCACTGGGGATCTACATCGCCGTCCATATAGGGCCTCAAAAGGTGCCATACCAATACTGGTCTGGAAACTATTATTATAGGCGAACTCTACTAAGGGCAGGTGCTTCTCCCAACCATCCTCTAAATCCAAAACACAAGCTCTTAACATATCCTCCAAAGTCTGAATGGTCCTCTCAGACTGCCCGTCCGTCTGCGGATGGAAAGCGGTACTGAATCTGACCTGAGTGCCCAAAGCCTCCTGGAAAGACTGCCAATACCGAGCAGTGAACTGAGTACCCCGATCAGAGATGATCATCACTGGGATACCATGATACGCCACAATTCGATCCAAAAATAATCGGGCATACTGCTCTGCGGTGAAAGTCGTCTTCACTGGAATAAAGTGCGCCGACTTAGTTAGCCGATCCACCACCACCCAGATGGAATCATTTCCCTTCTTCGACCTGGGTAGTCCAGTAACAAAATCCATAGTGATCTTTTCCCATTTCCACTCCGGCACCTCTAGATTCTGAAGCAGCCCTGCAGGTCTCAAATGCTCAGCCTTAACCTGCTGACAGACCAAACACTTAGACACAAACTCAGCTACCTCCCTCTTCATCCCTCTCCACCAGTAATGCTGCCGCAAATCACGGTACATCTTGGTGGCTCCTGGATGCATAGTATAAGTGGAACTATGAGCCATCTCAAGTACCTGACGGCGGACTTCTGCCATATCCGGTACCACAATCCTATCCTTGAACCTTAACACACCCTCGGCATCAATCCTAAACCCGTCGTTCGCATCTCCCCTCTCAACCAGACCTCGAGTTATAGCACAAAATGCATCCTCACTTTGGGCTGTTCGGAGCATATCCACCAAGGTAGACTGGACGCGAAGATGCGCCACCATACCACCCGAGTTAAACACCGATAACACCGCTCCATTCCCCAGACACTCAGCAAGCTCCCTCGCCAATAGCCTTCTTCTCAAAGTCAAGTGTGCTAGACTACCCATAGATTTTCTGCTCAATGCATCAGCTACTACATTAGCTTTCCCAGGATGGTATAGAATGGTGCAGTCATAGTCTTTCAACAACTCCAACCACCTTCTTTGCCTCAAGTTCAGTTCCTTCTGAGTAAGCAAGTACTGAAGACTTTTATGGTCAGTATAAATCTCACAAGCTTCCCCATATAAATAATGACGCCATAACTTTAGTGCAAATACTATAGCTGCCAACTCTAAATCATGGGTCGGATAGCTCTTCTCATGAGGTTTCAACTGCCTAGATGCATAAGCAATCACCCTACCATGCTGCATCAAAACACAACCCAAACCTACCATAGAAGCATCACAGTACACTACAAAACCTCCAGAACCTGACGGTAGAGCCAATACTGGAGCTGAAGTCAACCGGTCCTTGAGCTCCTGAAAGCTCTCCTCGCACTTGCTATCCCACTCAAATTTGATGTTCTTCTGAGTCAACCGGGTTAAAGGAGCTGCAATTCTAGAAAAGTTTTCTACAAACTTCCTATAGTACCCGGCCAAGCCCAAGAAGCTCCGAATCTCAGCCACACAAGTCGGATTTTTCCACCTCTGCACTGCTTCAATTTTCGCGGGGTCTACCTTCACCCCGTCCCTCGATACCACATGTCCTAAAAATCCCACACTGTTCAGCCAGAACTCACACTTGGAAAATTTAGCTAATAATTGATGCTTCCTGAGGGTCTCCAAAACTACCCTCAAATGCTCACAATGCTCAGCCTCACTTCGGGAGTAAACCAGGATGTCATCTATGAACACAATGACAAACCTATCCAGAAACTCCTTGAACACACGGTTCATCAAATCCATAAATGCAGCAGGTGCATTAGTCAACCCGAAGGACATGACCAAAAATTCGTAGTGACCATATCTCGTCCTAAAGGCTGTCTTCTGAACATCCTGATCCCGGATCCTCAACTGGTGATACCCTGACCTTAGGTCGATCTTAGAGAACCACTGCGCTCCCTGCAATTGATCAAAAAGATCATCAATCCTCGGGAGTGGGTAGCGGTTCTTGATCGTTACTTTATTTAGTTGCCGGTAATCAACACACATCCGCATGGATCCATCTTTCTTTTTAACAAAAAGTACCGGCGCTCCCCAGGGTGACACACTCGGGCGAATGAAACCCAGATCCATCAATTCCTGCAACTGAGCCTTAAGCTCTCTCAACTCAGCCGGTGCCATACGATATGGGGGAATTGAGATTGGCTTCACCTCTGGCTGTAAATCAATGCAGAACTCAATCTCTCGAACCGGCGGCAAACCCGGAAGCTCTTCCGGAAAGACATCCGAATATTCACTAACCACCGGTGTCTCATCTACCTTTCTGACCGAAATTTCACCTTCCTTAGCCACGGACACAAAAGCTAGAAATGACTGGCAGCCATTCACGAGCAACTTCCGGGCCTTAAGGGCTGAAATAACCCCAAAAGATTCCCCTCTACCTTCACCCTGGAAAGTGAACGACGGCATGCCTGGCTTATTAAAAGTAATAGCCTTCGTTCTACAATCCATAGAGGCATAGTGAGAGGATAGCCAGTCCATGCCCAATACCACATCTATCTCTAAGGTGGGTAGAATTACCAATTCTGCTTCCAAAGCATGCCCACCAATGGATACCTCACAGCCCTTGAAAACTATCTCAACATGGACAGAATGTCCTGTCGGCGTTGCTACAACCAAGGGTACCTCAAGGAAATCTCTTTCTTTATCAAGCTTAATAGCAAAGTCATCAGAAATAAAGGAATGAGTAGCTCCAGGATCAAATAGAATAAATGCAGGTATGGAACAAACTGCAAGGATACCTGTTACCACGGTCTTAGACACCTCAGCACCATCTCGAGTCATAGTGAATACTCGCGCAGGAGCTCTCCCAGATCCACTGGCACGCGGCTGCCCTGAACCCTGAGGCTGACCTCTTTGTGCAACAGAAGCTGCGGACACTGGTGCTTTCCCTCTAGACTGTGCTGCACTAGAACCACCTCTGACAGGACAGTCCCTCCTGATGTGACCCGGCTGTCCACACCCGAAGCAGGCATTTGTACGACCAAAGCACATCCCGGTGTGCCTCCGCCCACACTGCCCACACTGCGGTACCTCAACCCTTCTCTGCACCTCAGACCCCACTGTCCTTTGAGTGGCCCCCGGCCCGGTACCTGGGCGACCTCTGAAACTGCCTTGCCCCCGTCCGAACGAACGGGCTGCTCCAGACACCATGCCCTCAGAAAAACCCTGTCGCTCGCCAAATCCCTGCGGCCTGAATCTCTTCCTAGCTGGCTCCTCTTGTCGATCAGTCGATACCATCGACTCCTTCCGCATTGCCTCATCCACCACCTGGGTGAAAGTAGAGTCCTCAGTAAAATGAATTAGTCTGCCAATCTGAACTCTCAGTCCCTCCACGAACCGCCTGACCCTGTCCGTCTCAGTCGCCACTAGCAGAGGATGGTACCGTGATAAGCGTGTAAACTCCACCTCATACTCTACCACTGACATACTGCCGGTCTGCTTGAGCTGTTCGAATTCCCTTGCTCTCTTCTCCCGCACACTCCTGGGAAGATATTTCTCCACCATAGCTGCTCGGAACTCCTCCCATTCAGGGGGTGGTACATCAACCCCCCTACGGGACCTCCATACTTGGAGCCACTCCTTAGCAGGTCCCCTCAGCTGCAAACCCACCATCTGCACCATGGCTACTGAAGAGCATCCCAACACCTCGCACAACTCCTGACAGTCGTTTAGAAAAGTCGTCACCTCCACACCAGGATCTGTGCCTGTGAACTGCGGCGGTCTCAATTGAACAAAATCTTTGTAAGCAACGCTGCCTGACACTGCCTCCCTAATGACTGGAGGTACCAACTCCGCTGCCCCCTGTGCCATTGGTGCCACTGGCGGCACAGGTTGAGACTGCTGCTGTCTCAGCTCTCGCTCCCTACGAAGCTCCTCAGTCAACTCGGTCACCCGAGCCACTAGCATGGTCACCCGAGGATCCTGACCAACCTCTTCCTGAGCCGGCAGCCTACCGCCACGGCCCCGGCCCCGTCCACGGCCGCGACCACGACCGCGCCCACGTCCACGTCCACGTCCACTTGAGGAATTACTCCCACTACCACTCGCCCCAGCATCATTAAATGCCTCCATCACTAATAAGAATAGCAACCAAGAACAGGTAAATTAATCTAACAGGAACAATGAATAAAAATGATACGTACCGCCGCCGGTGCGCAGGCTCAGTTCCCCGATCTCGTGACTAGGACACACTGTATGTCGACATGCTAGCAATACCGATACAGCACCCCAATGTCCCTAAAATCGAAGTCAAGACCTAAACTTGGCTCTGATACCACTTTGTCACACCCCAATTTCACAATGGTGTGACCGGCCAGGGTATACAAGCATACCCCGAAGCCTACTCAAATCACAACCACAGACACAAATAAACTAAACACAGACCATACGGATAAAACAAACTTCATATTTCAAACTCCAACTACTAATAAATGTTTATAGAACCAAAACAAATTCATCTTTGATAAAGAAATCACGGAAACATGAATGTTCAACCGGAATAAACTTTTAATAATGTTTGAAACCATAAATGAAATAAAGAAACCACAAATGAAATAAAGAACAATAAGTCTCAAATACATGACTCTCTTTAAACTTGACTACCATCCTAACTCTAACTTCGACTTGTCACGAGATCAGTCCTGAACCTGCCGCTCCCAGCTGCGCTACTCCAACACCTCAGTGCTACTACCTGTCCTGACCTGGTGCTGAAAGGAAACAAGAATACAAAAAAAAAGTAAGTCCACATTAGACTTAGTGAGTGGCTCGGTCCTGAGCCCACCACTGTCCACAGTTGACAGTTATATAATAATATAATGAATAAGTTCTTAACTCAGAATTGAATATTTCATTTATATAAATCCAAAGCATAACACAATTAATACGAGTCGGTCACTAGAATATGTCTAGTGAGCTTCCCGCCCATGGTTCCCGAGCTAGGTAGGCCCTCTAGCGTCGGTAACCCCAATTGGTTGGGAAAACCCTCCAACCAGAGCCACTCCGGGTCGGTCGTCAGTGTGGCTCGCTGACGAGCTTCCCGGTCCACACCTCCTCCACCGATCCACTCAACCACACCCTCATTCCATGAACAATGTATACATACCAAATTCAACCAATTTGTTCAATTTAAAGGTTATCAATAGAAGGCTTAGTAATAAAATATAGCTACACAAGTATTCTAGATACTATAATTAAACGTATCTGTAAACACCCCAATTCATACTAGCACCATATGTAAATGCATAACAACCGATGAAAATATTTGCATAAACCACCATGAAATTTTCATTTAACAAGAAACTACACTACTTGTCTTTAAAGCTTACCTACTGATATTACCAAGATTCACCCACATAATTACAAGATTAAAGCAATACTCCATCATTCTAATTTAGTCAAAGTACAGAACTTACTTAACAAGACAAATTAACAATCAATTAGCAAGAAGTATATATATGCTTAACTAAAACAAGTTTCAATCTATTCTTCTAACAGTGGACATTATCTAAAAGAACCATTTACATCACCAAATTTACCAACACACATACTGTTCAAACTTAATCAAACTTAGATTAATAATTTAGCATTTCCTTCTATCCCTTCCTATCCCATTCGGTTACAAGAAGAGCATGTCCTGCTGCTGCCCTTCCACAATTTCCATAGCATTCAATTTCTACAATTGGCCCATTCAATCTACTTTAAATGAAGTCTCTAGTGAACCTAGGTAGATTGCATGAACATCAATTCAAGATGAGCATATATGAACATCATGATACTATCAAGGTAATATCCAAGAAATATTACTATAAGATACTAATTAACAAGTGCAGGGAACAACCACCTAAAAGCAAGCAAATGAGAAGAAAAAAAATAAAAAAAATAATTGAATTCCTTGTAGCAGCCGGCCACTGCAGCAACGAAGAGGAATAGCTTAATTTCTCTAGTAGCAGCCGCACAACCATTAGAATAAAACTAGTAGCAGTCTAAGAGGGAAATCATAGATTGTATATCAATTGCATACAACTACAGCAGTTTAATTCTTCAATTAAAATGCATCTTGATGGAAGTGGGAATGGTATCCTGGGAACCATCCCAAGTCTTTCAATTCAAGGGCTCTTCACTCATGGCAGAACATGGGGCGGCACAAAGATCTCTTCATAGGCTTAAACCTTATCAAATCCATCGTCACACATAAATTCCTACATTAATAAGAATAATTCCATGCTAGATTTACAACCAAGATTAATCAAAACTTGGGAATTCTTCTCCTAATCTCGGTTGAACAGGGGAGAGGCGGCTTGGGTAAAAAGCAAGGGAGAAGAAGATTAAACCACTCACCGGTAAAGGAGAATAGAATGGATGACACTCTCCGACGTCCTTGAGCCGATGATCACCGGCGTCGGCAATACCACCGGCGGCAAATCCCTCTTCCACCGCCTCCTCCGTCGTCTCCTCTGTCGCCCTCTCCGCTTCCCCCTTTTTTTTTAATTTTGGGTGTGTGCGGCTGTAGCAACCGCACACACCAATTAACCCTTTCTCTTTTTTTTTTCTTTTTTTTTTTCTTTTTTTTACCTATACATACATATATATATATATTTAATCTTATTTTAATTTATTTTATTTTTACGATTCTACCCCTCACTTAATCCAACTGCGACTTCTACCCAACTCAACCCACACTTGCCCAAATCAGATTCCGATCGAGTCGTCGGACTCGACTCAACAAATAATCCAAAACCGAAAATAAAAATAAATAAAACAAATCACTAAACACGCGCAAAGGCCTCACCTTAATTCACATTTTCGACACTTGTTCCGACCCGCTTCGATGCGCATCCACATCGTCCGGCTGAAAATAACTAAGCTAAATTATATAAAATTTACGGATATAACATAATATAATCCGACTCGTCGACCATCTTCATATTATACTAACTAGTCGAGAGCCCGCGCGTTGCGCAAATATATATAAATATAAATTTATTTCGATAACCATGAATAATCAAATAAATTTATATAGTATAAATTTATTAATTTTGTAATATTGTATATAATATTTTATTTGAATAGATATACTCGTGCGTCGCCCAATTATATATGTATATAATTAAATTATAAAATTGTTATAAAATATATTTTAAATTAAATTTTATTTTTCAATAATAATATTCATATCTAAATAATTAAGAGTAATAATAAATATCACATATTTGAAAATTTATAAGTGTAGATAAAATAGTAAATATTAGTTTAATATAATCTATATAATTGTAAAAGTAGAAATATATACAAATATCTTTTAAAACATATTCATAAAATATATTCATAATTTTTTTTATTTCTTAAATTCACCCAATACATTAATATATTCATAAAATATAAAAAATAAACTAAAACTCACTGTAATTAACTTTTTATGTTTAAATATTTCATTTGAATATATATACCCATGTGTTGCACAATTATATATGTATATAATTAATTTGTAAAATTATTATAAAAATTATTTCAAATTAAATTATACTTTTCAATAATAATATTCATGCTTAAATAATTAATAGTAATAATAAATCTCACGTATAAAAAAATATATAAGTTTATACAAATATCTTTTAAATATGATTTTTTTATTTATTGCAAAAATTCACCAAACAAATTAATATATTCATAAGATGTAAAAATAAACTAAAACTCATTGTGATTAACTTTTATGTTTATATATCGTTATTCTAATATTGGTAATTTAATTATTTTTATTCATTTTTTTTTCAATTTTACATATTCGTCTTTAATAATTAAACCATTCATTTATTAATTAATAACAATTTGATTGATATTTTTATTTGGATATTATTTAATATTAGTAAATAATAAAATTAAAATCTATGGCCAAATATATAACTAAAAATAATAAAATAATAAAACTATTTTTAGAAAATCTAAAAAATATAAAAAAAATAAAGATCCAAATATATAGTAAATAATTAACATTAAAAATTTAAAATAGTATATTCTAAAAATTCAATTGTAAACATTTATTTCACTAAATTTAAACTAATTTTTTGTTATAGTTTTTAAATCCTATATAAAAGTAGAAGTAAACTATACAAATAAAATGAAATAAGTGTAGATAACTAAATTAAAAATAAGATACTTTAAAATATATAACTTTTCTGTAAAATTAAAAAATATGTCACACCCCAAATTCCACAATGGTGTGACCGGCCAGGGTATACAAGCATACCCCGAAGCCTACTCAAATCACAACCACAGACGCAAATAAAGTAATCACAGACCATAAGGATAAAACAAACTTCATATTTCAAACTCCAACCACTAATAAATGTTTATAGAACCAAAACAAATTCATCTTTTGATAAAGAAATCACGGAAACATGAATGTTCAACCGGAATAAACTTTTAACAATGGTTGAAACCATAAATGAAATAAAGAAACCACAAATGAAATAAAGAACAATAAGTCTCAAATACGTGACTCTCTTTAAACTTGACTACCATCCTAACTCTAACTTCGACTTGTCACGAGATCAGTCCTGAACCTGCCGCTCCCAGCTGCGCTACTCCAACACCTCAGTGTTACTACTTGTCCTGACCTGGTGCTGAAAGGAAACAAGAATACAAAAGTAAGTCCACATTAGACTTAGTGAGTGGCTCGGTCCTGAGCCCACCACTGACCACAATTGACAGTTATATAATAACATAATGAATAAATTCTTAACTCAGAATTGAATATTTCATTTATATAAATCCAAAACATAACACAATTAATACGAGTCGGTCACTAGATCATGTCTAGCGAGCTTCCCGCCCATGGTTCCCGAGCTAGGTAGGCCCTCTAGCGTCGGTAACCCCAATTGGTTGGGAAAACCCTCCAACCAAAGCCACTCCGGGTCGGTCGTCAGTGTGGCTCGCTGACGAGCTTCCCGGTCCACACCTCCTCCACCGATCCACTCAACCATACCCTCATTCCATTCACAAACGTGAGTACATTACGCATAATGAATACCAAGTACATGTTTAACAATAAAATATAGCTACAAGAGTATTCTAACACTGTAACTAAACATATTTGCAACACCCCAATTCATACAAGCACAACATTTAAATGCATAACCGTGACTGAAAACAATTGCATAAGCCACCATAAAGTTTACACTTTAAGGTTTCCATCTAAACTTCTTTCTCCTTAAACCAAATTAAAGTTCACCCATATGTTTGACAAACAAGGTATTAACTACTAGCATTCTGATTTAACTTCTATACAATTTACCATCCAATTAACATACACATAAATTCTACAGCTAAGCCACATCTAATTAATACAAGCATAAGATCCATTTATCAAGGCAGTTTACCATTCCATTAACCAATAAAACATGTATATCTATCTATATTCGGTATAACCAAGTAATTAACCAATGAAAAATATATAACTATCTATATTCTGTATAACCAAGCAATCAACCAATAAAACATATATATATATCTATCTATATATGTCTGTACAACCAAACCATTTAACCAATGAAACATATATATATCTATCTATATATGTCTGTACAACCAAACCATTTAACCAATGAAACATATATATATCTATCTGTATATGTCTGTATAACCAAACCATTTAACCAATGAAACATATATATATCTAGCTATATATGTCTGTATAACCAATGCTTAATTAACTTCATATCCAACTTTCCACTTACCTGTACATTGCAGCCACACGAGAAGGGCATGCGAAGCTTTACCTAAGAGCAGGCGACACTACAATTTATTCCCAGGTTCTTCACTACTAATTCCCCTAAGGGAACAATTCAATTCAACAAATCTAATTAAAATCCACTCCCGGATACCATCCACAACCAAGGGAACAATTCAATTCAAATAAATCCAAATAAAAAGGAAATCTCATCGCAACAGGCGGTCACCCCAAAGAAACTATTTTTTTCAATGCTTAACAATATACATATTGAACCCAAAGTTTAACATAGGAATTCACACGAGAAATCATCATCAATTTCATTGAAGAGGGGATTTAAAGTCATCAAGAAATCTCCAAACTCTTCAAGATATGGGGCGGCAGTGAGAGGGAAGAAACTATGGTTTTAGGGCAATGGTTCGGCCACTCACCGGCAAGGAAAGATGATCGCCGGCGTCCGCAATTGGTCCGGCGGCAAAACTCCCTCCGTCGCCTCCGCCGTCGCCCTCGGTCGTCGCCTCTCCGTCGCCCTCTGTCGCCGCCTCTCCGCTTCCCCCTTTTTTTAAATTTTGGGTGTGTGCGGCTGTAGCAACCGCACACACCAATTAACCCCTTTTTTTTTTTTTTTTTTTTTACACCTTTATATATATATATGTATATATATAAATATATATATATATATATATATATATATAATCTTATTTTAATTTATTTTATATATATATATATATTTTTTTTTACAACTCCACCCCTCACTTAATCCAACTGCGGCTTCTACCCAACTCAACCCACACTTGCCCAAATCAGATTCCGATCGAGTCGTCGGACTCGACTCAACAAATAATCCAAAACCGAAAATAAAAAAATAAATAAAACAAATCACTAAACACGCGCAAAGGCCTCACCTTAATTCACATTTCCGACACTTCTTCCGACCCGCTTCGATGCGCATTCACATCGTCCGGCTGAAAATAACTAAATTAAATTATAAAAAAAATTTACGGATATAACAAAATATATATATATAAAACAATTTTTTCTACATTAGAAAATATTTTCATCAATAATTTACTAAATATCTAATTATTAACAACAAATACATGAAAGAAATATTTAAAAATAGTGTAAAATTATAATCGTAAATGAATAAATTGTTAATGAGATGTAAATATAGAATCAATGTTAGTATCATTTAGAGAAAAAAGATTTAGTTCAATACATAATAATGATTCTATATAATTATAATTTAGTTCAAAATATATTTATTTTTTAGATAGTAATTTTTTAATAAAACTTCTTATGGCAATGATATTTTACATGAATATATATATATATTCAACAACAAAAATATATAAAAAAATAAAAAATAAAAATAGTAACATTTTTATGGATAAAAATCAAATATTATATATATAATATAATAAATTGAAACAAATTAGAAGAAAAAAATTAAAAAATTAAAAAATATATATATAATATAACAAATTGAAACAAATTAGAAACTAAAAAAATAAATTATTTTAAACTAAATAAGTTTTAGGTAAAAATAGATTAAAACCTAGATCGATGATAAAGAAAATATCTTCGTCAACATAGCTAATATTAAAAAAACAATATTTTACATTTAGAAACTAAAAAATTAATTTTTTGAACTAAATAAATTTTAGGTAAAAATAGATTAAAATCTAGATTAGTAATAAAAGAAACATCTTCATCAATACAAAGCTAATATAAAAAATAGTTTAGAAACTAATAATAAATTAGCAAATATATAATTATTTGCACAAAAAGATAATAGGTCTAATAATAAATAAAGAAAACTATATAAAAACAGTGTAATATTATAATCATAAAAGGATAAAATATTAAGATATTTCGACAAGAAAAATAAATAAGAAAAGAAAAATTATGAATAGTAATATATTTGTGGATAAAAATTAAATATTATATATAATATAACAAATTGAAATAAATTAGAAACTATAAAAATTAAATTATTTTAAACAACATAAATTTTAGGTTATAATTAATTAAAACCTCAATCAACGATTAAGAAATATCTTCGTCAACACAAAGCTAATATAAAAAAACATTTTTTTTATATCTGAAAATATTTTCAACGATAGTTAAGTAAATCTATAATTATTGACATCAAAAATATAATAGATATAAGCATAAATAAAGTAAAAAATATATAAAAGGTGTAAAATTATAATCATAAAAGAATAAAATGTTAAAAAATTTCAACAACAATATATAAGAAAAGAGAAACTACGAATAGTAATAATGTAATACCCCAGTTTAGTCCCACATCGGGAGTATGTTGGATGTGGTGTTGGCTTATAAGGCTTGATGAGTGTGCTACTATCAACTTCAGCTTAAGCATTTTAATTGGGCCAATAGGTTGGCCTATGAAATTGATGAGTTAGTTATCCCATCAAGCGGGTTGTAACAAATGGTATCAGAGCAAGACCTAGTTATAGGCATGGTGAGGGAGCCTATGTGAGAAAGGGCTGCCCAGGTGAAGGGGTGGAGCCACTACTAGGCTGGGCCTCACATGCCGACGACTTGGGTGTGATTCTGGGCTATGTGTTAGACTCGAGTTGGGTCTTGACGAGGACGTCAAGACATAAGTGGGGGAGATTGTAATACCCCGAGTGTGCTACTATCAACTTCAGCTTAAGCATTTTAATTGGGCCAATAGGTTGGCCTATGAAATTGATGAGTTAGTTATCCCATCAAGCGGGTTGTAACAAATAATATAACAAATTAAAATAAATTAAACTCATGTTTCTATAATCGATTCGATCCCCCGATCCAATTGGGGGCAAACGCCTACGAAAAGATCGCTTGGATTTACGAAAAGATTGCTTGGATTTATCCATAGTTTATTCCTTATCTCTAAAATTCTATTTCTTTATTCACTTCAGATCCGACCAAAATAGGCTTTGATTTGTATACATTATGTATTTTGTATAATTATTAAACATATGTTAAGTTCTTCCTCTTCCTTGGAGAGAACCCACATGCGTTCCGTTCGTTCGATCTATTTCTTTATTTCCCCGTGAATCGTATGCTTGTGACAATAGCGACAAAATTTTCTCAATTCTAATCTACCAGGCGTATTGTGTCGATTCTTTTGAGTAATATATCTAGAAATACCCGACAATTCTTTATTGATATCATTTCGGGCGCAACCGGTACATTCCAAAATAACTATGACTCTGACATCTTTACTCTTGGCCATGAACCTCCTTTGAATTTTTGATCGGCTTAACTCTTCTATTTTTTTTCGATCCGAATCCGAGCTGAAGAAGAAGAAAAGAACAAAAAAAATAAAAAAGTAAATAGAAGTTACTAACTAGAAATTACATTTCTAAATCTAAAGATTTTGCAGCAATTATCATTTCGTTATATATTAATATTAAAATTAAAAAAATAATTAATAATTAATATTAATAAAATAATGGAGATAATGAAATAATGGAGATAATGGAGTAACAATTTTAATATTAATAATTAATTCATATTAATATTAATAATTAATAAAGTATTAATTTAATGGAGTAATAATTAAGTAATACAATTTCTTTCTAACTATCAATTGTTCCTATCCTAAATCCAAAAATATTACTATTTATTTAAATATTTATATTTATATATATTTAAATATATTTAATAGTTAATTTAATTAAGTTAAGTATCTTCTTTCTATGCTATGATTTCGTGGAACTCGCCCTAGACTGGATCCACGTTTTTGGTTCTCTTCTCCCAAACTCGATCTTCGATCTACCACATTTTTGCTGAGGTTAAATACACTTTTTTATTTTTCTTTCTTATCCTAAAGAACTGAAAAAGGAGAGGCGAAATTCGAAATTTGAGTCACGTAGAATTGTATGTTTAATTTTCTTCATTTCTTCGCATATCAATCAAATCAATAACTAGAATCAAAAAAAGGGGAATGACAAGGCATCAGGGAATAAACGATTAATTTCTATCAATAGGCCTGCTAAAGACCCAAACCATAGAGTACTTAGCACAGGTGCCACGGAGAGATATGTTTTTATATCTCGCATTGAAAATCCTCCTTCTATTATAGATTGGAATACATATATGGTCAGATACTGTAGTTCAAGATCATTTGTATTTATATTTATTTTACACAGAATTCCTAACTAAATGGAATTTCTAACTAGAATAGATATGTACAATCAAGCAATAGCTGAGATTTTCTTTTTTTTTAGGAAAAAATCTAAAAATTTTATTATTATTATTATATGAAATATGAAACCAAAAAGAAGAAATGACAAGAAAATAAAATTCTATTTATATTTTATATCTATTTATATTTTATATATAGATAGAGGAGAAAATTACGATATGGAAAACAAGACAGGGATTTTGTACAATGAGACTGTACAACAATTAAAAAAGGGATGTACATCAACTTCAGCTTAAGCATTTTAATTGGGCCAATAGGTTGGCCTATGAAATTGATGAGTTAGTTATCCCATCAAGCGGGTTGTAACAAATAATATAACAAATTAAAATAAATTTGAAACTAAAAAATAAAATTAGGTTAAAATATATTAAAACTTGTGTCGATGAGAAAGAAAATATCATTGTCAGCATTCGACTGAAGTATGCGAAAAAGGAAATATCATTGTCAGCGTTAGACTCAACTATGTTGTTTGGGATTTGAATGGAATAATAGCATGCAAAGAAGGTTGGCTTAGGTGGGTATTTAAAGTAGGGGTGAGCATGGACTGGTTCATCGGTCCATTAGCAAAAAAAACCAGTCCATGAACTTCTATTTTTCAAAAACATTAACCGTAAAACGGTCCATTAACTACGGTTAACCGTCATTTCGATTTCGATTTTTCAATTCGGTTAACCAATAAATCAATTAGATTTTTTGCATAAAAGAGAGAAAAGAAAACATAGATATGAAGCATAGACATGAAACATAAACATAAAATATACCATATAACATAGACATTTTCATTTTTTTTTATTACAATTTTTTATAATTTTTTATAATTTTTTATAATTTTTTATAATTTTTTATAATTTTCAGACTTTTTAAATTTTTATAATTTTTATATAGTTTCTAATATTTTTTATAATTTTTATCAATTTAGTGATTTTATAAATCATTTTGGTAAATTTTTAAATTTTTTATAATATATATATATATTAAAAATTAATAAATTATATTTAACCAGTGTAATATCCTAGATATTTAATTTATTATTTTTTTCTATTGCGTGTGTTTGCCAGCCTAGCAGACTAGTTCGTGGTCGAGCGGAGTCGACTCATGGTTCGTAGCGAGCTTGCGAGCTCGGGTAAGTAGAATATAAATTTATGAATTTATAAAATTAGGCTTGAGTGATTGGAATTATTTTTAATTATTGTGATGTTTGAATAATTATGAATTATGCCTATGTGGGTGCATTTAATTAGATGCTTATGATTTAATTGTGTGTTTAATCAAGTCTAAATTAATTTAATTAAGTTTATCGGGTTAACGGATTGGACTCGGCTTAAGTGGATGCGAGTTGGGCTTCAATTAGAAGGGTTAGGGTTGAGGAGGAATTATAAAACCATCTCTCTTAGGTTGTGGCTCCAATTTTTGGAGCCACACAATTATGAGAGGAGGAACCAGCCGACAGCCCAAGCCGCCAACCGCCCCCTCCTCTTCTTCCCTTGGAGCCACTGCCACCTGGGGCCGAGCTGCTAGAACCTCTCCTCCTTCCCTCTCTCTTCCTTCCCTTGGAGCCAAGCCAAGAGGAGCAGTCGAGCCGCCCTCTTCTTTCTCTCTCTCCCTCTCTCCAAGCTGGCAGCTTGGAGTTAGCCGCCGCCTCATCTTCTCCTTCTTTTGGGTCGAGCCACCGGGGTTTGGAGCTGGAATCGGAGGCCGTCGATTGAAAATCTTTTTCCAATCCTCTTCCCTTTTCATGTGAGTGGTTTTATCACTCCTATTCAGGTTTTCTTCGAATTTTTTTGAAGCCGCCTTGAAAATTCTTGATCTTGATGATGTTTTTTTGTGTTCTTGAGATTTTCTTGGTTTCCATGTCATGCTTAGATTTTAAATTTTGATCTCATAACATGGGGCATATGTTTAATGGAAGATCTGTGATTTTATAATTTGATCTTGTGAATCTTGGATGCAATCTCATCTTGGAGTTCTAGATGTTCTTGATGCTATAGATTAATTATGATTTTTTTTTCTTGATTTAGGGATTCTTGATATATATGCTAATTTTTATTTAGTGAAAATTTTGAGATTGTATGCATGATTGGCATGATAACATGAATCTGTGATGTTGGAAATTTAGGGATTTAATTCTGTAAAATTCAAATTTTATTTCATGAGGTGCTGGAAATTATAGCTTTCTGAAATTTATATGATGTTTGTTGAATCTGGGCTGATTTTTTATTGTTATATTATTATGTGCTTAGATCTCTGAACATAGTAGTGTAACCTATCGTTTCGACCAAAAAATATAGTTTGAAAATATAGGACACACTTTAATTCGGGGTAGACACAACAGTTCTGGACAGAACAGTACCCTAAAACAAAATCCTAATAGAGATGAACTAAATTTTAATTCTATAATTAAAATTGGATTAAGGGTGAGCATAATCTGTTATGAACCAACTTGTAAGGTATGCATAAAATAAAACCACACGGGTTCATGACAATACGGGTCTAAGGGGTAGAGGTAAGGTTTGGGGCGTCGAGACTCTTCATGATGTTGACACCTCTAGAACATCGTAAGAGAATCTTGACTTAGGTCTTAATGCGTCATATCCTTGGGAATGGCGGAGCGGCTCAATTAGGAGCCGGGTTATGGGCTACACCCGGGTGGTTGGACGCCAAATTCCCAACCTACAAGATAAATTCCCAATTATCCTAGTATGTGTTGTTGTCTTAGGGCATGGTAGGGATTCGGTCCGATGCACCTTTTTGTCGGTGATGTTGCCTACAGGCATGGTAGGGCTTCGGCCTGATGCACCTTTTTGTTGGTGATGTTGCCTGCGGGCATGGTAGGGCTTCGGTCTGATGCACCTCTTTATCGGTGATGTTGCCTTTGGGCAAGGTAGGGCTTCGGCCTGATACACCTCTTTGGAGAGTTAGATGCCGTTGGCATGGGTGGCCTACCGGCCTGGTAGCTAGTCACACCTCAGTGACTTTGCCTTTTTAGAGATAATATTTATTTATGTTCTCTCTGTGTTTATTTGTGAGGGTGGGTAAAACTGCTCACTGAGTTCTTTGAACTCACCCGTTGTTATTTGATTTCTGTTTTGTAGAGCCTGACTGGTGAGGTGGGTTGGATACACTTAGCATCACTGGAGGGTAGAGCAGCCACTGGATCTCATAGCAGTCCTAGTTAGGGTCGAAGTCGAGTCTTTTTGGTAGTTGTCATACACTTGTATTAGCTTGATTTGAAGTTGTAGCTCTGAGGGCATTTATGTTATTTATTTCAAGTTTTATTTGACTGAACTTTTGAACTGTTGAACATAATTGTATTTCCGCATTTTTCTTTACTTCTGAGCTATTAAACTAAACTTGGTGTTGGTTCGCTTTTCCTTTAAAATAAAACTCGTTGTTTTCTTTTGCTACTTTATTTGTTTTGGCGTGTGCATGGGTAAGGCTTCGAGGTATAGACAAGTATACCCTGGGCGGTCACGTGACCCTGAGTTGGGGCGTGACAACTAGTCAGTTAACTGAAACCAGTGAACTTTTAAGATTGTGGACCGACCCCGAAACCGGAAACCGGTTTTTTCAAAAACATAAACCGAAACCGAAAAATCGATTCGATTAACCGCAAAAACCAGTTCGATTTCAGACTGGTTTTCCGATTAACCAAAAAATTAGTTTTTTTTTCTCACGCCTAATTTAAAGAGAATTTCTAGGGTTGGATTTCTAGTGGAGAATTAATTGAGAGATGAAAAATTAATTAATTAATTGATAGATGAAAGGTTGAAGGGGAAATAATTTTTACATTCAATATGGAGAGAATTAATTGAGAGAGTGAGAAAAAAAGGGAGGACATTAATTGTGTGAGAGAGATGATGGTAAGAATTTAAAAAAATAACAATCATTATTAAAAGTTATGTGAAATAATTAATGGAATTTTAATAGGCACAATAATAAGTTCTTGTAGGATTTCTAGGATTGAATTTAAGTAGAGAATTAATTGAGAGATGGAGAAAAAATAATTAATTAATTAATTGTGTGATGAAAGGTTGAAGGAAAAATAATTTTCACCTTCCATGCGGAGAGAATTAATTTAGAGAGTGAGAAAAGAAGGGAGGACATTAATTGTGTGTGAGAGAGAATGAAAAGCATTAAAAAAAATAACAGTCATTATTAAAAAATATGTTAAATAATTAATAGAATTTTAATAGGCACCATAATAAATTTCGATAGTATAAAAAAATTAAAAATCAGTAATGAATTATAATAAATTTTGGCAGCATAAAAACACATTTGTATTAAAGAGGTAAATAATAATAATAATAATAATAATTTAAAATACCACATCAGCCAACTTTCTTTGTGAAAGTGCCACGTGACAGGCTTGAATCTTGCTTATATATATATTATGTAATATCATTGGAAAAGTAAATCAGACTCTACTGCAGTGCTAGCATCATCTTATCCACCTTGAGAGCAAATCTTATGAGGCCTTCAATATGAAGAAAAAATAAGAAATCAATAAAATATCAAAAATACCACATCAACCAACTTTCTTTGTGAAAGTGCCACGTGACAGGCTTGAATCTTGCTTTTATATATATATAGACTATGTAACATCATTGGAAAAGTAAATCAGACTCTATTGCAGTGCTAGCATCATCTTATCCATCTTGAGAGCAGATCTTACGAGGCCTTCAATATGAAGAAAAAACAAAAAATTAGTAAAATATCAATAAAGTTAATGTCACAAAAATTATCTCGAATGCATAATTAATATTGTAAAATTAAATCTCATTTTTCACGAGGATACATTGTATAGTAAATATAGATTATTGATATTGTTTTTTAGATCTGACTTTTGAGCTCTCAAGTTAAATAAAGATTTGTAATGATGAAAATAAAATATAAATAAATAAATTTTTCAATCATATATAAATTAGACTGTACAAAGATATACTAAAAAACAAAACGTGACAACAAAAACAATTTATTTATTTTTTAAAATAAGTTTTATTACAGTGTGCATATATCAGTAATTAGTGCATAAACAAGCGTTAAAATAAGAAAATATATGCACATCAGAATAAATATAGCTCTAATAAAAAGTAAATATTATATTGTTATGTGGTGGTGCCCAAGAGTTTTGTCCTAATACTCCCAATACATTATCCTTCTAGAGTGCAATTTTTATCACGCTGGACATCATAAAAATTTCTATGGAGCCCTCTCATATACTCAAATTAATAAAAATTATTAAATATAGAATGAAGTATAATTCAAATTTAATTTAAAATAAGAGTGAATATGTGTTACAAATGAGTGAACTAGTACTTTTATTTTAAGTTCAATCTTAATAATATTAGATTTATTCTTAAAAATATTAAGATCACTCATATTTATTTAAGGTATTATAAAATTTCTATGGAGACCGACTCATAGTAATTTTTTCCATCCTTCTTCTCTGGTAATAGATTACGACTTTAAGATCACTGCAAGTGTCACTGCTCTCCATCATTCCAAAGATAAAATATTACAGTGTCAATCCTGCGGAGCACGCTTCACTCAACAGCCATGCCGACAACAAGCAGTTGGTTTACGGCAGCCATGGCTTTCTCGCAAGTTTACTCGGAGATCATCGTTTCCTTTGCTTGCTTCATCTTTTTCTTCTACTTGTACTGCCAAGTATTTCGAAGGTCGAGCCTCTCGTTGAATTGGCCTCTCGTCGGCATGCTTCCCGTGTAAAATATTTTATATTTATATATTTTATTAATGTTAAAAATATTTTTTGTGTGCTACAGTCAATTGCAAATTTTGATTTTAATAAAAACCAGATTAATCCAAATGATCCAATTTCGAAATGTATATGAGCTTAATTAATTGTTCTGATCCATTTGTGTTAAGCTCATAATAATTATATTAGTTTGGTATGGTTAACTTAAATGTAGGCCCAAATCAAATGGCATGTGATGGATGAGCCCATATTATTTATTATTAAAAGGGGCTAGGTCCCCTCTACACATTCACTGTTGCATTGCTCTTTCATTGGTTCTTTCCATCAAGAGCTTGAGCCTAGGGGAAGTGTTGTAGAGGAAGACCAACACTTCTTCTCAACAGGAATCCGATCCGACAAAAATTCAAACATGTCTTCATCAAGTAAGTTACCTTTCGCCGTGCTTAGTGTTTTAATATCCATGTAATATCTCGATTTTATGCTTATATTTGGTATGAGAGCCTATTATATGGATATTAAAACCTATGTTCTTAATTAAACATAATTATTTTGTATATTTCACATTCTATTTTATCTGCAAAATTAAATGATAAATGATACATGCTGTAATATTAGTCTATTAAAAGAATAGCATGTATGTAAAATATTTTACCTGAGCATCTCCGGTTGAAGATTATTTTTCTGCACCTTCAGCTTTGAAGGATCTCGGGCGACAACTTCCTCTCCCCTAACACTACATCTTGAGAGGTTGATGCTAACATATTTCCGAGTATCTTCGAGCGCGGCATTTATCCGCACCGAGTTCGGAGAGCCTCAAACGGGAGGAAAGACCGCCTGTAAGGTTCTTTTATAACAAAGATGTGCTTGCTTCCTGTACAAGCACACGCATTTTGAGTGCTTCGGCACCGACTCCAAGTACGCTGCGTTTATTACTGCTTGCTTGCAAGCGAAGCTAAAGCGTCGTCTACTTGCTGCGGGTGACCGTCGGTAGCGTGCACCATGCGGTGCACGCAAATCCCATTGAAAGGCCGACGGGCAGGTGGCGTTAATGTGACTTGAGCAGGCACATCTTGCAAGGCGCAGCTCGCCGGTACGCGTTGCAAGGAGCGAGCAGCAGCCTTTGGCTTTTCCTTTTGGACGTGTGGCGTTCGATGGGTTAAAGTTATCTGCACTGGCTCGCATCTCGAGTCGCAACCCTCGCAGGTCAACTATTGACCAATTTTTAAAATGTTTTTGGCCTGCGAACTTCGCATCGAGCCCTGTGCGTCGCTATCGCGTGCAGCGTATCGTGTGCATGGCACGCGACACGATGCATTAAGCTCTCTACAGCGTGCCGCTCAGCGTGTGTAATGCACGTGACGTGACGCGCTGCGCTTGGCGCAACGCGAATGCGTCCTGGACGCATTGCGAACGTGTCACGCGCTGCAGAAGCGTGCAGTGCACGCATCTGTTGAGCTGCTCTCCACGGGACCTAGGCTTCGG
The DNA here is from genome assembly GCA_034359265.1 of Canna indica. NCBI lineage: Eukaryota > Viridiplantae > Streptophyta > Magnoliopsida > Zingiberales > Cannaceae > Canna > Canna indica. The sequence goes on along the minus strand of CP136894.1, from coordinate 9,022,520 downwards.
GGCCTGCGGCTGGGCTTTTAAAAATTGCTGAGTTGCTATTTTGAATTTTATTATTAAGACTTGTTTTTAATTAATTGTTTTTAATTTAATTGCTCATATATCATGTTGGAAGTACTATTGTTACGAGTCCAATAATATTAGTAGACTTGATATGCTAAGATTTTATATTTAGATTGTGCAATCACTAATTAATATTATCATAATCAACATTATATATAATCACATAACAATAAATAATTTTGAAATGTTTATGAATTTAAAATTCATAATTTGTAACGGTACTTCTATTATGTACCAAAATTTGCACTAGAATATGATTTTAAAATTCATGACATGTGGGTAATAAATGATTCTTGAATGAGTTTTTTCATTCGATTAATTTCCCAAAGGAGAACCATTGGATGTCTTAATTAGAAGCTTTTTTTATTTTTTGATGAAGTTATTGGGGAGTGCATTAGTTTAGAAAATTTATCTGCCCAAAGGAGATAGATTCTCGAAAACTAAGGCATTCTCATTGATTAACTCATCGAGGTTCTACTTATTCATTACATGTTCCGCCCTAAGGGAAATGTGTGATATTATGATGGCATCTCTTTTAAAATTATTAAATGCCCACTGAATTAATTTAACATATTTTATTTTTTCTTGAACTGTTACTTTTTCCATGAACAACTGTTCTGCTTTTATTGAAATATTGACCGAGTCAAACTATAAGAAGTGGAAGCAAGACTTAGAATTTTCTCTAGGGATTGTTGATCTTGACTTAGCAATTCGTGAGGATAGACCTGAACTTCCTGAAATGGGAGGAACCCCTAAGCAAAAGGATTACTTGGCTAAGTGGGAGAGATGCAACAGATTGAGCTTGATAGCAGTCGAAAGAACCATATATGAACACCTAATGAGTGGTTTACCTGAAACCAATAGTGCCAAAGAATTTCTAACTTCCATTGGACAAAGATACCAAGTACCTGATACTGCTGAGTCTGCACTTCTAATGAAGGAACCAACGACTATGTCCTATGATTTTTCATGTGGTGTGAGAGACTTCATTTTAAAAATAGTTCATCTTCAAAACAGACTGAGATCCTTTGATGTTACTTAACTGATTCGTTTATTGTTCCTCATGTCCTCAATTCCTTACCTGTCGAGTTCACTCAAATCAAAACTGCCTTCAACAGCTTGAATGAAAAATGGACCGTGAATGACCTCATAACCAAATGTGTGGTCGAGGAATCAAAACTCAAGAAAGAAAAGAGTGATCAAACCCTTTTATCTATCCATTCCAAATCCCATTCTGGCAAGGGTAACTTCAAACCTAAGCGTTCCACTCCTGCTGCTCCTAAGAAGACTCGAGATTCTATAGGACCTGTTAATGGTCAGAACAAAAATGTAGGAGGTCCGAAACCTGCTCCTTTTAAGAAAATAGTATGGTGCTTCTTTTGTAAAAAGAAAGGTCATAAAAGGAATGAGTGTTCGGGGTTCAAGACTTGGTTAGAGAACAAGTAAAAATCTTGAGGTAACCCCTTAGCTCTTGTTTGTTTTGAGTCCAATTTAATAGATGTTCCCGTCAATTCCTAGTGGTTTGATAGTGGGTCTACGACCCATGTTGCTATTTCCTTACAGGGTTTTTCAAACCTCAGGAAACCAAGTCTGAGCCAAAGCAAACTGAAAGTAGGAAATGATCTTGAAGTGACTGTGGAGTCTATAGGAGATGTCATATTGTCCTTAGAGTATGGTTTTGAACTTGTTTTAAAGGACACCTTTTTTGTACCTTCATTCAGAAGAAATTTAATTTCAGTTTCTTGTTTGGACAAGGATGGATTTCATTTTAATTTTGGAAATGGTAAAATGAATGTAATGTTGAATTCTAAAATTATTGGATGTGGAATCTTGATTGATGGTCTATATATCTTGAGTTTCATTATTGATTATCCATCTACCTCTCTTAAAATAGAAAATTTTGTGTCCAAGAGATCCAAAATTAAAGTAAAGTCTTCTCTCCTATGGCGTAAGCGTTTAGCTCATATTTCTAAAAAAGGGTAGAAAGACTTATTAAAGATGACATCCTACTTGTCTTGGATTTTAATGACTTGGGTACTTGTGTTGTTTGTATTAGAGGGAAATTGACAAAGATCAAGAAAAAGGGTGCAACTAGGAGTTCAAACCTTTTAGAGATTATCCACACTGACATTAGCCGACCTTATTCTCCTACTATTTGTGGTAATATATTTTTATCACTTTCATTGATGACTTTTCCCGATATGGCTATATTTATTTGATTAAAGAAAAGTCTGATGCACTTCATAAATTTAAAGTGTTTAAGACTGAAGTCGAAAAACAATTGGGAAAAGTTATCGAGATAGTGAGATCTGACCGTGGTGGTGAGTATTATGGTCGATATAATGTTGCTGGGCAGCACATGGGATAATTTGCTAAATACTTCTACGATTGTGGAATTGTTCCACAATATACCATGCCCGGTAGTCCCGAGCAAACTGGTGTCACTGAAAGGCGCAATCGCACCCTGAAAGACATGATCAAGAGCATGATGAGCAGGTCAAACTTGCTAGAATTCCTATGGGGAGATGCCATCAAAACAACCCTTTGCATCCTTAATCGTGTCCCCAGTAAATCTGTTCCTAAAACACCTTTTGAACTGTGGACCGGTAGAAAACCTAGTTTGAATCATTTTCGTGTTTGGAGTTGTCCAGCAGAAGTGAGAATCTATAACCCATCTGAGAAAAAGACTGATCCTAGAAGTAGTCGTAGTTTCTTCATTGGTTATCCAGACCATGCAAAAGGATACTGTTTCAATTGTCCTAGCAGGGGCACAAGGATTGTGGAATCTATGACTGCTATGTTTTTGGAGCTTGATATTGTTGACCCTAATAACATTCGTGAAGAGAGTGATGCTGATTTGAGTAGAACTGTTTCTGTTCCTCTTCCGATCTTCAATGATTACAGCTCATATGTGCCTATAGATAGAGATGATGCTTTTGATAAGAATACCTCCAACGCTTTCGCTCCTCTTCTTGATCCTCTAATTGTCAATGAACCTGAACCTGTTGACAATCCTCAACCTATTGAGTCTGAAGCTCCTATGCCAGTAAGGAGATCTACTAGAGAAAGGCGGTCTGTCATCCCTAATGATCTTTTGGTATATCTGAATGAAATTGATTGTAACATAGGAGATATGACTGATCCAAAGAATTATCAAGAAGCCATTTCTCATCTTCAGTCAGATAAGTGGGTTAATGCTATGAATGAAGAAATACTTTCCATGACTGATAATTGTGTGTGGGATTTGGTTGAGATGCCTAAAAATTAAAACCCAATTGATTGCAAGTGGATCTTTAAAACTAAGAAAGATTCAAAGGAAAAAGTTGAGAGATTTAAAGCCCGACTTGTTGCAAAGGGTTTTACTCAGAAAGAGTGAATTGATTATATTAAAACCTTCTCACCTGTTTCCTCTAAAGATGCTTTTAGAATCATTATGGCTCTTGTGGCTCACTTCAATTTGGAACTGCACCAAATGGATGTCAAAATAGCATTTTTACATGGTGACATCAATGAAGAGGTGCACATGATGCAACCTGAGGGTTTTCATATTTCTGGTCGTGAGCACTTAATGTGCAAATTGAGGAAGTCAATTTATGGCCTAAAGCAAACTTCCAGATAATGGTATCTAAAATTTGATGAGATTGTGACCTCCATAAAAAATTCCATTGTTTTGGAATTGAGGAGGATACCTGAGTAATTTTAGTTTCTCTTTGAGTTGTTGAGTCATGTTGACATTTCAAATAAATGTCAATTTATTTGAAATAAAAGACCTCCATAAAAACACATATAGTGTTTTTATGAATGATGATTGAGTTGGTGAATTGAGGACTGATCTGCTCACTAAGTCCTAGTTGGACTTACCCCTCATTACTATTGTTTTGCAGCACCTGAGTTAGATCACAGAGGAACCGAGGTGCAATAGCGCGCCTGATGGCGGCAAGGCAGCGGGTCTCGTGACATGTCGTGATCGAGGAGGATACCTGAGTCATTTTAGTATCTCTTTGAGTTATTGAGTCATGTTGACTCGGATCGTGGTTTCCGCATTTTATTTTTATTTGGGTAGTCTTGTTTTATTTATTTGAACTCATTTTTAATAACTTGTTCAGTGTGTTCATATTGATTTTTAGTTTGGTTCGTGATGTCATGTCTATTCTGTTCAAAAAAAAAATCTCCCACTTTTCAGGTTATTGTTGTTGTGTTTGAGTTGGGTTAGTCTTCGGGGTACGTGACGTATCTTGGCCGATCATACCGGGTTTGGGGTGTGACATAAAATGATTATATATGTGTGGACTAAGGGATGATATAAATAATTTTTAAATATGTATTATTTGTTATTTTGTTTGGTGAATTGTTAGAAGATCAGATAGTCAATATATAATAAGTAATCAAAGATGATATCATCATTTATTGAATGATAAAAAGAGTCATCTTAAATACATCTAAATCACATGTGCAAAACTATTAAAGAAACCTACTACAATAATATAAATTAAAATAATTTCTAAGAAAAATAAATTTAAACTAAAGAGTAAGAAATTCTAAACTCTAGAATCCTCAATTATCATTCCTTTCTAGAACTTTCTTGAACCACTTAGCTGAATTTTTGGGATAGCGCACAAGAGTGTTGAAGTCGACATAAACAATACCAAACCTTGAAGTATATCCCAACCTCCATTCAAAATTATCAAGAAGAGACCACGCGAAGTATCCTATTACAGTTGCACCATCATCCATAGCTCTCTTTAGCTCAGAAATATAATTATTGAAATAGTTAATCCTTATTTTGTCATGCAAACCCTCTGAAATTGTAATGTTGCCAGGCTGATCCATTCCTATTGATATCATCATGAAGAAATCAACAAATTAGAAAAATTCAAACTGAATAAATAAATATATATTACATCACATACCATTTTCACTAAGAATAATAATTGGATTACGATAGTGCTTCCTGACATAGGTTACAGCCTTGTACATTCCCCATGGAACAATGTATAACCAGTCAGAATTGGCCTGAATGAAGTTTGTTAAATACATTAAAAACTATAATATGCCAAATTTACAAATAAGATATCTTCTAGATCTATGACTTTTATAACAATAAATGGAAAATTTAATTTTGGGAATTTTTTATATATTAAAAATAGATATTTATAAAATAAAATTAACTAAAACAATTTTGACAATATATATATATTATATTAAATAAAGACATCAATCAAAGGAACCATTTTAAAAGACAATGAAATTAACAACATAAAAAAGCATAAAGAAGAAAAAGGTATACCTTAGGTCCAATTGGCACACCATTTCTTTCATCTGTAAAATATTAAATACAATACGACATTAGTATTAAATAATAAATATAATAAACGTGAAAAAACTAAGAATAATGTGTTAATCTAACATTTATATTCAACATGCCAATCATCTGAATAGCTAATAGGCTTTGGACTAATATAAGGATTGTCTTCGATGTAATATGATGTATATTGGTTTATCCCCAAATAATCATATGCTCCCTTCACCATCTTTATTTCATCACAACTAAATTTTGGAAGTCTGTCTTTAACAATTTTTTGCATGGACTTAGGATATTCTCCATGTGTTAGAGGACGAAGAAACCTGAGAAAAAAGTAAAAAAATGTTATACAACATGAGTATTCTTGCTTCACCGTACTTACATTAAGTATTTTCAATAGGTTAAGATTCACAAATACCATCCAAGACTAAAATCTCGAGCTCTTTGTGCCGCATGTTTGTCCTTTGTAGTGTAAGTATATGGTTCATACCAATTAAAATCCAAAATAATTCCGATTTTGCCTTTTTGCTCTACCTGAACAACACAAAACAGAAGAAACAAAAACATATTAAGTATTTCTACAAGGAGAAATTTAATTATTATGTCCACAGAATTATTAATATAAATTAATATGTCAAAATGCTCGTATGATGCAATATTCTACTATTTAATGACTTCATATGTAACTTGTATGCATTAATTACTAAAGAAACAATAATACATTGCTCTAGTTAATTAATAATAATTAAAATTTCTTTACAACTAATGACATTTGTTTTTTTAACCCAACTAGAAAATAAAATGAACCAAATTAGCTTATTTTTAGTGGAAATGTTCGGAAAAGAAATCATATATGTTGTATTAAACAATTTTAGCTTTTACCATTAAAAAATCCTTATGGTTATTGAAATTAGACAAGGTATTTAGATTTGCTACTATTATACAATATGTTAGATTGATCAAATAAATAAATAATGAATTAAAGTTAAAAATAATTTACTTGATATTTCTCACGATATCTTTCCACTGCAGCTGCATGGGATAATATCAAATTATGAGCCACAATATAAGGTTCCGTACTTGAGTTTCCTCCAAATCTACAACCAGTACACCTTCCAGGAGCATGGTAACCACTGCTATAGCCACAATCTGCAATTACTCGTGGCTCATTCATAGTGAACCAATTCTTCACTCTATCACCAAATCTCTCAAAACAAAAATCAGCATAGTCGGCGAATGCATCCCTAAATTATGTAGATAGAAACTTTTAAGCATAATGACTTGTTAAGGTAAAAACCATATATTAAGAATAATAAATAGTTTGAACCATTGTAGTGTACATTTTCAATAATAATACTTACACTATTTTAGGGCTCAACCAACCCAAGTACTCATTTTCAAGTGCCAATGGAAGATCATAATGATAGAGATTTGCATATGGAGTAATACCTAATCAATATTTATAAAAAAATTAAATGAACATCAAATATATATTATGAAAACACTAAAAGCTAAATTAATTAGTTTTTATATGAAGCTTACCTTGCAGTAACATATAGTCTATGAGTCTATCATAATAGTCTACACCTTGCCAGTTAATTTTTCCGGTTCCATCTATAAAACAAAAAAGATTGGCATAATAAAAAAATCATTGAATTGAAGATGAAAGCTCAATATAAAATATTTGAAGTGTATGTTATTTTACTTGGAAAAATTCTACTCCATGAGATTGAGAATCGATATGCATCAAAGTTGTGTGTCCTCATTATGTTAATATCTTCCTGCAATTAATATGACACTCAAAGTTAACAAAAAGTACATATAAGCTTTATTATAAGACTACATATAATCAATATGTATCTTATATGAAAAGACAAAGATGTAGTTCAAGTTTCTTATTTATGATCAATGAAATTAACATTAATGTCTTATTAGATGTTTGAGAAAGATACTACGACTTATTTCATTGGAATGAACAAATTGACATGAGAGCAAAAGAAAAAGCAAGTAGTAGAACAAGGACGAATATTGCATGCAACTCATCTTGGACTTGTGAGCATAAAGGCAGTGTTTAAGATGAAATAAAACATGGATATATAAAGCAGTAGTTGAAGAAAGAGTGAGTGTTATTGTAAAGGATAAGAATGAAATATTATTTTTGACAATTTTAGTGGATAAGAGATGGATCATAAGTGAGCATTTCACGGTTTGTTAAATTAGTTTTGTCGCATTTATAGGATCACATAGTTGATAGATTCCTATTTCTTAACGGTGTTCTAAACCAAATCAAACCTAAAGATGTGGATAATTAAAGGCCACACATATGGAATAATACATAAGATGAAAATAGGATGATTTCAATTTTTTAGAGTATTTAATTACTTATGTAGCTAGCTATTAATATAATTGTGTGTCTTGGTAAAATAATCCATATCCTATATATTAGAACCAATTTCCAATCCATCATTACTTATTTTTCAAGTTTTGTGGAAATTAGCTTAGCATATTAATATTAGTCTGAGGTTTTTATAACTAAGGGGTTGAAATCAAACCAATTTTAAATTGTATTACACTTTCTTCGTATTAAAAATTATAACAAAATTAAATTTCTTTCTATATAACTAAATTTAATTTGGTGATTATTGATTACTATATATTTAATGTAAACAAAAAAAATAATGTTTATTATGTTTATATAAATTATGTATCAGTATTGTAAAAAAATAAATAAAAACATATGTAAATCAGTTAAAAACTTATTTGATCTCTACAAGAAAACAAGCTTTCACCAATGGACATATTCCATTGGTAATAGTATAAAATTGGTTGCTAATGACTTTTACCAATGGATTGATTTGTTGGTAGGTTTGTCGGTGAAAGTGCCCTCGGTATTACCGATGAATTACACATATTTGATAGTAATTTGAACATATTTTTATATCCGTTGGTGATAGCAACAAATTGTGCACACCCCAACTCTGTGTTGTGTGACCGGCTGTAATATCTGCGCTAATTATAATTTTATTTTGAAATTTCTGAGAGAAATTCGAAATGCACGTCGAAGCCGGTCAAGTGAATCGCTGGAGGTCGTGGTCGAAGGTATGACCCTTGCACTTCAATTTTTTATTTGATTTAAGTAGGAATTCCAATTTTGGGGCTCGAGTCGATTCCGGGGTTCGTGTTATGTGCGATTTGGTCGAACCATGAGTCAAATCAAGTATAGACTTCTAATAGGGGCAAAGTTGTCATTTTGAAATGTGAAATAGAGGGGAGGGCTGACCGCATGACTCAAAAAGGAAGGGAGACGCACACAACCTACGGAGACGAGGAAGCCATGTACTCTAGGAGGAGGAAACCGAGAGATCGTCACGGGAATCGTTGTCGCATTCGCTCGCCGAAAATCTCCTTCTCAAGGGCATCATCTCTAGGTGAGTGGTTTTAGGGTCGGCTCCCTAGATGATTTACCGTCTTGTGTTGGCCGAATCTTTGCTTGAGGGATAGCGTTGCTGAAAGTTTCTTTCTTCCGGCTTTCATGCTTGTTATTCCTACATTTGAATATTGTGTTTGGGGAAGTATGTTTCCCTATGTAATTCAGCTGATTTAGGTCAGCAATAGGACATGTTTAGGATTGATCTTAGAACTATGTGTTGACTGGAATTCAATTGTTGAAGATTTAATTTAAGCAAATTGGACCTTGATTCAGAGGGCATACCTCTTATGTTTTACTTGACAATAAACCCTATTAATGTTTAGCATTTTTTATGTTGGTTGTATTTGGCAAAAGAAGCCTTTTTGGTGAGATGCTCCACTTTTGTATTGATAGTCTCAATTGTGTTAGGATAGTTCAATTGCTCCTTCTGTAAATGGCTTTCTAGAGATGATGGCAGTTTTAATTATGGAGAAATAGTTTTCAATTACCTACAATTTATGGTATTCTGGACAGTTTTTGGTGCGAATATGATGGCTGATGAACTTCTGCTTTAATGATGAGTCTTTTGATATTTTTGTTCATGTAATCGTTATTATTTATGACTTGCGTTTAGTTGAGTTTGTGAAGAGTTTTTCTACTCTTTATTTCCTAGCGTTACTGTTTACTTAAATGATCATATATTTTTTATGCAAATTTGTCATATCCTAGATATTTAATTTTTTTTTTTTTTTTCTGTTGCATGTGTTTGCCAGCCTAGCGGACTAGTTCGTGGTCGAGCCGAGTCGAGTCATGGTCCGGAGCGAGCTTGCGAGCTCGGGTAAGTAGGATGTGAATTTTTGAATTTTTAGGCTTGGGTAGTCGAGAGTATTTAATTTGGTGTTGTGTGTGCATAATTGCTAACTATATTCATATGGGTATTTAATTAATTACTTGTGATTTATTAGAATGAGATTAATTAAATTTTTTAAGTCTATCGGGTTAGCGGGTTTTGGTTTTGGCTTAAGGTGAATGCGGGTTGTGAATTAAGGGTTTAAGGGGTTAGGGTTGAGGAGGGTGTATAAAACCCCCACTCATGGCTTGTGGCTCCTATTTTGGAGCCACCCAAAGATTTTATAAAGGGAGCCAGCCACCAAGCCAAGCCGCCAGTCCCCTTTCCCTATCCTCCTTGGAGCCGCCGCCACCCAGAGCCGAGCCGAGCCGCCTGCTTCCTCTTCCTCTTCCTCTCTTCCTTCCTTCCCTTTGGAGCCGAGCCGAGTCGAGAGGAGCCAACCCGAGCCGCCTGCTTCCTCCCCTCTTCCTCTCTTCTTTCCCTTTGGAGCCAAGCCAAGGGGAGCCAAGCCGCCCTCTTCTTCCACTTTCTCCCTCTCTCCAAGCCGGCGGCTTGGAGTGAGCCGCCACCTTTCTTTCTCTTCTTTGGGGTTGAGCCGCCAGATTTCGAAGTCGAAATCGGAGGTCGTCGATTGGATTCTCATATCCAATCCCTTCCTTAATTAAGTGAGTGGTTTTATCCCTCCGATTCGGGTTTTCTTTGAATTTTCTTGTAGCCGCCTTGAAGATTCTCGATCTTGATGATGTTTTTTTTATTGTGTTCTTGAGATTTTCTTGGTTTCCATGCCATGCTTAGATTTTAAATTTTGATCTCATATCATGGGGCATATATTTAATGGTAGATATGTGATTTTATAATTTAATCTTGTGAATCTTAGATGGAATCTCATCTTGGAGTTCTAGATGTTCTTGATGCTATAGATTTATTAATCTCCTTAATTCTTGAATAGGTATTGTTGATAGTCGGGTCGAGCCTCGAAATTGCCTTGTATAACTCGACTAATGAAAGTATGAAGTTTAAATTTGGTTAAATGACCCTTTCCTTTTATGCATTGATGCTTTAATTGAGTTAAGATCGACTCGAGTTACGAATAGAATCGGAACCCAAGTCGGACTCGGACTGAGTCAAGTCAAGGTTAAGTCATTAAAGGGGCAATTAAGTCATTCTAGATGAGGGGAAAAAATCCCTCATCATTGAGTCGTGAGGCTCATCTTGGAGCCGCATATAGCTTGAGCAAGAGAGAAGGGAGAGAGAGGGAGGGGAGATCTTGGTCGGCCCGGAGATCGTGTCATCGTCGGAAGATTTGAGATAGCCAATGTCCGATTCTTCTTCTTCCTCAAGCAAAGGTGAGTGGTTGTTTTCGGTGCATTGGGGGAGGCGGGTAGCCAAACCCCTAGAACTGCTTGGTATCGATTTCTTGTGAGTTTCCATCGATTCTTGGTATCTTGACTTTCCTATCACTGTTTTGAATCGTTATTCGTCGGATCTTCGTAGTTTTCTTGTCGAATTTTCGTCTTTTAGGGGTTGCCGAATCAAGGGAAAAGGGGAGAGGTCATGCCAAAATTTTCTCCAACTCCCTTGACGGATGTAGAACCCCTTAGACAATCTTAAATCCATGTCGAGTGTTTTCGTAGATTATTGTTTGAATGCGATGATTGAAACTCATTTCCCCTAAGGCCTATAGGCTCGGCCAAGCAAAGGAAAACTCCATGATCATGGTTTGGCCGAGCATCGGGTGGGTGACTTGATCAACGTGTTGATTAGGATAGATCGAAAACAAGGTATTAGGGTCGGGGATAGTCCTTCCCTTTTGTTCCTACCCATGGAGGCTCGGCTGAGCAAGGATGAGGGGGATGGTGAACTATAGAAGTAAAACTTCATGGTTAGGAATACTCAAAGTAATAGAACATGAAAAGTTACCTAGATTACCGACTAGAAACATGATGACACTTAGGTAAGACTCCAACTATGGAAGGCTACTATATTGATGCATGTAATAGAGGAATGGTAGGATAGTAACCATCCTTAGACCCTTCCTCCTTAAATTCTGAATGTGCTGATATTTTTACCACACTAGAAAATTTATTCCTTGTTGAATTTATTTGATATTTTCACCATGCTAGACAATTTATTTCTTGTTAAATTGTTACTTAATGCAGAATTTAAATTCTTTATCATTGAGTCATGTGGCTATATATAGTAGTTGTTGTGAAGTAAATTCATATTATCTTACAAGCTGTCCGGTATTATTAATGAGTGAAATTCCAAGTGCGGAACACGTGGTTCTTCAGCCAAGGTAGCGTATGAGGCTAGATAACATGTGTGACATCATTATAACTTTGCTAGTGGATGACATAACTTCTAAAACTTGTTATAGCCATTTTTTTGAAACCTAGAATTGTTAGCTGTACACGCCAAGGAAGGGTAAAATTGAATTATTGACCCTACAGGTCGGGTCAGGGCCGGATACGAGTAAATGCCCGGTGTATAAATAAGAAAACTTTAGGACACTTTGATTGTGAGATGTGCTTGCGATTGTCTGCCGAGAAGCATGGATAGTCGGAATGACAAATGCTTGACTCGGCTAGTATTTTGGGTCTTTAGATGCATCAGCGGGCCCGCTAGGTGTCAGACCCCAGTTGGGTGGAACTAGCTACCCCTACCCCAGTCGGTGTCCGGATTCTAGTAGACCATCCTAGTCGATGGCCCGGAGATCTTATTGATTCACTTATTTTGTGTGGTAGGGCTGGTTGTAGCCGAACCACTAATGCATGAACAGGCCCTAATGGCGAGGTACTAGTTGGCACAGTTGGGAATGTTATAGCCGGTGATATGTATGTGTGGTATACACAGTACGATCCTTGGGGTCGGTTGTCATATCAGTAATAGCTTGGATCCCTAAAACTTTATATTTTTGCTAACACACACACACACACACACACACACACACACATATATATATGATAATTGGGGATTATGTGGAGGTTCGAAGAACCGCTCACTGAGTCCCATGTGGACTCACGATTTATTTCTTTTGGTTTTGCAGAGCCTGGTCAGTGAGTTGAGGCTTGGAGTCATGGTGCAGCTGGAGGGCAGGCGGTGGTGCCAATCTCGTAGCGGCGTCCGATAGTGATAGTCTAGTTGTCTGGTGTTGTCGTTTTCCTAAACTGAGAATTGTTGGCTTTTAAAGCTTGTATTAAACTTTGAAACTTGACATGTTTCAGTTTGTGATGATGTTAGTTACTTTCTTTTCTCAAAAAAAAATTGTGAACTTTTGAAACTTTCAAATAAAGCTGCACTATTGTTTTCTTTTATTTGCTTTAATTTGATGTGTTTCGGTTTCTCGTTAGTCAGTATAGGTAGTAGGCTTCAGGGTAGGACGTAGACCCTGGCCAGTCACACGACCCTGAGTTCGGGTGTGATAGAAATAAACTAGATTCCTAACAATTTCATATATGCTTATTGGGTATTATGTGGATGTTCGGAAGAACCGCTCATTGAGTCCCATGTGGACTCATGGTTTATTTTTCTTATTTTGCAGAGCCCGATCAATGAGTTAAGGCTTGGAGTCATGGGGCAGCTTGAGGGTAGGCAGTGGCGTCGATCTCATAACGGCGTCCAATTGTCATAGTCTAGATGTCTAGATTTGTTATTTTCGTACACTGAGAGTTGTTTATTTTTAAGCATGTATTCGACTTTGAACTCGAGCTGTTTCATTTTGTGCTTGAGGTTAGCAACTTTCCCTTTTATTAAAAATTGTGAACTTTCTTGAAATTCAAATAAAGCTGCATCATTATTTTCTATTTATGTGTTTCGGTTTCTCGTTAGTTAGTGTATGTAGTAGGCTTCAGGGTAGGACATATACCCTGGCCGGTCATACGACCCTGAGTTGGGGTGTGACAAAGTTGGTATCAGAGCTTTTGGTTAGGTCTTGACTATGACTAGGAGTTGGGTACCGTACGAGACATATGCTAGCATGTCGACATATGGTAGAGTTATGCTACGAGATCTAGCAACCACGACTGCACTCAGCGCAACATGCGGGTAGTAAATTTTAAAAGCTTATGTTAATAATTTATTATATGGTAGGAAAATTATTCTTTTCTCTGTGACAGTGTAATGGAGGCTCATAATGCTGCACTGAGCGGTAGCGGCAGTAGCTCGACAGAACGTCGAGGTCGGGGGTGAGGCCAAGCCCGGGGCAGGGAAAGGAAGCAGTTTGAGGACTAGGGGCAAGAGTCTACGGTTGCTCGATTGCAGGCTCAGGTAGCTCAGCTAAAAGATGCGCTCCTTAGGGAGCAGGAACTAAGGCAGCAGATGCAACAGCAGCAGCAGCCGCCGCTGCAACCAGTACCCGTAGTTTCGGCGGTATCGAAGGCGGTCGAGGCTATAACACCAGTGGTCATGGTTCCGGGAGCCCCATCCTATGCAAACTTCATCACGCTGAAGCCGCTAGAATTCACTGGAACAGATAAGCAGGTGAAAGTGACTGAGTTTCTAGGGGACTATTATGAACTATGCTTGGAGCTAGGGTGCTCATCGGAGGCAGCGGCCCGTATTGTCGGACTTCAGATAAGGGGACATCAACTATATTTTCATGCTTGCTGGGGGTGCCATTTCATGGAAAAGCAAGAAACAAACTCTAGTTGCTTCTTCAACTATGCAAGCTGAATTTGTTGCTTGTTATGCTGTAGCCTCACAAGCTGTTTGGCTGAAGAACCTTGTTATAGGATTGCACTTTGTTATAGGACTTTACTTTGTTATAGGAATGCGAGACCCATGTCAACTATGTGTTTGTGTTTACGTTCAACAAACATGTTGTGCTCAGGAATATGAGGACAAGAGATGCAATGAAAAATTCCAATGTTTTGGAGGTCGTTTTGAAAATCATGTGAAGGTTAGATCTGTAATATCCGAGATGGGAAGGTTGATTTAATTTAAACCCGATCCGAATTTAGATTGGTCATAAACACAATGCTGGATGTAAAAGGAAAAATAAGAGAGAGGCTTCTCTTCTCATAGGCTCAGCATGTGGGCCAGGCCCACCTTTCTCAAATGAAAGTTGCAGGTGTTTAAAGATTCGCATGGAGCCTTGCCATAAATTGATACACACATGCAATTAAATAATGCTTAACATTATCTTTTACCTTTTGTCATTACATGAATTGAAGATTGAAGGTTTCTGCAGTTGACTGGTCAAATGATATAGAAGCAGAAGTTATTTTTTTTATTGGCAGTGTATTGAACAAGTTCCATGCGCAGAACTCGAAGCCGCACCGCCTCAAGTAGCACCGCCTTAAATTTGTAAAGTTTTCTCGGTCAAATTAATCACAGCAGCCATGTGATTAAATTGAATGGCTCAGCTCATTGTAGGCGGAAGATTTCTTCAATATTCTCGCCGATGAAAGTGCATAGATCGGCTCTCCTACTGTCGTATAAATAAGGGCCTAATATGCAGTTTCAAACATCCCTGAAATCCCCAAGCATCCCATCTACTCCGTTTCTCAAGCAGAATTTCTTTTTCCAGCAGCTCTCTTCCTCTTCACACCGTCTCAGGCAAAAGCAAGAAGATCAAGGATGCCGCACCGATAGTTTTCAGGTAGAAGCAGAAACCCAGATTCCAGGGTGCAAAAAAATATCCGAGTACAGACAATATTTTTCTCATACAGTTTAGTTATCAGTTGTATTCAGATTCTCTTGTATTGGCTGTGTTTTCTCCTCCTTCTAATAAAATCAAGTGCCCTCTTCTCCCCATGGAGTAGGCTCGGTACCCTGCCGGGCCGAACCACAAAAAATTTGGTGTTCTTTGTGTTTTCTGGATTTATTCATTTTGGTATTTTTCCTTTTGGCGTTTTGGATTTTTTGGATCCTTGTAGGAACACCCAATTTCTTACTAATAGTTGAGTATCAGAGCCAACAATCCACAATGTCTGAGGCAAAATATGAAATCCAAAAATTGGATCACAATGTCAACTACTCATTATGGGCTTTGAAGATGAAAACAATTTTGATTAAGGAGAACCTTTAGGACACTATTCGTGGGGAGATGCGATGGAAGACACTGAAAGGGAAAAGGGCCGGGCTGATGAAAGTTCTAAAGCCACATTGTACATGAGCGTCTGCGACGAGGCACTACGAGAAGTTGCATCAGAAAAGACCGCCATAGATGTATGAAAAAAACTTGCTACAATCTACCAGGACAAAACTCTTACAAGTAAGATGGCACTTAGATATAAATTATATTTTTTACGCATGACTGATGACACTTCTGTTAAAAATTATATTAGCACTTTCTGTTCTATTCTTGCTGATCTTGAGGATATGGGAGTTACATTTGAGGAAGAAGATAATACTTTTATGCTTCTAATTACTCTCTCTACTTCTTTTAAAAATTTCCATGAAAGTTTATTATATGGCAAGAATACTATTACTCTGGATGATGTGACAACAATGCTAGTGTCCAAGGAGATTATCGACTCTCAACTTACCACAGGATCCTCTAGAAGCCGTGGAGAAGCCCTGAACACTAAAGGACGAAACATGTCATGGGACAAAAGCTTGGGTAAGTTCAGATCTAAATCCAGGTCCAAAAATGTGCAATGCTATTATTGCAAAAAGATGGGTCACATCAAATCAGAATGTCGTAAGCTGAAATGGAGATAGGAGGAACAAAATCAGAACGGGGAAGCATCCTATGCTGATGAGGATGAAAAAGTAGAGGTACTTACTATTTCTGCTTGTTATACTAGATCTCAAGATGAATTGATTTTAGATTCAGGTTGCTCTTATCATATGACACCGCATTGAGATTGGTTTACCACATATGAACATGCTATTGAAAAGGAAGTGCTAATGGGAAATGACTCATCATGTCAAGTAGCAGGTGTTGGCTCAGTAAAAATTAAAATGCATGATGACATTACAAGGACTCTAACTTAGGTATGGCACGTTCCAGGTCTTAAAAGAAATTTAATTTTTTTATCTTCTCTAGATGCACTTGGATACAAGTATTCAGGCCAAGAAGGAGTTTTCAGAGTCACAAAGGGGTCCTTAATAGTAATGAAAGCACTACGCAAGGCATGACGCTAACAAGTGGTGCAACTATGGTAATCTCTGAACACTCTGATGATGATAATGCTAAATTATGATATATGAGATTATGGCATATTAATGAGAGGAGCATGCTAATACTTAAATAAAAGTGACTACTTGGAAAACAAAAATTGGCTAAGCTAGATTTATGTGAATATTGCATCTATGACAAACAGAAAAGAATCTCATTCTCCACAGGGCAACACTATGCTAAAGAAAAATTGGACTACATCCACTCTAATCTATGGGGGCCATCACCGGTTGAATCTCAAGGAGGAGCTCGATACATACTCACATTTATTGATGATTACTCCAAAAAGGTATGAGTTTATTTTATTAAAAATAAATCTGATGTCTTCTATAAATTTCAGTCTTGGAAGACAATGATTGAGAAGCAAACCGGTAGATATGTTCGGACCCTACGAACCAACAATGGCCTAGAATTTTGCACTGAAGAATTTAAAGACTTTTGCTCCAGAGAAGGGATCATAAGACATCACACAGTTCCCCACACACCTCAGTAGAATGGAGTAGCAGAAAGGATGAACCGCACCATCATAGAAAGGGTAAGAAGTATGCTTTCTAATGCTAACATTTCTAAAAGATTTTGGACAGAGGCTGCATCCACCGCTTGCTACCTGATAAATCAATCTCCTTCTTCATCCATTGAATTAAAGATGCCTGAGGAAAAATGGACCGGGTCGCCAGCCTCTTATGACCATCTTAAAATTTTTGGGAGCACTGTCTATGTTAGAGTGAATGAAGGAAAATTAGAACCTAGATCAAAGAAATGTATTTTCTTAGGATATCCTAGTGGAGTGAAAGACTATAAAGTGTGGTGTCTAAATAATTGTAAAGCATAAATCCATAAAGATGTAATTTTTGATAAACAGGTACTCTTGAAATTAAAAAAGAAGAACCAAGAAAGGGAGGATTCACATGAACCTATAGTGCCACCAGAAGAAACATCACCTCAGCCTGCTACCCAAGAATTCTGGTTCCCTACACCTGCGCCCCAACCGCGTTCCATAGAAGCCAATGACACTGCTTCATTAGAATAGGCCACTGAAGAATATGTTCAGGTCTAGGAGGAGGTACACCGGGTTCAAGAGGAGCCACACAGGGCCCAGGAGGAGCAATATCAAGTTGAGGAGGAGAATCCTTATTCTATCACCCTCAACTGACCTAGGCGAGCACCACGTCCTAATCTTAGGTATGCAAATATTGCTACATATGCTCTAGCAGTGGAAGAAAAAACTCCGTGCACTCAAGAATCAGCCTCCTTTAAAGAAGCCTTAAATAGGACAGATTCAAGAAGGTGTAATGAAGCTATGAGAGAAGAATTCAAGTCCTTGCAGAAAAATAATACTTGGGAACTTGTGAAACCTCCACCGCACAAGAAACTTGTTGGGTGCAAGTGGATCTACAAACTCAAAGAATGCGACATCTATATAGCTCGGCTTTTGGCAAAGTGATACAGTCAAAAGGAAGGTATTGACTACAAAGATATTTTCTCTCCTGTGATTAAGCATATATCTATTGGTGTTCTTCTAGCATTAGTAGCCATACAATACTTGGAGTTAGAACAGCTTGATGTAAAGACAGCTTTCCTACACGGTGACTTAGAAGAACTTATCTACATGTCACATCCAGAAGGGTTTGAAGATAAAAATAAAGTTGATCATGTCTGCCTCCTAAAGAAGTCACTCTATGGCCTCAAGCAATCTCCCAGACAATGGTATAAGAGGTTTGATCAATTTATGCTTGGTATTGATTTCAGTATATCATTTTTTGATAGTTGTGTTTATTAAAAGAAAATAGCTAGTTCTATTATTTATCTGCTTCTTTATGTTGATGATATGCTTATTGCGACAAAATATATTACTGACATAGACAAGCTTAAGAAACACCTTAAAGGTGAATTTGACATGAAGGACCTTGGGGCTGCAAGAAAAATCCTTGGGGTGGAGATAAAGCGAGACCACAAAGTAAGAAAATTGTACCTAACACAGGAAAGTTATGTAAAGCAGGTGGTTGAGCGCTTTGGCATGCCAGAAGCAAAATTCGTCAAGACACCTCTTGCCGCGCACTTCAAATTATCAGAGTTACTATGCCCAAAAGATGAAAAAGAAAGAGTTAGCATGTCACAGGTACCCTATGCAAGTGCAGTTGGTAGTCTTATGTACACCATGATCTGTACCCGCGCAGACGTAGCACATACAGTCAGTGTCGTCAGCCGGTACATGGAAACTCCGAGAAAAGCACATTAGGAGGTAGTCAAAAGGATCATGCGCTACTTACAAGGTACTTCTAAAGCCAGCCTTGTTTTCGGTGGAACGAATGAATCCTTTTGCAGGATACTCAGACTCGGACTATGTCGATGACCTTAATAAGAGGAGATCAATCACCGCTTATATCTTCACTATAGGCGGAACTGCAGTAATTTGGAAAGCCGGCCTACAACCCATTGTCGCCCTTTCCACCACTGAAGCATAGTACCTGACTATTACAGAAGCGATTAAAAAAGTAATCTGGCTTGAGAACTTGATAAAAGAACTAACTTTTCAAAATGGGGACATAGTCGTGCATAGCGACAGTCATAGTGCAATTCCTCGATCAAAAGATCAGATGTTCCATGAAAGGACGAAGCACATCGATGTCAGATTCCATTTCATTAGAGATATTATTTCAAAAGGAGAAATAAAGCTTCAGAAAATTGACACAATACACAATCCTGCAGATATGCTGACTAAAGTGCTTCCAACGGCCAAATTTGAACACTACCTGAACTTGGTAAGACTGATTCAAGACACGGGTTATATCTACAGGCCTCTTAGGAGAAGAGGAGAAGGCTACATCGGGCTTAAATCTCATCAAAGGTGTAAATTATGAAGGTTGATTTAATTTACACAACTAGAAAAATGGGCATCAGCAACGGCTGATGCCGTTGCTGAGCCGTTGCTGAAGAGCATCAGCAACGGCCGAGCCGTTGCAATAGAGCCGTGACAGAAACTCGTGTTGCTGATAACTTAGCGACGTTTCAGCAACGGCCGCTCGGGCCGTCGCTAAAAATATTATCAGCAACAGACACGGAGCCGTTGCTGATAACATTAATAGCAACGGCCACTGAGTCCGTAGCAACACCGTTAGTAAAAGCCCGTCGCTAAGCCGTTGCTGTAGGTCATCAGCAACGGCTTTCGATAAACTTTTAGCAACGGCTTTCCCACGGACGGCCGTGGGAAAGCCGTTGCTGATGATGTGAACCTGGTAACGAAAAAATTTAAAATTTAAAATTTCCATTGATACATTGATACATTATCAGATACATAACTCACACACCCATACACTCATACACACATTCATTCACACATCACAAACACACCAAGATATACATCAAAACAATTATATTTATATTGATAATTATCCACGATAGTATAAAAATAATTCAAATGCAAAATTGAAGTATCAATATCTAAGTAACAAAGTCAATATAAATTAAACAAGTTCAATATCTCAGTAACAAAGTCAATATAAACAAAATCTCACGATCACGATGGAGGATGGCCTGGATCATATGGCGGGGTCTGGAGTGCTTGAGTGTACACCGGCGTGGACTGACTCGAGGACGATGGATGAGATGATGCCGAAGAGATGCCTGCTTCGGGATGACCTGACATGTTGCGTAGCATAGCATGCATCTCCGCCATCATCTGACTCTGACGCGCGATCGTCTCCTCTAGAGTCCTTATTCTGCTACTATGATCATAACTGGATCTAGAAGTGGACGGCCGCTCACCAGCGACCGGAGGGGTCGGTGCCCCAAGTGGCCCTAGCACGGCTCGCGCATGACCACTATCTGCGAAGCCATATACGCGGCCATGATCCCAGCCACCTGCGGCCTCGACCCACGATGCTGCGTCAAAGTCCTCGGGGGTACCCCCGCGCTGCACCACCGTCTGGCTGTACGTCTCCTACTCGAGTTTGATTTTTTGTTTAATATTTATCATAAAACTTAAATTATAAATATATAATGAATAATTTAAACAAATATATAGTTACCATAATGTATGCAGCGCGGTTGTGGATGTACTCCCCCGTCCCATGTGCTCGACGGTGAGTCCACTCAAACACCGCCATCGGGGAGGGTCGCTGGACAGTCCCGTCATCCGACACCGTCATCTACATTTACAAAATAAATACATTAATTAGTACACATAGTAACAAATAAAATATATAATTAAAAGATATACTTACCATACGGTTCGCGTGCACTTCAAATGCAACAGAGCCGCCGGTGTGACGCGCTGCTCCCCCCGACATGCGATTTCTAGCCGCATTCCGAGAAACCTCCTGCCATCGATCCGTCGACCATATTCCCATGAGCTGGTCCCATAAATCCGGAGTAATCCAACCGGGGCCGTATCCCCGAGTCTCCGCGATGTTAGTGGTCCCAGCTCGGGCCATCGCCTGGGACCGAGCCTGCCCCAGCTGCCCGTTGTACCTTGCCCGGGAAATAGCCTCCCAGGCAGCGTAAATAAAGGGCCTCTGGTCCTCGGCCCATGTATAGCGAGCCTGCAAAATAATAATATCAGTACCAATATTAATCATCATGCATGTAAAAAAAATATTAATACGTGCCTCAAACTCGTGCCATAACATGTCGACGTGCTATGCAAGTGAGACCATGTAGGCCATGCCCCGTGCATGTATCGTCGAATAGTAGAAGAAATGCTCCTCGGCACTTCTTCTTGCTCGAACCTGCACAACAAAAATAAATTTTAATATTATATTATGATATAATGAATTTGTAATGATTCATAATTCATGATATATTACCGCTCCCCAATCACGCTAATCAATCTACATGACTCTATGGCTGGTGGAGGCTGCCACCTTTTCGGCCCGCGTGGCCGCCTGCGTCTGGATGTACTAGCCTCCGCAGTATCATCCGCATGAGGATCAGCAACGGGAGGATCAGCAGCATGAGTAAGTGCTGGAGTCTCACCGATCGGAGACTCCGAAGCTCTCCTGCGTCGATAACCACGACCAGACATATCTGTCGAACAGACATATAATCAGATTATTGTATAAATAGTAGAGATATATTTAATAAAATATATACTTTACAATTATTCCTCATCATCTGAATAATAGTCTTCAAATTCTTCCTCTTCTTCCTCTTTTTCATCTTCTTCATCTCCAGCTTCCTCAATTTCATGATCGTCATCATCAGCATATTCAACTTCTAATTGAATTGACGTTGTGTCTGCATCCTCGAGTATTGGAATAATACGATCTACAGCAAGAGGATCATCTTCTTGATAGAAACCATGTGTCATATCAGGTATTAGCTCATTTTCTCCTACTATCGGATCAATTTTTCCTCTACCTTTTGTCTTACAGACTACACGCTAATCCGCTCTATTTTTATTTCGAGCCGGATACTTCGCGTAATATACTTGTTCGGCTTGTGATGCCAATATAAAAGGCTAATTTGCTGCCAATTTCGATTTGTAATTAACCTCAACAAGTTTGTATTTTGGATGAACTTTCATGCCCCTTTCTGTTGTATCGAACAAATGACATCTAAATAGGATCACTGATTTTAAGCCGAAGTAGTGCAACTCTATCACTTCTTCCACCAGTCCATAAAAATCCATATCACATTCAACATAGGTTGTCCCTTTCACGCAGACCCCAGCATTCATCGTCTTCTTTGTAAATGAATATTCAACCGTGTGAAATTTATACCCGTTAACAAAATATCCGCTATAGCACGACACAAGTCGCGACGGTCCACTAACAAACTCAAATATTCTTTCATCTATTTCAGCTCTGTGATCTTTGCTGTAAGTCTGAATCCAAGTAGGGAAATCACGATTCCGTAATCTCTCCAATTCTTGATCGTTGTGAATAGAGTATTTTTGCACCATCTCAATGTCAAATATTTCAATGAATTGTTCAATCTCTGGACAATTGAGTAATACATACAAGTGTGCCAAATGATACTCTTCCTCGTTTAAGTGTCAAGATGGACGAGAACCAAAAGCACGACCAGAGTGACAAAATATATTTAAACGTCCATCTGAATGTCGAACACCCCCGTCGTCGTTACGTGGAAGACGATCAAATCTTGTATGTACTGTCGATTCAAAGTAAAATGAGCAAAATGTTGAAATTTCTTGGATGATATACGATTCAGATATTGATCCTTCAACAGCTGCGGTGTTCTTTACTTTTTTCTTCAGACGATTCATGTATCTTTCAAATAAGTACATCCACCGATATTGAACGGGGCCACAAACTCGTGCCTCGTATGCCAAGTGTATCGGTAGATGCTCCATCGAGTCAAAAAATGCAGGAGGGAAAAACTGCTCCAGCTTGCATATGATTTCAACAATATTATTTTCAAGTGTTGACATATCTTCGACTCGAAGGACATTTGCACAGATGTTTCTAAAAAACATACTTAATTCAGTCAACGAACCCCAAATATTATCAGGTAGAAGATCTCGAAATGCGATCGGAAGTAATCTCTGCATGAATACATGACAATCATGGCTCTTCATCCCTGATATTTTGCAATCATCGACGTTCACACATCGAGATAAGTTTGAAGCATATCCATCCGGTAATCTGAGTTCTTTTACCCATTGACAAACATCTTTGATCTGTTGTTTATTTAACACATATAGGGCCTTCGGTTTCAGATATCGTCCGTTGACCTCTTGTAACTCCAACTCTGGTCTTTTACAAAGTATTTTCAGATCATGTCGGGCTTTGACATTATCTTTAGTTTTTCCAGAAATATCCATCAAAGTGTTGAAAATATTATCAAACACATTTTTTTCAATGTGCATGACATCTAAATTATGTCGAATCAATAATGAACTTCAATAGGGCAATTCCCAAAAGATACTTTTTTTCACCCAGTTGTGTGTTTGGCCAAAACCTGACACTCTTTCATTGCGACCAAATACTATATCTGGAAGTGCTGAAACACGTGCTAACATTTGTTCACCAGACAACATCGGTGGTGGCCCATCTCTTTCGACTCTGCCCTTAGTAAATTTATTACGATTCTTTCGATACTGATGATTAACCGGTAGGAATCGACGATGACAATCAAAGAATGAGATTTTTCGTCCGTTCTGAAGACTGATTGATTTAGAGTGTTCCATATAATACGGACAAGAGAGTCGGCCGTGAGTGCTCCAACCCGACAACATGCCGTACGCCGGGAAATCATTGATTGTCCACAAGACCGCGGCCTTTAAATTGAAGTTTTGCTTTTGATGACAATCATAAGTGACAGCTCCCTCAGTCCACAATGTTTTCAATTCATCTATCAAGGGTTTGAGAAATATGTCAATTTCTTTTCGCGGACCCTTAGGACCCGGAATAATCATCGAAAGATAAATAAATTCATCTTTCATGCACATTGATGGTGGCAAATTATAAACTGTCAGCAGCACTGGCCATACTGAATAAGGAGTTGCAAAATGTCCAAACGGATTAAAACCATCTGTGCATAATCCCAATCTGATATTTCTAGTATCCCTAGCAAATGAAGGATAACATGTATCCAAATGTTTCCATGCTTCACTGTCAGATGGATGAGTCATTACTGTATCATCACGACTTCTAGCATGCCAACTCATGTAGGGGGCTGTCTTTTCCGACATGAATATTCTTTGAAGCCTCGGTGTTAGTGGAAAATACCGAAGCACCTTAAACGAGATATTTTTCTGTCGGACCGATTTCTTCTCCTTGTAACGAGGGTGTTGACATACAGGGCATTTATTCAACTGCACATTTTCTTTATAATATAAAATGCAGTTATTTTGGCACGCGTGTATTTTTTCGTACCCAAGCCCCAATTTTCTCATTAGCTTTTTAGTCTTATAAAAAGTTGGCTCAAACTTGTTATCAGTAGGCAGCATTCCATTAATCAATCCAGCAATCCGATCATACGCAACTCCGCTGATATTACAATCGGCCTTGATGTTTAAGAGCTGTGTCATTGTTGAAAACCTAGTGTATTTAGGACAATTCTCATACAAAGGTTCATCGGCAGCTTTCAACATCTTGTAAAATTCTGCAGCTTCTTTATTTGGTAATTCAATCTCTACCGCAGTTTGTACTTCTGTGATACCAACCACTGTAGTATCTGGTGGGACTGATGTCTGAAGAACTAGCCGATCAACATTATCATTCAGGTGGAATTGACCCCCAAGACTATCAAGTATCATAGTTTTATAGGGATTACATTGACCAGATGAAGAAGCACCAGCAGAGGAAGATTCACCATATGTCTAAACGACAGGATTGCTCGACGTCCCGACTTCGCGTGACTCCCCATGACAAGTCCATAGAAAATATCTTGGTGCAAATCCTTTGGTATATAGATGCAGAGTGACAGTCTCCCAATCCAAAAATCGTCCATTCGAACAAATGCGGCAGGGACATCGGATTTGATCACCCATGCTAACGAAATTACGATTCGAATAGGCAAAATTTAGGAAGTACGTTACGCCTAATCGAAACTCATTCGTTAAAGCTCCACGATCAAGACGTCGGTACATCCAACTTCGATCAGCCGACATGATTCTGTCAATCAATGACAATTTCTTTGGTTAATGTCTTTAGGTGAGATTGTCCTATTCCATTCGGGATTTATGTTATTCGTACTGCACTTACGTTTTTATTTTAACTGTTAACTAATTATTCTAAATTTCGGCAGCATCTCCCTACAGTTCTCCGAATACGCATATCATCTGGGCGCGTATCGGAGAACAAGAGAGATGTTGCCGAAATTTAGAATAATTAGTTAATAGTTAAAATAAAAACGTAAGTGCAGTACAAATAACTATATTCCCAAATTGTCCAATCAGGGACAATTCAAGAATTGTACGTCGTATAAAAGATCATCTAGTTCTTTTACACGAACATACAATCCCCGAACAGATCTAAGGATTTGCTAAATCATATCCGACTCGTCGATGCGTAAGTGAAACATATCAACTCGTCGGATGGATGATTATTTACTAAATGTTTCGAGACAGTTCGAGTCCATATTGGACGATTCCGGCGCGCGTCCGAAGTGAACGATTCCGCCCCGCGTCCGAAGTGGACGATTCCGGCGCGCGTCAGAAGTGGACGATTCCGGCGCGCATCCGAAGTGGACGATTCCAGCGCGCGTCCGAATTGGACGATTCCGGGGCGCGTCCGAAGTGAATAATTCCGAAATTAATCTAAACCCTAAAAATTAATCTAAACCCTAAAAATTATTCTAACAAATTAAAAAATTAATCTAAATACTTAATTAACAATTAATTAACAATTAATTAACAATTAAAAAACATTAAAAAAATATTATTAAACTACAAATTCCGGCGCCGGAGTCAGGTGGACTCCGGCGCCGGCGTACAGTGGCCGGACACACTGTCCGGCCAATGTACAAGGTCCGGCGGCGGCCATCGGCCGACCGCCGCCGGCCGAAACCCTATTTTTAGGGTTTCGGTCAAATTTTCTACCGGCCGCAACAGAAGAGATGGCCGGCCGGAGGGCACATACCTGATAGTGTCGGCAGCAGCGAGAGGCGTCGTCGGCGTCAGCAGCGGCGGCGAGAGGCAGGAGAGGAGGCGGCGGCGTCAGCAGCGGGAGGAAGAAGGGGGGCGGGCGCGATTTGTGACCTATATAAATTTATCAGCAATGGCTCACTCGCCCGTTAGAAAGCCGTTGCTGATAAGTTATCATCAGCAACGGCTCACTTGTCCCTTAGCAAGCCGTTGGTGATAATTAACATTATCAGCAACGGCTCACGTGTCCGTTAGAAAGCCGTTGCAGATACAATATATCTGCAACGGCTCGGGCGGCCATAAGAATGTCGTTGCAAATAGCAACGGCTTGAGCTACCGTTGCTGATAGCCGTTGCTGAAGACTAAGTTTCTAGTAGTGTTAAACCCGATTCGAATTTAAATTGGTCATAAACACAAGGCTGGATGTAAAAGGAAAAATAAGAGAGAGGCTTCTCTTCTCATAGGCTCGGCCTATGGGCCAAGCCCACCTTTCTCAAATGAAAGTTGTAGGTGTTCAAAGATTTGCATGGAGCCTTGCCATAAATTGATACACACATGCAATTAAATAATGTTTAACATTATCTTTTACCTTTTGTCATTACATGAATTGAAGATTGAAGGTTTTTGCAGTTGACTGGTCAAATGATAAAGATGAAGAAGTCATTTTTTTTATTGGCAACGCATTGAACGAGTTCCATGCACAGAACTCGAAGACGCACCGCCTCAAGTTGCACCGCCTTAAATTTGCAAAGTTTTCTCGGACAAATTAATCACGGCAGCTATGCGATTAAATCGAACGGCTCAGCTCATTGTATGTGGAAGATTTCTTCAATATTCTCGCCGATGAAAGTGCATAGATCGACTCTCCTACTCTAGTATAAATAGGGGCCTAATATGCAATTCTAGACATCCCTGAAATCCCCAGAGCATTCCTTCTACTCCATTTCTCAAGTACGATTCCTTTTCCAACGGCTCTCTTCCCCTTCACACCGTCTCAGGCAGAAGCAAGAATATCAAAAATGTCGCATCCACAGTTTTCAGGCAGAAGCAGGAATCCAGATTCCGGGGTGTGGAAAAATATCCGAGTACAAGCAATATTTTTCTTTTATAGTTTAGTTAACAATTGTATTCAGATTCTCTTGTATTGGCCGTGTTTTCTCCTCCTTCTAATAAAATCAAGTGCCCTCTTCTCCCTGTGGAGTAGGCCCGGTACCCCGCTAGGCTGAACCACGTAAATTTTAGTGTTCTTTGTGTTTTCTGGTTTATTCATTTTGGTATTTTTCCTTTTGGCATTTTGGAATATGAAATTGAGTGTTTTCTTTTGTTACTTAATTAATTATGATGCATATGTTTGAGCATGGGGTTAAACTGGGTTGAGCCGGGTTCGCGGGTTTGGATCCGGGCTTGAGGTGGATGCGGTTTAGCTAAGGGGTAGGGTTGTAAATGAGGTGTTGGGAGGGGATTATAACCCCCCCCTCCCCCGCTCTTTGAGCTGTGCTAGTCCCCTTGGAGTTGCATGAGTCTTTTGAAGAAAAAGGGGAGCTGAGCTGCCCCCGTCTTGGAGCCGCCGCCGCCGCTTGTGTGCCAGAATTCAGAGGCCACCGTTCGGGAATTTTCTTCTCCTTTCTCCTAACATGTAAGTGGTTTCTTCCTTCCTTTCCCTTCTTTTCTTTCTTGTTTTCTTGAGCCGCCTCTTGAAATTGAGAATTCTTGTTATTTTCCGTTTCTATAGACGTGGGTGTTATTTTTCTTGTGTTGCCATGAAAAAGGAGGCCCGAGGATCCCCATTGTGATGCGGCGGCCCTAGGATTATCCTTGGGGTGCTCGGCCAAGTTGGGAAAGGAGGCGCCCTCAAGGTGTTTGTGAACTTACCTAAGAGAGCATGTTTATGTTGATGAGTTTTAGATCCCTTGATTTGAATCTTTGCTATGTTCTCATGTTGTTGAATTATGTTTGATGTCAAAATTATGAATCTCAGCATGTTGAATCTAAGATTTCATATGAAATGTTTATATCTTGATGGCATGAGATATATTCTTGATTGTTATTTAAATTGTGAAAGTATGAATCTTGATGTTGATGAAAGAACTTGATGCATACTAACTATGTTTAGATCATAGGCCTTTGATTTAATAATCGTTGTATATGATGGATGTAATCTGGTTTAGCAATAAAATATTTTGGAATGATTATTGCTGTTATTTTCAGTTTGAATAATTAAGCAAGCTGGAATTTAGTCTTGCTAAAATTTCATGCTGGATTATTGTTAATGATGCTGAGATTTGAATTTGCTATTGTGATTCGTAGTGATTATCGAACATGATCGTGCAACCTATCAGTTTAACCAGAAAATATAGTCTGGAATCATATGACACTCTTGAAACCAAATTCGGCTTGTTCAAAGCAGAATCAAGCTCAAAGAATAGGCTGAAGTTTTAAATTCCAGAAATAAAACCTAATTGCAGGAATTAAATTTTTATTTGCAGAATTAAAAATTAAAAATTTAAGGGGCAGAATAAAATAGCTAAGAGACAACAAAATATAAATTCATGAAGTAAAACCCTATGGGTAGATGATGTTGCAGGCCTAAGACGTCAGGAACGGGTATATGTTGATGAGACGATTTCAAGAAAGGATGTTCTTATGACACTATTTCTACACTTGACTTGGGTCATGCTTTGGCGTTGTTTCTCTCATGAATGGTGGAGAGGCTCGGATAGGAGCTGGACTGGTGGCCTAGGTCCGGAAGGTTGGATGAGCGAATCCCAACCTGTGATTTATTATTTTCGGTTGGATGGGTGAATCCCAACCGTTATTCAATTTCTTAGGTTGGATGGATGAATCCCAACCTTAATATTATTTCTAGTTGGATAGGCGAATCCTGGCCCGGTTGGATGGGCGAATCCCAACTGTTACACTCTTATTCACTATTGTGTGGTTTGGTTGCCTTAGGGCATGTGTAGGTCGAGTGGCCTTTTGTGTATTCACTATTATGTAAATGGGATGCCTTTGGGCATGTGTTGGCCAAGTGGCCTGATGGGTAGCCATACCACTAGACTTGCATTTCCTGCATGTGGCAGACGCATTCACTTTATTATGTGGTTGGTTTGTGGTGAGGGTTGATAGAGCCGCTCACTGAGTTCCTTTGGACTCACCCTTGTTTTATTTTTGTTTTTACAAAGCCTAACCAGTGAGGTAGGGGCTGGAGCACTTGGCGCAGCTAGAGGGCAGAGGAGTACCATTGATCTCATAGCAGTCAGAGTTTAGGGGTCGTAGTCGAATCTTGTTAGTGGTAGATCATGCACTTGATGTATTTAGCTTATTTGGAGATGTAGTCCTTTAGGACAGCCAGTTGTGTTCATTTGAGATTATGTTTTCTTTTTTTTAAAAAAAAACTATTAAACCTTAATTGTTTGTTTGGACGTTACCTTGTTGTTAGGCTTCTTTTTTTCCAAAAAAAAAATGAAAACTTTATTTCGATTTCTGAAATGGACATGTTATTTATATATATTTTTGATTTTTCGCTATGTTTCATTTTGAGTTGACATGTGCATTGGATAGGCTGTGGGGTATAGGCACGTATACCTTGGCTGGTCACGTAACCCTAGGATTAGGCGTGACAGAATCCTTGGCCACAACGCCACTACTTTAAACCTCAGAGCCCTTAGAATGATCAGAACTCAGTTTCTCGCCAATCTGACTCGTCGGCCCAAGAGCCCTACTATCAACTACCAAGCAGGCAGGTAAATTTTGTATCTTTTTGGCGTAGACATGCAACCAAATTCTATACAGACCCGCGACGATCGAAAAGCTAACCAAGCTCGACAAAAGCACAGTAATGATAAATAAAAATCAAACTTTTAAAATCCCACAAAGGAAGTATTCTCACTTACAAACACATGAGGGGCACATTACAAATAGAAAAACAAACTACAAGAGCGCGCTTGCAACAATGAGCCAAGCTGCACTCAAGAAAACCATTGACTCGGGTATCCACTACTAGGATTTATCGCCATATGCAGACTTGGTCGCAAGACCTCCCATGACCCGAGAGTTGAGGGGCAAAGAGGGGGGAGATGAGAGCCCTGACTTTGCAAACCTAGAATCATGGACAAGATCCCTGCTAGCCAAGAGGACAACTCGCATATCCGTATAGCACCTCCCCCAGCGCGCAACGACAAAGACCACTTTGCCATAAGCCCGGCACGTGGTAAGGACCTACAACAGGAACCCCACCTCCTTCCTTCCTTCTCGCTATGTTCTCTGCCATCACAACAGGAACATCAAGCTCTAGCATTGGCAGGAGTGTCAAATCGACCATTAGCACATACCCATTAGAAAATAGGAAAGAGAATGCTCAAAACCACTCATAGATTGAAGGAAATAGAAGGGAAGAACAGTGATTGGAATCCCCCAACGATAATCTCTGACGAGCTCCACAAATACGACCACTGTCGCCGCTGCCTTCATGAGTGCTGTGCGGCGCCCCCAGCCTTACAGCCCAATTTATAAGTTGGGATTTAATTTAAGCTCAAATTATGCTTTTGCCCTTTACTTATAATCTGACTAACTAAACTCGTTAAAAATCTATTTTAAATCCAATTCGAGTTCCGATCAAACCGTTGAACTCATCTCGGGGTCTACTTTCACCATGACCAGACAAACTATAGAAATAACATAAATAAAATTATTTGGTTGCCCGTAACTAGAGTTACAACTTCTATTTGCAAGCGTTTGGTTGGCTGCAACTAAAAGTTGCAATTACACTTACAACTAGCATATGCATATCTAGGTCTAATAATTTTGGTTCAGCCTGATAGCCTGACACAATAAAATTATGCTCGAACCACCCGTTATCGTGCCTCAAGCTATTATCGGTCCAGCCCAATAAGGCCCGAACAAATATCGGGTCAGGTCGGGCCTACACTGTGTAGGCTCAGCTTGACCCGATAGCCCGATAATAATTTTACTCATTATCATACTAACGGGCCCGATAGCCCGGTTCCAATGGCTCGATTTGGGCCTAATAGCCTGATTTTGATTTTTTTTTTGTTATCGTGCTAACGGGCCAGGCTGGCCTATTTACTATTCGGGTCGTGCCAGGTCGGGCATGAGTTTTGTTCGGGCCGGGCCAAGTCGGCCTAATATCACTGACCTAGCACGAATTGCCGAGTTCAATAGGAGTTCAACATAATTTAGAAGGAAACAACAAGCAAATAGAGGAAAATTGGTAAATGTCATTTTTCCCAACAATAATTAATCAACTACAACGAAATCGATCCAACTCAGAACAATATTATTTTATACTCTAAATCACCATTTAGTTTAGTACAATACTATTTTATATTATTTAATTATTTATCATGTCACACCCCAATTTCACACTAGTGTGACCGGCCAAGATATACAAGTATACCCCAAAGTTTAACTCAACCGCAAACCACAGAGACAAACCAAACTTTTATTTCAAACTCCCCAACTAACAAAATGTTATAAACTAAATAATTCCATCCTTTGTTAAAGAAAGTGCGGAAACATGAATGTCCAACCGAAACAAACTTTAAAGAGTGTTTGAAACAATAAATGAAATAAAGAACAATAAGTCTCGATACGGGTCTCTCTTTAAACCTGACCACTATCCTAACTCTAACTTCGACTTATCACGAGGTCTGCCTTGGACCTGCTGCTCCCAACTGTGCTACTCAGACACTCCAGTGTTACTACTTAAAAATTAATATTATTTTGATGAAAAATATTTAAATTTAAAATTATGAATTTTTTTCGATGAAAAATATTTTTTAACCACAATAAATCTTTTATATTTTAAAAAAACATTTCATTAATTAATTTTTTTAATTATAAAGCTATTATGGACTTTGGAAAAAAGTCTTTAACTTACTAGAGACTTGTGTCCAAAGCCTACAAAACTAATTTTTAACTAAAAATAGTTAAATATTTTTTGTCCAAAATATTTTGATAGACTCTAGCAAATCTTTTATATCACATATATATTTTTTGTGAATAATATTTTTTATAATTATAAAATTATTATAACTCATTAGAGACTTTTGTGCAAAGTCTATAATAGTTTCATAATTTTTAAAAAACAATATTTGAACTCATGAAATAATTTTTTAGTGATACAAAAGAGGTACTATGATCCCAAAAAATATTTTACATCAAAATATTTCATAATTCTTAATTTATTTAAATCTATAGACTTGGTGCAAAAATCTTTAATACATTAGAGAGTTTGAAAATATATTTTTATACTCTAATATCTCATTTTTATCATAAAAATATTATTTTTGGAAAGCAAATAAATATTCTATACTAACACATATGATACCTACACAATGAGTCAAATACAAGACAAAAAATCTACATCTAAATAGTTCACATTGTAGCCAGTAATTTTCACAGGGATAATATAATCCGACTCGTCGACCATCTTCATATTATACTAACTAGTCGAGAGCCCGCGCGTTGCGCAAATATATATAAATATAAATTTATTTTGCTAACCATGAAGAATCAAATAAATTTATATAGTATAAATTTATTAATTTTGTAATATTGTATATAATATTTTATTTGAATAGATATACTCGTGTGTCGCACAATTATATATGTATTGTTATATCCGTAAATTTTATATAATTAATTTAGTTATTTTTTTTCAGCCGGACGATGTGGATGTGCATCGAAGCGGGTCAGAAGAAGTGTCAGAAATGTGAATTAAGGTGAGGCCTTTGCGCGTGTTTAGTGATTTGTTTTATTTATTTTTATTTTTAGGTTTTGGATTATTTGTTGAGTCGAGTCCGACGACTCGATCGGAATCTGATTTGGGCAAGTGTGGGTTGAGTTGGGTAGAAGCCGCAGTTGGATTAAGTGAGGGGTAGACTCATAAAAATAAAATAAATTAAAATAAGATTATATATATATATATATATATATATATAGGTGTAAAAAAAAAAAAAAAAAAAAAAAGGTTTAATTGGTGTGTGCGGTTGCTACAGCCGCACACAACCAAAATTAAAAAAAAAAAGGGGGGAGCGGAGAAGCGGCGACAGAGGGCGACGGCGGAGGCGACGGAGGAGAGATTTGCCGCCGGACCAATTGCGGACGCCGACGATCATCTTCCCTTGGTCTTTCCTTGCCGGTGAGTGGTTTAATCTTCTTCTCCCTTGCTTTTTACCCAAGCCGCCTCTCCCCTGTTCAACCGAGATTAGGAGAAGAATTCCCAAGTTTTGATTAATCTTGGTTGTAAATCTAGCATGGAATTATTCTTATTAATGTAGGAATTTATGTGTGATGATGGATTTGATAAGGTTTAAGCCTATGAGGAGATCTTTGTGCCGCCCCATGTTCTGCCATGAGTGAAGAGCCCTTGAATTGGAAGACTTGGGATGGTTCCCAGGATACCATTCCCACTTCAATCAAGATGCATTTTAATTGAAGAATTAAACTGCTGTAGTTGTATGCAATTGATATACAATCTATGGTTTCCCTCTTAAACTGCTACTAGTTTTTATTCTAATGGTTATGCGGCTGCTACTAGAGAAATTAAGCTATTCCTCTTCGTTGCTGCAGTGGCCGGCTGCTACAAGGAATTCAATTTTTTTTTATTTTCTTATCATTTGCTTGCTTTTAGGTGGTTGTTCCCTGCACTTGTTAATTAGTATCTTATAGTAATATTTTTTGGATATTACCTTGATAGTATCATGATGTTCATATATGCTCATCTTGAATTGATGTTCATGCAATCTACCTAGGTTCACTAGAGGCTTCATTTAAAGTAGAATAACAATAAGGTAAGGTATGCCAGTTCACTAGACGGCATGAGATTAACAATTGATTAGCTATATGCATGAACTTATTAAGTCATTCTTAATGCATTCTTTATATTATCATTATATATATATATATATCAAAACGTAAAGTATGCCAGTTGTCAAGTATCATAGACGCATGGTTGAATAATGGACTTTATATTATTTGGGGTGGGAATTGCACTATGTGACGATGCATGGGCTGGTGTGTGGCTATGGAATGGCTGTGCACATGCGAGCTATGTGCATGTTGAGGACCCAAGGAGTCCCAAGGCATTTTTTTTGGATTCATAAAAGGTTATGTTATTTATTGTGGATTTATTATTGCTTGTTATGTGGATATTGGTTGTGCTTGTGCTTGTGCTTGTGGTCGCGATGGAGATTGGGTTGGATTGATCAGCTGAGGAGGTGTGGACCGGGAAGCTCGTCAGCGAGCCACACTGACGACCGACCCGGAGTGGCACTGGTTGGAGGGTTTTCCCAACCAATTAGGGGTTACTGAGGCTAAAGGGTTTGCCTAGCTCAGGAACCGTGGGCGGGAAGCTCACTGGGCATGTCCTAGTGACCGACTCGTATTGTTTGGATTTACGTAGATGAAGTATTTATTTCTGGACTTAAGGAATTATTCATTGTGTTGTGAATTTATCTATTATGTGGTCATTATTATTTTTTTTATATATAACTAATGATTGTGGAATGGGATAGGCTCAGGACCGAGCCACTCACTAAGTCTAATGTGGACTTACTTTTGTATTCTTGTTTCCTTTCAGCACCAGGTCAGGACAAGTAGTAGCACTGAGGTGTTGGAGTAGCGCAGCTGGGAGCGGCAGGTTCAGGACTGATCTCGTGACAAGTCGAAGTTAGAGTTAGGATAGTAGTCAAGTTTAAAGAGAGTCATGTATTGAGACTTATTGTTCTTTATTTCATTTGTGGTTTCTTTATTTCATTTATGGTTTCAAACATTGTTAAAGGTTTATTCCGGTTGAACATTCATGTTTCCGCGATTTCTTTATCAAAAGATGAATTTGTTTTGGTTCTATAAACATTTATTAGTGGTTGGAGTTTGAAATATGAAGTTTGTTTTATCCTTATGGTCTGTGATTAGTTTATTTTGTGTCTGTGGTTGTGATTTGAGTAGGCTTCGGGGTATGCTTGTATACCCTGGCCGGTCACACCATTGTGGAATTGGGGTGTGACAAAGTGGTATCAGAGCCAGGTTTAGGTCTTGACTTCGATTCTAGGGACATTGGGGTGCTGTATCGGTATTGCTAGCATGTCAACATACAGTGTGTCCTAGTCACGAGATCGGGGAACTGAGCCTACGCACCAGCGGCGGTACGTATCATTTTTATTCATTGTTCCTGTTAGATTAATTTACCTGTTCTTGGTTGCTATTCTTATTAGTGATGGAGGCATTTAATGATGTTGTGGCGAGTGGTAGTGGGAGTAATTCCTCAAGTGGACGTGGACGTGGGCGCGGTTGTGGTCGCGGCCGTGGACGGGGCCGGGGCCGTGGCGGTAGGCAGCCGGCTCAGGAAGAGGTTGGTCAGGATCCTCGGGTGACCATGCTAGAGGCTCGGGTGACCGAGTTGACTGAGTAGGCTTCGGGGTATGCTTGTATACCCTGGCCGGTCACACCATTGTAGAATTGGGGTGTGACATGTATATAATTAAATTATAAAATTGTTATAAAAAATATTTTAAATTAAATTTTATTTTTCAATAATAATATTCATATCTAAATAATTAAGAGTAATAATAAATATCACATATTTGAAAATTTATAAGTGTAGATAAAATAGTAAATATTAGTTTAATATAATCTATATAATTGTAAAAGTAGAAATATATACAAATATCTTTTAAAACGTGATTTTTTTTATTTCTTAAATTCACCCAATACATTAATATATTCATAAAAAATAAAAAATAAACTAAAACTCACTATAATTAACTTTTTATGTTTAAATATTTCATTCGAATATATATACCCATGTGTTGCATAATTATATATGTATATAATTAATTTGTAAAATTATTATAAAAATTATTTCAAATTAAATTATACTTTTCAATAACAATATTCATACTTAAATAATTAATAGTAATAATAAATCTCACGTATAAAAAAAAAAATAAGTTTATACAAATATATTTTAAATATGATTTTTTTTATTTATTGCAAAAATTCACCAAACAAATTAATATATTCATAAGATGTAAAAATAAACTAAAACTCATTGTGATTAACTTTTATGTTTATATATCGTTATTCTAATATTGGTGATTTAATTATTTTTATTAATTTTTTTTCTATTTCAAATATTCGTCTTTAATAATTAAACCATTCATTTATTAATTAATAACAATTTGATTGATATTTTTATTTGGATATTATTTAATACTAGTAAATAATAAAATTAAAATCTATGGCCAAATATATAACTAAAAATAATAAAATAATAAAACTATTTTTAGAAAATCTAAAAAAAATAAAAAAAAATAAAGATCCAAATATATAGTAAATAATTAACATTAAAAATTTAAAATAGTATATTCTAAAAATTCAATTGTAAACATTTATTTCACTAAATTTAAACTAATTTTTTGTTATAGTTTTTAAATCCTATATAAAAGTAGAAGTAAACTATACAAATAAAATGAAATAAGTGTAGATAACTAAATTAAAAATAAGATACTTTAAAATATATAATTTTTCTGTAAAACTAAAAAATATATATATAAAAAACAATTTTTTCTACATTAGAAAATATTTTCAACAATAATTTAGTAAATATCTAATTATTAACAACAAATACATAAAAGAAATATTTAAAAATAGTGTAAAATTATAATCGTAAATGAATAAAATGTTAATGAGATGTAAATATAGAATCAATGTTAGTATCATTTAGAGAGAAAAAATTTAGTTCAATACATAATAATGATTCTATATAATTATAATTTAGTTCAAAATATATTTATTTTTTAGATAGTAATTTTTTAATAAAAATTCTTATGGCAATGATATGTTACATGAATATATATATATATATATATTCAACAACAAAAATATATAAAAAAATAAAAAATAAAAATAGTAACATTTTTATGGATAAAAATCAAATATTATATATATAATATAATAAATTGAAACAAATTAGAAGAAAAAAATGAAAAAATTAAAAATTATATATATAATATAACAAATTGAAACAAATTAGAAACTAAAAAAATAAATTATTTTAAACTAAATAAGTTTTAGGTAAAAATAGATTAAAACCTTGATCGATGATAAAGAAAATATCTTCGTCAACATAGCTAATATTAAAAAAACAATATTTTACATTTAGAAACTAAAAAATTAATTTTTTGAACTAAATAAATTTTAGGTAAAAATAGATTAAAATCTAGATTAGTAATAGAAGAAACATCTTCATCAATACAAAGCTAATATAAAAAATAGTTTAGAAACTAATAATAAATTAGAAAATATATAATAATTTTTTATATTTAAAAATATTTTCAATAATAATTTAGCAAATATATAATTATTTGCACAAAAAGATAATAGGTCTAATAATAAATAAAGAAAACTATATAAAAACAGTGTAATATTATAATCATAAAAGGATAAAATATTAAGATATTTCGACAACAAAAATAAATAAGAAAAGAAAAATTATGAATAGTAATATATTTGTGGATAAAAATTAAATATTATATATAATATAACAAATTGAAATAAATTAGAAACTATAAAAATTAAATTATTTTAAACAACATAAATTTTAGGTTATAATTAATTAAAACCTCAATCAACGATAAAGGAAATATCTTCGTCAACACAAAGCTAATGTAGCAGTCCTAGTTAGGGTCGAAGTCGAGTCTTTTTGGTAGTTGTCATACACTTGTATTAGCTTGATTTGAAGTTGTAGCTCTGAGGGCATTTATGTTATTTATTTCAGATTTTATTTGACTGAACTTTTGAACTGTTGAACATAATTGTATATCCGCATTTTTCTTTACTTCTGAGCTATTAAACTAAACTTGGTGTTGGTTCGCTTTTCCTTTAAAATAAAACTCGTTGTTTTCTTCTGCTACATTATTTGTTTTGGCATGTGCATGGGTAAGGCTTCGAGGTATAGACAAGCATACCCTGGGCGGTCACGTGACCTTGAGTTGGGGCGTGACAACTAGTCGGTTAACTGAAACCAGTGAACTTTTAAGATTGTGGACCGACCCCGAAACCGGAAACCGGTTTTTTCAAAAACATAAACCAAAATCGAAAAATCGATTCGATTAACCGAAAAATCGATTCGATTAACCGCAAAAACCAGTTCGATTTCAGACTGGTTTTCCGATTAACCAAAAAATTAGTTTTTTTTTCTCACACCTAATTTAAAGAGAATTTCTAGTGGAGAATTAATTGAGTGATGAAAAATTAATTAATTGATAGATGAAAGGTTGAAGGGGAAATAATTTTTACATTCAATATGGAGAGAATTAATTGAGAGAGTGAGAGAAAAGGGAGGACATTAATTGTGTGAGAGAGATGATGGTAAGAATTAAAAAAAATAACAATCATTATAAAAAGTTGTGTGAAATAATTAATGGAATTTTAATAGGCACAATAATAAGTTCTTGTAGGATTTCTAGGATTGAATTTAAGTAGAGAATTAATTGAGAGATGGAGAAAAAATAATTAATTAATTAATTGAGAGATGAAAGGTTGAAGGAAAAATAATTTTCACCTTCCATGCGGAGAGAATTAATTTAGAGAGTGAGAAAAGAAGGGAGGACATTAATTGTGTGAGAGAGAGAATGAAAAGCATTAAAAAAATAACAGTCATTATTAAAAAATATGTTAAATAATTAATAGAATTTTAATAGGCACCATAATAAATTTCGATAGTATAAAAAAATTAAAAATCAGTAATAAATTATAATAAATTTCGGCAGCATAAAAACACATTTGTATTAAAGAGGTAAAAAATAAAAAAAATAAAAAAAATTTATAAAATACCACATCAACCAACTTTCTTTGTGAAAGTGCCACGTGACAGGCTTGAATCTTGCTTATATGTATATTATGTAACATCATTGGAAAACTAAATCAGTCTCTACTGCAGTGCTAGCATCATCTTATCCACCTTGAGAGCAAATCTTATGAGGCCTTCAATATGAAGAAAAAACAAGAAATCAATAAAATATCAAAAATACCACATCAGCCAACTTTCTTTGTGAAAGTGTCACGTGACAGGCTTGAATCTTGCTTTTATATATATATAGACTATGTAACATCATTGGAAAAGTAAATCAGACTCTATTGCAGTGCTAGCATCATCTTATCCATCTTGAGAGCAAATCTTACGAGGCCTTCAATATGAAGAAAAAACAAAAAATTAGTAAAATATCAATAAAGTTAATGTCACAAAAATTATCTCGAATGCATAATTAATATTGTAAAATTAAATCTCATTTTTCACGAGGATACATTGTATAGTAAATATAGATTATTGATATTGTTTTTTAGATCTGACTTTTGAGCTCTCAAGTTAAATAAAGATTTTTAATGATGAAAATAAAATATAAATAAATAAATTTTTCAATCATATATAAATTAGACTGTACAAAGATATACTAAAAAAGAAAACGTGACAACAAAAACAATTTATTTATTTTTTAAAATAAGTTTTATTACAGTGTGCATATATCAGTAATTAGTGCATAAACAAGCGTTAAAATAAGAAAATATATGCACATCAGAATAAATATAGCTCTAATAAAAAGTAAATATTATATTGCTATGTGGTGGTGCCCAAGAGTTTTGTCCTAATACTCCCAACACATTATCCTTCTAGAGTGCAATTTTTATCACGCTAGACATCATAAAAATTTCTATGGAGCCCTCTCATATACTCAAATTAATAAAAATTATTAAATATTGAATGAAGTATAATTCAAAATTAATTTAAAATAAGAGTGAATATGTGTTACAAATGAGTGAACTAGTACTTTTATTTTAAGTTCAATCTTAATAATATTAGATTTATTCTTAAAAATATTAAGATCACTCATATTTATTTAAGGTATTATAAAATTTCTATGGAGACCGACTCATAGTAATTTTTTCCATCCTTCTTCTCTGGTAATAGATTACGGCTTTAAGATCATTGCAAGTGTCACTGCTCTCCATCATTCCAAAGATAAAATATTACAGTGTCAATCTTGCGGAGCAAGCTTCACTCAACAGCCATGCCGACAACAAGCAGTTGGTTTACGGCAGCCATGGCTTTCTCGCAAGCTTACCCGGAGATCATCGTTTCCTTTGCTTGCTTCATCTTTTTCTTCTACTTGTACTGCCAAGTATTTCGAAGGTCGAGCCCCTCGTTGAATTGGCCTCTCGTCGGCATGCTTCCCGTGTAAAATATTTTATATTTATATATTTTATTAATGTTAAAAATATTTTTTGTGGGCTACAGTCAATTGCAGATTTCGATTTTAATAAAAACCAGGTTAATCCAAATGATCCAATTTTGAAATGTATATGAGCTTAATTAATTGTTCTGATCCATTTGTGTTAAGCTCAGAATAATTATATTAGTTTGGTATGGTTAACTTAAATGTAGGCCCAAATCAAATGGCATGTGATGGATGAGCCCATATTATTTATTATTCAAAGGGGCTAGGTCCCCTCTACACACTCACTGTTGCATTGCTCTTTCATTGGTTCTTTCCATCAAGAGCTTGAGCCTAGGGGAAGTGTTGTAGAGGAAGACCAACACTTCTTCTCAACAGGAATCCGATCCGACAAAAATTCAAACATGTCTTCATCAAGTAAGTTACCTTTCGCCGTGCTTAGTGTTTTAATATCCATGTAATATCTTGATTTTATGCTTATATTTGGTATCAGAGCCTATTATATGGATATTAAAACCTATGTTCGTAATTAAACATAATTATTTTGTATGTTTCACATTCTATTTTATCTGCAAAATTAAATGATACATGATTCATGCTGTAAAATTAGTCTATTAAAAGAATAGCATGTATGTAAAATATTTTACCTGAGCATCTCTGGTTGAAGATTATTTTTCTGCACCTTTGGCTTTGGTGGATCTCGGGCGACAACTTCCTCTCCCCAAACACTACATCTTGAGAGGTTGATGCTAACATATTTCCGAGTATCTTCGAGCGCGGCATTTATCCGCCCCAAGTTCGGAGAGCCTCAAACGGGAGGAAAGATCGCCTGTAAGGTTCTTTTATAACAAAGATGTGCTTGCTTCCTGTACAAGCACAAGCATTTTGAGTGCTTCGGCACCGACTCCAAGTACGCTGCGTTTATTACTGCTTGCTTGCAAGCGAAGCTAAAGCGTCGCGTCTACTTGCTGCGGGTGACCGTCGGTAGCGTGCACCGTGCGGTGCACGCAAATCCCATTGAAGGGTCGACGGGCACGTGGCGTTAATGTGACTTGAGCAGGCACATCTTGCAAGGCGCAGCTCGCCGGCACGCGTTGCAAGGAGCGAGCAGCAGCCTTTGGCTTTTCCTTTTGGACGTGTGGCGTTCGATGGGTTAAAGTTATCTGCACTGGCTCGCATCTCGAGTCGCAGCCCTCGCAGGTCAACTATTGACCAATTTTTAAAATGTTTTTGGCCTGCGAACTTCGCATCGAGCCCTGTGCGTCGCTGTCGCGTGCAGCGTATCGTGTGCATGGCATGTGGGTAATAAATGATTCTTGAATGAGTTTTTTCATTCGATTAGTTTCCCAAAGGAGAACCATTGGATGTCTTAATTAGAAGCTTTTTTTATTTTTTGATGAAGTTATTGGGGAGTGCATTAGTTTAGAAAATTTATCTGCCCAAAGGAGATAGATTCTCGAAAACTAAGGCATTCTCATTGATTAACTCATCGAGGTTCTATTCATTCATTACATGTTCCGCCCTAAGGGGAATGTGTGATATTATGATGGCCTCTCTTTTAAAATTATTAAATGCCCACTGAATTAATTTAACATATTTTATTTTCTCTTGAACTGTTACTTTTTCCATGAACAACTATTTTGCTTTTATTGAAATATTGACCGAGTCAAACTATAAGAAGTGGAAGCAAGACTTAGAATTTTCTCTAGGGATTGTTGATCTTGACTTAGCAATTCGTGAGGATAGACCTGAACTTCCTGAAATGGGAGGAACCCCTAAGCAAAAGGATTACTTGGCTAAGTGGGAGAGATGCAATAGATTGAGCTTGATAGCAGTCGAAAGAACCATATATGAACACCTAATGAGTGGTTTACCTGAAACCAATAGTGCCAAAGAATTTCTAACTTCCATTGGACAAAGATACCAAGTACCTGATACTGCTGAGTCTGCACTTCTAATGAAGGAACCGACGACTATGTCCTATGATTATTCATGTGGTGTGAGAGACTTCATTTTAAAAATAGTTCATCTTCAAAACAGACTGAGATCCTTTGATGTTACTTAACTGATTCGTTTATTGTTCCTCATGTCCTCAATTCCTTACCTGTCGAGTTCACTCAAATCAAAACTGCCTTCAACAGCTTGAATGAAAAATGGACCGTGAATGACCTCATAACCAAATGTGTGGTCGAGGAATCAAAACTCAAGAAAGAAAAGAGTGATCAAACCCTTTTGTCTATCCATTCCAAATCCCATTCTGGCAAGGGTAACTTCAAACCTAAGCGTTCCACTCCTGCTGCTCCTAAGAAGACTCGAGATTCTAGAGGACCTGTTAATGGTCAGAACAAAAACGTAGGAGGTCCGAAACCTGCTCCTTTTAAGAAAATAGTATGGTGCTTCTTTTGTAAAAAGAAAGGTCATAAAAGGAATGAGTGTTCGGGGTTCAAGACTTGGTTAGAGAACAAGTAAAAATCTGGAGGTAACCCCTTAGCTCTTGTTTGTTTTGAGTCCAATTTAATAGATGTTCCCGTCAATTCCTAGTGGTTTGATAGTGGGTCTACGACCCATGTTGCTATTTCCTTGCAGGGTTTTTCAAACCTCAGGAAACCAAGTCTGAGCCAAAGCAAACTAAAAGTAGGAAATGATCTTGAAGTGACTGTGGAGTCTATAGGAGATGTCATATTGTCCTTAGAGTCTGGTTTTGAACTTGTTTTAAAGGACACCTTTTTTGTACCTTCATTCAGAAGAAATTTAATTTCAGTTTCTTGTTTGGACAAGGATGGATTTCATTTTAATTTTGGAAATGGTAAAATGAATGTAATGTTGAATTCTAAAATTATTGGATGTGGAATCTTGATTGATGGTCTATATATCTTGAGTTTCATTATTGATTATCCATCTACCTCTCTTAAAATATAAAATTTTGTGTCCAAGAGATCCAAAATTAAAGTAAAGTCTTCTCTCCTATGGCGTAAGCGTTTAGCTCATATTTCTAAAAAAGGGTAGAAAGACTTATTAAAGATGATATCCTACTTGTCTTGGATTTTAATGACTTGGGTACTTGTGTTGTTTGTATTAGAGGGAAATTGACAAAGATCAAGAAAAAGGGTGCAACCAGGAGTTCAAACCTTTTAGAGATTATCCACACTGACATTAGCAGACATTATTCTCCTACTATTTGTGGTAATATATTTTTTATCACTTTCATTGA
This sequence comes from Canna indica, assembly GCA_034359265.1. Lineage (NCBI taxonomy): Eukaryota > Viridiplantae > Streptophyta > Magnoliopsida > Zingiberales > Cannaceae > Canna > Canna indica. The sequence continues at coordinate 8,978,760 of CP136894.1, read as the reverse complement.
TGACTTTTCCCGATATGGCTATATTTATTTGATTAAAGAAAAGTCTGATGCACTTCATAAATTTAAAGTGTTTAAGATTGAAGTCGAAAAACAATTGGGAAAAGTTATCGAGATAGTGAGATCTGACCGTGGTGGTGAGTATTATGGTCGATATGATGTTGCTGGGCAGCACATGGGACAATTTGCTAAATACTTCTACGATTGTGGAATTGTTCCACAATATACCATGCCCGGTAGTCCCGAGCAAAATGGTGTCACTGAAAGGCGCAATCGCACCCTGAAAGACATGATCAAGAGCATGATGAGCAGGTCAAACTTGCTAGAATTCCTATGGGGAGATGCCATCAAAACAACCCTTTGCATCCTTAATCGTGTCCCCAGTAAATCTGTTCCTAAAACACCTTTTGAACTGTGGACCGGTAGAAAACCTAGTTTGAATCATTTTCGTGTTTGGAGTTGTCCAGCAGAAGTGAGAATCTATAACCCATCTGAGAAAAAGACTGATCCTAGAAGTAGTCGTAGTTTCTTCATTGGTTATCCAGACCATGCAAAAGGATACTGTTTCAATTGTCCTGGTAGGGGCACAAGGATTGTGGAATCTATGACTGCTATGTTTTTGGAGCTTGATATTGTTGACCCTAATCACCTTCGTGAAGAGAGTGATGCTGATTTGAGTAGAACTGTTTATGTTCCTCTTCCGATCTTCAATGATTACAGCTCATATGTGCCTATAGATAGAGATGATGCTTTTGATAAGAATACCTCCAACGCTTTCGCTCCTCTTCTTGATCCTCTAATTGTCAATGAACCTGAACCTGCTGACAATCCTCAACCTATTGAGTCTGAAGCTCCTATGCCAGTAAGGAGATCTACTAGAGAAAGGCGGTCTGTCATCCCTAATGATCTTTTGGTATATCTGAATGAAATTGATTGTAACATAGGAGATATGACTGATCCAAAGAATTATCAAGAAGCCATTTCTCATCTTCAGTCAGATAAGTGGGTTAATGCTATGAATGAAGAAATACTTTCCATGACTGATAATTGTGTGTGGGATTTGGTTGAGATGCCTAAAAATTACAAACCAATTGATTGCAAGTGGATCTTTAAAACTAAGAAAGATTCAAAGGAAAAAAGTTGAGAGATTTAAAGCCCGACTTGTTGCAAAGGGTTTTACTCAGAAAGAGTGAATTGATTATATTAAAATCTTCTCACATGTTTCCTCTAAAGATGCTTTTAGAATCATTATGGCTCTTGTGGCTCACTTCAATTTGGAACTGCACCAAATGGATGTCAAAATAGCATTTTTAAATGGTGACATCAATGAAGAGGTGTACATGATGCAACCTGAGGGTTTTCATATTTCTGGTCGTGAGCACTTAATGTGCAAATTGAGGAAGTCAATTTATGGCCTAAAGCAAGCTTCCAGATAATGGTATCTAAAATTTGATGAGATTGTGACCTCCATGAAAAATTCCATTGTTTTGGAATTGAGGAGGATACCTGAGTAATTTTAGTTTCTCTTTGAGTTGTTGAGTCATGTTGACATTTCAAATAAATGTCAATTTATTTGAAATAAAAGACCTCCATAAAAACACATATAGTGTTTTTATGAATGATGATTCAGTTGGTGAATTGAGGACTGATCTGCTCACTAAGTCCTAGTTGGACTTACCCCTCATTACTATTGTTTTGCAGCATCTGAGTTAGATCACAGAGGAACCGAGGTGCAATAGCGCGCCTGATGGCGGCAGGGCAGTGGGTCTCGTGACATGTCGTGATCGAGGAGGATACCTGAGTCATTTTAGTATCTCTTTGAGTTGTTGAGTCATGTTGACTCGGATCGTGGTTTCCGCATTTTATTTTTATTTGGGTCGTCTTGTTTTATTTATTTGAACTCATTTTTAATAACTTGTTCAGTGTGTTCATATTGATTTTTAGTTTGGTTCGTGATGTCATGTCTATTCTGTTCAAAAAAAAAATCTCTCACTTTTCAGGTTATTGTTGTTGTGTTTGAGTTGGGTTAGTCTTCGGGGTATGTGGCGTATCCTGGCCCATCATACCGGGTTTGGGGTGTGACATAAAATGATTATATATGTGTGGACTAAGGAATGATATAAATAATTTTTAAATATGTATTATTTGTTATTTTGTTTGGTGAATTGTTAGAAGATCAGATAGTCAATATATAATAAGTAATCAAAGATGATATCATCATTTATTGAATGATAAAAATAGTCATCTTAAATACATCTAAATCACATGTGCAAAACTATTAAAGAAACCTACTACAATAATATAAAATAAAATAATTTCTAAGAAAAATAAATTTAAACTAAAGAGTAAGAAATTCTAAACTCTAGAATCCTCAATTATCCTTCCTTTCTAGAACTTTCTTGAACCACTTAGCTGAATTTTTGGGATAGCGCACAAGAGTGTTGAAGTCGACATAAACAATACCAAACCTTGAAGTATATCCCAACCTCCATTCAAAATTATCAAGAAGAGACCACGCGAAGTATCCTATTACAGTTGCACCATCATCCATAGCTCTCTTTAGCTCAGAAATATAATTATTGAAATAGTTAATCCTTATTTTGTCATGCAAACCCTCTGAAATTGTAATGTTGCCAGGCTGATCCATTCCTATTGATATCATCATGAAGAAATCAACAAATTAGAAAAATTCAAACTAAATAAAGAAATATATATTACATCACATACCATTTTCACTAAGAATAATAATTGGATTACGATAGTGCTTCCTGACATAGGTTACAGCCTTGTACATTCCCCATGGAACAATGTATAACCAGTCAGAATTGGCCTGAATGAAGTTTGTTAAATACATTAAAAACTATAATATGCCAAATTTACAAATAATATAGATCTATGACTTTTATAACAATAAATAGAAAATTTAATTTTGGGAATTTTTTATATATTAAAAATAGATATTTATAAAATAAAATTAACTAAAACAATTTTGACAATATATATATTATATTAAACAAAGACATCAATCAAAGGAACCATTTTAAAAGACAATGAAATTAACAACATAAAAAAGCATAAAGAAGAAAAAGGTATACCTTAGGTCCAATTGGCACACCATTTCTTTCATCTGTAAAATATTAAATACAATACGACATTAGTATTAAATAATAAATATAATAAACGTGAAAAAACTAAGAATAATGTGTTAATCTAACATTTATATTCAACATGCCAATCATCTGAATAGCTAATAGGCTTTGGACTAATATAAGGATTGTCTTTGATGTAATATGATGTATATTGGTTTATCCCCAAATAATCATATGCTCCCTTCACCATCTTTATTTCATCACAACTAAATTTTGGAAGTCTGTCTTTAACAATTTTTTGCATGGACTTAGGATATTCTCCATGTGTTAGAGGACGAAGAAACCTGAGAAAAAAATAAAAAAATGTTATACAACAGAGTATTCCTGCTTCATCATACTTAAGTATTTTCAATAGGTTAAGATTCACAAATACCATCCAAGACTAAAATCTCGAGCTCTTTGTGCCGCATGTTTGTCCTTTGTAGTGTAAGTATATGGTTCATACCAATTAAAATCCAAAATAATTCCGATTTTGCCTTTTTGCTCTACCTGAACAACACAAAACAGAAGAAACAAAAACATATTAAGTATTTCTACAAGGAGAAATTTAATTATTATGTCCACATAATTATTAATGTAAATTAATATGTCAAAATGCTCGTATGATGCAATATTCTACTATTTAATGACTTCATATGTAACTTGTATGCATTAATTACTAAAGAAACAATAATACATTGCTCTAGTTAATTAATAATAATTAAAATTTCTTTTCCAACTAATGACATTTGTTTTTTTAACCCAACTAGAAAATAAAATGAACCAAATTAGCTTATTTTTAGTGGAAATGTTCGGAAAAGAAATCATATATGTTGTATTAAACAATTTTAGCTTTTACCATTAAAAAATCCTTATGGTTATTGAAATTAGACAAGGTATTTAGATTTGCTACTATTATACAATATGTTAGATTGATCAAATAAATAAATAATGAATTAAAGTTAAAAATAATTTACTTGATATTTCTCACGATATCTTTCCACTGCAGCTGCATGGGATAATATCAAATTATGAGCCACAATGTAAGGTTCCGTACTTGAGTTTCCTCCAAATCTACAACCAGTACACCTTCCAGGAGCATGGTAACCACTGCTATAGCCACAATCTGCAATTACTCGTGGCTCATTCATAGTGAACCAATTCTTCACTCTATCACCAAATCTCTCAAAACAAAAATCAGCATAGTCGGCGAATGCATCCCTAAATTATGTAGATAAAAACTTTTAAGCATAATGACTTGTTAAGGTAAAAACCATATATTAAGAATAATAAATAGTTTGAACCATTGTAGTGTACATTTTCAATAATAATACTTACACTATTTTAGGGCTCAACCAACCCAAGTACTCATTTTCAAGTGCCAATGGAAGATCATAATGATAGAGATTTGCATATGGAGTAATACCTAATCAATATTTATAAAAAAATTAAATGAACATCAAATATATATTATGAAAACACTAAAAGCTAAATTAATTAGTTTTTATATGAAGCTTACCTTGCAGTAACATATAGTCTATGAGTCTATCATAATAGTCTACACCTTGCCAGTTAATTTTTCCGGTTCCATCTATAAAACAAAAAAGATTGGCATAATAAAAAAATCATTGAATTGAAGATGAAAGCTCAATATAAAATATTTGAAGTGTATGTTATTTTACTTGGAAAAATTCTACTCCATGAGATTGAGAATCGATATGCATCAAAGTTATGTGTCCTCATTATGTTAATATCTTCCTGCAATTAATATGACACTCAAAGTTAACAAAAAGTACATATAAGCTTTATTATAAGACTACATATAATCAATATGTATCTTATATGAAAAGACAAAGATGTAGTTCAAGTTTCTTATTTATGATCAATGAAATTAACATTAATGTCTTATTAGATGTTTGAGAATTAACAATTTACCTTATAGTGATGATATTCATCAGCAGTAACATCAGCTGTAGCGTTATTTGGAATCATATCTACATTGATTATGAACATAGACATCAAGATATAAATTTCAAATATTAAAATAAATTAAATAGAGCAAGAAAGTTTAGAAAGATTATTAACTCGGAATTCTGACAAATGTATCCCAAATGCACAGTCCTCTACCACCCTCGAGTGCCATTCCTTCAACTTGGTAAGCGGATGCTGCAGTCCCAAATATAAAATCTTTGGGAAAGATACTACGACTTATTTCATTGGAATGAACAAATTGACATGAGAGCAAAAGAAAAAGCAAGTAGTAGAACAAGGACGAATATTGCATGCAACTCATCTTGGACTTGTGAGCATAAAGGCAGTGTTTAAGATGAAATAAAACATGGATATATATAGCAGTGCTTGAAGAAAGAGTGAGTGTTATTGTAAAGGATAAGAATGAAATATTATTTTGGACTATTTTAGTGGATAAGAGATGGATCATAAGTGAGCATTTCACGGTTTGTTAAATTAGTTTTGTCGCATTTATAGGATCACATAGTTGATAGATTCCTATTTCTTAACGGTGTTCTAAACCAAATCAAAGCTAAAGATGTGGATAATTAAAGGCCACACATATGGAATAATACATAAGATGAAAATAGGATGATTTCAATTTTTTAGAGTATTTAATTACTTATGTAGCTAGCTATTAATATAATTGTGTGTCTTGGTAAAATAATCCATATCCTATATATTAGAACCAATTTCCAATCCATCATTACTTATTTTTCTAGTTTTGTGGAAATTAGCTTAGCATGTTAATATTAGTCTGAGGTTTTTATAACTAAGGGGTTGAAATCAAACCAATTTTAAATTGTATTACACTTTCTTCGTATTAAAAATTATAAGAAAATCAAATTTAGTAGACTTCCCACTTGTGGAAAGCCATCATTTAGTGTGTGTGTGATGGCAATTATTGTGTCGGGCAATTATTGCCCTAGTGTGTGTATGGTCACTTCCCACTTGTGGAAAGCCATCATTTAGTGGTCGATGGGGCCCAATGAGCACCCGCACTAAAGATGAGCTTCCTTAGGGAGGAAGCAACCTTAGTTCAACCGTGGTTGAGTTGAGTTAAGCTTCCTTAGGGAGGAAGCAACTCTTCTCTATAAATAACCACTTAGTATGAAGGTGCAGAACATCCTTGAGACCCGAGTAGTTCTACTCTTCCAATCTTGTATACTAGAACTCCTCCGCTTCAATATAATTTCCTCATTCAGGCAAATTCTATTTCCGCTTCTCTGCTCTTGCTTTCATTTCAAATCAGTGCCCTCCGCGGCCAGCATTTGATTTGAATTTATCTTCCCGATCCTTTTCTGGTATCAGAGCCTTGATTGTATAAGGGTTGTTACGTAGGTTAATTCTTTCAGAGCTTGAGTTATATTCTTTTGTAGTTCGAAATTTTCTTTGTTTTCGTTCTGAAAGTTGATCCTAAGATCTGAGATCGAACACTTGGGAGACGTGTACTTGGGAAGAAACCTCAAGGCTCAAATTTGGGAGACGTGTACTTGGCTTTGGGAGACGACTTGAGATAAGCCATAACAGGAGAAAAGTGCTCTGCCAAAAAGAGCAACGAAGTACCAAACCTTGGCAAAATCTCAAGAAGGCACCCATTAGACCAAGAAGGCACCCATATTGAGATCGAAGGTTGAATCTCAAGAAGGCACCCGAGTGAGAGATTGAAGGATCTGACAGATCAGTCGAAGGACGATCTTAGAAAGCTAGAACTGCATGCTTAGAATATCTCAGCTTTGCTGAAACCTGTTATTCCCCTTTAAATCTTTTCATGGAAGATTGCAGAAGCGCGTGCGACGCTGAGGCGATGGCCATCATACCATCGACGTCTCAGGAAGAGAGAACTCTACAGATCGACGTCCTCAAGATCTGTACGGGCTGTAGGATCGATGCCGAGGCTGAAGACGGTGCGAAGACCGTTCGGCATCTGAACTATTTGGCGCGGTCGGAACCTAGAACTCCCCTTGAGAGGGATGTTTCTTTCAAGCTGAAAGATGAAGTTCCAGGAACTTCTTCCTGTATGGTCCGACTAAAACTCATGGCGATATCCATTCCGCAATCATCATCTTCTTCTCCTCTCCAGGATGATTGGGAAAAGCCGAATGAAGAAATTCCAGGAATTTCTTTTCGAAGGGATGGTGGGGGTGTAATTGTAGATCTCTTAATTTCTGACGCGGCTCCACGACAAAAGTCAGAAATCAGCCCACCGGTGTCAGCCATGACTCGCTCGGATAAGTCTACTCAGACTGACCCTCGCAAGAAAGCTAAACCACGTACCAAGCCGCGTGCCAGGCTCGGTAAATGCTACATTTGCGGTGAAGAGGGCCACTTCGCAAGAAATTGCGAAAAGCAGCAGGGCTACGCCGAGAAGATCAAAGTTCCTGAAGACCGAGCACAGGAACGGAAGCCTACTGAACCAACGGAGCGGTAGTGGTGAACCGCCGGGACAAAATCACCACAGTTATCTAATATTTTGTTTTGCAAGTTGCGGAGGAAACCGGAGATCCTCCTTACCATACCTATAGTGTGCGAGACTCGAGCACGGACCGGAGTTGTCACCGGACCCGATGCCGCGAAGGAACGAGAAGCCGAAGATAAAGGGACCCACATCACATGGGCACCTCGACGATCGGCTCCGACTTCGACGTCTCTATTATTGTGTCGGGCAATTATTGCCCTAGTGTGTGTATGGTCACTTCCCACTTGTGGAAAGCCATCATTTAGTGGTCGATGGGGCCCAATGAGCACCCGCACTAAAGATGAGCTTCCTTAGGGAGGAAGCAACCTTAGTTCAACCGTGGTTGAGTTGAGTTAAGCTTCCTTAGGGAGGAAGCAACTCTTCTCTATAAATAACCACTTAGCATGAAGGTGCAGAACATCCTCGAGACCCGAGTAGTTCTACTCTTCCAATCTTGTATACTAGAACTCCTCCGCTTCAATATAATTTCCTCATTCAGGCAAATTCTATTTCCGCTTCTCTGCTCTTGCTTTCATTTCAAATCAGTGCCCTCCGCGGCCAGCGTTTGATTTGAATTTATCTTCCCGATCCTTTTCTGGTAATACATTCTGTGGATCATCTGCAATATTTGTCAATTCATCATATTCAGTGGGAAAAGCCATTCTCCACTGCATCCACGCTTTCTTTTCTGTTTCTCCCAGTAGATTTTCAATGTAGCACATTTTTGATTTATTGTCTTTCCAGTTGCGCACATTGATCAGATTTAATGTAATCGACTCCCATCTGGAGATTACATCGCTATACTGCCCTACATGCTCTGGTAGGACAAGGATTCCATTCACTTATGCATTCCCCATGGGAAAGCGAGATGGCATCCAGATGTTAATAGGGTGCAACTTTATCCGAGCAATGCAAGGTGGTGTTCGGATCGAGGAACATACCGTAACATTCTACAAGAAAGTCACCACTATTACCACCAGGATAGACACGGAGGTTTTGGCCACCGCCACAATTGAAGAATTAAGTCTATCAGAGGAAGAATATCTGAAAGTGAAGAACGCGGTAGCATATGATAACATCAAAGAATCTGCCAGTTTTAAGCAAAAATTCGGCCCACTACTTCAGAGGCTAAGAGAACAGGGTTTTATAGGGGAAAACCCGACCCAACATTGGGCCAAGAACCAAGTAACCTGCAGGTTGGATATCATCAACCCTGACTTAACAATCCAGGATAAACCATTGAAGCATGTGACGCCATTGATGAAAGACCAATTTCAGAAGCATATTCAAGCCCTATTGAAAATAGGAGCCATTCGACCCAGTACAAGCAGGCACAGAACAATGGCCATAATGGTAAATTCGGGCACAAGTATAGATCCGATAACAGGTCAGGAAAAAAAAGGGAAGGAAAGAATGGTCTTCAATTACCGAACATTGAATGACAACACACACAAAGAACAATATAGCCTCCCAGGTATTAATACTATCCTTAAGAGGATTGGTAACAGCCGAATATTCTCCAAATTTGACCTAAAAAGCGGGTTTCATCAAGTAGCCATGGAACCAGAATCAATACCATGGACAACTTTTACAGTGCCAGGGGGACTGTACGAATGGTTAGTTATGCCATTCGGATTAAAAAATGCGCCAGCTGTCTTCCAGCGCAAAATGGACCAGTGCTTTGCTAGCACCCAAGAATTTATTGCAGTGTACATTGATTATATACTGGTCTTTTCGGAGGATGAACGGAAACATGCAAGGCACCTAGAGATAATGCTCAAGATCTGCGAGAAATGGGGGATAGTCTTATCCCCAACAAAAATGAAGATTGCTGCCAAGGAAATTGAGTTCTTAGGAGCAATTATTGGAAATAACAAGATCAAATTGCAACCTCACATTATTAAGAAGATAATCAGCTTCGAGGAAGAAAAACTGAAGAGCAAGACAGACTTGAGATCCAAGGAGTTCTACTTCTCTCTTTGTACTACTTCAGTTCTAATCTAAGCTTTAAAGCTTTCCTTTCTAATTCTGAAAGTTCTCCATTTCCTCATTCTATTCCCGTGTTCTACGCAACCAGCGACCAGTTTGAGACGCACCTAATCCCGCGATTCTACTGACACCACTCATTCTGTTCCCGTGTTCTACGCAACCAGCGACCAGTTTGAGACGCACCTAATCCCGCGATTCTACTTGGTATCAGAGCCTGGATTTCTTATTATCTCAGACCACTACTTTCCAGGTACAATTTATAATCACTCTTAGTATTTTATCCACGCTGAATTGCACACCTAGTCTTTGGCAAATTAAGATTGTGAGTCTAAAAACAACTTAAGATAGGCGATACAGAGGGCAGAGTACTCAATAAGAGGAAGATACCCGTTACATTCGTAATCTTAAGAAGTTCTTAGATAAGCACTCAAGATTTACCGAGAATAGGAAAGAACCAGCCTGATAAATATACTAAAAGGTATATATATGAGTGATTGGCGCCAGACGGCCGCCAGTACTGCTTATGTGCAAGCTTTGAAGGCTACTAAATCTCTCGGACAACCGGCTGAAGGATTCATAAGGCCAGCAGCAATAACTCAGAAGTATTCTGAGGAGCTTTTTAAGCAACTTAATACAATCATTCAGTTAACAGTCAAGATCAAGGAAGATCTTGATATCCTAAAAGCAGAAGTAAGAAGCCTAAAGGAAGCTAAAGCTAAAGAGCTAGCCGACCCAAACGAACTAGCAAGCTCAATAGACTCCTTGACAAAAGATTTACAAAAACTACAGTTGGGAGAACCAACTAAGCCAACTGTTCCCAAGCTAAAGGGAAAACTATACATCTACAAAGACCCAAAACAAATATTTGCTGCAGAACAGAAGAAGGCAGCAAGATGACTACAACAAGAACGGAGGTTATAGCACCAAGACCTTCTATTTCAAACCAGAGCAATCAGCAACCCACAATTGATGACCAGATCAGAGGTTACCGATTAAGCAGCAGATTGCGTCATGAGGCACAGAGACGCCTGACATCCAGAAGAAACAAAAATAGCTTCAGGCGAAGCCTGGAGTCACAACTAAACCCAGAGGCTGAACTGACGATATCTCAGTATCAGAGAGCCCAGCAAGTTCCTGCAGAGACACTCTATCAGGCAGGATGGTCCGAACGACAACACCGAGTTTATCAGCACTACTCTGATGAACGAATTCTTGTCACTGAAGGAGCACAAGTTGAATTACCATTTATTACTGACCAAAGCTACAACTGGCTGACACAAGAAGGACTACAGCATCTCCACATGGGGATGATTATGGTAAGACTGCAAACATTGCACAGGAGAAATGCAGGGGTAAATGCCCTAGTCTTACTGAGGGATACAAGATGGTCGGATGACCGCGCAGTCATAAGCTCGATGGAGATCGACTTAACAACAGGAGTACAACTGGCATACACAGCCCCAGACATGACCCTGAGTATTCATGACTTCAGGGAACATATCCAGCTAGTAATCCAAACTCATGGATACCATGGTTGGCAAGGAGGTGAAAGCAACCTCCTACTATCAAGATCGTTAATTGGAAGGCTGTCAAACAACAGCCATACCAAATTCCGTTATAATGTACAACATGTAGCGGATCACTTAGCCAGCCGAGGGATCCGAGCGATCCCTGGCCAACCAAGAACAACATCAGGATTACAAGGGCGACAGTGGGTAATACGACCTGCGATATTGCCCAACATACAAAATCCACAAACTTCCAGCATTCAGACGAGATCTGATGGAACACTACTGGTTCAATTTGCAGACTACACCACAGTATCTGATGCGAATACAGCAGCAGCTACTGCTGAAGATGATTTGGACATGGCACAAGAATTAGCCCTTATGATGACATGTGATTGGTCCGAAGAATAAGAAGCCGACTTGGACGACATCTATAACGAAGACGAAGATGAAGACCTGGCTGTCCTCCGACAGTTAATGTCCCTACAAACAGACGACCAGGCACCACATGCAGAGGATGAAGATGATGACCTGCCTAAATGGGATACATCATGTGAATCTGATGAAAACTTAGGCAATTTTGAAAATGGATGGAATCCATTTTGTGATGATGACAATAGTGATGATGACAATAATAATGATGACAAAAATGAAGATGAAGCTGTATACACAGCTGAAATGGATTACCCTATGATACGAAAACTAGCAAAGAAAACTGCAGAGACGAAGAAGACTGAATCAGCCTTCTCAACTACAGAATCATCTGTCACCAGACTGCCCAAAGAACCAATAATGGGGCCTTCTCTGTACCCACCAGGTTCAACTTCAAGACCACAAACGGGAATCAATAATATACCAGTAATAAATTCGAGAGTAAGCAACCTAAGGGGAGGATACTCAAAACAAAACAGCGAAAGGTATAACCTCCCTTCAGCACAAGCAAATACTGGAGCAATACTTGTCCTACCAGAGCATGTAGGGCAGTATAGCGATGTAATCTCCAGATGGGAGTCGATTACATTAAATCTGATCAATGAGCGCAACTGGACAGACAATAAATCAAAAATGTGCTACATTGAAAATCTACTGGGAGAAACAGAAAAGAAAGCGTGGATGCAGTGGAGAATGGCTTTTCCCACTGAATATGATGAATTGACAAATATTGCAGATGATCCACAGAATGTATTATCTCAAATCCGAAGGATGTTTTTGCTAGAAGACCCAACAACCGGATCTACAGAAGAACAAACTAGAGCCTATGAGGATCTAGAAAGACTATCTTGCCACAATGTGAAGGATTTATTCAATTATATCAACGATTATAAAATCCTAGCAGCAAGATCAGGAAGAATGTACGTTTCTCCAGAATTATCTGAAAAGTTCTTCCGAAAGATGCCACCCATCATCGGAAAGGAACTAGAATTAGCATTCGCGGAGAAATACCCTGGGAATACTGTAGGAATATTTCCCATAATTCATTTCACCTATCAATACTTAGAAGGGCAGTGCAAAAGAGCTGCCTTCCAACGAAGCCTGAAGGACTTGTCGATCTGTTCAAAGATACCAATACCAGGTTATTACAAGAAAGAAAAGAAATATGGCTTAAGAAAGGCCAGAACATACAAAGGGAAACCACATGACACACATGTCCGCATTTTTAAGAGAAAGCATGCAGACAAGGTAAGACGATGCAAATGTTTCATATGTGGAGAGGAAGGTCACTTTGCTTGCGATTGCAAAGAAAAATGAGGAAATATTGCAAGAGCCGCAATTATAGAAAATCTGGAACTATCTGATGATTGGGACGTAGTTTCAGTAGAGCAAGACGAACCAGATAGTGAAGGCATATGTTCATATTCTGAAGGGGAAGCAGGCTTAGCAACAAAACTCTCAATTGATTGTGGAGACATGCCGTATGAAACAGCATTCGTGATCATCACGGACGAAAAGACAGAAAAAGAAACTCTTGGAGAACGAAGGTAACCTTACCGGATAAAATGAATGAATGTCCTCATAGGTGGGAGGATAACAATTCAGAAATAACACAAGGATGCGAAAGGTGTACCATTTGTAAAGAGTTGACAAACCCAAATATGAGGGCACATTGCAGAAGTTGCCTGTTAACCGTATGCCCTATGTGTTCAAGGTTCAACTTGGGCAGGAAGATAAACATTAGGAAAGCAGCCTTTAGACCCTACGATGATAAGGACAGCCTTATAAGGGAATTACTGGAATACACCAATTACCTCCTAGCAGAGAATGACAGGCTCAAAGAAGAACTCATGGAGCTGAAATTAACAGAGGATATCAAAGAATTGGAGGAAGAATTCAGTAATTTAAAGATCAACCAAGACAAAGGAGACGAAAAAGGGAAGGCTCCCTTGAAAGAAGATGACACCTCAAAAATCCCAAGGAAAAAACCAACTGGGATTGTCTTCAAGGAAACTGCATCAAAGGCCGCAGTAGAAACCATAGATGAAGAAGAAATAAAATCCATTTACCAAGGACTCAAGAAAGGAAGAAGAGTCCTAAATAGAATCTATAATATGGAAATCATTATGGAGATCCCCGGAACCAAGAAATTCAAGGTACAAGCCATCTTGGACACTGGTGCAACGGTATATTGCATCGATCAAGACTCAATCCCGGCAGAAGCATTAGAGCCCAGTGCTTACCCATCCAAATTAATGGGGTAAATTCTCAACAAACCGCGAGGCTAAGACTCAAAGGAGGATTGATGTCAATAGAGGAGAATAAATTCAAGATTCCATTCACTTATGCATTCCCCATGGGAAAGCGAGATGGCATCCAAATGTTAATAGGGTGCAACTTTATCCGAGCAATGCAAGGTGGTGTTCGGATCAAGGAACAGATCGTAACATTCTACAAGAAAGTCACCACTATTACCACCAGGATAGACACGGAGGTTTTGGCCACCGCCACAATTGAAGAATTAAGTCTATCAGAGGAAGAATATCTGGAAGTGAAGAACGCGGTAGCATATGATAACATCAAAGAATCTGCCAGTTTTAAGCAAAAATTCGGCCCACTACTTCAGAGGCTAAGAGAACAGGGTTTTATAGGGGAAAACCCGACCCAACATTGGGCCAAGAACCAAGTAACCTGCAGGTTGGATATCATCAACCCTGACTTAACAATCCAGGATAAACCATTGAAGCATGTGACGCCATTGATGAAAGACCAATTTCAGAAGCATATTCAAGCCCTATTGAAAATAGGAGCCATTCGACCCAGTACAAGCAGGCACAGAACAATGGCCATAATGGTAAATTCGGGCACAAGTATAGACCCGATAACAGGTCAGGAAATAAAAGGGAAGGAAAGAATGGTCTTCAATTACCGAACATTGAATGACAACACACACAAAGATCAATATAGCCTCCCAGGTATTAATACTATCCTTAAGAGGATTGGTAACAGCCGAATATTCTCCAAATTCGACCTAAAAAGCGGGTTCCATCAAGTAGCCATGGAACCATAATCAATACCATGGACAGCTTTTATAGTGCCAGGGGGACTGTACGAATGGTTAGTTATGCCATTCGGATTAAAAAATGCGCCAGCTGTCTTCCAGCGCAAAATGGACCAGTGCTTTGCTAGCACCGAAGAATTTATTGCAGTATACATTGATGATATACTGGTCTTTTCGGAGGATGAACGGAAACATGCAAGGCACCTAGAGATAATGCTCAAGATCTGCGAGAAATGGGGGTTAGTCTTATCCCCAACAAAAATGAAGATTGCTGCCAAGGAAATTGAGTTCTTAGGAGCAATTATTGGAAATAACAAGATCAAATTGCAACCTCACATTATTAAGAAGATAATCAGCTTCGAGGAAGAAAAACTGAAGAGCAAGACAACCTACGGAGAGGGGAGGGCTGACCGCATGACTCAAAAAGGAAGGGAGACGCACACAACCTACGGAGAGGAGAGGAGGAAGCCATGTACTCTAGGAGGAGGAAACCGAGAGATCGTCACGGGAATCGTTGTCGCATTCGCTTGCCGAAAATCTCCTTCTCAAGGGCATCATCTCTAGGTGAGTGGTTTTAGGGTCGGCTCCCTAGATGATTTACCGTCTTGGGTTGGCCGAATCTATGCTTGAGGGATAGTGTTGCTGAAAGTTTCTTTCTTCCGGCTTTCATGCTTGTTATTCCTACATTTGAATATTGTGTTTGGGGAAGTATGTTTCCCTATGTAATTCAGCTGATTTAGGTCAGCAATAGGACATGTTTAGGATTGATCTTAGAACTATGTGTTGACTGGAATTCAATTGTTGAAGATTTAATTTAAGCAAATTGGACCTTGATTCAGAGGGCATACCTCTTATGTTTTACTTGACAATAAACCCTATTAATGTTTAGCATTTTTTATGTTGGTTGTATTTGGCAAAAGAAGCCTTTTTGATGAGATGCTCAAGTTTTGTATTGACAGTCTCAATTGTGTTAGGACAGTTCAATTGCACCTTCTGTAAATGGCTTTCTAGAGATGACGGCAGTTTTAATTATGGAGAAATAGTTTTCAATTACCTACAATTTATGGTATTCTGGACAGTTTTTTGTGCGAATATGATGGCTGATGAACTTCTGCTTTAATGATGAGTCTTTTGATATTTTTGTTCATGTAATCGTTATTATTTATGACTTGCGTTTAGTTGAGTTTGTGAAGAGTTTCTCTACTCTTTATTTCCTGGCGTTACTGTTTACTTAAATGATCATATATTTTTTATGCAAATTTGTCATATCCTAGATATTTAATTTATTATTTTTTTCTGTTGCATGTGTTTGCCAGCCTAGCGGACTAGTTCGTGGTCGAGCCGAGTCGAGTCATGGTCCGGAGCGAGCTTGCGAGCTCGGGTAAGTAGGATGTGAATTTTTGAATTTTTAGGCTTGGGTAGTCGAGAGTATTTAATTTGGTGTTGTGTGTGCATAATTGCTAACTATGTTCATATGGGTATTTAATTAATTACTTCTGATTTATTAGAATGAGATTAATTAAATTATTTAAGTCTATCGGGTTAGCGGGTTTTGGTTTTGGCTTAAGTTGAATGCGGGTTGTGAATTAAGGGTTTAAGGAGTTAGGGTTGAGGAGGGTGTATAAAACCCCCACTCATGGCTTGTGGCTCCTATTTTGGAGCCACCCAAAGATTTGAGAAAGGGAGCCAGCCACCAAGCCAAGCCGCCAGTCCCCTTTCCCTATCCTCCTTGGAGCCGCCGCCACCCAGAGCCGAGCTGAGCCGCCTGCTTCCTCTTCCTCTTCCTCTCTTCCTTCCTTCCCTTTGGAGCCGAGCCGAGTCGAGAGGAGCCGACCCGAGCCGCCTGCTTCCTCCCCTCTTCCTCTCTTCTTTCCCTTTGGAGCCAAGCCAAGGGGAGCCAAGCCGCCCTCTTCTTCCACTCTCTCCCTCTCTCCCTCTCTCCAAGCCGGCGGCTTGGAGTGAGCCGCCACCTTTCTTTCTCTTCTTTGGGGTTGAGCCGCCGGATTTCAAAGTTGAAATCGGAGGTCGTCGATTGGATTCTCATCTCCAATCCCTTCCTTAATTAGGTGAGTGGTTTTATCCCTCCGATTCGGGTTTTCTTTGAATTTTCTTGTAGCCGCCTTGAAGATTCTCGATCTTGATGATGTTTTTTTTATTGTGTTCTTGAGATTTTCTTGGTTTCCATGCCATGCTTAGATTTTAAATTTTGATCTCATATCATGGGGCATATATTTAATGGTAGATATGTGATTTTATAATTTAATCTTGTGAATCTTGGATGCAATCTCATCTTGGAGTTCTAGATGTTCTTGATGCAATAGATTTATTAATCTCCTTAATTCTTGAATAGGGATTGTTGATAGTCGGGTCGAGCCTCGAAATTGCCTTGTATAACTCGACTAATGAAAGTATGAAGTTTAAATTTGGTTAAATGACCCTTTCCTTTTATGCATTGATGCTTTAATTGAGTTAAGATCGACTCGAGTTACGGATAGAATCGGAACCCAAGTCGGACTCGGACTGAGTCAAGTCAAGGTTAAGTCATTAAAGGGGCAATTAAGTCATTCTAGATGAGGGGAAAAAATCCCTCATCATTGAGTCGTGCGGCTCATCTTGGAGCCGCATATAGCCTGAGCAAGAGAGAAGGGAGAGAGAGGGAGGGGAGATCTTGGTCGGCCCGGAGATCGTGTCATCGTCGGAAGATTTGAGATAGCCAATGTCCGATTCTTCTTCTTCCTCAAGCAAAGGTGAGTGGTTGTTTTCGGTGGATTGGGGGAGGCGGGTAGCCAAACCCCTAGAACTGCTTGGTATCGATTTCTTGTGAGTTTCCATCGATTCTTGGTATCTTGACTTTCCTATCATTGTTTTGAATCGTTATTCGTCGGATCTTCGTAGTTTTCTTGTCGAATTTTCGTCTTTTAGGGGTTGCCGAATCAAGGGAAAAGGGGAGAGGTCATGCCAAAATTTTCTCCAACTCCCTTGACGGATGTAGAACCCCTTAGACGATCTTAAATCAATGTCGAGTGTTTTCGTAGATTATTGTTTGAATGCGATGATTGAAACTCATTTCCCCTAAGGCCTATAGGCTCGGCCAAGCAAAGGAAAACTCCATGATCATGGTTTGGCCGAGCATCGGGTGGGTGACTTGATCAACGTGTTGATTAGGATAGATCGGAAACAAGGTATTAGGGTCGGGGTTAGTTCTTCCCTTTTGTTCCTACCCTTGGAGGCTCGGCCGAGCAAGGCATGCCTTGCTCAAGTCTCGGCCGAGCAAGGATGAGGGGGATGGTGAACTCTAGAAGTAAAACTTCATGGTTAGGAATACTCAAAGTAATAGAACATGAAAAGTTACCTAGATTACTGACTAGAAACATGATGACACTTAGGTAAGACTCCAACTATGGAAGGCTACTATATTGATGCATGTAATTAGAGGAATGGTAGTATAGTAACCATCCTTAGACCCTTCCTCCTTAAATTCTGAATGTGCTGATATTTTTACCACACTAGATAATTTATTCCTTGTTGAATTTATTTGATATTTTCACCATGCTAGACAATTTATTTCTTGTTAAATTGTTACTTAATGCAGAATTTAAATTCTTTATCATTGAGTCATGTGGCTATATATAGTAGTTGTTGTGAAGTAAATTCATATTATCTTACAAGCTGTCCGGTATTGTTAATGAGTGAAATTCCAAGTGCGGAACACGTGGTTCTTCAGCCAAGGTAGCGTATGAGGCTAGATAACATGTGTGACATCATTATAATTTTGCTAGTGGATGACATAACTTCTAAAACTTGTTATAGCCATTTTTTTGAAACCTAGAATTGTTAGCTGTACATGCTAAGGAAGGGTAACATTGAATTATTGACCCTACAGGTCGGGTCAGGGCCGGATACGAGTAAATGACCGGCGTATAAATAAGAAAACTTTAGGACACTTTGATTGTGAGATGTGCTTGCGATGGTCTGCCGAGAAGCATGGATAGTCGGAATGACAAATGCTTGACTCGGCCAGTATTTTGGGTCTTTAGATGCACCAGCGGGCCCGCTAGGTGTCAGACCCCAGTTGGGTGGAACTAGCTACCCCTACTCCAGTCGGTGTCCGGAGACTAGTAGACCATTCTAGTCGATGGCCCGGAGATCTTATTGATTCACTTATATGCTATGTGGCCTGGACGGCCGATAGGATGTTATTTTGTGTGGTAGGGCTGGTTGTAGCCGAACCACTAATGCATAAACAGACCCTAAGGGCGGGGTACTAGTTGGCACAGTTGGGAATGTTATAGCCGGTGAAATGTATGTGTGGTATACTAGTAATAGCTTGAATCCCTAAATCTTTATATTTTTGCTAACACACACACACACACACACATATATATATATATATATGATAATTGGGGATTATGTGGAGGTTCGAAGAACCGCTCACTGAGTCCCATGTGGACTCACGATTTATTTCTTTTTGTTTTGCAGAGCCTGGTCAGTGAGTTGAGGCTTGGAGTCATGGTGTAGCTGGAGGGCAGGCGGTGGTGCCAATCTCGTAGCGGCGTCCGATAGTGATAGTCTAGTTGTCTGGTGTTGTCGTTTTCCTACACTGAGAATTGTTGGCTTTTAAAGCTTGTATTAAACTTTGAAACTTGAGATGTTTCAGTTTGTGATGATGTTAGTTACTTTCTTTTCTCAAAAAAAAATTGTGAACTTTTGAAACTTTCAAATAAAGCTGCACTATTGTTTTCTTTTCTTTGCTTTAATTTGATGTGTTTCGGTTTCTCGTTAGTCAGTATAGGTAGTAGGCTTCAGGGTAGGACGTAGACCCTGGCCAGTCACACGACCCTGAGTTGGGGTGTGATAGAAATAAACTAGATTCCTAACAATTTCATATATGCTTATTGGGGATTATGTGGATGTTCGGAAGAACTGCTCACTAAGTCCCATGTGGACTCATGGTTTATTTTTCTTATTTTGCAAAGCCCGATCAGTGAGTTAAGGCTTGGAATCATGGGGCAGCTTGAGGGTAGGCAGTGGCGTCGAATCATGGGGCAGCTTGAGGGTAGGCAGTGGCGTCGATCTCGTAACGGCGTCCAATTGTCATAGTCTAGATGTCTAGATTTGTTATTTTCGTACACTGAGAGTTGTTTGTTTTTAAGCATGTATTCGACTTTGAACTCGAGCTGTTTCATTTTGTGCTTGATGTTAGCAACTTTTCCTTTTAATAAAAATTGTGAACTTTCTTGAAATTCAAATAAAGCTGCATCGTTATTTTCTATTTATGTGTTTCGGTTTCTCGTTAGTTAGTGTATGTAGTAGGCTTCAGGGTAGGACATAAACCCTGGCCGGTCATACGACCCTGAGTTGGGGTGTGACAAAGTTGGTATCAGAGCTTTTGGTTAGGTCTTGACTATGACTAGGAGTTGGGTACCGTACGAGACATAAGCTAGCATGTCGACATATGGTAGAGTTATGCTACGAGATCTAGCAACCACGACTGCACTCAGCGCACCATGCGGGTAGTAAATTTTAAAAGCTTATGTTAATAATTTATTATATGGTAGGAAAATTGTTCTTTTATCTGTGACAGTGTAATGGAGGCTCATAATGCTGCACTGAGCGGCAGCGGCAGTAGCTCGACAGAACGTCGAGGTCGGGGGCGAGGCCAGGCCCGGGGCAGGGAAAGGGAGCTGTCTGAGGACTAGGGGCAAGAGTCTGCGGTTGCTCGATTGCAGGCTCAGGTAGCTCAGCTAATAGATGCGCTCCTTAGGGAGCAGGAACTAAGGCAGCAGATGCAACAGCAACAGCAGCCGCCGCTGCAACCAGTACCCGTAGTTTCGGCGGTATTGTAGACGGTCGAGGCTATAACACCAGTGGTCATGGTTCCGGGAGCCCCATCCTATGCAAACTTCGTCACGCTGAAGCCGCTAGAATTCACTGGAATAGATAAGCAGGTGGAAGTGACTGAGTTTCTGGGGGACTATTATGAACTATGCTTGGAGCTAGGGTGCTCATCGGAGGCAGCGGCCCGTATTGTCGGACTTCAGATAAGGGGACACCAACTATATTTTCATGCTTGCTGGGGGTGCCATTTCATGGAAAAGCAAGAAACAAACTCTAGTTGCTTCTTCACTATGCAAGCTGAATTTGTTGCTTGTTATGCTGTAGCCTCACAAGCTGTTTGGCTGAAGAACCTTGTTATAGGATTGCACTTTGTTATAGGACTTTACATTGTGGATACATGGAGGAGAATGCGAGACCCATGTCAACTATGTGTCTGTGTTTACGTTCAACAGACCTGTTGTGCTCAGGAATATGAGGACAAGAGATGCAATGAAGAATTCCAATGTTTTGGAGGTCGTTTTGAAAATCATGCGAGAGAAACTCTTTGGCGCCATCAGATTGAAAAAATTTAATTTTATGACCAAAGATGTCCTCTACTTGTATCCTAAAAGCATAGAAAATCCGCACGACGTCAGAATGATTTTTCGGCCTACTACTCCGGGCCTCATAGCCCTTACATGACTATGACTCAATTTTCACTGACTTGGCTCGTTGATCACAGCACCACAATTTTCGGCATCAAGCCCTTACACGATCAAGACTCGATTTTGACCAGTCTAGCTTGTTGGCCACAACGCCACTACTTCTAGCCTCAGAGTACTTAAACGATCAGTACTCGATTTTTACCAGGCTAGATCTGTAATATCTGAGATGGGAAGGTTGATTTAATTTAAACCCGATCCGAATTTAGATTGGTCATAAACACAACGCTGGATGTAAAAGGAAAAATAAGAGAGAGGCTTCTCTTCTCATAGGCTCAGCATGTGGGCCAGGCCCACCTTTCTCAAATGAAAGTTGCAGGTGTTTAAAGATTCGCATGGAGCCTTGCCATAAATTGATACACACATGCAATTAAATAATGCTTAACATTATCTTTTACCTTTTGTCATTACATGAATTGAAGATTGAAGGTTTCTGCAGTTGACTGGTCAAATGATATAGAAGCAGAAGTTATTTTTTTTATTGGCAGTGCATTGAACAAGTTCCATGCGCAGAACTCGAAGCCGCACCGCCTCAAGTTGCACCGCCTTAAATTTGTAAAGTTTTCTCGGCCAAATTAATCACAGTAGCCATGTGATTAAATCGAATGGCTCAGCTCATTGTATGCGGAAGATTTCTTCAATATTCTCGCTGATGAAAGTGCATAGATCGGCTCTCCTACTGTAGTATAAATAAGGGCCTAATATGCAGTTTCAGACATCCCTGAAATCCTCAGAGCATCCCATCTACTCCGTTTCTCAAGCAGAATTCCTTTTCCAGCAGCTCTCTTCCCCTTCACACTATCTCAGGCAAAAGCAAGAAGATCAAGGATGCCGCACCGATAGTTTTCAGGTAGAAGCAGAAACCCAGATTCCAGGGTGCAAAAATGTATCCGAGTACAAACAATATTTTTCTCGTACAGTTTAGTTATCAGTGGTATTCAGATTCTCCTGTATTGGCTGTGTTTTCTCCTCCTTCTAATAAAATCAAGTGCCCTCTTCTCCCCATGGAGTAGGCTCGGTACCCCGCCGGGCCGAACCACATAAAATTTGGTGTTCTTTATGTTTTCTGGATTTATTCGTTTTGGTATTTTTCCATTTGGCATTTTGGATTTTTTGGATCCTTGCAGGAAAACTCAATTTCTTCCTAATAGTTGTAGTATCAGAGCCAACAAGCCACAATGTTTGGGGCAAAATATGAAATCCAAAAATTGGACGACAATGTCAACTACTCATTTTGGGCTTTGAAGATGAAAACAATTTTGATTAAGGAGAACCTTTAGGACACTATTCGTGGGCGAGATGCGATGGAAGACACTGAAAGGGAAAAGGGCCGGGCCGATGAAAGTTCTAAAGCCACATTGTACATGAGCGTCTGCGACGAGGCACTAAAAGAAGTTGCATCAGAAAAGACCGCCGTAGATGTATGAAAAAAACTTGCTACAATCTACCAGGACAAAACTCCTACAAGTAAGATGACACTTAGACAGAAATTGTATTTTTTACGCATGACTGATGACACTTATGTTAAAAATTATATTAGCACTTTCCGTTCTATTCTTGCTGATCTTGAGGATATGGGAGTTACATTTGAGGAAGAAGGTAATACTTTTATGCTTCTAATTACTCTCTCTACTTCTTTTAAAAATTTCCGTGAAAGTTTATTATATGGCAAGAATACTATTAGTCTGGATGATGTGACAACAATGCTAGTG
Source organism: Canna indica (assembly GCA_034359265.1). Taxonomy (NCBI): domain Eukaryota; kingdom Viridiplantae; phylum Streptophyta; class Magnoliopsida; order Zingiberales; family Cannaceae; genus Canna; species Canna indica. Next base: position 8,955,926 of record CP136894.1, on the reverse strand, counting down.
TCCAAGGAGATTATCGACTCTCAACTTACCACAGGATCCTCTAGAAGCCTTGGAGAAGCCCTGAACACTAGAGGACGAAACATGTCATGGGATAAAAGCCAGGGTAAGTTCAGATCTAAATTCAGGTCCAAAAACGTGCAGTGCTATTATTGCAAAAAGATGGGTCACATCAAATCAGAATGTCGTAAGCTGAAATGGAGACAGGAGGAACAAAATCAGAACGGGGAAGCATCCTATGCTGATGAGGATGAAAAAGTAGAGGTACTTACTATTTCTGCTTGTTATACTAGATCTCAAGATGAATTAATTTTATATTCAGGTTGCTCTTATCATATGACACCGCATTGAGATTGGTTTACCACATATGAACTTGCTATTGAAAAGGAAGTGCTAATGGGAAATGACTCATCATGTCAAGTAGCAGGTGTTGGCTCAGTAAAAATTAAAATGCATGATGACATTACAAGGACTCTAACTTAGGTATGGCACGTTCCAGGTCTTAAAAGAAATTTAATTTTTTTATCTTCTCTAGATGCACTTGGATACAAGTATTCAGGCCAAGAAGGAGTTTTCAGAGTCACAAAGGGGTCCTTAATAGTAATGAAAGCACTAAAAGTAAACCAACTCTATATCCTGCAAGGCATGACGCTAACAAGTGGTGCAACTATGGTAATCTCTGAACACTCTAATGATGATAATGCTAAATTATGATATATGAGATTATGGCATATTAATGAGAGGAGCATGCTAATACTTAAATAAAAGTGACTACTTGGAAAACAAAAATTGGCTAAGCTAGATTTATGTGAATATTGCATCTATGACAAACAGAAAAGAATCTCATTCTCCACAAGGCAACACTATGCTAAAGAAAAATTGGACTACATCCACTCTAATCTATGGGGGCCATCACCGGTTGAATCTCAAGGAGGAGCTCGATACATACTCACATTTATTGATGATTACTCCAAAAAGGTATGAGCTTATTTTATTAAAAATAAATCTGATGTCTTCTATAAATTTCAGTCTTGGAAGACAATGATTGAGAAGCAAACCGGTAGATATGTTCGGACCCTACAAACCAACAATGGCCTAGAATTTTGCACTGAAGAATTTAAAGACTTTTGCTCCAGAGAAGGGATCATAAGACATCACACAGTTCCCCACACACCTCAGTAGAATGGAGTAGCAGAAAGGATGAACCGCACCATCATAGAAAGGGTAAGAAGTATGCTTTCTAATGCTAACATTTCTAAAAGATTTTGGACAGAGGCTGCATCCACCGCTTGCTACCTGATAAATCGATCTCCTTCTTCATCCATTGAATTAAAGATGCCTGAGGAAAAATGGACCGGGTCGCCAGCCTCTTATGACCATCTTAAAATTTTTGGGAGCACTGTCTATGTTAGAGTGAATGAAGGAAAATTAGAACCTAGATCAAAGAAATGTATTTTCTTAGGATATCCTAGTGGAGTGAAAGGCTATAAAGTGTGGTGTCTAAATAATTGTAAAGCATAAATCCATAAAGATGTAATTTTTGATAAACAGGTACTCTTGAAATTAAAAAAGAAGAACCAAGAAAGGGAGGATTCACATGAACCTATAGTGCCACCAGAAGAAACATCACCTCAGCCTGCTACCCAAGAATTCTGGTTCCCTACACCTGCGCCCCAACCGCGTTCCATAGAAGCCAATGACACTGCTTCATTAGAATAGGCCACTGAAGAATATGTTCAGGTCTAGGAGGAGGTACACCGGGTTCAAGAGGAGCCACACAGGGCCCAGGAGGAGCAATATCAAGTTGAGGAGGAGAATCCTTATTCTATCATCCTCAACTGACCTAGGCGAGCACCACGTCCTAATCTTAGGTATGCAAATATTGCTACATATGCTCTAGCAGTGGAAGAAAAAACTCCGTGCACTCAAGAATCAGCCTCCTTTAAAGAAGAATTAAATAGGACAGATTCAAGAAGGTGTAATGAAGCTATGAGAGAAGAATTCAAGTCCTTGCAGAAAAATAATACTTGGGAACTTGTGAAACCTCCACCGCACAAGAAACTTGTTGGGTGCAAGTGGATCTACAAACTCAAAGAATGCGACATCTATATAGCTCGGCTTTTGGCAAAGTGATACAGTCAAAAGGAAGGTATTGACTACAAAGATATTTTCTCTCCTGTGATTAAGCATATATCTATTGGTGTTCTTCTAGCATTAGTAGCCATACAATACTTGGAGTTAGAACAGCTTGATGTAAAGACAGCTTTCCTACACGGTGACTTAGAAGAACTTATCTACATGTCACATCCAGAAGGGTTTGAAGATAAAAATAAAGTTGATCATGTCTGCCTCCTAAAGAAGTCACTCTATGGCCTCAAGCAATCTCCCAGACAATGGTATAAGAGGTTTGATCAATTTATGCTTGGTATTGATTTCAGTATATCATTTTTTGATAGTTGTGTTTATTAAAAGAAAATAGCTAGTTCTATTATTTATCTGCTTCTTTATGTTGATGATATGCTTATTGCGACAAAATATATTACTGACATAGACAAGCTTAAGAAACACCTTAAAGGTGAATTTGACATGAAGGACCTTGGGGCTGCAAGAAAAATCCTTGGGGTGGAGATAAAGCGAGACCACAAAGTAAGAAAATTGTACCTAACACAGGAAAGTTATGTAAAGCAGGTGGTTGAGCGCTTTGGCATGCCAGAAGCAAAATTCGTCAAGACACCTCTTGCCGCGCACTTCAAATTATCAGAGTTACTATGCCCAAAAGATGAAAAAGAAAGAGTTAGCATGTCACAGGTACCCTATGCAAGTGCAGTTGGTAGTCTTATGTACACCATGATCTGTACCCGCGCAGACGTAGCACATACAGTCAGTGTCGTCAGCCGGTACATGGAAACTCCGAGAAAAGCACATTAGGAGGTAGTCAAAAGGATCATGCGCTACTTACAAGGTACTTCTAAAGCCAGCCTTGTTTTCGGTGGAACGAATGAATCCTTTTGCAGGATACTCAGACTCGGACTATGTCGATGACCTTAATAAGAGGAGATCAATCACCGCTTATATCTTCACTATAGGCGGAACTGCAGTAATTTGGAAAGCCGGCCTACAACCCATTGTCGCCCTTTCCACCACTGAAGCATAGTACCTGACTATTACAGAAGCGATTAAAAAAGTAATCTGGCTTGAGAACTTGATAAAAGAACTAACTTTTCAAAATGGGGACATAGTCGTGCATAGCGACAGTCATAGTGCAATTCCTCGATCAAAAGATCAGATGTTCCATGAAAGGACGAAGCACATCGATGTCAGATTCCATTTCATTAGGGATATTATTTCAAAAGGAGAAATAAAGCTTCAGAAAATTGACACAATACACAATCCTGCAGATATGCTGACTAAAGTACTTCCAACGGCCAAATTTGAACACTACCTGAACTTGGTAAGACTGATTCAAGACACGGGTTATATCTACAGGCCTCTTAGGAGAAGAGGAGAAGGCTACATCGGGCTTAAATCTCATCAAAGGTGTAAATTATGAAGGTTGATTTAATTTACACAACTAGAAAAATGGGCATCAGCAACGGCTGATGCCGTTGCTGAGCCGTTGCTGAAGAGCATCAGCAACGGCCGAGCCGTTGCAATAGAGCCGTGACAGAAACTCGTGTTGCTGATAACTTAGCGACGTTTCAGCAACGGCCGCTCGGGCCGTCGCTAAAAATATTATCAGCAACAGACACGGAGCCGTTGCTGATAACATTAATAGCAACGGCCACTGAGTCCGTAGCAACACCGTTAGTAAAAGCCCGTCGCTAAGCCGTTGCTGTAGGTCATCAGCAACGGCTTTCGATAAACTTTTAGCAACGGCTTTCCCACGGACGGCCGTGGGAAAGCCGTTGCTGATGATGTGAACCTGGTAACGAAAAAATTTAAAATTTAAAATTTCCATTGATACATTGATACATTATCAGATACATAACTCACACACCCATACACTCATACACACATTCATTCACACATCACAAACACACCAAGATATACATCAAAACAATTATATTTATATTGATAATTATCCACGATAGTATAAAAATAATTCAAATGCAAAATTGAAGTATCAATATCTAAGTAACAAAGTCAATATAAATTAAACAAGTTCAATATCTCAGTAACAAAGTCAATATAAACAAAATCTCACGATCACGATGGAGGATGGCCTGGATCATATGGCGGGGTCTGGAGTGCTTGAGTGTACACCGGCGTGGACTGACTCGAGGACGATGGATGAGATGATGCCGAAGAGATGCCTGCTTCGGGATGACCTGACATGTTGCGTAGCATAGCATGCATCTCCGCCATCATCTGACTCTGACGCGCGATCGTCTCCTCTAGAGTCCTTATTCTGCTACTATGATCATAACTGGATCTAGAAGTGGACGGCCGCTCACCAGCGACCGGAGGGGTCGGTGCCCCAAGTGGCCCTAGCACGGCTCGCGCATGACCACTATCTGCGAAGCCATATACGCGGCCATGATCCCAGCCACCTGCGGCCTCGACCCACGATGCTGCGTCAAAGTCCTCGGGGGTACCCCCGCGCTGCACCACCGTCTGGCTGTACGTCTCCTACTCGAGTTTGATTTTTTGTTTAATATTTATCATAAAACTTAAATTATAAATATATAATGAATAATTTAAACAAATATATAGTTACCATAATGTATGCAGCGCGGTTGTGGATGTACTCCCCCGTCCCATGTGCTCGACGGTGAGTCCACTCAAACACCGCCATCGGGGAGGGTCGCTGGACAGTCCCGTCATCCGACACCGTCATCTACATTTACAAAATAAATACATTAATTAGTACACATAGTAACAAATAAAATATATAATTAAAAGATATACTTACCATACGGTTCGCGTGCACTTCAAATGCAACAGAGCCGCCGGTGTGACGCGCTGCTCCCCCCGACATGCGATTTCTAGCCGCATTCCGAGAAACCTCCTGCCATCGATCCGTCGACCATATTCCCATGAGCTGGTCCCATAAATCCGGAGTAATCCAACCGGGGCCGTATCCCCGAGTCTCCGCGATGTTAGTGGTCCCAGCTCGGGCCATCGCCTGGGACCGAGCCTGCCCCAGCTGCCCGTTGTACCTTGCCCGGGAAATAGCCTCCCAGGCAGCGTAAATAAAGGGCCTCTGGTCCTCGGCCCATGTATAGCGAGCCTGCAAAATAATAATATCAGTACCAATATTAATTATCATGCATGTAAAAAAAATATTAATACGTGCCTCAAACTCGTGCCATAACATGTCGACGTGCTATGCAAGTGAGACCATGTAGGCCATGCCCCGTGCATGTATCGTCGAATAGTAGAAGAAATGCTCCTCGGCACTTCTTCTTGCTCGAACCTGCACAACAAAAATAAATTTTAATATTATATTATGATATAATGAATTTGTAATGATTCATAATTCATGATATATTACCGCTCCCCAATCACGCTAATCAATCTACATGACTCTGTGGCTGGTGGAGGCTGCCACCTGTTCGGACCGCGTGGCCGCCTGCGTCTGGATCTACTAGCCTCCGCAGTATCATCCGCATGAGGATCAGCAACGGGAGGATCAGCAGCATGAGTAAGTGCTGGAGTCTCACCGATCGGAGACTCCGAAGCTCTCCTGCGTCGATAACCACGACCAGACATATCTGTCGAACAGACATATAATCAGATTATTGTATAAATAGTAGAGATATATTTAATAAAATATATACTTTACAATTATTCCTCATCATCTGAATAATAGTCTTCAAATTCTTCCTCTTCTTCCTCTTTTTCATCTTCTTCATCTCCAGCTTCCTCAATTTCATGATCGTCATCATCAGCATATTCAACTTCTAATTGAATTGACGTTGTGTCTGCATCATCGAGTATTGGAATAATACGATCTACAGCAAGAGGATCATCTTCTTGATAGAAACCATGTGTCATATCAAGTATCAGCTCATTTTCTCCTACTATCGGATCAATTTTTCCTCTACCTTTTGTCTTACAGACTACACGCTAATCCGCTCTATTTTTATTTCGAGCCGGATACTTCGCGTAATATACTTGTTCGGCTTGTGATGCCAATATAAAAGGCTAATTTGCTGCCAATTTCGATTTGTAATTAACCTCAACAAGTTTGTATTTTGGATGAACTTTCATGCCCCTTTCTGTTGTATCGAACAAATGACATCTAAATAGGATCACTGATTTTAAGCCGAAGTAGTGCAACTCTATCACTTTTTCCACCAGTCCATAAAAATCCATATCACATTCAACATAGGTTGTCCCTTTCACGCAGACCCCAGCATTCATCGTCTTCTTTGTAAATGAATATTCAACCGTGTGAAATTTATACCCGTTAACAAAATATCCACTATAGCACGACACAAGTCGCGACGGTCCACTAACAAACTCAAATATTCTTTCATTTATTTCAGCTCTGTGATCTTTGCTGTAAGTCTGAATCCAAGTAGGGAAATCACGATTCCGTAATCTCTCCAATTCTTGATCGTTGTGAATAGAGTATTTTTGCACCATCTCAATGTCAAATATTTCAATGAATTGTTCAATCTCTGGACAATTGAGTAATACATACAAGTGTGCCAAATGATACTCTTCCTCGTTTAAGTGTCAAGATGGACGAGAACCAAAAGCACGACCAGAGTGACAAAATATATTTAAACGTCCATCTGAATGTCGAACACCCCCGTCGTCGTTACGTGGAAGACGATCAAATCTTGTCTGTACTGTCGATTCAAAGTAAAATGAGCAAAATGTTGAAATTTCTTGGATGATATACGATTCAGATATTGATCCTTCAACAGCTGCGGTGTTCTTTACTTTTTTCTTCAGACGATTCATGTATCTTTCAAATAAGTACATCCACCGATATTGAACGGGGCCACAAACTCGTGCCTCGTATGCCAAGTGTATCGGTAGATGCTCCATCGAGTCAAAAAATGCAGGAGGGAAAAACTACTCCAGCTTGCATATGATTTCAACAATATTATTTTCAAGTGTTGACATATCTTCGACTCGAAGGACATTTGCACAGATGTTTCTAAAAAACATACTTAATTCAGTCAACGAACCCCAAATATTATCAGGTAGAAGATCTCGAAATGCGATCGGAAGTAATCTCTGCATGAATACATGACAATCATGGCTCTTCATCCCTGATATTTTGCAATCATCGACGTTCACACATCGAGATAAGTTTGAAGCATATCCATCCGGTAATCTGAGTTCTTTTACCCATTGACAAACATCTTTGATCTGTTGTTTATTTAACACATATAGGGCCTTCGGTTTCAGATATCGTCCGTTGACCTCTTGTAACTCCAACTCTGGTCTTTTACAAAGTATTTTCAGATCATGTCGGGCTTTGACATTATCTTTAGTTTTTCCAGAAATATCCATCAAAGTGTTGAAAATATTATCAAACACATTTTTTTCAATGTGCATGACATCTAAATTATGTCGAATCAATAATGAACTTCAATAGGGCAATTCCCAAAAGATACTTTTTTTCACCCAGTTGTGTGTTTGGCCAAAACCTGACACTCTTTCATTGCGACCAAATACTATATCTGGAAGTGCTGAAACACGTGCTAACATTTGTTCACCAGACAACATCGGTGGTGGCCCATCTCTTTCGACTCTGCCCTTAGTAAATTTATTACGATTCTTTCGATACTGATGATTAACCGGTAGGAATCGACGATGACAATCAAAGAATGAGATTTTTCGTCCGTTCTGAAGACTGATTGATTTAGAGTGTTCCATATAATACGGACAAGAGAGTCGGCCGTGAGTGCTCCAACCCGACAACATGCCGTACGCCGGGAAATCATTGATTGTCCACAAGACCACGGCCTTTAAATTGAAATTTTGCTTTTGATGACAATCATAAGTGACAGCTCCCTCAGTCCACAATGTTTTCAATTCATCTATCAAGGGTTTGAGAAATATGTCAATTTCTTTTCGCGGACCCTTAGGACCCGGAATAATCATCGAAAGATAAATAAATTCATCTTTCATGCACATTGACGGTGGCAAATTATAAACTGTCAGCAGCACTGGCCATACTGAATAAGGAGTTGCAGAATGTCCAAACGGATTAAAACCATCTGTGCATAATCCCAATCTGATATTTCTAGTATCCCTAGCAAATGAAGGATAACATGTATCCAAATGTTTCCATGCTTCACTGTCAGATGGATGAGTCATTACTGTATCATCACGACTTCTAGCATGCCAACTCATGTAGGGGGCTGTCTTTTCCGACATGAATATTCTTTGAAGCCTCGGTGTTAGTGGAAAATACCGAAGCACCTTAAACGAGATATTTTTCTGTCGGACCGATTTCTTCTCCTTGTAACGAGGGTGTTGACATACAGGGCATTTATTCAACTGCACATTTTCTTTATAATATAAAATGCAGTTATTTTGGCACGCGTGTATTTTTTCGTACCCAAGCCCCAATTTTCTCATTAGCTTTTTAGTCTTATAAAAAGTTGGCTCAAACTTGTTATCAGTAGGCAGCATTCCATTAATCAATCCAGCAATCCGATCATACGCAACTCCGCTGATATTACAATCGGCCTTGATGTTTAAGAGCTGTGTCATTGTTGAAAACCTAGTGTATTTAGGACAATTCTCATACAAAGGTTCATCGGCAGCTTTCAACATCTTGTAAAATTCTGCAGCTTCTTTATTTGGTAATTCAATCTCTACCGCAGTTTGTACTTCTGTGATACCAACCACTGTAGTATCTGGTGGGACTGATGTCTGAAGAACTAGCCGATCAACATTATCATTCAGGTGGAATTGACCCCCAAGACTATCAAGTATCATAGTTTTATAGGGATTACATTGACCAGATGAAGAAGCACCAGCAGAGGAAGATTCACCATATGTCTAAACGACAGGATTGCTCGACGTCCCGACTTCGCGTGACTCCCCATGACAAGTCCATAGAAAATATCTTGGTGCAAATCCTTTGGTATATAGATGCAGAGTGACAGTCTCCCAATCCAAAAATCGTCCATTCGAACAAATGCGGCAGGGACATCGGATTTGATCACCCATGCTAACGAAATTACGATTCGAATAGGCAAAATTTAGGAAGTACGTTACGCCTAATCGAAACTCATTCGTTAAAGCTCCACGATCAAGACGTCGGTACATCCAACTTCGATCAGCCGACATGATTCTGTCAATCAATGACAATTTCTTTGGTTAATGTCTTTAGGTGAGATTGTCCTATTCCATTCGGGATTTATGTTATTCGTACTGCACTTACGTTTTTATTTTAACTGTTAACTAATTATTCTAAATTTTGGCAGCATCTCCCTACAGTTCTCCGAATACGCATATCATCTGGGCGCGTATCGGAGAACAAGAGAGATGTTGCCGAAATTTAGAATAATTAGTTAATAGTTAAAATAAAAACGTAAGTGCAGTACAAATAACTATATTCCCAAATTGTCCAATCAGGGACAATTCAAGAATTGTACGTCGTATAAAAGATCATCTAGTTCTTTTACACGAACATACAATCCCCGAACGGATCTAAGGATTTGCTAAATCATATCCGACTCGTCGATGCGTAAGTGAAACATATCAACTCGTCGGATGGATGATTATTTACTAAATGTTTCGAGACAGTTCGAGTCCATATTGGACGATTCCGGCGCGCGTCCGAAGTGAACGATTCCGCCCCGCGTCCGAAGTGGACGATTCCGGCGCGCGTCAGAAGTGGACGATTCCGGCGCGCATCCGAAGTGGACGATTCCAGCGCGCGTCCGAATTGGACGATTCCGGGGCGCGTCCGAAGTGAATAATTCCGAAATTAATCTAAACCCTAAAAATTAATCTAAACCCTAAAAATTAATCTAACAAATTAAAAAATTAATCTAAATACTTAATTAACAATTAATTAACAATTAATTAACAATTAATTAACAATTAAAAAACAATAAAAAAATATTATTAAACTACAAATTCCGGCGCCGGAGTCAGGTGGACTCCGGCGCCGGCGTACAGTGGCCGGACACACTGTCCGGCCAATGTACAAGGTCCGGCGGCGGCCATCGGCCGACCGCCGCCGGCCGAAACCCTATTTTTAGGGTTTCGGTCAAATTTTCTACCGGCCGCAACAGAAGAGATGGCCGGCCGGAGGGCACATACCTGATAGTGTCGGCAGCAGCGAGAGGCGTCGTCGGCGTCAGCAGCGGCGGCGAGAGGCAGGAGAGGAGGCGGCGACGTCAGCAGCGGGAGGAAGAAGGGGGGCGGGCGCGATTTGTGACCTATATAAATTTATCAGCAATGGCTCACTCGCCCGTTAGAAAGCCGCTGCTGATAAGTTATCATCAGCAACGGCTCACTTGTCCGTTAGCAAGCCGTTGGTGATAATTAACATTATCAGCAACGGCTCACGTGTCCGTTAGAAAGCCGTTGCAGATACAATATATCTGCAACGGCTCGGGCGGCCATAAGAATGCCGTTGCAAATAGCAACGGCTTGAGCTACCGTTGCTGATAGCCGTTGCTGAAGACTAAGTTTCTAGTAGTGTTAAACCCGATTCGAATTTAAATTGGTCATAAACACAAGGCTGGATGTAAAAGGAAAAATAAGAGAGAGGCTTCTCTTCTCATAGGCTCGGCCTATGGGCCAAGCCCACCTTTCTCAAATGAAAGTTGTAGGTGTTCAAAGATTTGCATGGAGCCTTGCCATAAATTGATACACACATGCAATTAAATAATGTTTAACATTATCTTTTACCTTTTGTCATTACATGAATTGAAGATTGAAGGTTTTTGCAGTTGACTGGTCAAATGATAAAGATGAAGAAGTCATTTTTTTTATTGGCAACGCATTGAACGAGTTCCATGCACAGAACTCGAAGACGCACCGCCTCAAGTTGCACCGCCTTAAATTTGCAAAGTTTTCTCGGACAAATTAATCACGGCAGCTATGCGATTAAATCGAACGGCTCAGCTCATTGTATGTGGAAGATTTCTTCAATATTCTCGCCGATGAAAGTGCATAGATCGACTCTCCTACTCTAGTATAAATAGGGGCCTAATATGCAATTCTAGACATCCCTGAAATCCCCAGAGCATTCCTTCTACTCCATTTCTCAAGTACGATTCCTTTTCCAACAGCTCTCTTCCCCTTCACACCGTCTCAGGCAGAAGCAAGAATATCAAAAATGTCGCATCCACAGTTTTCAGGCAGAAGCAGGAATCCAGATTCCGGGGTGTGGAAAAATATCCGAGTACAAGCAATATTTTTCTTTTATAGTTTAGTTAACAATTGTATTCAGATTCTCTTGTATTGGCCGTGTTTTCTCCTCCTTCTAATAAAATCAAGTGCCCTCTTCTCCCTGTGGAGTAGGCCCGGTACCCCGCTAGGCTGAACCACGTAAATTTTAGTGTTCTTTGTGTTTTCTGGTTTATTCATTTTGGTATTTTTCCTTTTGGCATTTTGGAATATGAAATTGAGTGTTTTCTTTTGTTACTTAATTAATTATGATGCATATGTTTGAGCATGGGGTTAAACTGGGTTGAGCCGGGTTCGCGGGTTTGGATCCGGGCTTGAGGTGGATGCGGTTTAGCTAAGGGGTAGGGTTGTAAATGAGGTGTTGGGAGGGGATTATAACCCCCCCCCTCCCCCGCTCTTTGAGCTGTGCTAGTCCCCTTGGAGTTGCATGAGTCTTTTGAAGAAAAAGGGGAGCTGAGCTGCCCCCGTCTTGGAGCCGCCGCCGCCGCTTGTGTGCCAGAATTCAGAGGCCACCGTTCGGGAATTTTCTTCTCCTTTCTCCTAACATGTAAGTGCTTTCTTCCTTCCTTTCCCTTCTTTTCTTTCTTGTTTTCTTGAGCCGCCTCTTGAAATTGAGAATTCTTGTTATTTTCCGTTTCTATAGACGTGGGTGTTATTTTTCTTGTGTTGCCATGAAAAAGGAGGCCCGAGGATCCCCATTGTGATGCGGCGGCCCTAGGATTATCCTTGGGGTGCTCGGCCAAGTTGGGAAAGGAGGCGCCCTCAAGGTGTTTGTGAACTTACCTAAGAGAGCATGTTTATGTTGATGAGTTTTAGATCCCTTGATTTGAATCTTTGCTATGTTCTCATGTTGTTGAATTATGTTTGATGTCAAAATTATGAATCTCAGCATGTTGAATCTAAGATTTCATATGAAATGTTTATATCTTGATGGCATGAGATATATTCTTGATTGTTATTTAAATTGTGAAAGTATGAATCTTGATGTTGATGAAAGAACTTGATGCATACTAACTATGTTTAGATCATAGGCCTTTGATTTAATAATCGTTGTATATGATGGATGTAATCTGGTTTAGCAATAAAATATTTTGGAATGATTATTGCTGTTATTTTCAGTTTGAATAATTAAGCAAGCTGGAATTTAGTCTTGCTAAAATTTCATGCTGGATTATTGTTAATGATGCTGAGATTTGAATTTGCTATTGTGATTCGTAGTGATTATCGAACATGATCGTGCAACCTATCAGTTTAACCAGAAAATATAGTCTGGAATCATATGACACTCTTGAAACCAAATTCGGCTTGTTCAAAGCAGAATCAAGCTCAAAGAATAGGCTGAAGTTTTAAATTCCAGAAATAAAACCTAATTGCAGGAATTAAATTTTTATTTGCAGAATTAAAAATTAAAAATTTAAGGGGTAGAATAAAATAGCTAAGAGACAACAAAATATAAATTCATGAAGTAAAACCCTATGGGTAGATGATGTTGCAGGCCTAAGACGTCAGGAACGGGTATATGTTGATGAGACGATTTCAAGAAAGGATGTTCTTATGACACTATTTCTACACTTGACTTGGGTCATGCTTTGGCGTTGTTTCTCTCATGAATGGTGGAGAGGCTCGGATAGGAGCTGGACTGGTGGCCTAGGTCCGGAAGGTTGGATGAGCGAATCCCAACCTGTGATTTATTATTTTCGGTTGGATGGGCGAATCCCAACCGTTATTCAATTTCTTAGGTTGGATGGATGAATCCCAACCTTAATATTATTTCTAGTTGGATAGGCGAATCCTGGCCCGGTTGGATGGGCGAATCCCAACTGTTACACTCTTATTCACTATTGTGTGGTTTGGTTGCCTTAGGGCATGTGTAGGTCGAGTGGCCTTTTGTGTATTCACTATTATGTAAATGGGATGCCTTTGGGCATGTGTTGGCCAAGTGGCCTGATGGGTAGCCATACCACTAGACTTGCATTTCCTGCATGTGGCAGACGCATTCACTTTATTATGTGGTTGGTTTGTGGTGAGGGTTGATAGAGCCGCTCACTGAGTTCCTTTGGACTCATCCTTGTTTTATTTTTGTTTTTACAAAGCCTAACCAGTGAGGTAGGGGCTGGAGCACTTGGCGCAGCTAGAGGGCAGAGGAGTACCATTGATCTCATAGCAGTCAGAGTTTAGGGGTCGTAGTCGAATCTTGTTAGTGGTAGATCATGCACTTGATGTATTTAGCTTATTTGGAGATGTAGTCCTTTAGGATAGCCAGTTGTGTTCATTTGAGATTATGTTTTCTTTTTTTAAAAAAAAACTATTAAACCTTAATTGTTTGTTTGGACGTTACCTTGTTGTTAGGCTTCTTTTTTTCCAAAAAAAAAATGAAAACTTTATTTCGATTTCTGAAATGGACATGTCATTTATATATATTTTTGATTTTTCGCTATGTTTCATTTTGAGTTGACATGTGCATTGGATAGGCTGTGGGGTATAGGCACGTATACCTTGGCTGGTCACGTAACCCTAGGATTAGGCGTGACAGAATCCTTGGCCACAACGCCACTACTTTAAACCTCAGAGCCCTTAGAATGATCAGAACTCAGTTTCTCGCCAATCTGACTCGTCGGCCCAAGAGCCCTACTATCAACTACCAAGCAGGCAGGTAAATTTTGTATCTTTTTGGCGTAGACATGCAACCAAATTCTATACAGACCCGCGACGATCGAAAAGCTAACCAAGCTCGACAAAAGCACAGTAATGATAAATAAAAATCAAACTTTTAAAATCCCACAAAGGAAGTATTCTCACTTACAAACACATGAGGGGCACATTACAAATAGAAAAACAAACTACAAGAGCGCGCTTGCAACAATGAGCCAAGCTGCACTCAAGAAAACCATTGACTCGGGTATCCACTACTAGGATTTATCGCCATATGCAGACTTGGTCGCAAGACCTCCCATGACCCGAGAGTTGAGGGGCAAAGAGGGGGGAGATGAGAGCCCCGACTTTGCAAACCTAGAATCATGGACAAGATCCCTGCTAGCCAAGAGGACAACTCGCATATCCGTATAGCACCTCCCCCAGCGCGTAACGACAAAGACCACTTTGCCATAAGCCCGGCACGTGGTAAGGACCTACAACAGGAACCCCACCTCCTTCCTTCCTTCTCGCTATGTTCTCTGCCATCACAACAGGAACATCAAGCTCTAGCATTGGCAGGAGTGTCAAATCGACCATTAGCACATACCCATTAGAAAATAGGAAAGAGAATGCTCAAAACCACTCATAGATTGAAGGAAATAGAAGGGAAGAACAGTGATTGGAATCCCCCAACGATAATCTCTGACGAGCTCCACAAATACGATCACTGTCGCCGCTGCCTTCATGAGTGCTGTGCGGCGCCCCCAGCCTTACAGCCCAATTTATAAGTTGGGATTTAATTTAAGCTCAAATTATGCTTTTGCCCTTTACTTATAATCTGACTAACTAAACTCGTTAAAAATCTATTTTAAATCCAATTCGAGTTCCGATCAAACCGTTGAACTCATCTCGGGGTCTACTTTCACCATGACCAGACAAACTATAGAAATAACATAAATAAAATTTCTTTTTCTTTTTTCTTTTTTTTTCTAAGTTAACGACTTACCAAATTTCATCTTGGAAACTCTGCAAATTCGCTTTTCTACTAAAAACCAAAATAAATTTAATCAAATTTTTGGTTATAACATTGCAGCATATTATTTGGTTGCCCGTAACTAGAGTTACAACTTCTATTTGCAAGCGTTTGGTTGGCTGCAACTAAAAGTTGCAATTACACTTACAACTAGCATATGCATATCTAGGTCTAATAATTTTGGTTCAGCCTGATAGCCTGACACAATAAAATTATGCTCGAACCACCCGTTATCGTGCCTCAAGCTATTATCGGTCCAGCCCAATAAGGCCCGAACAAATATCGGGTCAGGCCGGGCCTACACTGTGTAGGCTCAGCCTGACCCGATAGCCCGATAATAATTTTACTCATTATCATACTAACGGGCCCGATAGCCCGGTTCCAATGGCTCGATTTGGGCCTAATAGCCTGATTTTGATTTTTTTTTTGTTATCGTGCTAACGGGCCAGGCTGGCCTATTTACTATTCGGGTCGTGCCAGGTCGGGCATGAGTTTTGTTCGGGCCGGGCCAAGTCAGCCTAATATCACTGACCTAGCACGAATTGCCGAGTTCAATAGGAGTTCAACATAATTTAGAAGGAAACAACAAGCAAATAGAGGAAAATTGGTAAATGTCATTTTTCCCAACAATAATTAATCAACTACAACGAAATCGATCCAACTCAGAACAATATTATTTTATACTCTAAATCACCATTTAGTTTAGTACAATACTATTTTATATTATTTAATTATTTATCATGTCACACCCCAATTTCACACTAGTGTGACCGGCCAAGATATACAAGTATACCCCAAAGTTTAACTCAACCGCAAACCACAGAGACAAACCAAACTTTTATTTCAAACTCCCCAACTAACAAAATGTTATAAACTAAATAATTCCATCCTTTGTTAAAGAAAGTGCGGAAACATGAATGTCCAACCGAAACAAACTTTAAAGAGTGTTTGAAACAATAAATGAAATAAAGAACAATAAGTCTCGATACGGGTCTCTCTTTAAACCTGACCACTATCCTAACTCTAACTTCGACTTATCACGAGGTCTGCCTTGGACCTGCTGCTCCCAACTATGCTACTCAGACACTCCAGTGTTACTACTTAAAAATTAATATTATTTTGATGAAAAATATTTAAATTTAAAATTATGAATTTTTTTCGATGAAAAATATTTTTTAACCACAATAAATCTTTTATATTTTAAAAAAACATTTCATTAATTAATTTTTTTAATTATAAAGCTATTATGGACTTTGGAAAAAAGTCTTTAACTTACTAGAGACTTGTGTCCAAAGCCTACAAAACTAATTTTTAATTAAAAATAGTTAAATATTTTTTGTCCAAAATATTTTGATAGACTCTAGCAAATCTTTTATATCACATATATATTTTTTGTGAATAATATTTTTTATAATTATAAAATTATTATAACTCAGTAGAGACTTTTGTGCAAAGTCTATAATAGTTTCATAATTTTTAAAAAACAATATTTGAACTCATGAAATAATTTTTTAGTGATACAAAAGAGGTACTATGATCCCAAAAAATATTTTACATCAAAATATTTCATAATTCTTAATTTATTTAAATCTATAGACTTTGTGCAAAAATCTTTAATACATTAGAGAGTTTGAAAATATATTTTTATACTCTAATATCTCATTTTTATCATAAAAATATTATTTTTGGAAAGCAAATAAATATTCTATACTAACACATATGATACCTACACAATGAGTCAAATACAAGACAAAAAATCTACATCTAAATAGTTCACATTGTAGCCAGTAATTTTCACAGGGATAATATAATCCGACTCGTCGACCATCTTCATATTATACTAACTAGTCGAGAGCCCGCGCGTTGCGCAAATATATATAAATATAAATTTATTTTGCTAACCATGAAGAATCAAATAAATTTATATAGTATAAATTTATTAATTTTGTAATATTGTATATAATATTTTATTTGAATAGATATACTCGTGTGTCGCACAATTATATATGTATTGTTATATCCGTAAATTTTATATAATTAATTTAGTTATTTTTTTTCAGCCGGACGATGTGGATGTGCATCGAAGCGGGTCAGAAGAAGTGTCAGAAATGTGAATTAAGGTGAGGCCTTTGCGCGTGTTTAGTGATTTGTTTTATTTATTTTTATTTTTAGGTTTTGGATTATTTGTTGAGTCGAGTCCGACGACTCGATCGGAATCTGATTTGGGCAAGTGTGGGTTGAGTTGGGTAGAAGCCGCAGTTGGATTAAGTGAGGGGTAGACTCATAAAAATAAAATAAATTAAAATAAGATTATATATATATATATATATATATAGGTGTAAAAAAAAAAAAAAAAAAAAGGTTTAGTTGGTGTGTGCGGTTGCTACAGCCGCACACAACCAAAATTAAAAAAAAAAAGGGGGGAGCGGAGAGGCGGCGACAGAGGGCGACGGCGGAGGCGACGGATGAGAGATTTGCCGCCGGACCAATTGCGGACGCCGACGATCATCTTCCCTTGGTCTTTCCTTGCCGGTGAGTGGTTTAATCTTCTTCTCCCTTGCTTTTTACCCAAGCCGCCTCTCCCCTGTTCAACCGAGATTAGGAGAAGAATTCCCAAGTTTTGATTAATCTTGGTTGTAAATCTAGCATGGAATTATTCTTATTAATGTAGGAATTTATGTGTGATGATGGATTTGATAAGGTTTAAGCCTATGAGGAGATCTTTGTGCCGCCCCATGTTCTGCCATGAGTGAAGAGCCCTTGAATTGGAAGACTTGGGATGGTTCCCAGGATACCATTCCCACTTCAATCAAGATGCATTTTAATTGAAGAATTAAACTGCTGTAGTTGTATGCAATTGATATACAATCTATGGTTTCCCTCTTAAACTGCTACTAGTTTTTATTCTAATGGTTATGCGGCTGCTACTAGAGAAATTAAGCTATTCCTCTTCGTTGCTGCAGTGGCCGGCTGCTACAAGGAATTCAATTTTTTTTTATTTTCTTATCATTTGCTTGCTTTTAGGTGGTTGTTATAGTAATATTTTTTGGATATTACCTCGATAGTATCATGATGTTCATATATGCTCATCTTGAATTGATGTTCATGCAATCTACCTAGGTTCACTAGAGGCTTCATTTAAAGTAGAATAACAATAAGGTAAGGTATGCCAGTTCACTAGACGGCATGAGATTAACAATTGATTAGCTATATGCATGAACTTATTAAGTCATTCTTAATGCATTCTTTATATTATCATTATATATATATATATCAAAACGTAAAGTATGTCAGTTGTCAAGTATCATAGACGCATGGTTGAATAATGGACTTTATATTATTTGGGGTGGGAATTGCACTATGTGACGATGCATGGGCTGGTGTGTGGCTATGGAATGGCTGTGCACATGCGAGCTATGTGCATGTTGAGGACCCAAGGAGTCCCAAGGCATTTTTTTTGGATTCATAAAAGGTTATGTTATTTATTGTGGATTTATTATTGCTTGTTATGTGGATATTGGTTGTGCTTGTGCTTGTGGTCGCGATGGAGATTGGGTTGGATTGATCAGCCGAGGAGGTGTGGACCGGGAAGCTCGTCAGCGAGCCACACTGACGACCGACCCGGAGTGGCACTGGTTGGAGGGTTTTCCCAACCAATTAGGGGTTACTGAGGCTAAAGGGTTTGCCTAGCTCAGGAACCGTGGGCGGGAAGCTCACTGGGCATGTCCTAGTGACCGACTCGTATTGTTTGGATTTACGTAGATGAAGTATTTATTTCTGGACTTAAGGAATTATTCATTGTGTTGTGAATTTATCTATTATGTGGTCATTATTATTTTTTTTATATATAACTAATGATTGTGGAATGGGATAGGCTCAGGACCGAGCCACTCACTAAGTCTAATGTGGACTTACTTTTGTATTCTTGTTTCCTTTCAGCACCAGGTCAGGACAAGTAGTAGCACTGAGGTGTTGGAGTAGCGCAGCTGGGAGCGGCATATTGTTCTTTATTTCATTTGTGGTTTCTTTATTTCATTTATGGTTTCAAACATTGTTAAAGGTTTATTCCGGTTGAACATTCATGTTTCCGCGATTTCTTTTTCAAAAGATGAATTTGTTTTGGTTCTATAAACATTTATTAGTGGTTGGAGTTTGAAATATGAAGTTTGTTTTATCCTTATGGTCCGTGATTAGTTTATTTTGTGTCTGTGGTTGTGATTTGAGTAGGCTTCGGGGTATGCTTGTATACCCTGGCCGGTCACACCATTGTGGAATTGGGGTGTGACAAAGTGGTATCAGAGCCAGGTTTAGGTCTTGACTTCGATTCTAGGGACATTGGGGTGCTGTATCGGTATTGCTAGCATGTCAACATACAGTGTGTCCTAGTCACGAGATCGGGGAACTGAGCCTACGCACCAGCGGCGGTACGTATCATTTTTATTCATTGTTCCTGTTAGATTAATTTACCTGTTCTTGGTTGCTATTCTTATTAGTGATGGAGGCATTTAATGATGTTGTGGCGAGTGGTAGTGGGAGTAATTCCTCAAGTGGACGTGGACGTGGGCGCGGTTGTGGTCGCGGCCGTGGCGGTAGGCAGCCGGCTCAGGAAGAGGTTGGTCAGGATCCTCGGGTGACCATGCTAGAGGCTCGGGTGACCGAGTTGACTGAGTAGGCTTCGGGGTATGCTTGTATACCCTGGCCGGTCACACCATTGTAGAATTGGGGTGTGACATGTATATAATTAAATTATAAAATTGTTATAAAAAATATTTTAAATTAAATTTTATTTTTCAATAATAATATTCATATCTAAATAATTAAGAGTAATAATAAATATCACATATTTGAAAATTTATAAGTGTAGATAAAATAGTAAATATTAGTTTAATATAATCTATATAATTGTAAAAGTAGAAATATATACAAATATCTTTTAAAACGTGATTTTTTTTATTTCTTAAATTCACCCAATACATTAATATATTCATAAAATATAAAAAATAAACTAAAACTCACTGTAATTAACTTTTTATGTTTAAATATTTCATTCGAATATATATACCCATGTGTTGCATAATTATATATGTATATAATTAATTTGTAAAATTATTATAAAAATTATTTCAAATTAAATTATACTTTTCAATAACAATATTCATACTTAAATAATTAATAGTAATAATAAATCTCACGTATAAAAAAAAAATAAGTTTATACAAATATATTTTAAATATGATTTTTTTTTTTTATTGCAAAAATTCACCAAACAAATTAATATATTCATAAGATGTAAAAATAAACTAAAACTCATTGTGATTAACTTTTATGTTTATATATCGTTATTCTAATATTGGTGATTTAATTATTTTTATTAATTTTTTTTCAATTTCAAATATTCGTCTTTAATAATTAAACCATTCATTTATTAATTAATAACAATTTGATTGATATTTTTATTTGGATATTATTTAATACTAGTAAATAATAAAATTAAAATCTATGGCCAAATATATAACTAAAAATAATAAAATAATAAAACTATTTTTAGAAAATCTAAAAAAAATAAAAAAAAATAAAGATCCAAATATATAGTAAATAATTAACATTAAAAATTTAAAATAGTATATTCTAAAAATTCAATTGTAAACATTTATTTCACTAAATTTAAACTATTTTTTTGTTATAATTTTTAAATCCTATATAAAAGTAGAAGTAAACTATACAAATAAAATGAAATAAGTGTAGATAACTAAATTAAAAATAAGATACTTTAAAATATATAATTTTTTTGTAAAATTAAAAAATATATATATATAAAACAATTTTTTCTACATTAGAAAATATTTTCAACAATAATTTAGTAAATATCTAATTATTAACAACAAATACATAAAAGAAATATTTAAAAATAGTGTAAAATTAAAATCGTAAATGAATAAAATGTTAATGAGATATAAATATAGAATCAATGTTAGTATCATTTAGAGAGAAAAAATTTAGTTCAATACATAATAATGATTCTATATAATTATAATTTAGTTCAAAATATATTTATTTTTTAGATAGTAATTTTTTAATAAAAATTCTTATGGCAATGATATGTTACATGAATATATATATATATTCAACAACAAAAATATATAAAAAAATAAAAAATAAAAATAGTAACATTTTTATGGATAAAAATCAAATATTATATATATAATATAATAAATTGAAACAAATTAGAAGAAAAAAATTAAAAAATTAAAAATTATATATATAATATAACAAATTGAAACAAATTAGAAACTAAAAAAATAAATTATTTTAAACTAAATAAGTTTTAGGTAAAAATAGATTAAAACCTTGATCGATGATAAAGAAAATATCTTCGTCAACATAGCTAATATTAAAAAAACAATATTTTACATTTAGAAACTAAAAAATTAATTTTTTGAACTAAATAAATTTTAGGTAAAAATAGATTAAAATCTAGATTAGTAATAGAAGAAACATCTTCATCAATACAAAGCTAATATAAAAAATAGTTTAGAAACTAATAATAAATTAGAAAATATATAATAATTTTTTATATTTAAAAATATTTTCAATAATAATTTAGCAAATATATAATTATTTGCACAAAAAGATAATAGGTCTAATAATAAATAAAGAAAACTATATAAAAACAGTGTAATATTATAATCATAAAAGGATAAAATATTAAGATATTTCGACAACAAAAATAAATAAGAAAAGAAAAATTATGAATAGTAATATATTTGTGGATAAAAATTAAATATTATATATAATATAACAAATTGAAATAAATTAGAAACTATAAAAATTAAATTATTTTAAACAACATAAATTTTAGGTTATAATTAATTAAAACCTCAATCAACGATAAAGGAAATATCTTCGTCAACACAAAGCTAATGTAGCAGTCCTAGTTAGGGTCGAAGTCGAGTCTTTTTGGTAGTTGTCATACACTTGTATTAGCTTGATTTGAAGTTGTAGCTCTGAGGGCATTTATGTTATTTATTTCAGATTTTATTTGACTGAACTTTTGAACTGTTGAACATAATTGTATATCCGCATTTTTCTTTACTTCTGAGCTATTAAACTAAACTTGGTGTTGGTTCGCTTTTCCTTTAAAATAAAACTCGTTGTTTTCTTCTGCTACATTATTTGTTTTGGCATGTGCATGGGTAAGGCTTCGAGGTATAGACAAGCATACCCTGGGCGGTCACGTGACCTTGAGTTGGGGCGTGACAACTAGTCGGTTAACTGAAACCAGTGAACTTTTAAGATTGTGGACCGACCCCGAAACCGGAAACCGGTTTTTTCAAAAACATAAACCAAAACCGAAAAATCGATTCGATTAACCGAAAAATCGATTCGATTAACCGAAAAATCGATTCGATTAACCGCAAAAACCAGTTCGATTTCAGACTGGTTTTCCGATTAACCAAAAAATTAGTTTTTTTTTCTCACGCCTAATTTAAAGAGAATTTCTAGTGGAGAATTAATTGAGTGATGAAAAATTAATTAATTGATAGATGAAAGGTTGAAGGGGAAATAATTTTTACATTCAATATGGAGAGAATTAATTGAGAGAGTGAGAGAAAAGGGAGGACATTAATTGTGTGAGAGAGATGATGGTAAGAATTAAAAAAAATAACAATCATTATAAAAAGTTGTGTGAAATAATTAATGGAATTTTAATAGGCACAATAATAAGTTCTTGTAGGATTTCTAGGATTGAATTTAAGTAGAGAATTAATTGAGAGATGGAGAAAAAATAATTAATTAATTAATTGAGAGATGAAAGGTTGAAGGAAAAATAATTTTCACCTTCCATGCGGAGAGAATTAATTTAGAGAGTGAGAAAAGAAGGGAGGACATTAATTGTGTGAGAGAGAGAATGAAAAGCATTAAAAAAATAACAGTCATTATTAAAAAATATGTTAAATAATTAATAGAATTTTAATAGGCACCATAATAAATTTCGATAGTATAAAAAAATTAAAAATCAGTAATAAATTATAATAAATTTCGGCAGCATAAAAACACATTTGTATTAAAGAGGTAAAAAATAAAAAAAATAAAATTTTTTTATAAAATACCACATCAGCCAACTTTCTTTGTGAAAGTGCCACGTGACAGGCTTGAATCTTGCTTATATATATATTATGTAACATCATTGGAAAACTAAATCAGTCTCTACTGCAGTGCTAGCATCATCTTATCCACCTTGAGAACAAATCTTATGAGGCCTTCAATATGAAGAAAAAATAAGAAATCAATAAAATATCAAAAATACCACATCAGCCAACTTTCTTTGTGAAAGTGTCACGTGACAGGCTTGAATCTTGCTTTTATATATATATAGACTATGTAACATCATTGGAAAAGTAAATCAGACTCTACTGCAGTGCTAGCATCATCTTATCCATCTTGAGAGCAAATCTTACGAGGCCTTCAATATGAAGAAAAAACAAAAAATTAGTAAAATATCAATAAAGTTAATGTCACAAAAATTATCTCGAATGCATAATTAATATTGTAAAATTAAATCTCATTTTTCACGAGGATACATTGTATAGTAAATATAGATTATTGATATTGTTTTTTAGATCTGACTTTTGAGCTCTCAAGTTAAATAAAGATTTTTAATGATGAAAATAAAATATAAATAAATAAATTTTTCAATCATATATAAATTAGACTGTACAAAGATATACTAAAAAAGAAAACGTGACAACAAAAACAATTTATTTATTTTTTAAAATAAGTTTTATTACAGTGTGCATATATCAGTAATTAGTGCATAAACAAGCGTTAAAAT
This sequence comes from Canna indica, assembly GCA_034359265.1. Classification (NCBI taxonomy): domain Eukaryota; kingdom Viridiplantae; phylum Streptophyta; class Magnoliopsida; order Zingiberales; family Cannaceae; genus Canna; species Canna indica. Next base: position 8,932,089 of record CP136894.1, on the reverse strand, counting down.
AAGAAAATATATGCACATCAGAATAAATATAGCTCTAATAAAAAGTAAATATTATATTGCTATGTGGTGGTGCCCAAGAGTTTTGTCCTAATACTCCCAACACATTATCCTTCTAGAGTGCAATTTTTATCACGCTAGACATCATAAAAATTTCTATGGAGCCCTCTCATATACTCAAATTAATAAAAATTATTAAATATTGAATGAAGTATAATTCAAAATTAATTTAAAATAAGAGTGAATATGTGTTACAAATGAGTGAACTAGTACTTTTATTTTAAGTTCAATCTTAATAATATTAGATTTATTCTTAAAAATATTAAGATCACTCATATTTATTTAAGGTATTATAAAATTTCTATGGAGACCGACTCATAGTAATTTTTTCCATCCTTCTTCTCTGGTAATAGATTACGGCTTTAAGATCATTGCAAGTGTCACTGCTCTCCATCATTCCAAAGATAAAATATTACAGTGTCAATCTTGCGGAGCAAGCTTCACTCAACAGCCATGCCGACAACAAGCAGTTGGTTTACGGCAGCCATGGCTTTCTCGCAAGCTTACCCGGAGATCATCGTTTCCTTTGCTTGCTTCATCTTTTTCTTCTACTTGTACTGCCAAGTATTTCGAAGGTCGAGCCTCTCGTTGAATTGGCCTCTCGTCGGCATGCTTCCCGTGTAAAATATTTTATATTTATATATTTTATTAATGTTAAAAATATTTTTTGTGGGCTACAGTCAATTGCAGATTTCGATTTTAATAAAAACCAGGTTAATCCAAATGATCCAATTTTGAAATGTATATGAGCTTAATTAATTGTTCTGATCCATTTGTGTTAAGCTCAGAATAATTATATTAGTTTGGTATGGTTAACTTAAATGTAGGCCCAAATCAAATGGCATGTGATGGATGAGCCCATATTATTTATTATTCAAAGGGGCTAGGTCCCCTCTACACACTCACTGTTGCATTGCTCTTTCATTGGTTCTTTCCATCAAGAGCTTGAGCCTAGGGGAAGTGTTGTAGAGGAAGACCAACACTTCTTCTCAACAGGAATCCGATCCGACAAAAATTCAAACATGTCTTCATCAAGTAAGTTACCTTTCGCCGTGCTTAGTGTTTTAATATCCATGTAATATCTTGATTTTATGCTTATATTTGGTATCAGAGCCTATTATATGGATATTAAAACCTATGTTCGTAATTAAACATAATTATTTTGTATGTTTCACATTCTATTTTATCTGCAAAATTAAATGATACATGATACATGCTGTAAAATTAGTCTATTAAAAGAATAGCATGTATGTAAAATATTTTACCTGAGCATCTCCGGTTGAAGATTATTTTTCTGCACCTTTGGCTTTGGTGGATCTCGGGCGACAACTTCCTCTCCCCAAACACTACATCTTGAGAGGTTGATGCTAACATATTTCCGAGTATCTTCGAGCGCGGCATTTATCCGCCCCAAGTTCGGAGAGCCTCAAACGGGAGGAAAGATCGCCTGTAAGGTTCTTTTATAACAAAGATGTGCTTGCTTCCTGTACAAGCACAAGCATTTTGAGTGCTTCGGCACCGACTCCAAGTACGCTGCGTTTATTACTGCTTGCTTGCAAGCGAAGCTAAAGCGTCGCGTCTACTTGCTGCGGGTGACCGTCGGTAGCGTGCACCGTGCGGTGCACGCAAATCCCATTGAAGGGTCGACGGGCACGTGGCGTTAATGTGACTTGAGCAGGCACATCTTGCAAGGCGCAGCTCGCCGGCACGCGTTGCAAGGAGCGAGCAGCAGCCTTTGGCTTTTCCTTTTGGACGTGTGGCGTTCGATGGGTTAAAGTTATCTGCACTGGCTCGCATCTCGAGTCGCAGCCCTCGCAGGTCAACTATTGACCAATTTTTAAAATGTTTTTGGCCTGCGAACTTCGCATCGAGCCCTGTGCGTCGCTGTCGCGTGCAGCGTATCGTGTGCATGGCATGTGGGTAATAAATGATTCTTGAATGAGTTTTTTCATTCGATTAGTTTCCCAAAGGAGAACCATTGGATGTCTTAATTAGAAGCTTTTTTTATTTTTTGATGAAGTTATTGGGGAGTGCATTAGTTTAGAAAATTTATCTGCCCAAAGGAGATAGATTCTCGAAAACTAAGGCATTCTCATTGATTAACTCATCGAGGTTCTATTCATTCATTACATGTTCCGCCCTAAGGGGAATGTGTGATATTATGATGGCCTCTCTTTTAAAATTATTAAATGCCCACTGAATTAATTTAACATATTTTATTTTCTCTTGAACTGTTACTTTTTCCATGAACAACTATTTTGCTTTTATTGAAATATTGACCGAGTCAAACTATAAGAAGTGGAAGCAAGACTTAGAATTTTCTCTAGGGATTGTTGATCTTGACTTAGCAATTCGTGAGGATAGACCTGAACTTCCTGAAATGGGAGGAACCCCTAAGCAAAAGGATTACTTGGCTAAGTGGGAGAGATGCAATAGATTGAGCTTGATAGCAGTCGAAAGAACCATATATGAACACCTAATGAGTGGTTTACCTGAAACCAATAGTGCCAAAGAATTTCTAACTTCCATTGGACAAAGATACCAAGTACCTGATACTGCTGAGTCTGCACTTCTAATGAAGGAACCGACGACTATGTCCTATGATTATTCATGTGGTGTGAGAGACTTCATTTTAAAAATAGTTCATCTTCAAAACAGACTGAGATCCTTTGATGTTACTTAACTGATTCGTTTATTGTTCCTCATGTCCTCAATTCCTTACCTGTCGAGTTCACTCAAATCAAAACTGCCTTCAACAGCTTGAATGAAAAATGGACCGTGAATGACCTCATAACCAAATGTGTGGTCGAGGAATCAAAACTCAAGAAAGAAAAGAGTGATCAAACCCTTTTGTCTATCCATTCCAAATCCCATTCTGGCAAGGGTAACTTCAAACCTAAGCGTTCCACTCCTGCTGCTCCTAAGAAGACTCGAGATTCTAGAGGACCTGTTAATGGTCAGAACAAAAACGTAGGAGGTCCGAAACCTGCTCCTTTTAAGAAAATAGTATGGTGCTTCTTTTGTAAAAAGAAAGGTCATAAAAGGAATGAGTGTTCGGGGTTCAAGACTTGGTTAGAGAACAAGTAAAAATCTGGAGGTAACCCCTTAGCTCTTGTTTGTTTTGAGTCCAATTTAATAGATGTTCCCGTCAATTCCTAGTGGTTTGATAGTGGGTCTACGACCCATGTTGCTATTTCCTTGCAGGGTTTTTCAAACCTCAGGAAACCAAGTCTGAGCCAAAGCAAACTAAAAGTAGGAAATGATCTTGAAGTGACTGTGGAGTCTATAGGAGATGTCATATTGTCCTTAGAGTCTGGTTTTGAACTTGTTTTAAAGGACACCTTTTTTGTACCTTCATTCAGAAGAAATTTAATTTCAGTTTCTTGTTTGGACAAGGATGGATTTCATTTTAATTTTGGAAATGGTAAAATGAATGTAATGTTGAATTCTAAAATTATTGGATGTGGAATCTTGATTGATGGTCTATATATCTTGAGTTTCATTATTGATTATCCATCTACCTCTCTTAAAATATAAAATTTTGTGTCCAAGAGATCCAAAATTAAAGTAAAGTCTTCTCTCCTATGGCGTAAGCGTTTAGCTCATATTTCTAAAAAAGGGTAGAAAGACTTATTAAAGATGACATCCTACTTGTCTTGGATTTTAATGACTTGGGTACTTGTGTTGTTTGTATTAGAGGGAAATTGACAAAGATCAAGAAAAAGGGTGCAACCAGGAGTTCAAACCTTTTAGAGATTATCCACACTGACATTAGCAGACATTATTCTCCTACTATTTGTGGTAATATATTTTTTATCACTTTCATTGATGACTTTTCCCGATATGGCTATATTTATTTGATTAAAGAAAAGTCTGATGCACTTCATAAATTTAAAGTGTTTAAGATTGAAGTCGAAAAACAATTGGGAAAAGTTATCGAGATAGTGAGATCTGACCGTGGTGGTGAGTATTATGGTCGATATGATGTTGCTGGGCAGCACATGGGACAATTTGCTAAATACTTCTACGATTGTGGAATTGTTCCACAATATACCATGCCCGGTAGTCCCGAGCAAAATGGTGTCACTGAAAGGCGCAATCGCACCCTGAAAGACATGATCAAGAGCATGATGAGCAGGTCAAACTTGCTAGAATTCCTATGGGGAGATGCCATCAAAACAACCCTTTGCATCCTTAATCGTGTCCCCAGTAAATCTGTTCCTAAAACACCTTTTGAACTGTGGACCGGTAGAAAACCTAGTTTGAATCATTTTCGTGTTTGGAGTTGTCCAGCAGAAGTGAGAATCTATAACCCATCTGAGAAAAAGACTGATCCTAGAAGTAGTCGTAGTTTCTTCATTGGTTATCCAGACCATGCAAAAGGATACTGTTTCAATTGTCCTGGTAGGGGCACAAGGATTGTGGAATCTATGACTGCTATGTTTTTGGAGCTTGATATTGTTGACCCTAATCACCTTCGTGAAGAGAGTGATGCTGATTTGAGTAGAACTGTTTATGTTCCTCTTCCGATCTTCAATGATTACAGCTCATATGTGCCTATAGATAGAGATGATGCTTTTGATAAGAATACCTCCAACGCTTTCGCTCCTCTTCTTGATCCTCTAATTGTCAATGAACCTGAACCTGCTGACAATCCTCAACCTATTGAGTCTGAAGCTCCTATGCCAGTAAGGAGATCTACTAGAGAAAGGCGGTCTGTCATCCCTAATGATCTTTTGGTATATCTGAATGAAATTGATTGTAACATAGGAGATATGACTGATCCAAAGAATTATCAAGAAGCCATTTCTCATCTTCAGTCAGATAAGTGGGTTAATGCTATGAATGAAGAAATACTTTCCATGACTGATAATTGTGTGTGGGATTTGGTTGAGATGCCTAAAAATTACAAACCAATTGATTGCAAGTGGATCTTTAAAACTAAGAAAGATTCAAAGGAAAAAAGTTGAGAGATTTAAAGCCCGACTTGTTGCAAAGGGTTTTACTCAGAAAGAGTGAATTGATTATATTAAAATCTTCTCACATGTTTCCTCTAAAGATGCTTTTAGAATCATTATGGCTCTTGTGGCTCACTTCAATTTGGAACTGCACCAAATGGATGTCAAAATAGCATTTTTAAATGGTGACATCAATGAAGAGGTGTACATGATGCAACCTGAGGGTTTTCATATTTCTGGTCGTGAGCACTTAATGTGCAAATTGAGGAAGTCAATTTATGGCCTAAAGCAAGCTTCCAGATAATGGTATCTAAAATTTGATGAGATTGTGACCTCCATGAAAAATTCCATTGTTTTGGAATTGAGGAGGATACCTGAGTAATTTTAGTTTCTCTTTGAGTTGTTGAGTCATGTTGACATTTCAAATAAATGTCAATTTATTTGAAATAAAAGACCTCCATAAAAACACATATAGTGTTTTTATGAATGATGATTCAGTTGGTGAATTGAGGACTGATCTGCTCACTAAGTCCTAGTTGGACTTACCCCTCATTACTATTGTTTTGCAGCATCTGAGTTAGATCACAGAGGAACCGAGGTGCAATAGCGCGCCTGATGGCGGCAGGGCAGTGGGTCTCGTGACATGTCGTGATCGAGGAGGATACCTGAGTCATTTTAGTATCTCTTTGAGTTGTTGAGTCATGTTGACTCGGATCGTGGTTTCCGCATTTTATTTTTATTTGGGTCGTCTTGTTTTATTTATTTGAACTCATTTTTAATAACTTGTTCAGTGTGTTCATATTGATTTTTAGTTTGGTTCGTGATGTCATGTCTATTCTGTTCAAAAAAAAAATCTCTCACTTTTCAGGTTATTGTTGTTGTGTTTGAGTTGGGTTAGTCTTCGGGGTATGTGGCGTATCCTGGCCGATCATACCGGGTTTGGGGTGTGACATAAAATGATTATATATGTGTGGACTAAGGAATGATATAAATAATTTTTAAATATGTATTATTTGTTATTTTGTTTGGTGAATTGTTAGAAGATCAGATAGTCAATATATAATAAGTAATCAAAGATGATATCATCATTTATTGAATGATAAAAATAGTCATCTTAAATACATCTAAATCACATGTGCAAAACTATTAAAGAAACCTACTACAATAATATAAAATAAAATAATTTCTAAGAAAAATAAATTTAAACTAAAGAGTAAGAAATTCTAAACTCTAGAATCCTCAATTATCCTTCCTTTCTAGAACTTTCTTGAACCACTTAGCTGAATTTTTGGGATAGCGCACAAGAGTGTTGAAGTCGACATAAACAATACCAAACCTTGAAGTATATCCCAACCTCCATTCAAAATTATCAAGAAGAGACCACGCGAAGTATCCTATTACAGTTGCACCATCATCCATAGCTCTCTTTAGCTCAGAAATATAATTATTGAAATAGTTAATCCTTATTTTGTCATGCAAACCCTCTGAAATTGTAATGTTGCCAGGCTGATCCATTCCTATTGATATCATCATGAAGAAATCAACAAATTAGAAAAATTCAAACTAAATAAAGAAATATATATTACATCACATACCATTTTCACTAAGAATAATAATTGGATTACGATAGTGCTTCCTGACATAGGTTACAGCCTTGTACATTCCCCATGGAACAATGTATAACCAGTCAGAATTGGCCTGAATGAAGTTTGTTAAATACATTAAAAACTATAATATGCCAAATTTACAAATAATATAGATCTATGACTTTTATAACAATAAATAGAAAATTTAATTTTGGGAATTTTTTATATATTAAAAATAGATATTTATAAAATAAAATTAACTAAAACAATTTTGACAATATATATATTATATTAAACAAAGACATCAATCAAAGGAACCATTTTAAAAGACAATGAAATTAACAACATAAAAAAGCATAAAGAAGAAAAAGGTATACCTTAGGTCCAATTGGCACACCATTTCTTTCATCTGTAAAATATTAAATACAATACGACATTAGTATTAAATAATAAATATAATAAACGTGAAAAAACTAAGAATAATGTGTTAATCTAACATTTATATTCAACATGCCAATCATCTGAATAGCTAATAGGCTTTGGACTAATATAAGGATTGTCTTTGATGTAATATGATGTATATTGGTTTATCCCCAAATAATCATATGCTCCCTTCACCATCTTTATTTCATCACAACTAAATTTTGGAAGTCTGTCTTTAACAATTTTTTGCATGGACTTAGGATATTCTCCATGTGTTAGAGGACGAAGAAACCTGAGAAAAAAATAAAAAAATGTTATACAACATGAGTATTCCTGCTTCATCATACTTAAGTATTTTCAATAGGTTAAGATTCACAAATACCATCCAAGACTAAAATCTCGAGCTCTTTGTGCCGCATGTTTGTCCTTTGTAGTGTAAGTATATGGTTCATACCAATTAAAATCCAAAATAATTCCGATTTTGCCTTTTTGCTCTACCTGAACAACACAAAACAGAAGAAACAAAAACATATTAAGTATTTCTACAAGGAGAAATTTAATTATTATGTCCACAGAATTATTAATATAAATTAATATGTCAAAATGCTCGTATGATGCAATATTCTACTATTTAATGACTTCATATGTAACTTGTATGCATTAATTACTAAAGAAACAATAATACATTGCTCTAGTTAATTAATAATAATTAAAATTTCTTTTCCAACTAATGACATTTGTTTTTTTAACCCAACTAGAAAATAAAATGAACCAAATTAGCTTATTTTTAGTGGAAATGTTCGGAAAAGAAATCATATATGTTGTACTAAACAATTTTAGCTTTTACCATTAAAAAATCCTTATGGTTATTGAAATTAGACAAGGTATTTAGATTTGCTACTATTATACAATATGTTAGATTGATCAAATAAATAAATAATGAATTAAAGTTAAAAATAATTTACTTGATATTTCTCACGATATCTTTCCACTGCAGCTGCATGGGATAATATCAAATTATGAGCCACAATGTAAGGTTCCGTACTTGAGTTTCCTCCAAATCTACAACCAGTACACCTTCCAGGAGCATGGTAACCACTGCTATAGCCACAATCTGCAATTACTCGTGGCTCATTCATAGTGAACCAATTCTTCACTCTATCACCAAATCTCTCAAAACAAAAATCAGCATAGTCGGCGAATGCATCCCTAAATTATGTAGATAAAAACTTTTAAGCATAATGACTTGTTAAGGTAAAAACCATATATTAAGAATAATAAATAGTTTGAACCATTGTAGTGTACATTTTCAATAATAATACTTACACTATTTTAGGGCTCAACCAACCCAAGTACTCATTTTCAAGTGCCAATGGAAGATCATAATGATAGAGATTTGCATATGGAGTAATACCTAATCAATATTTATAAAAAAATTAAATGAACATCAAATATATATTATGAAAACACTAAAAGCTAAATTAATTAGTTTTTATATGAAGCTTACCTTGCAGTAACATATAGTCTATGAGTCTATCATAATAGTCTACACCTTGCCAGTTAATTTTTCCGGTTCCATCTATAAAACAAAAAAGATTGGCATAATAAAAAAATCATTGAATTGAAGATGAAAGCTCAATATAAAATATTTGAAGTGTATGTTATTTTACTTGGAAAAATTCTACTCCATGAGATTGAGAATCGATATGCATCAAAGTTATGTGTCCTCATTATGTTAATATCTTCCTGCAATTAATATGACACTCAAAGTTAACAAAAAGTACATATAAGCTTTATTATAAGACTACATATAATCAATATGTATCTTATATGAAAAGACAAAGATGTAGTTCAAGTTTCTTATTTATGATCAATGAAATTAACATTAATGTCTTATTAGATGTTTGAGAATTAACAATTTACCTTATAGTGATGATATTCATCAGCAGTAACATCAGCTGTAGCGTTATTTGGAATCATATCTACATTGATTATGAACATAGACATCAAGATATAAATTTCAAATATTAAAATAAATTAAATAGAGCAAGAAAGTTTAGAAAGATTATTAACTCGGAATTCTGACAAATGTATCCCAAATGCACAGTCCTCTACCACCCTCGAGTGCCATTCCTTCAACTTGGTAAGCGGATGCTGCAGTCCCAAATATAAAATCTTTGGGAAAGATACTACGACTTATTTCATTGGAATGAACAAATTGACATGAGAGCAAAAGAAAAAGCAAGTAGTAGAACAAGGACGAATATTGCATGCAACTCATCTTGGACTTGTGAGCATAAAGGCAGTGTTTAAGATGAAATAAAACATGGATATATATAGCAGTACTTGAAGAAAGAGTGAGTGTTATTGTAAAGGATAAGAATGAAATATTATTTTGGACTATTTTAGTGGATAAGAGATGGATCATAAGTGAGCATTTCACGGTTTGTTAAATTAGTTTTGTCGCATTTATAGGATCACATAGTTGATAGATTCCTATTTCTTAACGGTGTTCTAAACCAAATCAAAGCTAAAGATGTGGATAATTAAAGGCCACACATATGGAATAATACATAAGATGAAAATAGGATGATTTCAATTTTTTAGAGTATTTAATTACTTATGTAGCTAGCTATTAATATAATTGTGTGTCTTGGTAAAATAATCCATATCCTATATATTAGAACCAATTTCCAATCCATCATTACTTATTTTTCTAGTTTTGTGGAAATTAGCTTAGCATGTTAATATTAGTCTGAGGTTTTTATAACTAAGGGGTTGAAATCAAACCAATTTTAAATTGTATTACACTTTCTTCATATTAAAAATTATAAGAAAATCAAATTTAGTAGACTTCCCACTTGTGGAAAGCCATCATTTAGTGTGTGTGTGATGGCAATTATTGTGTCGGGCAATTATTGCCCTAGTGTGTGTATGGTCACTTCCCACTTGTGGAAAGCCATCATTTAGTGGTCGATGGGGCCCAATGAGCACCCGCACTAAAGATGAGCTTCCTTAGGGAGGAAGCAACCTTAGTTCAACCGTGGTTGAGTTGAGTTAAGCTTCCTTAGGGAGGAAGCAACTCTTCTCTATAAATAACCACTTAGTATGAAGGTGCAGAACATCCTCGAGACCCGAGTAGTTCTACTCTTCCAATCTTGTATACTAGAACTCCTCCGCTTCAATATAATTTCCTCATTCAGGCAAATTCTATTTCCGCTTCTCTGCTCTTGCTTTCATTTCAAATCAGTGCCCTCCGCGGCCAGCATTTGATTTGAATTTATCTTCCCGATCCTTTTCTGGTATCAGAGCCTTGATTGTATAAGGGTTGTTACGTAGGTTAATTCTTTCAGAGCTTGAGTTATATTCTTTTGTAGTTCGAAATTTTCTTTGTTTTCGTTCTGAAAGTTGATCCTAAGATCTGAGATCGAACACTTGGGAGACGTGTACTTGGGAAGAAACCTCAAGGCTCAAATTTGGGAGACGTGTACTTGGCTTTGGGAGACGACTTGAGATAAGCCATAACAGGAGAAAAGTGCTCTGCCAAAAAGAGCAACGAAGTACCAAACCTTGGCAAAATCTCAAGAAGGCACCCATTAGACCAAGAAGGCACCCATATTGAGATCGAAGGTTGAATCTCAAGAAGGCACCCGAGTGAGAGATTGAAGGATCTGACAGATCAGTCGAAGGACGATCTTAGAAAGCTAGAACTGCATGCTTAGAATATCTCAGCTTTGCTGAAACCTGTTATTCCCCTTTAAATCTTTTCATGGAAGATTGCAGAAGCGCGTGCGACGCGGAGGCGATGGCCATCATACCATCGACGTCTCAGGAAGAGAGAACTCTACAGATCGACGTCCTCAAGATCTGTACGGGCTGTAGGATCGATGCCGAGGCTGAAGACGGTGCGAAGACCGTTCGGCATCTGAACTATTTGGCGCGGTCGGAACCTAGAACTCCCCTTGAGAGGGATGTTTCTTTCAAGCTGAAAGATGAAGTTCCAGGAACTTCTTCCTGTATGGTCCGACTAAAACTCATGGCGATATCCATTCCGCAATCATCATCTTCTTCTCCTCTCCAGGATGATTGGGAAAAGCCGAATGAAGAAATTCCAGGAATTTCTTTTCGAAGGGATGGTGGGGGTGTAATTGTAGATCTCTTAATTTCTGACGCGGCTCCACGACAAAAGTCAGAAATCAGCCCACCGGTGTCAGCCATGACTCGCTCGGATAAGTCTACTCAGACTGACCCTCGCAAGAAAGCTAAACCACGTACCAAGCCGCGTGCCAGGCTCGGTAAATGCTACATTTGCGGTGAAGAGGGCCACTTCGCAAGAAATTGCGAAAAGCAGCAGGGCTACGCCGAGAAGATCAAAGTTCCTGAAGACCGAGCACAGGAACGGAAGCCTGCTGAACCAACGGAGCGGTAGTGGTGAACCGCCGGGACAAAATCACCACAGTTATCTAATATTTTGTTTTGCAAGTTGCGGAGGAAACCGGAGATCCTCCTTACCATACCTATAGTGTGCGAGACTCGAGCACGGACCGGAGTTGTCACCGGACCCGATGCCGCGAAGGAACGAGAAGCCGAAGATAAAGGGACCCACATCACATGGGCACCTCGACGATCGGCTCCGACTTCGACGTCTCTATTATTGTGTCGGGCAATTATTGCCCTAGTGTGTGTATGGTCACTTCCCACTTGTGGAAAGCCATCATTTAGTGGTCGATGGGGCCCAATGAGCACCCGCACTAAAGATGAGCTTCCTTAGGGAGGAAGCAACCTTAGTTCAACCGTGGTTGAGTTGAGTTAAGCTTCCTTAGGGAGGAAGCAACTCTTCTCTATAAATAACCACTTAGCATGAAGGTGCAGAACATCCTCGAGACCCGAGTAGTTCTACTCTTCTAATCTTGTATACTAGAACTCCTCCGCTTCAATATAATTTCCTCATTCAGGCAAATTCTATTTCCGCTTCTCTGCTCTTGCTTTCATTTCAAATCAGTGCCCTCCGCGGCCAGCGTTTGATTTGAATTTATCTTCCCGATCCTTTTCTGGTAATACATTCTGTGGATCATCTGCAATATTTGTCAATTCATCATATTCAGTGGGAAAAGCCATTCTCCACTGCATCCACGTTTTCTTTTCTGTTTCTCCCAGTAGATTTTCAATGTAGCACATTTTTGATTTATTGTCTTTCCAGTTGCGCACATTGATCAGATTTAATGTAATCGACTCCCATCTGGAGATTACATCGCTATACTGCCCTACATGCTCTGGTAGGACAAGGATTCCATTCACTTATGCATTCCCCATGGGAAAGCGAGATGGCATCCAGATGTTAATAGGGTGCAACTTTATCCGAGCAATGCAAGGTGGTGTTCGGATCGAGGAACATACCGTAACATTCTACAAGAAAGTCACCACTATTACCACCAGGATAGACACGGAGGTTTTGGCCACCGCCACAATTGAAGAATTAAGTCTATCAGAGGAAGAATATCTGGAAGTGAAGAACGCGGTAGCATATGATAACATCAAAGAATCTGCCAGTTTTAAGCAAAAATTCGGCCCACTACTTCAGAGGCTAAGAGAACAGGGTTTTATAGGGGAAAACCCGGCCCAACATTGGGCCAAGAACCAAGTAACCTGCAGGTTGGATATCATCAACCCTGACTTAACAATCCAGGATAAACCATTGAAGCATGTGACGCCATTGATGAAAGACCAATTTCAGAAGCATATTCAAGCCCTATTGAAAATAGGAGCCATTCGACCCAGTACAAGCAGGCACAGAACAATGGCCATAATGGTAAATTCGGGCACAAGTATAGACCCGATAACAGGTCAGGAAATAAAAGGGAAGGAAAGAATGGTCTTCAATTACCGAACATTGAATGACAACACACACAAAGATCAATATAGCCTCCCAGGTATTAATACTATCCTTAAGAGGATTGGTAACAGCCGAATATTCTCCAAATTCGACCTAAAAAGCGGGTTTCATCAAGTAGCCATGGAACCAGAATCAATACCATGGACAACTTTTACAGTGCCAGGGGGACTGTACGAATGGTTAGTTATGCCATTCGGATTAAAAAATGCGCCAGCTGTCTTCCAGCGCAAAATGGACCAGTGCTTTGCTAGCACCCAAGAATTTATTGCAATGTACATTGATTATATACTGGTCTTTTCGGAGGATGAACGGAAACATGCAAGGCACCTAGAGATAATGCTCAAGATCTGCGAGAAATGGGGGATAGTCTTATCCCCAACAAAAATGAAGATTGCTGCCAAGGAAATTGAGTTCTTAGGAGCAATTATTGGAAATAACAAGATCAAATTGCAACCTCACATTATTAAGAAGATAATCAGCTTCGAGGAAGAAAAACTGAAGAGCAAGACAGACTTGAGATCCAAGGAGTTCTACTTCTCTCTTTGTACTACTTCAGTTCTAATCTAAGATTTAAAGCTTTCCTTTCTAATTCTGAAAGTTCTCCATTTCCTCATTCTATTCCCGTGTTCTACGCAACCAGCGACCAGTTTGAGACGCACGTAATCCCGCGATTCTACTGACACCACTCATTCTGTTCCCGTGTTCTACGCAACCAGCGACCAGTTTGAGACGCACCTAATCCCGCGATTCTACTTGGTATCAGAGCCTGGATTTCTTATTATCTCAGACCACTACTTTCCAGGTACAATTTATAATCACTCTTAGTATTTTATCCACGCTGAATTGCACACCTAGTCTTTGGCAAATTAAGATTGTGAGTCTAAAAACAACTTAAGATAGGCGATACAGAGGGCAGAGTACTCAATAAGAGGAAGATACCCGTTACATTCGCAATCTTAAGAAGTTCTTAGATAAGCACTCAAGATTTACCGAGAATAGGAAAGAACCAGCCTGATAAATATACTAAAAGGTATATATATGAGTGATTGGCGCCAGACGGCCGCCAGTACTGCTTATGTGCAAGCTTTGAAGGCTACTAAATCTCTCGGACAACCGGCTGAAGGATTCATAAGGCCAGCAGCAATAACTCAGAAGTATTCTGAGGAGCTTTTTAAGCAACTTAATACAATCATTCAGTTAACAGTCAAGATCAAGGAAGATCTTGATATCCTAAAAGCAGAAGTAAGAAGCCTAAAGGAAGCTAAAGCTAAAGAGCTAGCCGACCCAAACGAACTAGCAAGCTCAATAGACTCCTTGACAAAAGATTTACAAAAACTACAGTTGGGAGAACCAACTAAGCCAACTGTTCCCAAGCTAAAGGGAAAACTATACGTCTACAAAGACCCAAAACAAATATTTGCTGCAGAACAGAAGAAGGCAGCAAGATGACTACAACAAGAACGGAGGTTATAGCACCAAGACCTTCTATTTCAAACCAGAGCAATCAGCAACCCACAATTGATGACCAGATCAGAGGTTACCGATTAAGCAGCAGATTGCGTCATGAGGCACAGAGACGCCTGACATCCAGAAGAAACAGAAATAGCTTCAGGCGAAGCCTGGAGTCACAACTAAACCCAGAGGCTGAACTGACGATATCTTAGTATCAGAGAGCCCAGCAAGTTCCTGCAGAGACACTCTATCAGGCAGGATGGTCCGAACGACAACACCGAGTTTATCAGCACTACTCTGATGAACGAATTCTTGTCACTGAAGGAGCACAAGTTGAATTACCATTTATTACTGACCAAAGCTACAACTGGCTGACACAAGAAGGACTACAGCATCTCCACATGGGGATGATTATGGTAAGACTGCAAACATTGCACAGGAGAAATGCAGGGGTAAATGCCCTAGTCTTACTGAGGGATACAAGATGGTCGGATGACCGCGCAGTCATAAGCTCGATGGAGATCGACTTAACAACAGGAGTACAACTGGCATACACAGCCCCAGACATGACCCTGAGTATTCATGACTTCAGGGAACATATCCAGCTAGTAATCCAAACTCATGGATACCATGGTTGGCAAGGAGGTGAAAGCAACCTCCTACTATCAAGATCGTTAATTGGAAGGCTGTCAAACAACAGCCATACCAAATTCCGTTATAATGTACAACATGTAGCGGATCACTTAGCCAGCCAAGGGATCCGAGCGATCCCTGGCCAACCAAGAACAACATCAGGATTACAAGGGCGACAGTGGGTAATACGACCTGCGATATTGCCCAACATACAAAATCCACAAACTTCCAGCATTCATACGAGATCTGATGGAACACTACTGGTTCAATTTGCGGACTACACCACAGTATCTGATGCGAATACAGCAGCAGCTACTGCTGAAGATGATTTGGACATGGCACAAGAATTAGCCCTTATGATGACATGTGATTGGTCCGAAGAATAAGAAGCCGACTTGGACGACATCTATAAGGAAGACGAAGATGAAGACCTGACTGTCCTCCGACAGTTAATGTCCCTTCAAACAGACGACCAGGCACCACATGCAGAGGATGAAGATGATGACCTGCCTAAATGGGATACATCATGTGAATCTGATGAAAACTTAGGCAATTTTGAAAATGGATGGAATCCATTTTGTGATGATGACAATAGTGATGATGACAATAATAATGATGACAAAAATGAAGATGAAGCTGTATACACAGCTGAAATGGATTACCCTATGATACGAAAACTAGCAAAGAAAACTGCAGAGACGAAGAAGACTGAATCAGCCTTCTCAACTACAGAATCATCTGTCACCAGACTGCCCAAAGAACCAATAATGGGGCCTTCTCTGTACCCACCAGGTTCAACTTCAAGACCACAAACGGGAATCAATAATATACCAGTAATAAATTCGAGAGTAAGCAACCTAAGGGGAGGATACTCAAAACAAAACAGCGAAAGGTATAACCTCCCTTCAGCATAAGCAAATACTGGAGCAATACTTGTCCTACCAGAGCATGTAGGGCAGTATAGCGATGTAATCTCCAGATGGGAGTCGATTACATTAAATCTGATCAATGAGCGCAACTGGACAGACAATAAATCAAAAATGTGCTACATTGAAAATCTACTGGGAGAAACAGAAAAGAAAGCGTGGATGCAGTGGAGAATGGCTTTTCCCACTGAATATGATGAATTGACAAATATTGCAGATGATCCACAGAATGTATTATCTCAAATCCGAAGGATGTTTTTGCTAGAAGACCCAACAACCGGATCTACAGAAGAACAAACTAGAGCCTATGAGGATCTAGAAAGACTATCTTGCCACAATGTGAAGGATTTATTCAATTATATCAACGATTATAAAATCCTAGCAGCAAGATCAGGAAGAATGTACGTTTCTCCAGAATTATCTGAAAAGTTCTTCCGAAAGATGCCACCCATCATCGGAAAGGAACTAGAATTAGCATTCGCGGAGAAATACCCTGGGAATACTGTAGGAATATTTCCCAGAATTCATTTCACCTATCAATACTTAGAAGGGCAGTGCAAAAGAGCTGCCTTCCAACGAAGCCTGAAGGACTTGTCGATCTGTTCAAAGATACCAATACCAGGTTATTACAAGAAAGAAAAGAAATATGGCTTAAGAAAGGCCAGAACATACAAAGGGAAACCACATGACACACATGTCCGCATTTTTAAGAGAAAGCATGCAGACAAGGTAAGACGATGCAAATGTTTCATATGTGGAGAGGAAGGTCACTTTGCTCGCGATTGCAAAGAAAAATGAGGAAATATTGCAAGAGCCGCAATTATAGAAAATCTGGAACTATCTGATGATTGGGACGTAGTTTCAGTAGAGCAAGACGAACCAGATAGTGAAGGCATATGTTCATATTCTGAAGGGGAAGCAGGCTTAGCAACAAAACTCTCAATTGATTGTGGAGACATGCCGTATGAAACAGCATTCGTGATGATCACGGACGAAAAGACAGAAAAAGAAACTCTTGGAGAACGAAGGTAACCTTACCGGATAAAATGAATGAATGTCCTCATAGGTGGGAGGATAACAATTCAGAAATAACACAAGGATGCGAAAGGTGTACCATTTGTAAAGAGTTGACAAACCCAAATATGAGGGCACATTGCAGAAGTTGCCTGTTAACCGTATGCCCTATGTGTTCAAGGTTCAACTTGGGCAGGAAGATAAACATCAGGAAAGCAGCCTTTAGACCCTACGATGATAAGGACAGCCTTATAAGGGAATTACTGGAATACACCAATTACCTCCTAGCAGAGAATGACAGGCTCAAAGAAGAACTCATGGAGCTGAAATTAACAGAGGATATCAAAGAATTGGAGGAAGAATTCAGTAATTTAAAGATCAACCAAGACAAAGGAGACGAAAAAGGGAAGGCTCCCTTGAAAGAAGATGACACCTCAAAAATCCCAAGGAAAAAACCAACTGGGATTGTCTTCAAGGAAACTGCATCAAAGGCCGCAGTAGAAACCATAGATGAAGAAGAAATAAAATCCATTTACCAAGGACTCAAGAAAGGAAGAAGAGTCCTAAATAGAATCTATAATATGGAAATCATTATGGAGATCCCCGGAACCAAGAAATTCAAGGTACAAGCCATCTTGGACACTGGTGCAACGGTATATTGCATCGATCAAGACTCAATCCCGGCAGAAGCATTAGAGCCCAGTGCTTACCCATCCAAATTAATGGGGTAAATTCTCAACAAACCGCGAGGCTAAGACTCAAAGGAGGATTGATGTCAATAGAGGAGAATAAATTCAAGATTCCATTCACTTATGCATTCCCCATGGGAAAGCGAGATGGCATCCAAATGTTAATAGGGTGCAACTTTATCCGAGCAATGCAAGGTGGTGTTCGGATCAAGGAACAGATCGTAACATTCTACAAGAAAGTCACCACTATTACCACCAGGATAGACACGGAGGTTTTGGCCACCGCCACAATTGAAGAATTAAGTCTATCAGAGGAAGAATATCTGGAAGTGAAGAACGCGGTAGCATATGATAACATCAAAGAATCTGCCAGTTTTAAGCAAAAATTCGGCCCACTACTTCAGAGGCTAAGAGAACAGGGTTTTATAGGGGAAAACCCGACCCAACATTGGGCCAAGAACCAAGTAACCTGCAGGTTGGATATCATCAACCCTGACTTAACAATCCAGGATAAACCATTGAAGCATGTGACGCCATTGATGAAAGACCAATTTCAGAAGCATATTCAAGCCCTATTGAAAATAGGAGCCATTCGACCCAGTACAAGCAGGCACAGAACAATGGCCATAATGGTAAATTCGGGCACAAGTATAGACCCGATAACAGGTCAGGAAATAAAAGGGAAGGAAAGAATGGTCTTCAATTACCGAACATTGAATGACAACACACACAAAGATCAATATAGCCTCCCAGGTATTAATACTATCCTTAAGAGGATTGGTAACAGCCGAATATTCTCCAAATTCGACCTAAAAAGCGGGTTCCATCAAGTAGCCATGGAACCATAATCAATACCATGGACAGCTTTTATAGTGCCAGGGGGACTGTACGAATGGTTAGTTATGCCATTCGGATTAAAAAATGCGCCAGCTGTCTTCCAGCGCAAAATGGACCAGTGCTTTGCTAGCACCGAAGAATTTATTGCAGTATACATTGATGATATACTGGTCTTTTCGGAGGATGAACGGAAACATGCAAGGCACCTAGAGATAATGCTCAAGATCTGCGAGAAATGGGGGTTAGTCTTATCCCCAACAAAAATGAAGATTGCTGCCAAGGAAATTGAGTTCTTAGGAGCAATTATTGGAAATAACAAGATCAAATTGCAACCTCACATTATTAAGAAGATAATCAGCTTCGAGGAAGAAAAACTGAAGAGCAAGACAACCTACGGAGAGGGGAGGGCTGACCGCATGACTCAAAAAGGAAGGGAGACGCACACAACCTACGGAGAGGAGAGGAGGAAGCCATGTACTCTAGGAGGAGGAAACCGAGAGATCGTCACGGGAATCGTTGTCGCATTCGCTTGCCGAAAATCTCCTTCTCAAGGGCATCATCTCTAGGTGAGTGGTTTTAGGGTCGGCTCCCTAGATGATTTACCGTCTTGGGTTGGCCGAATCTATGCTTGAGGGATAGCGTTGCTGAAAGTTTCTTTCTTCCGGCTTTCATGCTTGTTATTCCTACATTTGAATATTGTGTTTGGGGAAGTATGTTTCCCTATGTAATTCAGCTGATTTAGGTCAGCAATAGGACATGTTTAGGATTGATCTTAGAACTATGTGTTGACTGGAATTCAATTGTTGAAGATTTAATTTAAGCAAATTGGACCTTGATTCAGAGGGCATACCTCTTATGTTTTACTTGACAATAAACCCTATTAATGTTTAGCATTTTTTATGTTGGTTGTATTTGGCAAAAGAAGCCTTTTTGATGAGATGCTCAAGTTTTGTATTGACAGTCTCAATTGTGTTAGGACAGTTCAATTGCACCTTCTGTAAATGGCTTTCTAGAGATGACGGCAGTTTTAATTATGGAGAAATAGTTTTCAATTACCTACAATTTATGGTATTCTGGACAGTTTTTTGTGCGAATATGATGGCTGATGAACTTCTGCTTTAATGATGAGTCTTTTGATATTTTTGTTCATGTAATCGTTATTATTTATGACTTGCGTTTAGTTGAGTTTGTGAAGAGTTTCTCTACTCTTTATTTCCTGGCGTTACTGTTTACTTAAATGATCATATATTTTTTATGCAAATTTGTCATATCCTAGATATTTAATTTATTATTTTTTTCTGTTGCATGTGTTTGCCAGCCTAGCGGACTAGTTCGTGGTCGAGCCGAGTCGAGTCATGGTCCGGAGCGAGCTTGCGAGCTCGGGTAAGTAGGATGTGAATTTTTGAATTTTTAGGCTTGGGTAGTCGAGAGTATTTAATTTGGTGTTGTGTGTGCATAATTGCTAACTATGTTCATATGGGTATTTAATTAATTACTTCTGATTTATTAGAATGAGATTAATTAAATTATTTAAGTCTATCGGGTTAGCGGGTTTTGGTTTTGGCTTAAGTTGAATGCGGATTGTGAATTAAGGGTTTAAGGGGTTAGGGTTGAGGAGGGTGTATAAAACCCCCACTCATGGCTTGTGGCTCCTATTTTGGAGCCACCCAAAGATTTGAGAAAGGGAGCCAGCCACCAAGCCAAGCCGCCAGTCCCCTTTCCCTATCCTCCTTGGAGCCGCCGCCACCCAGAGCCGAGCTGAGCCGCCTGCTTCCTCTTCCTCTTCCTCTCTTCCTTCCTTCCCTTTGGAGCCGAGCCGAGTCGAGAGGAGCCGACCCGAGCCGCCTGCTTCCTCCCCTCTTCCTCTCTTCTTTCCCTTTGGAGCCAAGCCAAGGGGAGCCAAGCCGCCCTCTTCTTCCACTCTCTCCCTCTCTCCAAGCCGGCGGCTTGGAGTGAGCCGGCACCTTTCTTTCTCTTCTTTGGGGTTGAGCCGCCGGATTTCAAAGTTGAAATCGGAGGTCGTCGATTGGATTCTCATCTCCAATCCCTTCCTTAATTAGGTGAGTGGTTTTATCCCTCCGATTCGGGTTTTCTTTGAATTTTCTTGTAGCCGCCTTGAAGATTCTCGATCTTGATGATGTTTTTTTTATTGTGTTCTTGAGATTTTCTTGGTTTCCATGCCATGCTTAGATTTTAAATTTTGATCTCATATCATGGGGCATATATTTAATGGTAGATATGTGATTTTATAATTTAATCTTGTGAATCTTGGATGCAATCTCATCTTGGAGTTCTAGATGTTCTTGATGCAATAGATTTATTTTCGTACACTGAGGGTAGGCAGCTTGAGGGTAGGCAGTGGCGTCGATCTCGTAACGGCGTCCAATTGTCATAGTCTAGATGTCTAGATTTGTTATTTTCGTACACTGAGAGTTGTTTGTTTTTAAGCATGTATTCGACTTTGAACTCGAGCTGTTTCATTTTGTGCTTGATGTTAGCAACTTTTCCTTTTAATAAAAATTGTGAACTTTCTTGAAATTCAAATAAAGCTGCATCGTTATTTTCTATTTATGTGTTTCGGTTTCTCGTTAGTTAGTGTATGTAGTAGGCTTCAGGGTAGGACATAAACCCTGGCCGGTCATACGACCCTGAGTTGGGGTGTGACAAAGTTGGTATCAGAGCTTTTGGTTAGGTCTTGACTATGACTAGGAGTTGGGTACCGTACGAGACATAAGCTAGCATGTCGACATATGGTAGAGTTATGCTACGAGATCTAGCAACCACGACTGCACTCAGCGCACCATGCGGGTAGTAAATTTTAAAAGCTTATGTTAATAATTTATTATATGGTAGGAAAATTGTTCTTTTATCTGTGACAGTGTAATGGAGGCTCATAATGCTGCACTGAGCAGCAGCGGCAGTAGCTCGACAGAACGTCGAGGTCGGGGGCGAGGCCAGGCCCGGGGCAGGGAAAGGGAGCTGTCTGAGGACTAGGGGCAAGAGTCTGCGGTTGCTCGATTGCAGGCTCAGGTAGCTCAGCTAATAGATGCGCTCCTTAGGGAGCAGGAACTAAGGCAGCAGATGCAACAGCAGCAGCAGCCGCCGCTGCAACCAGTACCCGTAGTTTCGGCGGTATTGTAGACGGTCGAGGCTATAACACCAGTGGTCATGGTTCCGGGAGCCCCATCCTATGCAAACTTCGTCACGCTGAAGCCGCTAGAATTCATTGGAATAGATAAGCAGGTGGAAGTGACTGAGTTTCTGGGGGACTATTATGAACTATGCTTGGAGCTAGGGTGCTCATCGGAGGCAGCGGCCCGTATTGTCGGACTTCAGATAAGGGGACAGCAACTATATTTTCATGCTTGCTGGGGGTGCCATTTCATGGAAAAGCAAGAAACAAACTCTAGTTGCTTCTTCAACTATGCAAGCTGAATTTGTTGCTTGTTATGCTGTAGCCTCACAAGCTGTTTGGCTGAAGAACCTTGTTATAGGATTGCACTTTGTTATAGGACTTTACATTGTGGATACATGGAGGAGAATGCGAGACCCATGTCAACTATGTGTCTGTGTTTACGTTCAACAGACCTGTTGTGCTCAGGAATATGAGGACAAGAGATGCAATGAAGAATTCCAATGTTTTGGAGGTCGTTTTGAAAATCATGCGAGAGAAACTCTTTGGCGCCATCAGATTGAAAAAATTTAATTTTATGACCAAAGATGTCCTCTACTTGTATCCTAAAAGCATAGAAAATCCGCAAGACGTCAGAATGATTTTTCGGCCTACTACTCCGGGCCTCATAGCCCTTACATGACTATGACTCAATTTTCACTGACTTGGCTCGTTGATCACAGCACCACAATTTTCGGCATCAAGCCCTTACACGATCAAGACTCGATTTTGACCAGTCTAGCTTGTTGGCCACAACGCCACTACTTCTAGCCTCAGAGTACTTAAACGATCAGTACTCGATTTTTACCAGGCTAGATCTGTAATATCTGAGATGGGAAGGTTGATTTAATTTAAACCCGATCCGAATTTAGATTGGTCATAAACACAACGCTGGATGTAAAAGGAAAAATAAGAGAGAGGCTTCTCTTCTCATAGGCTCAGCATGTGGGCCAGGCCCACCTTTCTCAAATGAAAGTTGCAGGTGTTTAAAGATTCGGATGGAGCCTTGCCATAAATTGATACACACATGCAATTAAATAATGCTTAACATTATCTTTTACCTTTTGTCATTACATGAATTGAAGATTGAAGGTTTCTGCAGTTGACTGGTCAAATGATATAGAAGCAGAAGTTATTTTTTTTATTGGCAGTGCATTGAACAAGTTCCATGCGCAGAACTCGAAGCCGCACCGCCTCAAGTTGCACCGCCTTAAATTTGTAAAGTTTTCTCGGCCAAATTAATCACAGTAGCCATGTGATTAAATCGAATGGCTCAGCTCATTGTATGCGGAAGATTTCTTCAATATTCTCGCTGATGAAAGTGCATAGATCGGCTCTCCTACTGTAGTATAAATAAGGGCCTAATATGCAGTTTCAGACATCCCTGAAATCCTCAGAGCATCCCATCTACTCCGTTTCTCAAGCAGAATTCCTTTTCCAGCAGCTCTCTTCCCCTTCACACCATCTCAGGCAAAAGCAAGAAGATCAAGGATGCCGCACCGATAGTTTTCAGGTAGAAGCAGAAACCCAGATTCCAGGGTGCAAAAATGTATCCGAGTACAAACAATATTTTTCTCGTACAGTTTAGTTATCAGTGGTATTCAGATTCTCTTGTATTGGCTGTGTTTTCTCCTCCTTCTAATAAAATCAAGTGCCCTCTTCTCCCCATGGAGTAGGCTCGGTACCCCGCCGGGCCGAACCACATAAAATTTGGTGTTCTTTATGTTTTCTGGATTTATTCGTTTTGGTATTTTTCCATTTGGCATTTTGGATTTTTTGGATCCTTGCAGGAAAACTCAATTTCTTCCTAATAGTTGTAGTATCAGAGCCAACAAGCCACAATGTTTGGGGCAAAATATGAAATCCAAAAATTGGACGACAATGTCAACTACTCATTATGGGCTTTGAAGATGAAAACAATTTTGATTAAGGAGAACCTTTAGGACACTATTCGTGGGCGAGATGCGATGGAAGACACTGAAAGGGAAAAGGGCCGGGCCGATGAAAGTTCTAAAGCCACATTGTACATGAGCGTCTGCGACGAGGCACTAAAAGAAGTTGCATCAGAAAAAACCGCCGTAGATGTATGAAAAAAACTTGCTACAATCTACCAGGACAAAACTCCTACAAGTAAGATGACACTTAGACAGAAATTGTATTTTTTACGCATGACTGATGACACTTATGTTAAAAATTATATTAGCACTTTCCGTTCTATTCTTGCTGATCTTGAGGATATGGGAGTTACATTTGAGGAAGAAGGTAATACTTTTATGCTTCTAATTACTCTCTCTACTTCTTTTAAAAATTTCCGTGAAAGTTTATTATATGGCAAGAATACTATTAGTCTGGATGATGTGACAACAATGCTAGTGTCCAAGGAGATTATCGACTCTCAACTTACCACAGGATCCTCTAGAAGCCTTGGAGAAGCCCTGAACACTAGAGGACGAAACATGTCATGGGATAAAAGCCAGGGTAAGTTCAGATCTAAATTCAGGTCAAAAAACGTGCAGTGCTATTATTGCAAAAAGATGGGTCACATCAAATCAGAATGTCGTAAGCTGAAATGGAGACAGGAGGAACAAAATCAGAACGGGGAAGCATCCTATGCTGATGAGGATGAAAAAGTAGAGGTACTTACTATTTCTGCTTGTTATACTAGATCTCAAGATGAATTAATTTTATATTCAGGTTGCTCTTATCATATGACACCGCATTGAGATTGGTTTACCACATATGAACATGCTATTGAAAAGGAAGTGCTAATGGGAAATGACTCATCATGTCAAGTAGCAGGTGTTGGCTCAGTAAAAATTAAAATGCATGATGACATTACAAGGACTCTAACTTAGGTATGGCACGTTCCAGGTCTTAAAAGAAATTTAATTTTTTTATCTTCTCTAGATGCACTTGGATACAAGTATTCAGGCCAAGAAGGAGTTTTCAGAGTCACAAAGGGGTCCTTAACAATAATGAAAGCACTAAAAGTAAACCAACTCTACATCCTACAAGGCACGACGCTAACAAGTGGTGCAACTATAGTAATCTCTGAACACTCTGATGATGATAATGCTAAATTATGATATATGAGATTATGACATATTAATGAGAGGAGCATGCTACTACTTAAACAAAAGTGACTACTTGGAAAACAAAAATTGGCTAAGCTAGATTTATGTGAATATTGCATCTATGGCAAACAGAAAAGAGTCTCATTCTCCATGGGGCAACACTATGCTAAAGAAAAATTGGACTACATCCACTCTAATCTATGGGGGCCATCACCGGTTGAATCTCAAGGAGGAGCTCGATACATGCTCACATTTATTGATGATTACTCCAGGAAGGTATGAGCTTATTTTATTAAAAATAAATCTGATGTCTTCTATAAATTTCAGTCTTGGAACACAATGATTGAGAAGCAAACTGGTAGATATGTTCGGATCCTGCGAACCAACAATGGCCTAGAATTTTGCAGTGAAGAATTTAAAGAATTTTGCTCCATAGAAGGGATCATAAGACATCACACAGTTCCCCACACACCTCAGTCGAATGGAGTAGCAGAAAGGATGAACCGCACCATCATAGAAAGGGTAAGAAGTATGCTTTCTAATGCTAACCTTTCTAAAAGATTTTGGACAGAGGCTGCATCCACCGCTTGCTACCTGATAAATCGATCTCCTTCTTCATCCATTGAATTCAAGATGCCAGAGGAAAAATGGACCGGGTCGCCAGCCTCTTATGATCATCTTAAAATTTTTGGGAGCACTGTCTATGTCAGAGTGAATGAAGGAAAATTAGAACCTAGATCAAAGAAATATATTTTCTTAGGATATCCTAGTGGAGTGAAAGGCTATAAAGTGTGGTGTCTAAATAATTGTAAAGCATAAATCCATAAAGATGTAATTTTTGATAAACAGGTACTCTTGAAATTAAAAAAGAAGAACCAAGAAAGGGAGGATTCACATGAACCTATAGTGCCACCAGAAGAAACATCACCACAGCCTGCTACCCAAGAATTCTGGTTCCCTACACCTGCGCCCCAACCGCGTTCCATAGAAGCCAATGACACTGCTTCATTAGAATAGGCCACTGAAGAATATGTTCAGGTCTAGGAGGAGGTACACCGGGTTCATGAGGAGCCACACAGGGTCCAGGAGGAGCAATATCAAGTTGAGGAGGAGAATCCTTATTCTATCACCCTCAACCGACCTAGGAGAGCACCACGTCCTAATCTTAGGTATGCAAATATTGCTACATATGCTCTAGCAGTGGAAGAAAAAACTCCGTGCACTCAAGAACCAGCCTTCTATAAAGAAGCCTTAAATAGGACAGATTCAAGAAGGTGGAATGAAGCTATGAGAGAAGAATTCAAGTCCTTGCAGAAAAATAATAGTTGGGAACTTGTGAAACCTCCACCGCACAAGAAACTTGTTGGGTGCAAGTGGATCTACAAACTCAAAGAATGCGACATCTATAAAGCTCGGCTTTTGGCAAAGTGATACAGTCAAAAGGAAGGTATTGACTACAAAGATATTTTCTCTCCTGTGATTAAGCATACATCTATTGGTGTTCTTCTAGCATTAGTAGCCATACAAGACTTGGAGTTAGAACAGCTTGATGTAAAGACAGCTTTCCTACACGGTGACTTAGAAGAACATATCTACATATCACATCCAGAAGGGTTTGAAGATAAAAATAAAATTGATCATGTCTGCATCCTAAAGAAGTCACTCTATGGCCTCAAGCAATCTCCCAGAAAATGGTATAAGAGGTTTGATCAGTTTATGCTTGGTATTGATTTCAGTATATCATTTTTTGATAGTTGTGTTTATTTAAAAAAAATAGCTAGTTCTATTATTTATCTGCTTCTTTATGTTGATGATATGCTTATTGCAACAAAATATATTACTGACATAGACAAGCTTAAGAAATACCTTAAAGGTGAATTTGACATGAAGAACCTTGGGGCTGCAAGAAAAATCCTTGGGGTGGAGATAAAGCGAGACCACAAAGTAAGAAAATTGTACCTAACATAGGAAAGTTATGTAAAGCAGATGGTTGAGCGCTTTGGCATGCCAGAAGCAAAATTCGTCAAGACACCTCTTGCCGCGCACTTCAAATTATTAGAGTTACTATGTCCAAAAGATAAAAAAGAAAGAGTTAGCATGTCACAGGTACCCTATGCAAGTGCAGTTGGTAGTCTTATGTACACCATGATCTGTACCCGCGCAGACATAGCACATACAATCAGTGTCGTCAGCCGGTACATGGAAACTCCGGGAAAATCACATTGGGAGGTAGTCAAAAGGATCATGCGCTACTTACAAGGTACTTCTAAAGCCAGCCTTGTTTTCGGTGGAACGAATGAATCCTTTTGGAGGATACTCAGACTCGGACTATGTCGATGACCTTGATAAGAGGAGATCAATCACCGCTTATATCTTCACTATAGGCGGAACTGCAGTAATTTGGAAAGCCGACCTACAACCCACTGTCGCCCTTTCCACCACTGAAGCATAGTACCTGACTATTACAAAAGCGATTAAAAAAGTAATCTGGCTTGAGAACTTCATAAAAGAACTAACTTTTCAAAATGGGGACATAGTCGTGCATAGCGACAGTCATAGTGCAATTCCTCTGTCAAAAGATCAGATGTTCCATGAAAGGACGAAGCACATCGATGTCAGATTCCATTTCATTAGGGATATTAATTCAAAAGGAGAAATAAAGCTTCATAAAATTGACACAATGCACAATCCTGCAGATATGCTGACTAAAGTACTTCCAACGGCCAAATTTGAACACTACCTGAACTTGGTAAGACTGATTCAAGACACGGGTTAGATCTACAGGGCTCTTAGGAGAAGAGGAGAAGGCTACATCGGGCTTAAATCTCATCAAAGGAGTAAATTATGAAGGTTGATTTAATTTAAACCCGATTCGAATTTAAATTGGTCATAAACACAAGGCTGGAAGTAAAAGGAAAAATAAGAGAGAGGCTTCTCTTCTCATAGGCTCGGCCTGTGGGACAAGCCCACCTTTCTCAAATGAAAGTTGTAGGTGTTTAAAGATTCGCATGGAGCCTTGCCATAAATTGATACACACATGCAATTAAATAATGTTTAACATTATCTTTTACCTTTTGTCATTACATGAATTGAAGATTGAAGGTTTCTGCAGTTGACTGGTCAAATGATAAAGATGCAGAAGTCATTTTTTTTATTGGCAACGCATTGAACGAGTTTCATGTGCAGAACTCGAAGCCGCACCGCCTCAAGTTGCACCGCCTTAAATTTGCAAAGTTTTCTCGGTCAAATTAATCACAGCAGCTATGCGATTAAATCGAACGGCTCAGCTCATTGTATGTGGAAGATTTCTTCAATATTCTCGCCGATGAAAGTGCATAGATCAACTCTCCTACTCCAGTATAAATAGGGGCCTAATATGCAGTTCTAAACATCCCTGAAATCCCCAGAGCATCCCATCTACTCCATTTCTCAAGTACGATTCCTTTTCCAGTGGCTCTCTTCCCCTTCACACCGTCTCAGGCAGAAGCAAGAAGATCAAAAATGTCGCATCCACAGTTTTCAGGAAGAAGCAAGAATCCAAATTTCGGGGTGTGGAAAAATATCTGAGTACAAACAATGTTTTTCTTTTATAGTTTAGTTAGAAGTTGTATTCAGATTCTCTTGTATTGGCCGTGTTTTCTCCTCCTTCTAATAAAATCAAGTGCCCTCTTCTCCCTGTGGTGTAGGCTCGATACCCCGCCAAGCCGAACCACGTAAATTTTAGTGTTCTTTGTGTTTTCTGGATTTATTCATTTTGGTATTTTTCCTTTTGGCATTTTGGAATAAGAAATTGAGTGTTTTCTTTTGTTACTTAATTAATTATGATGCATATGTTTGTGCATGGGGTTAAACTGGGTTGAGCCGGGTTCGCGGGTTTGGATCCGGGCTTGAGGTGGATGCGGTTTAGCTAAGGGGTAGGGTTGTAAATGAGGTGTTGGGAGGGGATTATAACCCCCCCCCCCCCCTCCCCCGCTCTTTGAGCTATGCTGGTCCCCTTGGAGTTGCATGAGTCTTTTGAAGAAAAAGGGGAGCTGAGCCGCCTCCCTCTTGGAGCCGCCGCCGCCGCTTGTGTGCCAGAATTCGGAGGCCGCCGTTCGGGAATTTTCTTCTCCTTTCTCCTAACATGTAAGTGGTTTCTTCCTTCCTTTCCCTTCTTTTCTTTCTTGTTTTCTTGAGAATTCTCCTTTCGCCATTCGGAGGCCGCCTCTTGAAATTCAGAATTCTTGTTGTTTTCCGTTTCTATAGACGTGTGTGTTATTTTTCTCGTGTTGCCATGAAAAAGGAGGCCCGAGGATCCCCATTGTGGTGCGGCGGCCCTAGGATTGTCCTCGGGGTGCTCGGCCAAGTTGGGAAAGGAGGCGCCCTCAAGGTGTTTGTGAAATTACCTAAGAGAGCATGTTTATGTTGATGAGTTTTAGATCCCTTGATTTGAATCTTTGCTATGTTCTCATGTTGTTGAATTATGTTTGATGTCAAAATTATGAATCTCAGCATGTTGAATCTAAGATTTCATATGAAATGTTTATATCTTGATGGCATGAGATATATTCTTGATTGTTCTTTAAATTGTGAAAGTATGAATCTTGATGTTGATGAAAGAACTTGATGCATACTAACTATGTTTATATCATAGGCCTTTGATTTAATAATCGTTGTATATGATGGATGTAATCTGGTTTAGCAATAAAATATTTTGGAATGACTATTGTTGTTATTTTTAGTTTAAATAATTAAGCAAGCTGGAATTTAATCTTGCTAAAATTTCATGCTGGATTATTGTTAATGAAGCTGAGATTTGAATTTGCTATTGTGATTCGTAGTGATTATCGAACATGATCGTGCAACCTATCATTTTAACCAGAAAATATAGTCTGGAACCATATGACACTCTTGAAACCAAATTCAGCTTGTTTAAACCAGAATCAAGCTCAAAGAATAGGCTGAAGTTTTAAATTCCAGAAATAAAACCTAATTGCAGGAATTAAATTTTTATTTGAAGAATTAAAAATTAAAAATTTAAGGGGTAGAATAAAACAGCTAAGAGACAACAAAATATAAATTCATGAAGTAAAACCCTATGGGTAGATGATGTTGCAGGCCTAAGACATCAGGAACGGGTATATGTTGATGAGACGATTTCAAGAAAGGACGTTCTTATGACACTATTTCTACACTTGACTTGGGTCAGGCTTTGGCGTTGTTTCTCTCATGAATGGTGGAGAGGCTCGGATAGGAGCTGGACTGGGGGCCTAGGTCCGGAAGGTTGGATGAGCAAATCCCAGCCTGTGATTTATTATTTTCGGTTGGATGGGCGAATCCCAACCATTATTCAATTTCTTAGGTTGAATGGGTGAATCCCAACCTTAATATTATTTCTAGTTGGATAGGCAAATCCTGGCCCGGTTGGATGGGTGAATCCCAACTGTTACACTCTTATTCACTATTGTGTGGTTTGGTTGCCTTAGGGCATGTGTAGGTCGAGTGGCCTTTTGTGTGTTCACTATTATGTAAATGGGATGCTTTGGGGCATGTGTTGGGCAAGTGGCCTGATGGGTAGCCATACCACTAGACTTGCATTTCCTGCATGTGGCAGACGCATTCACTTTATTCTATGGTTGGTTTGTGGTGGGGGTTGATAGAGCCGCTCACTGAGTTCCTTTGGACTCACCTTTGTTTTATTTTTGTTTTTACAAAGCCTGACCAGTGAGGTAGGGGCTGGAGCACTTGGCGCAGCTAGAGGGCAGAGGAGTACCATTGATCTCATAGCAGTCAGAGTTTAGGGGTCGTAGTCGAATCTTGTTAGTGGTAGATCATGCACTTGATGTATTTAGCTTATTTGGAGTTGTAGTCCTTTAGGACAGCCAGTTGTGTTCATTTGAGATTATGTTTTCTTTTTTAAAAAAAAACTATTAAACCTTAATTGTTTGTTTGGACGTTACCTTGTTGTTGGGCTTCTTTTTTTCCAAAAAAAAATGAAAACTTTATTTCGATTTCTAAGATGGACATGTTATTTATATATATTTTTGATTTTTCGCTATGTTTCATTTTGAGTTGACATGTGCATTGGATAGGCTGTGGGGTATAGGCACGTATACCTTGGCTGGTCACGTAACCCTAGGATTAGGCGTAATAGAATCCTTGGCCACAACGCCACTACTTTAAACCTCAGAGCACTTAGAATGATCAAAACTCAGTTTCTCACCAATCTGACTCGTCGGCCCAAGAGCCCTACTATCAACTACCAAGCAGGCAGGTAAATTTCGTATCTTTTTGGCGTAGACATGCAACCAAATTCTATACAGATCCGCGATGATCGAAAAGCTGACCAAGCTCGACAAAAGCACAGTAATGATAAATAAAAATCAAACTTTTAAAATCCCACAAAGGAAGTATTCTCACTTACAAACACATGAGGGGCACATTACAAATAGAAAAACAAACTATAAGAGCGCGCTTGCAACAATGAGCCAAGCCGCACTCAAGAAAACCATTAACTCGGGTATCCACTACTAGGATTTATCGCTATATGCAAACTTGGTCGCAAGAACTCCGATGACCCGAGAGTTGAGGGGCAAAGAGGGGGGAGATGAGAGCCCCGACTTTGCAAACCTAGAATCATGGACAAGATCCCTGCTAGCCAAGAGGACAACTCGCATATCCGTATAGTACCTCCCCTAGCGCGCAACGACAAAGACCACTTCGCCATAAGCCCGGCACATGGTAAGGACCTACAACAGGAACCCCACCTCCTTCCTTCCTTCTCGCTATGTTCTCTGCCATCACAACAGGAACATCAAGCTCTAGCATTGGCAGGAGTGTCAAATCGACCATCAGCACATACCCATAAATGACAACCTTGCAGACTCGAAAGACTATCTCTGCCATCACAGAAACGCCCGTAGGCGTAGACACCACAAGGGGAAATTCAACCACAAAAGATATCCCTGACAACTTAGCAGCAAACAAGGCAGACAAAAAAGAGTCTGTAGCACCCGGATTAAATAAGACATAAGCAATGACAGACCCAATAATAATATTACATGACACCACTGCCCTGGATGCCTCAGCGCCCTCTTGGTTCATAGTAAACACCCGTGCAACATGTCTCTCTGAACCACCAGCTCGCTGGCATTCTCCCTGAGTCTGATCCCTCTGTGCTATAGAACCCACTTACATCGGTGCATTTCCTCTGGTCTGATCAGGTTGCTGACTGCCCTTATTAGGAAAATCCTCTCTGAAGTGCCCAGACTGCTCACAGGTGGCTTGGAGAGAGGGAGAGAGAGGAAGAAGAGGGCGGCTCGGCTGGCTCCTCTTGGCTTGGCTCCAAGGGGAAAGAAGGGAGGAAGAGGGGAGGAAGAGGAGGGTGGCTCGACTAGCTTGGCTTCACAGGCAGCAGCTCCAAGGGGAAGAGGGGAGTCGGCTGCTGGCTTGGCGGTTGGCGGCTAGCTCTCCTCTCTCAAAACATGGGTGGCTCCAAAAATTGGAGCCACAAACTAGGGGAGGGGTTTTTATATCTCCTCCTCAATCCTAACCCTTCTAACTTAAGCCCAAACACGCATCCACTTAGGCCAAGTCCAACCCGCTAGGATTGGCTGCACATCCTTCTCGTGACTGCTTGCTTTGGGTGTATGAAATTTGAGGATTTGGATTTGCTTTCTTATTGTGATTGGCTGAAAGTTATAGTTGCTGAAATTAAGTTTGGCTGAAATTATAGTTGCTGAAATTAAGTTTGGCTGAAATTAAGTTTGGCTGAAATTATAGTTGCTGAAATTGTGATTTGCTGAATGTATATTTTGCTGAAATTATAGTTTGATGAAATTATATGCTATAAATTTTATAGTAATATTGTTGAAATCCTTTGTAATTGAGACTTAGATTTCATATAATGAAATGCTGAAATTTCATTTGGCATGGTGCTGAAATGGTACACATAATAGAAGCTGAAATATGTTGTGCTGAAAATTTAGTCCAATTTATGCTGATTTGATTTAGTAGTTTGATCAATCAATTTAATGCGAAAGGTACTGGTGTAACCTATCGATTTGCATGTAAGGTATACTTTGGAAACATAGAAATTACTTAAGTGACTTGAACAGTAATGTGGGGGTAGGAAATGGACGATTTCAGTAAGCTGAAATTTTCGTAGTGCATGTTAATCGGGTCGGGATACGGTCGCGGTGTGACGTTCCTAATCCATCATAAACAATTGGGGTTTTAGTTGATACTTGGGATAAGTGAACCTTGGGTGTGTTGACACGAGGATGTGACCCTCGGGTAGTGGTCCGGGGCATATTAGGCCGAGTGGTGCGTTCCACACACGAGATACATTGGGCCGGTGGGCCGAGTAGTGCGCGTAGCGCACGTGATGACTATGGGCCGCATGCAGGCCGAGTGGTACGCACAGCGTACGAGCGATCATGGGTCGGAGGGCCTTCCCGACCGAGCAGGTGCTGGATCTAGAGGGCCTTCCTAGACCAGTGAACCCGAGCAGAAAAATAGTTGGGTACTGGTTCTAGAGGGCCTTCCTAGACCAGTGACCCGAGTAGAGATAAAGTATGTACTGGT
This sequence comes from Canna indica, assembly GCA_034359265.1. NCBI lineage: Eukaryota > Viridiplantae > Streptophyta > Magnoliopsida > Zingiberales > Cannaceae > Canna > Canna indica. The sequence goes on along the minus strand of CP136894.1, from coordinate 8,898,810 downwards.
GCTAGAGGGCCTTCCTAGACCAGTGACCTGGGTAGAGATACAATGGTACTGGTTCTAGAGGGCCTTCCTAGACCAGTGTACCCGAGGGGGAGAGACAGTTGGACACTGAGTCTAGCGAGCCTTCCTAGATCAGTGAAACTGAGAAAAGTAACTAATTGGGATTCAGAACTTAGAAAGTGCTTCCCGTAGAGTCGGATGGAATTGTTTTCCTTACATGTATAACTTGATATATTGTATGCACTGCCATTATTGAATTCCATTTCCTAAGGATTGGGAGACCATTCACTGAGTTTTATACTCACTTTTACTCACATGTTTGTTTTGCAGAGCGTGACCCTGAGGTATGGCGCAGCTGATGAGGACGGACTCCGGTAGCGATCTCGTGAGCTGGTTGGCGTAGTCGAGTCTAGTTGAGTCGAGTCCTGTTTGCTAACTAAGACATTATAGTCTTTAGAGTGTCATGGAGTTGTTTAAACTTTTGTTGAATCATTTTTATGAGATATCTGGTATGTGGATTGTGTCTTTATCACTGATGTTGCTATTGATTATTTCCTAGTTATGTTATAGACACCTGGTTTTCAAGTTGTACCTATTTAAATGTTTGTATAATGGGTTAGGCTTCGGGGTGCTTGACTGCACTCTGGCCGGTCACGTGACTAAATTTTGGGGCATGACAATGTGGTATCAGAGCATGTGGTTAGGTCCGGACTACGTCATTAGAACATAGAGTACTGTATAGATAAGAGTCAATGTGTCGTACATGGTGTATTCTACTCACGAGATTGGGCTACGGAGATGGTCGTATCAGCAGCGGTACTCATGATCATGGTAACAGTTTTAAATAAACATGTATTTAATGCTTTTGATTTTTCTGCTATGTTTATGACAGTGATGGAGGCTCAGGGTGAAGCAGTAATGAGTGGGAGTGACAGTAATTCTGCAGGCCAAAGGGGCCGAGGCTGAGGTAGAGGCCGCACTGGGCGTCGGGGACGTGGTCGCCCAGCCCAAGTGAGGGCAGAGCCGGACCCCCGAGTGGCGCAGTTAGAAGCCCAGGTGGCCGAGTTAACTGAGATGCTCCGCAAGGAGAGAGAAATGAGGCAACAACCGCCTCAACCCGAGCCAGTTACACCAGCGGCTCCAGTGATTGAGGAGTTAGTGCCACCTATGATTGGGGCAGAGTATCATCATGAGACAGCCGGCCTTGAGATTCCGTACGAGAGATTTGTTAGACTGAGGCCCCCAGAATTTATCGGTACCGACCCGACAACAGAGGTCACAGAGTTCCTTAGTGATTGTTATGCATTCCGCCAGGTGCTAGGGTGTTCATCTGAGGTGGCAGCACGCATGGTGGGCTTACAGATCAGAGGACCGGCCAAGGAGTGGCTCCAGACATGGGAGGCCCGTAGGGGGGACCTTACACCACCCCCTACATGGGACGAGTTTAAGGCCGCAGTGACAGAGCGGTACCTGCCAAGGAATGTCCGCGAGAGGCGGGCAAGAGAGTTTGAACAGTTGCGCCAGACAGGCGAGATGACAGTTCAGCAGTATGAGATGGAGTTTACTAGCACTACTAGAAACTTCGTCTTCAGCAACGGCTATCAGCGACGGCCGCTCAAGCCGTTGCTATTTGCAACGGCATTCTTACGGCCGCTCGAGCCGTTGCAGATATCTGTATCTGCAACGGCGTACTAACGGAAAACCGAGCCGTTGCTGATTATTTTAATTATCAGCAACGGCGTTCGGACGGAAAGGCGAGCCGTTGCTGATTTTTTAATATTCAGCAACGGCTTGCTAACGGATAAGTGAGCCGTTGCTGATGATAACTTATCAGCAACGGCGTTCTAACGGGCGAGTGAGCCGTTGCTGATAAGTTTATATAGGGCACGCTCTCGCGCCCGACTCTTCTTCCTCCCGCTGCTCGCTGCTGCCGCCGCCGCTCCTGCCGACGCCACTCGCCGCCGCTGCCGCTGCTGCCGACGACGCCGACCGCTGCTGCCGACTTGTTCAGGTAAGTCTCTTCCCTACTGCCGTCTCTTCCCTGCGGCCGGCGGAAATCACCCGACCGAAACCCTATTTCTAGGGTTTCGGCCGGCGGCGGTCGGCCGATGGCCGCCGCCGGACCTTCTGCAGTGGCCGGACAGTGTGTCCGGCCACTGTACGCCGGCGCCGGAGGGTGGACTCCGGCGCCGGAATTTATAATATATATATATAGTTTATATTATTTTATAATTGTTAATTAATTATTTAATAATTGTTAATTAATTGTTTAGATTAATTGTTTAATTTGTTAGATTAATTATTAGGGTTTAGATTAATTTCGGACGCGCGCCGGAATCGTCCACTTCGGACGCGCGCCAGAATCGTCCACTTCGGATGCGCGCCGGAATCGTCCACTTCGGACGCGCGCCGGTATCGTCCAATTCGGACTCGCGCCGGAATCGTCCACTTCGGACGCGCGCCGGAATCGTCCAATTCGGACTCGCGCCGGAATCGTCCACTTCGGACGCGCGCCAAAATCGTCCAATATGGACTCGAACTGTCTCGAAACATTTAGAAAATAATCATCCTCCGACGAGTTGATATGTTTCACGTACGCATCGACGATCGGATATGATTTAGCAAAACCTTAGATCCGTTCGGGAATTGTATGTTCGTGTAAAAGAAGTAGATGATCTTTTATACGACGTACAATTCTTGAATTGTCCCTGATTGGACAATTTGGGAATATAGTTATTTGTACTGCACTTACGTTTTTATTTTAACTGTTAACTAATTATTCTAAATTTCGGCAACATCTCTCTTGTTCTCCGATACGCGCCCAGATGATATGCGTATTCGGAGAACTGTAGGGAGATGCTGTCGAAATTTAGAATAATTAGTTAACAGTTAAAATAAAAACGTAAGTGCAGTACGAATAACATAAATCCCGAATGGAATAGGACAATCTCACCTAAAGACATTAACCAAAGAATTAAATTGTCATTGATTGACAGAATCATGTCGACAGATTCAGACTTACAGCAAAGATCACAGAGCTGAAATAGATGAAAAAATATTTGAGTTTGTTAGTGGACCGTCGCGACTTGTGTCGTGCTATAACGGATATTTTGTTAACGGGTATAAATTTCACACGGTTGAATATTCATTTGCAAAGAAGACGATGAATGTTGGGGTCTGCGTGAAAGGGACAACCTATGTTGAATGTGATATGGATTTCTATGGACTAGTGGAAGAAGTGATAGAGTTGCACTACTTCGGCTTGAAATCAGTGATCCTATTTAGATGTTATTGGTTCGATACAACAGAAAGGGGCATGAAAGTTCATCCAAAATACAAACTTGTTGAGGTTAATTACAAATCGAAATTGGCAGCAAATGAGTCTTTTATATTGGCATCACAAGCCGAACAAGTATATTACGCGAAGTATCCGGCTCGAAATAAAGATAGAGCAGATTGGCGTGTAGTCTGTAAGACAAAAGGTAGAGGAAAAATTGATCCGATAGTAGGAGAAAATGATCCTCCTGGTTTCTATCAAGAAGATGATCTTCCTGCTGTGGATCGTATTATTCCAATACTCGAGGATGCAGACACAACGTCAATTCAATTAGAAGTTGAATATGCTGATGATGACGATCATGAAATTGAGGAAGCTGGAGATGAAGAAGATGAAGAAGAGGAAGAAGAGGAAGAAGAAGAAGAATTCGAAGACTATTATTCAGATGATGAAGAATAATTGTAAAGTATATATTTTATTAAATATATCTCTACTATTTATACAATAATCTGATTATATGTCTGTTCGACAGATATGACTGGTCGTGGTTATCGACGCAGGAGAGTTTCGGAGTCTCCGATCGGTGAGACTCCAGCACTTACTCATGCTGCTGATCCTCCTGTTGCTGATCCTCATGAGGATGATACTGCCGAGGCTAGTACATCCAGACGTAGGCGGCCACGCGGGCCGAACAGGTGGCAGCCTCCACCAGCCACAGAGTCACGTAGATTGATTAGCGTGATTGGGGAGCGGTACGTAATATATCATGAATTATGAATCATTACAAATTCATTATATCATAATATAATATTAAAATTTATTTTTGTTGTGCAGGTTCGAGCAAGAAGAAGTGCCGAGGAGCATTTCTTCTACTATTCGACGATACATGCACGGGGCATGGCCTACGTGGTCTCACGTGCCTAGCGAGCACGTCGACATGTTATGGCGCGAGTTTGAGGCACGTATTATTATTATTTTTACATGCATGATGATATATTAATATTGGTACTGATATTATTATTTTGCAGGCTCGCTATACATGGGCCGAGGACCAGAGGCCCTTCATTTACGCTGCCTGGGAGGCTATTTCCCGGGCAAGGTACAACGGGCAGCTGGGGCAGGCTCGGTCCCAGGCGATGGCCCGAGCTGGGACCACTAACATCGAGGAGACTCGGGGATACGGCCCCGGTTGGATTACTCCGGATATATGGGACCAGCTCGTGGGGATATGGTCGACGGATCGATGGCAGGAGGTTTCCCGGAATGCGGCTAGAAATCGCATGTCGGGGGGAGCAGCGCGTCACACCGGCGGCTCTGTTGCATTTGCAGTGCACGCAAACCGTATGGTAAGTATATCTTTTAATTATATATTTTATTTGTTATTATGTGTACTAATTAATGTATTTGTTTTGTAAATGTAGACGACGGTGTCGGATGACGGGAGTGTCCAGCGACCCTCCCCGATGGCGGTGTTTGAGCGGACTCACCGTCGAGCACATGGGACTGGGGAGTACATCCACAACCGCGCTGCATACATTATGGTAATTATATATTTGTTTAAGTTATTCATTATATATTTATAATTTAAGTTTTATGATAAATATTAAACAAAAAATCAAACTCGAGTAGGAGACCTACAGCCAGACGGTGGTGCAGCGCGGGGGTACCCCCGAGGACTTTGACACAGCATCGTGGGTCGAGGCCGCAGGTGGCTGGGACCATGGCCGCGTATATGGCTTCACAGATAGTGGTCATGCGCGAGCCGTGCTAGGGCCACTTGGGGCACCGACCCCTCCGGTCGCTGGTGAGCGGCCGTCCACCTCTAGATCCAGTTATGATCATAGTAGCAGAATAAGGACTCTAGAGGAGACGGTCGCGCGTCAGAGTCAGATCATGGAGGAGATGCATGCTATGCTACGCAACATGTCAGGTCATCCCGCAGCAGGCATCTCTTCGGCATCATCTAATCCATCGTCCTCGACTCAGTCCACGCCGGTGTACACTCAAGCACTCCAGACCCCGCCATATGATCCAGACCATCCTCCATCGTGATCGTGAGATTTTTTGTTTGGATATTGAACTTGTTACTGAGATATTGAACTTGTTTAACTTATTTTGTTTGGATATTGATACTTCAATTTTGCATTTGAATTGTTTTTATACTATCGTGGATAATTATCAATATAAATATAATTGTTTTGATGTATATCTTGGTGTGTTTGTGATGTGTGAATGAATGTGTGTATGAGGGTATGGGTGTGTGAGTTATGTATCAGATAAATGTATCAATGTATCAATGGAAATTAGAAATTTTAAATTATTCTGTTTGCAGGTGTAGGTCATCAGCAACGGCTTTCCCACGGCCATCCGTGGGAAAGCCGTTGCTAAAAGTGTATCGAAAGTCGTTGCTGATGACCTACAGCAACGGCTTAGCGACGGGGTTTACTAACGGCTTTGCTACGGACTCGTGGCCGTTGCTATTAATGTTATCAGCAATGGCTCCGGGTCTGTGGCAAAACCGTCGCTGATAATGTTTTTAGCAACGGCCCGAGCGGCCGTTGCTGATAATGTTTTGAGCGACGGCCCGAGCGGCCGTTGCTGATCCGTTGCTAAGTCATCAGCAACGCGACTTTCTGTCACGGCGCTATTGCAACGGCTCAGCCGTTGCTGATTCTCTTCAGCAACGGCTCAGCAACGGCTGATGCCGTTGCTGATGACCATTTTTCTAGTAGTGTAGGTTATCCCGCTACCACCCTACCTTGGTAGCCACTGAGACGGCTAGGGTCAGACGATTTGTGGAGGGACTACGACCGCAGATTGGCCGCTTGATTCATTACACTCAGGGCACATCTTTTGCTGAGGCAGTTGATGAGGCGATGCGTAAGGAAGCTCTAGTTACTACAGAGCGAGCTGAGGGGCACTCGAGGAAGAGGTCCAGATTTGATGGACCAGTGGGGCGACATGCCCATTCTGAGGGCACCGTCACGAGGTCAGTTCCACAGTTGAGCAGAGGACAGAGTATGGTTAGAGGTCGATCAAGGCCGAGTTCTGTACAGAGGACACCTACAGGGGATACATCTTTGCCGAGGAGGCCTGAGGCACCGCCGTCTTGTGGACAGTGTGGCAGACGGCACTGGGGTGTATGCTATGGCCGTTCAGATGTCTGTTTCAGATATGGGCAGCATGGGCACTTCAAGAAGGACTGTCCAGTCAGTGGGGGTCAGGGAGCGACCCAGTCACGAGGAAAAGCACCGGTGTCTGCAGCTTCAGTGGCTCAGAGGGGTCAGACCCAGGGCAGAGGGCAGCGTCCGAGTACTTCTGGGAGGGCTCCCGCTCGAGTTTTCTCACTTACACCAGACGGCGCTGAGGCGTCGAATGCCGTGGTAGCAGGTACACTTTCAGTTGGTTCTGCTAGTGCATATGTTTTATTCGACCCAGGAGCTACTCATTCTTTTGTATCTGCTTCATTTGCGCCCTTATTATTAAAGGAAGAAAAAGTGCTTGAGACACCACTTGTGGTGTCAACGCCTACGGGCGATACGGCTGTAGCTGAATTAATCTTTCATGATTGTGAGGTGTACGTTTGTGACTACCTCCTAGCAGCTAATCTGATTATACTTCCGTCACTAGGGTTGGATGTCATTCTAGGTATGGACTGGCTAGCTGTTCATTATGCGAAGGTGGACTGTAGGGCTAAGACAATTATATTTACTATGCCAAAGTTGCCACAACTTGTCTTCTAAGGTGATGGAAAAGGGGACCATTGTAGAGTGATTTCAGCCTTGAAGGCTCGGAAGTTACTCTGTGGGGGCTGTCAGTCCTTCCTAGCTTTTGTATCTATGGCAGAGGAAAACGGAGGTCCCGCGATAGGGCTGAGAGAGATTTCGGTGATTTGTTAGTTCCCTGATGTGTTCCCGGAGGAACTTCCGGGCTTACCACCAAACAGAGAGGTTGAGTTCTGCATTGAGTTACAGCCGGGGGTGAGGCCTATATCTATTCCTCCATATCGGATGGCGTCGGCCGAGCTGAGAGAGCTCAAGAGCCAGCTACAGGAGCTCATGGATTTGGGTTTCATTCGCCCAAGTGTATCTCCATGGGGAGCTCCGGTACTCTTTGTTAAGAAGAAGGACGGGTCAATGCGGATGTGTATTGACTATAGGCAGCTAAATAAAGTCACCATCAAAAATCGATACCCGTTGCCAAGGATTGATGACCTGTTCGATCAGCTTCAGGGGGCACAGTGGTTCTCCAAGATTGACCTGAGGTCTGGATATCACCAGCTGAAGATCCGAGATCAGGATGTGCCCAAGACAGCTTTTCGAACGAGATACGGCCATTATGAGTTTTTAGTCATGTCCTTTGGGCTAACTAATGCACCCGCCGCTTTCATGGACTTGATGAACCGTGTGTTCAAAGAGTACTTGGACAAGTTCGTGATTGTGTTTATTGATGATATTCTGGTTTCCTCTAGGAGTAAAGAGGAGCATAGTAAGCACTTGAGAACGGTTCTAGCGACTCTCAGGGAGCATCAACTTTACGCTAAGTTCTCCAAGTGCGAGTTCTGGATGGAAAGTGTAGTATTCTTGGGGCATGTGGTGTCCCGAGAAGGGGTCAAGGTAGATCCCGCCAAAGTTGAGGCAGTGCAGAATTGGGAGAGGCCGACTAGCGTATCTGAGATACGTAGTTTCTTGGGTTTAGCGGGGTATTATCGAAAGTTCGTGGAGAACTTCTCTCGGATTGCAGCCCCCCTAACCCAGTTAACTCAGAAAAAGGTTAAGTTTGCCTAGGATGACAAATGTGATGAGAGCTTTCAAAAGCTCAAGGATTGCCTGACGTCGGCACCTATACTTGCCTTACCGTCGGGGTCTGGGGGTTTTGTCATATATTGTGATGCCTCGAGAGTAGGCTTGGGATGCGTCCTTATGCAATACGACAAGGTCATTGCCTATGCGTCGCGGCAATTGAAAAATCTTGAGAAAAATTACCCGACGCATGATTTGGAATTGGCGGCAGTGGTGTTTGCTTTAAAGCTCTGGCGTCATTACTTGTATGGCGAGGCCTGTGAGATCTACACAGATCATAAGAGTCTTCAGTATCTGCTAACGCAGAAGGAGCTGAATTTGAGGCAGAGAAGATGGCTTGAACTGCTTAAAGATTATGACTGCACCATAATGTACCACCCTGGTAAGGCAAATGTTGTTGCTGACGCCTTGAGCAGGAAATCCATGGGTAGCCTTGCACACCTGGCGGTTGAGAGGAGACCTCTAGCCAGAGAGTTGGCGACATGCATGGATGGCGGCGTCATAATTTCAGTGTTTGACACCGGGGATATGATGGCATATTTGCGGGTGCAGTCTACCTTGGTCGAGATGCTTTGTTCAGCTCAGAAGGAGGATGCTTTTTGCGCGATGACTAGAGACTTCGTATTAAGAGGGGATGCAAATGATGGGTTTCAGATTGATGCTGAGGATGTCTTAAGATTCAAAGACAGAATTGTGGTACCCGATATGGCTGAAGTGAAGAGGCAAATTCTTGAGATGGGCCACCGCTCTTCGTACACCATGCACCCAGGGGCCACGAAAATGTACCGTGACTTGCGGCAGCATTATTGGTGGAAAGGAATGAAGCGGGAAGTGGCTGAGTATGTGTCCAAATGCTTGACTTGTCAGCAGGTTAAGGCAGAGCACTTGAGACCTGCGGGGTTGCTCCAAAACTTAGATGTACCTGAGTGGAAATGGGAGAAGATCACTATGGATCTGGTGACCGGTTTGCCGAGATTGAGAGGAGGTCATGACTCCATATGGGTTGTGGTGGATCGGTTGACCAAGTCGGCACACTTTATTCCGGTCAAGACAACTTTTTCAGCGGAGCAGTATGCTAGGCTTTTCCTGGACCGAATAGTGGCGTACCACGGAATTCCGGTGATGATCATTTCTGATAGGGGCACCCAATTCACCGCTCGATTCTAGCAATCCTTCCAGGAAGCCCTGGGCACTCAGGTCCGATTTAGTACAACCTTTCACCCCCAGACTGACGGCCAATCAGAGAGGACTATCCAGACATTAGAAGATATGTTGCGGGCATGCATGTTGGATTTTGAGGATGGTTGGGAGAGGTACTTGCCGCTAGTAGAGTTTGCGTATAATAACAGCCACCACAGTAGCATTGGCATGGCTCCGTTTGAGGCCCTTTATGGGCGGAGGTGTCGGTCTCCAGTGGGATGGTTTGAGGCGGGTGAAACTCAGACATTAGGGCCAGACTTGGTTCATGATGCTGTGGAAAAGGTATGATGATGGTAGATCGAGGGACTTAGAATTTGCGGTGGGGGACGTGGTGTTCCTCAAAACGTCGCCCATGAAAGGAGTGGTGAGGTTTGGCAAGCGAGGGAAACTAAGTCCTAGATTCATTGGACCGTTCCCCATCCTTGGCCGGAGAGGGGCGGTGGCGTATGAGCTTGCCTTACCGCCTAGCATGAGCAGGGTTCATCCCGTGTTTCATATCTCCATGCTGAAAAGGTATGTTAGAGATGATTCTCATGTGCTGGAGCCTACTGCGATTGAAGTTGATGCAGTTGTTTCTTATGAGGAAAGGCCTGTAGAGATTCTGGACAGGCAGATTCGGAAATTAAGATCTAAGGAGGTTCCCTTAGTAAAGGTGCGATGGGAACACCATTCGGGCCAGGAGGCGACTTGGGAATTGGAAAAGGATATGATGGAGAAATATCCCCAGTTGTTCAATGGAGATGGTAAGTTCTTCTTTTATTCCCTAAATTCGAGGACGAATTTTTTTTTTTAGGGGGGAAGATTGTAATACCCGCTAAATTATTTTGTGTATACTTATTTCAGCGGGTTGCGTGTGACGCGGGTTGCCTTACCGCCTAGCATGAGCAGGGTTGCGTGCGCGCGGGTTTGAGCATTGATGCTTAGCTTAAGGTGAGACCCGATTACTCTAAAAAATTTCTTGATCAAAATAGAAGAGGTAAAATATTTTAGGTGTCACGTAGTTAAAGAGGACTTCGAGGGGAATCCATCAGTTCAACCGGATCCGAATTTGGACTTAGTTCGGGTGACATAGAGAATGTTTAGTGAACCACTTAAGTTAGGGGCAGATTTGTAATTTCAGCCCAAGTTATTGGAAAAAAATAAAAATAAAATCCCTGTCACCTAGGGGGGCGTACGGCACTGTAGACACACGCAACCCGAGGCGCTTGGGAGAGAAGGGGCAGCGACCAAGGTTTTGAGCGGGGAGTCCGATCCGGCCGAAAACTCGCGAATCGTCGGCGTCGAGCATCAATAGGCCTTCCCTACTCCTTGTTTTCTCCGATTTATTCCCGGTGAGTGGTTCTTGCACCTCTTGTTTTGGATTCTTCCATTCCTCTGGTAGCCGCCCACTGTTTCTCAAAAACTTGGAAATTTTGGATCAATTTCCTAATGGATTTAGATGAATGGCCTGTCATGTAATTGTAATCCTCCTTGGTTTGATAAAAGCATGTTTGGCTGTGGAATTGTGAATCCTAGATTTAGGAATTCCTCCTCATCATTGACCGCACACCTCCAGGAAGCAACCTGAAATCTTTAGGTATTATATGGATTATTTTCTTTAATTAGGTGTGAGAGAATGAGTGCTTGATTGCTAAATTAAACACCAAACTAAGGTTACTAGGATTGGCTGCACATCCTTCTCGTGACTGCTTGCTTTGGGTGTATGAAATTTGAGGATTTGGATTTGCTTTCTTATTGTGATTGGCTGAAAGTTATAGTCGCTGAAATTAAGTTTGGCTGAAATTATACTTGCTGAAATTAAGTTTGGCTGAAATTATAGTTGCTGAAATTGTGATTTGCTGAATGTATATTTTGCTGAAATTATAGTTTGATGAAATTATATGCTATAAATTTTATAGTAATATTGTTGAAATCCTTTGTAATTGAGACTTAGATTTCATATAATGAAATGCTGAAATTTCATTTGGCATGGTGCTGAAATGGTACACATAATAGAAGCTGAAATATGTTGTGCTGAAAATTTAGTCAAATTTATGCTGATTTGATTTAGTAGTTTGATCAATCAATTTAATACGAAAGGTACTGGTGTAACCTATCGATTTGCATGTAAGGTATACTTTGGAAACATAGAAAGTACTTAAGTGACTTGAACAGTAACGTGGGGGTAGGAAATGGACGATTTCAGTAAGCTGAAATTTTCGTAGTGCATGCTAATCGGGTCGGGATACGGTCGCGGTGTGACGTTCCTAATCCATCATAAACAATTGGGGTTTTAGTTGATACTTGGGATAAGTGAACCTTGGGTGTGTTGACACGAGGATGTGACCCTCGGGTAGTGGTCCGGGGCATATTAGGCCGAGTGGTGCGTTCCACGCACGAGATACATGGGGCCGGTGGGCCGAGTAGTGCGCGTAGCGCACGTGATGACTATGGGCCGCATGCAGGCCGAGTGGTACGCACAGCGTACGAGCGATCATGGGTCGGAGGGCCTTCCCGACCGAGCAGGTGCTGGATCTAGAAGGCCTTCCTAGACCAGTGAACCCGAGCAGAAAAATAGTTGGGTACTGGTTCTAGAGGGCCTTCCTAGACCAGTGACCCGAGTAGAGATAAAGTATGTACTGGTGCTAGAGGGCCTTCCTAGACCAGTGACCTGGGTAGTGATACAATGGTACTAGTTCTAGAGGGCCTTCCTAGACCAGTGTACCCGAGGGGGAGAGACAGTTGGACACTGAGTCTAGCGAGCCTTTCTAGATCAGTGAAACTGAGAAAATTAACTAATTGGGATTCAGAACTTAGAAAGTGCTTCCCGTAGAGTCGGATGGAATTGTTTTCCTTACATGTATAACTTGATATATTGTATGCACTGCCATTATTGAATTCCATTTCCTAAGGATTGGGAGACCATTCACTGAGTTTTATACTTACTTTTACTCACATGTTTGTTTTGCAGAGCGTGACCCTGAGGTATGGCGCAGCTGATGAGGACGGACTCCGGTAGCGATCTCGTGAGCTGGTTGGCGTAGTCGAGTCTAGTTGAGTCGAGTCCTGTTTGCTAACTAAGACATTATAGTCTTTAGAGTGTCATGGAGTTGTTTAAACTTTTGTTGAATCATTTTTATGAGATATCTGGTATGTGGACTGTGTCTTTATCACTGATGTTGTTATTGATTATTTCCTAGTTATGTTATAGACACCTAGTTTTCAAGTTGTACCTATTTAAATATTTGTATAATGGGTTAGGCTTCGGGGTGCTTGACTGCACTCTGGCCGGTCACGTGACTAAATTTTGGGGCGTGACAACTGTACCTAACACAGGAAAGTTATGTAAAGTAGGTGGTTGAGCGCTTTGGCATGCAAGAAGCAAAATTTGTCAAGACACCTCTTGCCGCGCACTTCAAATTATCACAGTTACTATGCCCAAAAGATGAAAAAGAAAGAGTTAGCATGTCACAGGTACCCTATGCAAGTGCAGTTGGCAGTCTTATGTACGTAATGATCTGTATCCGCCCAAACATAGCACATGCAATCTGTGTTGTCAGCCGGTACATGGCAAATACGAGAAAAGCACATTGGGAGGCAATCAAATGGATCATGCGCTACTTACAAGGTACTTCTAAAGCCAGCATTATTTTCGGTGGAACTAATGAATCATTTGCAGGATACTCAGACTCGGACTATGCTGATGACCTTGATAAGAGGAGATCAATCACCGCCTATATCTTCACTATAGGCGAAACTACAGTAATTTGGAAAGTCGGCCTACAACCCACTGTCGCCCTCTCCACCACTGAAGTAGAGTACATGACTATTACATAATCGATTAAAAAAGCAATCTGGCTTGAGAACTTGATAAATGAACTAACTTTCAAAATGGGGACATAGTCGTACATAGTGATAGTCAGAATGCAATTCATTTGTCAAAAGATGAGATGTTCCATGAAAGGACGAAGAACATCGATGTCAGATTCCATTTCATTAGGGATATTATTTCAAAAGGAGAAATAAAGCTTCAGAAAATTGACACGATGTATAATCCTGCAGATATGCTGACTAAAGTACTTCCAACAACCAAATTTGAACACTGCTTGAATTTGGTAAGACTAATTCAAGACACGGGTTAGATCTACAGGGCTCCTAGGAGAAGAGGAGAAGGCTACATCGGGCTTAAATCTCATCAAAGGAGTAAATTGTGAAGGTTGATTTAATTTAAACCCGATTCGAATTTAAATTGGTCATAAACACAAGGCTGGATGTAAAAGGAAAAATAAGATAGAGACTTCTCTTCTCATAGGCTCGGCCTGTGGGCCAAGCCCACCTTTCTCAAATGAAAGTTGTAGGTGTTTAAAGATTCGCATGGAGCCTTGCCATAAATTGATACACATATGCAATTAAATAATGTTTAACATTATCTTTTACCTTTTGTCATTACATGAATTGAAGATTGAAGGTTTTTGCAGTTGACTGGTCAAATGATAAAGATGCATAAGTCATTTTTTTTTATTGGCAACGCATTGAACGAGTTCCATGCGCAGAACTCGAAGCCGCACCGCCTCAAGTTGCACCGCCTTAAATTTGCAAAGTTTTCTCGGTCAAATTAATCACGGCAGCTATGCGATTAAATCGAACGGCTCAGCTCATTGTATGTGGAAGATTTCTAAAATATTCTCGCCGATGAAAGTGCATAGATCGACTCTCCTACTCCAGTATAAATAGGGGCCTAATATGCAGTTCTAGACATCCCTGAAATCCCCAGAGCATCCCATCTACTCCATTTCTCAAGTACGATTTCTTTTCCAGCGGCTCTCTTTCCTTTCACACCGTCTCAGGCAAAAGCAAGAAGATCAAGGACGTCGCATCCATAGTTTTTAGGCAGAAGCAGGAATCCAAATTCCGGGGTGTGGAAAAATATCCGAGTACAAGCAATATTTTTCTTTTATAGTTTAGTTAGCGGTTGTATTCAGATTCTCTTGCATGTATTGGCCATGTTTTCTCCTCCTTCTAATAAAATCAAGTGCCCTCTTCTCCTCGTGGAGTAGGCCCGGTACCCCGCCGAGCCGAACCACGTAAATTTTAGTGTTCTTTGTGTTTTCTGGATTTATTCATTTTCGTATTTTTCCTTTTGGCGTTTTGGAATATGAAATTTAGTGTTTTCTTTTGTTACTTAATTAATTATGATGCATATGTTTGAGCATGGGGTTAAATTTGGTTGAGCCGGGTTCGCGGGTTTGGATCTGGGCTTGAGGTGGATGCGATTTAGCAAAGGGGTAGGGTTGTAAATGAGGTGTTGGGAGGGGATTATAACCCCCCCCCCCTTGAGCTGTGCGGGTCCCCATGGAGTTGCATGAGTCTTTTGAAGAAAAAGGGGAGCTGAGCCACCCCCCTCTTGGAGCCGCCGCCGTCGCTTGTGTGCCAGAATTCGGAGGCCGCCGTTCGAGAATTTTCTTCTCCTTTCTCTTTCCTAACATGTAAGTGGTTTCTTCCTTCCTTTCCCTTCTTTTCTTTCTTGTTTTCTTGAGCCACATCTTGAAATTGAGAATTCTTGTTGTTTTCCGTTTCTATAAACGTGGGTGTTGTTTTTCTCGTGTTTCCATGAAAGAGGAGGCCCGAGGATTCCCTTTGTGGTGCGGCAGCCCTAGGATTGTCCTCGGGTTGCTCGGCCAAGTTGGGAAAGGAGGCACCCTTAAGGTGTTTGTGAAATTACCTAAAAGAGCATGTTTATGTTGAGTTTTAGATCCCTTGATTTGAATCTTTGCTATGTTCTCATGTTGTTGAATTATGTTTGATGTCAAAATTATGAATCTCAGCATGTTGAATCTAAGATTTCATATGAAAAGTTTAGATCTTGATGGCATGAGATATATTCTTTATTGTTCTTTAAATTGTGAAAGTATGAATCTTGATGTTGATGAAAGAACTTGATGCATGCTAACTATGTTTAGATGGTAGGCTTTTGATTTAATAATCGTTGTATATGATGGATGTAATCTGGTTTAGCAATAAAATATTTTGGAATGATTATTGCTGTGATTTTCAGTTTAAATAATCAAGCAAGCTGGAATTTAATCTTGCTGAAATTTCATGTTGGATTATTGTTAATGATGCTGAGATTTGAATTTGCTATTGTGATTCGTGGTGATTATCGAACATGATCGTGCAACCTATCATTTTAACCAGAAAATATTATCTGGAAACATATGACACACTCTTGAAACCAAATTCGACATGTGTAAACCAGAATCAAGCTCAAACAGTACGCTGAAATCTTAAATTCCAGAAATAAAACCTAATTGCAAGAATTACATTTTTATTTGCAGAATTAAAAATTTAAAATTTAAGGGGCAGAATAAAACTGCTAAGAGACAACAGAATATAAATTCATGAAGTAAAAACCTATGGGTAGATGATGTTGCAGGCCTAAGACGTTGGGAACGGGTATATGTTGATGAGACAATTTCAAGAAAGGACGTTCTTATGACACTGTTTCTACACATAACTTGGGTCATGCTTTGGCGCCGTTTCTCTCATGAATGGTGGAGAGGCTCGGTTAGGAGCTGGATCGAGGGCCTAGGTCCGGAAGGTTGGATGAGCGAATCCCAACCTGTGATTTATTATTTTCGGTTGGATGGGCGAATCCCAACCATTATTCAATTTCTTAAGTTGGATGGGTGAATCCCAACCATAATATTATTTCTAGTTGGATTGGCGAATCCTGACCCGGTTGGATGGGCGAATCCCAGCCGTTACACTCTTATTCACTATTGTGTGGTTTGGTTGCCTTAGGGCATGTGTAGGTCGAGTGGTCTGTTGTGTATTCACTATTATGTAAATGGGATGCCTTTGGGCATGTGTTGGCCAAGTGGCCTGATGGGTAGCCATACCACTAGACTTGCATTTCCTGCATGTGGTAGACGCATTCACTTTATTCTGTGGTTGGTTTGTGGTGGGGGTTGATAGAACCGCTCACTGAGTTCCTTTGGACTCACCCTTGTTTTCTTTCTGTTTTTGCATAGCCTGACCAGTGAGGTAGGGGTTGGAGCACTTGGCGCAGCTGGAGGGCAAAGGAATACCATTGATCTCATAGCAGTCAGAGTTTAGGGGTCGTAGTTGAATCTTGTTAGTGGTAGATCATGCACTTGATGTATTTAGCATATTTGGAGTTGTAGTCCTTTAGGACAGCCAGTTGTGTTCATTTGAGATTATGTTTTCTTTTTTAAAAAAAAACTGTTAAACCTTAATTGTTTGTTTGTACGTTACCTAGTTGTTAGGCTTCTTTTTAGAAAAAAAAATGAAAACTTTATTTCGATTTCTGAGATGGACATGTTATTTATATATATTTTTCATTTTTCGCTATGTTTCATTTTGAGTTGACATGTGCATTGGATAGGCTGTGGGGTATAGACACGTATACCCTGGCCGGTCATGTAACCCTAGGATTAGGCGTGACAGAATCCTTGGCCACAACGCCACTACTTTAAACCTTAGAGCCCTTACAACGATCAGAACTCAGTTTCTCGCCAATCTGACTCGTCGGCCCAAGAGCCCTACTAACAACTACCAAGCAAGTAAATTTCGTATCTTTTTGGCGTAGACATGCAACCAAATTCTATACAGATCCGCGGCGATCGAAAAGCTGACCAAGCTCGACAAAAGCACAGTAATGATAAATAAAATTCAAACTTTTAAAATCCCACAAAGGAAGTATTCTCACTTACAAACACATGAGGGGCACATGACAAATAGAAAAACAAACTACAAGAGCGCGCTTGCAACAATGAGCCAAGCCGCACTCAAGAAAACCATTGACTCGGGTATCCACTACTTGGATTTATCGCCATATGCAGACTTGGTCACAAGACCTCCCGTGACCCGAGCGTTGAGGGGCAAAGAGGAGGGAGATGAGAGCCCCGACTTTGCAAACCTAGAATAATGGACAAGATCCCTGCTAGCCAAGAGGACAACTCGCATATCCGTATAGCACCTCCCCCAGTGCGCAACGACAAAGACCACTTCGCCATAAGCCCGGCACGTGGTAAGGACCTACAACAGGAACCCCACTTCCTTCCTTCCTTCTCTAAGCTCGACAATATGAATCCATGACAATTTATGAACCACTCGCTACCACTCAAAAACATCATCCAGAGGGATAGTAACTTTCGAAACTTCCCACTCCATGTTCTCTAATGCATACAATATGCAGGGGCTATTTATAGGCCTGAAATGAGAACCGTTAGTTCAACGAACGGCCCCACTTCCCCATAGACGGTGCCACGTTCTGCCAACTTACAGCTGGCGTGCAGCGCCCAGGAAACTGCTTACCGAATCTTTACTCATAATTACTCTCTTGTCAAACTATATCTAGCATACAGGTGGCAAACACACGAAAAAACACTTTTCTCTCCTGTATGACCATCACATTCAGCTCAGATAACGAAGATTCGCACAAAAGGTCCCATACCCTACACGTGACAATGACTCAACCAACGTCTCCCCATCCACCCATCCAGCCGAGGTCAAAAGCCGAAACCACTTAGACCTCGGCACGAAGTCCTACAAACTTCGGCCAAGCTCGGGGCACTACTAAAAAAATGGCTTTTTGCGATAGTGCATTTGTGACGGAATAGGATGCGATCGTAGATGTGATGGCTGATGCGATGGGTCTGCGACTGCCATCCATTGGGGTCACGGACTGGCAAGGGGGCGACGACAATGCGACTGCCTTGAGTAGCGACGACACTGCGACCGCCTCGAGTGTCGTCGCAACATGGCGATGGTTGGGCGACCATTTGCAACTGTCACGTTGCGACCACTTATTTGCGACTGTAAAGGCCGTTGCAAAATGTTATTAAATTCCCCGCCCAATCCCTTTTTTTTCACTTCCCCTGCTCGATCAACCCTCTCACTGGTTCTCGATCTTTGTAGTCACACACCCACGCCGATCGCCGCCCATTGTTCGTTGGCCGCCGCCTGTTGCTCATCGCCCGCCGCAAGCTGGCCACCTGTCGAACCCTAGTCGATGGTATTCTCTCTCTCTCTCTCTCTCTCTCTCTCTCTCTCTCTCTCTCTCTCTCTCTCTCTCTCTCTCGTTTGAAACCCTACCCGACGGCTAGGTCATTCTTATATGATATGATAACCTAGCCAACGGCTAGGTTATACAATTAATTGATTGGTTACTACTACATTGCGAATGTATCAAAAGCTCTTTTGATACATTCTACATCAAAAGAGTGTTGAAGAGTGTGTGTTGTCTGGGGAACATGTTGGTGAGGAATCTACGTTACTCACCAAAGGGCTCATAAGGCTGTAACTAATTAATCTTAGCCTATATAGTAATTATGTTTCATTATAATGTTTTAGTCTTTATGAAGCCTAAGAAGTAAATTTGAGTATCTCAAATTTTATGGGTACACAATGACAAGTTACTTCTAACTGAAAGTGATGGAGTGGGAATGCTTACTGTCTACATAACTTTGCTTGTGAAATTATACATTAGCTTGTGAAATTTATCTTATACTTTGCTTTTTTCATTTTTTCCTGAAAGTGATGGAGTGCGAATGCTTACTGTCTGAAAGACAATGTGCTTTTTCTTTGACCACATCCACTGCAGATATAACTGTGGAGAAAATAGGAAGTTAATGGAGTTTGACTGACCTTTAATTTATAATTTGACAAGACATTAACTTCATGATTTCATTAATGATTAGTTACAAAGCATATTCTAGAAGTGTAAATTAAAATATTTTAACAGACCAAATTTGATGCTATGCACTATTATTTGATGATGACTCTAGAAGTGTGGGGCCTCAGTTGGCATGGCTTCTGTCTTTTGAATTTTGATTGTTTTATGTTTTTATGTTTTCAGTCTTCTACTATGCAAAATAGATTAGCAAAATAGATAATATCTACAAAATAGATTATATTCTCATGTTTTCAATCTTGCACTAACCTTTCAATCATGGTACTGCCTGCTTGATATCTGCAAAATAGGTTGTTTTAAAATTCCTATAAGATTTCAAGTGTCAGAAATTCCATGTTGTCTCATATAATTGATTAAGTTTTAATCAGTTTAGTTTAAATTCTAAAATTTTCCTGTAGGTGAGCGATCTCTTGGAGTTACTGGTGCTCGTTCATCTGCTAGTTTATGTGTGCAATCTCTATTGAAGGAGATTAAAGAGGTACTTCATCGTTGCTTCATGTCCTTAATGTCGATTAGGAACTTTCTATATTTAAATGACCAGACAAGTTATTAGTTATTATACTATTCATATATACCCATTCAGATAACTTTTCCATTTGAAATTGAACTAACCTACATGGAAAACATAACCCTCGTCATGAAGCAATAAGGCCATCTGATTTATTTTCAAATGTAGAAATAAATACCCATACCTATTTAATTAGTTGTTAAATACTTCATCTTGTACTGTGAAGCAAATAATGGGTTTGTTCATTCTAGTCCTTTTCTTCTTTAAATTGTGGCATTTTCTTCTTGGATAGCATTTTGACCCAGTGACCCAGATTATCCATGTTTTAGTCTCCAGTATTATGTAAATTAAGTTGGCTCTTGAAATCAAAACTTATATTGTAGCTTTCAAATTCCCTCGTAGAAGTCTATATGCTATCAAGTGTGACTTTAAGATTTATTATGCCAAATTGGTGGGAAATCTGAAAGCTGTTAATAAACATGTACCCTATTCTTTAATTCATGGGCCTGATTTATTCAATGAACATAAATTTTGATATTGAGAAATTGATGGATAGTCCAAAACCCAAATTCCATCTAGTAGCAGTAAGTGTTGCATTGCAGCTACTGCAATTCCTATTAGGCCATCTTGACATTTATGTCTTCTTTGGGCTATCTGACATGTCCAACACAGACTAGATTTATTGAAAATTAATCCAACAGGGATTGAACTTATCAAGGTAGGCTCAAAAGTCCTCTTAATCTATAGGAGCTTCTTTGGAATAGTTAGTATGTCATGAACGGTAAACTTTGGAACAGTTAGGCATGCCTTTTGTGTTTATGGCTGTCAAGAACTTAGGATGTCATGAAGTATTTAACTATGTAGAGAGTCCCATAAACCATTTTCTGTCAGTTTCAATTCAAGACCATGCAATAAGCAAGTAGTTTGGTTTGACAATGTCAAAAATTAGCTTTCAGTACAATTTTATAGGCAAGTCCATTGAATTGCAATTAATTTGTTGATATAATTTTAGGATTGAAATTAAAATAACATTATGATTCGCGAGTTGATAAAGTGACACGAACTTATCGACCGTTGGATCATAATTTTTTTTATAATACCTTAGATCCATTCGGATATCGTATCGTTGTCTATAAGAAGTACAAAACTTATAGATTCTTTACGATTTCTGAATTATCCTTGATCGGACAATTTGGGGTCAAAATTATTTTACTTGCAGTTAAATATTTTTTTTAATATTCATTTCAGTTTGAAATTCTAGCAGATATCCTTTGTTCTCCAAGTATGCGCCCAGATGATATGCATACTTGGAGAACTGTAGGGAATTGCTACCCGAATTTTGATTGAGATTGAATGTTAAAAAGAATATTTAAATGCAAGTAGAATAATGTAATTCCCGAATGGAATAGGACCACCCCACCTATGAAGATTTCTAAAGAAGTAATTGTTGTGATATATCACGTACAGCATCATGACGGAAGATCGTAGTTGGATGTACCGTGGAGGTTTACTTGAAGAATTCAAGAGCGGTGTTTAGGAATTTTTGAACTTCGCATATTCAAATCCGCAATTTGTCAGTGTTGAGAAAATAAGATGTCTGTGTCATCAGTGTGTCAACTTGTTTTTCCTAGACCGATAGGAAGTGACATTGCACCTATACAAAAATGGTTTCATGAATCGCTACTTTTGATAGATTTCATATGAGGAGTCATTCATAGGCATGTCATCGTATGAATTAGGAGGCCAGTAATCTAATATTGGATCTTCGTTTGCAACTCATACAACATCCGTTGAGCAGCCGTATCGAAATATGGTCTTGGATGCTCTGGGCGGTCATGAATTTCAAAGGTTGCCAAAGCCTCACACAGAATTAGGAGGTCAATCATCAAGTA
Source organism: Canna indica (assembly GCA_034359265.1). Taxonomy (NCBI): domain Eukaryota; kingdom Viridiplantae; phylum Streptophyta; class Magnoliopsida; order Zingiberales; family Cannaceae; genus Canna; species Canna indica. Next base: position 8,877,440 of record CP136894.1, on the reverse strand, counting down.
CTAAAGTGACAATGGATGTAGAGTGTGAGTCACAAGTAGAACCAGAAATTCAAATGGAGTTACCAAATCCAAAAGCAACATAATTTTATGATTTACTGAAAGCTACAGATGAATCATTGTATGAAGGCTGTGATGAATATTCAAAGTTGTCAATAATGACTCAAATGTTAAACATTAAGTCTGACTGCAACGTAACTGAGATAGCATATAATCGATTTTCCGAGCTTTTTTAGAAAGCGTTGCCTAAAGATAACAAACTGGAGGACAGTTTCTATAAGATGAAAAAGATGATAAAGAGACTTGGTCTAGGGTATCAGAAAATTCATGCATGTTAGAACAACTGCATTCTCTATTACCGTGAATACGCATATTTGACCCAGTGTCCAACATGTGAACATCCACGGTACAAAGAGAAATCTTCAAGTAGGCAGAAAGATATACCGTTTAAGGTTCTTCGGTATTTCTCGATAATTCCCAGATTGAAGAGGTTGTTCATGTCTAAAAAAATAGCCCAACATATGATATGGCATGCTAAGAGTCATGATCCGAATGTTATGACTCACCCGTCTGACAGTGAAGCATGGAAACATCTTGATCGATGTTATCTATCATTTGCAAGTGATCCTAGAAATGTCAGACTAGGGTTATGTACTGATGGGTTGAATCCATTCGATCAATCATCCACTTCATATTCTGTTTAGCCAGTGCTCCTCACAGTCTATATTTTACCGTCGTCGATGTGCGTGAAAGATGATTTCATATTTTTTAGTATGGTAATCCCAGGACCAAGGGGACCAAGAAAAGAATTGGATGTGTTCCTTCGACCGTTAATTGATGATTTAAAGAACTTGTGGGATGGCAGAGTCATCACTTATGATATTCATCAAAAAAGGAACTTCAACTTTAGGGCCGCATTGTTGTGGACAATTAGTGACTTCCCGGCATATGCTATGTTGTCTGGTTGGAGCACACACGGGAGGCTTGGTTGTTTGTATTGTATGGAACGAACAAAAACATTCAGTCTTCGGCATTCATACTTTGACTGTCATCGTCAATTTTTGCCACCTGATCATCCATACTGGAGAATTAGAGATAAATTCATCCGGGGCAGAGTGGAAAAAGATGGACCACCTCCGCGTTTGTCTGGTGATCAAATGTTAGCTCGGGTTTCTGTGTTATCAGATATCACATTCGGAGAGATTGACAGAATTAGTGGTTTCAGAGAAAGACACAATTGGGTCAAAAAAAGTATATTCTGGGAACTGCCTTACTGGAGCTCATTACTAGTTCAGCACAATTTGGATGTGATGCATATTTAAAAAAATGTGTTTGGGAATATTTTTAATACAGTGATGGATTTTGCAGGAAAAACAAAATATAATGTGAAGGCAAGAATGGACTTAAAAATATATTGCAAATGTCCAGATTTAGATCTACAGGAGGTAAACGGCAAATAAGTGAAATCGAAAGCCTCTTATGTTCTCACTAAGCAACAACAAAAAGATATTTGCTAGTGGATAAAAGATCTCAAATTACCGGACGGCTATGCATATAATTTAGCTTGATGCGTCAATGTAGATGAAGGTAAAATATCAGGAATGAAAAGTTATGATTGTCATGTGTTCATGAAGAGACTACTCCCTATTGCATTCCGCGATATTTTACCAGACAAAATTGGAGTCTGTTAACCGAGCTTAGTTTGTTCTTCAATGATATCTGCGCCAATGCCCTCCGTATCGAAGATATGGAAAAGCTAGAAAAAAACATTGTAGAAATTCTTTGCAAAATAGAGCAGACATTTCCACCTAGATTTTTTGATTCAATGGAGCATCTACTGGTTCACTTAGCATACGAGGCAAGAGTTGGTGGTCCAGTTCAGTATCAATGGATGTATTTATTCGAGAGGTATATGCAGAGGTTAAAAAGGAAAATAAAAAATACAACTACGGTGGAAGGTTCAATAAGTGAAGCTTATATAATTCAGGAGATATCAACTTTCTCTTCTTTCTATTTCGAGTTCAATGTGCACACAAGGTTGACTCGTCTTCCCCGAAATGATGATGGGTGAAATGTGAATGATGTAGGTTTTCTACCAATATTTTGTTTTCCTGGTCGTCGTTTGGGCTCACGTCCACCGAGATATTTAACTAAAGATGAGTACCAGCTTGTACAATTATACGTACTGATGAATTGCCCCGAGGTTGATCCTTTCATTCAAAGATTTGACACAAAAGTTCATACACAAACACCGAATATATCCGAGGAAGAAACACAAGATAAACGTAGCAGAGAATTTCCAAATTGGTTCAAAACTTGGTTGAGTGAACATATTCAAGAAATATACAACAAATTACTCGAGTTAGCATGTGAATCGTCACCACTAGTCTTATGCTATAACAGATACTTTGTGAATGGATATAAATTTCATACAAAGGAGTACTCAACGACAAAAAAGACAATGAATGCTGGTGTTTGTGTCAAAGGCTTCACTTGGATTTATTGTGATTGTGATTTCTACGCACTGCTTGAGGAAGTACTTGAGCTTCAATATGTTGGGTGCAAAAAAATAGTGATACTCAAATGTCACTGGTTTGACACATCATCTCGAGGAAGTCAAATTAATCCAAAGTATAAGCTTGTTGACGTTAATTTCAAATCAAAGTTAGCGTCCAACGAGTCTTTTATTTTGGCATCACAAGCACAACAAGTATATTACGCAAAATATCCAGGCAGACAAAGAGATAGATCGGAATGACGGGTAGTGTGTAAGACTAAGGCACGATTGAGGATTGATCCAATGGCAGAGGATAATGATACTACAAGATTTGTATTAGGTGATTTTTATCAGGAGGATGATCCTCCAGTAGTTGAAGTTGTGGGTCAAACACTTGAAGATGAAAATTTAGTCGTTGCACAAGGTCTGGCAGAAGAAAGTGTTGATGTTGAACTAGATGATGCAGAAGATGAGAATAGTTGTGAAGAAGAAGAGGCAAGTGGAGAAGAAAACGACTCAATCGATTATTATTCAGATGATATCGATCATTAATGTGTAATATATATATTTCATCTTTTTTCTATTAATTTATACTACATTATTGGTTGACATCACTAATCAACATTTATATCTGTAGATGTCGTGTGCCCGTTCTAGGGTTCATCGCACAGGTTTATCTCGACCGTCGCTGCCGCCCGCGACAACACCACCACCACCTGCTCCTATACCACCACCACCTGCACCAGCCATGGTAGATGTTGTACCACCACCAGATCGAGGTCGTCGTAGGCCTCGTGGGCCTAATCGTGGGGGTGATGCACCTTCATCGTCCAACCAGCGTCAGCGGATATCGCTGAATGGTTACTTATAATGTTTTTATAATTGTTAATAATTAATTGTTACTTATAATGTTATTATAATTGTTAATAATTAATTATTACTAATTTATTTATTAATGTTATTATACTTGAGTTGTAGATTTCAGCAGGATGATGTCGCTCGCACTATGACCATTATGCTTAAGAGTTTTTTTCATGAGCCGTGGACTTCATGGACCAGGGTGTCGGACCATTATCAAAATTTATTATGGAATGAGTTCGAGGTATGTAGTTCAAGTTCAAACTGGTTTCTTCATGGACCGTTATGCCAAATTAAAAACCCTTTGTGTTGATAAATATATTATAAAAAATATATCAAATATGTATAAGGCACATCTTCTCCAAAATTCAAAAACATTTCAATCACATGTTACCAAACCCAAAAGAATGAAACCTTGTCACCAAACAAACCGTTACCCTTCTTATGAGGAATTGAAGCAAAGATAAAGAAGCTTACATCTCAATATCCAAATTAGAAGCCAATGCATACTCTCATTGGCATAAAAACAACACATAATGTTTAATGACACACATAGAACTAATAACTAAGTCCTTCCAAGTATGGCCCTTTGGTATGTCAGCTCAAATTGTTACTGCAGACTGTTACAACCACATATGCTATTTTTGGTTAGAACTATTTTTGGTATGTTGACCACGGCCGTGTATATGGCATTGGCACAACGGCCTAAGCACGGACATTGTTGCAGCCACATGGTGTGGGGTCGTCTGCCTTCACCTCTTCTACTGCTGGTCCATCAACATCACATGCGGGCCAGGATCGATTTGCAACCTTAGAGGCTTCGGACGTAGAATTACAGTCTTCTCACGCAGCCTTAGAGGCTTCTCATGCACGCCTCATCAGTGAGGTGGCCACTATGATCGAGTGAGTACATGGCACATATTCCTTCTTCCATGCCAGGTGCTCTGGCCCCTCCGCCTCCCCCGTCATTCGACGCGACGCCAGCTAATGCCCTCCCGACGCAACCCCTCTCCTCCTCGTCATTCGACATGATGCATTTCATGATTGATGTATACTTTATTTTCTCTTTTGATTAAACATGTTTTGATACGATGTAAATATTACATTTTGATATAAATATGTATCAACAATATAATTTGATGTCTTGAATATTTCCTCATTGTGGCAGCATTTTGATATAATTTGATGTGATGTATATTCCCTCGTTGTGGCATTGCATTTTAATATAATTTGATGTCAAATATTGTAAACAAGCATTTTTATAAAAAATAGTATTATAAATTATTATTTTTTAAAAAAATACACCTTTGCGATGGTTGTGTGACCGCTCGCCGTCGCAAAAGGTATATCGAACTAGTCGCCAAAAGTGGTCGCAATTACAATTGCGACCGTTACGCGACGGCAAACGCGATCGCAGAACCTTCGCTGATATAATATTTGCGACGGTGACGACAGTCGCAATGTCGTCTCTGATTTATTAGTTGTGACGGTCAAAGAATGTCGTAGATATTACGCCACCACATTCTGCGATCGTTGTATACCGTCGCACATCGGTCGCATAATATTTCCATTTGTGACCGCTGCTTCAGCTGTCGTACATTTTCTACGACAAGTTCTTTTGCTACCGCCATTTGCAACCGCGACCTGCCATCGCAGAAGGCCTTTAGCGACCGTTTTGCAACGGTATCATCCGTCGTAGATATATAGCTTTTTAGTAGTGTGGGGTTATGGACTCAACTAGCACTTTGAGCCCGACCGGACCAAGCCCAACAGCTCCCCTACTTAAGAACCCCTACTCGAGAACCAAACACAAACCAAGCGAGACGGCTTAACCTCGAGGCTCCACCCGATCATATAAGGATTTATATATCCTTATTTATTACGAGGGGTACGCCATTACAAGCCCAACATCTCCAGAATCAGCCTTGACCCATTTCGAGCAATATCTCGGCGAGATTATCAAACAATATCTCACCCCAGCCTGCAATAAATACAGACATGACACGCCTCAGGTAACCAAATATCCAATTTCCATTGTCTCCACCTTGATCTCTTACTGACTTGAGTGTTGAAGTGTTTTTGGATTGTGTTCTTTAATCCGGCCTAGTATAGCTTTCTGAACAAGGTTTAGTTTAGCAAAAACTTGGTAGTGGCACGTACTATAAATGCGAGTATCCCATGCATCTGATATCACCTCTTGAACTTGCTGATTGCCAAGATAGCGTTTATCAAACTTGGAATCTTTCTTTGCTTTTCGGTAAGATGCTGGCTTCAGCAAAAATGGGCCCGTGGTCACTATCAAGAACATTAAGGTGGACAACGATCCAATTTTGCTAGGTATCAAGTGAGGCGGGTGTGCCTAGAAGACAATCAATAACTTTTCCAATTAGATAACCATGGGATCTTCTGTTGCTCTAGGTAAACTTTTGACCTTGTTATAGGGAATTCCATTAGTTCTCCTTCATTGATGAGATGAAAAAGGTCCTCTAGCTTTTGAGAATTATATTCTGCACCGCCTAATTTTTCTTCCTCACACAGTATAGCATTGAAGTCACCACCGAGAAGGATCGGGCCATTACAATATTTAATAACCTCTATGAGCTCCTGGACTTGGTGTCGTCTAGTGGATAAATCATAGTGCAAATGTAGATCATTAAAGAACCAATCTAGGAGAGTTTTTGAAATACTACAGTGCATTTGTACATAGAAGGAGTTAGACAAGATTAGAATGAGATGAAACTATGATTTCCATGCTACTATTAGTCCTCATAAGGGGTGTGTAAGGGTACCGGGTAGACCCGAAATCGGTTGGAACCTACTCAATCGGATAGCTTATGGGTAGACCCAAAAAAAATCGATCAAGGTTCGGGTAGACCCGGAATCAGTTGGAACCTACGCAATCTACTGAGGCGAAATGGTCCGCCAACCAATCTATCGGTGCCTTTCCTCTGGTTTGATCAGGTTGCTGACTGCCCTTATTAGGAAAAACCTTTCTGAAGTGCCCAGACTGCTCATAGCTAGCTTGGAGAGAGGGAGAGAGAGGAAGAAGTGGGCGGCTCAGCTGGCTCCTCTTGGCTTGGCTCCAAGGGGTAAGAAGAGAGGAAGAGGGGAGGAAGAGGAGGGTGGCTCGGCTGGCTTTGCTGGCTTGGCTTCACATGCAGTAGATCCAAGGGGAAGAGGGGAGTCAGCTACTGGCTTGGCGGCTGGCAGCTAGCTCTCCTCTCTCAAAACTTGGGTGGCTCCAAAAATTGGAGCCACAACCTAGGGGAGGGGTTTTTATATCTCCTCCTCAACCCTAACCCTTCTAACTTAAGCCCAAACCCGCATCCAATTAAGCCAAGTCCAACCCGCTAACTCGATAGACCTAATTAAATTAATTAGGCTTGATTAAACACAAAATTAAATCATAAGCATTTTAATTAATTCACCCATATGAGCATAACTAATAATTATACACACACCACAACAATTAAAATAATTTCAACCACTCAATCCTCATTCCATAAATTCAAAAATTTATATCATATTTACCCGAGCTCGCAAGCTCGCTCCGGACCATGAGTCGACTCGGCTTGACCACGAACTAGTTCGATAGGCTTGCAAACACACACAAAACGAAAATAATGAATTAAATATCTAGGATACTACAGAGATCCTTAATGGCCACATAATTCACATGCGCCCGAACCCATATTCGTACATCGGCCCATGTCTCATTATATAACATCATATCCATTCTCAAATATATAAACAAACAGTAAATAGTTTCCCACGAACATCGAATTAATCCTAATCATAAGTCATGCCTAATATAAACAATTTAAATGTCTCATATAGCGATGTAATAAATAACAGTAAAATACTAAGATAAATGTCATAGCTTCTTACATGCAATCATTCTCCTATCGTCATAACCACCTCTCCAAAGGGCCGACCGCATGGCCTTAGGAATTTCCTCAAAGAAAACCCGCCCTTTACTCAATTTCATCTCCTATAGTTTGGTTTCCCTACAATGTCAAGTTAGGGTAGGGTAGGGCGTGCTCTAGGTGTACCTAGGTTCATAAATTCTCCATTTCATGTTCCTACACCTCGCCACACCCAACCGAGTTCAAATAAACCTTGAGGACAGTAGGAATCATCTAAAAGTAATATATTTCCTATAAGAACAGCATGTTTGCACCTAAAGTAATGTATTTTCTAATAGGGCACTAGGGCAACATGTATAAATATCTAAAGTGATGTGTTTTCTGTGCGGACAACATGTTTATACATCTAAAATGATGTGTTTGCTATATGAACAGTGTGTATGTACCTCATGAGCTTATGTTTTCAAAAGGAAAATAAGAACAATTTACAATAAAATAGTAAAAAAATAAGACGGGGAGATGGTCCATTGCCAGTAGAGAAACAAGGGATGCAATTAGATGACAAATAAATTACCAACAAGAAAGTCCTAGCATTAGATAATGCCAAAAGAAATAGGGAAACATATAAAAGCTATTTGCACAATATGAATGGTACGAATTGGGTTATATTCTTGCTGGAGGAAGTACGGATGTTAACTGGTGTGTCCAATCCAAATAGGAAACTATTTTCAGCAGAGGTTGCATCTCATTCATCAAGCAAACAAAGTCAACATATTTAGCAAAAGGTAAAGTGGACTTTGTCAAAAACATGACAATATGTATCATCCAATAACGTGCAAAGGAATATAAAATGCCAAGAGTGCGCACACCCCAAATCTGATCATCGCCCATGCGGCAACACCAAAAGAAATCCGACAACATGTAAATTATGCAATGACAATGTACAATTCATGATTAATCAACACCGAAGAGAAACCATCCTCAAAATCCATGAAAAGAAGCCCCAAGAGGGGAGGGGACGGGCGGCTTGGGTAGAAAACAGGGAGGAGAATGCTCAAAACCACTCACAGATTGAAGAAAATATAAGGGAAGAACAGTGATTGGAATCCCCCGACGATAATCTCCAACGAGCTCCACAAATACGGCCACCGTCGCCGCTGCCTTCACGAGTGCTGTGCGGCACCCCCAGCTGCACAACCCAATTTATAAGTTGGGGTTTAATTTAAGCCCAAATTATGCTTTTGCCCTTCACTTATAATCTGACTAACTAAACTCGTTAAAAATCTATTTTAAATCCGAGCGAACCATTGAACTCATCTCGGGGTCTACTTCAACCATGACATGACAAGCTATAGAAATAACATAAATAAATTTTTTTTCTTTTTTTTTCTAAGTTAACGACTTACCAAATTTCACCTTGGAAACTCTGCAAATTCGCTTAATTTAAATCCACGCTTTCCTACTATAAACCAAAATAAATTTAATCAAATTTTTGGTTATAACATTGCAGCATATTATTTGGTTGCCCGTAACTAGAGTTGCAACTTCTATTTGCAAACGCTTGGTTGGATGCAAATGGAGGTTGCAATTACACTTACAACTAGCATATGCATATCTAGGTCTAACAATTTTGGTTCAGCCTGACACAATAAAATTATGCTCGAACCACCCGTTATCGTGCCTCAAGCTATTATCGGTCCAGCCCAATAAGGCCCGAACAAATATCGGGCGGGGCTGGGCCTACACTGTGTAGGCTCAGCCTGACTAGATAGCCCAGTAATAATTTTACTCATTATCGTACTAGCGAGCCCGATAGCCCGGTTCCAATGGCTCGATTTGGGCCTAATAGTCTGATTTTGATTTTTTTTTTGTTATCGTGCTAACGGGCGGGGCTGGCCTATTTACTATTTAGGTTGTGCCAGGTCGGGCATGATTTTTGTTCGGGCCGGGCCAAGTCTGCCTGATATCACTGACCTAGCACGAATTGCCGAGTTCAATAGGAGTTCAACATAATTTAGAAGCAAATAACAAGCAAATAGAGGAACAATGGTAAATATGTCATTTTACCCAACAATAATTCATCGACTACAACGAAATCGATTCAACTCAGAACAATATTATTTTATACTCTAAATCACCATTTAGTTTAGTACAATACTATTTTATATTATTTAATTATTTATCATGTCACACCCCAATTTCACACTGGTGTGACCGGCCAAGATATACAAGTATACCCCGAAGCTTAACACAACCACAAACCACAGAGACAAACCAAACTTTTATTTCAAACTCCGCCAACTAACAAAAGGTTATAAACTAAACAATTCCATCCGTTGTTAAAGAAAGCGCATAACATGAATGTCCAACCGAAGCAAACTTTATAGAATGTTTGAAATAATAAATGAAATAAAGAAACCATAAATGAAATAAAGAACAATAAGTCTCGATACATGACTCTCTTTAAACCTGACCACTATCCTAACTCTAACTTCGACTTGTCACGAGGTCTGCCTTGGACCTGCTGCTCCCAGCTGCGCTACTCAGACATTCCAGTGTTACTACTGGTTCTGACCTGGTGCTAAAAAAAATAACAAACAAAAAGTAAGTCCATATTGGACTTAGTGAGTGGCTCGGTCCTGAGCCTACCACAATCACTGGTTAATAGTTATATGAAAAGCATAATAACCACATAATAGATAATTTCACAATACAATGAATAATTTCTTAAGTCCAGAGTTAAATCCTTTATCTATGTAAATCCAAACCAGTCCATATATAACTCATACTGAAAAGAAACCACATATTCACACTAGCATATTTTCAAATAATACGAGTCGGTTACTAGGACATGCCCAGTGAGCTTCCCGCCCATGGTTCCTGAGCTAGACAGACCCTCTAGCATCAGTAACCCCAATTGGTTGGGAAAACCCTCCAACCAGTGCCACTCCGGGTCGGTCGCTAGTGTGGTTCGCTAACGAGCTTCCCGGTCAACACCTCCTCCGCTAATCCGCCCAACCAAATCCCCCATTCCATCCACAAACACAAGTATATTGTATATGAGGAATACACCAACAATGTATACACACCAAATCCAACCAGTTCGTTCAAATTAAATGTTACCAAGAACAGGCTTAGTAATAGAACATAGCTACACAAGTATTCTAGATACTATAATTAAACATATATGTAAACACCCCAATTCATACAAGAACAACATTTAAATGTATAACATCAGATGAAAACATTTGCATAAACCACCATGAAATTTACATTTAATAAGAAACTACACTAATTGACTTTAAGGCTTTACCTACTGATATTTCTACTAAAATCAAAACCAAGGTTCACCCACATAATTACAAGATTAAAGCACTACTCCATCATTCTGATTTAACCAAATTATATAACCTACTTATCAAGACTAATTACCAATCAATTAGCAAAGAAGTATATATATGCTTAACTAAACAAAGTTTCAATCTATTCCTCTTAACAGTCGGCACTATCAAAAAGAACCATTTACAACACCTAATTCACCAATACACCTACTGTTCAAACTTAATCAAATATAGATTAAGGATTTAGCATTTCCTTCTACTCCTTCCTATCTCATTCGGCTACAAGAAGAACATAATCTGCTAACATTCCACAATTTCCACAGCACTCAATTGCTACAATTAGCCAATTCAATCTACTTGTCAAGAGTAGTAATCATACAAACAATAAGAAATTTATTTATCAGGAAAGCTTCAAAACACCTTTGGCAGTGAGCGGCTACACCACTCCAGGTTCCATAATGCATAGCAATTGGATGCAATAAATCCAAAATTTCATTAAGAATCGATACAGAATTCCCCATCAAACCCAATTGAAAGAACACTTTTAACATCCTCAAGGAAATCCCCACTTCTTCATGACAAGAGGTAGCAAGGTGAGTAAGAAAGAATGGGTTTGGGCAATGATTTAACCACTCAACGGCAAGGAAAGGCCAAGGGAAGACCGATGATAGCCGGCGTTAGCAACCGGTCCGGCGGCAAATCCTCTTCCGTCGCCCTCTCAAATATCGTTGCCTTCTTCTTCTTCTTTTTTACGATTCTACCCCTCACTTAAGCCAACCGCGGTTTCTACCTAACTCGACCCACACTTGTCCGAATTGGGTTCCGATCGAGTCATCGGACTTGACTCAACCAATAATCCAGAACATCAAATAAAATAAAATACTAAACACGCGAAAAAAAACCTCATCTTAAATCATATTATCCGACACTTCCTCTGAACCGCTCCGATGCACATCCACATCGTCCCGCTGAAAATAATTAAATTTAATGATAAACATTGAGGGTATAACATATCAACATAAATTAATAATTTTAAATTATTATATAATATCGAAAATATAAAAAATCTACCAAACGACATCAAATCTAAAATCAAAAACTATAATCACGTTCAGCACGTGAAAACATACAACTTTGGTATTTATCTTGTCTCCATCCGACAACGTCTCCATCAAATCAAAAATACAAGTTGCAGCATTTACACTTGCGGACAACCAAATACTAAGAGAAAAACCAAAAATCTAATCTTTGTTGAGAAACTTTATGGTCTATTTACTTTGATGGAGGGGAGGTAATAGAATAGAATAAATATATATATATATATATATATATGAGTTTTTTATCCGATGTATCCCGCATATAACATCAATTTTATATTTTTAAAAATTTAATGTTCTAATTGAAGCAGTAAACAAATAAGGAATTAAAATAATATTTATCATATTGTGGTTAATCCCATAAAACAAACATGAGTTTATATAGATCACACAATTGAATCTAGTATATTTTTTGTCGGATTAGAATTCAGATTTGCTTATACAAAATCAATATTTAAATGAATAAAAAAAACAAAAGAATCTGATTTAAATTTAAAACTAAATTTAAATTAAAAATTATGAATTATTTTGATGAAAAATATTTTTTAACCACAATACATCTTTTATATTTTAAAAAAACATTTCATTAATTAATTTTTTTAATTATAAAATTATTATTGACTTTAGACAAAAGTCTTTAACTTACTGGAGACTTGTGACCAAAGCCTACAAAACTAATTTTTAATTAAAAATAGTGAAATATTTTTTGTCCAAAATATTTTGATAGACTCTAGCACATCTTTTATATCACATATATATATTTTTGTGAATACTATTTTTTATAATTATAAAATTATTATAACTCATTAGAGACTTTTGTGCAAAGTCTATAATAGTTTCATAATTTTTTAAAAAAAATATTTGAACTCATGAAATAATTTTTTAGTGATACAAAAGAGGTACTATGATCCAAAAAATATTTTACATCAAAATATTTCATAATTTTTAATTTATAGACTTTGTACAAAAATCTTTAATACATTAGAGAGTTTGAAAATATATTTTTATACTCTAGTATCTCATTTTTATCATAAAAATATTATTTTTTGGAAGACAAATAAATATTCTATACTAAGACATATGATACCTACACAATGAGTCAAATACAAGACAAAAAATCTACATCTAAATAGTTCACATTGTAGACAGTAATTTTCACAGGGATAATATAATCCGACTTGTCGACCATCTTCATATTATACTAACTAGTCGAGAGCCCGCGCGTTGAGTAAATATATATAAATATAAATTTATTTCGATAACCATGAATAATCAAATAAATTTATATAGTATAAATATATTAATTTTGTAATATTGTATATAATATTTTATTTGAATAGATATACTCGTGCGTCGCACAATTACATATGTATATAATTAAATTATAAACTTGTTATAAAAAATATTTTAAATTAAATTTTATTTTTCAATAATAATATTCATATCTAAATAATTAAGAGTAATAATAAATATCACATTTATGAAAATTTATAAGTGTAGATAAAATAGTAAATATTAGTTTAATATAATCTATATAATTGTAAAAGTAAAAAAGTATACAAATATCTTTTAAAATATGATTTTTTTTTAATTTATTAAATTCACCAAAAAAATTAATATATTCATAAAATATAAAAAATAAACTAAAACTCACTGTAATTAACTTTTTATGTTTAATTTATTAAACTTTTTATTCGAATATATATACTCATGTGTTGCACAATTATATATGTATATAATTAATTTGTAAAATTATTATAAAAACTATTTTAAATTAAATTATATTTTTAAATAATAATATTCAAGATTAAATAATTAAGAGTAATAATAAATCTCACGTATTAAAAAAATTATAAGTGTATACAAATATCTTTTAAATATGATTTTTTTATATTCATAAGATGTAAAAAAAAACTAAAACTCATTGTGATTGACTTTTATGTTTATATATCATTATTCTAATATTGGTAATTTAATTATTTTTATTCATTTTTTTTCAATTTCATATATTCGTCTTTAATAATTAAACCATTCATTTATTAATTAATAACAATTTGATTGATATTTTTATTTGGATATTATTTAATAATAGTAAATAATAAAATTAAAATCTATGGCCAAATATATAATTAAAAATAACAAAATAATAAAACTTTTTTTAGAAAATCTAAACAATATATAAAAAAATAAAGATCTAAGTATATAGTAAATAATTAACATTAAAAAATTAAAATAGTATATTCTAAAAATTCAATTGTAAAAATTTATTTCACTACTTAATTTAAACTAATTTTTTGTTATAATTTTTAAATCCTATATAAAAGTAGAAGTAAACTATACAAATAAAATGAAATAAGTGTAGATAATTAAATTGAAAATAAGATATTTTAAAATATATAATTTTTCTGTAAAATTAAAAAATATATAAAAAACATTTTTTTTACATTAGAAATTATTTTCAACAACGATTTAGTAAATATATAACTACTAACAACAAATAAATAAAAGAAATATATAAAAATAGAGTAAAATTATAATCATAAATGAATAAAATGTAAATAAGATGTAAATATAGAATCAATGTTAGTATCATTTAGAGAAACAAAATTTAGTTCAATACATAATAATGCTTCTATATAATTATACACAGTTGCTCAAAATATATTTATTTTTTAGATAGTAATTTTTTAATAAAACTTCTCATGGCAATAATATTTTACATGAATATATATTCAACAACAAAAATATATAAGAAAATAAAAACTAAAAATAGTAACATTTTTATGGATAAAAATCAAATATTATATATATAATATAATAAATTGAAACAAATTAGAAGAAAAAAATTAAAAAATTAATATATATATATATATATATATAATATAACAAATTGAAACAAATTAGAAACTAAAAAAAATAAATTATTTTAAACTAAATAAGTTTTAGGTAAAAATAGATTAAAACCTAGATCGATGATAAAGAAAATATCTTCGTCAACAAAGCTAATATTAAAAAATCAATTTTTTACATTTAGAAACTAAAAAATGAATTTTTTGAACTAAATAAATTTTAGGTAAAAATAGATTAAAACCTGGATTAGTAATAAAAGAAACATCTTCATCAATACAAAGCTAATATAAAAAATAATTTAGAAACTAATAATAAATTAGCAAATATATAATTATTTTTTATATTTAAATTAAATATTAATATATTTGTGGATAAAAATATATAATATATTTGTAATATATTTGTAATATATATTTGTAATATATTTGTCGGTCCTGAGCCTACAACGAATAGTAATATATTTGTGGATAAAAATTAAATATTATATATAATATAACAAATTGAAATAAATTAGAAACTATATAATATAAGAAATTGAAATAAAATAATTAAAACCTCAATCAATAACAAAGAAAATATTTTCGTCAATACAAAACTAATATAAAAATATTTTTTTTTTATATTTGAAAATATTTTCAACAATAATTAAGTAAATCTATAATTATTGGCATCAAAAATATAATAGATCTAGGAATAAATAAAGTAAAAATATATAAATAGTATAAAATTATAATCATAAAAGAATAAAATGTTAAAAAATTTCAACAACAAAAATATATAAGAAAAAAAAAAGTACGAATAGTAATAATATAACAAATTAAAATAAATTTGAAACTAAAAAATAAAATTAGGTTAAAATATATTAAAACTTGTATCGATGAGAAAGAAAATATCATTGTCAGCATTCGACTGAAGTATGCGAAAAAGGAAATATCATTGTCAGCGTTAGACTCAACTATGTTGTTTGGGAATTGAATGGAATAATAGCATGCAAAGAAGATTGGCTTAGGTGGGTATTTGAAGTAGGGGTGAGCATGGACGGGTTAATCGGTCCATTAGCAAAAAAAAAAACCAGTTCATTAACTTCTATTTTTCAAAAACATTAACCATAAACCGGTCCACTAACTTCGATTAACCGTCATTTCAATTTTGATTTTTCGATTCGGTTAACCAATAAATTAATTAGATTTTTTGCATAAAAGAGAGAAAAGAAAACGTAGATATGAAGCATAGACATGGAGCATAAACATGTACCATATAACATAGACATTCTCATTTTTTTATTTTTTTTATAATTTTTTATAATTTTTTATAATTTTTTTATAATTTTTTATAATTTTTTATAATTTTTTATAATTTTTTATAATTTTTTATAATTTTTTAGACTTTTTAGTTTTTTATAATATTTATATAGTTTTTTAATAGTTTTTATAATTTTTTTCAATTTTGTGATTTTATAAATTATTTTGGTAAATTTTTAAATTTTTTATAATATATATTAAAAATTAATAAATTATATTGTACCAGTGTAATATTCTAGATATTTAATTTATTATTTTTTTTCTATTGCGTGTGTTTGCCAGCCTAGCGAACTAGATCGTGGTCGAGCGGAGTCGATCATGGTCCGGAGCGAGCTTACGAGCTCGGGTAAGTAGAATATAAATTTATGAATTTATGAAATTAGGCTTGAGTGATTGGAATTATTTTTAATTATTATGATGTTTGGATAATTACGAATTATGCCCCTATGTGGTTGCATTTAATTAGATGCTTATGATTTAATTATGTGTTTAATCAAGCCTAAATAAATTTAATTAAATTTATCGGGTTAACGAGTTAGTGGATGCGAGTTGGGCTTAAGTTAGAAGGGTTACGGTTGAGGAGGAATTATAAACCCCCTCTCCTAGGTTGTGGCTCCAATTTTTGGAGCCACACAATTGTGAGAGGAGGAGCCAACCGACAACCCAATCCACCAGCCCCCCCCCTTCTTCCCTTGGAGCCACTACGACCTTGAGCCGAGCCGACAGAACCTCTCCTTCTCCTTCCCTCTCTCCTCCTTCCCTTGGAGCCAAGCCACGAGGAGCAGCCGAGCCGCCCTCTTCTTCCTCTCTCTCTGTCTCTCCAAGCTGGCTGCTTGGAGTGAGCCGCTGCTTCATCTTCTCCTTCTTTTGGGTCGAGCCGCTGGGGTTTAGAGCTAGAATCAGAGGCCATCGATTCAAAATCTTTTTCCAATCCTCTTCTTTTTTCATGTGAGTGGTTTTATCAGTCCTATTCGGGTTTTCTTCGAATTTTCTTGAAGCCGCATTGAAAATTCTTGATCTTGATGATGTTTTTTTGTGTTCTTGAGATTTTCTTGGTTTTCATGCCATGCTTAAATTTTAAGTTTTGATCTCATAACATGGGGCATATGTTTAATGGAAGATCTGTGGTTTTATAATTTTATCTTGTGAATCTTGGATGCAACCTCATCTTGGAGTTCTACATGTTCTTGATGCTATAGATTAATTAATCTCCTTGATTCTTGATTTATGGATTCTTGATATATAAGCTAGTTTTTATTTAGTGAAAATTTTGAGATTGTATGCAAGATTGGCATGATAACATGAATCTGTGATGTTGGAAATTTAGGGATTTAATTCTGTAAAATTCAAATTTTATTTCATGAGGTGCTAGAAATTACATATTTCTGAAATTTATATGATGTTTGTTGAATTTGGACTGATTTTTTATTGTTATGTTATTATGTGCTTAGATTTGTAATCTATTGTTTCGACCAAAAAATATAGTTTGGAAATATATGACACACTTTAGAGACTAGATTCGGGGTAGACACAACAGTTCTGGGCCCTAAAATAAAATCCTAATTGAGATGAACTAAATTTTAATTCTATAATTAAAATTGGGTTAAGGGTGAGCATAATCTGTTATGAACCAACTTGTAAGGTATGCATGAAATAAAAACATACAGATTCATGACAATACGGGTCTAAGAGGTAGAGGTCAGGTTTGGGGCGTCAAGACGCTTCATGATGAGAACACCTCTAAAACATCGTAGGAGAATCTTGACTTAGGTCTCAATGCGTCATATCCTTGCGAATGGCGGAGCGGCTCAATTAGGAGCCGGGTTATGGGCTATGCCCGGGTGGTTGGACGCCAAATTTCAAATCTGCAGGATAAGTTCGGAGCACCCTTCCCGATTATCCTAGTATGTGTTGTTGCCTTAGGGCATAGTAGGGCTTCGGCCCGATCCACCTTTTTATCGGTGATGTTGCCTACGGGCATGGTAGGGCTTCGGCCCGA
The DNA here is from genome assembly GCA_034359265.1 of Canna indica. Taxonomy (NCBI): domain Eukaryota; kingdom Viridiplantae; phylum Streptophyta; class Magnoliopsida; order Zingiberales; family Cannaceae; genus Canna; species Canna indica. Next base: position 8,859,634 of record CP136894.1, on the reverse strand, counting down.
TGCACCTCTTTGTCGGTGATGTTGCCTTCGGGCATGGTAGGGCTTCGGCCCGATGCACCTTTTTGTTGGTGATGTTGCCTGCGGGCATGGTAGGGCTTCGTCTTGATGCACCTCTTTATCGATGATGTTGCCTTCGGGCATGGTAGGGCTTCGGCCTGATGCACCTCTTTGGAGAGTTAGATGTCGTGGGCATGGGTGACCTGTTGGCCTGGTGCTAGTCACACCTCAGTGACTTTGCCTTTTTAGAGATAGAATTTATTTATGTTCTCTCTGTGTATATTTGTGAGGGTGGGTAAAACTGCTTGCTGAGTTCTTTGAACTCACCCATTGTTGTTTGATTTCTATTTTGCAGAGCCTGACTAGTGAGGTGGGTTGGATACACTTGGCGTCGCTGGAGAGTAGAGGAGTCACTGGATCTCATAGCAGCCCTAGTTAGAATCGTAGTCAAATGTTTTTGGTAGTTGTCATGCACTTGTATTAGCTTGATTTGGAGTCGTAGCCCTGAGGGCATTTATGTTATTTATTTCAAGTTTTATTTGACTGAACTTATGAACTGTTGAACCTAATCGTATTTCCGCATTTTTCTTTACTTCTGAGCTATTAAACTAAACTTGGTGTTATTTTCTTCCGCTACATTATTTGTTTCGGCATGTGCATGGGTAAGGCTTCGGGGTATAGGCACGTATACCCTGGCCGGTCATATTGTGGACTGACCTCGAAATCGAAAACTGATTTTTTCAAAAACATTAATCGAAACCAAAAAATCAGTTCGATTAACCGAAAAAACCAGTTCGATTTCGGATTGACTTTTCGATTAATCGAAAAATTAGTTTTTTTTTCTCACCTCTAGTTTAAAGAGAATTTCTAGGATTGGATTCCTAATGGAGAATTAATTGAGAGATGAAAAATTAATTAATTAATTAATTAATTAATTGAAAGATGAAAGGTTGAAGGGAAAATAATTTTCACCTTATACATGAAGATAATTAATTGAGAGATTGAGAGAAAAAGAGAGAACATTAATTGTGTGAGAGAGAGGATGGTAAGAATTAAAAAAAAAAAAATCTTTATTAAAAGATGTGTGAAATAATTAATGAAATTATAATAGACATAATAATAAGTTATGGTAGGATTTTTAGGATTGAATTTCAAGTGGAGAATTAATTGAGAGATTGAGAAAAATTAATTAATTAATTAATTTTGAGATGAAAGGTTGAAGGAAAAATAATTTTCACCCTCCATTCAAAGAGAATTAATTTAGAAAGTGAGAATAGGACATTAATTATCTGAGAGAGAGAGAATGACAAGCATTAAAAAAAAATAATAGTCATTATTAAAAGATATGTTAAATAATTAATAGATTTTCAATAGGAACCCTAATAAATTTTGGTAGAATAAAAAAATTAAAAATTTGTAATAAATTTTAATAAATTTTGACATCATTAAATCATATTTGTATTAAAGAAGTAAAAAGATGAAAAAAAATTTAAAAAAAATTAAAAATACCACATCAGTCAAATTTTTTTTAATATGTTACGTGACATGCTTGAATCTTACTTTTATATATATATATATATATATATATATATTATATTATGTAACAATATTGGAAAACTAAATCAACCTCTACTGTAGTGCTAACATCATCTTATCCACTTTGAGAACAAATCTCATGAGACTTTCAATATAAAGAAAAAATAAGAAATCAATAAAATATCAAAAATATCATATCAGCAAATTTTGTTTGTGAAAGTACCACGTGACAAGTTTGAATCTTGCTTATATATATATATAGATTATGTAATATTATTGAAAAATTAAATCAGACTCTACTGCAGTGCTAACATCATGTTATTCAACTTGAGAGCAAATCTTATGAGGCCTTCAATATGAAGAAAAAAAAAGAAATCGATAAAATATCGATAAAATTAATGTCGTAAAAATTATCTCAATGCATAATTAATATTATAAAATTAAATCTCATTTATCACGAGGATACATTGTATAGTAACTGTAGATTATTGATATTGTTTTTTATATTTGACTTTCGAGCTCTCAAATTAAATAAAGATTTGTAATGATGAAAATAAAGTATAAATAAATAAATTTTTCAATCATATATAAATTAGACCGTACAAAGATATACTAAAAAAACACATGACAAAAAACACAATTTAATTTTTAAAAAAATATATTTTATAACAGTGCATTAATGCATATATTAGTAATTAGTGTCCTAATCAAGCGTTAAAATAAAAAAATATATGCACATCAAAATAAATATAGCTCTAATAAAAAGTAAATATTATATTGCTATGTGACGGTGCCCAAGAGTTTTGTCCTAATACTCCCAACACATTATCCTTCCAGAGTGTAATTTATATCGTAAACATTTCTATGGAGCCCTCTCATATACTCAAATTAATAAAAAATATTAAATATTGAATAAAGTATAATTCAAATTAAATTTAAAATAAGAGTGAATATCTGTTACAATAAGTAAACGAGTACTTTTATTTTAAGTTCAGTCTTAATAATATTAAATTTATTCTTAAAAATATTAAGATCACTCATATTTATTTAAGATAATATAAAATTTCTACGGAAATCGACTCAGTAATTTTTTTCATCCTTCTTCTCCGATAATAGATTACGACTTTAAGATCATTGCAAGTGTCACTACTCTCCATCATTCCATAGATAAAATATTACGCAATCGATCCTGCGGAGCAAGCTTCACTCAACAGCCATGCGGACAACAAGCAATTGGTTTATGACAACCATGGCTTTCTCGCAAGCTTACCCGGATATCCTCGTTTCCTTTGCTTGCTTCATCTTTTTCTTCTTGTACTGCCAAGCATTTCGAAGGTCGAGCCTCCCAATGAATTGGTCTCTCGTCGGCATCTTTTCGTAAAAAATATTTTATATTTATATATTTTATTAATGTTAAAAATATTTTTTGTGGACTACAACCAATTGTAGATTCCGATTTTAATAAAAGCCGAATTAATTCAAATGATTCAATTTCGAGATGAATATGAGCTTAATTAATTATTCTAATCCATTTGTGATAAGCTCAAAATATTTATATTAGTTTGATGTGATTAACTTAAGCATAGGCCTAAATAAAATGGCATGTGATGGATGAGCTCATATTATTTATTATTTAAAGGGACTAGATCTCTTCTATTATTTAAAGAGACTAGATCTCTTCTACACACTCATTGCTCCATTACTATTTCACTGATTCTTTCCATCAAGAGCTTGAACCTAAGGGAAGTGCTGTAGAGGAAGACTAATCTTTCTTCTCAACAGGTATCCGATCCGACGAATATTCAAACATGTCTTCGTCAAGTAAGTTACCTTTCGTTGTGCTTAGTGTTTTAATATCCATGTAATATCTTGATTTTTTACTTACTTTTGGTATCAGAACCTATTATATGAATATTAAAATTTATATTCTTAATGAAATATAATTATTTTGTATGTTTCAAATTCTGTTTTATTTGCAAAATTAAATGATAAATGATAAATGTAATATTAGTCTATTAAAAGATGTAAAATATTTTAACTGAGCATCTTCAGTTGAAGATTATTTTTCTGCACCTTTTGCTTTGGTGGATCTCGGGCGACAGCTTCCTCTCCCATGACACTGCATCTTGAGAGGTTGCTGCTAACATATTTCCGAGTATCTTCGAGCGCGGCATTTATCCGCACCGAGTTCGGAGAGCCTCAAACGGGAGGAAAGATGTGCTTGCTTCCTGTAAAAGCACAAGCATTTTGAGTGCTTCGACAACGACTCCATGTTCGCAGCGTTTATCACTGCTTGCTTGCAAGCGAAGATAAAGCGTCGCGTCTACTTGCTTCGGGTGACCGTCAGTAGCGTGCACCGTGCGGTGCACGCAAATCCCATTGAAAGGCCGACGGGCACGTGGCGTTAACGTGACTTGAGCAGGCGCGTCTTGCAAGGCGCAGCTCGCCGGCCAGCGTTACAAGGAGCGAGTAGCAGCCTTCGGCTTGTCCTTTTGGACGTGTGGCGTTCGATGGGTTAAAGTTATCTGCGTTGGCTCGCATCTCGAGTCGCAGCCCTCGCAGATCAACTATTGATCAATTTTTTAAATGTTTTTGGCCTGCGGACTTCGCATCGAGCCCTGTGCACCAATGTCGCGTGCAGCGTATTGTGTGCACGGCACGCGACACGATGCGTCAGTCTCTCTGTAGCGCGCCGCTCATCGCGTGCACTGCACGCGACGTGACGCGCTGCGCTCGGCGCGACGTGAATGCGTCCTGCCCGCGTCGCGGACGCGTCACGCGCTGCAGGAGCGTGCAGTGCATGCACCTGTTGCGCTGCTCTCCACGGGCCCTGGGCTTCGGGGCGTCACGCGCTGCAGGAGCGTGCAGTGCATGCACCTGTTGGGCTGCTCTCCGCGGGCCCTGGGCTTCGGGGCCTGCGGCTGGGCTTTTAAAAATTGCTGAGTTGCTATTTTGAATTTAATTATTAAGACTTGTTTTAAATTAATTGTTTTTAATTTAATTGCTCATATATCATGTTGGAAGTACTATTGTTATGAGTCCAATAATATTAGTAGACTTCATATGCTAAGATTTTATATTTAGATTGTGCAATCACAAAATAATATTATCATAATCAACATAATATATAATCACATAACAATAAATAATTTTGAAATATTTATGAATTTAAAATTCATAATTAGTAATGGTACTTTTATTATGTACCAAAATTTGCACTAAAATATGATTTTAAAATTCATGACATGTGGGTAATAAATGATTCCTGAATGAGTTTTTTCATTTGATTAATACGGGTAGTCACCACCAAAGTGGGATTACTTATATTGATTGATGAAACTTCTTATTTAACGGGAATTTCTTAATTTAATTCATTCAATCGTTCTCCCAAAGAAAAACCATTACATGTCATAATTAGAAACCTTTTTTATTTCTTGATGAAGTTATTGGGGAGTGCATTAGTTTAGAAAATTTATATGCCCAAAGGAGATAAATTCTCGAAAACTAAGACATTCTCATTGATTAACTCATCGAGGTTCTACTTATTCATTACATGCTCCGTCCAAAGGGGAATGTGTGATATAATGATGGTCTCTCTTTTAAAATTATTAAATGCCCACTAAATTAATTTAACACATTTCATTTTTTCTTGAACAGTTACTTTTTCCATGAACAACTGCTCTGCTTCTATTGAAATGTTCACCGGGTCAATGTTGTATCCGTAAATTTTATATAATTTAATTTAATCATTTTCAGCCGGACGATGTAGACGTGCATCGGAGCGGGTCGGAAGAAGTGCCGGATAATGTGAATTAAGGTGAGGCCTTTATGCATGATTAGTGTTTTATTTAATTTAATTTATTTTAGGTTTTGGATTATTAGTAGAGTCGAGTCCGACGACTCGATCAGAACCTAATTTGGACAAGTGTGGGTCGAATTGGGTAGAAGCCGCGGTTGGATTAAGTGAAGGGTAGAATCGTAAAAAAAGAGAGGAAGATAAGTATATAAAAAAAGGGGGGGGTAAGTTTGAGTGAGGGGTAGAATTATAAAAAAAAGAGTTTATTTGGTGTGTGCGGTTGCTACAGCCGCACACACCCAAAATTTTATTAAAAAAAAGAAAAGGAGAAAAGCAGCGACAGAGGGCGACGCAGGAGGTGTTGGAAGAAGGATTTGCCGCCGGTGGTGTTGCTGTCGCCGGTGATCATCGACTAAAGGACTTTGGAGAGCATCTCCCATCTCGTTTTTCCTTATCGGTGAGTGGTTAAAACCTTGCTAAAACCCATGATTTCTTCCTTCCTCTTGCTGCCCCACATCTTGAAGAATCTGAAGATTTCTTGGCAAATTTTTGATCCATTTCAATTTTCCCTTCAATGGAATTTGATGATAGGTTATTGTGTCGATTCACGTATTAAATTTGGGGTTATTAAGCATTGGAAACTTAATTCTTTAAGGTGGTGACCGCCTGCTGCCAATTAAATTTGTTGTTAAGGAGATTGATTTCTAGGTCGCATGAACAGTACCCTTAGCAAGTGAATTTTTAATCTTAGAAAAACTAGTATGTGTGGATGTTTTAGCAAATGGAGAACCTGGGAATTTAATTTGAAGTGCCGCCTACTCCTCAGGTAATGTACTATGTGCTTCTTCTTTATTTTGTGGCTGCATGATATAAGTAGATGGCGAAGAAAATAAGAACACAGTGAGGTACTAGTTTGGTTGAGTTGTAATAGTGGGTGAGTGGGAATTGACTTTGGATGAAGAAGAAGGGTGTGCGATAGCAATAAAGGGGGCGATCAAGTTTTATTCTAAATCTTGTCTATGCTATATTTGGTTAGCATCTACTGTTGGTGTACTTGTAAAAAAAATGAGAAAAAAAAGAAAATTTTAATTATGCTTCAAGCTCTAGTGTACCATTAGAGTATAGATATGCTTCAAGCTGTAATACCTTTACAGTTTACAAGTTCCAGTGTATAGTAAAATATATAAATTTAATTATGCTTAAAGTTAAGTAGGGACCCAATGAATTAGAGTATGATGTGATTACTTGTGATGGGGGTTTGTATCATGAATGTTATCTATAAATTTTAGACTTTTACGTAGAAATCTTTAACTCTAGATATTTCATCAGTTGAATATATTTAAACAACGCTCTGGTATGAAAATATGTATTTGAAATTATATAGTGTGAAAATATTATTTTACATTAAGTGCTTGTGATGTTGGTGAATTTATTTTCTTATTGTGCATGTTTGTGTATGTGGATGAGATGGGGATTTTGTTGGGCTGATCAGCAGAGGAGGTGTGGACCGGGAAGCCCGTCGGCGAGCCACACTGATGACCGACCCAGAGTGGCACTGGTTGGAGGATTTTCCCAACCAATTGAGGGTTATGGAGGCTAGAGGGTTTGCCTAGCTCAGGAATCATGGGCGGGAAGCTCACTGGGCCTGTCCTAGCGACCGACTCGTATTGTTTGAAAATATACTTGTGCGAATATGTGGTTTCTTTTCTATATAGGTTATGTATGGATTGCTTTGGATTATATGGATAAATAATTTAATTCTGGATTGAAGTAATTGTTCATGGTATTGTGAAATTAACTATTATGTGGTTATTGTGCTTTTCATACTACTATTAACTGTGGATTGTGGTAGGCTCAGGACCGAGCCACTCACTAAGTCCAATATGGATTTACCCTCTTTTTGTTTGTTGTCTTTTGTAGCACCAGGTCAGAACTAGTAGTGGCACTGGAGTGGCTGAGTAGCGCAGCTGGGAGCGGCAGGTTCAGGGCTGACCTAATGACAAGTCGAAGTTAGAGTTAGGGTAGTAGTCAAGTTTAAATAGAGTCATGTACCAAGACTTATTGTAGTTTTTTTCATTCATGGTTTCTCTATTCATTTATTATTTCAAACATTCTTTAAAGTCTGTTTCGGTTGAACATTCATGTTTCTGCGATTTCTTTAACAAATGATGAAATTGTTTGTTTTAAAATCCTTTTGTTAGTGGTTGGAGTTGGAAATAAAAAGTTTGGTTTATCCCTGTGGTTTGTGATTAGTTTATTTTATCTCTGTGGTTTGTGATTTGAGTTAGGCTTCGGGATATGCTTGTATACCCTGGCCGGTCACACCATTGTGGAAATGGCGTGTGACAAAGTGGTATCAGAGCATCTGGTTTAGGTCCCGACTTCGATTTTAGGGACATTGGGGGTACTGTATGGGCATTGCTAGCGTGTCGGCATACAGTGTGTCCTAGTCACGAGATCGAGGAATTGAGCCTGCACACCAGCGACGGTATGTATCATTTTTATTCATGTTCTTGTTAGATTAATTTACTTGTTCTTGGTTGCTATTCTTGTTAATGATGGAGGCCTTTAATGATGCTGTCGTGAGCGATAGTGGGAGTAATTCCTTAGGTGGACGTGGACGTGGACGCGGTCGTGGGCGGGGCCGGGCCCGTGGCGGTAGGCAGCCGGCTCAAGAAGAGGCTGGTCAGGATCCTAGGGTGGCCATGCTAGAGGCTCGGGTGGTCGAGTTGACTGAGGAGCTCCGCAGGGAGCAAGAGTTCACTACTAGAAATTAGGTCTTCAGCAACGGCTATCAGCAACGGCCGCTCAAGTCGTTGCTATTTGCAACGGCATTCTTACGGCCGCCCGAGCCGTTGTAGATATTTGTATCTGCAACGGCGTTCTAACGGAAACTCGAGCCGTTGCGGATTATTTTAATTATCAGCAACGGCTTTCTGACGGAAAGGTGAGCCGTTGCTGATATTTTAATTATCAGCAACAGCTTGCTAATGGATAAGTGAGCCGTTGCTGATGATAACTTATCAGCAACGGCTTTCTAACGGGCGAGTGACCCGTTGCTGATAAGTTTATATAGGGCACGCTCTCGCGCCCGACCCTTCTTCTTCCCGCTGCTGCCGCCGCCGCTCCTGCCGACGCCTCTCGCCGCCGCTGCCGCTGCTGCCGACGCCGATGACGCCTCTTCCTCCTCCCGCTGCTGCCGACTTGTTCAGGTATGTTGATCGGCCGACCGTCTCTTCCCTGCAGCCAGCGGGAATCAATCCGACCGAAACCCTATTTCTAGGGTTTCGGGCGGCGGCGGTCGGCCGATGGCCGCCGCCGGACCTTCTACAGTGGCCGGACAGTGTGTCCGGCCACTGTACGTCGGCGCCGGAGGGTGGACTCCGGCGCCGGAATTTATAATTATATATATATTTTATATTGTTTGATAATTGTTAATTAATTGTTTTATAATTATTAATTAATTGTTTAGATTAATTATTTAATTTGTTAGATTAATTATTAGGGTTTAGATTAATTTCGGACGCGCGCCGGTTTGTCCACTTCGGACGCGCGCCGGAATCGTCCACTTCGGACGCGCGCCGGAATCGTCCAATTCGGACTCGCGCCGGAATCGTCCACTTCGGACGCACGCCGGAATCGTCCAATTCGGACTCGCGCCGGAATCGTCCACTTCGGACTCGCGCCGAAATCGTCCACTTCGGACGCGCGCCGGTATCGTCCACTTCGGACGCGCGCCGGAATCGTCCAATTCGGACTCGCGCTGGAATCGTCCACTTCGGACTCGCGCCGAAATCGTCCACTTCGGACGCGCGCCGAAATCGTCCAATATGGACTCGAACTGTCTCGAAACATTTAGAAAATAATCATCCATCCGACGAGTTGATATGTTTCACGTACGCATCGACGAATCGGATATGATTTAGCAAAACCTTAGATCCGTTCGGGAATTGTATGTTCGTGTAAAAGAAGTAGATGATCTTTTATACGACGTACAATTCTTGAATTGTCCCTGATTGGACAATTTGGGAATATAGTTATTTGTACTGCACTTACGTTTTTATTTTAACTGTTAACTAATTATTCTAAAATTCGGCAACATCTCTCTTGTTCTCCGATACGCGCCCAGATGATATGCGTATTCGGAGAACTGTAGGAGATGCTGTCGAAATTTAGAATAATTAGTTAACAGTTAAAATAAAAACGTAAGTGCAGTACGAATAACATAAATCCCGAATGGAATAGGACAATCTCACCTAAAGACATTAACCAAAGAAATTGTCATTGATTGACAGAATCATGTCGGCTGATCGAAGTTGGATGTACCGACGTCTTGATCGTGGAGCTTTAACGAATGAGTTTCGATTAGGCGTAACGTACTTCCTAAATTTCGCCTATTCGAATCGGAATTTCGTTAGCATGGGTGATCAAATCCGATGTCCGTGCCGCATTTGTTCAAATGGACGATTTTTGGATCGGGAGACTGTCACTCTGCATCTATATAGCAAAGGATTTGCACCAAGATATTTTCTATGGACTTGTCACGGGGAGTCACGCGAAGTCGGGACGTCGAGCAATCCTGTCGTTCAGACATATGGTGAATCTTCCTCTGCTGGTGCTTCTTCATCCGGTCAATGTAATCCCTATAGAACTATGATACTTGATAGTCTTGGGGGTCAATTCCGCCTGAATGATAATGTTGATCGGCCAGTTCTTCAGACATCAGTCCCACCAGATACTACAGCGGTTGATATCACAGAAGTAGGGGCTGCGGTAGAGATTGAATTACCGAATAAAGAAGCTGCAGAATTTTACGAGATGTTGAAAGCTGCCGATGAACCTTTGTATGAGAATTGTCCTAAATACACTAGGTTTTCAGCAATGACACAGCTCTTAAACATCAAGGCCGATTGTAATATCAGCGGAGTTGCGTATGATCGGATTGCTGGATTGATTAATGGAATGCTGCCTACTGATAACAAGTTTGAGCCTACTTTTTATAAGACTAAAAAGCTAATGAGAAAATTGGGGCTTGGGTACGAAAAAATACACGCGTGCCAAAATAACTGCATTTTATATTATAAAGAAAATGTGCAGTTGGATAAATGCCCTGTATGTCAACACCCTCGTTACAAGGAGAAGAAATCGGTCCGACAGAAAAATATCCCGTTTAAGGTGCTTCGGTATTTTCCACTAACACCGAGGCTTCAAAGATTATTCATGTCGGAAAAGACAGCCCCCTACATGAGTTGGCATGCAAGAAGTCGTGATGATACAGTAATGACTCATCCATCTGACAGTGAAGCATGGAAACATTTGGATACATGTTATCCTTCATTTGCTATGGATACTAGAAATATCAGATTGAGATTGTGCACAGATGGTTTTAATCCGTTTGGACATTTTGCAACTCCTTATTCAGTTTGGCCAGTGCTGCTGACAGTTTATAATTTGCCACCGTCAATGTGCATGAAAGATGAATTTATTTATCTTTCGATGATTATTCCGGGTCCTAAGGGTCCGCGAAAAGAAATTGACATATTTCTCAGACCCTTGATAGATGAATTGAAAACATTGTGGACTGAGGGAGCTGTCACTTATGATTGTCATCGGAAGCAAAACTTCAATTTAAAGGCCGCGGTCTTGTGGACAATCAATGATTTCCCCGCGTACGACATGTTGTCGGGTTGGAGCACTCACGGCCGACTCTCTTGCCTGTATTGTATGGAACACTCTAAATCAATCAGTCTTCAGAACGGACGAAAAATCTCATTCTTTGATTGTCATCGTCGATTCCTACCGGTTAATCACCAGTATCAAAGGAATCGTAATAAATTTACTAAGGGCAGAGTCAAAAGAGATGGGCCACCACAGATGTTGTCTGGTGAACAAATGTTAGCACGTGTTTCAGCACTTCCAGATATAGTATTTGGTCGCAATGAAAGAGTGTCAGGTTTTGGCCAAACACACAACTGGGTGAAAAAAAGTATCTTTTGGGAATTGCCCTATTGGAGTTCATTATTGAATCGACATAATTTAGATGTCATGCACATTGAAAAAAATGTGTTTGATAATATTTTCAACACTTAGATGGATATTTCTGGAAAAACTAAAGATAATGTCAAAGCCCGACATGATCTGAAAATACTTTGTAAAAGACCAGAGTTGGAGTTACAAGAGGTCAACGGACGATATCTGAAACCGAAGGCCCTATATGTGTTAAATAAACAACAGATCAAAGATGTTTGTCAATGGGTAAAAGAACTCAGATTACCCGATGGATATGCTTCAAACTTATCTCGATGTGTGAACGTCGATGATTGCAAAATATCAGGGATGAAGAGCCATGATTGTCATGTATTCATGCAGAGATTACTTCCGATCGCATTTCGAGATCTTCTACTTGATAATATTTGGGGTCCGTTGACTGAATTAAGTATGTTTTTTAGAAGCATCTGTGCAAATGTCCTTCGAGTCGAAGATATGTCAACACTTGAAAATAATATTGTTGAAATCATATGCAAGCTGGAGCAGTTTTTCCCTCCTGCATTTTTTGACTCGATGGAGCATCTACCGATACACTTGGCATACGAGGCACGAGTTGGTGGCCCCGTTCAATATCGTTGGATGTACTTATTTGAAAGATACATGAATCGTCTGAAGAAAAAAGTAAAGAACACCGCAGCTGTTGAAGGATCAATATCTGAATCGTATATCATCCAAGAAATTTCAACATTCTGCTCATTTTACTTTGAATCGACAGTACAGACAAGATTTGATCGTCTTCCACGTAACGACGACGGGGGTGTTCGACATTCAGATGGACGTTTAAATATATTTTGTCACTCTGGTCGTGCTTTTGGTTCTCGTCCATCTCGACACTTAAGCGATGAAGAGTATCATTTGGCACACTTGTATGTATTACTCAATTGTCCAGAGATTGAACAAATCATTGAAATATTTGACATTGAGATGGTGCAAAAATACTCTATTCACAACGATGAAGAATTGGAGAGATTACGGAATCGTGATTTCCCTACTTGGATTCAGACTTACAGCAAAGATCACAGAGCTGAAATAGATGAAAAAATATTTGAGTTTGTTAGTGGACCGTCGCGACTTGTGTCGTGCTATAGCGGATATTTTGTTAACGGGTATAAATTTCACACGGTTGAATATTCATTTACAAAGAAGACGATGAATGCTGGGGTCTGCGTGAAAGGGACAACCTATGTTGAATGTGATATGGATTTTTATGGACTGGTGGAAGAAGTGATAGAGTTGCACTACTTCGGCTTGAAATCAGTGATCCTATTTAGATGTCATTGGTTTGATACAACAGAAAGGGGCATGAAAGTTCATCCAAAATACAAACTTGTTGAGCTTAATTACAAATTGAAATTGGCAGCAAATGAGCCTTTTATATTGGCATCACAATCCGAACAAGTATATTACGCGAAGTATCTGGCTCGAAATAAAGATAGAGCAGATTGGCGTGTAGTCTGTAAGACAAAAGATAGAGGAAAAATTGATCCGATAGTAGGAGAAAATGATCCTCCTGGTTTCTATCAAGAAGATGATCTTCCTGTTGTGGATCGTATTATTCCAATACTCGAGGATGCAGACACAACGTCAATTCAATTAGAAGTTGAATATGCTGATGATGACGATCATGAAATTGAGGAAGCTGGAGATGAAGAAGATGAAGAAGAGGAAGAAGAGGAGGAAGAAGAAGAATTCGAAGACTATTATTCAGATGATGAAGAATAATTGTAAAGTATATATTTTATTAAATATATCTCTACTATTTATACAATTATCTGATTATATGTCTGTTCGACAGATATGTCTGGTCGTGGTTATCGACGCAGGAGAGCTTCGGAGTCTCCGATCGGTGAGACTCCAGCACTAACTCATGCTGCTGATCCTCCTATTGCTGATCCTCATGAGGATGATACTGCCGAGGCTAGTACATCCAGACGTAGGCGGCCACGCGGGCCGAACAGGTGGCAGCCTCCACCAGCCACAGAGTCACGTAGATTGATTAGCGTGATTGGGGAGCGGTAATATATCATGAATTATGAATCATTACAAATTCATTATATCATAATATAATATTAAAATTTATTTTTGTTGTGCAAGTTCGAGCAAGAAGAAGTGCCGAGGAGCATTTCTTCTACTATTCGACGATACATGCACGGGGCATGGCCTACGTGGTCTCACGTGCCTAGCGAGCACGTTGATATGTTATGGCGCGAGTTTGAGGCACGTATTATTATTATTTTTTACATGCATGATGATATATTAATATTGGTACTGATATTATTATTTTGCAGGCTCGCTATACATGGGCCGAGGACCAGAGGTCCTTCATTTACGCTGCCTGGGAGGCTATTTCCCGGGCTAGGTACAACGGGCAGCTGGGGCAGGCTCGGTCCCAAGCGATGGCCCGAGCTGGGACCACTAACATCGCGGAGACTCGGGGATATGGCCCCGGTTGGATTACTTCGGATATATGGGACCAGCTCGTGGGGATATGGTCGACGGATCGATGGCAGGAGGTTTCTCGGAATGCGGCTAGAAATCGCATGTCGGGGGAGCAGCGCGTCACACCGGCTGCTCTGTTGCATTTGCAGTGCACGCAAACCGTATGGTAAGTATATCTTTTAATTATATATTTTATTTGTTATTATGTGTACTAATTAATGTATTTGTTTTGTAAATGTAGACGACGGTGTCGGATGACAGGACTGTCCAGCGACCCTCTCCGATGGCGGTGTTTGAGCAGACTCACCGTCGAGCACATGGGACGGGGGAGTACATCCACAACCGCGCTGCATACATTATGGTAATTATATATTTGTTTAAATTATTCATTATATATTTATAATTTAAGTTTTATGATAAATATTAAACAAAAAATCAAACTCGAGTAGGAGACCTACAGCCAGACGGTGGTGCAGCGCGGGGGTACCCCCGAGGACTTTGACGCAGCATCGTGGGTCGAGGCCGCAGGTGGCTGGGACCATGGCCGCGTATATGGCTTTGCAGATAGTGGTCATGCGCGAGCCGTACTAGGGCCACTTGGGGCACCGACCCCTCCGGTCGCTGGTGAGCGGCCGTCCACCTCCAGATCCAGTTATGATCATAGTAATAGGATAAGGACACTAGAGGAGACGGTCGCGCATCAGACTGAGATGATGGAGCGCCAGAGTCAGATGATGGCGGATATACAAGCTATGATACGGAACATGTCAGGTCATCCCGAAGCAGGCATCTCTTCGGCATCATCTAATCCATCGTCCTCGAGTCAGTCCACGCCGGTGTACACTCAAGCACTCCAGACCCCGCCATATAATCCAGACCATCCTCCATCGTGATCGTGAGATTTTTTGTTTGGATATTGAACTTGTTTAACTTATTTTGTTTGGATATTGATACTTTAATTTTGCATTTGAATTGTTTTTATACTATCGTGGATAATTATCAATATAAATATAATTGTTTTGATGTATATCTTGGTGTGTTTGTGATGTGTGAATGAATGTGTGTATGAGGTGTTTGTGATGTGTGAATGAATGTGTGTATGAGGGTATGGGTGTGTGAGTTATGTATCAGATAATGTATCAATGTATCAATGGAAATTTGAAATTTTCAAATTTTCTGTTTGCAGGTATACGTTATCAGCAACGGCTTTCCCACGGGCATCCGTGGGAAAGCCGTTGCTAAAAGTGTATCGAAAGCCGTTGCTGATGACCTACAGCAACGGCTTAGCGACGGAGTTTTACTAACGGTGTTGCTACGGACTCAGCAGCCGTTGCTATTAATGTTATCAGCAACGGCTCCGGGTCTGTGGCAAAACCGTTGCTGATAATATTTTTAGCGACGGCCCGAGCGGCCGTTGCTGATAATGTTTTGAGCGACGGCCCGAGCGGCCGTTGCTGATCCGTTGCTAAGTTATCAGCAACGCGACTTTCTGTCACGGCGCTATTGCAACGGCGCGGCCGTTGCTGATGCTCTTCAACAACGGCTCAGCAACGGTATCAGCCGTTGCTGATGCCCATTTTTCTAGTAGTGGTTGAGGCAGCAACAGCCTCACCCTGTGCCGCCAGTGGCACCTGTAGCATAGGGCGCAGCGGAGTCGATACCCCCAGTTGTTAGGGAGGCAGACAGGCGAGAGGCAATGTCAGGCAGCGTTGCATATAAGGATTTTGTTCAACTGAGACCAACGCAGTTCACAGGCACAGACCCTAGTGTGGAGGTGACGACTTTTCTAAATGACTGTCAGGAGTTGTGCGAGGTGTTGTCATGCTCTTCAGTAGCCATGGTGCAGATGGTGGGTTTGCAGTTGAGGGGACCTACTAAGGAGTGGCTCAATGAATGGAGGTCCCGTAGGGGGGTCGATGCACCACCCCCTGTATGGGAGGAGTTTCGGGCGGCTATGGTGGAGAAATATCTTCCCAGAAGTATAAGGGTGAAGAGAGCAAGGGAATTCGAACAACTCAAGTAGACCGGCAGTATGTCAGTGGCAGAGTACGAGGTGGAGTTCACTCGCTTATCACAGTACCATCCCCTACTAGTGGCGACTGAGACGGACAGGGTCAGGCGGTTCATGGAAGGGTTGAGAGTTCAGATTGGCAACCTGATTCACTTTACAGAAGACTCTACTTTCACCCAGGTGGTGGATGAGGCAATACGGAAGGAGTCGATGGTACCGACGGATCGGCAGGATGGGCCAGCCAGGAAGAGATTCAAGCCGTAGGGATTTGGCGAGCGATAGGGTTTTTCTGAGGGGATAGTGTCTGGAGCAGCCCGTCCGCTCAGACGGGGACAGGACAATTTTAGAGGTCGCCCAGGTGACGGACCGGGGGCCACTCAGAGGACAGTGGGGTCTGAGGTGCAGAGAATGACTGAGGTACCGTAGTGTAGGCAGTGAGGGCGGAGACACACCGGGATGTGCTTTGCACGTACAGATGCCTGCTTCGGGTGTGGACAGCAGGGTCACATCAGGAGGGACTGTTCAGTCAGAGATGGTTCTAGTGCAGCACATGGTCCTAGTGCAGCGCAGTCCAGAGGAAAAGCACCGGCATCCGTAGCTTCTGTTGCTCAAAGAGGTCAGCCTCAAGGTTCAGGGCAGCAGCGTGCTAGTGGATCTGGGAGAGCTCCTGCGCGGGTGTTCACTATGACCCGAGATGATGCTGAAGCATTTAAGACCGTGGTAACAGGTATCATTGCAGTTTGTTCCCTACCTGCATTTGTTCTATTTGATCCTGGAGCTACTCATTCCTTTATGTTTGATAACTTTGCTATAAAGCTTGATAAAGAAAAAGATTTTCTTGTGGCACCCTTGTAGTATCAACGCCGACAGGACATTCAATCCATGTCGAGATAGTTTTCAAGGATTTTGAGGTGTCCATTTGTGGGCATGCTTTGGAAGCAGAATTGATAATTCTACCCACCTTAGAACTGGATGTGGTATTGGGCATGGACTGACTATCTTCTCACTATGCCTCTATGGATTGTAGAACGAAGGCTATTACTTTTAATAAGCCAGGCATGTCGTCGTTCACTTCCCAGGGTGAAGGTAGTGGGAAATCTTTCGGGATTATTTCAGTCCTTAAGGCCCGGAAGTTGCTCGTGAGTGGCTGCTAGTCATTTTTAGCTTTTTTGTCTGTGGCTGAGGAGGGTGAAATTTCAGTCAGGAAGGTAAAGGAGACACCAATGGTTAGTGAATATTTGGATGTTTTCCCAAAAGAGCTTTCGGGTTTGCCACCGATTTGAGAGATTGAATTCTGGATTGATTTACAGCCAAAGGTGAATCCGATCTCAATTCCCCCATATCGTGTGGCACCAGCTGAGTTGAGAGAGCTTAAGGCTCAGTTGCAAGAATTGATGGATTTGTGTTTCATTCGCCCGAGTGTGTCACCCTAGGGAGCGCCGGTACTTTTTGTTAAAAAGAAGGATGGATCCATGCGGATGTGTGTCGATTACCGGCAGCTAAATAAAGTGATGATCAAGAACCGCTACCCACTCCCGAGGATTGATGATCTCTTTGATTAGTTGCAGGGAACATAGTGGTTCTCTAAGATCGACCTAAGATCAAGGTATCACCAGTTGAGGATCCGGGATCAGGATGTTCAGAAGATAGCCTTTACGACGAGATATGGTCACTACGAGTTTTTGGTCATGTCCTTCGGGTTGACTAATGCATCGGCTGCATTTATGGATTTGATGAACCGAGTGTTCAAGGAGTTTCTGGATAGGTTTGTCATTGTGTTCATAGATGACATCCTGGTTTACTCCCGAAGTGAGGCTGAGCATTGTGAGCATTTGAGGATAGTTTTGGAGACTCTCAGAGAGCATCAATTATTTGCTAAATTTCCCAAGTATGAGTTCTGGATGAGCAGTGTGGGATTCTTAGGGCATGTGGTATCGAGGGACGGGGTGAAGGTAGACCCCACGAAGATTGAGGCAGTGCAGAGATGGGAAAGGCCAACTTGTGTGGCTGAGATCCGGAGCTTCTTGGGCCTGGCCGGGTATTATAGGAAGTTTGTAGAAAACTTTTCTAGAATTGCAACTCCTTTAACCCGGTTGACTCAGAAGAAAGTTAAATTTGAGTGGGATAACAAGTGCGAGGAGAGCTTTCAGGAGCTCAAGGACCGGTTGACTTCAGCTCCAGTATTGGCCCTACCGTCAGGTTCTGGAGATTTTGTAGTGTACTATGATGTTTCTATGGTAGGTTTGGGTTGTGTTTTGATGCAGCATGGTAGGGTGATTGCTTATGCATCTAGGCAGTTGAAACCTCATGAGAAGAACTACCCGACCTCATGAACAGTACCCTTAGCAAGTGAATTTTTAATCTTAGAAAAACTAGTATGTGTGTATGTTTTAGCAAATGGAGAACGTGGGAATTTAATTTGAAGTGCTGCCTACTCCTCAGGTAATGTACTCTGTGCTTCTTCTTTATTTTGTGGCTGCATGATATAAGTAGATGGTAAAGAAAATAAGAACACAGTGAGGTACTAGTTTGGTTGAGTTGTAATAGTGGGTGAGTGGGAATTGACTTTGGATGAAGAAGAAAGGTGTGCGATAGCAGTGGGTTATCAAGTTTTATTCTAAATCTTGTCTATGCTATATTTGGTTAGCATCTACTGTTGGTGTACTTGTAAAAAAAATGAGAAAAAAAAGAAAATTTTAATTATGCTTCAAGCTCTAGTGTACCATTACAGTATAGATATGCTTCAAGCTCTAATACCTTTACAGTTTACAAGCTCTAGTGTATAGTAAAATATTTAAATTTAATTATGCTTAAAGTTAAGTAGGGACTCAATGAATTAGAGTATGATGTGATTACTTGTGATGGGGGGTTTTTGTTTCATGGATGTTATCTATAAATTTTAGACTTTTACGTAGAAATCTTTAAATCTAGATATTTCATCAGTTGAATATATTTAAACTACGCTCTGGTATGAAAATATGTATTTGGAATTATATGGTGTGAAAATATTGTTTTACATTTAGTGCTAGTGATATTGGTGCATTTATTTTCTTGTTGTACATATTTGTGTATGTGGATGAGATGGGGGTTCTGTTGGGCTGATTAGCAGAGGAGGTGTGGGCCGGGAAGCTCGTCGACGAGCCACACTGACAACCGACCCGAAGTGGCACTGGTTGGAGGGTTTTCCCAACTAATTGGGGGTTATGGAGGCTAGAGGGTTTGCCTAGCTCAGGAATCATAGGCGGGAAGCTCACTGGGCATGTCCTAGCGATCGACTCGTATTGTTTGGAAATATACTTGTAAGAAATGTGGTTTCTTTTCTATATATGTTATGTATGGATTGCTTTGGTAAATAATTTAATTCTGGATTTAAGTAATTGTTCATGGTATTGTGAAATTAACTATTATGTGGTTATTGTGCTTTCCATATAACTATTAACTGTGGACTGTGGTAGGCCCAGGATCGAGCCACTCACTAAGTCCAATATGGACTTACCCTCTTTTTGTTTGTTGTCTTTTGTAGCACCATGTCAGAACCAGTAGTGGCACTGGAGTGTTTGAGTAGCGCAGCTGGGAGCGGCAGGTTCAGGGCTGACCTCGTGACAAGTCGAAGTTAGAGTTAGGATAGTAGTCAAGTTTAAAGAGAGTCATGTACCGAGACTTATTGTACTTTATTTCATTCATGGTTTTTTTATTCATTTATTGTTTCAAACATTCTTTAAAGTCTATTTCGGTTGAACATTCATGTTTCCGCAATTTCTTTAATAAATGATGAAATTGTTTGTTTTATAATCCTTCTGTTAGTGGTTGGAGTTGGAAATAAAAAGTTTGGTTTATCCCTGTGGTTTGTGATTAGTTTGTTTTATCTCCGTGGTTTGTGATTTGAGTTAGGCTACGGGGTATACTTGTATACCCTGGTCGGTCACACCATTGTGGAATTGAGGTGTGACAGTCAAACTATAAGAAGTGGAAGCAAGACTTAGAATTTTCTCTAGGGATTGTTGATCTTGACTTAGCAATTCGTGAGGATAGACCTGAACTTCTTGAAATGGGAGGAACCCCTGAGCAAAAGGATTACTTAGCTAAGTGGGAGAGATGCAATAGATTGAGCTTGATAGCAATCAAAAGAACCATATCTGAACACATAATGAGTGGTTTACCTGAAACCAATAATGCCAAAGAATTTCTAACTTCCATTGGACAAAGATATCGAGTACCTCATACTGCTGAGTCTGCACTTCTATTGAAGGAACTGACGACTATGTCCTATGATTATTCATGTGGTGTGAGAGACTTCATTTTTAAAATAGTTCATCTTCAAAACAGACTGAGATCCTTTGATGTTGACTGATTCCTTTATTGTTCCTCATGCCCTCAATTCCTTACCTGTCGAGTTCACTCAAATCAAAAGTGCCTTCAACACCTTGAATGAAAAATGGACCGTGAATGACCTCATAACCAAATGTGTGGTCGAGGAATCAAAACTCAAGAAAGAAAAGAGTGATCAAACCCTTTTGTCTATCTATTCCAAACCCCATTCTGGCAAAGGTAACTTCAAACCTAAGCATTTCACTCCTGCTGCTCCTAAGAAGACTTGGGATTCTAGAGGGCCTATTAATGGTCAGACAAAAATGTAGGAGGTTTGAAACCTGCTCCTTTTAAGAAAACAGTGTGGTGCTTCTTTTGTAAGAAGAAGGGTCATAAAAGGAATGAGTGTTCGGGGTTCAAGACTTGGTTAGAGAACAAGCAAAAATCTGGAGGTAACCCCTTAGCTCTTGTTTGTTTTGAGTCCAATTTAATAGATGTTCCCGTCAATTCCTAGTGGTTTGATAGTGGGTCTACGACCCATGTTGCTATTTCCTTGCAGAGTTTTTCAAACCTTAGGAAATCAAGTCTGAGCCAAAGCAAACTGAAAGTAGGAAATGATCTTGAAGTGGCTGTGGAGTCTATAGGAGATATCATATTGTCCTTAGAGTCTAGTTTTGAACTTGTTTTAAATGACACATTTTTTGTACCTTCATTCAGAAGAAATTTAATTTCAATTTCTTGTTTGGACAAGGATGGATTTCATTTTAATTTTGGAAATGGTAAAATGAATGTAATGTTGAATTCTAAAATTGTTGGATGTAGAATATTGATTGATGGTCTATAGATGTTGAGTTTCATTATTGATTATCCATCTACCTCTCTTAATATAGAAAATTATGTGTCCAAGAGATCCAAAATTAAAGAAAAGTCTTCTCTCCTATGGCGTAAGCGTTTAGGTCATATTTCTAAAGAAAGGGTAGAAAGACTTATTAAAGATGACATCATACTTATCTTGGATTTTAATTAATGACTTGGGTACTTGTGTTGATTGTATTAGAGGGAAATTGACAAAGATCAAGAAAAATGGTGCAACCAGGAGTTCAAACCTTTTAGAGATTATCCACACTGACATTAGCAAACCTTATTCTCCTACCATTTGTGGTAATAGATTTTTTATCACTTTCATTGATGACTTTTCCCGATACGGCTATATTTATTTGATTAAAGAAAAGTCTGATGCACTTCATAAATTTAAAGTGTTTAAGACTGAAGACGAAAAACAATTGGGAAAAGTTATCAAGATAGTGAGATCTGACCGTGGTGGTGAGTATTATTGTTGATATGATGTTGCTGGGCAGCACATGAGACCATTTGCTAAATACTTACACGATTGCGGAATTGTTCCACAATATACCATGCCCGGTAGTCCTGAGCAAAATGGTGTGGCCGAAAGGCGCAATCGCACCCCGAAAGACATGATCAAGAGCACGATGAGCAGGTCAAACTTGCCAGAATTCCTATGGGGAGATGCCATCAAAATAGCCCTTTACATCCTTAATCGTGTCCCCAGTAAATTTGTTTCTAAAACACCTTTTGAACTGTGGACCGGTAGAAAACCTAGTTTGAATCATTTTCGTGTTTGGGGTTGTCCAGCAGAAGTGAAAATCTATAACCCATCTGAGAAAAAGACTGATCCTAGAACTAGTCGTAGTTTCTTCATTTGTTATCCAGACCATGCAAAAGGATACTATTTCTATTGTCCTGACAGGGGCACAAGGATTGTGGAATCTATGACTGCTAAGTTTTTAGAGCTTGATATTGCTGACCCTAATCACCTTCGTGAAGTGAGTGATGCTGATTTGAGTAGAATTGTTTCTGTTCATCCTCCGATCTTCAATGATTACAGCTCATATGTGCCTATAGATAGAGCCGATGCTTTTGATGAGAATACCTCCAATGCTTTTGCTCCTCTTCTTGATCCTCTAATTGTTAATGAACCTGAACCTATTGACAATCCTCAACCTATTGAGTCTGAAGCTCCTATGCCATAAGGAGATCTACTAGAGAAAGGCGGTCTGCCATCTCTAATGATTTTTTGGTATCTCTAAATGAAATTGATTGTGACATAGGAGATATGACTAATCCAAAGAATTATCAAGAAGCCATTTCTCATCTTCAGTCAGATAAGTGGGTTAATGCTATGAATGAAGAAATACTTTACATGATTGATAATTGTGTGTGAGATTTGGTTGAGGTGCCTAAAAATTACAAACCAATTGGTTGCAAGTGGATCTTTAAAACTAAGAAAGATTAAAAGGGAAAAGTTGAGAGATTTAAAGCCTGACTTGTTGCAAAGGGTTTTACTCAGAAAGAGAGAATTGATTATATTGAAACCTTCTCACCTGTTTCCTCTAAAGATGCTTTTAGAATCATTATGGCTCTTGTGGCTTACTTCAATTTCGAACTGCACCAAATGGATGTCAAAATAGCATTTTTAAATGGTGACCTCAATGAAGAGGTGTACATGATGCAACATGAGGGTTTTCATATTTATGGCCGTGAGCACTTAGTGTGCAAACCGAGGAAGTCAATTTATGGCCTAAAGCAAACTTCCAGACAATGGTATCTAAAATTTGATGAGACTGTGACCTCCATGGAAAATTCCATTATTTTGGAATTGAGGAGGATACGTGAGTCATTTTAGTGTCTCTTTGAGTTGTTGAGTCATATTGACATTTCAAATAAATGTCAATTTATTTGAAATAAATGACCTTCATGAAAACACATATAGTGTTTTTATGCTTGATGATTGAGTTGGTGAATTGAGGACTGATCTGCTCACTAAGTCCTACTTGGACTTACCCCTCATTACTATTGTTTTGCAGCACCTGAGTTAGATCAGAGAGGAATCGAGGTGCAATAGCGCGGTTGGTGGCGGCAGGGCAGCGGGTCGCGTGACATGTCGTGATCGAGGAGGATACCTGAGTCATTTTAGTGTCTCTTTTAGTTATTGAGTCATGTTGACTCGGGTCGTGGTTTTCGCATTTTATTTTTATTTGGGGAGTCTTGTTTATTTATTTGAACTCCTTTTTAATAACTTGTTCAGTGTGTTCATATTGAGTTTTGGTTCGGTTTGGTTTGTGATGTCATGTCTATTCTTTTTTTTAAAAATTCTTCCACTTTTCAGGTTATTGTTGTTGTGTTTGAGTTGGGTTAGGCTTGGGGGTACGTGGCGTATCTTGGCCGATCATATCGGGTTTGGAGTGTGACACAAAATGATTATATATGTGTGGACTAAGGGATGATATAAATAATTTTTAAATATGTATTATTTATTATTTTGTTTGGTGAATTGTTAGAAGATCAGATAGTCAATATATAATAAGTAATCAAAGATGATATCATCATTTATTGAATGATAAAAAGAGCCATCTTAAATACATCTAAATCACATGTGCAAAACTATTAAAGAAACCTACTACAATAATATAAAATAAAATGATTTCTAAGAAAAATAAATTTAAACTAAAGAGTAAGAAATTCTAAATTCTAGATTCCTCAATTATCCTTCCTTTCTAGAACTTTCTTGAACCACTTAGCTGAATTTTTGGGATAGCGCACAAGAGTGTTGAAGTCCACATAAATAATACCAAACCTTGAAGTATATCCCAACCTCCATTCAAAATTATCAAGAAGAGACCACGCGAAGTATCCTATCACAGTTGCACCATCATCCATAGCCCTCTTTAGCTCAGAAATATAATTATTGAAATAGTTAATCCTTATTTTGTCATGCAAACCCTCTGAAATTGTAATGTTGCCAGGCTGATCCATTCCTATTGATATCATCATGAAGAAATCAACAAATGAGAAAAATTCAAATTGAATGAAGAAATATATATTACATCACATACCATTTTCACTAAGAATAATAATTGGATTACGATAGTGCTTCCTGACATAGGTTATAGCCTTGTACATTCCCCATGGAACTATGTATAACCAGTCAGAATTGGCCTGAATGAAGTTTGTTAAATACATTAAAAACTATAATATGCCAAATTTACAAATAAGATATCTTCTAGATCTATGGTTCTTATAACAATACATGGAAAATTTAATTTTGAGATTTTTTTTAAAAATTAAAAATAGATATTTATAAAATAAAATTAATTAAAATAATTTAGACAAAATATATATATTATATTAAACAAAGACATCAATTAAAGTAACCATTTTAAAAGACAATGAAATTAACAACATAAAAAAGCGTAAAGAAGAAAAAGGTATACCTTAGGTCCAATTGGCACACCATTTCTTTCATCTGTAAAATATTATTACATTAGTATTAAATAATAAATATAATAAACGTTAAAAAACTAAGGATAATGTGTTAATCTAACATTTATATTCAACGTGCCAATCATCTGAATAGCTAATAGGCTTTGGACTAATATAAGGATTGTCTTTGATGTAATATGATGTATATTGGTTTATCCCCAAATAATCATATGCTCCCTTCACCATCTTTATTTCATCACGACTAAATTTTGGAAGTCTCTCTTTAACAATTTTTTGCATGGACTTAGGATATTCTCCATGTGTTAGAGGACGAAGAAACCTAAGAAAAAAATAAAAAAAAGTTATACAACATGAATATTCTTGCTTCATCATACTTACATTAAGTATTTTCAATAGGTTAAGATTCACAAATACCATCCAAGACTGAAATCCCGAGCTCTTTGTGCTGCATGTTTGTCCTTTGTAGTGTAAGTATATGGTTCATACTAATTAAAATCCAAAATAATTCCAATTTTGCCTTTTTGCTCTACCTGAACAACACAAAACAAAAGAAACAAAAACATATTAAGTATTTCTACAGGGAGAAAATTAATTATTATGTCCACAGAATTATTAATATAAATTAATATATCAAAATGGTTGTATGATGCAATATTCTACTATTTAATGACTTCACATGTAACTTGTATGCATTAATTACTAAAGAAACAATAATAAATTGCTCTGGTTAATTAATAATAATTAAAAAAAATACAACTAATGACATTTGTTTTTTTAACCCAACTAGAAAATAAAATGAACCAAATTTGCTTAATTTTAGAGGAAATGTTCGTAAAAGAAATCATAGATGTTGTATTAAACAATTTTAGCTTTTACCATTTAAAAATCCTTATGGTTATTGAAATTAGACAAGGTATTTAGATTTTCTACTATTATACAATATGTTAGATTGATCAAATAAATAAATAATGAATTAAAGTTTAAAAAAATTTACTTGATATTTCTCACGATATCTTTCCACTGCAGCTGCGTGGGATAATATCAAATTATGAGCCACAATGTAAGGTTCCGTGCTTGAGTTTCCTCCAAATCTACAACCAGTACATCTTCCAGGAGCATGGTAACCACTGCTATAGCCACAATCTGCAATTACTCGTGGCTCATTCATAGTGAACCAATTCTTCACTCTATCACCAAATCTCTCAAAACAAAAATCAGCATAGTCGGCGATTGCATCCCTAAATTATGTAGATAAAAACTTTTAAGCATAATGACTTGTTAAGGTAAAAACCATATATTAAGAATAATAAATAGTTTGAACCATTGTAGTGTACATTTTCAATAATAATACTTACACTATTTTAGGGCTCAACCAACCCAAGTACTCATTTTCAAGTGCCAATGGAAGATCATAATGATAGAGATTTGCATACGGAGTAATACCTAATCAATATTTATAGAAAAAATTAAATGAGCATCAAATATATATTTTGGAAACACTAAAAGCTAAATTAATTAGTTTTTATACGAAGCTTACCTTGCAGTAACATATAGTCTATGAGTCTATCATAATAGTCTACACCTTGCCAGTTAATTTTTCCGGTTCCATCTATAAAACAAAAAAGATTGGCATAATAAAAAAATCATTGAATTGAAGATGAAAGATCAATATAAAATAATTGAAGTGTATGTAATTTTACTTGGAAAAATTCAACTCCATGAGATTGAGAATCGATATGCATCAAAGTTGTGTGTCCTCATTATATTAATATCTTCCTGCAATTAATATGGCACTCAAAGTTAACAAAAAGTACATATAAACTTTATTATAAGACTACATATAATCACTATGTATCTTATATGAAAAGACAAATATGTAGTTCAAGTTTCTTATTTATGATCAATAAAATTAACATTAATGTCTTATTAGATGTTTGAGAATTAATAATTTACCTTATAGTGATGATATTCATCAGCAGTAACATCAGCTGTAGTGTTATTTGGAATCATATCTACATTGATTATGAACGTAGACATCAAGATATAAATTTCAAATATTAAAATAAATTAAATAGAGCAAGAAAGTTTAGAAAGATTATTAACTCGGAATTCTGACAAATGTATCCCAAATGCACAGTCCTCTACCACCCTTGAGTGCCATTCCTTCAACTTGGTAAGCGGATGCTGCAGTCCCAAATATAAAATCTTTGGGAAAGATACTACGACTTATTTCATTGGAATGAACAAATTGACATGAGAGCAAAAGAAGAAGCAAGTAGTAGAACAAGGACGAATATTGCATGCAACTCATCTTGGATTTGTGAGCATAAAGGCAGTGTTTAAGATGAAATAAAACATGGATATATATAGCAGTACTCGAAGAAAGAGTGAGTGTTATTGTAAAGGATAAGAATGAAATATTATTTTTGACTATTTTAGTGGATAAGAGATGAATCATAAGTGAGCATTTCACGATTTGTTAAATTAGTTTTGTCGCATTTATAGGATCACATAGTTGTTAGATTCCTATTTCTTAATGGTGTTCAAAACCAAATCAAAGCTAAAGATGTGGATAATTAAAGGCCACACATATGGAATAATACATAAGATGAAAATAGGATGATTTCAATTTTTTAGAGTATTTAATTACTTATGTAGCTAGCTATTAATATAATTGTGTGTCTTGGTAAAATAATCCATATTCTATATATTAGAACCAATTTCCAATCCTTCATTACTAATTTTTCAAGTTTTGTGGAAATTAGCTTAGCATATTAATATTATTTTGAGGTTTTTATAACTAAGGGGTTGAAATCAAACCAATTTTAAATTGTATTACACTTTCTTCATATTAAAAATTATAACAAAATCAAATTTCTTTCTATATAACTAAATTTAATTGGGTGATTATTGATTACTATATATTTAATTTAAACAAAAAAAATAATGTTTATTATGTTTATATAAATTATGTATAAGTATTGTAAATAAACAAATAAAAACATATGTAACTCAGTTAAAAACTTATTTGATCTCTACAAGAAAACAAGCTTTCACCAATGGACATATTCCATTGGTAATAGTATAAAATTGGTTGCTAATGACTTTTACCAATGGATTGATTTGTTGGTAGGTTTGTCGGTGAAAGTTCCCTCGGTATTATTTGATGAATTACACATATTTGATGGTAATTTGAACATATTTTTATATCCGTTGGTGATATCAACAAATTGTGCACACCCCAACTCTGGGTTGTGTGACCGGCTGTAATATCCGCGATAATTATAATTTTATTTTGAAATTTCTGAGAGATATTCGAAATGCACGTCGAAGCTGGTCAAGTGAATCGCTGGAGGTCGTGGTCGAAGGTATGACCCTTGCACTTCAATTTTTTATTTGATTTAAGTAGGAATTCCAATTTTGGGGCTCGAGTCGGGTCCGGGGTTCGTGTTAGGTGTAATTTGGTCGAACCATGAGTCAAATCAAGTATAGACTTCTAATAGGGGCAAAGTTGTCATTTTGAAATGTAAAATAGAGGGGAGGGCTGACCGCACGACTCAGAAAGGAAGGGAGACACACACAACCTAAGGAGAGGAGAGGAGGAAGCCGTGTACTCTAGGAGGAGGAAACCGAGAGATTGTCACGGGAATCGTTGTCACATTCGCTCGCCGAAAATCTCCTTCCCAAGGGCATCATCTCTAGGTGAGTGGTTTTAGGGTCGGCTCCCTAGATGATTTACCGTCTTGTGTTGGCCGAATATTTGCTTGAGGGATAGCATTGCTGAAAGTTTCTTTCTTCCGGCTTTCATGCTTGTTAATCCTACATTTGAATATTGTGTTTGGGGAAGTATGTTTCCCTATGTAATTCGGCTGATTTAGGTCAGCAATAGGACATGTTTAGGATTGATCTTAGAACTATGTGTTGACTGGAATTCAATTGTTGAAGATTTAATTTAAGCAAATTGGACCTTGATTCAGAGGGCATACCTCCTATGTTTTACTTGATAATAAATCCTGTTAATGTTTGGCATTTTTTTATGTTGGTTGTATTTGGCAAAAGAAGCCTTTTTGGTGAGATGCTCAACTTTTGTATTGACAGTCTCAATTGTGTTAGGACAGTTCAATTGCTCCTTCTGTAAATGGCTTTTTGGAGATGATGACAGTTTTAATTATGGAGAAATAGTTTTCAATTACCTACAGTTTATGGTATTCTGGACAGTTTTTGGTGAGAATATGATGGCTGATGAACTTCTGCTTTAATGATGAGTCTTTTGACATTTTTGTTCATGTAATCGTTATTATTTATGACTTGTGTTTAGTTGAGTTTGTGAAGATTTTTTCTACTCTTTATTTCTGGGCATTACTGTTTACTTAAATGATCATAAGTTTTTTATGAAAATTTGTAATATCCAAGATATTTAATTAATTTATTTTTTTCTGTTGCGTGTGTTTGCCAACCTAGCGGACTAGTTCGTGGTCGAGTCGAGTCGAGTCATAGTCCGGAGCGAGCTTGCGAGCTCGGGTAAGTAGGATGTGAATTTTTAGGCTTGGGTAGTTGATAGTATTTAATTTGGTGTTGTGTGAGCATAATTGCTAATTATGTTCATATGTGTATTTAATTAATTACTTGTGATTTATTAGAATGAGATTAATTAAATTATTTAAGTCTATCGGGTTAGCGGATTTTGGTTTTGGCTTAAGGTGAATGCGGATTGTGAATTAAGGGTTTAAGGGGTTAGGGTTGAGGAGGGTGTATAAAACTCCCGCTCATGGCTTGTGGCTCCTATTTTGGAACCACCCAAAGAGTTGAGAAAGGGAGCCAGCCACCAAGCCAAGCCGCCAGTCCCCTTTCCTTTTCCTCCTTGGAGCCGCCGCCACCTAGAGCCGAGCCGAGCCGAGCCGCCTACTTCCTCTTCCTCTTCCTCTCTTCCTTTCTTCCCTTTGGAGCCGAGCCGAGCCGCCTGCTTCCTCCCCTCTTCCTCTCTTCTTTCCCTTTGGAGCCAAGCCAAGGGGAGCCGAGCCGTCCTCTTCTTCCCCTCTCTCCCTCTCTCCAAGCCGGCGGCTTGGAGTGAGCCGCCACCTTGCTTTCTCTTCTTTGGGGTTGAGCCGCTAGATTTCGAAGTCGAAATCGGAGGTCGTCGATTGAATTCTCATCTCCAATCCCTTCATTAATTAGGTGAGTGGTTTTATCCCTCCTATTCCGGTTTTCTTCGAATTTTCTTGTAGCCACCTTGAAGATTCTCGATCTTGATGATGTTTATTTTTATTGTGTTCTTGAGATTTTCTTCGTTTCTATGCCATTCTTAGATTTTAAATATTGATCTCATATCATGGGGCATATATTTAATGGAAGATATGTTATTTTATAATTTAATCTTGTGAATCTTGGATGCAATCTCATCTTGGAGTTCTAGATGTTCTTGATGCTATAGATTTATTAATCTCCTTAATTCTTGATTAGGGATTCTTGATAGTCGGGTCGAGCCTCGAAATTGTCTCGAGTACAAGGTATAACTCAACTAATGAAAGTATGAAGTTTAAATTTGGTTAAATGACCCTTTCCTTTTATGCATTGATGCTTTAATTGAGTTAAGATCGACTCGAGTTGCGGATAGAATCGGAACCCAAGTCGGACTCGTACAAAGTCAAGTCAAGGTTAAGTCATTAAAGCGGCAATTAAGTCTTTCTAGATGAGGGGAAAAAATCCCTCATCATCGAGCCGTGCGGCTCATCTTGGAGCCGCACATAGCCCGAGTAAGAGAGAAGGGAGAGAGAAGGAGGGGAGATCTTGGTCCGACCTAGAGATCGTGTCATCGTCGGATGATTTGAGATCGCCAACGTCCGATTCTTCTTCTTCCTCAAGCAAAGGTGAGTGGTTGTTTTCGGTGGATTGGGGGAGGCAGGTAGCCAAACCCCTAGAACTGCTAGGTATCGATTTCTCGCGAGTTTCCATCGATTCTTGCTATCTTGACTTTCCTATCACTGTTTTGAATCGTTATTCATCGGATCTTCGTAGTTTTCTTGTCGGATTTTCGACTTTTAGGGGCTGCCGAATCAAGGGAAAAGGGGAGAGGTCATGCCAAAATTTTCCCCAATTCCCTTGACGGATGTAGAACCCCTTGGACGATCTTAAATCCATGTCGAGTGTTTTTGTTGATTATTGTTTGAATGCGATGATTGAAACTCATTTCCCCTAAAGTCTATAGTCTCAGCCAAGCAAAGGAAAACTCCATGATCATGGTTTGGCCGAGCATCGGGTGGGTGACTTGATCAACGTGTTGATTAGGATAGATCGGAAACAAGGTATTAGGGTCGGGGTTAGTCGTTCCCTTTTGTTCCTACCCTTGGAGGCTCGGCCGAGCAAGGCATGCCTTTCTCAAGTCTCGACCGAGCAAGGAGGAGGGGGATGGTGAACTCTACAAGTAAAACTTCATGGTTAGGAATACCCAAAGTAACAGAAGATGGAAAATTACCTAGATTACTGATTAGAAACATGATGACACTTAGGTAAGACTCCAACTATGGAAGGCTACTATATTGATGCATGTAGTTAGAGGAATGATGGGATAGTAACCACCCTTAGACCCTTCCTTCTTAAATTCTGATAATTTACCATACTAGATAGGATAGGAGGCTGATAGGATAGGAGGCTGATATTTTACCATACTAGATAATTTATTCATTGTTGAATTTATTTGATATTTTCACCATGCTAGACAATTTATTTCTTGTTAAATTGTTACTTAATGCAGAATTTAAATTCTTTATAATTGAGTCATGTGGCTATATATAGTAGTTGTTGTGAAGTAAATTCATATTATCTTAAAAGCTGTCCGGTATTGTTAATGAGTGAAATTCCAAGTGCGGAACACGTAGTTCTTCAGCCAAGATAGCGTATGACGCTAGATAACATGTGTGACATTATAATGTGTATGTTAGATATGGAAACTTAGCTAGTGGACGACATAACTTCTAAGACTTCTTATAGCCATTTTTTTGAAACCTAGAATTGTTAGCTGTACACGCCGAGGAAGGGTAGCATTGAATTGTTGACCCTACAGGTCGGGTCAGGGCCGGATACAAGTAAATGCCTGGCGTATAAATAAGGAAACTTTAGGACACTTTGATTGTGTGATGTGCTTGCGATGGTCTGCCGAGAAGCATGGATAGTTTGAATGACAAATGCTTCACTTGGCTAGTATTTTGGATCTTTAGATGCATCAGCGGGCCCGCTAGGTGTCAGACCCTAGTTCGGTGGAACTAGCTACCCCTACCCCAGTCGGTGTCCGGAGACTAGTAGACCATCCTAGTCGATGGCCCGGAGATCTTATTGATTCACTTATATGCTATGTGGCCTGGACGGCCGATAGGATGTTATTTTGTGTGGTAGGGCTAGTTGTAGCCAAACCACTAATGCATGAACAGGCCCTAAGGGCGAAGTACTAGTTGGCACAGTTGGGAATGTTATAGCCGGTGAAATGTATGTGTGGTATACACAGTACGACCCTAGGGGTCGGTTGTCATATCAGTAATAGCTTAGATCCCTAAAACTTTATATTTTTGCTAACACAAATATATATATATATATATATATAATTGGGGTTTTGCAGAGTTTGATCAGTGAGTTGAGGCTTGGAGTCATGGTGCAGCTGGAGGGTAGGCGGTGGTGCCAATCTCATAGCTGCATCCGATAGTCATAGTCTAGTTGTCTAGTGTTGTCATTTTCCTACACTGAGAATTGTTTGCATTTAAAGCTTGTAGTAAACTTTGAAACTTGAGATGTTTCAGTTTGAGATGATGTTAGCTACTTTCTTTTCTCAAAAAAAAATTGTGAACTTTTGAAACTTTCAAATAAAGCTGCACTGTTGTTTTCTTTTCTTTGCTTTAATTTGATGTGTTTCGGTTTCTCGTTAGTTAGTGTAGGTAGTAGGCTTCACGGTAGGACGCAGATCCTGGCCGGTCACACGACCCTGAGTTGGGGTGTGACAAAGTTGGTATCAGAGCTTTTGGTTAGGTCTTGACTATTACTAGGAGTCGAGTACCGTATGAGACATATGCTAGTGTGTCAACATACAGTATAGTTATTCTACGAGATCTGGCAACCACGACTGTACTCAGCGCACCATGCGGTTAGTAAATTTTAAAAGCTTTTGTTAAAAATTTATTATTTGACAGAAATTTTTCTTTTCCTGTGTTAGCGTAATGGAGACTCCTAATGCTGCACTGAGCGACAGCGGCAGTAACTCGACAGAACGTCGAGGCTGGGGTTGAGGCCGAGGCTGGGCCCGGGGTAGAGATAGGGAGTAGTCCGAGGGTCAGGGGCAAGAGTCTGCAGTTGCTCGATTGCAGGCTCAGGTAGCTCAACTGAGGCAATAGATTCAGCAGCAACAGCCGCCGCCGCAACTAGTACTGGTAGTTCCGGCGATACCAGAGGTGGTCGAGGCTGTAACACCAATTGTCAGGACTATTGGAACCCCAACCTATGCAAACTTCGTCACGCTAAAGCCACCAGAGTTCACCAGAACATATCGGCAGGTGGAAGTGACCCAGTTTATGGGGGATTGTTATGAATTATGCATGGAATTAGGGTGCTCATTGGAGGCAGTAGCTCGTATGGTCGGACTTCAGATGTGGGGACCAGCAAAGGTCTGGCCGCATACTTGGAGGGCTCGCAGGGCAGCGGGCGCACCGCCTCCCACTTGGGAGGAATTCAGGGCGGCTGTGGAGGAGCAGTACTTGCCAATGATTGTTCGCGACAAGCGAGCCCGAGACTTCAAGATGCTGCGTCAGGCTGGAGGCACGTCAGTATCAGAATATGAGATGGAGTTCAACCGTCTTTCCAAATATCATTCGACCCTAGTGGCTTATGAGACCCTAGTGGCAGCTGCAGTTGAAGACACTGGGGGGCCTGCCTTGGCTGCACGGATACTTGCTATAGGTGCGGTCGAGTCGGGCACTTCAAGAAGGACTGTCCGAAGAGAGTTGGCTAGAAGTCCGAGCAGTCTAAAGGAAAGACGCCTATGTCAGTGGGGTCAGTGGCTCAGAGAGGTTAGATGCAGAATAATGGACCGCAGGCTAGTCATTCAGAGAGGCCATTTGCCAGGGCGTGATGGGGCACAGGCGTCTAAAGCAGTGGTAACAGGTACTATCTTAGTATGTTCATCTACCGCATACGTTCTGTTTGATCCGGGTGCCACACACTCGCTTGTATCTGCCAAATTTGCTGCTAAGTTACCTATGACACCTTCCTTGCTCGATGGGCCATTTCTAGTATCAACGCCTATGGGCGAGGCAATCTTAGCAAAATCAATTTTTCAAGGCTGCGAAGTGCTCATCTGCGGCCATACATTGAGGGCAGATTTGACACTCCTGCCCACGCTTGATCTCGATGTCATTCTCGGCATGGATTGGCTGGTGGAGCACTTTATGTTGCTGGATTGTAGGGCTAGGACAGTTATGTTCAGCAAGCCCGGGTTGCCGCAGTTCACCTTCCAAGGAAAGGGAGGAAGCGAGCCAATTGGGGTCATCCCAACCCTAAAAGCTCGTAAGCTGCTTCAGGGCGGCTGTCAAGCTTTCCTGGACTTCGTATCCATGGCCGAGGAAGAAGGGGGTGAGGCAAGAGATGTCAGTTGAACCCCGATAGTCTGTGAGTTCCCCCATGTGTTTCCCGAGGAATTGCCGGGATTGCCGCCCAGAAGAGAGGTTGATTTCTGCATTGATCTGCAGCCCGGGGTGAAGCCGATATCCATTCCGCCCTATAGGATGGCGCCGACCCGGGTTTCATCTGGCCGAGCGTGTCACCATGGGGTGCCCCAGTGCTCTTCGTAAAGAAGAAGGATGGATCGATGCGCATGTGCATCGACTATAGGCAGCTCAACAAAGGGATAGTCAAGAATCATTACCCACTACTGAGGATAGATGATTTATTTGATCAACTGCAGGGGGCATGATGGTTTTCAAAGATAGTCTTAAGGTTCGGATACCATCAGCTGAGAATCTGGGACTGCGATGTGCTTTAGACTGCCTTTAGGACTCGCTATGGTCACTATGAGTTCCTAGTGATGTCTTTTGGTCTGACTAATGCACCTGCTGCCTTCATGGACCTGATGAACATGGTATTTAAGGAGTACCTAGATAGCTTTGTGATCGTCTTCATTGAAGGCATTGGTATACTCCAAGAGTTAAGAGGAGAAATCCGAGCACTTGAGGATAGTCCTGGAAACCCTCAGAGAGCACCGGTTGTTTGCTAAATTTTCTAAGTGTGAATTCTGGTTGGAAAGTGTAGGGTTCGTGGGTCAAGTGGTGTCCAAGGAAGGGATAAAGGTAGACCCTGCAAAGGTGGAAGCGGTGCAGAACTGGAGGCGGCCAACCAGCGTGACTGAGATGTGCAGTTTTCTTGGTCTGGCCGGGTACTACCGAAAGTTCATATAGAACTTCTCCAGGATTGCAGCCCCTTTGACTCGGTTGACTAAGAAAAAGGTCAAATTCGTTTGGGACGACAAGTGTGAGGCGAGCTTTCAGAGGCTCAAAGAATGATTGATGTCGGCACCTGTGTTGGCTGTACCTTCCGACTCAGGAGGGTTTGTAGTCTACTGTGATGCCTCTCAGGTTGGCCTAGGCTGCGTTCTGATGCAGTTTGGCAGAGTCATAGCCTATGCGTCCCGCCAGCTGAAAGTTCAAGAAAAGTACTACCCGACGCACGACCTAGAGCTAGCAACGATGGTTTTTTAACTGAAGCTCTGGCGGCACTATCTGTACGGGGAGACTTGCGAGATCTATACGAATCACAAGAGCCTCCACTACTTGTTTAACCAAAAGGAGCTAAACCTCAGGCAGAGGAGGTGGCTGGAGCTCCTTAAGGATTATGACTACACCATTATGTATCATCCG
Source organism: Canna indica (assembly GCA_034359265.1). NCBI lineage: Eukaryota > Viridiplantae > Streptophyta > Magnoliopsida > Zingiberales > Cannaceae > Canna > Canna indica. The sequence continues at coordinate 8,824,308 of CP136894.1, read as the reverse complement.
GGGAAAGCCAATGTGATAGCAGATGCTCTAAGCAAAAAATCCATGGGCAATTTGGCTCATTTGGAAATCAAGTGGAGGCCTCTAGCTCGAGAGTTGGCTCTGTGCCTAGATAGGGGTACAACCCTGACAGTGTCAGCTTCAGGTGCCTTGGTGGGTACAACCCTGATGTAGGTACAATCCACACTAGTTGATATATTGCGTGCCGCGATTGGAGAGGACGCCTTTTGTGCGCTGACCAAGGACTTAGTGCAGAGAGGCGATGTAGAGAATGGATTCAGGTTGGACTCAGAGGGTGTGCTGAGGTTCAAAGATCGAGTCGTGGTGCCGAATATGGTAGAGGTGCGTAGGCAAGTCCTGGAGCTGGGTCATCGTTCCACTTATACGATGCATCCGGGGGCCACCAAAATGTACCGAGATTTAAGGCAGCATTACTGGTGGAAGGGCATGAAAAGCGAGGTAGCAGAATTTGTATCCAAATGTCTGGTCTGCCAACAGGTGAAGGCCGAACACATGAAGCTCGTGGGGCTGCTGCAAAACCTCGAGGTGCCCGACTGGAAGTGGGAGAAGATCACCATGGACCTGGTGATTGGGTTGCCTTAGTCAAAAGGCGGCTTTGACTCCATTTGTGTGGTAGTGGACCGGTTAAGCCTCGGAATCGCCTTGAGTAAAAGGTATAACTCGACAAATGAAAGTATGATGTTTAAATTTGGTTAAATGACCCTTTCCTTTTATGCATTGATGCTTTAATTGAGTTAAGATCAACTCGAGTTGCGGATAGAATCGGAACCCAAGTCGGACTCGGACTAAGTTGAGTCAAGGTTAAGTCGTTAAAGGGGCAATTAAGTCATTGTAGATGAGGGAATAAAATCCCTCATCATTGAGCCGTGCGGCTCATCTTGGAGCCGCACATAGCCCGAGCAAGAGAGAAGGGAGAGAGAGGGAGGGGAGATCTTGGTCGGCCTGGAGATTATGTCATCGTTGGAATATTTGAGATCGCCAATGCCCGATTCTTCTTCTTCCTCAAGCAAAGGTGAGTGGTTGTTTTCGGTGGATTGGGGGAGGCGGGTAGCCGAACCCCTAGAACTGCTAGGTATCGATTTCTCGCGAGTTTCCATCGATTCTTGGTATCTTGACTTTCCTATCACTATTTTGAATTGTTATTTGTCGGAAATTCGTAGTTTTCTTATCGGATTTTCGACTTTTAGGGGCTGCCGAATCTTAAATCCCTTGACGGAAGTAGAACCCCTTAGACGATCTTAAATCCATGTCGAGTGTTTTCGTAGATTATTGTTTGAATGCGATGATTGAAACTCATTTCCCCTAAGGCCTATAGGCTCGGCCAAGCAAAGGAAAACTCCATGATCATGGTTTGGCCGAGCATCGGGTGGGTGACTTGATCAACGTGTTGATTAGGATAGATAGGAAACAAGGTATTAGGGTCGGGGTTAGTCCTTCGCTTTTGTTCCTACCCTTGGAGGCTTGGCTGAGCAAGGAGGAGGCTGATATTTTTACCATACTAGATAATTTATTCCTTGTTTAATTTATTTGATATTTTCACCATGCTAGACAATTTATTTCTTGTTAAATTGTTACTTAATGCAGAATTTAAATTCTTTATCATTGAGTCATGTGGCTATATATAGTAGATGTTGTGAAGTAAATTCATATTATCTTACAAGCTGTCCGGTATTGTTAATGAGTGAAATTTCAAGTGTGGAATATGTAGTTCTTCAGCCAAGGTAGCGTATGATGCTAGATAACATGTGTGACATCATTATAACTTCACTAGTGGATGACATAACTTCTAGGACTTCTTACAGCCATTTTTTTGAAACCTAGAATTGTTAGCTGTACACGCCGAGGAAGGGTAACATTGAATTATTGACCCTACTGGTCGGGTCAGGGCCGGATACAAGTAAATGCCCGGCATATAAATAAGGAAACTTTAGGACACTTTGATTGTGTGATGTGCTTGCGATGGTCTTCCGAGAAGCATTGATAGTCGGAATGACAAATGCTCGACTCGACCAGTATTTTGGATCTTTAGATGCACCAGAGGGCCCGCTAGGTGTCAAACCCCAGTTGGGTGGGACTAGCTATCCCTACCCCAGTCGGTGTCCAGAGACTAGTAGACCATCCTAGTCGATGGCCCGGAGATCTTATTAATTCACTTATATGCTATGTGGCCTGGACGACCGATAGGATGTTATTTTGTGTGGTAGGGCTGGTTGTAGCCGAACCACTAATGCATAAATAGGCCCTAAGGGCGGGGTACTAGTTGGCACAATTGGGAATGTTATAGCCGGTGAAATGTATGTGTGGTATACCTAGTTCGACCCTAGGGGTCGGTTGTTATATCAGTAATAGCTTGGATCCCTAAAACTTTATATTTTTGCTAACACAGATATATATATATATATATATATATATATATATATGATAATTGGGGATTATGTGGAGGTTCGAAGAATCGCTCACTGAGTCCCATGTGGACTCGCGGTTTATTTCTTTCTTTCTTTTTATAGCCTGGTCAGTAAGTTGAGGCTTGGAGTCATGGTGCAGCTGGAGGGCAGGCGGTGGTGCAAATCTCGTAGCGGCGTCCAATAGTCATAGTCTAGTTGTCTAGTGTTGTCATTTTCCTACATTGAGAATTGTTGGCTTTTAAAGCTTGTATTAAACTTTGAAACTTGAGATGTTTCAGTTTGTGATGATGCTAGCTACTTTCTTTACTAAAAAAAAATTGTGAACTTTTGAAACTTTCAAATAAAGCTGCATTGTTGTTTTCTTTTCTTTGCTTTAATTTGATGTGTTTCGGTTTCTCGTTAGTAAGTATAGGTCGTAGGCTTCAGGGTAGGACGTAGATCCTGGCCAGTTACACGACCCTGAGAGAGTTGGGGTAGGACATTAGTTAGTTTCTCGTTTGCTATAAATGTGGTTGGGTCGGGCACTTCAAGAAGGACTGTCCGGAGAGAGTTAGCTGGAAGTCTGAGCAGTCAAAAGGAATGGCACCTATGTTAGTGGGGTTAGTGGCTCAGAGAGGGCAAATGCAGAACTGGGGGCCATAGGCTAGCCGTTCAGAGAGACCGTCTGCCAGGGTGTTTGCTATGAACCGTGATGGGGCAGAGGCGTCTAAGGTAGTGGTGATAGGTATTATTTTAGTATGTTCATATGTTGTATATGTTCTATTTGATCCAGGTGCCACGCACTCATTTGTATCTACCAAATTTGCTGCTGAGTTACCAATGGCACCTTCCTTGCTCGACGGGCCATTTATAGTATCAATGCCTACGGGCGATGCAATCATAGCCAAATCAATTTTCCAAGACCGCGAAGTGCTCATCTGCGGCCATGCATTGAGGGCAGATTTAACACTCCTTACCTTGCTTGAGCTCGACGTCATTCTTGGCATGGATTGGCTGGCGGAGCATTTTGCATTGCTGGATTGTAGAGCTAAGACAGTCGTGTTTAGCAAGCCTGGTTTGCCGCACTTTACCTTTCAAGGAGAAGGAAGGTGCGAGCCGATTGGGGTCATCTCAACCCTTAAAGCTTGTAAATTGCTTCAGGGTGGCTGCCAATCCTTCCTGGCCTTCGTATCCGTGGCCTAGGAAGAAGTGGGTGCGGCAAGGGATGTCAGCGGAACTCAGATAGTCTGTGAGTTCCCCGATGTGTTTCCCGAGGAGTAGCCAGGATTGCTGCCCAGAAGAGAGGTTGATTTTTGCATTGATCTGCAGCCTAGGGTGAAGCCGATGTCCATTCCTCCCTATAGGATGGCGCCGGCCGAACTCAGGAAGTTAAAGGTGAAATTGCAAGAAATACTAGACGTGGGCTTCATTCAGCCGAGCGTGTCACCATGGGGTGCTCCGGTGCTCTTCGTGAAGAAGAAGGATAGGTCTATGCGCATGTGCATCGACTATTGACAGCTGAATAAAGTGACAATCAAGAATCGTTACCCATTGCCGAGGATAGACAATTTGTTTGACCAGTTGCAGGGGGCAGGATGGTTTTCTAAGATAGACTTGAGGTCAGGATATCATCAGCTGAGAATTCGAGACTGCGATGTGCCTATGACCGCCTTCAGGACTCGCTATGGTCACTACGAATTTCTAGTGATGTCCTTTGGTCTAACTAATGCACCTGCTTTTTTTATGGATCTGATGAACCGGGTGTTCAAGGAGTACCTAGACAGTTTTGTGATCATCTTCATTGACGACATCTTGGTATACTCCACGAGTGAGGAGGAGCACTCAGAACACTTGAGGATGCTCTTGGAAACCCTCAGAGGACACCGGTTGTTCACTAAATTTTCCAAATGTGAATTCTGAAAGTGTAGGGTTCCTGGGCCATGTAGTGTCCAAGGAAGGGATAAGGGTGGATCTCTCAAAGGTGGAGGTTGTGCATAATTGGAGACGACTAACCAGCGTGATTGAGATTCGCAGCTTTCTTGGGTTGGCCGGGTACTACCGGAAGTTTGTGGAAAACTTCTCCAGGATTGCAGCCCCTTTGACTCGGTTGACTCAGAAAAAGATCAAATTTGATTAGGACGACAAGTGCGAGGCAAGCTTTCAGAAGCTCAAGGAATGCTTGACGTCGGCACCCGTGTTTGCCATACCTTCCGGCTCAGGGGGTTTGTGGTCTACTGCGACGCCTCTCAAATTGGCCTAGGCTGCGTTCTGATGCAGTTTGGCAGAGTCATAGCCTATGAGTCCTGCCAACTGAAAGTTCAATAGAAGAACTACCCGACGGACGACCTAGAGCTAGCGACGGTGGTTTTTGCGCTAAAGCTCTAGCGGCACTATCTGTACGAAGAGACTTGCGAGGTCTATACGGATCACAAGAGCCTCCAGTACTTGCTTATCCAAAAGGAGCTGAACCTCATGCAGAGGAGATGGATGGAGCTCCTAAAGGATTATGACTGCACCAATATTTATCATCTGGGGAAAGCCAATGTGGTAGCTGATGCTTTAAGCAGAAAATCCATGGGCAATTTGGCTCGTTTGGAAATCAAGCGAAGGCCCCTAGCTCTGTATTTTGTTGACTTACATATATGCTTATTGGGGATTATGTGGAGGTTCGAAAGAACCACTCACTGAGTCCCATGTGGACTCACTGTTTATTTTTCTTATTTTGCAAAGCCCGATCAGTGAGTTGAGGCTTGAAATCATGGGGCAGCTGGAGGGCAGGTAGTGGCATCGATCTCGTAGTGGCGTCCAATAGTCATAGTCTAGATGTCTAGATTTGTTATTTTCATACACTGAGAGTTGTTTGTTTTTAAGCATGTATTCGACTTTGAACTCGAGTTGTTTCATTTTTTGCTTGATGTTAGCAACTTTCCCTTTTATTAAAAATTGTGAACTTTCTTGAAATTCAAATAAAGCTGCATCATTATTTTCTATTTATGTGTTCCGGTTTCTCGTTAGTCAGTGTATGTAGTAGGCTTCAGGGTAGGACATAGACCCTGGCCGGTCACACGACCCTGAGTTGGGGTATTTCAACTTTCTGAAATTTATATGATGTTTGTTGAATTTGGGCTGATTTATGATTTCTTTGTTATTATGTGCTTAGATCTCTGAACATAGTCGTGTAACCTATCGTTTCGACCAGATCAGTGATTTCTATGACATGTGATTTCTATGTCAAAATGCTTATAGTTTTCTTCTCTAGCTTGGATACAAGGAAAAGAAGGGAACGGAAGTTCCATCTTTGGTTGAAATAAATGAACCACATTATTATTTGGACTTACCATGACTCAGGTAAGTCATGGTAAGTCCAAATGACTCAGGTATCCTCCTCAATTCCAAAATATAGATGGTGTTCCCATTGAACCTTTACATTGTGGTAAAGGTTCGGTGGGAACACCAACTATATTTTCATGCTTGTTGGGGGTGCCATTTCATGGAAAAGCAAGAAACAAACCCTAGTTGCTTCTTCAACTATGCAAGCTGAATTTGTTGCTTGTTATGTTGTAGCCTCACAAGCTGTTTGGCTGCAGAACCTTGTTATAGGACTACACTTTGTTATAGGATTGCACATTATGGATACATGGAGGAGAATGCGAGACCCATGTCAACTATGTGTCTGTGTTTACGTTCAACAGACCTGTTGTGCTCAGGAATATGAGGACAAGAGATGCAATGAAAAATTCCATTGTTTTGGAGATCGTTTTGAAAATCATGCGAGAGAAACTCTTTGGCGCCATCAGATTGAAAAAAATTAATTTTATGACCACAGATGTTCTCTACTTGTATCCTAAAAGCATAGAAAATTCGAAAGACGTCAAAATGATTTTTCGTCCTACTACTCCGGGCCTCATAGCCCTTACATGACTATGACTCGATTTTCACCGACTTGGCTCGTTGATCACAGCACCACAATTTTCGGCATCAAGCCCTTACATGATCAGGTCTCGATTTTTACCAGTCTATCTTGTTGGTCACAACGCCACTACTTCTGGCCTCAGAGTACTTACACGATCAGTACTCGATTTTTACCAGTCTAGATCTGTAATATCCGAGATGTGAAGGTTGATTTAATTTAAACTCGATCCGAATTTAAATTGGTCATAAACACAATGCTGGATGTAAAAGTTAAAATAAGACAGAGGCTTCTCTTCTCATAGGCTCAGCCTGTGGGCCAGGCCTACCTTTCTCAAATGAAAGTTGCAGGTGTTTAAAGATTCGCATGGAGCCTTGCCATAAATTGATACACACATGCAATTAAATAATGTTTAACATTATCTTTTACCTTTTGTCATTACATGTATTGAAGATTGAAGGTTTCTGTTGTTGACTGGTCAAATGATAAAGATGCAGAAGTTATTTTTTTTTATTGGCAGCGCATTGAACGAGTTCCATGCGCAGAACTCGAAGCCGCACCGCCTCAAGTTGCACCGCCTTAAATTTGCAAAGTTTTCTCGATCAAATTAATCACAGCAGCCAAGTGATTAAATCGAATGGCTCAACTCATTGTATGCGGAAGATTTCTTCAATATTCTCGCCGATGAAAGTGCATAGATCGGCTCTCCTACTGTAGTATAAATAGGGGCCTAATATGCAGTTCCAGACATCCCTGAAATCCCCATAGCATCCCATCTACTCCGTTTCTTAAGCAAAATTCCTTTTCCAGCAGCTCTCTTCCCCTTCACACCGTCTCAGGCAGATGCAAGAAGATCAAGGATGCCACACCCACAATTTTCAGGCAGAAACAGGAATCCAGATTCCAGGGTGCAGAAAAATAACCGAGTACATACAATATTTTTCTTTTACAGTTTAGTTATCAGTTGTATTCATATTCTCTTGTATTGGCCGTGTTTTCTCCTCCTTCTAATAAAATCAAGTGCCCTCTTCTCTCCATGGAGTAGGCTCGGTACCCTGCCAGGCTGAACCTCATAAATTTTTGTGTTCTTTGTATTTTCTGGATTTATTCATTTTGGTATTTTTTCTTTTGGCATTTTGGATGTTTTGGATCCTTGCAGGGAAAGGATCACCCAATTTCTTCATAATAGTTGTGGTATAAGAGCCAACAATCCACAATGTCAGGGGCAAAATTTAAAATCCAAAAATTGAACCACAATGTCAACTACTCATTATGAGCTTTAAAGATAAAAACAATTTTGATTATGGAGAACCTTTAGGACACTATTCGTAAGCGAGATGCGATAGAAGGCACTGAAAGGGAAAAAGGTCGGGCCGATGAAAGTTCTAAAGCCACATTGTACATGAGCGTCTGCGACGAGGCACTATGAGATGTTGCATCAGAAAAGACCACCGCAGATGTATGAAAAAAGCTTCCTACAATCTACTAGGACAAAACCCTTACAAGTAAGATGACACTTAGATAGAAATTATATTTTTTACGCTTGACTAATGACACTTCTGTTAAAAATTATATTAGCACTTTCCGTTCTATTCTTGCTGATCGAGGATATGGGAGTTACATTTGAGGAAGAAGATAAGACTTTTATGCTTTTAATTACTTTCTTTACTTCTTTTAAAAATTTCCGTGATAGTTTATTATATGGCAAGAAAACTATTACTTTGGATGACGTGACAACAATGCTAGTGTCCAAGGAGATTGTAGACTCTCAACTTACCACATGATCCTCTAGAAGCCGTGGAGAAGCCCTGAACACTAGAGGACGAAATAGGTCGTGGGACAAAAGCCGGGGTAAGTTCAGATCTAAATCCAGGTCCAAAAACGTTCAGTGCTATTATTGCAAAAATATGGGATACATCAAATTAGAATGTCGTAAGCTGAAATGGAGACAGGAGGAACAAAATAAGAACGGGGAAGCATCCTATGCTGATGAGGATGAAAAAGTAGAGGTACTTACTATTTCTGCTTGTTATACTAGATCTCAAGATGAATGAATTTTAGATTCAGATTGCTATTATCATATGACACCGCACCGAGATTGGCTTACCACATATGAACATGCTAATGGAAAGGAAGTGCTAATGGGAAATGACTCATCTTGTCAAGTAGCAGGTGTTGGCTTAGTAAACATTAAAATGCATGATGGCATTACAAGGACTCTGACTTAGGTATGGCACGTACGTTCCCGGTCTTAAAAGAAATTTAATTTCTTTATCTTGTCTAGATGCACTTGGATACAAGTATTCAGGCCAATAAGGAGTTTTCAGAGTCACAAATGGGTCCTTAACAGTAATGAAAGCAATAAAAGTAAACCAACTCTACATTCTGCAAGGCACGACGGTAACAAGTGGTGCAACTATGGTAATCTTTGAACACTCTGATGATGATATTGCTAAATTATGGGATATGAGATTAAGGCATATTAATGAGAGGAGCATGCTAATACTTAAACAAAAGGGTTTCCTTGGAAAACAAAAATTGGCTAAGCTAGATTTATGTGAATATTGCATCTATGGCAAACAGAAAAGAGTCTCATTCTCCACAGGACAACACTATGCTAAAAAAAAATTGGACTACATCCACTCTAATCTATGGGGGCCATCACCGGTTGAATCTCAAGGAGTAGCTCGATACATGATCACATTTATTGATGATTACTCCAGGAATGTATGAGCTTATTTTATTAAAAATAAATCTGATGTCTTCTATAAATTTCAGTCTTGGAAGATAATGATTGAGAAGCAAATCGGTAGATATGTTCGGACCCTGCGAACCAACAATGACATAGAATTTTGCAGTTGAGAATTTAAAGACTTTTGCTTCAGAGAATGGATCATTAGACATCACACAGTTCCCCACACACTATAGTAGAATGGAGTAGCAGAAAGGATGAACCGCACCATCATAGAAAGGGTAAGAAGTATGCTTTCTAATGCTAACCTTTCTAAAAGCTTTTGGACAGAGGCTGCATCCACCGCTTGCTACCTGATAAATCGATCTCCTTCTTCATCCATTGAATTCAAGACGTCTGAGGAAAAATGGACCGGGTCTCCAGACTCTTATGACCATCTTAAAATTTTTGGGAGCACTGTCTATGTCAGAGTGAATGAAGGAAAATTAGAACCTAGATCAAGGAAATGTATTTTCTTAGGATATCCTAGTGGAGTGAAAGGCTATAAAGTGTGGTGTCTAAATAATTGTAAAGCAGAAATCCATAAAGATGTAATTTTTGATAAACATGTACTCTTGAAATTAAAAAACAAGAACCAAGAAGAGGAGGATTCACATGAACCTATAGTGCCACCAGAAGAAACATCACCTCAGCTTGCAACCCAACAATTTTGGTTCCCTACACATGCGTCCCAACTACGTTCCATAGAAGCCAATGACACTGCTTCATTAGAACAGGCCACTGAAGAACATGTTCAGGTCTAAGAGGAGGCACACCGGGTTCAGGAGGAGCCACACAGGGTCCAGGAGGAGCAATATCAAGTTGAGAAGGAGAATCCTTATTCCATCGCCCTCAACCGACCTAGGCGAGCACCACGTCCTAATCTTAGGTATGCAAATATTGCTACATATGCTCTAGCAGTGGCAGAAAAAACTCTGTGCACTCAAGAACCAGCCTCCTATAAAGAAGCCTTAAATAGGACAGATTCAAGAAGGTGGCATGAAGCTACGGGAGAAGAATTCAAGTCCTTGCAGAAAAATAATACTTGGGAACTAGTGATGCCTCCACCGCATAAGAAACTTGTTGGGTGCAAGTGGATCTACAAACTCAAAGAAGGCAGCATTTATAAAGCTTGGCTCTTGGCAAAGTGATACAGTCAAAAGGAAGGTATTGACTACAAATATATTTTCTCTGCTGTGCTTAAGCATACATCTATTCGTGTTCTTCTAGCATTAGTAGCCATACAATACTTGGAGTTAGAACAACTTGATGTAAAGACAGCTTTCCTACACGGTGACTTAGAAGAACAGATCTACATGTCACAACCAGAAGGGTTTGAAGAGAAAAATAAAGTTGATCATGTCTGCCTTCTAAAGAAGTCACTCTATGGCCTCAAGCAATCTCCCAGACAATGGTATCAGAGGTTTGATCAGTTTATGCTTGGTATTGATTTCAGTAGATCATTTTTTGACAGTTGTGTTTATTTAAAGAAAACAACTAGTTCTATTATTTATCTACTTCTTTATTTTGATGATATGCTTATTGCGGCAAAAGATATTACTCCCATAGACAAGCTTAAGAAACACTTTAAGGGTGAATTTGACATGAAGGACCTTGGGGCTGCAAGAAAAATCCTTGGGGTGGAGATAAAGCGAGACCACAAAGTAAGAAAACTGTACCTAACGCGGGAAAGTTATGTAAAGCAGGTGGTTGAGCGCTTTGGCATGCAAGAAGAAAAATCCATCAAGACACCTCTTGCCGCTCACTTCAAATTATCAGAGTTACTATGCCCAAAAGATGAAAAAGAAAGAGTTAGCATGTCACAGGTATCCTATGCAAGTGCAGTTGGCAGTCTTATGTATGTCATGATTTGTACCTGCCCAGACATAGCACATGCCGTCAGTGTTGTCAGCAGGTACATGGCAAATCCGGGAAAAGCACATTGGGAGGCAGTCAAATGGATCATGCGCTACTTACAAGGTATTTCTAAAGCCAACCTTATTTTCGGTGGATACTCAGACTCGGACTATGCCGATGACCTTGATAAGAGGAGATCAATCATCGCCTATATCTTCACTATAGGCGAAACTACAAAATTTGGAAAGCCGGTCTACAATCCACTGTCGCCCTCTCCACCACCGAAGCAGAGTACATGACTATTACCGAAGCGATTAAAAAAGCAATCTGGCTTGAGAACTTAATAAAAGAACTAACTTTTCAAAATGAGGACATAGTCGTGCATAGTGACAATCATAGTGCAATTCATCTGTCAAAAGATCAGATGTTCCATGAAAGGACGAAGCACATCGATATCAGATTCCATTTCATTAGGGATATTATTTCAAAAGGAGAAATAAAGCTTTAGAAAATTGACACGATGCACAATCTTGCAGATATACTGACTAAAGTACTTCCAACGGCCAAATTTGAACACTGCCTGAACTTGGTAAGACTGATTTAAGAGACGGGTTAGATCTACAGGGCTCTTAGGAGAAGAGAAGGCTACATCGAGCTTAAATCTCATCAAAGGAGTAAATTGTAAAGGTTGATTTAATTTAAACCCGATTCGAATTTAAATTGGTCATAAACACAAGGCTGGATGTAAAAGGAAAAATAAGAGAGAGGCTTCTCTTCTCATAGGCTCGGCCTGTGGGCCAAGCCCACCTTTCTCAAATGAAAGTTGTAGGTGTTTAAAGATTCGCATGGAGCCTTGCCATAAATTGATACACACATGCAATTAAATAATGTTTAACATTATCTTTTACCTTTTGTCATTACATGAATTGAAGATTGAAGGTTTCTGCAGTTGACTGGTCAAATGATAAAGATGCAGAAGTCATTTTTTTTATTGGCAATGCATTGAACGAGTTCCATGCGCAGAACTCGAAGCCGCACTGCCTCAAGTTGCACCGCCTTAAATTTGCAAAGTTTTCTCGGTCAAATTAATCACAATAGCTATGCGATTAAATCGAACGGCTCAGCTCATTGTATGTGCAAGATTTCTTCAATATTCTCGCTGATGAAAGTGCATAGATCGACTCTCCTACTCCAGTATAAATAGGGGCCTAATATGCAATTCCAGATATCCCTGAAATCCCCAGACCATCCCATCTACTCCATTTCTCAAGTAGGATTTCTTTTCCAGTGGCTCTCTTCCACTTCACACCGTGTCAAGCAGAAGCAAGAAGATCAAGGACGTCGCATCCATAATTTTCAGGCAGAAGCAGGAATCCAAATTTCAGGGTGCACAAAAATATCCGAGTACAAGCAATTTTTTTCTTTTATAGTTTACTTATCAGTTGTATTCAGATTCTCTTGTATTGGCCGTATTTTCTCCTCCTTCTAATAAAATCAAGTGCCCTCTTCTCCCCGTGGAGTAGGCTCGGTACCCCGCCGGGCCGAACCACGTAAATTTTAGTGTTCTTTATGTTTACTGGATTTATTCGTTTTGGTATTTTTCCTTTTGGCATTTTGGAATATGAAATTGGGTGTTTTCTTTTCTTACTTAATTAATTATGATGCATATGTTTGAGCATGGGGTTAAATTGGGTTGAGCCGGGTTCGCGGGTTTGGATCTGGGCTTGAGGTGGATGCGGTTTAGCTAAAGGGTAGGATTGTAAATGAGGTGATGGGAGGGGATTATAAACTCCCCCCCCCCCTTTGAGCTGTGCGGGCTCCCTTGGATTTGCATGATTCTTTTGAAGAAAAAGGGGAGCTGAGCCGCCCCCCTCTTGGAGCCGCCCCCGCCGCTTGTGTGCCAGAATTCGGAGGCTGTAGTTTGGGAATTTTCTTCCTCTTTCTCTTTCCTAACATGTAAGTGGTTTCTTCCTTCCTTTCCCTTCTTTTCTTTCTTGTTTTCTTGAGCCGCCTCTTGAAATTGAGAATTCTTGTTGTTTTTCGTTTCTATGGACGTGGGTGTTGTTTTTCTCGTGTTTCCATGAAAGAGGAGACCCGAGGATCCCCTTTGTGGTGCGGCAGCCCTAGGATTGTCCTCGGGGTCCTCGACCAAGTTGGGAAAGGAGGCGCCCTCAAGGTGTTTGTGAAATTACCTAAGAGAGCATGTTTAGGTTGATGAGTTTTAGATCCCTTGATTTGAATCTTTGCTATGTTCTCATGTTGTTGAATTATGTTTGATGTCAAAATTATGAATCTCAGCATGTTGAATCTAAGATTTCATATGAAAAGTTTAGATCTTGATGGCGTGAGATACATTCTTGATTCTTCTTTAAATTGTGAAAGTATGAATCATGATGTTGATGAAAGAACTTGATGCATGCTAACTATGTTTAGATGATAGACTTTTGATTTAACAATCATTGTATATGATGGATGTAATCTGGTTTAGCAATAAAATATTTTAGAATGATTATTGCTGTGATTTTCAGTTTAAATAATTAAGCAAGCTGGAGATTTGACCCGGTTGGATGGGCGAATCCCAACCGTTACACTCTTATTCACTATTGTGTGGTTTGGTTGCCTTAGGGCATGTGTAGGTCGAGTGGCCTATTGTGTATTCACTATTATGTAAATGGGATGCCTTTGGGCATGTGTTGGCCAAGTGGCCTGATGGGTAGCCATACCACTAGACTAGCATTTCCTGCATGTGGCAGACACATTCACTTTATTCTGTGGTTGATTTGTGGTGGGGGTTGATAGAACCGCTCACTGAGTTCCTTTGGACTCATCCTTGTTTTCTTTCTATTTTTGCAGAGCTTGACCAGTGAGGTAGGGGCTGGAGCACTTGGCCCAGTTGGAGGGCAGAGGAGTACCATTGATCTCATAGCAGTCAGAGTTTAGGGTTCGTAGTCGAATCTTGTTAGTGGTAGATCATGCACTTGATGTATTTAGCATATTTGGAATTGTAGTCCTTTAGGACAGCCAGTTGTGTTCATTTGAGATTATGTTTTCTTTATTTAAAAAAATAGTTAGACCTTAATTGTTTGTTTGGATGTTACCTAGTTGTTAGGCTTCTTTTTTTTTAAAAAAAATGAAAAATTTATTTCGATTTCTGAGCTGGACATGTTATTTATATATATTTTTGATTTTTCGCTATGTTTCATTTTGAGTTGACATGTGCATTGGATAGGCTGTGGGGTATAGGCACGTATACCCTGGCCGGTCACGTAACCCTAGGATTAGGCATGACAGAATCCTTGGCTACAACGCCACTACTTTAAACCTCAGAGCTCTTACAACGATCAGAACTCAGTTTCTCGCCAATCTGACTCGTCGGCCCAAGAGCCCTACTAACAACTACCATATCTGTATAGCCATGGGAGATGAGAGCCCCTACTTTGCAAACCTAGAATCAAGGACAAGATCCCTGCTAGCCAAGAGGATAACTCGCATATCCGTATAGCACCTCCCCCAGCGCGCAACGACAAAGGCAACTTCGCCATAAGCCCAACACGTGGTAAGGACCTACAACAGGAACCCCACCTCCTTCCTTCCTTCTCTAAGCACGGCAATATGAACCACTCGCTACCACTCAAAAACATCATCCGGAGGGACAGTAACTTTCGAAACTTCCCACTCCATGTTCTCTAATGCATACAATATGCAGGGACTATTTATAGGCTTGAAACGAGAATTGTTAGTTCAACGAACGACCCCACTTCCCCACAGATGGAGCCACGTTTTGCCAACTTACAGCTGGCGTGCAGCGCCTTGGAAACTACTTACCGAATCTTTATTCATAATTATTCTCCTGTCAAACTATATCTAGCATACAGGTGGCAAACACACGAAAAAGCACTTTTCTCTCCTGTATGACCATCACATTCAGCTCAGATAACGAAGAGTCGCGCAAAAGGTCCCATGCCCTACACGTGACAATGACTCAACCAACGTCTCCCCATTCGGCCGAGGTCAAAAGCCAAAACCACTTAGACATTGGCACGAAGTGCTCCAAACTTCGGCCAATCTTGGGGCACTACTAAGAAAATGGCTTTTTGCAATGGTGCGTTTGCGATGGAACAGGATGCGGTGGCAGATGCGATGGGTCTGCGACCGTCGTCCATTGGAGTCCGGACTGGCAAGGGGGCGATGGCAATGCGACTGCCTTGAGTAGCGACGACACTGCGACCGCCTCGAGTGCCGTCGCAACATGGCGACAGTTTGGCGACCATTTGCGATCGTCACGTTGCAACCACTTATTTGCGACCGTAAAGGCCGTCGCAAAATGTTATTAAATTCCCTACCTAATCCTTTTTTTTCACTTCCCCTGCTCGATCAACCCTCTCACTCGTTCTCGATCTCTATTGCCGCACGCCGATCGCTGCACGCCGATCGCCGCCCATTGTTCGTTGGCCGCCGCCTGCCGCCTGCTTCTCATCGCCTGCCGCAAGCTGGCCACCTGTCGAACCCTAGCCGATGGTATTCTCTCTCTCTCTCTCTCTCTCTCTCTCTCTCTCTCTCGTCTGAAACCCTAGCTGACAGCTAGGTTATCCGATTAAGTGATTGGTTACTACTACATTGCGATTGTATCAAAAGCTCTTTCGATACATTCTGCATCAAAAGAGTGTTGAAGAGTGTGTGTTGTCTGGGGAACATGCTGGTGAGGAATCTATGTTACCTCACCAAAGGGCTCAAAAGGTTGTAACTAATTAATCTTAGCCTATATAAAAATTATGTCTCGTTATAATGTTTTAGTCTTGATGAAGCCTAAGAAGTAAATTTGAGTATCTCAAATTTTATGGGTACACAATGACAAGTTACTTCTAACTGAAAGTGATGGAGTGGGAATACTTACCGTCTACAAAACTTTGCTTGTGAAATTATACATTAGCTTGTGAAATTTATCTTATGTCTACAAAACTTTGCTTTTTTCCTTTTTTCTTGAAAGTGATGGAGTGGGAATGCTTACTGTCTGAAAGAGAATGTGCTTTTTCTTTGACCACATCCACTGCGGATATAACTGTGGAGAAAATAGGAAGTTAATGGACTTTGACGGACCTTTAATTTACAATTTGACAAGACATTAACTTCATGATTTCCCTAATGATTAGTTACAAAGCATATTCTAGAAGTGTAAATTAAAATATTTTAACTGACCAAATTTGATGCTATGCACTACCATTTGATGATGACTCTAGAAGTGTGGGGCCTCATTTGGCATGGCTTCTGTCTTTTGAATTTTGATTGTTTTATGTTTCCATGTTTGCAGTCTTCTACTATGCAAAATAGATTAGCAAAATAGATTATGGTACTGTCTGATATCTACAAAATAGATTATATTCTCATGTTTTCAATCTTGCACTAACCTTTCAATCATGGTACTGCCTGCTTGATATCTGCAAAATAGATTATTTTAAAATTCCTATAAGATTTCAAGTGTCAGAAATTCCATGTTGTCTCATATAACTGATTAAGTTTTAATCAATTTAGTTTAAATTCCTATAAGATCTAAATTTAGTTACTGCTGCTCGTTCATCTGCTAGTTTACATGTGCAATCTCTATTGAAGGAGATTAAAGAGGTACTTCATCGTTGCTTCATGTCCTTAATATCAGTTAGAAACTTTCTGTATTTAAATGACCATACAAGTTATTAGTTATTATACTATTCATATATACCCATTCAGATAATTTTTCCATTTGAAACTGAACTAACCTACATGGAAAACATAACCCTCATCATGAAGCAATAAGGCCATCTGATTTATTTTCAAATGTAGAAATAAATACCCATACCTATTTAATTAGTTGTTAAATACTTTAGACTGTGAAGCAAATAATGGGTTTGTTCATTCTAGTCATTTTCTTCTTTAAATTGTGGCATTTTCTTCTTGAATAGCATTCTGACCCAGTGACCCAGATTATCCATGATTTTCCAGTATTATGTAAATTAAGTTGGCTCTTGAAATCAAAACTTATACTGTAGCTTTCAAATTCTCTCGTAGAAGTCTATATGCTATCAAGTGTGACTTTAAGATTTATTATGCCAAATTGGTGGGAAATCTGAAAGCTGTTAATAAACATGTACCTTATTCTTTAATTCATGGGCCTAATTTATTCAATGAACATGAATTTTGATATTGAGAAATTGATGGATAGTCCAAAACCCAAATTCCATCTAGTAGCAATAAGTGTTGCATTGCAGCTACTGCAATTCCTATTAGTCCATCTTGACATTTATGTCTCCTATGGGCGATCTGACCTGTCCAACACAGACTAGATTTCTTGAAAACTAATCCAACAGGGATTGAACTTATCAAGGTAGGCTCAAAAGTCCTCTTACTCTATAGGAGCTTCTTTGGAACAGTTAGTATGTCATGAACTGTAAACTTTGGAACAGTTAGGTATGCCTTTTGTGTTTCTGGCTGTCAAGAACTTAGGATGTCATGAAGTATTTAACTATGTTGAGAGTCCCATAAACCATTTTCTGTCAGTTTCAAGTCAAGACCATGAAATAAGCAAGTAGTTTGGTTTGACAATGTCAAAAATTAGCTTTCAGTACAATTTTATATGCAAGTCCATTGAATTGCAATTAATTTGTCGATATAATTTTAGGATTTAAATTAAAATAATATTATGATAAGCGAGTTGATAAAGTGACACGAACTTATCGACTGTTGGATCATTTTTTTTTACAATACCTTAGATCCATTCGGATATCGTATCATTGTCTATAAGAAGTACAAAACTTATAGATTCTTTACGATTTTTGAATTATCCTTGATCGGACAGTTTGGGATCAAAATTATTTTACTTGCAGTTAAATATTTTTTTAACATTCATTTCAGTTTGAAATTCTAGCAGATATCCCTTGTTCTCCAAGTATGCGCCCAGATGATATGCATACTTGGAGAACTGTAGGGAATTGCTGTCGAAATTTTAATTGAAATTGAATGCTAAAATGAATATTTAAATGCAAGTAGAATAATGTAATTCCCGAATGGAATAGGACCATCCCACCTATGAAGATTTCTAAAGAAGTAATTGTTGTGATATATCACGTACAACATCATGACGGAAGATCGTAATTGGATGTACCGTCGGATGTACCGTGGAGGTTTACTTGAAGAATTCAAGAGCGGTGTTCAGGAATTTTTGAACTTTGCATATTCAAATCCGCAATTTGTCTGTGTTGACAAAATAAGATGTCCGTGTCATCGGTGTGTCAACTTATTTTTCCTAGACCGACCGGAAGTGACATTGCACCTATACAGAAATGGTTTCATGAATCGTTACTATCGATAGATTTTATATGGGGAGTCATTCATAGGCATGTCATCGTATGAATTAGGAGGCTAGTCATCTAATATTGGATCTTCGTCTGCAACTCATACAACATCCGTTAAGCAGCCGTATCGAAATATGGTCTTGGATGCTCTAGGCAGTCGTGAATTTCAAAGGTTGCCAAAGCCTCACACAGAATTAGGAGGTCAGTCATCAAGTACTGAAGTGACAATAGATATAGAGTGTGAGTCACAAGTAGAATCGAAAATTCAAATGTAGTTACCAAATCCAGAAGCAACACAATTTTATGATTTACTGAAAGCTGCAGATGAACTATTGTATGAAGGCTGTGATGAATATTCAAAGTTGTCAATAATGACTCAAATGTTAAACATTAAGTCTGACTGCAACGTAAGTGAGATAGCATATAATCGATTTTCCGAGCTTTTTCACAAAGCGTTGCCTAAAGATAACAAACTGGAGGACAATTTCTATAAGATGAAAAAGATGATGAAGAGACTTGGTCTAGGGTATCAGAAACTTCATGCATGTCAGAACAGTTGCATTGTCTATTACCGTTAATACGCAGACTTGACCCATTGTCCAACATGTGAACATCCACGGTACAAAGAGAAATCTTCAAGTAGGCAAAAGGATATATCGTTTAAGGTTCTTCGGTATTTCCCGATGATTCCCAGATTGAAGTGGTTGTTCATGTCTGAAAAAATAGCCCAACATATGATATGACAGGCTAAGAGTCATGATCTGAATGTTATGACTCACCCGTCTGACAGTGAAGCATGGAAACATCTTGATCAATGTTATCCATCATTTGCAAGTGATCCTAGAAATGTCATACTAGGGTTATGTACTGATGGGTTGAATCCATTTGATCAATCATCCACTTCATATTCTGTTTGGCTGGTGCTCCTCACAGTCTATATTTTGTTGTCGTCGATGTGCATGAAAGATAATTTCATATTTTTTAGTATGGTAATCCCAGGACCAAGGGGACCAAGAAAAGAATTGGATGTGTTCCTTCGACCGTTAATTGATGATTTAAAGAACTTGTGGGATGACAGAGTCATCACTTATGATATTCATCAAGAAAGAACTTCAACTTAAGGGCCGCATTGTTGTGGACAATTAGTGACTTCCCAGCATATGCTATGTTGTCTGGTTGGAGCACACACGAGAGGCTTAGTTGTCTGTATTGTATGGAATGAACAAAAGCATTCAGTCTTCGGCATTCATACTTTGACTGTCATCATCAATTTTTGTCACTTGATCATCCATACCGGAGAAATAGAGATAAATTCATCAGGGGCAGAGTGGAAGAAGATGGACCACCTCCGCATTTTTCTGGTGATCAAATGTTAGCTCGGGTTTCTGTGTTATCGGATATCACATCTGGAGAGGTTGATAAAATTAGTGGTTTCGGAGAAAGACATAATTTGGTCAAAAAAAGTATATTCTGGGAATTGACATACTAGAGCTCATTACAAGTTCGGCACAATTTGGATGTGATGCACATTGAAAAGAATGTGTTTGAGAATATTTTTAATACAATGATCGATTTTGCAGGAAAAACAAAAGATAATGTCAAGGTAAGAATGGACTTCAAAATATATTGCAAACGTCTAGATTTAGATCTACAGGAGGTAAACGGCAAACAAGTGAAACCGAAAGCCTCTTATGTTCTCACTAAGCAACAACAAAAAGATATTTGCTAGTGGATAAAAGATCTCAAATTACCGGATGGCTATGCATCTAATTTAGATGAAGGTAAAATATCAGGAATGAAAAGTTATGATTGTCATGTGTTCATGCAGAGAGTACTCCCTATTGCATTCCGCGATATTTTACCAAACAAAATTGGGGTCCGTTAATCGAGCTTAGTTTGCTCTTCAGAGATATCTGCGTCAATGCCCTCCTATTGAAGATATGGAAAAGCTAGATAAAAACATTGTAGAAATTCTTTGCAAATTAGAGCAGACATTTCCATCTAGATTTTTTGATTCGATGGAGCATCTACCGATATTTTTAACTGATGGGTGAAATGTGAACGCTGTAGATTTTCTACCAATATTCTGTTTTCCTGGTTGTCATTTGGGCTCACGTCCACCGAGATATTTAACTAAAGATGAGTACCATCTTGCACAATTATACGTACTGATGAATTGCCCCGAGGTTGATCCTTTCATTCAAAGATTTGACACAGAAGTTCGTACACAGACACCGAATATATCCGAGGAAGAATCACAAGATAAACATAGCAGAGAATTTCCATGTTGGTTCAAAACTTGGTTGAGTGAACATATTCAAGAAATATACAACAAATTACTCGAGTTAGCATGTGGACCGTCACGACTAGTCTTATGCAATAACGGATACTTTGTGAATGGATAT
Organism: Canna indica; assembly: GCA_034359265.1. Classification (NCBI taxonomy): domain Eukaryota; kingdom Viridiplantae; phylum Streptophyta; class Magnoliopsida; order Zingiberales; family Cannaceae; genus Canna; species Canna indica. The sequence continues at coordinate 8,803,678 of CP136894.1, read as the reverse complement.
AAATTTCATACAAGGGAGTACTCAACCACAAAGAAGACAATGAATGCTGGTGTTTGTGTCAAAGGCTCCACTTGGATTTATTGTGATTGTGATTTCTACGCACTGCTTGAGGAAGTACATGAGCTTCAATATGTTGGGTGCAAAAGAATAGTGATATTCAAATGTCACTGGTTTGACACATCATCTCGAGGAAGTCAAATTCATCCAAAGTATAAGCTTGTTGACGTTAATTTCAAATCAAAGTTAGCGTCAAACGAGTCTTTTATTTTGGCATCACAAGCTCAACAAGTATGTTACGCAAAATATCCAAGCATACGAAGAGATAGATCGGAATGACCCAGTGTGTAAGACTAAGGCATCATTGAGGATTGATCCAATGGCAGAGGATAATGATACTACAAGATTTGTATTAGGTGATTTTTATTAGGAGGATGATCCTCCAGTAGTTGAAGTTGTGGGTCAAACACTTGAAGATGAAAATTTAGTCGTTGCACAAGGTCTGGCTGAAGAAAGTGTTGATGTTGAACTAGATGATGCAGAAGATGAGAATAGTTGCGAAGAAGAAGAGACAAGTGAAGAAGAAAATGACTCAATCGATTATTATTCAGATGATATCGATGATTAATGTGTTATATATATATATATATATATATATATATATATTTCATCTTTTTTCTATTAATTTATACTATATTATTGGTTGACATCACTAATCAACATTTTTATATGTAGATGTCGCGTGCCCGTTCTAGGGTTCATCGCATAGATTTATCTCGACCGTCGCCGCCGCCCGCGATAGCACCACCACCACCTGCTCCTATACCACTACCACCTGCACCTGCCGTGGTAGATGTTGTACCACCACGAGCTCGAGGTTGTTGTAGGCCTGGTGGGCCTAATCGTGGGGGTGATGCACCTTCATCGTCCAACCAGCGTCGGCGGATATCGCTGAATGGTTTAAAGTAAGTAAACTAATTTATTTATTATAATTGTTAATAATTAATTGTTTCTTATAATGTTATTATACTTGAATTGTAGATTTCAGCAGGATGATGTCGCCCGCACTATGACCATTATTTTTAAAAGTTTTTTTCATGAGCCGTGGACTACATAGATTAGGGTGTCAGACCATTATCAAAATTTATTATGGAATGAGTTCGAGATACGTAGTTCAAGTTCAAATTGGTTTCTTCATGGACGGTTATGCCAAATTAAAAACCCTTTGTGTTGATAAAAATATTATAAACAATATATCAAATATGTATAAGGCACATCTTCTCCAAAATTCAAAAACATTTCACTCACATGTTACCAAACCCAAAAGAATGAAACCTTGTCACCAAACAAACAGGTACCCTTCTTCTGAGGAATTGAAGCAAAGATAAAGAAGCTTACATCTCAATATCCAAATTAGAAGCCAATGCATACTCTCATTGGCATAAAAACAACACATAATGTTCAATGACACACATAGAACAGATAACTAAGTCCTTCCAAGTATGGCCATATGGTATGTTAGCTCAGATTGTTACTACGGATTGTTACAACCACATATGCTGTTTTTGGTTAGAACCATTTTGACCCCCTTTATAAACTTTTATAAATTTCCTCTCCTTCTCATTCAGTTTCACCATCTCTTTCTACTAGCAACTTAAATAATCATTCAATTTACTTTCATATATTGAATACTATGTTTGGGCTTATAGTTTTTCAGATGAACCATGCAATGTAATTGATTGTTCACTTCACTATCAAAATACCATGTTCCATCCAATATTAACTCACTTTGGGTTATAACTAACAAATGTACTTTCCAGATGAACCAAGCCTTATGTGAGTAGATTGGAAGAACCAGGGTTCACTACAACACAACTGACTTATAGAAACATATAATAGGAGATAAATTAGATTTTTATTTTTAAATCTTCATATTTAGAGATTAATAGACACAAAATTTGTCCCTAATTAGCCTCTAAAAATAGCTTTAGAGTCAAATCAATTAAGTGACTCTGTTGTTGTTATTTCTATAGATCTTTAGAGGCTAATTAGGAGTAAATTTTGTGTCTATTAGTCTCTAAATGTGAAGATTTAGAAATAAAAATATATTTTGTCTCTAATTTTGTGTCTCTAGAGGTCAATTGTGTTGTAGTGGTTAATTAATCCAAAGCATTCACCTTGGTATGCCTTGAAGCATGTTAACTCATTTGGTGTACTGATTGGTGTGGTACCAATCCCATAGAATACAAGTATTGGTAGTCAGGTACAAATACATTAAGGTTCCTATATCCAACTTTGTGTTTTTGGAGGCCACTTTCTAGAGAGCTTAAGGAACAAGCGTAGACAACTTTGAAAACTCCAATGTCTTGATATTTCGATGCCAAATTAAATCATCAAAATTGAGGTTTCAATCCAAGTTTTCTAGTAAATTTAAATGTGAGGACCCTTGTGAACAACTAAACTGAAAATAGGTTCAGTCATGCTTCGTGAGCAATGGAAGAAAGACATCTTTGGGCATGCATTATTAATTCACTTTAATTAATCTTGAACTTGTCATATATAGGCAATATTATTCTTATAGGATGATATTAATTTTGTCTTATTCTTTTATTGATGATTGGACTTGATTTTTTTTCAAGTTAATGAATTAGTACTCTCTTTGTTGTCCGATGTTTCTAAGCATTTGTTATTGGATACTTTATATAAAGGCAATGAATTAGTTTCACTTTGTTTTTTTTTTTTTTTGCTGGTAACAGTATTGCAGCCCAACCTTTTTTTGTTAAAACTATCAAATCATTTTGATTTATTATCCTTCGAGCATGCCTTATAATGAGAATATCCATTAATTTCTCAAATCTGTGTCCCTTGAGTGGAAATAGAACTAATTGATGATATAGATTTTCTGCTCTTTCTATGTTCAAAATTCTTGAACTTTACATTCTTTTCTTAAGGTTGTGTTAATAGAACTAATTGATGATATCATCTACAAATTATGTCCCGTAGTCTGCCTAGTTTCCTCTTCTTGTTGTTGCTTTTTTCAGGCTTGTGTTGATTGTCACTCAGAATATATTCCAGACCTTGAGAGTAGTAAAGGACGTATTGTTATTTCTTTTTGTATTAATATTTTCTTTTTGTAGGCCCGATACACATGGGATCCCGCCATTCAGAGTCAGGTGGAGGATGCTTGGGAAGCTTACAATGAAAAGTTTTTCAATGATATCCTCCATCGTGCGCGGGATGAGGCGCGGACAAATGTAGACGATAATCGGGATACGCCTATGGATGAGCTGAAGGGAAATGGGCACAATTGGATAACGAGCAATGTATGGGATCAACTATGCAACATCTGGGTGTCCGAGGAGTGTCAGGGTGACTCCCGAATGGCGCACCAGAACCGGATGATGTTAGTTTAGGGATCTGTGGCCCGACATACTGGTGGGTCCATCCTATTTACTTGTCACGAGCGTCTCATAGTAAGTAATTTAATAATAATTTTAATTATTTATTATTATTATAGAAAAACTAATTATATTTATTTTATTGCAGGGGACACGAGACGAGCAAGGGACGCTCATTCCGGCTGATCCTTTGAGGGTCTTCGAGGAGACACATAGATATAGACATGGTCCTCATCGGGGTGAGTTCATCAGCGGAAGGCCGGAGACGATATTGGTAAGTTTATATTTAATAAAGTTCATATTTTTTTAAAAAAATATTAGTTCAATTATGTATAATTAATTTAATTAATCAATCTTTAATGGCAACGTATATTGAGTTGGTGACCCAGCGGGGAGGTGATCCTGCGCAGCATCAGCTTGATGTTGACGCATGGATGCAGGTGACAGGAGTCGACCACGACCGTGTATATGGCATTGGCACAACGGCCCACACACGGACGGCCTACCACGGGGTCGTCTGCCTTCACCTCTTCTACCGCTGGTCCATCAACATCACATACGGGCCCGGATCGATTTGCAACCTTAGAGGCTTCGCACGAAGAATTACAGTCTTCTCTCGCAGCATTAGAGGCTTCTCATGCACGCCTCATCAGTGAGGTGGCCGCTATGATCGAGGGAGTACATGGCACATATTGCTTCTTCCATGCCAGGTGCTCTGGCCCCTCCGCCTCCCCTGTCATTCGACGCGACGTTAGCTAATGCCCTCCCGACGCAACCCCTCCCTCGCCGCATCCCTTGCCGCCACATGATGCACTTCATGATTAATGTTTACTTTATTTTCTCTTTTGATTAAACATGTTTTGATACGATGTAAATATTACATTTTGATATAAATATGTATCAATATTATAATTTGATGTCTTGAATATTCCCTCGTTGTGGCAGCATTTTGATATAATTTGATGTGTTGTATATTCCCTTGTTGTGGCATTGCATTTTGATATAATTTGATGTCAAATATTATAAACAAGCATTTTAATAAAATTAGTATCATAAATTATTATTTTTTAAAAAATACACCTTTGCGATGGTTGTGTGACCGCTCGCCGTCGCAAAAGGTATATCGAACTAGTCGCCAAAAGCGGTCGCAATTACAAATGCGACCGTTATGCGACGGCAAACGCGGTCGCAAAGCCTTCGCTGATATAATATTTGCGACGGTGACGACAGTCGCAATGCCGTCGTCGATTTATTAGTTGCAACGGTCAAAGAATGTCGCAGATATTACGCGACCACATTCTACGATCGCTGTATACCGTCGCACATCGGTCGTACAATATTTCAATTTGCGACCACTGCTTCTGTCGTCGTACATTTTCTGCAACAAGTTCTTTTGCTACTGCCCTTTGCGACGGTGACCTACCGTCATAGAAGGCCTTTAGCAACCATTTTGCAACGGTATCGTCCGTCGCAGATATATAGTTTTTTAGTAGTGGGGGTTGTGGACTCGACTAGCACTTTGAGTCCGACCGGACCAAGCCCAACAACGCCCCGACTTAAGAACCCCTACTCGAGAACCAAACATAAACCAAGCGAGACGGCTTAACCACGAGGCTCCACCCGATCATATAAGGATTTATATATCCTCATTTATTACGAGGGATACGCCATTACAAGCCCAACATCTCCAGAATCAGTCTTGACCCATTTCGAGCAATATCTCGGCGAGATTATCGGACAATATCTCCCCCCAGCCTGCAATAAATGCAGACACGACACGCCTCAGGTAACCAAATATCCAATTTCCATTGTCTCCACCTTGATCTCTTACTGACTTGAGTGTTGAAGTGTTTTTGGATTGTGTTCTTTAATTCGGCCTAGTATAGCTTTGCGAACAAGGTTTAGTTTAGCAAAAACTTGGTAGTGGCACGAACCATAAATGCGAGTATCCCATGCATCCGATATCACCTCTTGAACTTGCTGATTGCCAAGATAGCGTTTATCAAACTTGGAATCTTTCTTTGCTTTTTGGTAAGATGTTGGCTTCAGCAAAAATGGGTCCATGGTCACTACCAAGAACATTAAGGTGGACAACGATCCAATTTTGCAAGGTATCAAGTGAGGCGGGTGTGCCTAGAAGACAATCAATAACTTTTCCAATTAGATAACCATGGGATCTTCTATTGCTCTAGGTAAACTTGTGACCGTGTTACAGGGAATTCCATTAGTTCTCCTTCATTGATGAGATGACAAAGGTTCTCTGCCTTTTGAGAATTATATTATGCACCGCCTAATTTTTCTTCCTCACACAGTATAGCATTGAAGTCACCACCGAGAAGGACCGGGCCATTACAATATTTAATAACCTCTACGAGCTCCTGGATTTGATGTCGTCTAGTGGATAAATCATAGTGCAAATGTAGATCATTAAAGAACCAATCTAAGAGAGTTTTTAAAATACTACAGCGCACTTGTACATAGAAGGAGTTAGACAAGATTAGACTGAGATGAAACTATGATTTCCATGCTACTATCAATCCTCATTAGGGGTGTGTAAGGGTACTGAGTAGACCCGAAATCGGTTGGAACCTACTCAATCAGATAGGTTCTAGGTAGACCCGGAATCGGTTGGAACCTACGCAATCTACTGAGGCGAAATGGTCCGCCAACCAATCTATGCCCAAAATTGGAGCCACAACCTAGGGGAGGGGTTTTTATATCTTCTCCTCAACCCTAACCCTTCTAACTTAAGCCCAAACCCGCATCCACTTAAGCCAAGTCCAACCCGCTAACTCGATAGACTTAATTAAATTAATTAGGCTTGATTAAACATAAAATTAAATCATAAGCATTCTAAATAATTCACCCATATGAGCATAACTAATAATTATAGACACACCACAACAATTAAAATAATTTCAACCACTCAAGCCTAATTCCATAAATTCAAAAATTTATATCATACTTACCCGAGCTCGCAAGCTTGCTATGGACCATGAGTCGACTCGGCTTGACCACGAACTAGTTCGATAGGCTTGCAAACACAAACAAAATGAAAATAATGAATTCACATGCGCCCGAACCCATAGTCGTACACCGGCCCATCTCTCATTATATAACATCATATCCATTCTCAAATATATAAACAAGCAGTAAATAGTTTCCCACGAACATCGTATTAATCATAATCATGTGTCATGCCTAATATAAACAATTTAAATGTCTCACATAGCGATGTAATAAATAACAGTAAAATACTAAGATAAATGTCATAGCTTCCTACATGCAATCATTCTCCTATCGTCATAACCACCTCTCCAAAGGGTTGACTGCATGGCCTTAGAAATTTGCTAAAAGAAAACCCGCCCCTTACTCAATTTCATCTCCTATAGTTTGGTTTCCCTACAATGTCAAGTTAGGGAAGGGCATGCACTAGGTGTACCTAGGTTCATAAATTCTCCATTTCATGTTCCTACACCTCGCCAGTAGTAAAAAAATAAGATGGGGAGATGGTCCATTACCGGTAGAGAAACAAGGGATGCAATTGGATGACAAATAAATTACCAACAAGAAAGTCCTAGCATTAGATAATGCCAAAAGAAATAGGGAAACATATAAAAGCTATTTGCACAATATGAATGGTACGGATTGGGTTATATTCTTGCTGGAGGAAGTACAAATGTTAACTGGTGTGTCCAATCCAAATAGGAAACTATTTTCAGCAGAGGTTGCATCTCATTCATCAAGCAAACAAAGTCAACAGACTTAGCAAAAGGTAAAGTGGACTTTGTCAAAAACATGACAATATGTATCATCCAATAACGTGCAAAGGAATATAAAATGCCAAGAGTGCGCACACCCCAAATCTGACCATCGCCCATGCGGCAACACCAAAAGAAATCCAACAACATGTAAATTATGCAATGACAATGTACAATTCATGATTAATCAACACCGAAGAGAAACCATCCTCAAAATCCATGAAAAGAAGCCCCAAGAGGGGAGGGGCGGCTTGGGTAGAAAACAAGGAAGAGAATGCTCAAAACCACTCACAGATTGAAGGAAATAGAAGGGAAGAACAGTGATTGGAATCCCCCGACAATAATCTCCGACGAGCTCCACAAATACGGCCATCGTCATCGCTGCCTTCACGAGTGTTGTGTGGCGCCCCCAGCCGCACAACCCAATTTATAAGTTGGGGTTTAATTTAAGCCCAAATTATGCTTTTGTCCTTCACTTATAATCTGACTAACTAAACTCGTTAAAAATCTATTTTAAATCCGATTCTAGTTCAGATCTAACCGTTGAACTCATCTCGGGGTCTACTTTCACCATGACATGACAAACTATAGAAATAACATAAATAAAATTTCTTTTTTTTTCTAAGTTAACCACTTACCAAATTTCACCTTGGAAACTCTGCAAATTCGCTTAATTTAAATCCACGCTTTCCAACTATAAATAAAAAAAAAAAAATCAAATTTTTGGTTATAACATTGCAGCATATTATTTGGTTGCCCGTAACTAGAGTTGCAACTTCTATTTGCAAGCGTTTGGTTGGCTGCAAATGGAAATTGCAATTACACTTACAACTAGCATATGCATATCTAGATCTAACAATTTTGGTTCAGCCTGATAGCCTGACACAATAAAATTATGCTCGAACCACCCGTTATTATCGGTCCAGCCCAATAAGGTCCGAACAAATATCGGGTCAGGCCGGGCCTACACTGTGTAGGCTCAGCCTGACCCGATAGCCCGATAATAATTTTACTCATTATCGTACTAACGGGCCCGATAGCCCGGTTCCAATGGCTCGATTTGGGCCTAATAGCCTGATTTTGATTATTTTTTTTGTTATCGTGCTAACAGGCCGGGCTGGCCTATTTACTATTCGGGTCATGCTAGGTCGGGCATGATTTTTCTTCGAGCCGGGCCAAGTCGGCCTTATATCACTGACCTAGCACGAATTGCCGAGTTTAATAGGAGGTCAACATAATTTAGAACCAAATAACAAGCAAATAGAGGAAAATTGGTAAATATGTCATTTTACCGAACAATAATTCATCGACTACAACGAAATTGATCCAACTTAGAACAATATTATTTTCAACTCTAAATCACCATTTAGTTTAGTGCAATACTATTTCATTTTATTTAATTATTTATCATATCACACCCCAATTTCACACTGGTGTGACCGGCCAAGATATACAAGTATACCTTGAAGCTTAACTCAACCACAAACCACAGAGACAAACCAAACTTTTATTTCAAACTCCACCAACTAACAAAAGGTTATAAACTAAACAATTCCATCCTTTGTTAAAGAAAGCGCGGAAACATGAATGTCCAACCGAAACAAACTTTAAAGAGTATTTGAAACAATAAATGAAATAAAGAAACCATAAATGAAATAAAGAACAATAAGTCTCGATACGGGACTCTCTTTAAACCTGACCACTATCCTAACTCTAACTACGACTTGTCACGAGGTCTGCCCTGGACCTGCTGCTCCCAGCTGTGCTACTCAGACACTCCAGTGTTACTACTGGTTCTAACCTGGTGCTAAAAAAAATAACAAACAAAAAGTAAGTCCATATTGGACTTAGTGAGTGGCTCGGTCCTGAGCCTACCACAGTCATTGGTTAATAGTTATATGAAAAGCATAATAATCACATAATAGATAATTTCACAATACAATGAATAATTTCTTAAGTCCAGAGTTAAATCCTTTATCTATGTAAATCCAAAGCAGTCCATATATAACTCATACAGAAAAGAAACCACATATTCACACCAACATATTTCCAAACAATACGAGTTGGTCACTAGGACATGCCCAGTGAGCTTCCCGCCCATGGTTCCTGAGCTAGGCAGGCCCTCTAGTCTCAGTAACCCCAATTGGTTGGGAAAACCCTCCAACCAGTGCCACTCCGAGTCGGTTGCCAGTGTGGCTCGCTGACGAGCTTCCCGGTCCACACCTCCTCCGTTAATCCGCCCAACCAAATCCCCCATTCCGTCCACAAACACAAGTATATTATATATGAGGAATACACCAACAATGTATACACACCAAATCCAGGTAGTTCATTCAAATTAAATGTTACCAAAAACAGGCTTAGTAATAGAACATAGCTACACAAGTATTCTAGATACTATAATTAAACATATCTATAAGCACCCCAATTCATACAAGAACAACATTTAAATGCATAACAGCAGATGAAAACATTTGCATAAACAACCATGAAATTTACATTTAATAAGAAACTACACTAATTGACTTTAAGGCTTTACCTACTGATATTTCTACTAAAATCAAAACTAAGGTTCACCCACATAATTACAAGATTAAAGCACTACTCCATCATTCTGATTTAACCAAATTATTGAACCTACTTATCAAGACTAATTACCAATCAATTAGCAAAGAAGTATATATATGCTTAACTAAACAAAGTTTCAATCTATTCCTCTTAACAGCCGGCACTATCAAAAAGAACCATTTACAACACCTAATTCACCAATACACCTACTGTTCAAACTTAATCAAACATAGATTAATGATTTAGCATTTCCTTCTACTCCTTCCTATCTCATTCGGCTACAAGAAGAACATAATCTGCTGCCATTCCACAATTTCCACAGCACTCAATTGCTACAATTAGCCAATTCAATCTACTTGTCAAGAGTAGTAATCATACAAACAACAAGAAATTTATTTATCAGGAAAGCTTCAAAACACCTTTGGCAGTGAGCGGCTACACCACTCCCCACAATGCATAGCAATTGGACGCAATAAATCCAAAATTTCTTTAAGAATCGATACAAAAACCCCCCATCAAACCCAATTGAAAGAACACTTAACATCCTCAAGGAAATCCCCACTTCTTCATGACAAGAGGCGGCAGGGTGAGGAAGAAAGAATGGGTTTGGGCAATGATTTAACCACTCACCGGCAAGGAAAGGCCAAGGGTAGACCGATGATAGCCGGCGTTAGCAACCGGTCCGGCAGCGAATCCTCTTCCATCACCCTCTCAAATATCGCTGCCTCCTCCTCCTTCTTCTTCTTTTTTTACGATTCTACCCCTCACTTAATTCAACCGCGATTTCTACCTAACTCGACCCATACTTGTCTGAATTGGGTTCCGATCGAGTCATCGGACTTGACTCAACCAATAATCCAGAACATCAAATAAAATAAAATACTAAACATGCGAAAAAAAACCTCATCTTAAATCATATTATCCGGCACTTCCTCCGACCCGCTCCGATGCGCATCCACATCGTCCCGCTGAAAATAATTAAATTAAATGATAAAAATTGCGGGTATAACATATCAACATAAATTAATAATTTTTAATTATTATATAATATCGAAAAATACAAAAAATCTACCAAACAACATCAAATCTAAAATGAAAAACTATAATCACGTTCAGCACGTGAAAACATATAACTTTGGTATTTATTTTGTGTCCATCCGACGACTCTAAGTCGCTCAAATTAATTATTTTCTAATACTTAAATTATTGAATTTGCAGTCCACAATCTTGTATTGCGGGCTTTTTTAACTGCAATTGCTTTTGCACCCTGCAAATGATATTGCAAACACAAGATGTAAATAATAAATGCAGTAAATTTTTTTTACAACTAATCAAATAAATTGATTTATCTATTTGCTACGAGTAGAGTTGCAGTATTTACACTTGCAGACAACCAAATACTATGAGAAAAACCAAAAATCTAATCTTGGTTGAGAAACATTATTGTCTATTTACTTTGATAGAAGGGAGGTAATAGAATAGAATAAAAAGTAATATATATATATATATATATATATATATATGAGTTTTTTATCCGATGTATCCCACATATAACATCAATTTTATATTTTTAAAACTTTAATGTTCTAATCGAAGAAGTAAACAAATAAGGAATTATAATTTTTATCATATTGTGGTTAATCCCATAAATCACACAATTGAATCTAGTATATTTTTTGTCAGATTAGAATTCAAATTTGCTTATCCAATTCAATATTTAAATGAATAAAAAAACCTAAAAGAATATGACCCAAATTAATATTTAAATTTAAAACTAAATTTAAATTAAAAATTATGAATTATTTTGATGAAAAATACTTCATAACCACAATACATCTTTTATATTTTTAAAAAACATTTCATTAATTAATTTTTTTAATTATAAAACTATTATGGACTTTGGCCAAAAGTCTTTAACTTACTGGAGACTTGTGTCCAAAGCCTACAAAACTAATTTTTAATTAAAAATAGTGAAGTATTTTTTGTCCAAAATATTTTGATAGACTCTAGCACATCTTTTATATCAAATATATATTTTTTGTGAATAATATTTTTTATAATTATAAAATTATTATAACTCATTAGAGACTTTTGTGCAAAGTCTATAATAGTTTCATAATTTTTTTAAAAAAAATATTTGAACTCAAGAAATAATTTTTTAGTGATACAAAAGAGGTACTATGATCCAAAAAAATATTTTACATCAAAATATTTCATAATTTTTAATTTATATTTAAATCTATTGACTTTGTGCAAAAATATTTAATACATTAGAGAGTTTGAAAATATATTTTTATACTCTAATATCTCATTTTTATCATAAAAATATTATTTTTTGGAAGACAAATAAATATTCTATACAAACACATATGATACCTACACAATTAGTCAAATACAAGACAAAAAATCTACATCTAAATAGTTCACATTGTAGACAGTAATTTTCACAGAGATAATATAATCCGACTTGTCGAACATCTTTATATTATACTAACTAGTCGAGAGCCCGCGCGTTGCGCATATATATATAAATATAAATTTATTTCGAAAACAATGAATAATCAAATAAATTTATATAGTATAAATTTATTAATTTTGTAATATTGTATATAATATTTTATTTGAATAGATATACTCGTGCGTCGCACAATTATATATGTATATAATTAAATTATAAAATTGTTATAAAAAATATTTTAAATTAAATTTTATTTTTCAATAATAATATTCATATCTAAATAATTAAGAGTAATAATAAATATCACATATATGAAAATTTATAATTGTAGATAAAATAGTAAATATTAGTTTAATATAAACTATATAATTGTAAAAGTAAACAAATATACAAATATCTTTTAAAATATGATTTTTTTTTAATTTCTTAAATTCACCCATTATTCTAATATTGGTAATTTAATTATTTTTCTTCTTTTTTTTTCAATTTCACATATTCATTTTTAATAATTAAACCAATCATTTATTAATTAATAACAATTTGATTGATATTTTTATATGGATATTATTTAATAGTAGTAAATAATAAAATTAAAATCTATGGCCAAATATATAACTAAAAATAACAAAATAATAAAACTATTTTTACAAAATCTAAATAACATATAAAAATAATTAACATTAAAAATTTAAAATAGTATATTCTAAAAATTCAATTGTAAACATTTATTTCACTACTTAATTTCAACTAATTTTTAAATCCTATATAAAAGTAGAAGTAAACTATACAAATTAAATGAAATAAGTGTAGATAACAAAATTAAAAATAATATATTTTAAAATATATAATTTTTCTATAAAATTTGAAAAAAAAATAAAAAAACAATTTTTTTTACATTAGAAAATATTTTCAACAATAATTTAGTAAATATATAATTATTAACAACAAATAAATAAAAGAAATATATAAAAATAGTGTAAAATTATAATCATAAATGAATAAAATGTTAATAAGATGTAAATATAGAATCAATGTTAGTATCATTTAGAGAAAAAAAATTTAGTTCAATACATAATAATGCTTCTATATAATTATACACAGTTGCTCAAAATATATTTATTTTTTAGATAGTAATTTTTTAATAAAACTTCTTATGGCAATGATATTTTATATGAGCAAGTCAAACTTTCCAGAATTCCTATGGAGAGATGCCATCAAAACAGCCCTTACATCCTTAATCGTGTCCCCAGTAAATTTGTTCCTAAAACACCTTTTGAACTGTGGACCGGTAAGAAACCTAGTTTGAATCATTTTCGTGTTTGGGGTTGTCCAGCAGAAGTGAGAATCTATAACTCATATGAGAAAAAGACTTATCCTAGAACTAGTCGTAGTTTCTTCATTGGTTATCCAGACCATGCAAAAATATACCGTTTCAATTGTCCTGGCAGGGGCACAAGGATTGTGGAATATATGACTGCTATGTTTTTAGAGCTTGATTTTGTTGACCCTAATCACCTTCGTGAAGAGAGTGATGCTGATTTGAGTAGAACTATTTCTGTTCCTCTTCCGATCTTCAATGATTACAGCTCATATGTGCCTATAGATAGAGCCGATGCTTTTGATGAGAATACCTCCAATGCTTTCACTCCTCTTCTTGATCCTCTAATTGTCAATGAACCTGAACTTGCTGACAATCCTCATCCTATTGAGTCTGAAGCTCCTATGCCAATAAGGAGATCTACTAGAGAAAGGCGGTCAGGCATCCCTAATGATTTTTTGGTATATCTGAATGAAATTGATTGTGACATAGGAGATATGACTGATCCAAAGAATTATCAAGAAGCCATTTCTTATCTTCAGTCAGATAAGTGGGTTAATGCTATGAATGAAGAAATACTTTCCATGACTGATAATTGTGTGTGGGATTTGGTTGAGGTGCCTAAAAATTACAAACCAATTGGTTGCAAGTGGATCTTTAAAACTAAGAAAGATTCAAAGGGAAAAGTTAAGAAATTTAAAGCCCGACTTGTTGCAAAGGGTTTTACTCAGAAAGAGTGAATTGATTATATTAAAACCTTCTCACCTATTTCCTCTAAAGATGCTTTTAGAATCATTATGGCTCTTGCGGCTCACTTCAACTTGGAACTGCACCAAATGGATGTCAAAATATCATTTTTAAATGGTGACATCAATGAAGAGGTGTACATGATGCAACCTGAGGGTTTTCATATTTCTGGCCGTGAGCACTTAGTGTGCAAATTGAAGAAGTCAATTTATGGCCTAAAGCAAGCTTCCAGATAATGGTATCTAAAATTTGATGAGATTGTGACCTCCATGGAAAATTCTATTGTTTTGGAATTGAGGAGGATACCTGAGTCAATTTAGTTTCTCTTTGAGTTGTTGAGTCATGTTGACATTTCAAATAAATGTCAATTTATTTGAAATAAATGACCTCCATAAAAACACATATAGTGTTTTTATGAATGATGATTGAGTTGGTGAATTGAGGACTGATCTGCTCACTAGGTCCTAGTTGGACTTACCCCTCATTACTATTGTTTTGCAGCATCTGAGTTAGATCACAGAGGAACCGAGGTGCAATAGCGCGGCTGATGGCGGCAGGGCAGCGGGTCTCGTGACATGTCGTGATCGAGGAGGATACCTGAGTCATTTTAGTGTCTCTTTGAGTTGTTGAGTCATGTTGACTCGGATCGTGGTTTCCGCATTTTATTTTTATTTGGGTAGTCTTGTTTTATTTATTTGAACTCATTTTTAATAACTTGTTCAGTGTGTTCAAATTGAGTTTTAGTTTGGTTCGTGATGTCATGTATATTCTGTTCAAAAAAAAAAAATCTCCCACTTTTCAGGTTATTGTTGTTGTGTTTGAGTTGGGTTAGTCTTTGGGGTACGTGGCGTATCCTGGCCGGTCATACCGGGTTTGGGGTGTGACACAAAATGATTATATATGTGTGGACTAAGCGATGATTTAAATAATTTTTAAATATGTATTATTTGTTATTTTGTTTGGTGAATTGTTAGAAGATCAGATAGTCAATATATAATAAGTAATCAAAGATGATATCATCATTTATTGAATGATAAAAAGAGTCATCTTAAATACATCTAAATCACATGTGCAAAACTATTAAAGAAACCTACTACAATAATATAAAATAAAATAATTTCTAAGAAAAATAAATTTAAACTAAAGAGTAAAAAATTCTAAATTCTAGAATCCTCAATTATCCTTCATTTCTAGAACTTTCTTGAACCACTTAGCTGAATTTTTGGGATAGTGCACAAGAGTGCTGAAGTCCACATAAATAATACCAAACCTTGAAGTATATCCCAACCTCCATTCAAAATTATCAAGAAGAGACCACGCGAAGTATCCTATCACAGTTGCACCATCATCCATAGCTCTCTTTAGCTCAAAAATATAATTATTGAAATAGTTAATCCTTATTTTGTCATGCAAACCCTCTGAAATTGTAATATTGCCAGGCTGATCCATTCCTATTGATATCATCATGAAGAAATCAACAAATTAGAAAAATTCAAACTGAATGAAGAAATATATATTACATCACATACCATTTTCACTAAGAATAATAATTGGAATACGATAGTGCTTCCTGACATAGGTTACAGCCTTGTACATTCCCCATGGAACTATGTATAACCTATCAGAATTGGCCTGAATGAAGTTTGTTAAATACATTAAAAACTATAATATGCCAAATTTACAAATAAGATATTTTCTAGATCTATGGCTTTTATAACAATACATGGAAAATTTAATTTTGAGAATTTTTTTTTTATTAAAAATAGATATTTATAAAATAAAATTAATTGAAACAATATGACAATATATATATATATTATATTAAACAAAGACATCAATCAAAGGAACCATTTTAAAAGACAATCAAATTAACAACATAAAAAAGCATAAAGAAGAAAAAGGTATACCTTAGGTCCAATTGGCACACCATTTCTTTCATCTGTAAAATATTAAAAACAATACGACATTAGTATTAAATAATAAATATAATAAACGTGAAAAAACTAAGAATAATGTGTTAATCTAACATTTATATTCAACATGTCAATCATCTGAATAGCTAATAGGCTTTGGACTAATATAAGGATTGTCTTTGATGTAATATGATGTATATTGGTTTATCCCCAAATAATCATATGCTCCCTTCACCATCTTTATTTCATCACAACTAAATTTTGGAAGTCTCTCTTTAACAATTTTTTCATGGACTTAGGATATTCTCCATGTGTTAGAGGACGAAGAAACCTGATAAAAAAATAAAAAAATGTTATACAACATGAGTATTCTTGCTTCACCGTACTTACATTAAGTATTATGAAAAGACAAATATGTGGTTAAGTTTCTTATTTCTGATCAATAAAATTTACATTAATGTCTTATTAGATGTTTGAGAATTAACAATTTACCTTATAGTGATGATATTCATCAGCAGTAACATCAGCTGTAGCGTTATTTGGAATCATATCTACATTGATTATGAACAAAGACATCAAGATATAAATTTCAAATATTAAAATAAATTAAATAGAGCAAGAAAGTTTAGAAAGATTCTTAACTTAGAATTCTGACAAATGTATCCCAAATGCACTGTCCTCTACCACCCTTGAGTGCCATTCCTTCAACTTGGTAAGCGGATGCTGTAGTCCCAAATATAAAATCTTTGGGAAAGATACTACGACTTATTTCATTGGAATGAACAAATTGACATGAGAGCAAAAGAAAAAGCAAGTAGTAGAACAATGACGAATATTGCATGCAACTCATCTTGGACTTGTGAGCATAAAGGCAGTGTTTAAGATGAAATAAAACATGGATATATAAAGCAGTAGTTGAAGAAAGAGTGAGTGTTATTGTAAAGGATAAGAATGAAATATCATTTTTGACTATTTTAGTGGATAAGAGATGGATCATAAGTGAGCATTTCACGGTTTGTTAAATTAGTTTTTGTTATATCCGTAAATTTATTTTTTTATATATGTATAATTTAATTTATAATTTTTCAGCCGCACAATGTGGATGCGCATCGGAGCGGGTCAGAGGAAGTGCCGGATAATATGATTTAAGGTGAGGTTTTTGTGCGTGTTTAGTATTTTATTTTATGTTATGTTATGGATTATTGGTTGAGTCAAGTCCGACGACTCGATTGGAACCCAATTCGGACGAGTGTGGGTCGAGTTAGGTAGAATCCGAGGTTGGGTTAAGTGAGGGGGTAAAATGGTATTAAAAAAAGAAAAAATAAGAAAAAAGGGGATTTATTGGATGGTGCGGTTGCTACAGCCGCACCTATCCAAGAAAAAAGAAGGGGAAACAACGACATTTGAGAGGGCGACGGAGAAGGCGGCGAAAGAGGGATTTTCTGCCGGTTGTGTTGCCGACGCCGGTGATCATCGGCTTAAGGACCTTGGAGAGCATCTCCCATCCCGTTTCCCTTTACCTGTGAGTGGCTTAAGCATTGCCAAAGATTTTAATTTCTTCCTTTCCCGTGTCGTCCCTGTCTTGGAGACTTGGAAAAATTTTCATGATGCCTTTAACCCTTCATTTAATTTCGTAGATGGTGATTCTGGTGTAAATTCTTGTAATAGGCTTGGAATTCATTACACAAATCTTTAAGTATTGTAATCTAAATCTTATGGGAACCGCCTACTGTGCGTTTGATATTTTTATCAGTTCGAATGCTTCTTGATTTGGGTGGATGGCATCCTTAGTAATTAGAGTTAAACTGTGAGGTAATGTGTTGTGGAGATGTGGTAATAATATAGAAATTGGGAGGTGCAGCATACTGTATGCTACCTGGGATGATTTGAGGCGTTGCTTGCCGCACACCTCTGTTGTTGTGGCTGCAATGTGCGGGTAAGTGGTAAAGAGTGGAATGAAGGTAGTGAAGCATGGGAATTTAGGTTGGTGAAGAAATTAATCTGTGTGTGTGATGGTTTCCTCTTGTAGCCACATGACATCCATAGGAATTTATTTATGTTGCTCTTCATTTTGTGGAGGCATGTTGTATGTAGGTATTGAAGGAAATGTGAAATTAATAAGATTGGTTTGATTAAAGTCTGTAACAATAGATGTTTGGGAAAGCTGGTGTAGGATGATGGGAGGGAGATAAGGGTGAGGTTGTTAATTCCTTGTATACTCTTAAATCTTTCATTTTAGTATCCACTGCTATTGTAGCTTAAATTGGTATGAAACTTTATCTATGCTTTAGATGTACATGGACATTCAAAGTGTAATGAGTAAGTATTCTTAAAGTTTGTTTTTTTACTTAGATGTTTTACTTGGTTTGGAATTTTTTTTACTTGGTCTGAAAGAGTACTGGTTTACATTAAGTGCTTATGGTGTTGGTGCATTTATTTCCTTATTGTACATGTTTGTGTATGTGGATGAGATGGGGTTCAGTTGGGCTGATCAGCGAAGGAGGTGTGGACCGGGAAGCTCGTCGGCGAGCCACACTGACGACCGACCTGGAGTGGCACTGGTTGGAGGGTTTTCCCAAACAATTGGGGGTTACTGAGGCTAGAGGCCCTGCCTAGCTCAGGAACCATGGGCGGGAAGCTCACTGGGCATGTTCTAGTGACCGACTCGTATTAATTGGAAATATGCTTGCGTGAATATGTGGTTTCTGATCTGTAATGGGTTATATATAAACTGCTTTGGATTTACATAGATAAAAGATTTATTTCTGAGTTAAGAATTTATTCATTGTACTGTGGAAGTTATCTGTTATGTGGTCATTATACTTTTTGTATAACTGTTAACTGTGGACAGTGATAGGCTCAGGACCGAGCCACTAACTAAGTCCAATGTGAACTTACCCTTCATTTTGTTGTCTCTTGTAGCACCAGGTCAGAATCAAAACTAACACTGGAGTATTTGAGTAGCGCAGCTGGGAGCAGCAGGTTCAGGGCTGACCTCGTGACAAGTCGAAGTTAGAGTTAGGGTAGTGGTCAGGTTTAAAGAGAGTCCTGTGTCGAGACTTATTGTACTTTATTTCATTTATTATTTCAAACATTCTTTAAAGTTGTTTCGGTTGAACATTCATGTTTCCGTGTTTGATTTAACAAAGTACGACATTGTTTTGTTTATAACCTTTTGTTATTGGTTGGAGTTGAAATAAAAAGTTTGGTTTTTCTCTGTGATTTGTGATTTGAGTTAGGCTTCAGGGTAGGCTTGTATACCCAGGCCGGTCACACCATTGTGGAATTGGGGTGTGACAGTTTTGTCGCAGTCCTATTTCTTAACAGTGTTCTAAACCAAATCAAAGTAAAAGATGTGAATAATTAAAGGCCACACATATGGAATAATACATAAGATGAAAATATGATGATTTCAATTTTTTAGAGTATTTAATTACTTATGTAGCTAGCTATTAATATAATTGTGTGTGTTGGTAAAATAATCCATATTCTATATATTAGAACCAATTTCCAATCCATCATTAATTATTTTTCAAGTTATGTGGAAATTAGCTTAGCATATTTATATTAGTTTGAGGTTTTTATAACTAAGGGGTTGAAATCAAACCAATTTTAAATTGTATTACACTTTCTTCATATTAAAAATTATAAGAAAATCAAATTTCTTTCTATATAACTAAATTTAACTGGGTGATTATTGATTACTATACATTTAATTTAAACCAAAATAATAATGTTTATTATGTTTATATAAATTATGTATTAGTATTGTAAATAAACAAATAAAAACATATGTAAATCAGTTAAAAAATTATTTGATCTCTACAAGAAAACAAGTTTTCACCAATGGACATATTCCATTGGTAATAGTATAAAATTGGTTGCTAATGACTGTTGCCAATGGATTGATTTGTTGGTAGGTTTGTCGGTGAAAGTGCCCTCGAAATTATCGATGAATTACACATATTTGATGGTAATTTGAATATATTTTTATATCCGTTGGTGATATCAACAAATTGTGCACACCCCAACTCTGGTTGTGTGACCGGTTGTAATATCCGCGATAATTATAATTTTATTTTGAAATTTCTGAGAGAAATTCGAAATGCACGTCGAAGCCGGTCAAGTGAATCGCTGGAGGCCGTGGTCGAAGGTATGACCCCTGTACTTCAATTTTTTATTTGATTTAAGTAGGAATTCCAATTTTGGGGCTCGAGTCGGGTCCGGGGTTCATGTTAGGTGCGATTTGGTCGAACCATGAGTCAAATCAAGTATAGACTTCTAATAGGAGCAAAGTTGTCATTTTGAAATGTAAAATAGAGGGGAGGGCTGACCGCACGACTCAAAAAGGAAGGGAGACGCACACAACCTAAGGAGAGGAAAGGAAGAAGCCGTGTACTCTAGGAGGAGGAAACTGAGAGATTGTCACGGTAATCGTTGTTGCATTCGCTCGCCGAAAATCTGCTTCTCAAGGGCATCATCTCTAGGTGAGTGGTTTTAGGGTCGGCTCCCTAGATGATTTACCGTCTTGTGTTGGCCGAATCTTTGCTTGAGGGATAGCGTTGCTGAAAGTTTCTTTCTTCCGGCTTTCATGCTTGTTATTCCTACATTTGAATATTGTGTTTGGGGAAGTATGTTTCCCTATGTAATTCGGCTGATTTAGGTCAGCAATAGGACATGTTTAGGATTGATCTTAGAACTATGTGTTGACTGGAATTCAATTGTTGAAGATTTAATTTAAGCAAATTGGACCTTGATTCAGAGGGCATACCTCCTATATTTTACTTGACAATAAACCTTGTTAATGTTTGGCATTTTTTATGTTGGTTGTATTTGGCAAAAGAAGCCTTTTTGGTGAGATGCTCAACTTTTGTATTGATAGACTCAGTTGTGTTAGGACAGTTCAATTGCTCCTTCTGTAAATGGCTTTCTGGAGATGATGGCAGTTTTAATTATGGAGAAATAGTTTTCAATTACCTACAGTTTATTGTATTCTGGACAGTTTTTGGTGCGATTATGATGGCTGATGAACTTCTGCTTTAATGATGAGTCTTTTGATATTTTTGTTCATGTAATCGTTATTATTTATGACTTGCGTTTAGTTGAATTTGTGAAGAGTTTTTCTACTCTTTATTTTCGGGCGTTACAGTTTACTTAAATGATCATATGTTTTTATGCAAATTTATAATATCCTAGATATTTAATTTTTTTTTTTCTGTTGTGTGTGTTAGCCAGCCTAGCGGACTAGTTCGTGGTCGAGCCGAATCGAGTCATGGTCCGGAGCGAGCTTGCGAGCTCGGGTAAGTAGGATGTGAATTTTTGAATTTTTAGGCTTGGGTAGTTGAGAGTATTTAATTTGGTGTTGTGTGTGCATAATTGCTAATTATGTTCATATGGGTATTTAATTAATTACTTGTGATTTATTAGAATGAGATTAATTAAATTATTTAAGTCTATCGGGTTAGCGTGTTTTGGTTTTGGCTTAAGGTGAATGCGGGTTGTGAATTAAGGGTTTAAGGGGTTAGGGTTGAGGAGGGTGTATAAAACCCCACTCATGGCTTGTGGCTCCTATTTTGGAGCCACCCAAAGAGTTGAGAAAGGGAGCCAGCCACCAAGCCAAGCCGCCAGTCCCCTTTCCCTTTCCTCCTTGGAGCCGCCGCCACCCAGAGCCGAGCCGAGCCACCTACTTCCTCTTCCTTCCTTCCCTCCCTTTGGAGCCGAGCCGAGAGGAGCCGAGCCGAGCCGCATGCTTCCTCCCCTCTTCCTCTCTTCTTTCCCTTTGGAGCCAATTCAAGCCAAGGGGAGCCGAGCCGCCCTCTTCTTACCCTCTCTCCCTCTCTCCAAGCCGGCGGCACTATCTGTACGGAGAGACTTGTGAGATATATACGGATCACAAGAGCCTCTAGTACTTGCTTATCCAAAGGGAGCTGAACCTCAAGTAGAGGAGGTGGTTGGAGCTCCTAAAGGATTATGACTGCACCATTTCATTCGGGGAAAGCCAATGTGGTAGCAGATGCTTTAAGCAGAAAATCCATGGGCAGTTTGGCTCATTTGGAAATCAAGCGAAAGCCCCTAGCTCGAGAGCTGGTGCTGTGCTTAGAGCGGGGCACAACCCTGACTATGTCAGCTTCAGGTACCTTGGTGGCACACCTGCGGGTACAATCCACACTAGTGGATATGTTGCGTGCTGTGCAGGGAGAGGACGCCTTTTGTGCGCTGATGAAGGACTTAGTGTAGAGAGGTGATGCTGAGATTGGATTCAGGCTGGACTCGGAGGGTGTGCTAAGGTTCAAAGACCGAATCGTGGTGCCTAATATGGCAGAGGTGCGCAGGCAAGTCCTGCAGATGGGCCATCGTTCTACTTATACGATGCATCCAGGACCCACCAAAATGTACCGAGATTTAAGGCAACATTACTGGTGGAAGGGCATGTAAAGGTAGGTTGCGGAATTCGTATCCAAGTGTTTGTTCTGCGAGTAAGTAAAGGCCGAGCACCTGAAGCCCGCGGGGCTATTGCAAAACCTAGAGATCCTTGAGTGGAAGTGGGAGAAGATCACCATGGATCTAGTGACAGGGTTGCCTAAGTCAAGAGGCGATTATGATTCTATCTGGGTGGTGGTTGGAAAATTGACAAAGACTGCCCATTTCATACTTGTCAAGACAAACTTTTCTGTGGAGCAGTACGCCAGACTATTCCTGGACAAAATTGTGGCATACCATGGTACCACTGTGATGATCATATCCGATCGCGATACCCAGTTCACAGCCCGATTTTGGCAGAGCCTTGGGTACCCAGGTGCACTTCGGCACAACTTTCCATCCGCAGACTGGCGGACAGTCAGAGAGGACCATCGAAACCTTGGAGGATATGCTGAGGGCATGCGTCCTTGATATGGCCGACGGCTGCGAGAAACACCTACCATTGATCAAGTTCGCCTACAACAATGGCTATCACAATAGCAGTGGCATGGCTCCTTTCGAAGCCTTGTATGGGCGGCAGTGTAGGTCTCTTATGGGATGGTTTTAGGCTAGAGAATCACTCATGGTGGGTCCTGATCTTGTCGAGGAAACGGTAGAGAATGTGAAAATTATAAAGGAAAGATAGTTGGCGGCCTAGAGTCGATAGAAAATGTATTCCGATAAGAAGGCCAGAGAGTTGGAGTTCGCTGAGGGCGACTTGGTGTTCCTGAAGGTTTCCCCCATGAAAGGGATAGTCCAGTTAGGGAAGAAGGGGAAGTTGAGCCCTAGGTTCATTGGGCCTTTCCCTATTCTCAAGCGGAGAAGTGCGGTAGCTTATGATCTAGCTTTGCCTCCTAGCCTGAGCAGAGTTCACCCGACTTTCCATGTGCCAATGCTCCGGAGATATGTAACAGATGATTCGCATGTGATCGAACCTTCTTCGGTTGAAGTGGATTCGGGTGTCTCATTCGAAGAAAGGCTGGTAGAGATCCTCGACCGCCAATTTAGGAAGCTGAGGTCTAAAGAAATTCCCCTAGTGAAAGTTAGATGGGAGCACCACTCCGGGCAAGACGCCACTTGGGAGGTAGAGCGAGACATGAGGGAGCGCTACCCATCCTTGTTCGGAGAACTGGTAAGTCTTTTTAAATCATCTAAATCTGAGGACGAATTTCCTTTAAGGGAGGAAGGTTGTAAGACCCGGAATTTTCCTAATATAGAAATCTATTTTTGGTGCAGCGCGTCGGAATCAGGGGTTAGTCGAGTCGAGCCGCGGAAATCACCTCGATTAAAAGGTATAACTCGGCTTATGAAGTTTAAATTGGTTAGATGGATATTTTCTTATTAAGCATTAGATGTCCTATCTGAGTCGAGTTCAAATCGTGTATGCGGATCGAATCAGGGGCCTGAATCGGACTTGGATCGAGTCGAGTAGAGGCTAAGTCATTCAGAGGGGCATATGGGTCATTGGGGGATGAGGGAACAAAATCCCTCATCATGAGCTATGCGGCTCATCTTGGAGCCGCACGGAGCCCGAGCAAGAGAGAGGGAGGGGAGAGCTTGATCGGCGCAGGAGATCGTGTCGTCGTCTGAAAGTTTGAGATTGCTAATGTCCAACCCTTCTTCCTCCTTATGCAAGGTGAGTGGTTGTTTTTCCATGGTTGATTTGGGGGAGGCGAGTGGCCGAGCCCTTAGGACTGCTAGGTAGAGATTTTGTCGCGAGGTTTCCTTGATTTAAGGTACTTTGATTTTTGGATCACTATTTATGTGTTATTACATCGGATCTACCTTGGTTTTTCTCAGATTTTGATGTTATAGGGGCTGCCGAGTAGAGGGAAAAAGGGAAAGGTCATGCCGAAATTTTCCGCAATTCCCTCGACGAGTATAAACCCCTTTTCAATCGATCTTCAATTTATACTGAGTAGATGTATAGCTTATTTATTGTAAATGAAGATAGAAACCCCTTCTCTAGGCCTTGTAAGGTTCGGCCAACCAAATGGACAACCCATGTCCATGGTTCGGCCGAGCAAAAGGATGTGCACAATGATCAAGGTCTTGGTTTAGGCTAGATTGGAATCAAGATACAAGATACTAAGATTGGGGTTGGTTCTTCTTCCTTGTTCTTCCCATGAGGACTCGGCCGAGCAAGGCAAGCCTTGCTCAAATCTCGGCCGAGCAGGAAGGAGGGGGTGGTGACCTCTAGAAGCTAAACTTCATGTTTAGGAACACTCAAACAAAAGGAAATGAAAAGTTGCCTAGATTGACAATTAGAATCAAGATGACATTTAGGCAATACTATAACTAAGGAAGGCTACTACGTTGGTGCATAAATTTGTAGTATGTAGTAACCATTCTTGATTCTTCCCTCTTTAAATTCTGAAATTTGGTTATGCT
This sequence comes from Canna indica, assembly GCA_034359265.1. Classification (NCBI taxonomy): domain Eukaryota; kingdom Viridiplantae; phylum Streptophyta; class Magnoliopsida; order Zingiberales; family Cannaceae; genus Canna; species Canna indica. Next base: position 8,778,668 of record CP136894.1, on the reverse strand, counting down.
TTTACCATGTTAGATAATCTCTTTCCTTGTTGAATTTATTGTAAATGCAAAATTTAAATTCATTATCATTGAATCGAGTGGCTATACTTAGTAGGTGACATGAGTAATTCATTTATAGCTTATATGCTGTCCGGTATTGTTGTTGGGTGTATTTCCAAGTTTATGACATGTAGTTTACATTAGTGAAAGGTAGCATATGACGCTAGATGATTGCATGAAATTAAAAAGTGTGTGTTAGATATGGAAACTCAAAAGTAGACGAGTTAGGTCTCATACCTAAGAACCATTCTGCGAACAATAGTGTGCGCATGATACAGCCGAAGCAAAAGGCCGGACACGGGCGGACGCTCGGGATTTTAAATAAGGAAACCCTAGGATACTTGATTGTGTGATGTGATTGTGATGGTCTGCAGAGAAGCATGGATAGTCGGAATGACTAATGCTTGACTCGGCCAGTGATTTGGGTCTTGAGGTTGCACCAGCGGGCCCGCTAGGTGCCAAACCCCAGTTGGGCAGGACTAGCTATCCCTAACCCGGTAGGTGTCCGGAGACTAGTAGACCATCCTAGTCGATAGCCCGGAGACTTTCTTGATGTACTTGTGTGTTATGTAGGCCTTAAGGCTAGTATATTACTATCTTTGTATGGTAGGGCTGGTTAGAGCCGAACCACTAGATCATGAGTAGGCCCTAGGGGCCAGGTGCCATGTGGCATAGTTGGGCTGTTATAACTTGTGGTATGTATGTATGGTCTATACAGGACGACCCTAGGGGTCAATTATCATATATGAAATAAACTAGATCCCTAACTCTGTATTTTGTTGACTTACATATATGCTTATTGGGGATTGTGTGGAGGTTCGAAAGAACCGCTCACTGAGTCTCATGTGGACTCACGATTTATTTATCTTATTTTGCAAAACCCAATCAGTGAGTTGAGGCTTGGAGTCATGGGGTAACTAGAAGGCAGGTAGTGGCGTCGATCTCGTAGTGGATTCCAATAGTCATAGTCTAGATGTCTAGATTTGTTATTTTCATACACTGAGACTTGTTTGTTTTAAAGCATGTATTCGAATTTGAACTCGAGTTGTTTCATTTTGTGCTTGATGTTAGCAACTTTCCCTTTTATTTAAATTGTGAACTTTCTTGAAATTCAAATAAAGCTGCATCGCTATTTTCTATTTATGTGTTCCAGTTTCTCGTTAGTCAGTGTATGTAGTAGGCTTCAGGGTAACACATAGACCCTGGCCGGTCACACAACCCTGAGTTGGGGTATTTCAGCTTTCTGAAATTTATATGATGTTTGTTGAATTTGGGCTAATTTATGATTTCTTTGTTATTATGTGCTTAGATCTCTGAACATAGTCGTGTAACCTATCATTTCGACCAGATCAGTGATTTCTATGACAAAATGCGTATAGTTTTCTTCTCTAGTTTGGATACAAGGAAAAAAGGGAACGGAAGTTCCATCTTTGGTTGAAATAAATGAACCACATTATTATTTGGACTTACCATGACTCAGGTAAGTCATGGTTAGTCCAAATGACTCAGGTATCCTCCACAATTCCAAAATATAGTTGGTGTTCCCACCGAACCTTTACATTGTGGTAAAGGTTCAGTGGGAACACCAACTATATTTTCATGCTTGCTGGGGGTGCCATTTCATGGAAAAGCAAGAAACAAACCCTAGTTGCTTCTTCAACTATGCAAGCTGAATTTGTTGCTTGTTATGCTGTAGCCTCACAAGCTCTTTGGCTGAAGAACCTTGTTATAGGACTGCACCTTGTTATAGGACTGCACATTGTGGATACTTGGAGGAGAATGCGAGACCCATGTCAACTATGTGTCTGTGTTTACGTTCAGCAGACCTGTTGTCCTCAGGAATATGAGGACAAGAGATGCAATGAAAAATTCCATTGTTTTGGAGCTCATTTTGAAAATCATGCTAGATAAACTCTTTGGCGCCATCAGATTGAAAATTTTTAATTTTATGACCAAAGATGCTCTCTACTTGTATCCTAAAAGCATAGAGAATCCGCAAGATGTCAGAATGATTTTTCGGCCTACTACTCCGGGCCTCATAGCCCTTACATGACTAAGACTAGATTTTCACCGACTTGGCTTGTTGATCACAACACCAAAAATTCCAGACTCGATTTTGACCAATCTGACTTGTTGGCCACAACCCCACTACTTCTGGCCTCAGAGTACTTACACAATCAGTACTCGATTTTTACCAGCCTAGATCTGTAATATCCGAGATGTGAAGGTTGATTTAATTTAAACCTGATCCGAATTTAAATTGGTCATAAACACAAGACTGGATGTAAAAGGAAAAATAAGAGAGAGGCTTCTCTTCTTATAGGCTCAGCCAGTGGGCCAGGCCCACCTTTCTCAAATGAAAGTTGCATGTGTTTAAAGATTCGCATGGAGCCTTGCCATAAATTAATACACACATGCAATTAAATAATGTTTAACATTATCTTTTACCTTTTGTCATTACATGAATTGAAGATTGAAGGTTTCTACAGTTGATTGGTCAAATGATAAAGATGCATAAGTTATTTTTTTTTATTGGCAGCGCATTGAACGAGCTCCATGTGTAGAACTCGAAGCAGCACCGCCTCAAGTTGCACCGCCTTAAATTTGCAAAGTTTTCTCGGTCAAATTAATCACAGCAGCCATGTGATTAAATCGAACGGCTCAGCTCGTTATATGCGGAAGATTTCTTCAATATTCTCGCCGATGAAAGTTCATAGATCGGCTCTCCTACTGTAGTATAAATAGAGGCCTAATATGCAGTTCCAGACATCCCTGAAATCCCCAGAGCATCCCATCTACTCCATTCTTCAAGCAGAATTCCTTTTTCAGTAGCTCTCTTCCCCTTCACATCGTCTCAGGCAGAAGCAAGAAGATCAAGGACGCCACACCCACAGTTTTCAGGCAGAAGCAGGAACCAGATTCCAGGGTGCAGAAAAATATCCGAGTACAAACAATATTTTTCTTTTACAGTTTAGTTATCAGTTGTATTCAGATTCTCTTGTATTGACTGTGTTTTCTCCTCCATCTAATAAAATCAAGCGCCCTCTTCTCCCTAAGGAGTAGGCTCGGTACCCCGCCGGGCCAAACCACATAAATTTTGGTGTTCTTTGTGTTTTCTGAATTTATTCATTTTGGTATTTTTCCTTTTGGCATTTTGGATTTTTTGGATCCTTGCAGGAAGATCCAATTTCTTCCTAATAGTTGTGGTATCAAAGCCAACAATCCACAATGTCAGGGACAAAATATGAAATCCAAAAATTGGACCACAATGTCAACTACTCATTATGTTGAAGATGAAAGCAATTTTGATTAAGGAGAAACTTTAGGACACTATTCGTGGGTGAGATGAGATGGAAGGCACTAAAAGGGAAAAGGGTCGGGCCGATGAATGTTCTAAAGCCACATTATACATGAGCGTCTGCGACGAGGCACTACGAGAAGTTGCATCAGAAAAGATCACCGCAGATGTATGAAAAAAGCTTGCTACAATCTACCAGGACAAAACTCTTACAAGTAAGATGACACTTAGACAGAAATTATATTTTTTACGTATGACTGATGACACTTCTGTTAAAAAATATATTAGCACTTTCCGTTCTATTCTTGCTGATCTTGAGGATATGGAAGTTGCTGATCTTGAGGATATGAAAGTGCTAATGGGAAATGACTCATCATGTCAAGTAACAGGTGTTGGCTCAGTAAAAATTAAAATGCATGATGGCATTACAAGGACTCTAACTTAGGTATGGCACATTCCAGGTTTTAAAAGAAATTTAATTTCTTTATCTTCTCTAGATGCACTTGGATACAAGTATTCAGGCCAAGAAGGAGTTTTCAGAGTCACAAAGGGGTCCTTAACAGTAATGAAAGCACTAAAAGTAAACCAACTCTACATCTTCCAAGGCATGACGGTAACAAGTGGTGCAACTATAGTAACCTCTGAACACTCTGATGATGATATTGCTAAATTATGACATATGAGATTAGGACATATTAATGAGAGCAGCATGCTAATACTTAAACAAAAGGGACTACTTGAAAAACAAAAATTTGCTAAGCTAGATTTATGTGAATGTGAATAGTGCATCTATGGCAAACAGAAAAGAGTCTCATTCTCCACAGGGCAACACTATGCTAAAGAAAAATTGGATTACATCCACTCTAATCTATGGGGGCCATCACCGGTTGAATCTCAAGGAGGAGCTCGATACATGCTCACACTTATTGATGATTACTTCAGGAAGGTATGAGCTTATTTTATTAAAAATAAATCTGATGTCTTCTATAAATTTCAGTCTTTAAAGACAATGATTGAGAAGCAAACCGGTAGATATGCTCGGACCCTGCGAACCAACAATGGCCTAGAATTTTGCAGTGGAGAATTTAAAGACTTTTGCTTAAGCGAAGGGATCATAAGACATCACACAGTTCCCCACACACCTCAGTAGAATGGAGTAGCAGAAAGGATGAACCGCACCATTATAGAAAGGGTAAGAAGTATGCTTTCTAATGCTAACCTTTCTAAAAGCTTTTGGACAAAGGCTGCATCCACCGCTTGCTACCTGATAAATCGATCTTCTTCTTCATCCACTGAATTCAAGACACCTGAGGAAAAATGGACCGGGTCGCTAGCCTCTTATGACCATCTTAAAAATTTTGGGAGCACTGTCTATGTCAGAGTGAATGAAGGAAAATTAGAACCTAGATTAAAGAAATGTATTTTCTTAGGATATCCTAGTGGAGTGAAAGGCTATAAAGTGTGGTGTCTAAATAATTATAAAGCAGAAATCCATAAATATGTAATTTTTGATGAACAGGTACTCTTGAAATTAAAAAAGTAGAACCAAGAAGAGGAGGATTCACATGAACCTATAGTGCCACCAGAAGAAACATCACATCAGCCTGCTATCCGAGAATTCTGGTTCCCTACACCTATGCCCCAACTGCATTCCACAGAAGCCAATGACACTGCTATTAGAACAGGCCATTGAAGAACATGTTCAGGTCTAGGAGGAGGCACACCGGGTTCAGGAGGAGCCACACAGGTCCAGGACGAGCAATATCAAGTTGAGGAGGAGAATCCCTATTCCATCGCCCTCAACCGACCTAGGCGAGCACCACGTCCTAATCTTAGGTATACAAATATTGCTACATATTCTCTAGTAGTGGCAGAAGAAACTTCGTGCACTCAAGAACCAACCTCCTATAAAGAAGCCTTAAATAGGATAGATTTAAGAAGGTGGCATGAAGCTATGAGAGAAGAATTCAAGTCCTTGCAGAAAAATAATAATTGGGAACTTGTGAAGCCTCCACCGCACAAGAAACTTGTTGGGTGCAAGTGGATCTACAAACTCAAAGAATGCGACATCTATAAAGCTTGGCTTTTGGCAAAGTGATACAGTCAAAAGGAAGGTATTGACTACAAAGATATTTTCTCTCCTGTGATTAAGCATACATCTATTGGTGTTCTTCTTGCATTAGTAGTCATACAAGACTTGGAGTTAGAACAGCTTGATGTAAAGACAGCTTTCCTACACGGTGACTTAGAAGAACATATCTATATGTCACAACCAGAAGGGTTTCAAGATAAAAATAAAGTTGATCATGTCTGCCTCCTAAAGAAGTCACTCTATGGCCTCAAGCAATCTCCCAGACAATGGTATAAGAGGTTTGATCAGTTTATGCTTGGTATTGATTTCAGTATATCATTTTTTGACAGTTGTGTTTATTTAAAGAAAACAGCTAGTTCTATTATTTATCTACTTCTTTATGTTGATGATATGCTTATTGCGGCAAAATATATTACTGACATAGACAAGCTTAAGAAACACCTTAAAGTTGAATTTGACATGAAGGACCTTGGGGCTACAATAAAAATCCTTGGGGTGGAGATAAAGCGAGACCACAAAGTAAGAAAATTGTACCTAACACAGGAAAGTAATGTAAAGCAGGTGGTTGAGCGCTTTGGCATGCAAGAAGCAAAATTCATCAAGATACCTCTTGCCGCGCACTTCAAATTATCAGAGTTACTATGCCCAAAAGATGAAAAAGAAAGAGTTAGCATGTCACAGGTACCCTATGAAAGTGCAGTTGGTAGTCTTATGTACACCATGATCTGTACCCGCCCAGACATAGCACATACAGTCAGTGTTGTCAGCCGGTACATGGCAACTCTGGGAAAAGCACATTGGGAGGTAGTCAAAAGGATCATGCACTACTAACAAGGTACTTCTAAAGCTAGCCTTGTTTTCGGTGGAACTAATGAATCCTTTTGCAGGATACTCAGACTCGGACTATGCCGATGACCTTGATAAAAGGGGATCAATCACAGCCTATATCTTCACTATAGAAGGAACTGTAGTAATTTGGAAAGCTAGCCTACAATCCACTGTCGCCTTTTCCACCACTGAAGCATAGTACATGACTATTACAGAAGCGATTAAAAAATCAATCTGGCTTGAGAACTTGTTAAAAGAACTAACTTTTCAAAAACGGGACATAGCCGTGCATAGTGACAGTCAAAGTGCAATTCATCTGTCAAAAGATCAGATGTTCCATGAAAGGACGAAGCACATCGATGTCAGATTCCATTTCATTAGGGATATTATTTGTGAAGGAGAAATAAAGCTTCAGAAAATTGACACGATGCACAATCCTGCAGATATGCTGACTAAAGTACTTCCAACGACCAAATTTGAACACTACCTGAACTTGGTAAGACTGATGCAAGACACGGGTTAGATCTACAAGGCTCTTAGGAGAAGAGGAGAAGACTACATCGGGCTTAAATCTCATCAAAGGAGAAAATTGTGAAGGTTGATTTAATTTAAACCCGATTCGAATTTAAATTGGTCATAAACACAAGGCTGGATGTAAAAGGAAAAATAAGAGAGAGGCTTCTCTTCTCATAGGCTTGGCCTGTGGGCCAAGCCCACCTTTCTCAGATGAAAGTTATAGGTGTTTAAAGATTCGCATGGAACCTTGCCATAAATTGATACACACATGCAATTACATAATATTTAACATTATCTGTTACCTTTTGTCATTACATGAATTGAAGATTGAAGGTTTCTGCAGTTGACTGGTCAAATGATAAAGATGCATAAGTCATTTTTTTTATTGGCAGCGCATTGAATGAGTTCCATGCGCAGAACTTGAAGCCGCACCGCACCGCCTTAAATTTGCAATGTTTTCTCGGTCAAATTAATCACAACAACTATGCGATTAAAACGAATGGCTCAGCTCATTGTATGCGGAAGATATCTTCAATATTCTCGTCGATGAAGGTGCATAGATCGACTCTCCTACTCCAGTATAAATAGGGGCCTAATATGTGCAGTTTCAGACATCACTGAAATCCCCAGAGCATCCCATCTGTTCCGTTTCTCAAGTAGTATTTCTTTTCCAGCGGCTCTCTTCCCCTTCACACCGTCTCAGGCAGAAGCAAGAAGATCAAGGACGTCACATCCACAGTTTTCGGGCAGAAACAGGAATCCAGATTCTAGGGTGCAGAAAAATATCCAAGTACAAGCAATTTTTTTTTTACAGTTTAGTTATCAGTTGTATTCAGATTCTCTTATATTGGCCGTGTTTTCTCCTCCTTCTAATAAAATCAAGTGCCCTCTTCTCCCCATGGAGTAGGCCCGGTACCCCGCTGAGCCGAACCACGTAAATTTTAGTGTTCTTTGTGTTTTCTGAATTTATTCATTTTGGTATTTTTCCTTTTGGCATTTTGGAATATGAAATTTAATGTTTTCTTTTGTTACTTAATTAATTATGATGCATATGTTTGAGCATGGGGTTAAATTGGGTTGAGCCGGGTTCGCGGGTTTGGATTTGGGCTTGAGGTGGATGCCCCGTTTAGCTATGGGGTAGGGTTGTAAATGAGGTGTTGGGAGGGGATTATAACCCCCCTCCCCTTTGAGCTATGCGGCTCCCCTTTGAAATGCATGAGTCTTTTGAAGACAAAGGGGAGCTGAGCCGCCCCCTTCTTGGAGCCGTCGTCGCCGCTTGTGTGCAGAATTCGGAGGCCGCCGTTCGGGAATTTTCTTCTCCTTTCTCTTTTCTAACATGTAAGTGGTTTCTTCCTTCCTTTCCCTTCTTTTCTTTCTTGTTTTCTTGAGCCGCCTCTTGAAATTGAGAATTCTTGTTGTTTTCTGTTTCTATAGACGTGGGTGTTGTTTTTCTCGTGTTGCCATGAAAGAGGGGGCCCGAGGATCCCCTTTGTGGTGCGGCAGCCCTAGGATTGTCCTCGGGGTGCTCGGCCAAGTTGGAAAAGGAGGCGCCCTCAAGGTATTTGTGAAATTACCTAAGAGAGCGTGTTTATGTTGATGAGTTTTAGATCCCTTGATTTGAATCTTTGCTATGTTCTCATGTTGTTGTATTATGTTTGATGTCAAAATTATGAATCTCAGCATGTTGAATCTATGATTTCATATGAAAAGTTTAGATCTTGATGGCATGAGTTATATTCTTGATTTTTCTTTAAATTGTGAAAGTATGAATCTTGATGTTGATGAAAGAACTTAATGCATGCTAACTATGTTTAGATGATAGGCTTTTGATTTAATAATCATTGTATATGATGGATGTAATCTGGTTTAGCAATAAAATATTTTGGAATGATTATTGCTGTGATTTCCAGTTTAAATAATTAAGCAAGCTGGAATTTAATCTTGCTGAAATTTCATGCTGGATTATTGTTAATGATGCTGAGATTTGAATTTGCTATTGTGATTTGTGGTGATTATCGAACATGATCGTGCAAGCTATCATTTTAACCAGAAAATATAGTCTGGAACCATATGACACTCTTGAAACCAAATTTGGCATGTTTAAACCAGAATCAAGCTCAAACAGTGGGCTGAAATTATAAATTCCAGAAATAAAACCTAATTGCAGGAATTAAATTTTTATTTGCAAAATTTAAAATTTAAAATTTAAGGGGCACAATAAAACTGCTAAGAGACAACAAAATATAAATTCATGAAGTAAAACCCTATGGGTAGATGATGTTGCAGGCCTAAGACGTCGGGAACGGGTATATGTTGATGAGACGATTTCAAGAAAGGACGTTCTTATGACACTATTTCTACACTTGACTTGGGTCATGCTTTGGAGCCGTTTCTCTCATGAATGGTGGAGAGGCTTGGATAGGAGCGAATCCCAATGGTGGAGAGGCTTGGATAGGAGCCTAGGTCCCAAAGGTTGGATGAGCGAATCCCAACCTGTGATTTATTATTTTTGGTTGAATGGGCGAATCCCAACCATTATTCAATTTCTTAGGTTGGATGGGTGAATCCCAACCATAATATTATTTCTAGTTGGATAGGCGAATCCCAACCGTTACACTCTTATTCACTATTGTGTGGTTTGGTTGCCTTAGGGCATGTGTAGGTCGAGTGGCCTGTTGTGTATTCACTATTATGTAAATGGGATGCCTTCGGGCATGTGTTGGCCAAGTGGCATGATGGGTAGCCATACCACTAGACTTGCATTTCCTGCATGTGGCAGACACATTCACTTTATTATGTGGTTGGTTTGTGGTGGGGGTTGATAGAATCGCTCACTGAGTTCCTTTGGACTCACCCTTGTTTTCTTTCTATTTTTGCAGAGCCTGACCAGTGAGATAGGGGCTGGAGCACTTGGCGCAGCTGGAGGGCAAAGGAGTACCATTGATCTCATAGCAGTCAGAGTTTAGGGGTCGTAGTCGAATCTTGTTAGTGGTAGATCATGCACTTGATGTATTTAGCATATTTGGAGTTGTAGTCCTTTAGGATAGCCGGTTGTGTTCATTTGAGATTATGTTTTATTTTTAAAAAAAAACTGTTAAAACTTAATTGTTTGTTTGGACGTTACCTAATTGTTAGGCTTCTTTTTTTTTAAAAAAAAATGAAAACTTAATTTTGATTTCTGAGATGGACATGTTATTTATATATATGTTTGATTTTTCGCTATGTTTCATATTGAGTTGACATGTGCATTGGATAGGCTGTGGGGTATAGGTACGTATACTCTAGCCGATCACGTAACCCTAGGATTAGGCGTGACAGAATCGTTGGCCATAACGCCACTACTTTAAACCTCAGAGCCCTTACAACGATCATAACTCAGTTTCTCGCCAATCTAACTCATCAGCCCAAATGCCCTACTAACAACTACCAAGCAAGCAAATTTCATATCTTTTTGGCGTAGACATGCAACCAAATTATATACATATCCGCGGCGATCGAAAAGCTGACCAAGCTCGACAAAAGCACAGTAATGATAAATAAAAATCAAACTTTTAAAATCCCACAAAGGGAGTATTCTCACTTACAAACACATGAGGGGCACATTACAAACAAAAAAACAAACTACAAGAGCGCGCTTGCAACAATGAGCGAAGCCACACTCAAGAAAACCATTGACTCGGGTATCTGCTACTAGGATTTATCGCCATATGCAGATTTGGTCGCAAGACCTCCCATGACCCGAGAGTTGAGGGGCAAAGAGGGGGGAGATGAGAGCCCTGACTTTGCAAACCTAAAATCATGGACAAGATCCCTGCTAGCAAAGAGGACAACTCGCATATCCGTATAGCACCTCCCCCAACGCGCAACGACAAAGACCACTTCGCCATAAGCTCGACACGTGGTAAGGACCTACAATAGGAACCCCACCTCCTTCCTTCCTTCTCTGAGCTCGGCAATATGAATCCACGACAATCTATGAACCACTCGCTACCACTCAAAAACATCATCCGGAGGGACAGTAACTTTCGAAACTTCCCACTCCATGTTCTCTAATGCATACAATATGCAGGGGCTATTTATAGGACTGAAACGAGAACCGTTAGTTCAATGAACGACCCCACTTCCCCACAGACGAAGCCACGTTCTGCCAACTTACAGTTGGTGTGCAGCTCCTTGGAAACTGCTTACCGAATCTTTACTCATAATTACTCTCCTATCAAACTATATCTAGCATACAAGTGGCAAACACACGAAAAAGCACTTTCCTCTCCTGTATGACCATCACATTCAGCTCGAATAATGAAGAGTCGCACAAAAGGTCCCATACCCTACACGTGATAATGACTCAACCGACGTCTCCCCATCCGGCCGAGGTCAAAAGCCGAAACCACTTAGACCTCGGCACGAAGTCCTCCAGACTTTGGCCAAGCTCGGGGCACTCCTAAAAAATTAGCTTTTTGCGATGGTGCATTTGCGACGGAACAGGATGCAATCGCAGATGTGATGGCAGATGTGATGGGTCTGCGACCGCCGTCCATAGGGGTCGCGGACTGGCAAGGGGGCGACGGCAATGCGACTGCCTTGAGTAGCGACGACACTGCGATCGCCTCGAGTGCCATCGCAACATGGCGATGGTTTAGCAACAATTTACGATCGTCATGTAGCGACCGCTTATTTGCGATCGTAAAGGCCATCGCAAAATGTTATTAAATTCCCCTCCCAATCCCTTTTTTTTCACTTCCCCTGCTCAATCAACCCTCTCACTCGTTCTCGATCTCTACAGCCGCACGCCGATCGCCGCCCATTGTTCGTTGGCCGCCGCTCGTCGCCTGCTGCTCATCGCCCACTGCAAGTAGGCCACCTGTCGAAACCCTAGCCGATGCTATTCTCTCTCTCTCTAGCCCGAAACCCTAGCCGACGGCTAGGTCAATCTTATTTGATATCATAACCTAGCTGACGGCTAGGTTATGCGATTAATTGATTGGTTACTACTACAATGCGAATGTATCAAAGCTCTTTTGATACATTCTGCATCAAAATAGTGTTGAAGAGTGTGTGTTGTCTCAGGAACATGTTGGTGAGGAATCTACGTTACCTCACCAAAGGGCTCGTAAGGTTGTAACTAATTAATGTTAGCCTATATAATAATTATGTCTCGTTATAATGTTTTAGTCTTGATGAAGCCTAAGAAGTAGATTTGAGTATCTCAAATTTTATGGGTACACAATGACAAGTTACTTCTAACTGAAAGTGATGGAGTGGGAATGCTTACTGTCTACAAAACTTTGCTTGTGAATTATACATTAGCTTGTGAAATTTATCATATGTCTACAAAACTTTGCTTTTTTCCTTTTTTCCTAAAACTGATGGAGTGGGAATGCTTACTGTCTGAAAGAGAATGTGCTTTTTCTTAGAGAAAATAGCATGTTAATGGAGTTTGACTGACCTTTAATTTACAATTTGACAAGACATTAACTTCATGATTTCCTTAATGATTAGTTACAAAGCATATTCTAGAAGTGTAAATTAAAATATTTTAACTGACCAAATTTGATGCTATGCACTACCATTTGATGATGACTCTAGAAGTGTGGGGCCTCAGTTGGCATTGCTTCTGTCTTTTGAATTTTGATTGTTTTATGTTTTCATGTTTTCAGTCTTCTACTATGCAAATAGATTAGCAAAATAGATTATGGTACTGTCTGATATATACAAAATAGATTATATTCTCATGTTTTCAATCTTGCACTAACCTTTCAATCATGGTATTGCCTACTTGATATCTGCCAAATAGATTGTTTTAAAATTCCTATAAGATTTCAAGTGTCAGAAATTCCATGTTGTTTGATATAATTGATTAAGTTTTAATCAGTTTAGTTTAAATTCTAAAATTTTCCTATAGGTGAGTGATCTCTTGGAGTTACTGGTGCTCGTTCATCTGCTAGTTTACGTGTGCAATCTCTATTGAAGGAGATTAAAGAGGTACTTCATCGTTACTTCATGTCCTTATTGTCGGTTAGAAACTTTCTGTATTTTAATTACCATACAAGTTATTAGTTATTATACTATTCATATATACCCATTCAGATAACTTTTCCATTTGAAATTGAACTCACCCACATGGAAAACATAACCCTCATCATGAAGCAATAAGGCCATCTGATTTATTTTCAAATGTAGAAATAAATACCCATACCTATTTAATTAGTTGTTAAATACTTTATCTTATACTGTGAAGCAAATAATGGGTTTGTTCATTCTAGTCCGTTTCTTCTTTAAATTGTGGCATTTTCTTCTTGGATAGCATTCTGACCCAGTGACCCAGACTATCCATGATTTATTCTCCAGTATTATGTAAATTAAGTTGGCTCTTGAAATCAAAACTTATACTGTAGCTTTCAAATTCTCTCGTAGAAGTCTATATGCTATCAAGTGTGAGTCGTGTGACTTTAAGATTTATTATGCCAAATTGGTGGGAAATCTGAAAGCTGTTAATAAACATGTACCTTATTCTTTAATTCATGGGCCTAATTTATTCAATGAACATGAATTTTGATATTGAGAAATTGATGGATAGCCCAAAACCCAAATTCCATCTAGTAGCAATAAGTGTTGCATTGCAGCTACTGCAATTCCTATTAGTCCATCTTGACATTTATGTCTCCTATGGGCGATCTGACATGTCCAACACAGACTAGATTTGTTGAAAACTAATCCAACAGGGATTGAACTTATCAAGGTAGGCTCAAAAGTCCTCTTAATCTATAGGAGCTTCTTTGGAATAGTTAGTATGTCATGAACTGTAAACTTTGGAACAGTTAGGTATGCCTTTTGTGTTTATGGCTGTCAAGAACTTAGGATGTCCTGAAGTATTTAACTATGTTGAGAGTCCCATAAACCATTTTCTGTCAATTTCAAGTCAAGACCATGAAATAAGTAAGTAGTTTGGTTTGACAATGTCAAAAATTAGCTTTCAGTACAATTTTATATGCAAGTCCATTGAATTGCAATTAATTTGTCGATATAATTTTAGGATTGAAATTAAAATAACATTATGATAAGAGAGTTGATAAAGTGACACGAACTTATCGACCGTTGGATCATAATTTTTTTTACAATACCTTAGATCCATTCGGATATCGTATCGTTGCCTATAAGAAGTACAAAACTTATAGATTCTTTACGATTTCTGAATTATCCTTGATCGGACAGTTTGGGATCAAAATTATTTTACTTGCAGTTAATTTTTTTTTTTTACATTCATTTCAGTTTGAAATTCTAGCAGATATCCCTTGTTCTCCAAGTATGCGCCCAGATGATATGCATACTTGGAGAACAGTAGGGAATTGCTGCCAGAATTTTGATTGAAATTGAATGTTAAAAAGAATATTTAAATACAAGTAGAATAATGTAATTCCCGAATGGAATAGGACCACCCCACCTATGAAGATTTCAAAAGAAGTAATTATTGTGATATATCACGTACAACATCATAATGGAAGATCGTAGTTGGATGTACCGTCGGATGTACCGTGGAGTTTTACTTGAAGAATTCAACAGCGGTGTTCAGGAATTTTTGAACTTCGCATATTCAAATCCGTAATTTGTTAGTGTTGACAAAATAAGATGTCCGTGTCATCGGTGTGTCAACTTGTTTTTCCTGGACCGACAGGCAGTGACATTGCACCTATACAAAAATGGTTTCATGAATCGTTACTATCGATAGATTTCACATGGGGAGTCATTCATAGGCATGTCATCGTATGAATTAGGAGGCCAGTCATCTAATATTGGATCTTCGTCTGCAACTCATACAACATCCGTTGAGCAGCCGTATCGAAATATGGTCTTGGATGCTTTGGGCGGTCGTGAATTCCAAAGGTTGCCAATGCTTCACAAAGGATTAGGAGGTTAGTCATCAAGTACTGAAGTGACAATGGATATAGAGTGTGAGTCACAAGTAGAACCGAAAATTCAAATGGACTTACCAAATCCAGAAGCAACATAATTTTATGATTTACTGAACACTGCAAATGAACCATTGTATGAAGGTTGTGATGAATATTCAAAGTTGTCAATAATGACTCAAATGTTAAACATTAAGTCTGACTGCAATGTAACTGAGATAGCATATAATCGATTTTCCGAGCTTTTTCACAAAGCGTTGCCTAAATATAACAAACTGGAGGACAATTTTTATAAGACGAAAAAGATGATGAAGAGATTTGGTCTAGGGTATCAAAAAATTCATGCATGTCAGAACAACTGCATTCTCTATTACCGTGAATACGCTGACTTGACCCAGTGTCCAACATGTGAACATCCATGGTACAAAGAGAAATCTTCGAGTAGGCAGAAAGATATACCGTTTAAGGTTCTTCGGTATTTCCCGATAATTCTCATATTGAAGCGGTTGCTCATGTCTGAAAAAATAGCCCAACATATGATATGGCATGCTAAGAGTCGTGATCCGAATGTTATGACTCACCCGTCTGACAGTGAAGCATGGAAACATCTTGATCGATGTTATCCATCATTTGCAAGTGATCCTAGAATGTCAGACTAGGGTTATGTACCGATAGGTTCAATCCATTCGGTCAATCATCCACTTCATATTCTGTTTGGCTAGTACTCCTCACAATCTACAATTTGCCGCCGTCGAAGTGCATGAAAGATGATTTCATATTTTTAGTATGGTAATCCCAGGACCAAGGGGACCAAGAAAAGAATTGGATGTGTTCCTTCAAGCATTAATTGATGATTTAAAGAACTTGTGGGATGATGGAGTCATCACTTATGATATTCATCAAAAAAGGTATTTCAACTTAAGGGCCACATTGTTGTGGTCAATTAGTGACTTTCCGGCATATGCTATGTTGTCTGGTTGGAGCACACACGGGAGGCTTGGTTGTATGTATTGTATGGAACGAACAAAAGCATTCAGTCTTCGGCATTCATACTTTGACTGTCCTCGTCAATTTTTGCCACTTGATCATCCATACCGGAGAAATACAGATAAATTCATCAGGGGCATAGTGGAAAAAGATGGACCACCTCTGCATTTGTCTGGTGATCAAATGTCAGCTTGAGTTTTTGTGTTATCGGATATCACATCCGGAGAGGTTGACAGAATTAGTGGTTTCGGAGAAAGACACAACTGGGTCAAAAAAAGTATATTCTGGGAACTGCCTTACTGGAGCTCATTACTAGTTTGGCACAATTTGGATGTGATGCACATTGAAAAGAATGTATTTGAGAATATTTTTAATACAGTGATGGATTTTGCAGGAAAAACAAAAGATAATATGAAGGCAAGAATGGACTTAAAAGTATATTGCAAACATCCAGATTTAGATCTATAGGAGGTAAATGGAAAACAAGTGAAGCCGAAAGCCTCTTATATTCTCAGTAAGCAACAACAAAAAGATATTTGCTAGTGGATAAAAGATCTCAAATTACCAGATGGCTATGCATCTAATTTATCTAAATGCGTCAGTGTAGATGAAAGTAAAATATCAGCAATGAAAAGTCATGATTATCATGGGTTCGTGCAGAGACTACTCCCTATTGCATTACGCGATATTTTACCAGACAAAACTAGGGTCCGTTAACCGAGCTTAGTTTGTTCTTCAGAGATATATGCGCCAATGCCCTCCGTATCGAAGATATGGAAAAGCTAGAAAAAAACATTGTAGAAATTCTTTGCAAATTAGAGCTGAATTTCCACCTAGATTTTTTTATTCGATGGAGCATCTACCGATTCACTTAGCATACGAGGTAAGAGTTGGTGGTCCGGTTCAGTATCAGTGGATGTATTTATTCGAGAGGTATATGTAGAGGTTAAAAAGGAAAATAAAAAATACAGCTGCGGTAGAAGGTTCAATAAGTGAAGCTTATATAATTCAGGAGATATCAACTTTCTCTTCTTTCTATTTCGAGTCCAATATGCACACAAGGTTGACTCGTCTTCCCAGAAATGATGATGGGTGAAATGTGAATGCTGTAGGTTTTCTACCAATATTTTGTTTTCCTGATCGTCGTTTGGGCACACGTCCACCGAGATATTTAACTGAAGATGAATACCATCTTGCAGAATTATACGTACTAATGAATTGCCCCGAGGTTGATCCTTTCATTCAAAAATTTGACACAGAAGTTCGTACACAGACACCGAATATATCTGTGAAAGAATCACAAGATAAACGTAGCAGAGAATTTCCAAATTGGTTCAAAACTTGGTTGAGTGAACATATTCAAGAAATATACAACAAATTACTCGAGTTAGCATATGGACCGTCACGACTAGTCTTATGCTATAACAGATACTTTGTGAATGGATATAAATTTCATACAAATGAGTACTCAACCACAAAGAAGACAATGAATGCTGGTGTTTGTGTCAAAGGCTCCACTTGGATTGATTGAGATTGTGATTTCTACGCACTGCTTGACGAAGTACTTGACCTTCAATATGTTGGGTGCAAAAAAATAGTGATATTCAAATGTCACTGGTTTGACACATCATCTCGAGGAAGTCAAATTCATCCAAGTATAAGTTTGTTGACGTTAGTTTCAAATCAAAGTTAGCATCGAACGAGTCTTTTATTTTGGCATCACAAGCGCAATAAGTATATTACGCAAAATATCTAGGCAGACGAAGAGATAGATCGAAATGACGATCAGTGTGTAAGACTAAGGCACGATTGAGGATTGATCCAATGGCAAAGGATAATGATACTGCAATATTTGTATTGGTGGTTTTTATCAGGAGGATGATCCTCCAGTAGTTAAAGTTGTGGGTCAAACACTTGAAGATGAAAATTTAATCGTTGCACAAGGTCTGGCTGAAGAAAGTGTTGATGTTGAACTAGATGGTGCAGAAGATGAGAATAGTTGTGAAGATGAAGAGACAAGTGAATAAGAAAATGACTCAATCGATTATTATTCAAATGATATCGATGATTAATGTGTAATATATATATATATATATATATATATATATATATATATATATATATATATATATATATATATCATCTTTTTTCTATTAATTTATACTATATTATTGGTTCACATCACTAATCAATATTTATATCTATAGATATCGCATGTCCATTCTAGGGTTCATCACACAGGTTTATCTCGGTCGCCGCCGCCCGCGACAGCACCAGCACCACCTGCTCCTATACCACCACCACCTGCACCAGCCGTGGTAGATGTTGTACCACCACCAGCTCGAGGTCGTCGTAGGCTTTGTGGGCCTAATCGTAGGGGTGATGCACCTTCATCGTCCGACCAACGTCGGCGAATATCGCTGAATGGTTTAAAGTAAAGTAAATTTATTTATTATAATTGTTAATAATTAATTGTTACTTATAATATTATTATACTTGAGTTGTAGATTTCAACAGGATGATGTCGCCCGCACTATGACCATTATGCTTAAGAGTTTTTTTCATGAGCCGTGGATTTCATGGACCAGGGTGTCGAACCATTATCAAAATTTATTATGGAATGAGGTCGAGGTACATAGTTCAAGTTCAAATTGGTTTCTTCATGGACCGTTATGCCAAATTAAAAACCCTTTGTGTTGATAAAAATATTGTAAAAAATATATCAAATATGTATAAGGCACATCTTCTCCAAAATTCAAAAACATTTCAATCACATGTTACCAAACCCAAAAGAATGAAACCTTGTCACCAAACAAACAGGTACCCTTCTTATGAGGAATTGAAGCAAAGATAAAGAAGCTTACATCTCAATATCCAAATTAGAAGCCAATGCATACTCTCATTGGCATAAAAACAACACATAACGTTCAATGACACACATAGAACTGATAACTAAGTCCTTCCAAGTATGGCCATATTGTATGTCAGCTCACATTATGACTACGGACTGTTACAACCACAGATGATGTTTTTGGTTAGAACCATTTTGACCCCCTTTATAAACTTCTATAAATTTCCTCTCCTTATAGTTTTTGAGATGAACCATGCAATGTAATTGATTGTTTACTTCACTATCAAAATATCATGTTCCATCCAATATTAACTCACTTTGGGTTATAACTAACAAATGTACTTTCCAGATGAACCAAACCTTATGTGTGTAGATTGGAAGAACCAGGGTTCACTACAACACAACCAACCTATAAAGACACATAATTACAGATAAATTAGATTATTATTTCTAAATCTTCATATTTAGAGACTAATAGACACAAAATTTATCCCTAATTAGTCTCTAAAAATTGCTTTAGAGTCAGATCAATTAAGTAATTCTGTTGCTGATGTTTCTATAGCTTAGAGTCAAATCAATTAAGTGACTTTGTTGTTGTTATTTCTATAGATCTTTAGAGGCAAATTAGATATAAATTTTGTGTCTATTAGTCTCTAAATGTGAATATTTAAAAATAAAAATATATTTTATCTCTAATTTTATTTTTCTATAGGTCAATTGTGTTGTAGTGGTTAATCCAAAGCATCCACCTTGGTATGCCTTGAAGCATGTTAACTCATTTGGTGTACTGATTGGTGTGGTACCAATCCCATAGAATACAAGTATTGGTAGTCCGGTACATATACATTAAGGTTCCTATATCCAACTTTGTGTTTTTGGAGGCCACTTTCTAGAGTGCTTAGGTAACAAGCGTAGACAACTTTGAAAACTCAAATGTCTTGATATTTCGATGCCAAATTAAATCATCAAAATTAAGGTTTCAATTCAAGTTTTCTCATAAATTTAAATGTGAGGACCCTTGTGATCAACTAAACTGAAAATAGGTACAGTCATGCTTCGTGAGCAATGGAAGAAAGTCATCTTTGGGCATGCATTATCAATTCACCTTAATTAATCTTGAACTTGTCATATATAGGCAATATTATTCTTATAGGATGATAATAATTTTGTCTTGTTCTTTTATTGATGATTGGACTTGTTTTTTGTTTCAACTTAATGAATTAGTACTCTCTTTGTTGTCCTATGTTTCTAAGCATTTGTTATTGGACACTTTATATAAAGGGAATGAATTAGTTTCACTTTGTTTTGTTTTTTTTTTGCTGGTAACAGTATTGCAGCCCAACCTTTTTTTGATAAAACTATCTAATCATTTTATTTATTATCCTTCGGGCATGCCTTGTAATGAGAATATCAATTAATTTCTCAAATCTGTGTCCCTTCAGTGGAAATAGAACTAATTGATGATATAGATTTTCTGCTCTTTCTTTGTTAAAAATTCTTGAACTTTACATTCTTTTCTTAGGGTTGTGTTAATAGAACTAATTGATGATATCATCTACAAATTATGTCCTATAGTCTGCCTAGTTTCCTCTTCTTGTTGTTGGACCAATTTGTTTTGCTTTTTTCAGGCTTGTGTTGATTGTCACTCAGAATATATTCCAGACCTTGAGAGTAGTAAAGGATGTATTGTTATTTCTTTTTGTAGGCCCGATACACATGGGATCCCGCCATTCAAATTCAGGTGGAGGATGCTTGGGAAGCTTACAATAAAAAGTTTTTCAAGGATATCCTCCATCGTGCGCCGGATGAGGCGCGGGAAAATATAGACGGTAATCGGGATACGCCTATGGATGCGCTGAAGAGAAATGAGCCCAATTGGATAACGAGCAACGTATGAGATCAACTATGCAGCATTTGGGCGTCCGAGGAGTGGCAGGGTGCCTCCCGAACGGCGCACCGGAACCGGATGATCTTAGTTGAGGGATCCGTGGCCCGACATACCGATGGCTCCATCCCATTTACTAGTCACGAGTGTCGCATGGTAAGTTATTTAATAATAGTTTTTATTATTTATTATTATTATAGAAAAACTAATTATATTTATTTTATTGCAGGGGATGCGAGACGAGCAGGAGACGCTCATTCCGGCTGATCCTTTGAGGGTCTTCGAGGAGACACGTAAATATAGACATGGTCATCGCCGAGGTGAGTTCATCAGCGGGAGGCCGGAGACGATCTTGATAAGTTTATATTTAATAATGTTCATATTTAAAAATATATATATTAGTTCAATTATGTATAATTAATTTAATTAATCAATCTTTAAATGCAACGTATACTAAGTTGGTGACCCAGCGGGGAGGTGATCCTGCGCAGCATCAGCTTGATGTTGACGCATGGATACAGGTGACTGGAGTCGACCATGACCGTGTGTATGGCATTGGCACAACGGCCCACGCACGGACGTTGTTGCAGCCACATGGTGCAGGGTCGTCTGCCTTCACCTCTTCTACCGTTGGTCCATCAACATCACATGCGGGCCATGAACGATTTGCAACCTTAGAGGCTTCGCACGCAGAATTACAGTCTTCTCACGCAGCCTTAGAGGCTTCTCATGCACGCCTCATCAGTGAGGTGGCCGCTATGATCGAGGGAGTACATGGCACATATTGCTTCTTCCATGCCAGGTGCTCTGGCCCCTCCGCCTCCCCCGTCATTAGACACGACGCCGGCTGATGCCCTCCTGACACAACCCCTCTCCTCGCTGCATCCCTCGCCGCCACATGATGCACTTCATGATTGATGTATACTTTATTTTCTCTTTTGATTAAACAAGTTTTGATACAATGTAAATATTACATTTTGATATAAATATGTATCAACATTATAATTTGATGTCTTGAATATTCCCTCGTTGTGGCAGCATTTTGATATAATTTGATGTGTTGTATATTCCCCCGTTGTGGCATTCCATTTTGATATAATTTGATGTCAAATATTGTAAACAAGCATTTTTATAAAAAATAGTATTATAAATATTTTATAAAAAAAATACACATTTACGATGGTTGTGCGATCGCTCACCATCGCAAAAGGTATATCGAACTAGTAGCCAAAAACAATCGCAATTATAATTGCGACCGTTATGCGACGGTGACGACGATCGCAATGTCGTCGCAGATTCATTAGTTGCGACGATCAAAGAATGTCGCAGATATTACACGACCACATTCTGCAACCGCTGTATACCGTCACACATCGGACGTAGAATATTTCCATTTGCGACCGCTGCTTCTGTCGTCGTACATTTTATGCGACAAGTTCTTTTGTTACCGCCCTTTGTGATTGCGACCGCGACCTGCCGTCGCAGAAGGCCTTTAGCGACCGTTTTGCGACGGTATCGTCTGTCGCAGATATATTGTTTTTTAGTAGTGGGGGGTTGTGGACTCAACTAGAACTTTGGGCCCGATCGGACCAAGCCCAATAGCGCCCCTACTTAAGAACCCCTACTTGAGAAGCAAACACAAACCAAGCGAGACGGCTTAACCCCGGGGCTCCACCCGGTCATATAAGGATTTATATATCCTTATTGATTACGAGGGATACGCCATTACAAGCCCAACATCTCCAAAATCAACCTTGACCCATTTCGAGCAATATCTCGGTGAGATTATCGGACAACATCTCACCGCAGCCTGCAATAAATACAGACACGACACGCCTCAAGTAACCAAATATCCTATTTCCATTGTCTCCCCACCTTGCTCTCTTACTGACTTGAGTGTTGAAGTGTTTTTGGATTGTGTTCTTTAATCCGGCCTAGTATAGCTTTGCGGACAAGGTTTAGTTTAGCAAAAACTTGGTAGTGGCACGTACCATAAATGTGAGTATCCCATGCATCCGATATCACCTCTCGAACTTGCTGATTGCCAATATAGCGTTTATCAAACTTGGAATCTTTCTTTGCTTTTCGATAAGATGTTGGCTTCAGCAAAAATGGGCCCGTGGTCACTACCAAGAACATTAAGGTGGACAACGATCCAATTTTGCTAGGTATCAAGTGAGGCGGGTGTGCCTAGAAGACAATCAAGAACTTTTCCAATTAGATAACCATGGGATCTTCTGTTGCTCTAGGTAAACTTGTGACCCTGTTATAGGGAATTCCATTAGTTCTCCTTCATTGATGAGATGACAAAGGTCCTCTGCCTTTTGAGAATTATATTCTGCACCGCGTAATTTTTCTTCCTCACACAGTATAGCATTGAAGTCACCACCGAGAAGGATCAGGCCATTACAAGATTTAATAACCTCTATGAGCTCTTGGATTTGATGTCGTCTAGTGGATAAATCATAGTGCAAATGTAGATCATTAAAGAACCAATCTAGGAGAGCTTTTGAAATACTACAGTGCACTTTTACATAGAAGGAGTTAGACAAGATTAGAATGAGATGAAACTATGATTTCCATGCTACTATCAGTCCTCATTAGGGGTGTGTATGGGTACCAGGTAGACCCGAAATCAGTTGGAACCTACTAAATTGGATAGTTCTGGGTAGACCCAAAGAAAATCGAGTAGGGTCCGGGTAGACCCGGAATCAGTTGGAACCTACACAATCTACTGAGGTGAAATGGTCCGCCAACCAATCTATGCCCAAAATCACATTAAGCTATAGCATCGGCAGGAGTGTCAAATCGGCCATCAGCACATGCCCACAAATGACAACCTTGCAGCCTCGAAAGACTGTCTCTGACATCACAGAAATGCCCATAGGCGTAGACATCACAAGGGGCAATTCAAGCATAAAAGATATCCCTAACAACTTAGCAGCAAACAAGGCAAACACAAAAGAGTCAGTAGCACACGGATCAAATAAGACATAAGCAATGACAGACCCAACAACAATATTACCTGACACCACTGCCCTGGACACCTCAGCGCCCTCTTGGTTCATAGTAAACACCTGTGCAGCATGTCTCTCTGATCCACCAGCTCGCTGGCCTCCTCCCTGAGTCTGACGCCTTTGTGCTACAAAACCCACTGACATTGGTGCCTTTCCTCTGGTCTGATCAGGTTGTTGACTGCCCTTATTAGGACAATCCTTTCAGAAGTGCCCAGACTGCTCACAACTGGCTTGGAGAGAGGGAGAGAGAGAAAGAAGAGGGCGGCTCGGCTGGCTCCTCTTGGCTTGGCTCCAAGGGGAAAGAAGAGAGGAAGAGGGGAGGAAGAGGAGGGCGGCTCGGTTGGCTTGGCTAGCTTGGCTAGCTTGGCTTCACAGGTAGCGGATCCAAGGGGAAGAGGGGAGTCGGCTGCTGGCTTGGTGGCTGGCGGCTAGCTCTCCTCTCTCAAAACTTGGGTGGCTCCAAAAATTGGAGCCACAACATAGGGAAGGGGTTTTTATATCTCCTCCTCAACCCTAACCCTTCTAACTTAAGCCCAAACCCGCATCCACTTAAGCCAAGTCCAACCCGCTAACCTGATAGACTTAATTAAATTAATTAGGCTTGATTAAACACAAAATTAAATCATAAACATTTTAATTAATTCACCCATATGAGCATAACTAATAATTATACACACACCACAACAATTAAAATAATTTTAACCACTCAAGCCTAATTCCATAAATTCAAAAATTTATATCCTACTTACCCGAGCTCGCAAGCTCGCTCCGGACCATGAGTCGACTCGGCTTGACCACGAACTAGTTTGATAGGCTGGCAAACACACACAAAATAAAAATAATGAATTAAATATCTAGGATATTACAGAGATCCTTGATGGCCTAATAATTCACATGCGCCCGAACCCATAGCCGTACACCGGCCCATGTCTCATTATATAACATCATATCCATTCTCAAATATATAAACAAGCAGTAAATAGTTTCCCACGAACATCGAATTAATACTAATCATGCATCATGCCTAATATAAACAATTTAAATGTCTCATATAGCGATGTAATAAATAACAGTAAAATACTAAGATAAATGTCATAGCTTCTTACATGCAATCATTCTCCTATCGTCATAACCACCTCTCCAAAGGGCCGACCGCATGGCCTTAGGAATTTCCTCAAAGAAAACCCGGCCCTTACTCAATTTCATCTCCTATAGTTTGGTTTCCCTACAACGTCAAGTTAGGGAAGGGCGTGCTCTAGGTGTACCTAGGTTCATAAATTCTCCATTTCATATTCCTACACCTCGCCACACCCAACTGAGTTCAAATAAACCTTGAGGATAGCAAGAATCATCTAAAAGTAATATATTTCCTATAAGAACAGCATGTTTGCACCTAAAGTAATGTATTTTCTAATAGGGCACTAGGGCAGCATGTATAAGTATCTAAAGTGATGTGTTTTCTGTGCGGACAACATGTTTATACATCTAAAATGATGTGTTTGCTATATGAACAACATGTATGTGCCTCATGAGCTTATGTTTTCTAAGGAAAATAAGAACAATTTACAATAAAATAGTAAAAAAATAAGACGGGGAGATGGTCCATTGCCAGTAGAGAAACAAGG
Source organism: Canna indica (assembly GCA_034359265.1). Taxonomy (NCBI): domain Eukaryota; kingdom Viridiplantae; phylum Streptophyta; class Magnoliopsida; order Zingiberales; family Cannaceae; genus Canna; species Canna indica. The sequence continues at coordinate 8,753,623 of CP136894.1, read as the reverse complement.
GATGTAATTGGATGACAAATAAATTACCAACAAGAAAGTCCTAGCATTAGATAATGCCAAAAGAAATAGGGAAACACATAAAAGCTATTTGCACAATATGAATGGTACGAATTGGGTTATATTCTTGCTGGAGGAAGTACGAATGTTAACTGGTGTGTCCAATCCAAATAGGAAACTATTTTCAGCAGAGGTTGCATCTCATTCATCAAGCAAACAAAGTCAACATACTTAGCAAAAGGTAAAGTGGACTTTGTCAAAAACATGACAATATGTATCATCCAATAACGTGCAAAGGAATATAAAATGCCAAGAGTGCGCACACCCCAAATCTGATCATCGCCCATGTGGCAACACCAAAAGAAATCCGACAACATGTAAATTATGCAAGGACAATATACGATTCATGATTAATCAACACCGAAGAGAAACCATCCTCAAAATCCATGAAAAGAAGCCCCAAGAGGGGAGGGGTGGCTTGGGTAGAAAATAGGGAAGAGAAGGCTCAAAACCACTCACAGATTGAAGGAAATAGAAGGGAAGAACAGTGATTGGAATCCCCCGACCATAATCTATGACGAGCTCCACAAATTCAGCCACCGTCGTCGTTGCCTTCACGAGTGTTGTGCGGCGCCCCCAGCTGCACAGCCCAATTTATAAGTTGGGGTTTAATTTAGGCCCAAATTATGCTTTTGCCCTTCACTTATAATCTGACTAACTAAACTCGTTAAAAATCTATTTTAAATCCGATCCGAGTTTCGATCGAACCGTTGAACTCATCTCGGGGTCTACTTTCACCATGACATGACAAACTATAGAAATAACATAAATAAAATTTCTTTTCTTTTCTTTTTTTTCTAAGTTAACGACTTACCAAATTTCACCTCGGAAACTCTGCAAATTTGCTTAATTTAAATCAACGCTTTCCTACCATAAACCAAAATAAATTTAATCAATTTTTTTGTTATAACATTGCAGCATATTATTTGTTTGCCCGTAACTAGAGTTGCAACTTCTATTTGCAAGCGTTTGGTTGGCCGCAAATAAAAGTTGCAATTACACTTACAACTAGCATATGCATATCTAGGTCTAACAATTTTGGCTCAGCCTGATAGCCTGACACAATAAAATTATGCTCGAACCACCCGTTATCGTGCCTCAAGCTATTATCGATCCAGCCCAATAAGGCCCGAACAAATATCGGGTCAGACCGGGCCTACATTGTGTAGGCTCAGCCTGACCCGATAGCCCGATAATAATTTTACTCATTATCATACTAACGGGCCCGATAGCCCGATTCCAATTGCTCGATTTGGGCCTAATAGCCTGATTTAGATTTATTTTTTTGTTATCGTGCAAACGGGCCAGGCTAGCCTATTTACTATTCGTGTCGTGCCAGGTCGGGCATGATTTTTGTTCGGGTCGGCCAACTCTGCCTGATATCACTGACCTGGAATGAATTGCCAAGTTCAATAGGAGTTCAACATAATTTAGAAGCAAATTGAGGCAAAATGGTAAATATGTCATTTTACCCAACAATAATTCATCGACTACAACGAAATCGATCCAACTCAGAATAATATTATTTTATACTCTAAATCACCATTTAGTTTAGTACAATACTATTTTATGTTATTTAATTATTTATCATGTCACACCCCAATTTCACACTGGTGTGATCGGCCAGGATATACAGGTATACCCCGAAGCTTAACTCAACCACAAACCACAGAGACAAACCAAACTTTTATTTCAAACTCCACAAACTAACAAAAGGTTATAAACTAAACAATTCCATCCTTTGTTAAAGAAAGCGCGGAAACATGAATGTCCAACCGAAATAAACTTTAAAGAGTATTTGAAACAATAAATGAAATAAAGAACCCAAAAATGAAATAAAGAACAATAAGTCTCGATACAAGACTCTCTTCAAACCTGACCACTATCCTAACTCTAACTTCGACTTGTCAAGAGATATGCCCTAGACCCTGGACCTGCTGCTCCCAGCTGCGCTACTCAGACACTCCAATGTTACTACTGGATCTGATCTAGTGCTAAAAAAAAATAACAAATAAAAAGTAAGTCCATATTGGACTTAGTGAGTGGCTCGTGTAATATCCGTAAATTATTTTTTTTTTATGAATAATTTAATTTATAATTTTTCAGCCGGACGATGTGGATGCGCATCGGAGCGGGTCGGAGGAACTACCGGATAATATGATTTAAGGTGAGGTCTTTGCACGTGTTTAGTATTTTATTTTATGTTATGTTCTGGATTATTGGTTGAGTCAAGTCCGACGACTCGATTGGAACCCAATTAGGACGAGTGTGGGTCGAGTTAGGTAGAATCCAAGGTTGGGTTAAGTGAGGGGGTAAAATCGTAAAAAAAAATGAAAAAAAAGGGGGGGGGGGATTTATTGGATGGTGCGGTTGCTACAGCCACACCTATCCAAGAAAAAGGAAGAAGAAGGGGAAACGGCGACATTTGAGAGGGCGACGGAGGAGGCGACGGAGAAGGCGGCGAAAGAGGGATTTTCCGCCGGTTGTGTTGCCGACTCTAATGATCATCGGCTTAAGGACCTTGGAGAGCATCTCCCATCCCGTTCCCTTTACCTGTGAGTGACTTAAGCATTGCCAAATATTTTAATTTCTTCCTTTCCCGTGTCGTCCATGTCTTGGAGATTTGGAAAAAATTTCATGATGCCTTTAACCCTTCATTTAATTTCGTAGATGATGATTCTGGTGTAAATTCTTGTAATAGGCTTGGAATTCATTACACAAATCTTTAAGTATTGTAATATAAATCTTATGGGAACCGCCTACTGTGCGTTTGATATTTTTATCAGTTCGAATGCTTCTTGATTTGGGTGGATGGCATCCTTAGTAATTAGAGTTAAACTGTGAGGTAATGTGTTGTGGAGATGTGGTAATAATATAGAAATTGGGAGGTGCCGCATACTGTATGCAACTTGGGAAGACTTGAGGCGTTGCTTGCCGCACACCTCTGTTGTTGTGGCCGCAATATGCGGGTGAGTGGTAAAGATTGGAATGAAGATAGTGAAGCATGGGAAGTTAGGTTGGTGAAGAAATTAATCTGTGTGTGTGATGGTTTCCTCTTGTAGCCACCACTACTAGAAAAATGGGCATCAGCAACGGCTGATACCGTTGCTGAGCCGTTGCTGAAGAGCATCAGCAACGGCCGCGCCGTTGCAATAGAGCCGTGACAGAAAGTCGCGTTGCTGATAACTTAGCAACGGATCAGCAACGGCCGCTCGGGCCGTCGCTCAAAACATTATCAGCAACGGCCGCTCGGGCCATCGCTAAAAATATTATCAGCAACGGTTTTGCCACAGACCCGGAGCCGTTGCTGATAACATTAATAGCAACGGCCGCTGAGTCCGTAGCAACACCGTTAGTAAAACTCCGTCGCTAAGCCGTTGCTGTAGGTCATCAGCAACGGCTTTCGATACACTTTTAGCAACGGCTTTCCCACCCGTGGGAAAGCCGTTGCTGATGACGTATACCTGCAAACAGAAAATTTGAAAATTTTAAATTTCCATTGATACATTGATACATAACTCACACACCCATACCCTCATACACACATTCATTCACACATCACAAACACCTCATACACACATTCATTCACACATCACAAACACACCAAGATATACATCAAAACAATTATATTTATATTGATAATTATCCACGATAGTATAAAAACAATTCAAATGCAAAATTGAAGTATCAATATCCAAACAAAATAAGTTAAACAAGTTCAATATCCAAACAAAAAATCTCACGATCACGATGGAGGATGGTCTGGATTATATGGTGGGGTCTGCAGTGCTTGAGTGTACACCGGCGTGGACTGACTCGAGGACGATGGATTAGATGATGCCGAAGAGATGCCTGCTTCGGGATGACCTGACATGTTGCGTAGCATAGCTTGTATATCCGCCATCATCTGACTCTGGCTCTCCATCATCTCAGTCTGACGCGCGACCGTGTCCTCTAGAGTCATTTTTCTGCTACTATGATCATAACTAGATCTAGAGGTGGACGGCCGCTCACCAGCGACCGGAGGGGTCGATGCCCCAAGTGGCCCTAGTACGGCTCGCGCATGACCACTATCTGCGAAGCCATATACGCGGCCATGGTCCCAGCCACCTGCGGCCTCGACCCACGATGCTGCGTCAAAGTCCTCGGGGGTACCCCCGCGCTGCACCACCGTCTGGCTGTAGGTCTCCTACTCGAGTTTGATTTTTTGTTTAATATTTATCATAAAACTTAAATTATAAATATATAATGAATAATTTAAACAAATATATAATTACCATAATGTATGCAGCGCGGTTGTGGATGTACTCCCCCGTCCCATGTGCTCGACGGTGAGTCCGCTCAAACACCGCCATCGGGGAGGGTCGCTGGACAGTCCCGTCATCCGACACCGTCGTCTACATTTACAAAACAAATACATTAATTAGTACACATAATAACAAATAAAATATATAATTAAAAGATATACTTACCATACGGTTTGCGTGCACTGCAAATGCAACAGAGCCGCAGGTGTGACGCGCTGCTCCCCCCGACATGCGATTTCTAGCCGCATTCCGAGAAACCTCCTGCCATCGATCCATCGACCATATCCCCACGAGCTGGTCCCATATATCCGGAGCAATCCAACCGGGGCCGTATCCCCGAGTCTCCGCGATGTTAGTGGTCCCAGCTCGGGCCATCGCTTGGGACCGAGCCTGCCCCAGCTGCTCGTTGTACCTTGCCCGGGAAATAGCCTCCCAGGCAGCGTAAATGAAGGGCCTCTGGTCCTCGGCCCATGTATAGCGAGCCTGCAAAATAATAATATCAGTACCAATATTAATATATCATCATGCATGTAAAAAATAATAATAATACGTGCCTCAAACTCGCGCCATAACATGTCGACGTGCTCGCTAGGCACGTGAGACCACGTAGGCCATGCCCCGTGCATGTATCGTCGAATAGTAGAAGAAATGCTCCTCGGCACTTCTTCTTGCTCGAACCTGCACAACAAAAATAAATTTTAATATTATATTATGATATAATGAATTTGTAATGATTCATAATTCATGATATATTACCGCTCCCCAATCACGCTAATCAATCTACGTGACTCTGTGGCTGGTGGAGGCTGCCACCTGTTCGGCCCGCGTGGCCGCCTACGTCTGGATGTACTAGCCTCGGCAGTATCATCCTCATGAGGATCAGCAACAGGAGTAAGTGCTGGAGTCTCACCGATCGGAGACTCCGAAGCTCTCCTGCGTCGATAACCACGACCAGACATATCTGTCGAACAGACATATAATCAGATTATTGTATAAATAGTAGAGATATATTTAATAAAATATATACTTTACAATTATTCCTCATCATCTGAATAATAGTCTTCGAATTCTTCTTCTTCCTCTTCTTCCTCTTCTTCATCTCCAGCTTCCTCAATTTCATGATCGTCATCATCAGCATATTCAACTTCTAATTGAATTGACGTTGTGTCTGCATCCTCGAGTATTGGAATAATACGATCCACAGCAGGAAGATCATCTTCTTGATAGAAACCAGGAGGATCATTTTCTCCTACTATCGGATCAATTTTTCCTCTACCTTTTGTCTTACAGACTACACGCCAATCTGCTCTATCTTTATTTCGAGCCGGATACTTCGCGTAATATACTTGTTCGGCTTGTGATGCCAATATAAAAGGCTCATTTGCTGCCAATTTTGATTTGTAATTAACATCAACAAGTTTGTATTTTGGATGAACTTTCATGCCCCTTTCTGTTGTATCGAACCAATGACATCTAAATAGGATCACTGATTTCAAGCCGAAGTAGTGCAACTCTATCACTTCTTCCACCAGTCCATAAAAATCCATATCACATTCAACATAGGTTGTCCCTTTCACGCAAACCCCAGCATTCATCGTCTTCTTTGTAAATGAATATTCAACCGTGTGAAATTTATACCCGTTAACAAAATATCCGCTATAGCACGACACAAGTCGCGACGGTCCACTAACAAACTCAAATATTCTTTCATCTATTTCAGCTCTGTGATCTTTGCTGTAAGTCTGAATCCAAGTAGGGAAATCACGATTCCGTAATCTCTCCAATTCTTCATCGTTGTGAATAGAGTATTTTTGCACCATCTCAATGTCAAATATTTCAATGAATTGTTCAATCTCTGGACAATTGAGTAATACATACAAGTGTGCCAAATGATACTCTTCATCGCTTAAGTGTCGAGATGGACGAGAACCAAAAGCACGACCAGAGTGACAAAATATATTTAAACGTCCATCTGAATGTCGAACACCCCCGTCGTCGTTACGTGGAAGACGATCAAATCTTGTCTGTACTGTCGATTCAAAGTAAAATGAGCAGAATGTTGAAATTTCTTGGATGATATACGATTCAGATATTGATCCTTCAACAGCTGCGGTGTTCGTTACTTTTTTCTTCAGACGATTCATGTATCTTTCAAATAAGTACATCCAACGATATTGAACGGGGCCACCAACTCGTGCCTCGTATGCCAAGTGTATCGGTAGATGCTCCATCGAGTCAAAAAATGCAGGAGGGAAAAACTACTCCAGCTTGCATATGATTTCAACAATATTATTTTCAAGTGTTGACATATCTTCGACTCGAAGGACATTTGCACAGATGCTTCTAAAAAACATACTTAATTTAGTCAACGGACCCCAAATATTATCAGGTAAAAGATCTCGAAATGCGATCGGAAGTAATCTCTGCATGAATACATGACAATCATGGCTCTTCATCCCTGATATTTTGCAATCATCGACGTTCACACATCGAGATAAGTTTGAAGCATATCCATCGGGTAATCTGAGTTCTTTTACCCATTGACAAACATCTTTGATCTGTTGTTTATTTAACACATATAGGGCCTTCGGTTTCAGATATCGTCCGTTGACCTTTTGTAACTCCAACTCTGGTCTTTTACAAAGTATTTTCAGATCATGTCGGGCTTTGACATTATCTTTAGTTTTTCCAGAAATATCCATCAAAGTGTTGAAAATATTATCAAACACATTTTTTTCAATGTGCATGACATCTAAATTATGTCGAATCAATAATGAACTCCAATAGGGCAATTCCCAAAAGATACTTTTTTTCACCCAGTTGTGTGTTTGGCCAAAACCTGACACTCTTTCATTGCGACCAAATACTATATCTGGAAGTGCTGAAACACGTGCTAACATTTGTTCACCAGACAACATCGGTGGTGGCCCATCTCTTTCGACTCTGCCCTTAGTAAATTTATTACGATTCCTTCGATACTGGTGATTAACCGATAGGAATCGATGATGACAATCAAAGAATGAGATTTTTCGTCCGTTCTGAAGACTGATTGATTTAGAGTGTTCCATACAATACGGGCAAGAGAGTCGGCCGTGAGTGCTCGAACCCGACAACATGCCGTACGTGGGGAAATCATTGATTGTCCACAAGACTGCGGCCTTTAAATTGAAATTTTGCTTCCGATGACAATCATAAGTGATAGCTCCCTCAGTCCACAATGTTTTCAATTCATCTATCAAGGGTCTGAGAAATATGTCAATTTCTTTTCGCGGACCCTTAGGACCCGGAATAATCATCGAAAGATAAATAAATTCATCTTTCATGCACATTGACGGTGGCAAATTATAAACTATCAGCAGCACTGGCCAAACTGAATAAGGAGTTGCAGAATGTCCAAACGGATTAAAACCATCTGTGCACAATCCCAATCTGATATTTCTAGTATCCCTAGCAAATGAAGGATAACATGTATCCAAATGTTTCCATGCTTCACTGTCAGATGGATGAGTCATTACTGTATCATCACGACTTCTTGCATGCCAACTCATGTAGGGGGCTGTCTTTTCTGACATGAATAATCTTTGAAGCCTCGGTGTTAGTGGAAAATACCGAAGCACCTTAAACGAGATATTTTTCTGTCGGACCGATTTCTTCTCCTTGTAACGAGGGTGTTGACATACAGGGCATTTATCCATCTGCACATTTTCTTTATAATATAAAATGCAGTTATTTTGGCACGCGTGTATTTTGTCGTACCCAAGCCCCAATTTTCTCATTAGCTTTTTAGTCTTATAAAAAGTAGGCTCAAACTTGTTATCAGTAGGCAGCATTCCATTAATCAATCCAGCAATCCGATCATACGCAACTCCGCTGATATTACAATCGGTCTTGATGTTTAAGAGCTGTGTCATTGTTGAAAACCTAGTGTATTTAGGACAATTCTCATACAAAGGTTCATCGGCAGCTTTCAACATCTCGTAAAATTCTGCAGCTTCTTTATTCGGTAATTCAATCTCTACTGCAGCCCCTACTTCTGTGATATCAACCGATGTAGTATCTGGTGGGACTGATGTCTGAAGAACTGGCCGATCAACATTATCATTCAGGCGGAATTGACCCCCAAGACTATCAAGTATCATAGTTCTATAGGGATTACATTGACCGGATGAAGAAGCACCAGCAGAGGAAGATTCACCATATGTCTGAACGACAGGATTGCTCGACGTCCCGACTTCGCGTGACTCCCCGTGACAAGTCCATAGAAAATATCTTGGTGCAAATCCTTTGCTATATAGATGCAGAGTTACAGTCTCCCGATCCAAAAATCGTCCATTTGAACAAATGCGGCACGGACATCGGATTTGATCACCCATGCTAACGAAATTCCGATTCGAATAGGTGAAATTTAGGAAGTACGTTACGCCTAATCGAAACTCATTCGTTAAAGCTCCACGATCAAGACGTCGGTACATCCAACTTCGATCAGCCGACATGATTCTGTCAATCAATGACAATTTCTTTGGTTAATGTCTTTAGGTGAGATTGTCCTATTCCATTCGGGATTTATGTTATTCGTACTGCACTTACGTTTTTATTTTAACTGTTAACTAATTATTCTAAATTTCGACAGCATCTCCCTACAGTTCTCCGAATACGGATATCATCTAGGCGCGTATCGGAGAACAAGAGAGATGTTGCCGAATTTTAGAATAATTAGTTAACAGTTAAAATAAAAATGTAAGTGCAGTACAAATAACTATATTCCCAAATTGTCCAATCAGGGACAATTCAAGAATTGTACGACGTATAAAAGATCATCTACTTCTTTTACACGAACATACAATTCCCGAACGGATCTAAGGTTTTGCTAAATCATATCCGATTCGTCGATGCGTACGTGAAACATATCAACTCGTCGGATGGATGATTATTTTCTAAATGTTTCGAGACAGTTCGAGTCCATATTGGACGATTTCGGCGCGCGTCCGAAGTGGACGATTCCGGAGCGAGTCCGAAGTGGACGATTCCGGCGCGAGTCCGAATTGGACGATTCCGACGCGTGTCCGAAGTGGACGATTCCGGCGCGAGTCCGAATTGGACGATTCCGGCGCGCGTCCGAAGTGGACAAACCGGCTCGCGTCCGAAGTGGACTATTCCGGCGCGCGTCCGAAATTAATCTAAACCCTAATAATTAATCTAACAAATTAAATAATTAATCTAAACAATTAATTAACAATTATAAAACAATTAATTAACAATTATAAAACAATATAAAATATATATATAATTATAAATTCCGGCGCCGGAGTCCACCCTCCGGCGGCGGCGTACAGTGGCCGGACACACTGTCCGGCCACTGTAGAAGGTCCGACGGCGGCCATCGACCGACCACCGCCGGCCGAAACCCTAGAAATAGGGTTTCGGTCGGATTGATTCCCGCCGGCCGCAACGGGAAGAGGCGTCGTCGGCGTCGTCGGCGTCGTCGGCGTCGGCAGCAGCGGCAGCGGCGGCGAGAGGCGTCGGCAGGAGCGGCGGCGGCAGCAGCGGGAGGAAGAAGGGTCGGGCGCGAGAGCGTGCCCTATATAAACTTATCAGCAACGGCTCACTCGCCCGTTAGAAAGCCGTTGCTGATAAGTTATCATCAGCAATGGCTCACTTGTCCGTTAGAAAGCCGTTGCTGATAATTAAAATAATCCGCAACGGCTCGGGTTTCCGTTAGAACGCCGTTGCAGATACAAATATCTGCAACGGCTCAGGCGGCCGTAAGAACGCCGTTGCAAATAGCAACGGCTTGAGCGGTCGTTGCTGATAGCCGTTGCTGAAGACCTAATTTCTAGTAGTGCACATGACGTCCATAGGAATTTATTTATGTTGCTCTTCATTTTGTGGAGGCATGTTGTATGTAGGTATTGAAGGAAATGTGAAATTAATAAGATTGGTTTGCTTAAAGTCTGTAACAATAGATGTTGGGGAAAGCTGGTGTAGGATGATGGGAGGGAGATAAGGGTGAGGTTGTTAATGCCTTGTATAGTCTTAAATCTTTCATTTTAGTATCCACTACTATTGGTATGAAACTTTATCTATGCTTTAGATGTACATGGACATTCAAAGTGTAATGAGTAAGTATTCTTAAAGTTTTTTTTTTTTTACATAGATGTTTTACTTGGTTTGGAATTTTTTTTACTTGGTCTGATAGATTACTGGTTTACATTAAGTGCTTATGGTGTTGGTGCATTTATTTCCTTATTGTACATGTTTGTGTATGTTGATAAGATGGGATTCAGTTGGGCTGATCAGCGGAGGAGGTGTGGACCGGGAAGCTCATCGGCGAGCCACACTGACGACTGACCTGGAGTGGCACTGGTTGGAGGGTTTTCCCAACCAATTGGGGGTTACTAAGGCTAGAGGCCCTGCCTAGCTCAGGAACCATGGGCGGGAAGCTCACTGGGCATGTTCTAGTGACCGACTCGTATTAATTGGAAATATGCTTGCGTGAATATGTGGTTTCTGATCTGTAATTGGTTATATATAAACTGCTTTGGATTTACATAGATAAAAGATTTATTTCTGAGTTAATAATTTATTCATTGTACTGTGGAAGTTATCTGTTATGTGGTCATTATACTTTTTGTATAACTGTTAACTGTGGACAGTGATAGGCTCAGGACCGAGCCACTCACTAAGTCCAATGTGGACTTACCCTTCATTTTGTTGTCTTTTGTAGCACCAGGTCAGAATCAGTAGTAACACTGGAGTATTTGAGTAGCGCAGCTAGGAGCTGCAGGTTCAGGGCTGACCTCGTGACGAGTCAAAGTTAGAGTTAGGGTAGTGGTCAGGTTTAAAGAGAGTCCTGTGTCGAGCCTTATTGTACTTTATTTCATTTATTATTTCAAACATTCTTTAAAGTTGTTTCCGTTGAACATTCATGTTTCCATGTTTGATTTAACCAAGTACGACATTGTTTTTTTTATAACCTTTTGTTAGTGGTTGGAGTTGAAATAAAAAGTTTGGTTTATCTCTGTGATTTGTGATTTGAGTTAGGCTTCGGGGTAGGCTTGTATACCCTAGCCGGTCACACCATTGTGGAATTGGGGTGTGACAGCTCAGTCCTGAGCCTACCACAGTTCCTGATTAATAGTTCTATGAAGAAGCATAATAACCATATAATAGATAATTTCACAATATCATAAATAATTTCTTAAGTCCAGAGTTAAATCCTTTATCTATGTAAATCCAAAGCGGCCCATATATAACTCATACAGAAAAAAAACCACATATTCACACTAGCATATTTCCAAACAATACGAGTCAGTCACTAGGACATGCCTATTGAGCTTCCCGCCCATGGTTCCTGAGCTAGGCATGCTCTCTAGCCTCAGTAACCCCAATTGGTTGGTAAAACTCTCCAACCAGTGCCACTCTGGGTCGGTCGCCAGTGTGGCTCGCGAATGAGCTTCCCGGTCGACACCTCGGCCGCTAATCCGCCCAACCAAATCCCCCATTCCATCCACAAACACAAGTATATTATATATGAGGAATACACCAACAATGTATACACACTAAATCCAGCCAGTTCGTTTAAATTAAATGTTACCAAGAATAGTCTTAGTAATAGAACATAGCTACACAAGTATTCTAGGTACTATAATTAAATATATCTGTAAACACCCCAATTCATACTAGAACAACATTTAAATGCATAACAGCAGATGAAAACATTTGCATAAACCATCATGAAATTTACATTTAATAAGAAACTACATTAATTGACTTTGAGGCTTTACCTACTGATATTTCTACTAAAATCAAAACCAAGGTTCACCCACATAATTACAAGACTAAAGCACTACTCCATCATTCTGATTTAACCAAATTATAGAACCTACTTATAACTAATTACCAATCAATTAGCAAAGAAGTATATATATATATGCTGAACTAAACAAAGTTTCAATCTATTCCTCTTAACAGTCGGCACTATCAAAAAGAACCATTTACAACACCTAATTCACCAATACACCTACTGTTCAAACTTAATCAAACATAGATTAATGATTTAGCATTTCCTTCTACTCCTTCCTATCTCATTCGGCTACAAGAAGAACATAATCTGCTGCCATTCCACAATTTCCATAGCACTCAATTGCTACAATTAGTATTAGCTAATTCAATCTACTTGTCAATAGTAGTAATCATACAAACAACAAGAAATTTATTTATCAAGAAAGCTTCAAAACACCTTTGGCAGTGAACGGCTACACCACTCTAGGTTCCACAATGCATAGCAATTGGACGTAATAAATCCAAAATTTCATTAAGAATCGATACAGAAATCCCCCATCAAACCCAATTGAAAGAACACTTAACATCCTCAAGGAAATCCCCACTTCTTCATGACAAGAGGCGGCAAGGTAAGGAAGAAAGAATGGGTTTGGGCAATGATTTAACCACTCACCGGCAAGGAAAGGCCAAGGGAAGACCGATGATAGCCGGCGTTAGCAACCGGTCTGACGGCGAATCCTCTTCTGTCGCCCTCTCAAATATCGCTGCCTCCTTCTTCTTCTTCTTTTTCTTCTTTTTTTACGATTCTACTCCTCACTTAACCCAACCACGGTTTCTACCTAAGTCGACCCACACTTGTCCGAATTGGGTTCCGATCGAGTCATCGAACTTGACTCAACCAATAATCCAGAACATCAAATAAAATAAAATACTAAACACGCGAAAAAAAACCTCACCTTAAATCATATTATCTTGCACTTCCTTCGACCCGCTCTGATGCGCATCCACATCGTCCCGCTGAAAATAATTAAATTAAATTATAAAAATTGCGGGTATAACATATCAACATAAATTAATAATTTTTAATTATTATATAATGTCGAAAAGTACAAAAAATCTATCAAACGATAATAAATCTAAAATCTAAAACTATAATCACATTCAGCATGTGAAAACATACAACTTTGGTATTTATCTTGTGTCCATCCGACGACTCTAAGTCGCTCAAATTAATTATTTTCTAATACTTAAATTATTGCATTTGCAGTCCACAATCTTGTATTGCGGGCTTTTTTCACTGTAATTGATTTTGCACCCTGCAAATGATATTGCAAACGCAAGATGTAAAACTCATTAGAGACTTTTGTGCAAAGTCTATAATACATTAGAGAGTTTGAAAATATATTTATACTCTAATATCTCATTTTTATCATAAAAAATATTATTTTTTGGAAGACAAATAAATATTCTATACTAACACATATGATACCTACACATTTAGTCAAATACAAGACAAAAAATCTACATCTAAATAGTTCACATTGTAGACAGTAATTTTCACAGGAATAATATAATCCGACTTGTCGACCATCTTCATATTATACTAACTAGTCGAGAGCCCGCGCGTTGCGCAAATATATATAAATATAAATTCATTTCGATAACCATGAATAATCAAAAAAAATTATATAGTATAAATTTATTAATTTTGTAATATTGTATATAATATATTATTTGAATAGATATACTCGTTCTACGACCCATGTTGCTATTTCCTTGCAAGGTTTTTCAAACCTCAAGAAACCAAGTTTGAGCCAAAGCAAATTGAAAGTATGAAATGATCTTGAAGTGGCTGTGAAGTCTATAGGAGATGTCATATTGTCCTTAGAGTCTAGTTTTGAACTTATTTTAAAGGACACCTTTTTTGTATCTTCATTCAGAAGAAATTTAATTTCAGTTTCTTGTTTGGACAATGACGAATTTCATTTTAATTTTGGAAATGGTAAAATGAATGTAATGTTGAATTCTAAAATTGTTGGATGTGGAATCTTGATTGATGGTCTATATATGTTGAGTTTCATTATTGATTGTCCATCTACCTCTCTTAATATAGAAAATTCTGTGTCCGAGAGATCCAAAATTAAAGAAAAGTCTTCTCTCATGTGGCATAAGCGTTTAGGTCATATTTCTAAAGAAATTATAGAAAGACTTATTAAAGATGAAATCCTACTTATCTTGGATTTGATTGACTTGGGTACTTGTGTTGATTGTATTAGAGGGAAATTGACAAAAATCAAGAAAAAGGGTGCAACCAAGAGTTCAAACCTTTTAGAGATTATCCACACTGACATTCGCAAACCTTATTCTCCTACCTTTTGAACTGTGGATCGGTAGAAATCCTAGTTTGAATCATTTTCGTGTTTGGGATTGTCCAGCAGAAGTGAGAATCTATAACCCATCTGAGAAACAAACTGATCCTAGAACTAGTCGTAGTTTCTTCATTAGTTATCCAGACCATGCAAAAGAATATCGTTTCTATTGTCCTGGTAGGGGCACAAGGATTGTGGAATCTATGACTGTTAAGTTTTTGGAGCTTGATATTGCTGACCCTAATCACCTTCGTGAAGAGAGTGATGCTGATTTGAGTAGAACTATTTCTGTTCCTCTTTCGATCTTCAATGATTACAGCTCATATGTGCATATATATAGAGTTGATGCTTTTGATGAGAATACCTCCAATGTTTCCGCTCCTCTTCTTGATCCTCTAATTGTGAATGAACCTGAACCTGCTGATAATCCTCAACCTATTGAGTCTGAAGCCCCTATGCCAGTAAGGAGATCTACTAGAGAAAGGCGGTCTGCCATCCCTGATGATTTTTTGGTATATCTGAATGAAATTGTTTGTGACATAGGAGATATGACTGATCCAAAGAATTATCAAGAAGTCATTTCTCATCTTCAGTCAGATAAGTGAGTTAATGTTATGAATGAAGAAATACTTTCCATGACTGATAATTGTGTGTGGGATTTGGTTGAGCTGCCTAAAAATTACAAACCAATTGGTTGCAAGTGGATCTTTAAAACTAAGAAAGATTCAAATGGAAAGTTGAGAGATTTAAAGCCCGACTTGTTGCAAAGGGTTTTACTCAAAAAGAAGGAATTGATTATATTGAAACCTTCTCACATGTTTCCTCTAAAGATGCTTTTAGAATCATTATGGCTCTTGTGGCTCACTTCAATTTGGAACTACACCAAATGGATGTCAAAATACCATTTTTAAATGGTGACCTCAATGAAGAGATGTACATTATGCAACCTGGGGGTTTTCATATTTCTGGCCGTGAGCACTTAGTGTGCAAACCGGGGAAGTCAATTTATGCCCTAAAATAAGATTCCAGACAATGGTATCTAAAATTTGATGAGATTATGACCTCCATGGGTTTTGAGGAGAATAAAGTTGACAAGTGCATCTATATCACAGTGGGAGCAAGATCATTTTTCTAATGTTATATGTGGATGACATTCTTTTAGTTGCTAATGATCTTGGGCTCCTGCACGAGACAAAATGCATGTTAACAAAGTCTTTTGAGATAAAAAATCTTGGTGAAGCTTCTTATGTTTTGGGAATTGAAATTCATAGGGATAGATCTCGATGTTTACTCTGATTATCTCAAAAGGCTTACATTAATCGTATTTTGGAAAAATTTAATATGCAAGATTGTAAACCTGGTGATGTGCCTGTCATCAAATGTGACAAATTTAGCAAGGATCAATGTCCCAAAAATGACTTAGAGAAGACACAAATGAAAACCAAGTCTTTTGACAGTGCATTAGGGAGCTTGATGTATGTTCAAGTAAGCACTAGACCTAACATTGCTTATATAGGTGGAGTCTTGGGCATATATCAATCTAATCCTCGTAACGATCATTGGGTGGCTGCTAAAAAGGTGATGAGATATCTACAAAGAACTAAAGAATACATGCTTATGTATAGAAGAGTTGAGAATTTGGAGATTTTGGGGTATACTAACTCAGATCTTCCTGGGTGCCCTGGTGACAGAAGTCTACATCCGGATATATTTTCATGCTTGCTGGGGGTGCCATTTCATGGAAAAGCAAGAAACAAACCCTAGTTGCTTCTTCAACTATGCAAGCTGAATTTGTTGCTTGTTATGCTGTAGCCTCACAAGCTGTTTGGCTGAAGAACCTTGTTATAGGACTGCACATTGTGGATTCTATTGCTAGACCTTTAACTATTTACTGTAATAATAGTGCAGTTGTGTTCTTCACAAAGAATAATAAAACTTCTGGTGGCTCTAAACATTTGGAACTGAAATACTTAACTATAAGAAATCTTGTGAAGAAATGTGACATTGTAGTTGAACACATTGAAACAGATTTTATGTTAGTAGATCCCTTAACCAAGGGACTCAGACCTATAGTCTTTAAAAGGCATGTTGAGAACATGAGTATTTTGGATTCTTTTGATGTACTTGGTTAGTGGGAGTCTTCTTTTTATTACAAATATGTATTTGTCATTAATTAAAACACTTGAATGCATGTATGATTGTTAGACATGTTTTAATGATAAATTACTGTTGTATTCATGTTGTGAATTATTATATATATTGAACATTTTTTTTGCTCGGTATCATAATCAGGATGTCCCTTGATTGATACCACGTTTGAGTCAAGGGACATGATGGTTATAAAACCATAAACTTTCTCTTGCTTAGAGCATGCACAGAAGAGAAAATAGTAGGACTTACAATGAGAATAACATTATTATAATTGGATCATTTTGAATGTTATTTTCATGCTACACTCCACACTAATGACTATAGCCAACGACGTCAATGATATTTGTGATTATGGATAAGTCGGACATCAAATGTGACATGACGACTGCCTGATTCAATATCATCTTAAGTTGTTGAAAGGAGTCCTTTTAAGTATTGCATCTTGGATCATGTTTTAAAAGGTGGCCACATTTCAAAATAAGTGATTAATCCGAGAATTATTTTTGTACAAATTTTTTTTTGAAGAAAGTTGTGCAATTGACTTTGCCCAAATGGGAGAATATAAAATATTTTATATTTATATATTTTATTAATGTTAAAAAAAAATTTTGTGGGCTATAGTCAATTGCTGATTCTAATTTTAATAAAAATTGGGTTAATTCAAATGATCCAATTTCGAAATGTATATGAGCTTAATTAATTATTCTGATCCATTTGTGTTAAGCTCAGAATACTTATATTAGTTTGGTGTGATTAACTTAAGTGTAGACCCAAATCAAATGACCTGTGATGAATGAACTCATATTATTTATTATTTAAAGGAGCTAGGTCCCCTCTACGCACTCGCGGTTGCATTACTCTCTCAATGGTTTTTTTCATGAGCTCGAGCCCAAGGGAAGTGCCGTAGAGGAATTGAGACCAACCCTTTTGGAATCCAATCCGACTAATATTCAAACATGTCTTCATCAAGTAAGTTAGTGTTTTAATATCTGAAGTTAAAAGACTTAAAGCTTCCAAAGAGACTCCAAAAACAATTGCAGATTCTATAGATTCTCTAGCCAGAGATTTACAGAAATTAAAAATCGGTGAAACTTCTGAGAAAAAGAAGACGCCACAACCACCTGGTAAGATATACGTCTTCAAGAACCCGAAGGACATCTTCGACCAGGAGAAAGCCAAACTTTCAAAATGACGGCATCTACTTCTACCAGAACAGAAGTTATTGCACCACGACCTTCCGTCACGGGCAACGACAACCGACAACCAACTATAGACGATCAAATCCGAAGTTATCGTCTAGCCAACCGCCTACGACATGAGGTTCAACGGCGAGTGGGATCTACCACAGGATCCAACAACACAAGGAGACACGGCTTCCGACGAAGCCTAGAATCCCAACTTGACCCTAATGCTGAGCTGACAATTTCTCAATACCAAAGAGCTCAGCAAGTACCTGCGGAGACTCTGTATCAAGCAGGATGGGCCGAAATTGTTTAAACAAGCTTTCTGATTGTTTAGAGGTTATAGTTGCAGGCTTAATGAATCCCTCGGCAGGGGTGCCAAGTGAATCAGTGGCCTTAAGAGCGTCTTGATAAACTGTACTAGCAGCAGTTAGATTCCAGTCACTCATAGAAGTTCAGGATCTAAATACCAATAAGACCTGGTTAATTACACCAAGATTGCGAATGTTGGGAAATCTTCTCCCTAATTGGATACTGTTATCCCTCTTTATCGTCTATCCTAGTGTTCTTAACTTAGTTTTTATTGATATGAAGATAACTGATACTAAAATAGAGTGCAAGAATTACGACAGTAGTACAAATTACCTTAATCAGCTCTGATACCAAGGGGGGGAGGACGCGGTGGTCGTAGAATGCGGCGGAAATAATAAATGATAACAGGAAATGGAGTATGCTGGTTGCTTCGAACGCGGATACTTAATGAAGAGAAAGCTTGAAAGCTTATATATTAGAACAGAAAGCTTACAACACTTATGGGATTACAACAAGGGAGAAGTAGAGCTCGTAGTTTTTGGTGATGCTCTGCAACTCCATAATACCTCCTCTTATATAGGCTGAGGAGTAAGGAGCAGATAACTCAAAGGAAATTGTAGTAAGGGGTGCGGGTGCTCTGTGGGCCCCATCGTCCACTCCTTTACTAGTCCTTTCATAAGAGAATCTTGCTTTACAGCAATAATACACACACTAGGTCCTTTGATCTTATCTAGCCAGCACATAAAGGATGAATTATTGTCCTGGCAGTGCTATCCAGCTCATAAAGGCATGCATTATTGGTGGCACGCCTAAAGGTCCATGAAATGGACAGGGCAGTAGGAGTTACTGTTGGCACTGCTGTTGATCATTTTGTGACAAGCTTCCAGGTTCTTGATGTGAAAGGTCAGGGGCTGTAGAAGGTCCGCCATGAAACTATCCGTAACTGCTGATTGTTCGATTCGGGCCTTTTGGAGATAGGCCATTGCAAGCAGTTGTCTTAGTTCAGTTAAGGTCTTTTGGGTTTGGCTTTTATGGATCTCGTGTATTCTAGCGGCCCATTCGTCTACTTCATCCATGGATTGGATTTCACCATATAGCATGTTTCCTGTTAGCCTTTCTAGTTCAGCTAGTCCGATTGATCGTTCTGTACCTCCTCCAAGAATTGCCCAGTGTTGGGCTGTCATAATCGCCCTCTTCGTGGTTGCATAGGTGGATCTATTAGCATCAGCTAATTGCTTAAGACCGTCAAGGATCATCTGCAAAATTAACAAACTAATTAATTAATATATATCTAAGTGCGACCTTTGTTTCAGGGGTTTTCGCCTCCCCTCAGTGTGGTGCTTTTAGTCATCTGCAGGGAATTTCCCTTTTCGTAGGGCTTCAGCATCCCTATGTTGTTGTTCTTCTGCTGCTTGAATTTCTTCCGTTTCTTCATGGAATAGTATTTCTAACTTTCGAATAAATTCTGCGTCTGCCTCAGCTTTTAGTCTGGCAAAGAATGCCTCATTATCTTCGTGCAAGCGTTGGGTTATTGCTTCTTCTTCTTTGGGTTCTCTTATTTGGAATTCCCTAGCCCTAGAGGATCCGGGCTTATCCAACTGAGCAGCTGCTTCTTCTTCTTTAGCCGCTTCTATCTCTTTTCCCTTCTGTATGGTTTCTTGCACCAAAACTTCCCATGGTGGTGGTTCCGTCCAGATTACTGGTCTGTTGAGAAAGTAGTGCATGGCTTCTGGATAGTAGTGGTAGTATTCGTATCTTTGAGTAGTCATCTCTTCCATTAGCATAGCAATTGCTTCGTCGTTGTCTTCAATAATTTCCTGGGTTTCATCATCCCAGGTGAATGCTGAATATATGCCTTCGGATGGGTTTAAGCGGTCACTAAGAGTTTCTATTGTTGTACTTAGTGCCCTTAATACGTCAATGGGTGCTTCACGTGTTTCTTCAATTGCATCTTCCAGATTCTGTAAATGACTTCTCATGATCTCAGGAACGTCGTCTGTCACCGCCAGTTTTGTGGTCAGCCGTGACAAGGCATCAGCTAGAACATTTTGCTTACCATCTATGTGCTCAAAATGCACTTGAATACCAGTTCCTGTGATAAAGTCAACGAAATTCAACCATCGTACTCGTGATGGTTTGTTCTGACTTGATTTATTATGGAAACTTATGATGGCTTGGCAGTCTGTCCGTAGAGTTAATTCCTTTTTATCTAGATAGTGGATCTTTAAAGCATTGGGGGTTTCCATACATGCATGAATTTCCGCATCTATGGTTGCCTTTACCGTTGGAAATTTTCCACTTGCATAAGCGCAGATCCTTTCTGACTGCCTCTTGTCATTTCTTTTGGGCTTCCATTTACAGATCCCTCCCCATCCTTCCATGCAACCGTCGGTTTCCAAGATTATGTATGCATCAGGGGGTGGTAACTCCAGATCTGGTAAATTTTGTACTAACTTCTTGACCTTGGCTATGAGTTCTCTGTCGGAAGGTTTCAGACGTTTATCTCCATGTGACCCAGTTTTGGAATATAGAGGGCCTAATAAGGTTCCTATGTTAGGGATATAGCTCCGTGCATAGTTTAAAATCCCGAGCCAAGTTCTTAGTCCTGTCTTGGACATTAACTGTTCCTCATCAAAGGTTACTATCCTCTTTATTATATGTGGCTGAAGTTTGATTCTGTTCTTCCCGATGATAGCCCCTAGGAACTCGATTTCTTCCACAGCTATTTTCATTTTTGAGGGTGAAAGTACTAACCCCCATTTTTCGCAAAGCTTGAGCATTTGTCTTAGATGCTCTGCATGTTTTTCCTCTGTTTCCGAAAACACCAAGATGTCGTCAATATATACTGCGATGAAACTTTCAGTTCCTTCAAAGCAGTGATCCATTTTTCTCTGAAAAACAGAAGGTGCGTTTTTAAGTCCGAATGGCATGACCAGCCATTCATACAAACCTCCGGGTACTGTAAAAGCCGTCCATGGAATGGACTCAGGATCCATTGCCACTTGATGAAATCCGCTCTTAAGATCAAATTTAGAAAAGATCTTGCTGTTTCCTACTCGTTTGAGTATTGTGTTGATTCCTGGCAGACTGTACTGATCCTTATACGTGTTATCGTTTAAGGTACGGTAGTTGAAGACTAGTCTTTCCTTACCCTTAGTCTCCTTCTTCGTAACTGGATCAACACTGGTTCCGGAGTGGACTATCATTGCCATAGTCCGATGTCTGCTTGAACTTGGTCTTATTGCTCCAAGTTGTAACAAGCTTCTGATGTGTTTGCTGAACTGATCCTTCATTGCCGGGGTTACATGCTTCAAAGGCCGATCTTGAATTGTTAGGTCTGGGTTGATGATATCAATCTTACATGTAACCTTATTCTTACTCCAATGGGCGATAGGATTTTCTCCTATGTAGCCTTGATCCTTTAGCTTTTGGAGTAATGGCCTGAATCGTCTATGGAATTTCTCTGATTCCTTGAACTCTGTTTCTGTTATGGCGCTTAGTACTTCATGAATCTCTTCCATAGATAAACTGTATTCATCTAATGCTGAAGTTGCTGACAGTACTTCTGCTTCAGCTTTGGTCGTAATTGTTGTTAACTTCTTGTAAAAGGTGATTGACTGATCTTCTATCCTCAATCCACCTTTCATTGACCGGATAAAATTGCATCCTATGAGCATCTGTATTCCGTCTTTCTTGCTCATAGGAAAGGCGTAGGTGAATGGAATAGGAAATTTGTTTTCCTCTATCATCATGTATCCGCCTTTCAACTTCTTGTTTGCCAGTTGTTGAGAATTCACCCCATTAATCAAAATAGGGTATGAACTTGGTTCCAATGCTTCCTCTGGAACTGAATCCTGGTCTCCATGTAATATCTAGATTTTATGCTTACATCCCGGTCTTCTCTCCAACCTTCCCCGCCTCCACCAGTGGGGCATCGGCCTTTTCCGGGAGACTGGGTGTACCTTCTGGTTCCGGGGACCTTGGCTCTTGGGCTTCAACTACTTAGCCACCTGCGACCCCGCCAACCTGCAGCATGTCTTCAACACCCACTTCTCTAATTATCCCAAAGGCGAGGAGTTCTTAAAGATCCTGGACATCCTCGGCGACGGTATCTTCAACTCGGACGGCGAGGCGTGGAAGAGGCAGAGGTTGAGGGCGCATGGCCTCATCAGCGACCGAAGGTTTCGCGCCTTCGTCGCGTGCGCCAGCCGGGACAAGGTAGAGAAGGGGTTGGTGCCGCTTCTCGACGAAATTTCGCGGCGAGGGACGGTGGTGGACCTGCAAGACGTGTTCTTGCGGTTGACCTTCGACATGACTTCCAACCTGGTATTCGGCGTCGCGTGCTGCCTCTCCATCGATTTCCCAACGATCCCGTTTGCGAGAGCGGTGGATGATGCCATGTCGACCATCTTTATCCGGCACGTGATTCCGTCGGCGTGGTGGAAATTGATGAGGTGGTTGAGGATCGGGGAAGAGAAGAAATTGGCCACGGCGTGGAAAGTAATCGACGACTTCATTGCCGAATGCATAGCAGAGAATTAAGAAGAAACTAAAAAGCCTCGAGCGAGAGAAAGATGGAGTGGAGCCGAAAAGCGATCTGCTATCGGCTTACATCAACGACGAGGAAGAAAAGGAACAAGCTGATCACAAGTTCCTTAGGGACACTGCCTTGAACTTTATGCTCGCCGGGAGGGACACAACTGGTGCAGGGCTGGCGTGGTTCTTCTGGCTACTATCCAAGAATCCCGCGGTGGAGTTCAAAATTCTCGAGGAATTGAAGTCCATTGTTCAGAAAGAAGAGAGATCGAGCTCGGATTGCCCGACCATGTTTGACTCAGAGGAGCTGAGCAAGTTGGTTTACTTGCATGCAGCCTTATGTGAGTCGCTCAGGCTTTATCCTCCAGTTCCATTTGAGCACAAAGCGGCCGTGCTGCCTGAAGTACTACCAAGTGGGCACAGAGTTGAACAAGGTACAAAGATCTTGGTGGCTCTGTACTCCATGGGGCGGATGGAAGGGATATGGGGCAAAGACTGCATGGAGTTCAGGCCGGAGAGATGGATCTCAGAGAAGGGCAGGGTGAAGCATGAGCCTTCTTACAAGTTCCTATCGTTTAATTCTGGGCCCAGGACATGCCTGGGGAAGGAAGTGGCCTTCACTCAGATGAAGGCGGTGGTGGCTGCAATGCTGTACAATTTCCAAGTTGAGGTGCTTGAAGGTCATGCGGTTGAGCCGAAGCTTTCCATCATCCTGCACATGAAGAATGGCCTTAAGGTAAGGTCTCGTCCACGTGTAATATCATCCATCAAGGTAAAGCCATATTTGAAAGTTGAAACCTAGCAAACAAGCGCTTTAGTTAATTGCATCCATCTTATTTTCACTCTAATAATTAATATATATATGTGTGTCTCAATGACTGTACGTTTAATTTGCTTAAATTACTTATTATTCTGAAGTCGAACTAAAATATATTATATATATGAATGTTTCTTCCATCAGTTAAATCAAGTTATGTATTTTATTTTCCCGTAATGCATGTATTGTTCAGGCCCTCTTCATAATACAGATTACAGAGTGGTGTTATGAATACTCATTCTTATTAGTTAAACCAATGAATAAATTCTATAATTTGATAACTTTATTGTGGAAATAGTACAAGCTATTTTTGATGTGATGATACTGATCGAAATGCGTGTGCATAATTAATTACTATTCTATTATTCAATCACCCACGTGGTAAAAATACAGGACGACCATTGCAAGTTAGCGACGTTGCAAAATTTTGTGAACTCATAAATGTCGTAGCAAGTTCAAAAAAATATAACAAAGAATTGAATGAAATAATCAATTTCTAAAATAAACTCATAATTGCATGATGTATATATATAATAATTAAATTAGTCTCCTTCCCAAGAAATTGTACTTCTCTTAAATTTTAGAAGGTATCAAACAAATATTTGATTGATAAAAAAATTAAGTAGTAGAATTTAATTTCTACAAAAGTATTTGAATTTCAAGTATATGATAATTGTGATTATTATTTTTAGGATTAATTACATTATATATCCTAAATATTAAGGTCTCGTTTGTTTTATCGGATTGAGGAGGTGTGTCCTAAATCCAATCCACTATTTTGCTGCAGTAATGGATAAGAATCAGGTCGAAAATTAGATGAATTTATTTTGATCTAAATTCATCACTAGCTCGATTTAAAAAATCTGGAGATGAGGTGGATTTAGGGTTCAAATTCATAAGATATCGATTTCATATCTTATCCATATTTTTTATTATATGTCAAAATAAATATAAAATAGGATTTCAAAAAATTCTCTTAGATTTCTATCTCATCCTTATCCACCTTAAATATTATCTTATCCAAATCATATCCTGCAAGGTAAACATGATGTAAGTGTTTTTTCAATTATATTTAACTTTTTAGTTGTACCAATAAAGTACTTCAACTTTTATTTTGTTTCAATTATATTACACTGTCAAACAGACGTGAGATGTGTTGTTTAAGTGTTCACATGGCACTGTCAACATATATCAGTAGTCCAACCAGCACATTAAATATAATTAAAATATAAATCTGTCACGCTAATTTACTTAGAATTAATAAAAAAACAAATTTAATAACATTATATATCCTACGTTTTGGGAGTTTTCCTCATTTTATCCCAACTTTTTTATCTGTCATTATCATAATCTAATTTCTATTTTGTTTTAATTATATCCCACCATAAAAAAATGTGAGATTATATATTTGTTGTTATCCTAAATTTATATGATACAATTTGTACCAATGATCCATGCCAATATTTGGACCTCCTTAAGTTCAACTCTATACTCATGAACATTTTGGAAGATGCCGAAGCATTACAAGAAGAGACTTGTACCGTTCATTGAATTGGTCTAGATTTTTGCTTAATTATTAAAATGTTAATATGAGAAAATTATATTGGGCAAAGTTATCCTTTTATATTTTATTTGTTTAAACTTGTAAAGCAAATCTATTCATGTTTTTAATTAGTTGTCAATTTAATGATCTTAAATTAATTAAATAGGTAGAGAATGTTTAGTTTGCTAATGATGAATATTAAGTAAGAAATAAATATGCAATAAAATGATATTACTGTTTAATAACCTTAAATCTAACAAGTGAAGAGCGTTTAAAATATTAATATTGTATAAATAAATTGCAAATAACACATACTAAAAATGGATGTGCCAAAATTTTATGAATAGTAGAATACGTACTTATTAGTTGGAGTTTATGTAGCAAACTCAAAAGAATTAAACTCAAAAGAATTAAACATAAAATAATACTGAAACAAAATATAAGTTGGAGTATTCTATTCATAAATAAGAAGGACTACAAGAAAACAAGGCTTCACCGACGGATTTATTACCAACCGATGCTTTTTGTTGGTATTACCAAAAAAATCACCAACAGATACATATATTTGTTGGTAAAATTTAGAAAACTCTATATTTTTCCATTCCCTCTTATTTTTCAACTGACCACGCTCTTTTCCCCCAACCAACAAAACTTGCACCCTTATTTTTTTATCCCAATCCAACAAAATTTTGCATGTGCGAGACTCTTCCCATCCGACTCCCCCTTTGTGCCGCGCGATTCTTCTCCAGTCGCGACAAACTCGTGTCGTGCGACTCTTCTCTAGCCGCGACGCTTCTCCAGCCGACGAATTTGTGCAGGCCCCTTTCTTCCCTACTACCCGCAATCTCCCCTGCCACCCGGCACAAGCTCTCGCAGAGGCCCGTTGCTAGGCGCCTTAATTTCTTCTGCAAGCTCCCCATGTCACCCGCGATTCTTCCCCCATTTGACACTCTCGCAGGCCCATTTCTTCCTAAAGCTTGATTTCTCCATATTTATGCTGATTTCAGGTAAATCTTTTTGATCTTTAAATTTCTCTATATTTCATAGATTGGTTGTTAGAGAGTTGTGATTGATTTCTTAGAGAGCCATGTTCTTGGAGTGGACATGACTCTTAGGCCCGAACTGTATTTTTTTTTTCATTTATTCGTTTTACTGCATGTAAATTTCTCCCCTGTAACTTAGTTTTTTCTGTTTTTTTTCCTTGCTAAGGCTGTAATTGTGAACATAACTAGCTATTGTTCTTTAAATTGTTGTCAGCAATGTCGTAATAGAAGCTGTATAGGGGTTGTATAGTCTTTCTTTTTCATTAATAATATTGCTCGTCATCTATTCTGACATTTTGGCTTGTTACTACAATGCATTTAGTTAGCTACATATTATTATTGTAACTGAGAATCATAGCAACAAACAAAAGACAAAAACAAATTATAAAAATAAAAAGAATTGTTCCAAAATACAGCATTAGCAATTAGCTAAGAAAAGACAAAGGAGAGCTATAGTTCCTATCTACTTGTTACCGTTGTATTTTGGCTTGTATGTTCTTTTTTTAATCTCCAAAACATATATAGCTTTCCTTTGTCTTTCACGACGGCCAGGCTTTTACTCATTTACCTTGTTCGTTGCTTATGATGAAGGGTTCAAATTTTAATCCCCTTTTAGCAATAATTCACCTATTAAAGTTTACAATTACATGTTGCCAACTAGTTGGTATTTTGCTTCTCTTCTAGCATTAATTTCCAGTATAGGTGATATCATGATTCTTTCAGGATTCCTATGCAAATTATAGAGTGTTTGGATTATTGTTAGTCATGAATAGTTTAGGAGGCATGTCAAGGATCATGATATGTAGGTCTTACCTCTGGGGAATAACTTTGAACTGTATAATAGGACTTAATTAGGATTATATATGGAGTTGTTTTATTTGGAGTCAGGTGAAAAATAAATACAATCTATTTGACTCAGGCCAGGTCTCAGAGCCCTTTCTAGGGAATCATGTATGATTATATCCAGATGGAAGGCCCTCCAGGACAATAATTTAGGCAAAGTGAACAAGTTATGCATTAGCTAACTTAATTATGAACTGCATAGTCCCTAATATGGTTTACTTGTGATATAAAAACATCATTCTAGGAACATGTGTCCACCAATCTCTCTGATTTTAAATTTAAATTTGTCTGATGAAGTATAAATGATCTGTGAATGGTTTCATTATAATTTGACTTGTATCTTTTGTCCTTGGATTAGTTTTCTCTAATTGTTTGGGGAATCTTGACATCCTTCAATGATTTGGCAAGAAAATTACAAGGTTTCTACACCATGGTCATTAAAGTGCAAAGGCCAGATAAGACATGCTTCTTTGTGTAGATGGTCATTAAAGTGCGAGTCTATTCTTCACAATTGCAACACCTGAAGGTGCTCATTCTAACTTCAATTCTTGGTTATATATCTTTGAAGCTTTATGGCCAGTGATCTAATCGTACTCCTAATAGCTCCTTTTGAGATTATGGAGAGGTATACATGAGTTTGAAGGTTTCAAGAGCTATCTTCTATTTGTCATTTATAGTTGGAACACATGAAAAAAATAGACACCCTTGAAAACTTCCTTACAGACTTTTTCCCCTTAAAATGTTAAAGGTCTTTCTGGACCATCTCAAACTAAGATATGCTCAGAAATTTACTTGGTACATCTTTTTGAACTTTTAAAACTTTATTACTATTATGTTCCTATATGTAATTAGGATTATGTGAGACAATTTTGCTGCAATTTTCACAGTCATCTCTCCATTACCACTGTTGGAACATGCTGTTGATGCTTAACAATAGGGAGGTGTTTTAATATTTTGGAACTTAGAGATTGATAAAGTAGGAGGGTAAGGGTGCTGCAAGTTAGCAGAATAATTTGTGTTACTTTTGTTTCTATTTAAATAATTAGGTTTGCAGATGGATATCTTCATCATGTGATGAACCAATAAATTTCTCCTTTCTGTTTTACTATATATTTCTATATTTGTTGTTCTGTTTTATGCATGAATATCACATGCATACATTACATATATGTAAATTTTTGTCCATGATCACCATTAGTAGTCAATCAGTAAACATTTGCTGAAATAGTTTTAGGTTTTTTTTTCATTACTTTCTGAATCATCCGCTTAAAATATTTTCATTACACCACGGTCAGTTTCTCCATGAACTGATATAATAACTATTGTGGCTCAGTTTCTCCAATTCTGTGCATAAGACTATAGTAAGTTTAAGCTTAAAGAATTGTTGTTTAAGCTTTATATAATTGTTGTTTAAGCTTTATATAATAACTGATATATAACTGTTATAATAACTATTGTGGCTCAGTTTCTCCAATTCTGTGCATAAAGACTATAGTAAGTTTGAGCTTAAAGAATTGTTGTTTAAGCTTTATATAACTGTTGTCCTTATCAAGATTGTTGAAATTTTGTGGGATTACATCATCTATAACTAATATATAGTCGTCATAGATGTTGTCCTTATCAAGATTGTTGAAATTTTGTGGTTACTGTACATACCCAATTTGATGATCTATTTTTTCATCTAGGAAACCCATCGCATTCCTCATAGGAGACTCTTGCTTGACATGAGTACATATCATAGTCCACGTTGAGAATGACATGATTATTGCTTAGTTCATAGGAGACTCTTATCTGAACAATATGATAGCTGAATTTTTTAAAAAAAATCATGTTCTAATTAATGTGCTTAATATTATTTCTAGGTTGAAAAGGTTAATCAAAATGTTTACCGGTTGTAGTTGGATGAAACGACGGATAATTAGGGGAATTTTGACGGATTAATTTACGCATACTCCAAAACTCAATATTATCTATGACAGCCCGGATATTTCCTCGATATCTCTGTTCCCTCTTCAAGAACACAGAAACAGCAGGAATACCTTTGAGCAGCAGACGCTCCCCCAGAATCTTCCCAATCTCAGCGGCTGCTGCAACATCGCGGGTGGTATCCATGCTTGGTCTCAGCAGCTTATCCTGTGAGCTTGCTGAGGCAGCAACCGTTGCTGTAGGAGTATGGATGACCTGGCCGTTAACATATTTGTTTGTGAAATGCATCTTCTGCACGTATGGTTTAAGGAAGTTAATGATCCTTGGTGGTCTAACTTAATTAAAACTTAAGGAAATTAATCATTCTTAATTAAACTGCACGTATGATTCATCTTCTTCTGCCACAAACCAGTCCTTGTTCTTGTCTTCTCCAGCCATGCATACAGTGAATCTTCAAATTAAAACTTGATGCAAATTGCTCATTGACAGGAATCACATGCTCCCTACCTTGGCTTTCATCATCTAGGTAGGGGTGTATATTATTTGAGTCAAATCGGTTAGGTTATATTTTTTCTTTTACACCCCTGTTCTAATTAAGACTTTGTATCTTCATCTTTATGCCTCTTGACCTTTGTGAATTCGCTGAGAGAATTCCAACATAATTTATGCAGGCAACAAATAAGTACATCTCTGAATTTGCAGCAGAATCAGCTAACAGAAGCTGCCAGCTAGCAATTTCACTCTTCAAATCTTTGTGAGGAGGTACACTTATCAATTATCATGGTCAATCTGGTAAATTGGCATTTTTAATATATCTGTGAAAGTGTAAGATTTCAAAATTTAAACTTTTGGGCACATTTGTTTTATCCAATAAAGGAGGATAGAAATTGTATTGAACTATTAATCTTATCTTATTGTGCAAAATGATAAGGGACAGATTCATGAATTATATTTTTTTGCTCAATGAAAACATGATATAACATATATTATTAATTACCGGAACATGATCATGCTTTAGTCTCCTACGTTGATACTTCCTGCTTTAGTATTTAACAGATTCTATGAACGATTCATACTACTATATCTAGTATTTCTGCACATTGCAATGCTAAACACGGGCATACATCACTCTTTACATTATTCTAACTCATAACAGAAGTGATCAAAATTTAACAATGGATACTGTTAGAATTGTATTGAAGCAAACCTGCTTACCTTCTTTTCTCTCATAAAAATTAGTGTTCTAGTATCATCCCCAATCCCCAATGCAGATAGCTTTCTCATAGTTCAAACAAAAGTTGGGAACCATTTACCTGTATTTTGAGTTGCTGCTTAGTTATCCATACATGCTGTGTGGTTGGCATTCATCACTTGCAGTTTTTACAAAACACATATTCTGAAGAGGGTACTAAATATCACACCATAGTTTAAAGATCATGTCCCTGCTCTGATTCCTTGCTCATGTCACGATTCTTTGGAGAAACCAAAACTTTTGGATGCACCTTCCTTCTAATTCCAAAGAACCATTCGTTGGCCTTCTTCTCCTTTGATTCTCGTGTGATTCCCATCTCTTCATCCATTCGCTTCATCTTCTCCTTGTGGAGCTTCCTCATGACATAGGCATGAAGTTCTGCAGACATGAGTATAAGAAGCAGAACCAAGCAACAATCTGCTTAGTTATTTTGCTTGATGAATGGTAAAGTCCATCATGGACTAGGATTTATAATGGAAGTCCAGTAGAGTATGTAGTTGGTTCTTAATTCTCAATTTGCATGTCTAGTATATTCATTAATTGCTTTGCCAAGCTTATGATTGGATTCACACACATATATAGAGAGAGTTTTAAATTATCTAATCTAAGTAGATTTGATACTTTATTAACTAGAGACTTGATCAATAAGCACCAAGTAAGATTTTACAGTCATATGTAACCTTGTATGCTTTACATGTTAAAAATGCAAGAGGTGTTAAAACTGGTTTCATTTTTCACCTAACATCAATTATACAGAAATTTCAATTATAATTGGTAATACTTATTATTATAATAAAATTTTTAACTTCTAAGTTGTTATCATACCTAAGATCTTTTATTCACATTTCTTTTGTTATTACAAGCAGGTAAAAAAGGCTGAAGTGCAAGGATTTACTTTTTGAAAAAAACTATCTTATATATATATTTGAAACAATCTTAATGCATAAAAACTTTGAAACAGTGTAATGTTTGACTAGCACAATGTATTTTGAAATCAGTTGTATACAATGATTTCCTTAAGTTTATGTGTGTGGATTTAGAAATGCAATGGTTCAGGTGTGGTTTCAAAAATTATTTTTATGATTTCGTGAGAATTATAATGGTTTTAGGATTGATTCAGGTACACAATGTATTACCAACGAATAGATTCTGTTGATGATACCGACGAACATACCAACAGAGGTGTATCATTTGGTAATACCAACAGATGTATTTGTTAGTAATACCAATAAAAATTATCTGCCGGTAATACCAACGGTAGTGGACACTAGTGGTATTACCAACGAATATACATCTGCTGGTATTACCAACGAATATATATCTGTTGGTAATACCAACAAAAGGAAAATTTTGTCGATATTACCAAATAGATTTATCAAAATCTGTCGATATTACCGAGGAGGCATTTACCGACGGAGTTTACCGACAGACACTCCGTCGGTAAGACTATTATCGACGGATTATGAAGTATCACCGACGGATTTAATCCGTTGGTGATATTCTATTTTCTTGTAGTGGAGAGTTGAGACATATAATTCAAAAACTTCTCAAAATTTAAGATATATAATGTAAATAGTTTCATTTTAATTGATTCTAAGTACGCTGGCAGTGACGAAGATGTATATGATAAAAGCTAGCTAGCTAGATATTTGAGAGTAAATTCATATAAGAAATTAAACACCCAATATCATAAAACATTTGTCTAAGGAATTAAAATCAATAACATATATATGATAATCAAATTAAGGTAACCAAGTGCTCTACGTGGAGATATTATGTACGTTTAAGCACAGAAAATGGTGATTGGATGAGTCTCTTTCCTCCCCCATCCTTCCTTTTTCTTTGATGCCAATGCTTAAAGCAAACAGCCAACTCTCATTTTGAATGCTTCCAAACCTTGCAAAAGACGAACATCGGTATCCACAGCTCACCTTCACCAAGGACAGGCCACCAAATTAAAGCCCTCGTTCCAAATCATAACTAAAAATATGGGAGGATAAAATGAACAAGGCAGTGCTGAACTCGTTCATGCATGCAGTTTGTTTGAATAAAAAATTGGGCAATTAAGCATATTTACTATCTATAGTTTCACTCAATTTTTCAGATCCGATATTTTTATTTTATTTTTGGAAACGAAGGAGCTCAAGGACTTCCAGAATTATTAGTTTTTTTAAAAACAGTGTAACCCTAAGTATTTGGATTCTGCTAGGGAAATGATTATATATAGTACGTAGGAGAAATCTACGGATCTGTTTGGTTAGCGAAATCAAGTCTGTTTTCATGATTTCGATTTCACTGAAATCAAAACTGTTTATGAAAACATGTTTGATTCAACATTTCACTACTAGAAACTTGATCTTCAGCAACGGCTATCAGCAACGGCCGCTCAAGCCGTTGCTATTTGCAACGGCATTCTTACGGCCGCCCGAGCCATTGCAGATATCTGTATCTGCAACGGCGTTCTAACGGAAAACCGAGCCGTTGCTGATTATTTTAATTATCAGCAACGGCTTTCTGACAGCAAGGCGAGCCGTTGCTGATTTTTTAATTGTCAGCAACGGCTTGCTAACGGATAAGTGAGCCGTTGCTGATGATAACTTATCAGCAACGGCTTTCTAACGGGCGAGTGAGCCGTTGCTGATAAGTTTATATAGGGCACACTCTCGCGCCCGACCCTTCTTCCTCCCGCTGCTGCCGCCGCCGCTCCTGCCGACGCCGACGCCTCTCGCCGCTGCTGCCGTCTTGTTCAGGTATGTTGATCGGCCGGCCGGCTCTTCACTATGTTTCGGCCGGAGTAGAGGTTAAAATCCGACCGAAACCCTATTTCTAGGGTTTTGGCCGGCGGCGGTCGGCCATATTCTACAGTGGCCGGACAGTGTGTCCGGCCACTGTACTCCGGCGCCGGAATTTATAATTATATATATATATATATATATATATATATATATATATATATATATATATATATATATATATATATATTATATTGTTTTATAATTGTTAATTAATTATTTTATAATTGTTAATTAAATGTTTAGATTAATTATTTAATTTGTTAGATTAATTATTAGGGTTTTGATTAATTTTGGATGCGCGCCAGAATCGTCCACTTCGGACGCGCGCCGGTTTGTCCACTTCGGACGCGCGCCGAAATCGTCCACTTCGGACGCGCGTCGGAATCGTCCAATTCAGACTCGCGCCGAAATCGTCCACTTCGGACGCGCGCCGGAAGTGTCCAATTCGGACTCGCACCGGAATTGTCCACTTCGGACGCGCGCCGGAATCGTCCAATTCGGACTCGCGCCGGAATCGTCCACTTCGGACGCGCGCCAGAATTGTCCAATTCGGACTCGCGCCGGAATCGTCCACTTCGGACGCGCGCCGGAATCGTCCAATTCGGACTCGCGCCGGAATCGTCCACTTCGGACTCGCGCCGGAATCGTCCACTTCGGACGCGCGTCGAAATCGTCCAATATGGACTCGAACTGTCTCGAAACATTTAGAAAATAATCATCCATCCGACGAGTTGATATGTTTCACGTACGCATCGACGAATCAGATATGATTTAGCAAAACCTTAGATCCGTTCGGGAATTGTATGTTCGTGTAAAAGAAGTAGATGATCTTTTATACGACGTACAATTCTTGAATTGTCCCTGATTGGACAATTTGGGAATATAGTTATTTGTACTGCATTTACGTTTTTATTTTAACTATTAACTAATTATTCTAAAATTCGGCAACATCTCTCTTGTTCTCCGATACGCGCCCAGATGATATGCGTATTTGGAGAACTGTAGGGAGATGCTGTCGAAATTTAGAATAATTAGTTAACAGTTAAAATAAAAACGTAAGTGCAGTACGAATAACATAAATCCCGAATGGAATAGGACAATCTCACCTAAAGACATTAACCAAAGAAATTGTCATTGATTGACAGAATCATGTCGGCTGATCGAAGTTGGATGTCCCGACGTCTTGATCGTGGAGCTTTAACGAATGAGTTTCGATGAGGCGTAACGTACTTCCTAAATTTCACCTATTCGAATCGGAATTTCGTTAGCATTTGTGCCGATGTCTGTGCCGCATTTGTTCAAATCCGATGTCTGTGCCGCATTTGTTCAAATGGATGATTTTTGGATCGGGAGACTGTCACTCTGCATCTATATAGCAAAGGATTTGCACCAAGATATTTTCTATGGACTTGTCACGGGGAGTCACGCGAAGTCGGGACGTCGAGCAATCCTGTCATTCAAATATATGGTGAATCTTCCTCTGCTGGTGCTTCTTCATCCGGTCAATGTAATCCCTATAGAACACTGTGATAGATATTTCTGGAAAAACTAAAGATAATGTCAAAGCCCGGCATGATCTGAAAATACTTTGTAAAAGACCAGAGTTGGAGTTACAAGAGGTCAACGGACGATATCTGAAACCGAAGGCCCTATATGTGTTAAATAAACAACAGATCAAAGATGTTTGTCAATGGGTAAAAGAACTCAGATTACCCGATGGATATGCTTCAAACTTATCTCGTTGTGTGAACGTCGATGATTGCAAAATATCAGGGATGAAGAGTCATGATTGTCATGTATTCATGCAGAGATTACTTCCGATCGCATTTCGAGATCTTCTACCTGATAATATTTGGGGTCCGTTGACTGAATTAAGTATGTTTTTTAGAAGCATCTGTGCAAATGTCCTTCGAGTCGAAGATATGTCAACACTTGAAAATAATATTGTTGAAATCATATGCAAGCTGGAGCAGTTTTTCCCTCCTGCATTTTTTGACTCGATGGAGCATCTACCGATACACTTGGCATACGAGGCACGAGTTGGTGGCCCCGTTCAATATCGTTGGATGTACTTATTTGAAAGATACATGAATCGTCTGAAGAAAAAAGTAAAGAACACCGCAGCTGTTGAAGGATCAATATCTGAATCGTATATCATCCAAGAAATTTCAACATTATGCTCATTTTACTTTGAATCGACGGTACAGACAAGATTTGATCGTCTTCCACGTAACGACGACGGGGGTGTTCGACATTCAGATGGACGTTTAAATATATTTTGTCACTCTGGTCGTGCTTTTGGTTCTCGTCCATCTCGACACTAAAGCGATGAAGAGTATCATTTGGCACACTTGTATGTATTACTCAATTGTCCAGAGATTGAATAATTCATTGAAATATTTGACATTGAGATGGTGCAAAAATACTCTATTCATAACGATCAAGAATTGGAGAGATTACGGAATTGTGATTTCCCTACTTGGATTCAGACTTACAGCAAAGATCACAGAGCTGAAATAGATGAAAAAATATTTGAGTTTGTTAGTGGACCGTCGCGACTTGTGTCGTGCTATAGCGGATATTTTGTTAACGGGTATAAATTTCACACGGTTGAATATTCATTTGCAAAGAAGACGATGAATGTTGGGGTCTGCGTGAAAGGGACAACCTATGTTGAATGTGATATGGATTTTTATGGACTGGTGGAAGAAGTGATAGAGTTGCACTACTTCGGCTTGAAATCAGTGATCCTATTTAGATGTCATTTGTTCGATACAACAGAAAGGGGCATGAAAGTTCATCCAAAATATAAACTTGTTGAGGTTAATTACAAATCGAAATTGGCAGCAAATGAGCCTTTTATATTGGCATCACAAGCCGAACAAGTATATTACGCGAAGTATCCGGCTCGAAATAAAGATAGAGCAGATTGGCGTGTAGTCTGTAAGACAAAAGGTAGAGGAAAAATTGATCCGATAGTAGGAGAAAATGATCCTCCTGGTTTCTATCAAGAAGATGATCTTCCTGCTGTGGATCGTATTATTCCAATACTCGAGGATGCAGACACAACGTCAATTCAATTAGAAGTTGAATATGCTGATGATGACGATCAGGAAATTGAGGAAGCTGGAGATGAAGAAGATGAAGAAGAGGAAGAAGAAGAAGAATTCGAAGACTATTATTCAGATGATGAAGAATAATTGTAAAGTATATATTTTATTAAATATATCTCTACTATTTATACAATAATCTGATTATATGTCTGTTCGACAGATATGTCTGGTCGTGGTTATCGACGCAGGAGAGTTTCGGAGTCTCCGATCGGTGAGACTCCAGCACTTACTCATGCTGCTGATCCTCCTGTTGCTGATCCTCATGAGGATGATACTGCCGAGGCTAGTACATCCAGACGTAGGCGGCCACGCGGGCCGAACAGGTGGCAGCCTCCACCAGCCACAGAGTCACGTAGATTGATTAGCATGATTGGGGAGCGGTAATATATCATGAATTGTGAATCATTACAAATTCATTATATCATAATATAATATTAAAATTTATTTTTGTTGTGCAGGTTCGAGCAAGAAGAAGTGCCGAGGAGCATTTCTTCTACTATTCGACGATACATGCATGGGGCATGGCCTACGTGGTCTCACGTGCCTAGCGAGCACGTCGACATGTTATGGCGCGAGTTTGAGGCACGTATTATTATTATTTTTTACATGCATGATGATATATTAATATTGGTACTGATATTATTATTTTGCAGGCTCGCTATACATGGGCCGAGGACCAGAGGTCCTTCATTTACGCTGCCTGGGAGGCTATTTCCCGGGCTAGGTACAACGGGCAGCTGGGGCAGGCTCGGTCCCAAGCGATGGCCCGAGCTGGGACCACTAACATCGCGGAGACTCGGGGATACGGCCCCGGTTGGATTACTCCGGATATATTGGACCAGCTCGTGGGGATATGGTCGACGGATCGATGGCAGGAGGTTTCTCGGAATGCGGCTAGAAATAGCATGTCGGGGGGAGCAGCGCGTCACACCGGCGGCTCTGTTGCATTTGCAGTGCACGCAAACCGTATGGTAAGTATATCTTTTAATTATATATTTTATTTGTTATTATGTGTACTAATTAATGTATTTGTTTTGTAAATGTATACGACGGTGTCGGATGACGGGACTGTCCAGCGACCCTCCCCGATGGCGGTGTTTGAGCGGACTCACCGTCGAGCACATGGGACGGGGGAGTACATCCACAACCGCGCTGCATACATTATGGTAATTATATATTTGTTTAAATTATTCATTATATATTTATAATTTAAGTTTTATGATAAATATTAAACAAAAAATCAAACTCGAGTAGGAGACCTACAGCCAGACGGTGGTGCAGCGCGGGGGTACCCCCGAGGACTTTGACGCAGCATCGTGGGTTGAGGCCGCAGGTGGCTGGGACCATGGCCGCGTATATGGCTTCGCAGATAGTGGTCATGCGCGAGCCGTACTAGGGCCACTTGGGGCACCGACCCCTCCGGTCGCTGGTGAGCGGCTGTCCATCTCCAGATCCAGTTATGATCATAGTAATAGGATAAGGACACTAGAGGAGACGGTCGCGCGTCAGACTGAGATGATGGAGCGCCAGAGTCAGAAGATGGCGAATATAGAAGCTATGCTACGCAACTTGTCAGGTCATCCCGAAGCAGTCATCTCTTCGGCATCATCTAATCCATCGTCCTCGAGTCAGTCCACGCCGGTGTACACTCAAGCGCTCCAGACCCCGCCGGTGTACACTCAAGCGCTCCAGACCCCGCCATATAATCCAGACCATCCTCCATCGTGATCGTGAGATTTTTTGTTTGGATATTGAACTTGTTTAACTTATTTTGTTTGGATATTGATACTTCAATTTTGCATTTGAATTGTTTTTATACTATCGTGGATAATTATCAATATAAATATAATTGTTTTGATATATATCTTGGTGTGTTTGTGATATGTGAATGAATGTGTATGAGGTGTTTGTGATGTGTGAATGAATGTGTGTATGAGGGTATGGGTGTGTGAGTTATGTATCAATGTATCAATGGAAATTTGAAATTTTCAAATTTTCTGTTTGCAGGTATAGGTCATCAGCAACGGCTTTCCCACGGGCGTCCGTGGGAAAGCCGTTGCTAAAAGTGTATCGAAAGCCGTTGCTGATGACCTACAGCAACGGCTTAGCGACGGAGTTTTACTAACGGTGTTGCTACGGACTCAGCGGCCGTTGCTATTAATGTTATCAGCAACGGCTCCGGGTCTGTGGCAAAACCGTTGCTGATAATATTTTTAGCGACGGCCCGAGCGGCCGT
The DNA here is from genome assembly GCA_034359265.1 of Canna indica. NCBI lineage: Eukaryota > Viridiplantae > Streptophyta > Magnoliopsida > Zingiberales > Cannaceae > Canna > Canna indica. The sequence continues at coordinate 8,715,360 of CP136894.1, read as the reverse complement.
TGCTGATAATATTTTTAGCGACGGCCCGAGCGGCCGTTGCTGATTCTCTTCAGCAACGGCATCAGCCGTTGCTGATGCCCATTATTCTAGTAGTGTTTTCATAAAATTGAATCGTGTCACGTTCTAAATCCAGGTCACGCGACCGACTAGAGTGCGGATAGACACTCCGAAGCCTAAACCATACAAACTTATTTATCCATGGAATATGACCAAGTCAAAATGCCATAACATACACCTTAATCATCAAAGTAGTTACTCAGTATCAATTTAAGTAAAAGCTACATAACCAAGTATCAATACTACAAGACTCAAACAAACTATATGTCTCCTAAATAAATTCAAATCTGACTCAACTCGACTAGCTACACCAACGGGTTTCACGAGACCGCCATCGGAGTCTGCCACCACCAGCCACGCCATAACTCAATGATCACGCTCAGCAAAACAACATACAAAAAGAATGGTGAGTTCAAAGAGCTCAGTGAGTGGTCGTCTCGACCATCACCAAGCCAAATCATGTAAATGATTAATGCAGTAATTATCTCTGTGTTCAAATGACTGATATAATTATGGTACATATCACTTTAGTAACCCGTGCGCTATGCGCACCATACAAATTGACTCGGCCCATTTAGAGCAGTCTTCTAGTTATCTGCTTACAACTCACGGGGTGCTCGCTAGGCCAATCACCCCAGCAAACCTCTCAACTCGGGCTCACTGAGCAAGGAAGGCCCTCTAGCCTCAGTGCCCACAGCTCGGTCGGGAAAGGCCTTCCGACCCATGTCACTCGGGCTCACTGAGCTAATAATGTCCTCTAGCCTCAGTGCCCATAACTCAGTCGGGAAAGACCCTACGACCCATGTCACTCGGGCTCATTGTGCTACAAAGGCCCTCTAGCCTCAATGCCCATAACTCAGTCGTTAGACGTACCACTTGGCCCAATACGGCCCACATCATCTCGTGTGCGATACGCACCACTCGGCCTATCCGGCTCAATGACATCTCGTGCGCAGAGCGCACCACTCAGCCCAATAAGGCCCAATATCAACTAGTGCGCGATGCACACCACTCGTCCATCACATGTACATCCACAAACACGTCCACTAAGTGCACTGAAATATATACCTTACAATATGAGGTGGATTATTCGGGTAGGTACAGCCTTGTACACGTTTCTCGGTGCATGCTCGGTAGCACCCCACTTGGCCACCTCTCGGCCCCATAATTGTTTATCGTCGTACTACCTACGGTTAGAATCCCTATAGTTTACTTTACAACTTTCTATCCAAAGAATTGAATATTCACGGTAGGTTGTAGTGTAGCGAAAATGCTATCGTTTTCTCACACGACATACCTTTCCGCCACCACCATTTCTCGTTCGAAATCTCATCAGAACACCTGGAAATTTTCGAAAAATCTATCATGTTTCCATAACTACCCAAAGATTTCAGTTTCAGTATAAACAGTCATGGAAATTTATGATTCCTAGCTCGTCTATGTGTCGCGGAGAATTTCAGCCCTAAGCCGAAAATTCAACCTATTGTAGGGAAAATTTCTACACTTGATATCTAGAGTCTATAACTCTTCTTGAGTGCAAAACAATCTAAATAATATGATAGTTTTATGAACATAAACTGATACATAATCTTAGCACACCACGAGGCAACATTTGAGCCTCACAAGTCGGAAATTTTAGCATACCGAGCATAAATACCAGCACACTTAAATATGAAAAATTCAGCACATCAAAATATGAAATTCCAACATACTAGTACTCATAAATTTTAGCATATCAAGTAGATGAATTCCGATATAATATCTCATGAATTTTCAGCATGCGTATCTAAATTTCGGCATGTAGAAGTATAAAATTCAGTATGCTCTAAAAGGAATTTCAGCATACATGTAGATACATTTTCAACATTTTATTCCAACATATATATAATGAAATTGCAGCGTATGATAAAATGGTTTCAATCTAGAAAATTTCTACATGATGTCACCTATATGTACCCTACCGATTAAGGGTCATCCGAACCATACTTAGGCTACAAACTTCAAATTCCCACTTGACTTTTAGCATGCTTTTATATAAGTGAATTTTGAAATTTAATTATTAAAAATTCTCAAATCAATTACCTACAAATTATCTTGTTGTAGTAGAAACTCTTAAAAGAAGAAATATCACCAGAGCCGACTAAACTAGGAAGACCCCATGCACAAGAAAAGAATAGTCATCAAGATAAACTAATTAAGTAATACAAATGTGCTGCTAATTATAATCAAGTATGATATGACTTTCCTGAGATTTTAATAGATATAATCAGCATGGATCAACATATGATAGTATGGAAATTAGACCAATTTATTGATACAAGATCTTCATTTTTAGGGCCATCCAGCCCCTACCTCACCTCACTATGGATACCAGCCGAATGCCACTAGTAAGGAGTTCATCTCTTTCACCAAACATCCACATGTCATCTTGTATGAATTCCATATCTTTTTTACCAAACATCCACATGTCATCTTGTAAGAATTCCATCTCTTTTTCATCAAACATCTGCATGTCATCTTTTGTTAATTCAAAGCAGAGAAGGGACATAAATTTGCAAATTTTTATATTTTTTTTCATTCATTCAATGGCATCCACCGAAGGGCTCCTCACCTAAGGAAACAGCCCTAAACTCCCATTCTATCCTTCCCCTAACCAGCCGACCAACTTAGGAAGACAACAAAATCAAGAAATCGGATGTTCTCAAATTGAATCCATCAAAATCTAATTCTTGGTTAAAAATTTCCAGCATCTACATCACCGATCAAACAAGGAGATCTATAAGGTTTAAGATCCCAACCACTCACCTCAGACCTGATTCAAGAGAAGAGAAAGCGATGAAGAAGCCTCGCGATGAAGCAATTTCGGCAAAACTCCGATTCCCGGCCAAAGATCTCCACTGAGTCCCTTTTCTTCCTCACGCCACCTAGGGATGCGTGCGGCTCCTCCTTGGAGCCGTACGATCCCAGGTGTGTATATATATATAATTAATGAAATGTCAATTTACTATTTTGCCCCTCTTCAATTAAGTCGACCCAACACACTCAAAACAAGTTCGATTCGAGTTCCGATCGCACCCTCGGACTCGGCTCGAACCTAACTCGAACTTAACACAATAATTATCACTATAAATAGGTAATTTAATTTTGAGCATGTCTCATCTTAAATCGCTTCCATTAGCTATCAAATCTACACACGTCGTTACGCGTCGTGCTCATCCCGCTAAAACCAATATGCAAAATTTCATAAATTTTGCGGGTATTACAAATCAAAACCAGAATAAAAACGAAATTAGCTTTCTTAATAAAAATAAAAACAACAGAATATTATTTTTTGTGGTTTCAAGATTATCGGTTTTGTTATCAAAATGCAGTGGCAACTTTGTAATTATAAATATTTTTTTATAAAATTAATTAATTTAAAAATAAATCAAACTATATCTATTTTTTTTTAAATATCATTTTCAACTCAAAATATTATCTTAAATTTACAAAATAATTAAACCAAATTATATCTAATTGATCCAAACCCAAATTTTAAAATAACTCAATTTTCTTAAAGTTGATCTATTTATAATAGGGTAAATATTTAAAAAAATACGAACTTTGGACATTTTCCTATTTTTAGCATAAACTTTTTTCGTTAGCAAAAAAATACACGAATTTTGATTCCGTCACCCCGTTTAGCATGCACCGTTATTTTTGACGATTTTTGCTGACATGGCCGTTGACGGCGACGACGTGGCAAGTTACTTTGCCAACGTGGCATATAATCCAACAGACGAGTAAAGGATAACATAAAATTATGAAATTACCCACCCCCGATGCTAATATTTTTTGAAATGGGGACGGGTAAAATGGTAATTTTCTCCTCTCCAAATTGGGCGTGCTCGATGCCCTAGTTCTTATTTTACCTGCTCGCCTGCTCGAACACTGCGAAGAGGGGGATTGTTGTCGCCTTTGTCGCCGAATTAGGGCACACCTTCTGGAGTCTTTGTCGCCGGATTAGGGCACGAAGGGATGATCATGTCAGGAAGGGAAATCGTGGGACGGATGGAGGAATCTTCAGTGAATTCATTATAGGTTGTTGTTTCGCACTGCTGCCATAACATGCAAGATGTTCTGTTCACCACATGGAGCCAAAGAAATCCCAGAAGAAGGTTTTGGGGATGCAGATATTGGAATGTATGATATCTTGTAATCACCTCACTCCAAAGTCCTATCTTTTTTGTAATCACTCACTCCTATCTTTTAACGGGAGAATGATTACCACTTCTTTGCGTGACATGATCCTGAGGATCACAGCCACACAAAGGATATTCTGCGAGGTTTGATTGAGGAAAAAAAATTCTTCTCCAAAAACTGAAGCTAATGGAAGAAAGGATAGAATTGAGCAAGATGAAAGAAAAGACATTTCAAGAAAGAATTGCAACACTTGAAGATGAGATAGCTCAACTGAGGAATGACAAAAAAATAAGTCAATTTAAGGAAGGGTAGTGTGTGTATGGTGTTTTTTGTTGTATGTATCGTGTTTTTTAGTATGTTATTTGGGGATGAGAACAAAGACAATAGCTTAAAGCTACTACCATGAAGTAGTTATTTGGGGATGGGAACAAAGACAATAGCTTAAATATATTTGAAGACAATATATTTTTGTATGTTTCAATCTGTTAATGAACTGTGCACCAAAAATACATGAACTTTCACATTTTTGGCAAAAAATACATGAACTTTTTCATTTTAGCCTAAAAAAACATGAACTTTAGACCTTTTAACGTAAAAATATATGAACTTTGCCACTTTTTACGTAAAAAATACATGAACCTTGTTACTTTTAACCATAAAATACATGAACTTTGTCATTTATAGCACAGCTAGTTATTGCACAGTACGCAATTCAACTAGTAAACATCATTTCACATACATAAAATTCCACATGCCACATACATAAAACTTAGAATGACACATAATTCATACAAAATCAAGTAATGGTTACTACATATAATCCACATATCAATCCATATCAATCCACATACAATCCATGACTGATCCATATACAATCCATAAACATATCAATCCACATACAATCCATATCAATCCACACCAATCCTAACACTTGAAGATGACTAATTGTCTAGCTTCTTTTTTTCCTTGAGTCTGTTACTACTCCTTACTGAGGTGGTGTTCCTGCTCCTTACTGAGGTGGTGCTCCTGCTCCTTACTGAGGTGGAGCTCTGTTAAGTGCCTTGGGTGGGTTGGGTGCCTTGAGTGGGTTGGCTCACCTGGGTGCCTTGAGGATGGACAAACTGCCCTCCTCCAAATCTTCCTTCATGGAGTATTTTAACTTTTGTATTAGGCATCTACATGAAACTTAGAATTAGATAACTAAAATATATAATTTATAACTAGAATTAAATAACTTACAAGCACATATGTATTTTCTGTTTCAGTGCCAATTGTTACTCTAAATCCCTTTGCTGCCATAGCCCTCTTCTTGTGCACAAGCTTTTCATAACTAACGGGTCTCTTAATAACAGCTATCTTTGGTCTCTTTGCAGGTGACTACACACCCTGGTTCTCCAAATTGATTTATACACCTTGGTTCTTATGTGGTCTCCCACTTTTCTTTCCCTGTTTCAAAACAGATTTGTTGGTAAACAAATTATAAAAAACAAATTTGTTAGTAAACAGGTAAGGACAAATATTAAGTTACCTGACTAGATGATGGTTGACTTGATACTGGTCTTTTATCCTTATTTTTGCATGACCTTTTGTTATGGTCATATGTACTGCACTGTGTACATTTCATATGCACCCCCATCTTACTCATCTTTGTTGTACTTATTTCTTCCTTCTCCTTCTCACTAATATTCTTGTTCCTTGCTCTTTTTGGTATGCTTATTTGTCTTCTCACAATCGGAGGTAAGATATGTTCAAACTCAATCTTTGCCCACATTTTTTTCACATTTAATGGCTGAATAAGATGCTCATATGCCCTTAGGTATGTGGACTTCTTAAAATATTCATGAACATATTATGTGGGATCCTCTCTCAACCAATGAATTGATGAAATGGCATGAGGACAAGGGATGCCACTAAGTTCCCACATCCTGCATGAGCAACTATTTTATTCTAGCTCTACAATATAGTTATTATCCATGTGTTTAACCTTAAACTTCTTATATCCAGCATGTGTTGCTATACAGAAGCCACTAATAACTTTGTTATCTTCTACTTTTTCCCTAATTTTAGGGCATATGGTATCATCACTTTTCATTATCATCTCCCTCTTTTCTGCCACCCTTTTCATTATTGTCCTTCTAATGTCCTCTAACATGTCAATCAAAAGCCTATTTCTTGTCCTCAAAATGTATCCATTAAAACATTCAGACATGTTATTGTCAATGATCTCACATTTTGGCAATGTACTGATTTTAAACCTACAGAACTTATCTGAACCAATTTTAATAAAATCATCATGTGCAACTTGAGAAAGTACCTTCATCTCATACATGTGTCCATTGAATTGAGCTTCTGTGGTGCTCTTTGCAGCCTTCCAAAAAAGGTTCTTCAAAGCATAACTCACATGCTTCTTCTTTCAGTTAGCATATAAATGTCTTGCGCAGTTTCTATATTCTGCATTAGGCATAAAAGCCCTAACTGCATTTTGAAGACCCTATAAGAGACAAACAAACATAAGTAGAGTATACATACATGAGATAAAAAAAAAATGAGATAAAAAAAACAAAGTATAAGTGTTCACTTATACCTTTTGCTAATCGCTTATAATTGTCCATCCAAAACCATCTACAATGCCTAAGTGTTCAGTTAATCTTATCAAAAACCACCTCCATGAGACTTCATTCTCACCTTCAACCACAGCCCAACATACTGGAAACGTCTGATTGTTTCCATCCCTACCAATTGCAGACAGTAGTTGGCCACCAGCTTCTGACTTCAAAAAGCACCCATCCAATGAAATCACGGGCCTACAACCACCTAAAACCCCTTCTTTTAATGCATCAAAACCAACAAACATTCTCTTGAATATGTTATGACCCTCAACCATTGTGGAAAATAGCCCATGTTTGTACACCTTCTTCAGTTCTGCTATATAAGATGACAACATCTTATAATGATCAGTCAATGAGCCTGATAAAGCTTCCAATGCCCTCGCTTTGGCTCTATAACATACATTCTTAGTGACTGATATGACAAATTTTTTATCAATATCCCTTTGCATTTCAAGTATATTCCAGTCTGGTTTTTCCCTAAAAGTTTTCATGTAGTGCCTTGCAAGCCATTTAGATGAGGCTTGCTTGTTTCTTGCTGGTCTGGAGCATTTATGCTCTGAATCATATCTCTTAATCACAAATGCTTCATTCCTTTGTGTTAAGCTTCCATAAATCCTCCAAGGACATTTGGCACTACACCTAGCCTCTACATTTTTCTCACCAAACCTAGTAAACTTAATAGCCTTTCCATTCTTCAAAGCATAGTCTTGAACAACTTGTCTGAACTGTCCTGTTGACTCAAACCTCATGTTAAGGCAAAATTCTTCAGATTCTTTGCCCCTAAATCCTTTACCCTTCAGTTTTCTTAATTTTTTTATATCTTCATCATCACTACTATTAGGTGTCTGCACTGATTCAGTTAAAGTATCACTTGATGATTCATCAAAACTTGATGAATCATTGTTCCCACCCTCAGCTTCCGTGTGCTGATCTCCTCCACCATTGGTACCTTGCTCATATTTACTGTGTTGATCTCCTCCATCACTAATACCTTGCTCATCTTCCTTGTGCTGATCTCCTCCACCACTAGTACCTTGCCCATCTTCCCTGTGCTGATCTCCTCCACCACTAGTACCTTGCCCATCTTCCCTGTGCTCATCTCCACCACTAGTACCTTGCTCATCATTATTCTGTATTCTCTTCTTTCTCTTCACTATTCTGTATTCCTCATCATCCTCATCACTTGTGCCATCATCTCCATCAAAATCAGTATGTTCATGAGCCTCCTCCTAGTCAGCTCCTTCATGATCAGGCTCCAAATTCTCATTCTGGTTCTGATTTTTTAGAGCTTGTTCTAGTTTCTTTTTCCTCAATGCATAGTCTCTAACTCCTTTTGAATAGAAGTGTATAGACCCACAACTTATCGCCAATTTACACATCTCCTTAACTTTAGTTTCTGTCTTTATCTCCACCGGTCCAAAAGATAAGGGCTTCTTAGGGTCTTTGTACCACAATTTAGTTCGAGAGTAACCTAATGTCTCTACCAAGAGTCTCATGTCAAACAATATAACTGTATTTGAAATTATATCATCTTCTCTGACTAAGAGAAGTTCACCCCCCACATAGCGTACATGGGGTTCAAAAATCATTTGACCACCATGATGTACTACAATCTCAATTTTTTCCATCCTACATGAAAATGAATATGCGACAGATGGCAAAGAGTGAAAAAACAATGAAAAAAATGGATTCACATGTATATTAGGACCACAACATATGGATTAAAAAAAAAGATGGCACATGTGAAAGAAACCAAAAATATACCTATTGTTTTTGGGACCACAGCTTCACAATGTCCCCACCGCTCGTCCCTTTGTGCCCTAGTCCAACGACAAACACTCCAGAAGGCGGGCCCTAATTTGGCGACAAAGATGACAAAAATCTCCCTATTCGTAGTATTCGAGTAGGCGAGCAGGTAAAATGAGGACTAGGGCATCGAGCGTGCCCAATTTGGAGAGGAGGAGAAAACACTACAAAAAAAAATGGAATTAGTAACAAACTATTTTTGCCACAGTAGTGATATATAGTGGCAAAAAGATGATTCAGTGGTAAAAAAGTGCTTGTCACCCGTTTGTCACATTAGGTCCGCCGCTAAAAGTCATTTTTGGCTTTCGTGGCGAGATTTAGCGGATTGCCATGAATTGCAATTTCTTTAGTGGCAAATGAAAAAGTCAAACTACCTCCACTCTATTGTGGCAAACGGAGCTTGCTAACGTCACATATCTTTTATGGCAAAAATTCTTTGTCACTTATTAATAAATGTTTGCCATCATTATACTCTTTCTAGAATTCTTTTTGTGGCAAAAATATATAAAATTTATCGCTAATATCGTATTACATTTTGCCATTATATATCAAATTTGCTATAAAAAATTTTGCCACTACAAGTTTGATCCTTTGTCATTAAAGGTTAAAATGAATTTGCCACTGACACGATTTCTGGTTTGAATTATTGCCACGATATCAGTGATAATTTTGCCACTAACACGATTTCAAATTTCGATTATTGTCACAATATTAGTGATGATTTTGCCATAATATATGATGATTTTGCCACAACTTTGAGAATTTGTAATGAATAAATTTGCCACAAACACAAAATTTAATAATAAATCGTTCATTAAAATAATAATCCACATGCTAATTACAAAACTCACAACTTAACAGGTATACAACCACCTAGAAATCCAACCATCGACAATCCAAAATAAGTTTAACATTAATCCAAATACATCAAAAATAACATTGTTCACCAACACAAGATACTCTAAAGTATCTAATATCCAACACAGGATATTCTAAGGTATCTAATATCTAATAAATACACAAGATAGTTTGTATGCCAAAAGGTACACAAGATAATTAGTACGCCAAAAAAAAACAAACACTGCTCGAATAAAAAGAAATTTTAGTAGGTCCGCTAGGTATGCCTCATTTCTTCTTCTTTTTCTCCTGCAAAAAAATGGAAGTAAGAACACAAGTCAAAACTATTACATCAAAGAATCAAACTAATTTAAAAATGATATCTTAATGCACAAGGAACTTCAATGTACTCTTTTAAAAAAAAGAAAAACATCAATCATTACTCATGAATCAAACATACATTGTCTAATAAAGAAATTACATCATACATTTCCTTATTATCATACAAAGAAGGATTTAAGATGTTTAAAGAAATCATTGCCTCTAAAGAGAAATAGTCACAAAAAGTATATGAAGAACATCTTAGCATCTTAGCATCCTAATTAGCTAACGAAAAATATTAAGAGCATTTGGATATATACATATGCTCAAGCGAAATGGATCATTATGGTTTTAAAAGTATAAAATATTTAAAACTGAAACTTCACCAAAGTATCCATTTTTATAAAATAAAGCGAGCAAGCAATCATAGTTAACATGTGTTAAAGAAAGCGACACATTCACATGATAAGTTGCAACTGTGGTACTACCTCTGGAGAGGACGTATTGGGAGAAAGGAACTTTGAAAATTAAGAATGGTATGAATTGTTCTTAGATAACCAATCAATAGTTATCTCATGATGATTTCAATTGGCAATTAGATATGCTTAGTTATGCATTTAGTAAAAGGGTAACTAACTAGATCCATAGGAGATGCTTAACTATGGATTTATAGTCAAAGAGAAATAGAAGTAAAAAAAAATACTGACAAAAATTGTTTGTAGGCTGCTAGAGAGACGGGAGCACTCAAAGAGGCCAAGGACAAGCTAGAAAAAAAGGTTGAAGAACTCACTTGGAGATTAGAATTAGTTGAAAAGCGTACGAGGGTATGTCATCATTTGAAATAGACAATATCCATAGGATACTATTATAATCCAAAATTAAGGAGAGTTTGTCTATCATTATGCATTTAGATTGACCTTGAAGAAGCTAAAGGGCAGGAAATTGCAAAGCTACAAAATGAAGCTTGATGAAGCGCATGAAGCAACGACCAAAGAAATAGAAGGTGCTAGAATAGCAATTGAACAAGCACCACCGATCACTAAAGAGGTTTTAGTGGAGGAGAACTCCATGCTAGAGTTGTTGACAACTCGCAATAAAGAGCTAGAAGTAAAAGAAAATATAGAGTTCTTGTAATTCTACTCGGCAACCTAAACTAGATATATCTACTGAACTTCTACATTAATGGCTTTTCAAGCCCAAGAGCACACCAAGATGAAGGAAATTATATGCATATGTGTACCACAGTGACATATTTTACTGTTTTAAATAAGTATTTTGATTCTTTATAGGATGAATTAAGTAAATTGAAGTCAAAGGCTGAAGAATTTGAGGAAAGATATATCAAGGTTCAAAAACAGGTGGAAGAATTACAAAAAGACATAGAAGAATCCAACTAAAAAATTAGTGAAACTGCAAGACATGATACATAAGTAATGTGGTGATATGTCTAAACATAACTTCATTGAAGAATAAATTTCAGTTAACTATCTATTTAATCATGTAGACTTGAAACAAACTTGTCCATCCTCGAGTCCGAAAACAAGGTTCTAAGGCATCAAACTTTACTTGGTTCAACAAATGAAGATTTATCAGAACGCAAGATTACCACACTGGAATCTGATAATGATTTGCTCCGCAATCAATAGAAGACAGATTGTCAGCCAATTGATTCTTTCGAAGTAATTAAGCCACCATCAGAAAATGAGTTGGTTCACGATCAACAAGAGATAGTTCATCAGCCATCTTTCACTTCTGAATTAATTGAATCTATAACAGTCAAGGTATATTAATCAGCAATCTATGAAAGAAAATACAGCTAATCAATTCAAAATCGCATGGCAAATAATGTGTTCTAGTGATGCAGAATATGGTGAATGGGCATGCAGATGGAGAATCTAAAATAAGAAAAAAAAGTTTGCCAAATGATTATTCTGCGGAAATAATTCATCAACATGAGGTACCAAAATCTTATCTAGTCAAAAAATTCACCAACTAACAAAAGTCATTAATTGCAGGAGCTAGCAGTTGCACCCCTTGCGCCAGCTTTTAGTAAAATGAAGTCTCTAACAGAGAGGCAACAAGTATGTAATAGAAAGAGGCAACAAGTATGTACTAGAAACCTGAACTTAGAAAGACAATGATGGATTAATATGTTCCAAAATTAACTTGTACACTTTCCGGTGTATCATTTCTCAGAAATGACTTAATGGTATAGCTACCAAGCATGCCTTATGCTTATAAGAACAGTTCAAAGTGGCATGGATGTTAATCTTGTTGGATTCATGTTCCAGTAGTGGTGTGGCACCATTCTAGCACACACCTACATCCTGAATAATTCCACATCAATAATTTTCAGAAGTACCACTGAATTGTCCACTTCTCTTCTCTAAAGATATATATGCTTTGTTACTTTCTTACTTACAGGAAAATCATGAAGCATTTATCAAGTGTTTGAAGGAAGACAAGAACTTTGACAATAAGAGACCTGCAACAACATTGATTGTCTACAAGTCACTGTTTCATTGGCACTCATTTGAAGCAGAGAGAACGAACATATTTGAGCGGATCATACAAACAATCAGGTTATCTGTCGAGGTTGTTAGTATTGACTTAATCACCTGAAACTCCCACAAAATTTCTTCTAGATACGTATAAGATACAACCATATATGTGGCTAATTTTTAATATTTCTATACACAGAACCAGGAGAATATTGGTGAACTAGCATATTGGCTTTCGACAACATCTACTCTTCTATTTCTTTTGCAAAAAAATCTTAGAGAAAGCAATGCATCTAGTACTGGATCATATCGCAGTCGAGCAACAACAAGCTCATTGTTTAGTAGAATAGCACAAGTAAGTAACCTACTCCAGCAATTAGATTTGTATTCAAGAACCATAGTGATCAATGCATGATACTTTAAGAAGTTTGGATCTTGGTCACAACTGATTTTGTCATCCAACACCTTTAGTATACCATCTTAAGCGAGCCCATAATAAGCAATGATAGATTTGGTGCATATCATGTTTTTTCTTTTGCACGATCCAACTCCAGGAAGATATGTTCTAAACAGATTTTAGGATCCAAAATTGTTTATGTTTTTAACCATTTATAATCCACTAATCCACATTAAATTGTTGCCTCAAAATATAATTTCAGAATGCCCGTTCATCTTCATCTATTATGGGCATTTCAAGTGGCTACAGTGGAATGCTAGGCAAACCTGGGAACCAATCAAGGATAGAAGCCAAGTATCCAGCTCTACTCTTTAAGCAACAACTTACAGCTTATGTTGAAAAGCTCTATGCAATTATACGAGACAATTTGAAGAAAGAGATCAGTCAGTCCTTAACATTGTGCATACAGGTCTGTCCCAGGACAAAATATAAAACATTAATAAGTATGATCTATTATCTGGTGTCAAATGAATGACATAAGAATTCTCATCAACATGCACCAAGGTTTGCTAGATCTGGAACAATTGGGGAATCACCAAAGAGCATTCTCTCCAATAATATGACAAAGCAAGCATCGAACGTCCATTGGCAAAGCATTGTCAAGAGCTTGGATAGTACATTGAATATATTATGTGAAAACTACGTAAGTTGGCCTATATCTTCTTTTGACATATAACTACGTAAGTTGGCCTATATATTCTTTTAACACATCATATAAAAACTTAATATACATGCTGAATCTAATAGATGACAACTTAAGACATCATTAAGAATTATATAATGTTTTAAATCTGATCAATGCAGGTACCGTCTATGATAATAAGGAAAACTTTCAGTGAAGTGTTTTCATTCATCAATGTGCAATTATTCAATAGGTAAGCAATCCCTATCTCTTCTATTATTGATTATCTACAATGAGAAGATGAATATTTGTGTATGTGATTTATCAAAAGAAATCAAAACTTGCAACTCATATAAACAAGCTACAATTGATCTACAGCTTTCTACTCCGCTGGGAATTCTGCTCATTTATCAATGCAGAGTTTGTCAAAGATGGTTTGCAGGATTTGGAACAATGGTGCTCCAAAACAATAGAGCAGGTAAGTCACTACCGAAAGCATCACACATAGTACCTACAATGGTATATGGAAGGTATTAATGCGGTGGTAATTCCGATTATATAATCTATAGCTTGCTAGGACCGCATGGGAGCAACTCCAACATATAAGGCATGCAGTCGAATTTCTAGTAAGTTCAATATTATATTTGTCATAATTTCATATGCTGTTTAGACGGGTAATTGGAACACACATATTATGGCAGGTTTTGCATCAGAAGTCCCAAAAAACCTTAGAGGAGATCAAAAACGAAATCTGCCCAGTAAGTCAAAAGTTTTATTATCTATATCAAAATATGCTCCTGAATGTAACAAGGTCAACTGCATTTGGTTCCAATTTTTGAGTGTTCCTCAAATTTACAGGATTGGTACCATGTTTTGGGATGACAAATATGGTGGCGCAAAAGGTTTATCTCAGGAGGTGAGTCTACTCATCATACAAAATCCCTTCATCAAATATCTTTTGTGCTTCTCCAAATTTGTAGGAGAAAGTAAAAACCCCAAACTCTAATATGCTTGTGCCAATACGTCTTCTTTTAATTCAAGAATGGGGAATGGTTTGCTGATTAGTCAAGCTAAAATAATATATTAGTCATTTCAATATGGATGTTAATTGATTAATGGGTTTGCTAAAAATAGGTGAATGAGGAATCGTATAGAGACATAATTGGTTTGTAAAATAAAAAGCATTGGCAATAGAAGAATAAATAAAATTGACATAATTGTACTTTGCAACATCCATCTTACACAGGTAATATACTCTAGTTCAAATATCTTTTATGTTGCTACGCAGAGTTTTCGGCGCTATATAAACTCATATGTAATACTTGTAAACAGGAGTCAGTAGTGCACACATCATAAACAAAGAATAATCTACCGAGAATAATATGATTCTACCCCTTTAAAAACTGAACATAGATTACGATAACCAAGAGAAAGTACTTGTACTCAATTAACAGTTTGAAAATAGATTAATGTAGGGAGCTGTGCACACATCTTACAATTGTACTCAAATTTCATCATAGTTAACTCATTAACATTTTCACTGCAAAATGATATAGAATATGGTGTTACTTGTCATCAGAATGCAATTACCTAGATTCACCGTAAAAAGGGAGTGGCAGCGTCGGCAGGGAGTGGCGGGCAGACTAACTAGGTGGTTGTTGCCTGCTAGATAGAAACAGTAGCAGGAAGGAGGGACGACGAAGGAGGGTAGCAGCCGCAGAACAACCCTAACCTGGTAGCAGATGATGAGGGTTAGAAGATGTACTAGACTAGGGTTTGGGGAGGAGATGAGGAAGGAGGGCATTTTCTGGTTAGGGAGTACTGAAGTAGGGACGGTGGCGTCGGTGAGGAAGGACTGGCGTTTGGGCTCGTCGAGAACTCGTCGACGACTAGGCGTCGGTGAGGACGGCTCGTTGTGGGCTGGGCGTCGGTGAGGAAGACTCGTCGAGCACTGGGTGTTTCGTGTCGACGCGTCGACTCGTCGAGGAGTTGCACGATTGCGGAGGCGAGCAGAGAACAAGGGTCAAGGGTTTGGGTGAAAAGGGTCTTAGGGTTTGAGCAGATAACAAGGAGAATGTATTATAAGTTGGGTATTATAAGTGGAGGGGTTTTTTTGGCCAAGAGATAGTTTGAAAAGGATGGATTTTTTTTTGTCCGACGAAAAAAAAGAGGGAATGCCAATTTTTTTTTTTTTTTATTTTACTATTTGTGGCATACGTAATTTGTCACGATAAATAGTTCCATGTCCATGGCAAATATATTGTCGCAAATAATTGTCCCAGAATCTCGTGACAACGTTGTGGCAAATATTTTGTCGCAAATGTTTGCCACAGAATATAGTGACAAACTTGTGGCAAAAATTTTGTCACAAACCCTTGCCACGATAGAATGTTTTGAATCAGTGACAAAATATATTGTCATAAATTTAAAGTACTATAACTTTTGAACGTTGACTCAATTATTAGTCGCAAACATAATGACAAATTTTAAAAAATTATCGCAAATTATTCAAACTTGTACTTTTAACCACAAAAATAATTTTGTCGCAAATTTTGATGCAGATTACATCTTTTGTGGCCAATTGTTGTTGACCACTCCAAAATTTTGCCACAAATTCTTGTTTTTTTTGTAGAGAAATTACCATTTTGCTCATCCTCGTTTCAAAAAACATTAGCATTGCGGGTGGGTAATTTCGTAATTTTATGCTACCCTTTACTCGTCCGTCGAAATTATATGCCACGTTGGCAAAGTAACTTGCCACGTCGTCGCCGTTAACGGCCATGTCAGCAAAAATCGTCAGAAATGACGGTGCGTGCTAAACGGGGTGACAGAATCAAAGTTCGTGTATTTTCTTGCTAACGGAAAAAGTTTATGCTAAAAATGGGAAAAGGTCCAAAGTTCGTGTTTTTTTTTGTATTTACTCTTTATAATTTAATCAAAACTAATTTTAGACCATTGGACTTATTTTTTTTTGAAATTTTATAATCACTATTAATTAATTTTTATATCTAATTGAACAAAAATATCTTAAATTACCGATAACTTAATTAATTAAATCATATAAATATTTTATAATCATATTAGCAAATATTTAATTTTGTAAACTAACTAAATATTTAATTACTACTAAAAATGTTCAAGGAAAATTAATAATATTTTTTATAACCAAATAAATATTCACTGGTTTCAACTAAATAAAACTGATGTTGATTTTATTAACCAAACACGTTTTTAAAAAATTGAAAACTAGAAACCAAAACTAAGTTTTTGAAACCAACTAAATATTCTAGCAAGTGAAGCTCAGCCACATAAGATATCATAGTGAAAAATGACACGTGACAATAATATACTGACAGGGGCAATTTGGCCCAAAACATATTTAATGAGCAAATTTGCACATTTTTTAATACTTTAGGAGTAAATTTGAACTTTTTTCAATAATTCAATGGTAAATTTGTACCTATATCAATACTTCAAGGGAAAATTTAACCAAATTTTCTTGTATATATTATTATCATTGATGTGATTTTAATTAACACTGTAGGAATGATGTTGATATCATCTTTACCAAAACAAGAAAATATAAGCTTGACAATTATACTTTGTGTTGTAATAATGATAATTTTTCTTAATTGTTTACTCAAAGATATGAATTATCAGCTTTAATCACTTGTCACTGTAATAAAAAACCAACCAACATAGTAGGGGTGAGTTCGGGTCGGGATGCAAATATGTGTCCCAGCTTCGGTCTCGTATATGAGACATCCCGATTGTATCCAAGTCTCGTCTCGATTTTGAACTAGGACGGGATTTTTCCCGATCTTTTGAGTCGGGCCGGATTGGACCGAACCGAGACGTCCTGACCCATGCTCACCCATACAACAGAGCCTGCAATAGTAACTATAAGAAATTATAAAGTAAAAAAACAAAATGTTGCAAGCTTTGTTGTATGGGTGAGCACGGGTCAAGACGTCTCAATCGGTCCCGTCCGACCCAACCTGAAAGTTCGTGAAAAATCTTATCCCAAATTAAAATCGAGACAAGACTGGGACAAAATAGGGATGCCTCATATTCGGGACCGAAGCTGGGACACATATTTGCGTCCCGACCTGAACTCACCCTACTATGTTGGTTGATTTCGTATTACAATGACAAGTGATTAAAGCTGATAATTCATATCTTTGAGTAAACAATTAAGAAAAAATATTATTCTTACAACACAAAGTATAATTGTCAAGCTTATAATTTCTTGATTTTGATAAATATGATATCAACATCATTCTTATAGTGTTAATTAGAACCACATTAATGATTATATATATATATATAAAAATATATATAATGATTAAATTTGTCCTTGAAGTATTGAAAATTGTGTAAATTTGTCTTTGAAGTATTGATTAATGTTTAAATTTATCTCTAAAGTACTGAAAAAGGTGCAAATTTGTTCTTTAAATATATTTTGGACCAAAATTACCCCTGTCAGTACATTATTGTCACGTGTCATTTCCATCGTGGCATCTTATGTGGCTGAGCTTCACTTGCCACGTTGACTTTCGTTTGTGGACATGGACTTCCGTTAAGAAAAATAGCAAAATTAATTCAATTATGTAACATCAAGGGCAATTTTGGTCAAAAACCTAGTTAAGGGACAAATTTGCACATTTTCCAATAATTTAGGGGCAAATTTGGCCTTCTTCACTTGATACTATAATAAGCACCGTGAGCCAATTACTTTTACGTTATTGAAACACTATTTTAATAACACTCTTAATTATTTCCAAAGGTATAAGTTCATTCATCCTTGGGTTGAGGATTATGGAAAGAACAAAAATTGTGCTGTCAAGGGAATCTTTACGGCTATGTTTAAGCTTAGAGAGGGCCTAAAGAAAATAATTGGTAATGATGTTGAAACCAATATATGGAGTGATCTTTGGATTGAGTGCATCCCCTTAGAAAGATGGTCTACCTTTATTAACATGGAGAAAGTCAATAAAGTTCATAAAGTTAGTGACCTTATTACTAGCAAAGATTGGAACCTAGTGTTAGCGAAATGGCGACACTAGAAGGGGGGTGAATAGTATGATTACTAATTTGATTAACCTAAAATCACTTTTAATCATTTTCTTAGATTAGTTAGGCATTTTATAATTAAATGTTGAAGCAAGATAAATGATAAAGCAATTAAGCACGAAATTAAGAATCAATGCAAACACTGAGATTTTATAGTGTTTCGACCCCAATGCCTACTCCACTAACTAAGCACCCCACTTAGGATTTCCAAACTAGTTTTACTAGATTAATTTATGTTTCCCTTACACATGAGGACTTCTCATCGAACATACGCACTCTTGACCTAAGGCACTTCCACACCCGGAAGTCACCGCCTTCTTATCGAGAATCCTCTTCCACCTCAACCCTAAGGGACAACTAAACTAATCTTAGCAACACCTATATTTAATTACACCGGTGGATTTAAACCTCAAACACCAAGACTACCACTAATTTCAAGACCTAACAGCAGGTCTTCTACAAACTCACAAATCAAACAATTTAAACAACAATTAAAATACAAGTGAAAAGAGCTTAAAATAAACCAAGAATTCATGATCTTTTGCAATCCTTCAATCCTTCAACTCGTCAAGTAGTAGAGCTTGAATCAACACCCGAGTTGAGAAGCAGAGCTTGTGCGCTTGTAGAAGAACTTGACAGAAATCAGCGTGCGCTCCAAAATAATCTCTTTGAAGGCTTTAATCTCCTTTTAAATGTTCAATAAAAATCTGTAGGAGTCAAGGATAGAGCTTAAAAGAATCATATGAGGGTAGAAAACTATCTGTTGCAGACCACCGGTCGAATGACCGGTCGACCAGTCGCGATTGATCGGTCGACCGGTCATTCGACTAATGCTTTCTCTTTGTGGTCAGTCGAACGATGGGTCGATTGCCCAGATCCAAAAATTGTGATCCTAACCTTCGATCGACCCATCGATCGACCGACGCGATCTGCGTCTTCGGGTATCAACAGATCAGTCGACCGCCTGGTCGACCGCACAAGCTACTGCACATTTTGGGCTTCCATCGGTCGACCGCCCGATCGACCGATGTAGCTCTACTACTTTTTACCTTCATTTGGTGATCGAACCTAGGCTGAAGTTTATTTCTTCAGCCTATTTCTTCCGCGCTTCATTTCCAAGTTCCAGCTTTCAACGACCATCGAGTCGGAGAGCTTTCAAGTGATCTTTGAGCCCGTCCAATACGTCTTTGGTGCACGCGTCGCTCTTTGAGAAGTTTTCGTGACGAACCCGAGCGCGACGATCAATGTCCTTCCGATTTCCAATTTCTCTGATTTTTCGATCGAGGACATCGAACGCTAATTGATATGGAACCTGAAACATATTCTCAATAAAATCTTTAGTCCCATGTTTGTTATCATCAAAACCATCAAAACCGAGATTAAGGCTAAGGTTGAAAACCTAAAGCCAACAATCTCCCCTTTTTTGATGATGACAAACACCTTTAAAAAAAATATAATCATTAACGCACAAGGATATCAACTAAGGGATTTCTCCCCCTATCAACATGCATATTTATATAATTAAACTTCCCCTATCTATATGCATAGATTTCCTATATTTTTCTCCCCTTTACCTATACGTTTCTCTCCATTTTAACTATACATTTCTCCCTCTTTTGACTACACATTTCTCCCCCTTTTGACATCAATCAAAAAGGGCAATAAAAAGGGCAATCTAATCAAAGGGATGAAACACAATTTTTTTTCATGAAGTTGAGACTTCAAAGATTATTTTCAAGAAACATGAAAATCTCAACCAAATGGATGGAAAACAAATGTTTAATTTAGCATGGTTTCATTTCACATAAGCATGAAAACATGAAAATGCTAAGTATCAATTCTTTGATTTCATTCAAACTTTCAAAATACCAAGATCTAATCATTTAAAGCATGTTTTAGAAGTTTGAAATGAAAATGAAAATATTTGATCCAAATATAAACTTAGCACATGGTTTCATTTGAAATAAGCATGAAAACTATGAAAATGCTAAGTCTCAATTTTGCTATCTACTCATGTTTTCTCATATTTAGGCATCTAGACATCAAACATGAGAAAATGTAAGTCTATGAATTAAGTTTGGGGTTAAGATGAAATTATTAATTCATTTTGTTGACTTAGGTCAACCTACACCTTAAGTTTTCATAAATCAAACTTTTAGATCTAAAACAATATCATATCTTTAACAAATATTTTTTAAACCAATTTTTTGGATGAAAATTTTTGATATCAATTATTGAATGGCCATTTGACATGCCTGAATAAAGTTTAAACTCAAAAGAATTTTCAAAGATCATTTTTCATCCTATATTGATTTTAATGAAAACACTAGATATTTCTAGCTTGATCAAGAATTCAAAATCATTCCTAGAAATGATTTTACTCAATCAATAGTGTGAATGATATTAGAAACATAATCAAAGTGGTATACACCAACTTTCATTTGAAGTTTTTTTTAAAAAAAAATCAAAGTATTGAAAAAAATTGATATTAAAAAGATAATACTTTTTCATTTTGAAAATCCAACTTCAAAATTCCATTATAAATTAGATTCTTGATAAAACTTTTTGAAATTTTTACACATAAAATTAGATTTTTCAGTGAATGTGTAGTTTTAAGAATCATCTGAAAATGATTTTTCTATATTTCTCTAGAAATAACTAAAATTGGTGATACCAATTGTTGAACAAATGGCAATTCCATAATTTTTCAGTTATTTTCAAAGAATGCTTAGTTTTCATTCAAACTTTTATGACACCACATAATGGTCATGTAAATAGTGTATGTCAAGTTTGAGATGAAAATTATATTCTTAAGTCAAGATATCAACCTAGAATGGTTTCATTCAAAACCAAGCTAGTTATTATGAAACTTGCTAAGTTTCAATCTTAATATTTACTCATTATTTTTCAAAATTAAATATATGGATACCTAACATGAGTAAATCTAAACATGTTCCACAAATATGAATTGAAAATGAGACCTTTAAGTCAACTTGTTGACTTGGGTCAACTTGATTCAGAAGATGTAAGAATGAATTGACATCTATGTCATTTTATCCGTATCTATATGAAATTTTCATTCTAAATACATGGAAACATGTCATCCTTATTTCTAAACATGTTTATGAGATTTGGACTTAAAATGAAGTGACCAAGTCGATTTGTTGACTTGGGTCAAACCTTCTCAAACTTAAGTCCTCTAAAGTGAGATATCACTTGTATTTGTTCATCTAGACATGAATTTTCAAGTTTTAAATATCTAGACTCATGTCATGAGTGTATCTAAACATGTTCATTTCATTTTTACCTTAACATTAAGTCTCTAAAGAATAATTTTAACCTAGTTCAATTTCACAAATATCAAGATATCATGAAATGAGCTAAGTTATCAAGATTTTTCATACTCATGAAAATTCACATATTTATCATGCATAATCAATCATGAGTATATAGAGACGTCATTAAACATGAAAATTCAAGAATTATACAAAGATTTTTGCAAAATTAAAATCATACATTTTTCTTAAAAATTTGTCCAACTTTTTCATTTCCTTTTTCATTCTCTTTTAGATAGCATAGCTTTCCAATTCTTATCACTTTCTTAACTTGCAAGAAGGCTTCATTAGTAGCATAATGAAATAATATGCCAACTTAGCAAGCTAACTTACTACATAGCAAGGTTCAATGCAAAGTTTCATTTAATACCTTAACCTATGCTAGATAATTAAGATTCATTTTTAAGAAAGTTTTCATGATATCTAAATGAATCTAAGAGATCTTAAGGAGTGAAATATTTGAAGAATAAGATCTCTACCTATGTTAAACTAGTTTGGACTTACAAGAAGGTCTCTAATAATAGATATTTACCTAGAACAAGTTTCATTCAATGAAATTTGTCTAAGTACAAAAGTTCTACCTACTCATGAGAATTCAAGAATTTTAACATGTAATTCTAATCATGAGTATAGAGACATACTTTAATATTAAGCATTGAGGTATAACACTAAGATCTTGAATTTACCAAGGTTATACCCTATTCATGATAATTTGCCAAACTAATCTTTTTCTTCCTAATTAGCCTTCCTAAAACACTTATAACTTGAAAGTAAGCTACACTAATATTTTTAGAGAAAATATAACTACTTAGCAAGCTAACTCAACCAAAAAGCAAAGAGAAGCATCAAGTATCATTATCAAATATCATTTTGCTAAATGGTTTTAAATTCGTTTCAAAAAAAATCAAGTGATATCAAAACGAATTTTAAGAGATCACAAGAATAATAAATGAAAAATATGATATCCAACCCTTCTTATTGGTTGAAAATCGAAAGCCACAATTGGCCTACGATTTAGAATCGCAATGTCGCTTAGGCCCATTACAGGCCACCTGGGTCTCCGAAGAGACCGAAAAATCAAATAATCAAAAATCATTTTATGAAGAACTCTTTTACAAGAGCGGGGAAAATAACTCAAGTTAAACATAGTGTCATAACTCCAACTTAAATAAAAACAATCCAAAGTAAGGAGATGATAAAAAGTATACCTAGATGCCAATTTCCATACCTATGACATCATGATGGTTTGAAGTTGCAACCAAGAATTGATTCATCATTCAAGTCCATGGTCAACTCCAACACACCACTTCTTTCTACCCTTGTGTGGTAGCTCCCCCTTCAAGAGAAGATGAGACCTTTGGTACCCAAATAGCTTTGGGACCTTGGGGGTTAATGGGCTTAGGTATCCAAAGTGTCTTAACAACACTAGGGTTCAATTTGAAAGCACAATCATATATGGCATGCCCATAAATACCACAACAAAAATAATGTCCATTAAAAAAAAATTTGTTTTTGCTATGGACATGAGGTTTAAAGTTAGAATGCTTAACATGTGAAATATTATGAGCATGAGCATTCTTGTTTGGAGATTTCCTAAATGAGATATTTTAATTTTTAGGACTCCTAAGAGATGAAGCATTTGATAAGTTACTAGCTTTCTTACTCAAGAAAACAACCTCATTTTTTAAGTCATTGATGATTTGTGTAAAGATTGAATTTGAGATTTCAACAAGCAATTTTTATTTTTCAAGATATCATGCTCAAATTTGAAATTACTTATACAATCCTTACCATTGAGATTCACATTATTTTTTGTGTTTTCATTCTCATTTCTAATTTTTGAAATCTTAGTTAACAACTCATCATTCTCAATTTCTAATTCTTCATTTTTATGTTTCAAATCCTTAATCTCAAGTTTCATATCATCATGGCAATAATTAAAAGAACTAGATTTCATTTTCTCATTTTCTAATTTACATTCATGCAATTGAGAACTAAGATTTAAGTTTTATTTCTTTAATTTCTTATTTTCCTTGTTCTTTTTTACAAGGATGGCATACATTTTCTTGCTTTCTTCTAGTAGTTCTTTATAAGACATGTCAAGGGATTTAGAGCTACTAGAATCACTATCATTAATATTTTGAACATGACTAGAAGATGGAGAATATACCGCATCTCGAAGACCCATGAGGCAAACGTTTGATGTAGCTTCATCGTCATGTCTAGAAGAGGCTTCACTTGTTTGAGATGTGGATGAGGAAGCACACTTCTTTTTGGATTTCTTCTTCAAGAGTGGACAATTCTCCTTGTGTCCCTTCTCTTGGCAAAGGAATCACCTAAGTTTTCTTTTCCGATTCTTGCTTGTGCTTCTTGGGCTAGAAGTGCTTTGGGCATCAAAAACTTCATTAAGACTAGAGGTATGACAATTGTCATCACCTCCTTCATTGAAAGTAGTAAGTTCCTCAGTTTTTGCATAATCGTAAAGCATGTTTAAACAAGCCCAAATATCGAATGCGGATGAACAATGCATGACCTTTTCAAGTATTTCATTTGAAAATGAGCAATATAGGAGATGCGTTATTTAAGAATTCAATTCAAATAATCTAATTTGTTCTTGAGTCCAATCATTTAAGTCAATGGTGGGCTCAACATACTCATTCTTTAGCATGCACAATAAATCTAAACTTTGTGTTTTAAGAAAGGTATACATCCTACTCTTCCAAACACCAAAGTTTTCTTCATCAAACTTAGGTAGTGCACATGCTATACTCTCTAGTGCCATTTTTTCGGATCGAGGCTAGATGTAGAGGAGACGGTGAAATCTCAATCTATGACCCGCTCTGATACCAAATGTTGGCGAAATGGCGACACTAGAGGGGGGCGAATAGTGTGTTTACTAATTTGATTAGCTTAAAATTACTTTTAATCATTTTCTTAGATTATTTAGGCAATTTATAATTGAATGCAGAAGCAAGATAAATGATAAAATAATTAAGCACGAAATTAAGAATCAATGCAAACACTGAAATTTTATAGTGGTTCGGCCCCAATGCCTACTCCACTACCTAAGCATCCCGCTTAGGATTTCCAAACTAGTTTTACTAGATTAATTTACGTTTCCCTTACACACGAGGACTTTTCATCGAAGAGACGCACTCTCGACCTAAGGCACTTCCACACCCGGAAGTCACTGTCTTCTTATCGAGAGTCATCTTCTACCGCAACCCTAAGGGACAACTAAACTAATCTTAGCAATAACTATGTTTAATTACACTGATTGATTTAAGCCTCAAACACCAAGGCTACCACCAATTTCAAGACCTAACAGCAGGTCTTCTACAGACTCACAAATCAAACAATTTAAACAACAATTAAAATACAATTGAAAAGAGCTTAAAATAAACCAAGAATTCGTGCTCTTTTGCAATCCTTCAATCCTTCAACTCGTCAAGTAGTAGAGCTTGAATCAACACTCGAGTTGAGAAGCATAGCTTGTGCGCTTGTAGAAGAACTCGACAGAAATCAGCGCGTGCTTCAAAACGATCTCTTTGAAAGCTTTAATCTCCTATTAAATGCTCAATAAAAATCTGTAGGAGTCAACGAGAGAGCTTAAAAGAATCATATGAGGGTATATTTATACCCTGCTGAAGAAACGGCTACTCAACGTATAGAAAACTATCCGTTGTAGATCGCAACTACACTACTCAACGTATATTTATACCGACTGGTCGACCGGTCATTTGACCGTTGCTTTCTCTCTGTGGTCGGTAGACCGACGGGTCGACCGCCCAAATGCAAAAAATTGCGATCCCGACCTTCGATCGACCCGTCGATCGACCGACGTGATCCGCGTCCTCGGATATCAGCATGTCGATCGACCGACATGATCTGCGTCTTTGGGTATCAGCATGTCGTTCGACCGACAGGTCGACCGCCCGAGCTACTGCCCATTTTGGGCTTCCATCGGTCGATCGCTCGGTCGACCAAAGTAGCTCTGCTACTTTTTACCTTCATTTGGTCGACCGCCCGGTCGACCGAACCTAGGTTGAAGTTTATTTCTTCAGCCTATTTCTTCCCCACTTCATTTTCGGGTTCCGGCTTTCAACGACCATCGACTTGAAGAGCTTTCAAGTGATCTTTGAGCCCGTCCAATACGTCTTTGGTGCACGCATCGCTCTTCGAGAAGTTTCCGCGACGAACCTGAGCGCGACGATCAATGTCCTTTCGATTTCTGATTTCTCTAATTTTTCGATCGAGAACATCGAACGCTAATTGATATAGAACCTGAAATATATTCTCAATGAAATCATTAGTCTCATATTTGTTATCATCAAAACCATCAAAACCGAGATTAAGGCTAAGATTGAAAACCTAAAGCCAACACCTAGAACTGATAAAGCAAGTATTTGGAGAAGAGCTTGCTAAATCCATTATGCAGATGCACATTCCTAGAAGATGGAGTTTAAATAAATGGATTTGGGCTTATAATAGTAAAGGGAAACTCAATTGTAAAATTGTTATAACCGAAATTTTCTATTAATGTTATTCAGTTGGCTTCGTAACAGGATCCAAGGACCTAAGGCGGGTGAATTAGCAGAGTATCGAGAAATTGTGGGTAAGTCTTAAAAAAATATATAAATATAAATAAATAAATTTGCATCTATCATTTCTGCAATCCCAGATTTCAAAACGAACTTGGTGGTTCGATTTAGGTTCAAATTGGACTTAAATTGGACTAAATTGGGCTTGGTATAAATAAATAAGGGAGAGGGTAAAAAAAGTAATTTGGGGTTAAAATTAACCCCAAGTTATAAAAGGGGCGGGCCGCGGCTGGGCGATCGAAATCACGCGACCCGCAACCCAAAAGGAGCACCGCAAGGGGAGGAAGAGCGGATCTCGGCCGCAACGATCTCGGCAGCGGCAGCGATCGGAACTCTCCTGTTCCTCCTTTCACGGTGAGTGGCTAATCCTCCTCCTACTGTGTTCATGGATTCAAGCTGTCGTTTCCATGTTTTTTTTTTAATCATTGCTTTCGGATTCCTTCGCATTGTTCCTTGTGTTCTTGTGCGGATCGATCGATGATTCTGGTATGATGCTAAAATGGTTTGTGAATTCATTGTGTTGCCTACTGATTTCTAACCAAGTAGATGCTCTATTTTGCTTTGATGAATTGGCGGACGGGGGTTTTGATTTGTGTTCGGTAGATGAAATTGGATATGTGTGGGTTAATTTCTCTTCGCTATCTGTTGTTCACATGGTGGTTAACAGCATGAATACTTGGTATTTTATTTTTCGTGAATTGGTGGATTGCAACTTGAATATATATTCTGTGGAATGATGATCTGTGTTCAATCGATTCTATGCTGCTATCTGTCGTTCAATCTCATTATTAACAATGTGCATATTAGGTATTGTTCACATTCATTATTTACTCTATAGAATGTACCATGTATTGCTTTAATGAATTGGGTGAACCGGAAATTGGATACGTATTTTGTGGATGAAGATGTGAGGTAGGTATTTGTTAGATTTCATTATGCATGCTGTTGTTCGAATTGGTGGATAACAGAGCAAAATGAAATGTGCGCTTGTTGGAACTCAAACAGATAGTATTGTCATTATCCCAAGTACTTCTTGTGTGGCTAAAACTCCCTATGGAAGTTTCCGGGGGTAGAGAAGTGGGGTAGATCCAATTGGAAGGCAGACTCGGTAGTGTTATCAATGCTAGTATATCATATTTGATAGATGTTAACTAGTTATACATTAGGTCCATACGGTGTATTGGTAGTAACATGGTTCTTGGATGGGAGAGGTGGGGTTTAGGCAGGTAAATATGCACATTCAACTCATTGTATGGTTGTACGCATATACTATAGCTTGGTTGTAGATACCTGACTGTGCATGTGCATGTGGACCGGGAAGCTCGTCAGCCACCACACTGACGACCGACCCGGGTGGCAGAGCGGGGAAAATGCTGAGACGAAGGTGATCGGCGCCCGACTCGTAGACCGACAGGTCTCTAGATGATCGGATCGACGGGTCCTTGGACCGGGAAGCTCGTCAGTACTGCCACGCTGATGACCAACTAGGGTGGCTTGCATGAATAGTGGAATGATTTCATTGTTGTTTATTTCATGTTAAGGATTGTTGATATGCCCTTACTAAATTGTTGCTCAGATAAATGCATGGTTGTATGGAGTGTATCTGTATTTCTTTGGAGCTTTCACTTTGTTTACAAAATATTACGTTACTACCTACTCATGTACATCTGTTGGCTTGTATTTATTGAATATGGTTGTAGGAATTTTGTCACTCACTAAGTCCTAGTTGGACTTACTGTTTTCCACCATCTTGCAGCACCTGGGCATAATCAGACAGGTACTGGAGTGCCGTAGCGCAGTTGGGGCGTCAGGGGCAGTCGATCTCGTGGCACGTCGTGGTCAAGAGTTGGGTTTGAGTGGTTGAGTCATTTTCATTTTCCATATATTTTTTTTGTAAATGGACATTTAAACCCTATAATTTTGTATTGAACTCAAGTAATCGTTGGTTTATTTTAATTGAGTCTGAACATTTGGGACTATCAGTTTTCTTATGGATTTTGAGTCAGAACTTTGTAGTCATTTACGTTATAGTAAGAATGTAAACTCTTATATTGTCCAAATTTCATATCTTATAACTTTGTTGTTGGACTAGGCTTCGGGGTACCGGTAGTACTCTGGCTGGTTACGCCTTTGTTTTGGGGTGTGACAAAAATTACTTATAATTATCTGAAAAAGGATGATGAAAAGGCTACTGATGTTCCTTTTGACCAGAGAAAATTATGGAACTTAAAAGTTCTTCCAAAGGTCAAAGTTTTTGCTTGGAAACTGATACATGGCAAACTCCCTACTTCCATATTACTTTCTAAAAGGAGTAATATTTCTGAACATTGTTGTTTTGTGTGCAAAGATGAAATGGATAATATAGAGCATATATTTTTTGAATGTGTACCTGCCAATAAATTGTAGACTACACTGGAATGCATTCTAGGTTGTAAGTTTGTTCTTAAAGATCTTTGGCACCAGGGCAAATGGATAGATGAAGATTGTCTCCTAGACAAGGAAAAGAAACTAAAGTTGGTCAATTGCATTACAGTAGGCCTTTGGTGCCTCTGGAAGAGCAGAAATGAGATATGTTTCAGAGGAAAATGATTTTGGCATAATTCACTTGTCTTCAATGTCCTATCAGAACTAAATAATTGTTATCAGCTTGAGAAATGCTGCCTTACACATGTTGTTATGCAAAGCAATAAGGAGGATGAGAATGGACCTAATCAGACTACTAACAATAGACTGTGCTATCATAAAACCAGTTCATCACTTGCCAATAGCTATACTGATAACTTGGCAGACACTAATTACTGATACTGGATTTATAGTGATGCAGCTTGGGTTGGACAAACAAAGAAATCATGAATGAGTTTCACCATACCGAAGGACAACATGATAGAAGTCATGAGAGGATACTGCAACTCATTCTCTTATAATAGTTTGTCAGTTGAACTTGAAGCAATTTGGAATTGTCTTTTAAAGGTTGATCTCATTAATATCAAGCATCTGAAAATATTTTCAAACGGTAAACATGCTATAAACATGCTATTGATATCTTAAACATGCATTTGAAACATCCCTAGTATGCTAAATCTCTTGTGACAGATATCCTTCACCTAGCTGAGATAATGAAAGTCTCCAACTAGTGCTACATTAAAAAGAAGACACCATGATGGACCATTATTTAGCTAAGGCTGGTTTAATTGGTATGGAGATTACCCCTGACAATACTATGAATTGGTGCTGCTATGGGGAGTCTTCTACAACCTCAACTAATTGGAGATGTTTTCTGAACAATTGTTATGAGGCTGCATCATCAAAGCTGCTAACTTTTAAACTGCATTTAAATGGTTTGAATAACGTAAACCAAGGTTCTGCTTGAAACATTGATGTAAGTGATGCCATTTCTAATAAAAGTTTTACTCACTAGATGGAATATGATTGTATGTTGTCTCTCTGGCGAGAAGTGCACGATCAAGACCATCTACCTCTTCTACCCAAGGACAGGATAGGTGTGTTTTATTTAAAAATAACACTCTTAATTATTTGATTAATGTGTTAAAATAGGTATTATAGATTACTGGCTGTGTATACATATTATTAATTAATATAGCTTGAGCTTGATCATGAATATAGCTAGACTAGCTTAATCAAGCTCGAGCAAGCGTGCTCATAAATGGAGCTTAACTAGCTAGCTTAATCAAGCTCAAGGTCAACTTCTTCGTATTGCTAAATAAGCTTAGCTAAAAAACTTACCATTCAATCAAGAAAAATACAACCTAGATTTGAATAAATTTGAATCAATGAAATACAGGCAGAATTTTAGTAAATATATGTGCTCCTGTCTGAGGATCGAAGTAGTCCGGTCTGGCTCGATGTCTCTCTTGGTGGTCATGTGCAACACTCCTAATGGAGGGACCTGCAAAATACACTCTGACGCTCAAGTTAGTGGGACTCCAAAGTGGAGATAATGGAAAATAGAATTTAGGTTACCTTAGGCACGTCGTGTCTGTATTTATTATAGGTGGAGGTGATGGTGCCGCTTTGCAATCTCTCAAGGATATTGCTCAGAATGGTCGAGGCTAATCCCGAAGATAGCGGGTCTATAATAGCGTATCCCTCATGATAAGGAAGGAAATGGATGTCCTTAATTATTTGACCGGGTGGAGCCATTTGGTATGTCTCATGTTCGTGTGTATGGCTGGGTGGAGACACCGGGAGGAGCCGTTCGGTCGGGCTCAGGTTAGGTTGTAGGGCGCTATTGGATCTAATTCGATCAGACCCAATAGTACTAGTCTAGTCCACTGCCCCCAAACTCGATCGAAGTCTGGATGACTGCATGTCGAGCTCTAGTTGGTTTCCCGACTTCAATTTTTTTGTGGCTTTGAGGAATTTTGGAAAATATTTTACTGTGTCGTGTCTAGCCATCGTAAAGGCTAAGTTGTATTGAGTGACCATTGAGACCAAGCTGGAGTGAGCAGCCGTAAAGGCCAAGTTAGAGCAAACGACCATAGAGGCCGAGTTGGAGCAAGCGACCATAGAGGCTGGGCTGGTGTAACTAGCTGGAGCAAGAGACCGTAAAGGCCGAGCTAGAGTAAGCAATCGTAGAGGCCGAACTGGAGCAAGTGGCCGTAGAGGTCGGGCTGGCATGTGGCAACCTTGCTTCGATTAGAATGTATCATATCAGCATATGTTTGTCATGTAATTTTTGTGTCTTCTCGACTTCCGCGCCTAGCATGGCGGTTTGATAATGGTCATCTCTTTGTCTTGCGTGTCGGTTTCTGATTGGTGCTTGCCTCCTCGTTTTGGAGGAGGAATCATGGCAGAGAAAGTGTTCGCTCATATCTTAGGGATTTCTAAGGAACCGTCAATTGCTGAGCTGGTCGGCTAGGATTTAATCATGACATCATCGTTGCCCGCTTGATGGAGAGGTTGTCATTTCTTGGCCTATAAAGTGGACATTCCTTTCCTCGTTTTGAACCTTTCTCGCGCTCTTGATATTTGGTGCCAATTCTTCATATGTTTTCGCCAACGACACCTTCGTTGATTACTTTCTTCATCCGTCGTTGTTTTTTCTTCGGTGAGTCTTTTGGTTCTCTGCTTTAGTTTCTATACCTTTGCTATTGGCCTTAGGTCGGTAGGCTCGTACTGATTTATCCTCATTTTTTCGCAATCAACTCAGTTGCACCAGAACAACTGGGACCTCGTCCGTTGTTTTGAGATTATAATGGGTTATCTTGGGTTTAAGTCGAATCTTTTCGTATTTTTCTCCCTTTTTCAAGCGAAGGGTGTTGGCTTTAGATTTTTAACCTTAGCCTTAATCTCGATTTTGATGGTTTTGATGATAACAAACATGGAACTAATGATTTCATTGAGAATATCTTTCAGGTTCCATATCGACTAGCGTTCGATGTCCTCGATCGGATAAATTGGAGAAATCGCAAAATCGGAAGGACATTGATCATCACTCTCGGGTTCATCGCGGAAGTTTATCGAAGATCGACGAGTGCACCAAAGTCGCTTGGATGAGTCCAAAGGTCAAGTCAAAAGCTCTCCAAGATGATGCTTGTTGAAAGCTGGAACCCGGAAACCAAGCGCGGAAGAAATAGGCTAAAAATACAATTTCAGCCTATGTTCAGTCAACCAGGCGGTCAACCAAATATGGTAAGAATTGGGCAGTAGCCCTTTCGGTCGAACGGACTGAGGTTAGCTACAGGCGCAGCTTGTGTCGGTCGTTCGATCAGTCGACCGAAAGAGAAATCGCAAGCTTCTTGCGTCTGTCGGTCGACTTACCCGATCGACCGACCGAAGCCCAAAAAGGGCAGTAGGCTTGGCAGTCGACCGACCTGTGAATAGCCAAAGACGCAGATCGCATCGGTCAACCGAAGATCGTGGATCGCACGATTTTCGTCTGGCGGTCGACTCGTCGGTCGATCGAAAATTGCAGCGGTCCAATGATCGGTCAACCGACGATTCGACCGGACCATCGACCGGGCGTCTGTAACAATCGAAAATAATCCCGTTGATGCCCCGTTTCAGCTGGGGGTATAAATACACCTCATACACATCTTTTAATCTCTCTCGAACGTTGAAAGAAATTTTTGAGCATCCAAAAGAGAGATCAAAGACTTCCAAGGAGTAATCGCAGCGCGCTCTGTTCCTCTAATGAGTTCTTCATCAAGCGACATCTGCTCCTCAACTCAGGCTTCAACTCAAGCTCTACCACTTGGCGAGTTGGAGGTTCTTGAAGGATTAAAAAGAGTTTTTATTCTTGTTTTATATTGTAGCTCTTTAGATTGTATTTTATATCTTTATTTGAACCATTTTATTTGGATTTGAGTGTGAAGACCTGGTGTTAGGTCTTGTTGTGTATGTGGTTGTCTTGCAAGGTGTAAAGCCACTTGTGTGTGTAAACTTAGTTGTTACTAGGATTAGTTTTAGTTGTCCCTTAGGATTGAGGTGGAAGAGGGCTCCCGATAAGAAGGCGGTGACTTCCGGGTGTGGAAGTGCCTTAGGTTAAGAGTGCGTCTCTTCGGTGAAAAGTCCTCAGGTGTAAGGGAAACTTAAAGTGATCTAGTAAAATTAGTTTAGAAATCCTAAGCGGGGTGCTTATGTAGTGGAGTAGGCATTGGGGCCGAACCACTATAAATTATGTGTTAGCATTGTTTTTATTGTTGCTTGCGCTTAATTGTTTATTTCGCTCCGCATTGTTTATTTCATCAAATACAAATCGCCTAAACTATTTAAGTAAACGATTAAATTGGAATTTAGGCTAATCGAATTAGTAAACACACTATTCACCCCCCCCCTCTAGTGTCGCCATTTCGCCCACATTTGGTATCAGAGCGGGTCATAGATTGTGATTTCACCATCCCTTCTACAATTCGTCTCGATCTAGAAATGGCTTTAGAGAATGTAGTGTCTTCACCCCCTAGGTTCGATGAATCAAGGGTAAATTACACTGACCTCCCCTGAGGTTTAGTGAAATTACACTGACCCCCCCCTCTATTTGTCCAAGTTACAATCACCTCCCTTAAGTAATGTTTGAGTAATTTTTTTAGGGGAGGTTTGTGTAATATTTTACAAAACTCAAGGGAAGTTTGTATAATCTTATTTTATAATAGGGGTGGTTTGTGTAATCTTTTACAAAACTCAGGGGGGTTACAAGATAAAATTATAAATAGATGGGAGGTCAGTGTAATTTCACTAAACCTCAGGGGAGGTCAGTGTAATTTACCCTATCAAACTTTGGTCTATGGAAATCTAGGATGTACACATTTCTGAAGACTAAAGATTTTGGTGTATTTAACATATTACATTAGGAATTTATTGAACCTAAGGTTGATATGCATGCATGGAGTGAAATGGATAAGAAAATATTTAAGTATAATGGAGATACCATGAATTGCATACTTTGTACATTACCAAATGGCATACAAGAAAAAGTCATGCATTGTTCTTCGGCTCATGATTTATGGGTTAGTTTAAATGTTTTATACGATCATGTCAAAATCGAAGAGATTGGCACTTTTAATGAAGGTGGTGATGACAATGGTCACTCACCTACTACTAATATTGGTTTTGATGTCCATAGCTCTTCTAGTCAAAGAAGTAGCACCAAGAGCCGAAAAAAAAAAATCTGTCATGCTTGCAAAGAAAAGAGGCATGTGAAGAAAAATTGTCCAAACATGATGAACAAAGCAATGAAGAGGTCAAGTGCTTCCACCTCCACGTCTCATTCATTCGAAGCATCCTCTATTCATGACTACGAAGTTACTTCCAAAGTGAGCCTCCAAATTGCTAATGATGAGGTAACTCTTTCGCTTCTAGTCATAATAATGATAATAATAGTACTACCTCTTCTAGTTCATTCAATGTGTCATATAAAGAACTAGTTGAGGAATGTCAAAAATTGCATGCCTTGCTTATGAAAAAGAACAAGGAAAACAAAAAATTGAAGAAAGAAAATTCAACTCTTAGCTCTCAATTACATGATGTAAAATTAGAAAATAAAAAGCTAAAAATTAGTGTCCTCAATCCATGTCATGATACTTTAAATATTGATACTAAGGAGTTGAAAAATAAAAATGACATATTGAATAATGAAAATAGCATGCTATTCATAAATCCATGAATGATATGAAAAATGAGATGTTGACCTTGAGTAGGAAAGTTAACACTTCCTCTTATAATTCTAAGAATCAAAATGTCTCATTTAAGAACTCAAAAAATAAAAATGCTCATGTAAAGAATGCTAAGGTTCATCATTATTCTCATACTAAGCATTCTACACCTAAACCTCATATTCAAAAGAAGAATGTATCTTTTAAGAATGCTCATGCTCAATCTAGTTCAAATGACAAGCATTCTAAAGATAAATCTCATGTCCATAACAAAAATAAAAAGAAATTTAATGGACATTGCTTTTGTTGAGGTATATTTGGGCATGCCATCCATGATTGCGCATTAAAGAGAAATCCAAGTGTTGTTAGGACACTTTGGATTCCTAAGCCCTCTAACCCCCAAGGACCCAAAGCTATTTGGGTACCAAAGGTATCATGCTCTTGTGTAGGAGGGGGAACCACACAAGGGTAAAGAAATTGAAGCATTGAAGTTGACCTTAGATCTTAATGAGAAATCTCCAAGAGGTTGCAACTTCAAATCACCTTGATGTCTTAGGTAAAGTTGGCATCAAAACTATTCCGATATCATCGCCTATATCCCTTTGCTTTATCTAAGTTGGAGTTATGACACATGCTTAAAATTGATTGATTTTGCCCGCTCTTGATAAGTTTTAAAAACTTTTTTAATTTTGATTTCCCGGTCTCCTCGAAGACCCCGGTGGCCTGTAATGGGCCTAAGCGACCTTGCGGTTCTAAATCGTAGGCACATTGTGGCCTTTCGGTTTTCAACCAATAGGAATGGTTGGAGATCTTATGTTTCAAAATTTTATATTTTGAGATCTCTTAATTCGTTTTGGATTCATGATAATATATTTTGAAACAAATTTGAAACTATTTAGCAAAGTAGATTTTGATATTGATATTTGATCCTCATCTTTGCTATCTAGTATGATAACTTACTAGTAGATATGATTTGATTACCATTCAAAAGTATAGTTGCAAGTTATAAATTTTTAGGAATGCTAATAACTAAATAGAATAGATTAGTTTGGCTAAACTTTCATGAATTAGGTATAACTTCTATTATTTCAAAATCTTAGTGTTATACCTCAATGCTTAGGCTTAAACTATGTCTCTATACTCATGATTAGATTTGCATGTCAAACCCTTGAAGTTTCATGAGTAGATAGAATCTTAGCACTTAGGCAAATTTCATCTAATGAAACTTGCTCTAGGTTGAACTTACTATAAGAGACATTTCTATTAAGTCCAAACTAGTTAAACATGTCTAAAGATCTTAATCTTTAAATATTTCACAATCTTAGGATCTCTTAGATTCATTTAGATATCATGAAAACTTTCTTTAAATGAATCTTAACTATCTAGCATAGGTTAAGGTTTTAAATAGAACTTTGTATTGAACCCATGCTATTTAGTAAATTAGTTTGCTAGTAGTCTTCTTATTTCATTATGATACTAATGAAGTCTACTTGCAAGTTAAAAATTGGAAAACTGTGCTATCTAGAAGTAAATGAAAAAGGAAATAAAAACGTTGGGTAAATTTTCAAGAAAAAAAGGTATGATTTTGAATTTGAAAAAAACTTAATATAATACTTAAATATGTATGCTTTAATGATGTCTCTATATGCTCATGATTGATTATGCACAATACATGTTTGAATTTTCATGAGTAGGTAAAATCTTGATAACTTAGCTCATTTCATGATATCATGATATCTATGAAATTGAACTAGGTTAAATTCTTCTTTAGAGACTTCATTTTAAGTTAAAAATTAGATAAACATGTTTAGGTGTGTTAATGATTAGTTGTCATGTGCTCAAGATTAAAAATTCATGTCTAGATGAAGAAAGTGACAACTAATTCATCTTAGGGGATTTAAGCTTGAAAAGCTTGGCCCAAGTCAACAAACCACAATTGATATCAATTGACTTGGGCATTTGATTTTAAGTCCAAAACTTCATAAACATGTTTAGGAATAGGTATGATAGGCCGATTTCCATGCTCTTAGAATAAAAATTCTTATGGATATGGATAAAGTGACAATTGAGATTAATTCATACAAACTTTTTTTGAACCATGTTGACCCAAGTCAACAAGTTGACTTAAAGGTCTCATTTTCAATTCATACTTGTGGAACATGTTTAGATTTACTCATGTTAGGTATCCATAGGGTTAAATTTGAAAAATCATGAGTAAATGTTAAGATTGAAACTTAGCAAGTTTTATTAAAACTAGTTTAGTTTTAAATGAAACCATGCTAGGTTGATATCTTGACTTAAGGACTTAATTTTCACTTCAAACTTGGCATATACTCTTTACATGACCATCATGTGGTGTCATGAAAGTTTGAATGAAAATTGAAAAAGTTTTAACAATAACTGAAAATCACCAAAATATCATTTCAACCTACATTTAATATCATTTTCAGTTATTTCTAAAAAAATATAGAAAATTAATTTTGAGATGATTCTTGAAACTTCACATTCACTGAAAAATCTAGGTTTATCAGTAAAAGTTTTAAAAAGTTTCATCAAGAATCTAATTTAAAGTGAATTTTTGAAGTTGGATTTCAAAACACAAAGTATCATCCTTCTTGAAACACAATCTTTCCGATACTTTGTTTTTTTCTTCAAAATCTTCAAATAAAAACTCATGCATACCATTTGGATTCTATTTCTAATATCATTCACACAATTTCTTGAGTAAAATCATTCCTAGAAATGATTTTGATATCTAAGATGATAGATAGAAAAATCTATTTATTTCATTGGAATCAATATATGATGAAAAATGGACTTTGATTTTTAAATTCATTTTGAGTTGAATCTTGATACATGAATTACAAATGACCATTCAACAATTGGTATCAAAATTTTCATTCAACAATTGGTATTAAAACTTTCATTCAATATTTGGTATCAAAAATTTTCATCCAACAAATTAGTATTTCAAATCTTGAAGTATAGGTTGATCTAAGTCAACAAAGTAACTTAAAAATCTCATTTAAGCCCAAACTTAATTCATAGCCTTACAATATCTCATGTTTGATGTCTAGATGCCTAAGTTTGAAAAAAAATATGAGTAGATAGCAAATCTTGAGACTTAGCATTTTCATAGTTCTCATGCTTATTTCAAATGAAAACATGCTAAGTTCATATTTGGATCAAATGATTTCAATTTCATTTCAAACTTCTCAAACATGCTTTAAATGATTAGATCTTGTTTCCTTTGAAAGTTTGAATGAAATGAAAAATATTATATGAGAATATACATGATTTAATTTTGAATTCAAATACTTAGTTTCTGAACATATCATGTATGACTTTGTTTTCATATTAAAATTATTTTTCCATCCCTTTTGTTGAGATGTTTTTATTTCATGAAAATACCTTTAAAGTTTCATCTAAATCCTTGTTTTTCATCCCTTTGAATAGATAGACATTTCTTACCCTTTTTGATTGATGTCAAAAGGGAGAGAAAATTAGGAAAAGTCTATAGAGAAAATATATGTCAAAAGGGGAGAAATGCATAGTCAAAAGAAGGAGAAATGTATAGTTAAAATGGGGAGAAAAGTATAAGAAATGGGAGGAAAATATAGATATTCATGCATATAGATAGGGGGAGTTTAATTACATACATATGCATGTTGATAGGGGGAGAAATCCCTTAGTTGATATCCTTAATGCTTTAATGAATATATATTTTCTTAAGGATGTTTGTCATCATCATCAAAAAGGGGGAGATTGTTGGCTTTAGGTTTTCAACCTTAGCCTTAATCTCGGTTTTGATGGTTTTGATGATAACAAATATGGAACTAATGATTTCATTGAGAATATCTTTTAGGTTCCATATCGACTAGCGTTCGATGTCCTCGATCGGATAAATCGGAGAAATCGCAAAATCGGAAGGACATTGATTGTCGCGCTCGGGTTCGTCGTGGAAGTTTATCGAAGATCGACGAGTGCACCAAAGTCGCTTGGATGAGTCCAAAGATCAAGTAAAAATCTCTCCAAGATGATGCTCGTTGAAAGCCGGAACCTGGAAACCAAGCGCGGAGAAATAGGCTGAAAATGCAATTTCAGCCTATGTTCGGTTGACCAGGCGGTCGACCGAATAGGGTAGAATTGGGCAGTAGCCCTATCGGTCGACAAATCGGTCGACAAATCGGTCGACTGGACTAAGGCTAGATGCAAACACAACTTGCGTCGGTCGACCGATCGATTGATCGATCGATCGGCCGAAAGAGAAATCACAAGCTTCTTGCATTTGTCGATCGACCGACCGAAGCCCAAAAAGGGCAGTAGGCTTGGCGGTCGACTAGTCGGTCGACCGACCTGAAGATAGCCGAAGATGCAGATGGCGTCGGTCGGCCGATGGGTCGACCGAAGATCGTAGATCGCGTGATTTGCGTCTGGCGATCGATCGACCAGAGAAAAAATTGCTGCGGTCGAATGACCGACCGACCGACGATTCGACCGGACCATCGACCGAGCGTCTGTAACAGTCGAAAATAATCCCATTGACACCCCATTTCTACTGGGGGTATAAATACACCTCATACACATCTTTTAATCTCTCTCGAACGTTGACAGAAATAATTGAGCATCCAAAAGAAAGATCAAAGCCTTCCAAGGAGTAATCGCAGCGCGCTCTGTTCCTCTGATGAGTTCTTCATCAAGCGACGCTTGCTCCTCAACTCGGGCTTCAACTCAAGCTCTACCACTTGGCGAGTTGAAGGTTCTTGAAGGATTAAAAAGAGCTTTTAATCTTGTTTTATATTGTAGCTCTTTTGATTGTATTTTATATCTTTATTTGAACCGTTTTATTTGGATTTGAGGGTGAAGACCTAGTGTTAGGTCTTGTTATGTATGTGGTTACCTTGCAAGGTGTAAAGCCACTTGTGTGTGTAAACTTAGTTGTTACTAGGATTAGTTTTAGTTGTCCCTTAGGATTGAGGTGAAAGAGGGCTCTCGATAAGAAGGCGGTGACTTTCGGGTGTGGAAGTGCCTTAGGTCGAGAGTGCGTCTCGTCGGTGAAAAGTCCTCGGGTGTAAGGGAAACTTAAAGTGATCTAGTAAAACTAGTTTGGAAATCCTAAGCGGGGTGTTTAGGTAGTGGAGTAGGCATTGGGACCGAATCACTATAAATTATGTGTTAGCATTGTTTTATTGTTGTTTGCGCTTAAATGTTTATTTCGCTTCCGCATAGATTCATCGAATCACAAATCGCCTAAACTATTTAAGTAAACGATTAAATTAGAATTTAGGTTAATCTAATTAGTAAACACACTATTTACTACTAGTGTCGTCATTTCGCGCACAGATGGGACTTAGAAGGGACTATGAGTGTCCCTTCTAAGTGTGTATAAGAACTTTAAGACTCGTTTCTTTAGGGCGAGATCGCGGGAGGACCTTTGGCCATTCTCCTAAAGAAACCCTTGTAGACGGATGAGTTCCCTCCATCTTGGAGGTCAGTACTCTAGTCGATTTTGTATTTTGAGGAAATATATATACAGGCGTCGCTGCCTTGTTTGTTCAGGGTATGTTGATATGAATTTTCTCCATTGTTCAGGGGAGGACAAAAGCGAGGTTACTCCATTGTTTTGGAGCGAGTTGTTGTCGAGTTCATTGTGGCATGTCGCATGTATGATTGAGAAGCGCTGCATATTTCTCTTTCGACTTGGGTTGCTCGCATCTATGGCCCAAATCTTGTTTTAGATACCATACCTTTATTTTCATCCTCAATAAGCGTCTCGCAAGTCTTGTCATCGTGGCATATGAGGCTACAATAATAGCAGTAGAGAGGGAGTTTCTCAAATCTAAAATTTGTCCAAAAGCTTCCCAGTGCATGCAAGACTATTTGGAGACCACTGCGTAGAGTTTGTTCCACATTGATAATAACTGTGACTTTTATAATGAAGCCTTGTGAATCACGAACGGAGAATATGCCAATATTTTTTTATCGCACACAGTTTGCTGCAAATCCTTCTCCCTATTGAAAGGTTGTGAATTTGTCTCAGGATGCCCCAACACTGGATCCAGAATGAGATTTTGTTAAATTCATATTCGTGGATCTATTACCTCTTTCCCACCGACTGAGCACCAATAGCTTGTTCTTGTAGAGCCAATGTTGATTGCGGAGAATCTTGAAAATCTCCATTTTATCTTCAAAATAGAACTTGAAGACTTTTGTTTCTGATTCCTCACATAAGAAACCTTTGGGTTTGTTTTGTACATGCAACAACACTGTGTGCATGGTGGTCAGGATCTTGATTTTTTCGACCAAAGTTTGGCTATCGGACATGATTGGGAGACACCTTTTGCTGGTGCAAGTTCTTCATCATCAAGTACGAGCATCTCCTCTTCCTCTCATGTCTACTGGTTAGAGGAGTTTTCGTTTGTAGTAGCTTGTAGTCAAGGTGAAGTTGGTTGCTCCATTTACGGAGAGCAGATGCCCACAACGGAGAAGACACTAAGAAGGCGAGGGAATTTCGATCGACAAGTCGACGAAGAGGTTGCACCCTTGGGATGCTTAATGTTTTAATATTCCTATTTCTCATAAGCCTATATTTTAAAGTTAATTGTTTGAGTTTAGATATTTCTGTTTGTGGCATGATACAAGATCAATGATAGGACATCGATCCATAAGCTTGAAAATACATTTGGCATATCATAATGGCAACTTTAGATTTAATATGTTATTTTTATTTCAATATATAAAATTGAGGTATAAGATAAAAGAATAAAAGATATTAGGGAGTTTTGTTTTGTAAATTAAAAGTGATTGATAATTTTTTTTAAAAAAAATCCAGATTTTGATTTTAAAAAAAGATTTTTTATATATGATTTTATTTTTACCTTAAGAATATAGTAGTATATTAATAATAATGTTTCTTCATTTAAAATACATAATGAAAGTGGAAAATGATAGCTTTCCATTCTGATCTCTTGATGAGCAGACGAAAAGAAAATATTTCCTCTTCTTTTGGTCTTTTATTTTTTCTGTAATTATTTTCTCTCTTTCTTAATATACAAGAGAAAAACCAAGAATCTAATCACGGTTGAAAAACTTTATGGTTTGTTTACTTTTATGGATTAGATGTAATAGAATAGAATAATAAAAAAGAAAAAATTTATAGGACTTTTTTATCCTATGTATACCACATATAACACCATCTTTGTATTCACTTGCGGGGTGTTTGGTTGCCCGCAAGTGCAAATGCTGTAAAAAGCATTTGCATGCAAAAGCCAATGTCCGCAAATAGAATTTGAATGTCACACCTCAAACCTGATATGACCGACTAGAGTACTGCACGTATTCCGAAGCCTAACCCAACCAAATAACCATATAAAATACAAAGCTTGAATCGTCCAAAAGACTCACCTGTCACATCCCAAATTCTACAATGGTGTGACCGGCCAGGGTATACAAGCATACCCTGAAGCCTAACTCAAATCACAATCACAGAGATAAAACAAACTAATCACAAACCACAAGGATAAATCAAACTTTTTATTTCAAACTCCAAGTACTAACAAAAGGTTATAAAACAAACAATTTCATCCTTTGTTAAAGAAATCGCAGAAACATAAATTTTCAACCGAAACAAACTTCAAAGAATGTTTGAAACAATAAATGAAATAAAGAAATCATGAATGAAATAAAGTACAATAAGTCTCGATACAGGACTCTCTTTAAACCTGACCACTACCCTAACTCTAACTTCGACTTGTCACGAGGTCAGCCCTGAACCTGCCACTCCCAACTGCGCTACTTAGACACTCCAGTGCTACTATTGGTTCTGACCTGGTGCTACAAAAGACAACAAACAAAAGAGGGTAAGTCCATATTAAACTTAGTGAGTGGCTCGGTCCTGAGCCTACCACAGTCCACGGTTAATAGTTATATGGAAAGCCTAATAACCACATAATAGTTAATTTCACAATACAATGAACAATTATTTAAATCCGGAACTAAATTCTTTATCCATGTAATCCAAGGCAATCCATACATAACCCATACAGAAAAGAAACCACATATTCGCATAAGTTTATTTCCAAACAATACGAGTCGGTCACTAGGACATGCCTAGTGAGCTTCGCGCCAATGATTCCTGAGCTAGGTAGATCCTCTAGCCTCAGTAACCCCTAAATGGTTGGGAAAATCCTCCAACCAGTGCCACTCCGGGTCGATCGTCAGTGTGGCTCGCTGACGAGCTTCCCGGTCCACATCTCCTCCACTTATCAACCCAACCAAACCCCCATCTCATCCACATATACAAACATGTACAATAAGAAAATGAATGCATCAACACCATAAGCATTTAATGTAAACTAGTATTTCTACATCATATATTCCAAGTACGTGTTTTCTTACAAGACCACACTTTAAAGGTTTTCAACTGATGAAACATCTGAATTTAGAGATAATGCCCGTGACACAACCCTCCCACACAAGTAATCCCCTGATATTATAATTCTTTGAAACTCTACTTAACACAAGAAAGGAACCATACAAGAGAACACACAATTGTTAAACTGTAAGTGTATCCTAGAGCTTAAGGTGTACTTTAATCTTTTCCATACTAATACAAATATATCAATAGTAGATGCTAATCGAAAATGACAGAGAAAAAATAAATAAATAAATAAAAAGATTTATGAGTAACTTATCAACTACTTTATGGCTATCGCACAACCCTTTCTTTTTATTTTCTTTCTTTTTTTCAACCACCCTAATCTTCCAATTGCCACTGCTACAGCCCAATTAAACCAATGCTTAATTGGTTTCATACCCCAATTACCATTTACATATACACTGCAGTCACAAGAGAAGAAGTCAAACATAGATAAATTCTTATCTTCCTCATGCGGCTACAAGAGGAAACCAACATAAACCAATTCCTTCACCAACCTTAATTTTTCATTCACCTAATATTACCACCTAAACATACTAAAGCTTCTCTACTTTCACATCCTATCTCACCTACCTACAGGTTGCAGTCACTAATACACAAAAAAAAAAAAAAAAACTAACTGCGGCATGCCACTTCAAAATTTCAAGGTTTTCCAATATTAACACATCCACACAACACCCTACTCATACAACTAACATTTATTCACCAAGAATACTATCCACACATCCAAGAGAACAATTCAACTAATATAACTCAAAATAAAATACACCCAACTGCAGCAGGCGGTCACTGCGAAGAGGAAAAGTTCAAAATTTTCAATGCTTGGTATTGCACACAAAGAATCCCAAATTTAATATAGGAATGGATATACTAAACCACCATCAAACTCAATAGGGAGTAGGAATCAAAATCGACAAGAAATTTCAGATTTCTTCAAAATGTGGATCGGCAAAATGAGAGGAGAAATTAGGAGTCTTGGGGTAGATTTCATTACTCACCGGTAAAGGAAAATAGAATGGGAGTTTCTCTCCGAAATCATTGAGCCGATGATCACCGGCGTCGGGAACACCACCGGCGGCAAATCCCTCTTCAGCCGCCTCCTCCGTCGCCTCCTCTGTCGCCATCTCAAGAATCACCGCCTCTTCTCTTTTTTTTGACTTGGATGTGTGCGGTTGTAGCAACCGCACCATCCAATTACCCCCCCCCCCCCCCCCCCTCCCTTTTTTTACGATTCTACCCCTCACTTAACCCAACCGTGGCTTCTACCTAACTCGACCCACACTTGTCCAAATTAGGTTCCGATCGAGTCGTCGGACTCGACTCAACTAATAACCCAAAATCTAAAATAAATAACATAAAATAAAATACTAAACACACGTAAAGGCCTCACCTTAATTCATATTATCTGGCACTTCCTCCGACCCGCTCCGATGCGCATCCACATCGTTCGGCTGAAAATAATTAAATTAAATTATATAAAAAATTTACGGATATAACAATCTTTCCCCCTTAAAGAAAAATCGTCCTCGAATTTAGGGTAGAAAAGAACTCACCAAGGAATCAAAAAGAGAAGGATACTTCTCCCTCATCGCACTCTCCACCTCCCAGGTAGCTTCCTGACCAGAACGGTGTTCCCAACGGACCTTCACCAGCGGAACTTCCTTAGACCTTAGCTTCCTAATCTGACGATCCAAAATCTCTACAGGTTTCTCCTCATATGAGATTGTCGAATCCACCTCTACCACCGACGGCTCAAGTACATGAGACTCATCCCTGACATACCACTTCAGCATACAAACATGAAATACTGGATGCACCCTATCCAGGCTAGGCGGTAAGGCCAACTCGT
Organism: Canna indica; assembly: GCA_034359265.1. Taxonomy (NCBI): domain Eukaryota; kingdom Viridiplantae; phylum Streptophyta; class Magnoliopsida; order Zingiberales; family Cannaceae; genus Canna; species Canna indica. The sequence continues at coordinate 8,670,562 of CP136894.1, read as the reverse complement.
ATGCTACGGCTCCTCTCCGCCGTAAGATAGGAAAAGGTCCTGATGTGACCCGGCTGTCCACACCCGAAGCAGGCATCTATACGGCCAAAGCATATCCCGGTGTGTCTCCGCCCACACTGCGGCACCTCAACCCTTCTCTGCACCTCAAACCCCACTGTCCTCTAAGTGGCCCAACCAAATAACCATATGAAATACAAAGCTTAAACCGTCCATGAGACTCAACACAATTGGGGAAAACATAAATTGAATAAGATTTGATCCTCAACCAAATAGTTGCATAACAACAAATGTTTAAATTCCTTTTAAAGAATAGGTTAAAATAAATATTTCTCTCAACATCAAAAATGTGAAAGTAAATCTAGCTATACCCGAACCTACACGACTCAAAGAAAATATAAAAACACAAGGACTCTGAACATGGGTATACATCCCCACGACCACGACACATCACGAGACCTGTTGTCCATGCCGCCACCATCTGCGCTACTCTGATCACGCTCAGGGCTATAAAACAATAATAATATAAATGATAAGTCCAACTAGGACTTAGTGAGTAGTTTAGCCCTCAATCAACTATGTTTAATACCACAAGTCCATCAAGCAAAATATTATCTTAATAAACAACTACTCATATATGGTAACAGATAACAAAACAATTATTTGAACATAAATACTAATGTATGAAATCATTCGGTCATTAGTGTGGCGGTTTTGACGAGATTCCCGGTCCAGGGACTCGTCAGTCCAATATCTAGGGACTCATCGGTCCAATAATCTAGGGATCCGTTGGTCCGACGAGTCGGACGATGATCACTGCTTTGTCTCAGCATTCTTCCCGCTCATGCCACCCGAGTCGATCGTCAGTGTGGTGGCTGACGAGCTTCCCGGTCCACAATCACAAGTACACCCAATCGTCCATATAATAATTAAGCAATAATTAAACCAAAAATGAAAAAAATATTCCATGAAGCCAAAAATATATCCTGGGAGCCTTGAGATCCTTAATGGCCACATAATTCACATGCACCCAAACCTAGAGCCGTACAATGGCCCATGGCTCATTATATAACATCATATTCATTCTCAAATATATAAACAAGCAGTAAATAGTTCCCCACGAACATCGAATTAATCCTAATCATGCGTCATGTCTAATATAAACAATTTAAATGTCTCACATAGCGATGTAATAAATAATAGTAAAATACTAAGATAATGTCATAGCTTCCTACATGCAATCATTCTCCTATCGTCATAACCACCTCTCCAAATGGCCGGCCGCATGGCCTTAAAAATTTCCTCAAAGAAAACCCGGCCCTTACTCAATTTCATCTCCTATAGTTTGGTATCCCTATAATGTCAAGTTAGGGAAGGGCGTGCTCTAGGTGTACCTAGGTTCATAAATTCCTCATTTCATGTTCCTACACCTCGCCACACTCAACCGAGTTCAAATAAACCTTGAGGACAACAAGAATCATCTAAAAGTAATATATTTTCTATAAGGGCAACATGTTTGCACCTAAAGTAATGTTTTTTCTAATAGGGCAGCATGTATAAGTATCTAAAGTGATGTGTTTTCTGTGTGGACAGCATGTTTATACGTCTAAAATGATGTGTTTACTTTATGAACAACGTGTATGTACCTCATGAACAGCTTATGTTTTCTAAGAAAAACAAGAACAATTTATAATTAAATAGTAAAAAAATAAGACAGAGATGGTCCATTGCTAGTAGAGAAACAAGGATGCAATTGGATGACAAATAAATTACCAACAGGAAAGTCCTAGCATTAGATAATGCCAAAATAAATAGGGAAACATATCAAGCTATTTGCACAATATGAATGATACGAATTGGGATTATATATCAAAGCTATTTGCACAATAAGAAATAGGGAAACAACTTCTATTTGCAAGTGTTTGATTGGCCGCAAATGAAAGTTGTAATTACACTTACAACTAGCATATGCATATCTAGGTCTAACCATTTTGGCTCGGCCTGATACCCCGACACAATAAAATTATGCTCGGACCGCCTGTTATCGTGCCTCAGGCTATTATTGGTCCAGCACAATAAGGTTCGAATACATATCGGGACAGGCGGGGCCTACACTGTGTACCCGATAGCCCGATAATAGTTTTACTCATTATCGTACTAACGAGCCGGATAGCCCGGTTCCAATGGCTCGATTTGGGCCTAATAGTCTAATTTTGATTTTTTTTGTTATCGTGCTAACGGGTCGGGCACAATTTTTGTTCGGACTGAGCCAACTCGGCCTGATATCACTGACCTGGCACGAATTGCTGAGTTCAATAAGAGTTCAACAGAGTTTAGAAGCAAATAACAAATAAATAGAGGCAAAATGGTAAATATATCATTTTACCCAATAATAATTCATCAACTACAACGAAATCGATCCAACTCAGAATAATATTATTTTATACTCTAAATCACCATTTTAGTTTAGTAGAATACTATTTTATATTATTTAATTATTTATCAACATAAATTAATAATTTTTAATTATTATATAATATCAAAAAATATAAAAAATCTACCAAACGACATCAGATCTAAAATCTGAAACTATAATCACGTTCAGCACATGAAAACATACAACTTTGATATTTATCTTGTGTCCATCCGATGACTCTAAGTTACTCAAAATAATTATTTTCTAATGTTTATCTTGTATTGCGAGCTTTTTTAACTGCAATTTTTTTTGCACCCTGCAAATGATATTGGAAACACAATATGTAAATAATAAATGCTGCAAAAAAAATTTACTGCCAATCAAACAAATTAATTTATTTATTTGCTGCTAGTAAAGTTACATCATTTGCACTTGCGGAATAATCAAGTGCGAGAGAGAAAAATCAAAAATTTAATCTTGTTTGAGAAACTTTATGGATTATTTACTTTATGGATGGGAGATAATAAAATAGAATAAAAAGTAAATATATATATATACAAGAGTTTTTTATCCAATGTACCACGCATATAACATTAATTTTAAATTCCTAAAACTTTAGTAGTCTAATCGAAGCAGTAAACAAATAAGAAATTAAAATAATTCTTTATCATATTCTGGTTAATCCCATAAAACAAACTTGAGTTTATATAGATCAAACAATTGAAACTAGTTTAATTTTTGTCGGATTAGAATTCAGATTTGCTTATCCAAATCAATATTTCAATGAATAAAAAAACCTAAAAGAATCCGACCCAAATATATATTTAAATTTAAAACTAAATTTAAATTAAAAATTATGAAATTTTTTAATGATTTTTTTTTAACCACAATACATCTTTTATATTTTAAAAAATATTTTATTAATTATTTTTTTTAAATTATAAAATTATTATAGACTTTGTGCAAAAATCTTTAATTTATTGGAGACTTTTGTCCAAAGCCTATAAAACTAATTTTTAATTACAAATAGTAAAATATTTTTTGTCCAAAATATTTTGATAGACTCTAGCACATCTTTTATATCACATATATATTTTTTATGAATAAATTTTTTTATAATTATAAAATTATTATAACTCATTAGAGATTTTTGTGCAAAAGTCTATATTAGTTTCATAATTTTTTAAAAAAATATTTGAACTCATGAAATAATTTTTTAATAATACAAAAGATGTACTATGATCCAAAAAAATATTTTACATCAAAATATTTCATAATTTTTTATTTAAATTTAAATCTATAGACTTTGTGCAAAAGTCTTTAATACATTAGAGAGTTTGAAAATATATTTTTATACTCTAATATCTCATTTTTTATCATAAAATATTTCATAAATTTAAATTATTTTTATATTTTTTTTTTAATTTTTGACCAATCGAGGGATAAAATAGGTATTTAAAGTACTAGATTTCGATTTTGAAATTTTAACTCCCAAAATTTAGATCTGGAAATTTTTCTAATTTTTTTTTATTAAAAATACAACTTTCAGTTATTATAAAAAAATTTAATCTATTTTTATATGTTAAATAAACTATCACTACTAGAAAAATGGGCATCAGCAACGGCCGGAGCCGTTGCAATGGAGTCGTGGCAGAAAATCATGTTGCTGATAACTTAGCAACGGATCAGCAACGGCCGCTCGGGCCATTGCTAAAAATATTATCAGCAACGGTTTTGTCACAGACCCGGAGCCGTTGCGGATAACATTAATAGCAACGGCCGCTGAGTCCGTAGCAACGCCGTTAGTACAACCCCGTCGCTAAGCCGTTGCTGTAGCTCATCAGCAACGGCTTTCAATACACTTTTAGCAACGGCTTTCCCACGGACGGCCGTGGGAAAGCCGTTGCTGATGATGTGAACCTGGTAACGAAAAAATTTAAAATTTAAATTTTCCATTGATACATTGATACATTATCTAATACATAACTCACACACCCATACACTCATACACACATTCATTCACACATCACAAATACACCGAGATATACATCAAAACAATTATATTTATATTGATAATTATCCACAATAGTATAAAAACTATTCAAATGCAAAATTGAAGTATCAATATCCAAACAAAATAAATTAAACAAGTCCAATATCACAGTAACAAAGTCAATATAAAAAAAATCTCACGATGACGATGGAGGATGGTCTGGATCATATGACGGGGTCTGGAGTGCTTGAGTATACACCGGCGTGGACTGACTCGAGGACGAGGGATTAGATGATGCCGAAGAGATGCCTGCTTCGAGATGACCTGACATGTTGCGTAGCATAGCTTGTATATCCGCCATCATCTGATTCTGGCGCTCCATTATCTCAGTCTGACGCACGACCGTGTCCTCTAGAGTCCTTATTCTGCTACTATGATCATAACTGGATCTAGAGGTGGACGGCCGCTCATCAGCGACCGGAGGGGTCGGTGCGCCAAGTGGCCCTAGTACGGCTCTCGCATGACCACTATCTGCAAAGTCATATACGCGGCCATGGTCCCATCCACCTGCGGCCTCGACCCACATTGCTGCGTCAAAGTCCTCGGGGGTGCCCCCGCGCTGCACCACCGTCTAGCTGTAGGTCTCCTACTCGAGTTTGATTTTTTGTTTAATATTTATCATAAAACTTAAATTATAAATATATAATGAATAATTTAAACAAATATATAGTTACCATAATGTATGCAGCGCGGTTGTCGATGTACTCCCCCGTCCCATGTGCTCGACGGTGAGTCCGCTCATACACCGCCATCGGGGAGGGTCGCTGGATAGTCCCATCATCCGACACCGTCGTCTACATTTACAAAACAAATACATTAATTAGTACACATAGTAAGAAATAAAATATATAATTAAAAGGAATACTTACCATACGGTTCGCGTGCACTGCAAATGCAACAGAGTCGTCGGTGTGACGCACTGCTCCCCCCGACATACGATTTTTAGCCGCATTCCGAGAAACCTCCTGCCATCGATCTGTCGACCATATTCCCACGAGCTGGTCCCATATATCCGGAGTAATCAAATCGGGGCCGTATCCCCGAGTCTCCGCGATGTTAGTGGTCCCAGCTCCGGCCATCGCCTGGGACCGAGCCTACCCCAGCTGCCCGTTGTACCTTGCCCAGGAAATAGCCTCCCAGGCAGCGTAAATGAAGGGCCTTTGGTCCTCAGCCCATGTATAGCGAGCCTGCAAAATAATAATATCAGTACCAATATTAATCATCATGCATGTAAAAATAATAATAATACATGCCTCAAACTCGCGCCATAACATGTCGACGTGCTCGCTAGGCACGTGAGACCACGTAGGTCATGCCTTGTGCATGTATCGTCGAATAGTAGAAGAAATGCTCCTCGGCACTTCTTCTTGCTCGAACCTGCACAACAAAAATAAATTTTAATATTATATTATGATATAATGAATTTATAATGATTCATAATTCATAATATATTACCTCTCCCCAATCACGCTAATCAATCTACGTGACTCTGTGGCTTGTGGAGGCTGCCACCTGTTCGGCCCGCGTGGTCGCCTACTTCTGGATGTACTAGCCTCGGCAGTATCATCGGCATGAGGATCAGCAACAGGAGGATCAGCAGCATGAGTAAGTGTAGGAGTCTCACCGATCGGATACTCCGAAGCTCTCCTGCGACGATAACCACGACCAGACATATCTGTCGAATAGACATATAATCAGATTATTGTATAAATAGTAGAGATATATTTAATAAAATATATACTTTACAATTATTCATCATCATCTAAATAATAGTCTTCGAATTCTTCCTCTTCTTCCTCTTCTTCATTTTCTTCATCTCCAGCTTCCTCAATTTTATGATCGTCATCATCAGCATATTCAACTTCTAATTGAATTGACATTGTGTCTGCATCCTCGAGTATTGGAATAATACGATCTACAATAGGAGGATCATCTTCTTGATAGAAACCATGTGTCATATCAGGTATCAGCTCATTTTCTCCTACTATCGGATCAATTTTTCCTCTACCTTTTGTCTTACAGACTACACGCCAATCTGCTTTATCTTTATTTCGAGCCGGATATTTCGCGTAATATACTTATTCGGCTTTTGATGCCAATATAAAAGGCTCATTTGCTGCCGATTTAGATTTGTAATTAACCTCAACAAGTTTATATTTTGGATGAACTTTCATGCCCCTTTCTATTGTATCGAACCAATGACATCTAAATAGAATCAAAAACATACTTAATTCAGTCAACGGACCCCAAGTATTCTCAGGTAGAAGATCTCGAAATGCGATCGGAAGTAATCTCTGCATGAATATATGACAATCATGGCTCTGCATGAATAAGTAATCTCTGCATGAATATATGACAATCATGGCTTTACCCATTGACAAACATCTTTGATCTGTTGTTTATTTAACACATATAGGGCCTTCGGTTTCAGATATCGTCCGTTGACCTCTTGTAACTCCAACTCTGGTCTTTTACAAAGTATTTTCATATCATGTTGGGCTTTGACATTATCTTTAGTTTTTTCGGAAATATCCATCAAAGTGTTGAAAATATTATCAAAGACATTTTTTTCAATGTGCATGACATCTAAATTATGTCGAATCAATAATGAACTCCAATAGGGCAATTCCCAAAAGATACTTTTTTCATCCAGTTACGTGTTTGGCCAAAACCTGACACTCTTTCATTGCGACCAAATACTATATCTGGAAGTGCTGAAACACGTGCTAACATTTGTTCACCAGACAACATCGATTGTGGCCCATCTCTTTCGACTCTGCCTTAGTAAATTTATTACGATTCCTTCGATACTGATGATTAACCGGTAGGAATCGACGATGACAATCAAAGAATGAGATTTTTCGTCCGTTCTGAAGACAGATTTGATCATCGATGCTAACGAAATTCCTATTCGAATAGGCAAAATTTAGGAAGTACGTTACGCCTAATCGAAACTCATTCGTTAAAGCTCCACAATCAAGACGTCGGTACATCCAACTTCGATCAGCCGACATGATTCTGTCAATCAATGACAATTTCTTTGGTTAATGTCTTTAGGTGAGATTGTCCTATTTCATTCGGGATTTATGTTATTTATATTGCACTAAGTACTTATTTTAACCGCTAACTTCATTCTAAATTTCGGCAACATCTCCTTACAATTCTCCGAATACGCATATCATCTGGGCGCGTATCGGAGAACAAGAGAGATGTTGCCGAAATTTAGAATAATTAGTTAACAGTTAAAATAAAAACGTAAGTGCAGTACAAATAACTATATTTCCAAATTGTCCAATCAGGGACAATTCAAGAATTGTACGTCGTATAAAAGATCATTTACTTCTTTTACACGAACATACAATCCCTGAACGGATCTAAGGTTTTGCTAAATCATATCCGACTCGTCGATGCGTACGTGAAACATATCAACTCGTCGGATGGATGATTATTTTCTAAATATTTCGAGACAGTTCGAGTCCATATTGGACAATTCCGACACGAGTCCAAATTCGACGATTTCGGCAAGAGTCCGAAGTCGACGATTCCGACGCGCGTCCAAAGTGGACGATTCCGGCACATTGCCGAAATTAATCTAAACCCTAATAATTAATCTAACAAATTAAACAATTAATCTAAATAATTAATTAACATATAAATAAAAAAAATTAAAAAAAAATAAAAAATATAAATATACTCTTTCCGGCGCCGGCGTACAGTGTCCGGACACTGTACAAGCTCCGGCGGCGGCCATCGGCCGACCGCCGCCGGCCAAAACCCTAAAAATAGGGTTTCGGTCGGATTTCCCGTTGGCCGCAACGGGAAGAGACGGTCGGACGGAGATGAATACCTGAAATCGGCGGTCGAGGACGGACGACAGCGTCGGCAGCCGCAGCTCGGCATCGTCGGCGTCGGCAGCGGCGGCGAGAGGCGGGAGGAGGAGACGGCGGCGGCAGCAGCGGGAGGAAGAATGGTCGGGCGCGATCTGCGACCTATATAAACTTATCAGCAACGGCTCACTCGCCCGTTAGAAAGCCGTTGCTAATAAGTTATCATCAGCAACGGCTCACTTGTCCGTTAGAAAGCCGTTGCTGATAATTAAAATCATGAGCAACGGCTCGCGTGTCCGTTAGAAAGCCGTTGCAGATACAACATATCTGCAACGGCTTGAGTGGCCGTTGCTGAAGACTCAATTTCTAGTAATGTGTTATAACTGCAACATTTCTCATCTATTTTTATATTTTAAATAAACGGTTACACCGTTTTTTTAAAAAATAATTAAAGTTTTTGTCTCGTGAGAAAATTTTATTTCATCTCAATTATCCAATTTAATGATGTAATATTATTTTTTTGAAAGACAAATAAATATTCTATACTAACACATGATACCTACGCAATGAATCAAATACAAGACAAAAAATCTATATCTAAATAGTTCACATTGTAGACAGTAATTTTCACATGGATAATATAATCCGACTTATCGACCAATTTCATATTGTACTCGTTATGTACCATCATTGAAAAACAAAAGACTCTACTACAGTGCTAGCATTGTCCCTGCAATACGAAGAAAAAATAAGGAATTATAAATTAATTAATTATTCAATCATAAACAAGCATTACAAATAAGATAATATATGCACATAAAAATAAATATAGCTCTAACAAAAATAAATATTATATTGCTATGGGATGGTGCCCAAGAGTTTTGTCCTAATACTCCCAATACATTATTCTTCTAGGGCCCGTATGATAAGTATTGTATAGTATTAGCATGTATATATAGTACTAGTCAATATTGACTAATATGTGTAGTATTAACTTGTATTGTATTATTATTATACAGTATTTGATGTATACAAGTACTAACTTGTATAATATTAATCTATATTTAATCACTTGTATAATATAATATAATATAATATAATATATAATAATATACACTAGCTATAACATTTTATCATTAAAATTATTTCATAAATTAAAATTATTTTTTAATATTTTTTAATATTTGGCCGGATGTAAATAAATATCGAAAATATTAAAAGTTCTAATGTTAGCTCATGAAGAACTTTAAGAGTATATTACTAATACAACTTATGATAGTTTATGAGATACTATTTTTAGTGCAGGTATTAGTTAATATCCTTCCCGAACAATGTATAATATTATCCTAATATTATATAAGATGCTTATATAGGGTACCAAACGAACTTCTATAACACTGTACACCATGAAAGTTTCTAGCTGCAGAGCCATCACATGTACTCTTATTAATATCGAACGTGGTATAATTCAAATTAAATTTAAAATAAGAGTTAGTTTTATTTTAAATTCAGTCTTACTAATATTAGGTTTATTCTAAGTTCACTCGTATTTAAGGTATTATAAAATTTATACGGAGACTGACTCAGAGTAATTTTTTCCATCCTTCATGTCCGGTAATAGATTACGGCTTTAAAATCATTGCAAGTGTCACTGCTCTCCATCATTCGATAGATAAAATATTAAGCTGTCAATCCTGCGGAGCAAGCTTCACTCAACAGCCATGCCGACAACAAGCAGTTGGTTTACGGCAGCCATGGCTTTCTCGCAAGCTTACCCGGAGATCCTCGTTTCCTTCGCTTGCTTCATCTTTTTCATCTTGTACTGCCAAGTGTTTCGAAGGTCGAGCCTCCCGGTGAATTGGCCTCTCGTCGGCATGTTTCCCGGTCTTCTCTCCAACCTTCCCCGCCTCCACCAGTGGGGCATCGGCCTTTTCCGGGAGACTGGGTGTACCTTCTGGTTCCGGGGACCTTGGCTCTTGGGCTTCAACTACTTAGCCACCTGCGACCCCGCCAACCTGCAGCATGTCTTCAACACCCACTTCTCCAATTATCCCAAAGGCGAGGAGTTCTTGAAGATCCTGGACATCCTCGGCGACGGTATCTTCAACTCGGACGGCGAGGCGTGGAAGAGGCAGAGGTTGAGGGCGCATGGCCTCATCAGCGACCGAAGGTTTCGCGCCTTCGTCGCGTGCGCCAGCCGGGACAAGGTAGAGAAGGGGTTGGTGCCGCTTCTCGACGAAATTGCGCGGCGAGGGACGGTGGTGGACCTGCAAGACGTGTTCTTGCGGTTGACCTTCGACATGACTTCCAACCTGGTATTCGGCGTCGACCCGTGCTGCCTCTCCATCGATTTCCCAACGATCCCGTTTGCGAGAGCGGTGGATGATGCCATGTCGACCATCTTTATCCGGCACGTGATTCCGCCGGCGTGGTGGAAATTGATGAGGTGGTTGAGGATCGGGGAAGAGAAGAAGTTGGCCACGGCGTGGAAAGTAATCGACGACTTCATTGCCGAATGCATAGCAGAGAAGAAGAAACTAAAAAGCCTCGAGCGAGAGAAAGATGGAGTGGAGCCGAAAAGCGATCTGCTATCGGCTTACATCAACGACGAGGAAGAAAAGGAACAAGCTGATCACAAGTTCCTTAGGGACACTGCCTTGAACTTTATGCTCGCCGGGAGGGACACAACTGGTGCAGGGCTGGCGTGGTTCTTCTGGCTACTATCCAAGAATCCCGCGGTGGAGTTCAAAATTCTCGAGGAATTGAAGTCCATTGTTCAGAAAGAAGAGAGATCGAGCTCGGATTGCCCGACCATGTTTGACTCAGAGGAGCTGAGCAAGTTGGTTTACTTGCATGCAGCCTTATGTGAGTCGCTCAGGCTTTATCCTCCAGTTCCATTTGAGCACAAAGCGGCCGTGCAGCCTGAAGTACTACCAAGTGGGCACAGAGTTGAACAAGGTACAAAGATCTTGGTGGCTCTGTACTCCATGGGGCGGATGGAAGGGATATGGGGCAAAGACTGCATGGAGTTCAGGCCGGAGAGATGGATCTCAGAGAAGGGCAGGGTGAAGCATGAGCCTTCTTACAAGTTCCTATCGTTTAATTCTGGGCCCAGGACATGCCTGGGGAAGGAAGTGGCCTTCACTCAGATGAAGGCGGTGGTGGCTGCAATGCTGTACAATTTCCAAGTTGAGGTGCTTGAAGGTCATGCGGTTGAGCCGAAGCTTTCCATCATCCTGCACATGAAGAATGGCCTTAAGGTAAGGTTCAAGACGAGAGCCCACGTGTAATATCATCCATCAAGGTAAAGCCATATTTGAAAGTTGAAACCTAGCAAACAACCGCTTTAGTTAATTGCATCTATCTTATTTTCACTCTAATAATTAATATATATATGTGTGTCTCAATGACTGTGCGTTTAATTTGCTTAAATTACTTATTATTCTGAAGTCGAACTAAAATATATTATATATATGAATGTTTCTTCCATCAGTTAAATCAAGTTATGTATTTTATTTTCCCGTAATGCATGTATTGTTCAGGCCCTCTTCATTAAACAGATTACAGAGTGGTGTTATGATTACTCATTCTTATTAGTTAAACCAATGAATAAATTCTATAATTTGATAACTTTATTGTGGAAAGAGTACATGCTATTTTTGATGTGATGATACTGATCAAAATGCGTGTGCATAATTAATTACTATTCTATTATTCAATCACCCACGTGGTGAAAATACAGGACGACCATTGCAAGTTAGCGACGTTGCAAATTTGCAAGCAAATATTTTTCATTAAAAAAATAGTGGAATATTGCATGGGTTATAATTGTCTTATGCTCTATAGTGTTTTCCAATTGACAGCAATATTGGACCATTGCAAGTACAGATATAGCAGCATTGCATTGCATGGAATGTAAATCCAAAAGGATGAAGTCTTCTCTTTAAAAGCAAGTCATAAATGCACAAAATTTCGTGAACTCATAATGTCGTAGCAAGTTCAAAAAATATAACAAAGAATTGAATGAAATAATCAATTTCTAAAAGAAACTCATAATTGCACGATGTATATATATAATAATTAAATTAGTCTCCTTCCCAATAAACTGTGCTTCTGGTCAATTAATTTCTTACGTGTATTTTTGAAACATATCAAAAAAATATTTGATTGATAAAAAAATTAAATAGTAGGATTAAATTTCTATAAAAGTATTTGAATTTGAAGAATATGATAATTGTGGTTATTATTTTTAGGATTAATTATATTATATATCCTAAATATTAAGGTCTCGTTTATTTTGCCGAATTCAAGAGGTGTATCCTAAATTCAATCCACTGCTTGCTGCAGCAATAGATAAGAATCGGGTCAAAAATTGAGTGAATTTATTTTGATCCAAATCCATCATTAGCTCGATTTAAAAAACTTGGAGATGAGGTGGGTTTAGGGTTCAAATCCTTAAGATATTGATTTCATATCTTATCCATATTTTTTATCCTATATCAAAATAAATATAGAATAGGATTTCAAGAAAACCTCTTAGATTTCTATCTCACCTTTATCCACATTAAATATTATCTTATCCAAATCATATCCTGCAAAGCAAACATGATGTAAAAGTTTTTTCAATTATATCTAACTTTTTAGATGTACCAATAAAATACTTCAACTTTTATTTTATTTCAATTATATTACACTGTCAAACAGACGTGAGATATATGTTGTTTAAGTGTTCACATGGCACTGTCAACATATATCAGTAGTCCAACCTGCACATTAAATATAATTAAAATATAAATTTGTCACGCTAATTTATTTAGAATTAATAAAAAAACAATTTTAATAACATTATATATCCTGTATTTTGGGAGTTTTTCTCATTTTATTTCAACTTTTTTATCTGTCATTAGGACAATCTAATTTCTATTTTGTTTCAATTATATTCCACCATAAAAAAGATGTGAGATTATATATATATTTATTGTTATCCTAAATTTATATGATACAATTTGTACCGATGATCCATGCCAATATTTGAATTTTAAGTTCAACTCTATACTCATGAACATGTTGGAAGATGCCAAAGCATTACAAGAAGAGACTTGTCCAGTTCATTAAATTGGTCTGGATTTTTGCTTAATTATTAAAATGTTAATATGAGAAAATTATATTGTGCAAAATCACCGCTTTACATTTTATTTTGTGTAAACGCGTAAAGCAAATCTATTCATGTTTTCAACTAGTTGTCAATTTAATGATCTTAAATTAAATAAGTAGAGAATATATGTTTAGTTTGCTAATGATGGATATATATTAAGTAAGAAATAAATATGCAATAAAATGATATTACTGTTTAATAACCTTAAATCTAACAAGTGAAGAGCGTTTAAAATATTAATATTATATAAATAAATTATAAATAACACGTACTCAAAATGGATGTGCCAAAATTTTATAAATAGTAGAATACTTATAAGTTGGAGTTTACGTAGAAAATTCTAAAGAATTAAACATAAAATAATATTGAAATAAAATATAAGTTGGAGTATTCTATTTATAAAAAAGAAGAGTTGAGACATATATCTCGAAAAACTCTCAAAATTTAAGATATATAATATAAATAGTTTGATTCTAAGTACGTTGGCAGTGACGAATTGAAGATGTATCTGATAAAAGCTAGCTAGCTAGATATTTGAGAGTAAATTCATATAAGAAATTAAACACCCAATATCATAAAACATTTGTCTAAGGAATTAAAATCAATAACATATATATGATAATCAAATTAAGGTAACCAAGTGCTCTACGTGGAGATATTATGTACGTTTAAGCACAGAAAATGGTGATTGGATGAGTCTCTTTCCTCCCCCATCCTTCCTTTTTCTTTGATGCCAATGCTTAAAGCAAACAGCCAACTCTCATTTTGAATGCTTCCAAACCTTGCAAAAGACGAACATCGGTATCCACAGCTCACCTTCACCAAGGACAGGCCACCAAATTAAAGCCCTCGTTCCAAATCATAACTAAAAATATGGGAGGATAAAATGAACAAGGCAGTGCTGAACTCGTTCATGCATGCAGTTTGTTTGAATAAAAAATTGGGCAATTAAGCATATTTACTATCTATAGTTTCACTCAATTTTTCAGATCCGATATTTTTATTTTATTTTTGGAAACGAAGGAGCTCAAGGACTTCCAGAATTATTAGTTTTTTTAAAAACAGTGTAACCCTAAGTATTTGGATTCTGCTAGGGAAATGATTATATATAGTACGTAGGAGAAATCTACGGATCTGTTTGGTTAGCGAAATCAAGTCTGTTTTCATGATTTCGATTTCACTGAAATCAAAACTGTTTATGAAAACATGTTTGATTCAACATTTCACTACTAGAAACTTGATCTTCAGCAACGGCTATCAGCAACGGCCGCTCAAGCCGTTGCTATTTGCAACGGCATTCTTACGGCCGCCCGAGCCATTGCAGATATCTGTATCTGCAACGGCGTTCTAACGGAAAACCGAGCCGTTGCTGATTATTTTAATTATCAGCAACGGCTTTCTGACAGCAAGGCGAGCCGTTGCTGATTTTTTAATTGTCAGCAACGGCTTGCTAACGGATAAGTGAGCCGTTGCTGATGATAACTTATCAGCAACGGCTTTCTAACGGGCGAGTGAGCCGTTGCTGATAAGTTTATATAGGGCACACTCTCGCGCCCGACCCTTCTTCCTCCCGCTGCTGCCGCCGCCGCTCCTGCCGACGCCGACGCCTCTCGCCGCTGCTGCCGTCTTGTTCAGGTATGTTGATCGGCCGGCCGGCTCTTCACTATGTTTCGGCCGGAGTAGAGGTTAAAATCCGACCGAAACCCTATTTCTAGGGTTTTGGCCGGCGGCGGTCGGCCATATTCTACAGTGGCCGGACAGTGTGTCCGGCCACTGTACTCCGGCGCCGGAATTTATAATTATATATATATATATATATATATATATATATATATATATATATATATATATATATATATATATATATTATATTGTTTTATAATTGTTAATTAATTATTTTATAATTGTTAATTAAATGTTTAGATTAATTATTTAATTTGTTAGATTAATTATTAGGGTTTTGATTAATTTTGGATGCGCGCCAGAATCGTCCACTTCGGACGCGCGCCGGTTTGTCCACTTCGGACGCGCGCCGAAATCGTCCACTTCGGACGCGCGTCGGAATCGTCCAATTCAGACTCGCGCCGAAATCGTCCACTTCGGACGCGCGCCGGAAGTGTCCAATTCGGACTCGCACCGGAATTGTCCACTTCGGACGCGCGCCGGAATCGTCCAATTCGGACTCGCGCCGGAATCGTCCACTTCGGACGCGCGCCAGAATTGTCCAATTCGGACTCGCGCCGGAATCGTCCACTTCGGACGCGCGCCGGAATCGTCCAATTCGGACTCGCGCCGGAATCGTCCACTTCGGACTCGCGCCGGAATCGTCCACTTCGGACGCGCGTCGAAATCGTCCAATATGGACTCGAACTGTCTCGAAACATTTAGAAAATAATCATCCATCCGACGAGTTGATATGTTTCACGTACGCATCGACGAATCAGATATGATTTAGCAAAACCTTAGATCCGTTCGGGAATTGTATGTTCGTGTAAAAGAAGTAGATGATCTTTTATACGACGTACAATTCTTGAATTGTCCCTGATTGGACAATTTGGGAATATAGTTATTTGTACTGCATTTACGTTTTTATTTTAACTATTAACTAATTATTCTAAAATTCGGCAACATCTCTCTTGTTCTCCGATACGCGCCCAGATGATATGCGTATTTGGAGAACTGTAGGGAGATGCTGTCGAAATTTAGAATAATTAGTTAACAGTTAAAATAAAAACGTAAGTGCAGTACGAATAACATAAATCCCGAATGGAATAGGACAATCTCACCTAAAGACATTAACCAAAGAAATTGTCATTGATTGACAGAATCATGTCGGCTGATCGAAGTTGGATGTCCCGACGTCTTGATCGTGGAGCTTTAACGAATGAGTTTCGATGAGGCGTAACGTACTTCCTAAATTTCACCTATTCGAATCGGAATTTCGTTAGCATTTGTGCCGATGTCTGTGCCGCATTTGTTCAAATCCGATGTCTGTGCCGCATTTGTTCAAATGGATGATTTTTGGATCGGGAGACTGTCACTCTGCATCTATATAGCAAAGGATTTGCACCAAGATATTTTCTATGGACTTGTCACGGGGAGTCACGCGAAGTCGGGACGTCGAGCAATCCTGTCATTCAAATATATGGTGAATCTTCCTCTGCTGGTGCTTCTTCATCCGGTCAATGTAATCCCTATAGAACACTGTGATAGATATTTCTGGAAAAACTAAAGATAATGTCAAAGCCCGGCATGATCTGAAAATACTTTGTAAAAGACCAGAGTTGGAGTTACAAGAGGTCAACGGACGATATCTGAAACCGAAGGCCCTATATGTGTTAAATAAACAACAGATCAAAGATGTTTGTCAATGGGTAAAAGAACTCAGATTACCCGATGGATATGCTTCAAACTTATCTCGTTGTGTGAACGTCGATGATTGCAAAATATCAGGGATGAAGAGTCATGATTGTCATGTATTCATGCAGAGATTACTTCCGATCGCATTTCGAGATCTTCTACCTGATAATATTTGGGGTCCGTTGACTGAATTAAGTATGTTTTTTAGAAGCATCTGTGCAAATGTCCTTCGAGTCGAAGATATGTCAACACTTGAAAATAATATTGTTGAAATCATATGCAAGCTGGAGCAGTTTTTCCCTCCTGCATTTTTTGACTCGATGGAGCATCTACCGATACACTTGGCATACGAGGCACGAGTTGGTGGCCCCGTTCAATATCGTTGGATGTACTTATTTGAAAGATACATGAATCGTCTGAAGAAAAAAGTAAAGAACACCGCAGCTGTTGAAGGATCAATATCTGAATCGTATATCATCCAAGAAATTTCAACATTATGCTCATTTTACTTTGAATCGACGGTACAGACAAGATTTGATCGTCTTCCACGTAACGACGACGGGGGTGTTCGACATTCAGATGGACGTTTAAATATATTTTGTCACTCTGGTCGTGCTTTTGGTTCTCGTCCATCTCGACACTAAAGCGATGAAGAGTATCATTTGGCACACTTGTATGTATTACTCAATTGTCCAGAGATTGAATAATTCATTGAAAT
Source organism: Canna indica (assembly GCA_034359265.1). NCBI lineage: Eukaryota > Viridiplantae > Streptophyta > Magnoliopsida > Zingiberales > Cannaceae > Canna > Canna indica. Next base: position 8,653,036 of record CP136894.1, on the reverse strand, counting down.
ATTTGACATTGAGATGGTGCAAAAATACTCTATTCATAACGATCAAGAATTGGAGAGATTACGGAATTGTGATTTCCCTACTTGGATTCAGACTTACAGCAAAGATCACAGAGCTGAAATAGATGAAAAAATATTTGAGTTTGTTAGTGGACCGTCGCGACTTGTGTCGTGCTATAGCGGATATTTTGTTAACGGGTATAAATTTCACACGGTTGAATATTCATTTGCAAAGAAGACGATGAATGTTGGGGTCTGCGTGAAAGGGACAACCTATGTTGAATGTGATATGGATTTTTATGGACTGGTGGAAGAAGTGATAGAGTTGCACTACTTCGGCTTGAAATCAGTGATCCTATTTAGATGTCATTTGTTCGATACAACAGAAAGGGGCATGAAAGTTCATCCAAAATATAAACTTGTTGAGGTTAATTACAAATCGAAATTGGCAGCAAATGAGCCTTTTATATTGGCATCACAAGCCGAACAAGTATATTACGCGAAGTATCCGGCTCGAAATAAAGATAGAGCAGATTGGCGTGTAGTCTGTAAGACAAAAGGTAGAGGAAAAATTGATCCGATAGTAGGAGAAAATGATCCTCCTGGTTTCTATCAAGAAGATGATCTTCCTGCTGTGGATCGTATTATTCCAATACTCGAGGATGCAGACACAACGTCAATTCAATTAGAAGTTGAATATGCTGATGATGACGATCAGGAAATTGAGGAAGCTGGAGATGAAGAAGATGAAGAAGAGGAAGAAGAAGAAGAATTCGAAGACTATTATTCAGATGATGAAGAATAATTGTAAAGTATATATTTTATTAAATATATCTCTACTATTTATACAATAATCTGATTATATGTCTGTTCGACAGATATGTCTGGTCGTGGTTATCGACGCAGGAGAGTTTCGGAGTCTCCGATCGGTGAGACTCCAGCACTTACTCATGCTGCTGATCCTCCTGTTGCTGATCCTCATGAGGATGATACTGCCGAGGCTAGTACATCCAGACGTAGGCGGCCACGCGGGCCGAACAGGTGGCAGCCTCCACCAGCCACAGAGTCACGTAGATTGATTAGCATGATTGGGGAGCGGTAATATATCATGAATTGTGAATCATTACAAATTCATTATATCATAATATAATATTAAAATTTATTTTTGTTGTGCAGGTTCGAGCAAGAAGAAGTGCCGAGGAGCATTTCTTCTACTATTCGACGATACATGCATGGGGCATGGCCTACGTGGTCTCACGTGCCTAGCGAGCACGTCGACATGTTATGGCGCGAGTTTGAGGCACGTATTATTATTATTTTTTACATGCATGATGATATATTAATATTGGTACTGATATTATTATTTTGCAGGCTCGCTATACATGGGCCGAGGACCAGAGGTCCTTCATTTACGCTGCCTGGGAGGCTATTTCCCGGGCTAGGTACAACGGGCAGCTGGGGCAGGCTCGGTCCCAAGCGATGGCCCGAGCTGGGACCACTAACATCGCGGAGACTCGGGGATACGGCCCCGGTTGGATTACTCCGGATATATTGGACCAGCTCGTGGGGATATGGTCGACGGATCGATGGCAGGAGGTTTCTCGGAATGCGGCTAGAAATAGCATGTCGGGGGGAGCAGCGCGTCACACCGGCGGCTCTGTTGCATTTGCAGTGCACGCAAACCGTATGGTAAGTATATCTTTTAATTATATATTTTATTTGTTATTATGTGTACTAATTAATGTATTTGTTTTGTAAATGTATACGACGGTGTCGGATGACGGGACTGTCCAGCGACCCTCCCCGATGGCGGTGTTTGAGCGGACTCACCGTCGAGCACATGGGACGGGGGAGTACATCCACAACCGCGCTGCATACATTATGGTAATTATATATTTGTTTAAATTATTCATTATATATTTATAATTTAAGTTTTATGATAAATATTAAACAAAAAATCAAACTCGAGTAGGAGACCTACAGCCAGACGGTGGTGCAGCGCGGGGGTACCCCCGAGGACTTTGACGCAGCATCGTGGGTTGAGGCCGCAGGTGGCTGGGACCATGGCCGCGTATATGGCTTCGCAGATAGTGGTCATGCGCGAGCCGTACTAGGGCCACTTGGGGCACCGACCCCTCCGGTCGCTGGTGAGCGGCTGTCCATCTCCAGATCCAGTTATGATCATAGTAATAGGATAAGGACACTAGAGGAGACGGTCGCGCGTCAGACTGAGATGATGGAGCGCCAGAGTCAGAAGATGGCGAATATAGAAGCTATGCTACGCAACTTGTCAGGTCATCCCGAAGCAGTCATCTCTTCGGCATCATCTAATCCATCGTCCTCGAGTCAGTCCACGCCGGTGTACACTCAAGCGCTCCAGACCCCGCCGGTGTACACTCAAGCGCTCCAGACCCCGCCATATAATCCAGACCATCCTCCATCGTGATCGTGAGATTTTTTGTTTGGATATTGAACTTGTTTAACTTATTTTGTTTGGATATTGATACTTCAATTTTGCATTTGAATTGTTTTTATACTATCGTGGATAATTATCAATATAAATATAATTGTTTTGATATATATCTTGGTGTGTTTGTGATATGTGAATGAATGTGTATGAGGTGTTTGTGATGTGTGAATGAATGTGTGTATGAGGGTATGGGTGTGTGAGTTATGTATCAATGTATCAATGGAAATTTGAAATTTTCAAATTTTCTGTTTGCAGGTATAGGTCATCAGCAACGGCTTTCCCACGGGCGTCCGTGGGAAAGCCGTTGCTAAAAGTGTATCGAAAGCCGTTGCTGATGACCTACAGCAACGGCTTAGCGACGGAGTTTTACTAACGGTGTTGCTACGGACTCAGCGGCCGTTGCTATTAATGTTATCAGCAACGGCTGCTGCCGCCGCCGTCCATTCTTCCTCCCGCTGCTGCCGCCGCCGTCTCCTCCTCCCGCCTCTCGCCGCCGCTGCCGACGCCGACGATGCCGAGCTGCGGCTGCCGACGCTGTCGTCCGTCCTCGACCGCCGATTTCAGGTATTCATCTCCGTCCGACCGTCTCTTCCCGTTGCGGCCAACGGGAAATCCGACCGAAACCCTATTTTTAGGGTTTTGGCCGGCGGCGGTCGGCCGATGGCCGCCGCCGGAGCTTGTACAGTGTCCGGACACTGTACGCCGGCGCCGGAAAGAGTATATTTATATTTTTTATTTTTTTTTATTTTTTTTTATTTATATGTTAATTAATTATTTAGATTAATTGTTTAATTTGTTAGATTAATTATTAGGGTTTAGATTAATTTCGGCAATGTGCCGGAATCGTCCACTTTGGACGCGCGTCGGAATCGTCGACTTCGGACTCTTGCCGAAATCGTCGAATTTGGACTCGTGTCGGAATTGTCCAATATGGACTCGAACTGTCTCGAAATATTTAGAAAATAATCATCCATCCGACGAGTTGATATGTTTCACGTACGCATCGACGAGTCGGATATGATTTAGCAAAACCTTAGATCCGTTCAGGGATTGTATGTTCGTGTAAAAGAAGTAAATGATCTTTTATACGACGTACAATTCTTGAATTGTCCCTGATTGGACAATTTGGAAATATAGTTATTTGTACTGCACTTACGTTTTTATTTTAACTGTTAACTAATTATTCTAAATTTCGGCAACATCTCTCTTGTTCTCCGATACGCGCCCAGATGATATGCGTATTCGGAGAATTGTAAGGAGATGTTGCCGAAATTTAGAATGAAGTTAGCGGTTAAAATAAGTACTTAGTGCAATATAAATAACATAAATCCCGAATGAAATAGGACAATCTCACCTAAAGACATTAACCAAAGAAATTGTCATTGATTGACAGAATCATGTCGGCTGATCGAAGTTGGATGTACCGACGTCTTGATTGTGGAGCTTTAACGAATGAGTTTCGATTAGGCGTAACGTACTTCCTAAATTTTGCCTATTCGAATAGGAATTTCGTTAGCATCGATGATCAAATCTGTCTTCAGAACGGACGAAAAATCTCATTCTTTGATTGTCATCGTCGATTCCTACCGGTTAATCATCAGTATCGAAGGAATCGTAATAAATTTACTAAGGCAGAGTCGAAAGAGATGGGCCACAATCGATGTTGTCTGGTGAACAAATGTTAGCACGTGTTTCAGCACTTCCAGATATAGTATTTGGTCGCAATGAAAGAGTGTCAGGTTTTGGCCAAACACGTAACTGGATGAAAAAAGTATCTTTTGGGAATTGCCCTATTGGAGTTCATTATTGATTCGACATAATTTAGATGTCATGCACATTGAAAAAAATGTCTTTGATAATATTTTCAACACTTTGATGGATATTTCCGAAAAAACTAAAGATAATGTCAAAGCCCAACATGATATGAAAATACTTTGTAAAAGACCAGAGTTGGAGTTACAAGAGGTCAACGGACGATATCTGAAACCGAAGGCCCTATATGTGTTAAATAAACAACAGATCAAAGATGTTTGTCAATGGGTAAAAGAACTCAGATTACCCGATGGATATGCTTCAAACTTATCTCGATGTGTGAACGTCGATGATTGCAAAATATCAGGGATGAAGAGCCATGATTGTCATGTATTCATGCAGAGATTACTTCCGATCGCATTTCGAGATCTTCTACCTGATAATATTTGGGGTCCGTTGACTGAATTAAGTATGTTTTTTAGAAGCATCTGTGCAAATGTCCTTCGAGTCGAAGATATGTCAACACTTGAAAATAATATTGTTGAAATCATATGCAAGCTGGAGCAGTTTTTCCCTCCTGTATTTTTTGACTCGATGGAGCATCTACCGATACACTTGGCATACGAGGCACGAGTTGGTGGCCCCGTTCAATATCGGTGGATGTACTTATTTGAAAGATACATGAATCGTCTGAAGAAAAAAGTAAAGAACACCGCAGCTGTTGAAGGATCAATATCTGAATCGTATATCATCCAAGAAATTTCAACATTCTGCTTATTTTACTTTGAATCGACAGTACAGACAAGATTTGATCGTCTTCCACGTAACGACGACGGGGGTGTTCGACATTCAGATGGACGTTTAAATATATTTTGTCACTCTGGTCGTGCTTTTGGTTCTCGTCCATCTCGACACTTAAGCGATGAAGAGTATCATTTGGCACACTTGTATGTATTACTCAATTGTCCAGAGATTGAACAATTCATTGAAATATTTGACATTGAGATGGTGCAAAAATATTCTATTCACAACGATCAAGAATTGGAGACATTACGGAATCGTGATTTCCCTTCTTGGATTCAGACTTACAGCAAAGATCACAGAGCTGAAATAGATGAAAAAATATTTGAGTTTGTTAGTGGACCGTCGCGACTTGTGTCGTGCTATAGTGGATATTTTGTTAACGGGTATAAATTTCACACGGTTGAATATTCATCTACAAAAAAGACGATAAATGCTGGGGTCTGCGTGAAAGGGACAACCTATGTTGAATGTGATATGGATTTCTATGGACTGGTGGAAGAAGTGATAGAGTTGCACTACTTCGGCTTGAAATCAGTGATCCTATTTAGATGTCATTGGTTCGATACAACAGAAAGGGGCATGAAAGTTAATCCAAAATACAAACTTGTTGAGGTTAATTACAAATCAAAATTGGCAGCAAATGAGCCTTTTATATTGGCATCACAAGCCGAACAAGTATATTACGCGAAGTATCCGGCTCGAAATAAAGATAGAGCAGATTGGCGTGTAGTCTGTAAGACAAAAGGTAGAGGAAAAATTGATCCGATAGTAGGAGAAAATGATCCTCCTGGTTTCTATCAAGAAGATGATCTTCCTGCTGTGGATCGTATTATTCCAATACTCGAGGATGCAGACACAACGTCAATTCAATTAGAAGTTGAATATGCTGATGATGACGATCATGAAATTGAGGAAGCTGGAGATGAAGAAGATGAAGAAGAGGAAGAAGCAGAAGAATTCGAAGACTATTATTCAGATGATGAAGAATAATTATAAAGTATATATTTTATTAAATATATCTCTACTATTTATACAATAATCTGATTATATGTCTATTCGACAGATATGTCTGGTCGTGGTTATCGACGCAGGAGAGTTTCGGAGTCTCCGATCGGTGAGACTCCAGCACTTACTCATGCTGCTGATCCTCCTGTTGCTGATCCTCATGAGGATGATACTGCCGAGGCTAGTACATCCAGACGTAGGCGGCCACGCGGGCCGAACAGGTGGCAGCCTCCACCAGCCACAGAGTCATGTAGATTGATTAGTGTGATTGGGGAGCGGTACGTAATATATCATGAATTATGAATCATTACAAATTCATTATATCATAATATAATATTAAAATTTATTTTTGTTGTGCAGGTTTGAGCAAGAAGAAGTGCCGAGGAGCATTTCTTCTACTATTCGACGATACATGCACGGGGCATGGCCTACGTGGTCTTACGTGCCTAGCGAGCACGTCGACATGTTATGGCGCGAGTTTGAGGCACGTATTATTATTATTTTTTACATGCATGATGATATATTAATATTGGTACTGATATTATTATTTTGCAGGCTCGCTATACATGGGCCGAGGACCAGAGGCCCTTCATTTACGCTGCCTGGGAGGCTATTTCCCGGGCAAGGTACAACGGGCAGCTGGTGCAGGCTCGGTCCCAAGCGATGGCCCGAGCTGGGACCACTAACATCGCGGGGACTCGGGGATACGGCCCCGGTTGGATTACTCCGGATATATGGGACCAGCTCGTGGGGATATGGTCGACGGATCGATGGCAGGAGGTTTCTCGGAATGCGGCTAGAAATAGCATGTCGGGGGGAGCAGCGCGTCACACCGGCGGCTCTGTTGCATTTGCAGTGCACGCAAACCGTATGGTAAGTATATCTTTTAATTATATATTTTATTTGTTATTATGTGTACTAATTAATGTATTTGTTTTGTAAATGTAGACGACGGTGTCGGATGACGGGAGTGTCCAGCGACCCTCTCCGATGGCGGTGTTTGAGCGGACTCACCGTCGAGCACATGGGACTAGGGAGTACATCCACAACCGCGCTGCATACATTATGGTAATTATATATTTGTTTAAATTATTCATTATATATTTATAATTTAAGTTTTATGATAAATATTAAACAAAAAATCAAACTCGAGTAGGAGACCTACAGCCAGACGGTGGTGCAGCGCGGGGGTACCCCCGAGGACTTTGACGCAACATCGTGGGTCGAGGCCGCAGGTGGCTGGGACCATGGCCGCGTATATGGCTTCGCAGATAGTGGTCATGCGCGAGCCGTACTAGGGCCACTTGGGGCACCGACCCCTCCGGTCGCTGGTGAGCGGCCGTCCACCTCCAGATCCAGTTATGATCATAGTAATAGGATAAGGACACTAGAGGAGACGGTCGCGCGTCAGACTGAGTTGATGGAGCGCCAGAGTCAGACGATGGCGAATATAGAAGCTATGCTACGCAACTTGTCAGGTCATCCCGAAGCAGGCATCTCTTCGGCATCATCTAATCCATCGTCCTCGAGTCAGTCCACGCCGGTGTACACTCAAGCGCTCCAGACCCCGCCATATAATCCAGACCATCCTCCATCGTGATCGTGAGATTTTTTGTTTGGATATTGAACTTGTTTAACTTATTTTGTTTGGATATTGATACTTCAATTTTGCATTTGAATTGTGTTTATACTATCGTGGATAATTATGAATATAAATATAATTGTTTTGATGTATATCTTGGTGTGTTTGTGATGTGTGAATGAATGTGTATGAGGTGTTTGTGATGTGTGAATGAATGTGTGTATGAGGGTATGGGTGTGTGAGTTATGTATCAGATAAATGTATCAATGTATGAATGGAAATTTGAAATTTTCAAATTTTCTGGTTGCAGGTATACGTCATCAGCAACGGCTTTCCCACGGGCGTCCGTGGGAAAGCCGTTGCTAAAAGTGTATCGAAAGCCGTTGCCGATGACCTACAGCAACGGCTTAGCGACGGAGTTTTACTAACGGTGTTGCTACGGACTCAGCGGTCGTTGCTATTAATGTTATCAGCAACGGCTCCGGGTCTGTGGCAAAACCGTTGCTGATAATATTTTTAGCGACGGCCCAGCGGCCGTTGCTGATAATGTTTTGAGCGACGGCCCGAGCGGCCGTTGCTGATCCGTTGCTAAGTCATCAGCAACGCGACTTTCTGTCACGGCTCTATTGCAACGGCTCAGCCGTTGCTGATGACCATTTTTCTAGTAGTGAAGACGTCGGTACATCCAACTTCGATAAACAGACATGATTCTGTCAATCAATGACAATTTCTTTGGTTAATGTCTTTAGGTGAGATTGTCCTATTCCATTCGGGATTTATGTTATTTATATTGCACTGAGTACTTATTTTAACCGCTAACTTTATTCTAAATTTTGGCAGCATCTCCCTACAGTTCTCCGAATACGCATATCATTTGGGCGCGTATCGAAGAACAAGAGAGATATTGCCGAAATTTAGAATAATTAGTTAACAGTTAAAATAAAAATGTAAGTGCAATACAAATAACTATATTCCCAAATTATCCAATCAGGGACAATTCAAGAATTGTACGTCGTATAAAAGATCATCTACTTCTTTTACACAAATATACAATCCCCGAATGGATCTAAGATTTTGCTAAATCATATCCGACTCGTCGATGCGTACGTGAAACATATTAACTCGTCGGATGGATGATTATTTTCTAAATGTTTTGAGACAGTTCGAGTCCATATTGGACAATTCCGACACGAGTCCAAATTTGACGATTTCGGCAAGCATCCGTAGTGGACGATTCTGGCGCGCGTCCGAAGTGGACAATTCCAAAATTAATCTAAACCCTAAAAATTAATCTAAACCCTAATAATTAATCTAACAAATTAAACAATTAATCTAAACAATTAATTAACATATATAAAAAAAATTTAAAAATTATAAATCAGCTATTAGTGACCGGACACTGTAAAAGCTCCGGCGGCGGCCATCGGCCGACCGCCGCCGACCGAAACCCTAAAAATAGGGTTTCAGTCAGATTTCCAGTCGGCCGCAACGGGGAGAGACGGTCGGGCGGCGATCAATACCTGAAATCGGCGGTCGAGGATGGACGACAGCATCGGCAGCGGCAACTCGGCGTCGGCAGCGGCGGTGAGACGCGGGAGGAGGAGGCGACGGCCGCAGCAGCGGGAGGAAGAAGGGTCGGGCGCGATCTGTGACCTATATAAACTTTTTAGCAACGGCTCACTCGCCCGTTAGAAAGCCGTTGTTGATAAGTTATCATCATCAATGGCTCACTTGTCCGTTAGAAAGCCATTGCTGATAATTAAAATCATCAGCAACGGCTCGCGTGTCCGTTAGAAAGCTGTTGCAGATACTACATATCTGAAATGGCTTGAGAGGCCGTAAGAATGTCGTTGCAAATAGCAACGGCTTGAGCGGCCGTTGCTGAAGACTCAATTTCTAGTAGTGTATTGATGATGTAATAACTACTGAAAACACTGATGTAAGTGAGGTCATTTCTAATAAAAGTTTTACTCACCAAATAGAATATGGTTGTATGTTGTCTTCTTGGCGTGAAGTTCACGGTCAAGGACCCTCTGCCTCTTCTACCAAGGGATAAGATATAACTTGGCTTGATAGGTGTGTTTTTTTTTTTATAAAAACACTCTTAATTATTTTATTAATGTGATAAAATAGGTATTATAAGTTACTGGCTGTGTATACATATTATTAATTAATATAGCTTGAGCTTGATCATGAATATAACTCGACTAGCTTAATCAAGCTCGAGCAAGCGTGCTCATGAATGGAGCTTAACTAGCTAGCTTAATCAAGCTCGAGGTCAACTTCTTCATATTGCTAAACAAGCTTAGCTAAAAAACTTACCATTCAATCAAGAAAAATACAACCTAGATTTGAATAAATTTGAATCAATGAAATACAAGTAGAATTTTAATAAATATATGTGTTCTTGCCTGAGGATCGAAGTAGTCCGATCTGGCTCAATGTCTCTCCTGGTGGTCATGTGCAACTCTCGTGATGGAGGGACCTGCAAAAGACACTCTGACGCTCAAGTTAGTGAGACTCCAAAGTGGAGATAATGAAAAATAGAATTTAGGTTACCTTAGGCATGTCATGTGTGTATTTATTACAGGCGGAGGTGATGGCGCCGCTTGGCAATCTCACGAGGATATTGCTCAGAATGATCGAGGCTGACCCCGGAGATAGCGGGCCTATAATGTCGTATCCCTCATGATAAGAAAGGAAGTAGATGTCCTTATTTGATCGGGTGGAGCCCCCCGAGTTGACCCATTTGGTCTGTCTCATGTTCGGGAGTATGGCTGGGTGGAGTCGTTCGGTCTAGCTCGGGTTGGGTTGTAGAACGCTGCTGGGTCTAATTCGATCGGACCCAATAGTACTAGTCCAGTCCACTGCCCCCAAGCTCGATCGAAGTTTGGAGGACTGCATGTCGACCTCTAGTTGGCTTCTTGACTTTAATTTTTTTGTGGCTTTGAGGAATTTTGGAAAATATTTTATCGTGTTGTGTCTAGCCATCGTAAGGGCTGAGTTGTATTAAGTGACCATTGAGATCGAGCTGGAGTGAGCGACCATAAAGGCCAAGTTAGAGCAAACGACCGTAGAGGCCGAGTTGGAGCAAGCGACTATAGAGGCCGGACTGGTGTAACTAGCTGGAGCAAGAGATCGTAAAGGCCGAGCTGGAGTAAGCAACCATAGAGGCCGAACTAGAGCAAGTGGTCGTAGAGGTCGGGCTGGCGTGTGGCAACCTTGTCTCGATTAGAGTGTATCAGATCGGCATATGTTTGTCATGTCATTTTTGTATCTTCTCAACTTCCGTGCCTAGCATGGCGGTTTGATAATGGTGATATCTTTGTCTTGCGTGTCGGTTTCTGATTGGTGCTTGTCTCCTCGTTTTGGAGGAGGAATCATGGCAGAGAAAGTGGTCGCTCGTATCTTGGGGGTTTCTAAGGAACCATCAATTGCTGAGCTTGTCGACTAGGATTTAATCATGACATCATCCATGCCCGCTTGATGGAGAGGTTGTCATTTCTTGGCCTATAAAGTGGCCATTCCTTACCTCGTCTCGAACCTTTCTCGCGCTCTTGATATTCGGTGCTTGTTCTTCAAATGTTTCGCCGACAACACCTTCTCGATTACCTTCTTCATCCGTCGTTGTTTTTTTCTTCGGTGAGTCTTTTGGTTCTCTGCTTTAGTTTTTGTACCTTTGCTATTGGCCTTAGGTCGGTAGGCTCGTACTGATTTATCCTCATTTTCTCGCGATCAACTCAGTTGCACCAGAATAGTTAGGCCCTCGTCTATTGTTTTGCGATCAGAATGGATTGTATTGGGTATAAGTCCAATCTTTTCGTATTTTTCTCCCCTTTTCAAGCGAAGGGAAATTAGAAGGGACTATGGGTGTCCCTTCTAAGTGTGTATAAGAACTTTAAGACTCGTTTCTTTAGGGCGAGGTCACGGGAGGACCTTTGGCCATTCTCCTAGAGAAACCCTTCTAGACGAAGGAGTTCCCTCCATGTTGAAGGTTAGTACTCTAGTCGATTTTGTATTTTGAGGAAGTATATATACAGGAATCACTGCCTTGTTTGTTCAGGGTATGTTGATATGAATTTTCTGGTATACATGTGAGATGTCTTCATTGCTGAAGATGTCAGGCATTTGTGCTCAATTAGCAGAGATGCAGAGGAATGCTCCGTGCGGGAAGGGGAAGAACCCGCTATTGGATAGTTTGTTGAAGCTCATGAGGGCTTCAGGATATCGAACTCCAGGAGTCTCGGGGGCTCGGGTCCTCAAGGCGGCTAATTAAGTTGCCGACGTCTTCAAACTCTCCAACTTCCCCTGACTCGCCTCCGAGGCGTCGGAGAACAGGGGTGAGCATGGACCGGTTAACCGGTCCATTATAAATTTTATTAACCGGACCATTAACTTCGATTTTTCAAAATCATTAATCGTAAATTGATCCATTAACTTCGGTTAACTGTCATTTCAGTTTCGATTTTTTCATTTTGGTTAACTTGATAGTTTTCGGTTAACCAATAAAATTTTGTTACCTACAAACATAGTAACATTATACAAATCACATATGCAAAAAAATCAAAATAAATATCGAATCCCCTTTGGAAAAAAAAAAGTGAAACCACCTGAGCCAAGATAATGTTATGCAAAGATTAATAATTTATATATATATATATATATATAATTTTTACAATTTTTAAAAAATATTTTTTATACCTTTTTATAATTTTTATATATTTTTATAATTTTTTAGAATTTTTAAATCATTTAGTTAATTTTTTAAATTTTTTATAATTTATGAATCTTTATTATATATATAATTAATAAATTAATAAATTATATTGAACTCGTCAGTTAATCCGAAATCGGTAGACTTTTTAAACCGCAGACCGAACCCGAATCTGAAAACCAAAATTTTTAAAAATATAATCTGAAACCAAAAAAACCGATTCGGTTAACCGAAAAAACCAGTTCGATTTCGGACCGATTTTCCGTTTAACCGAAAAATTAGTTTTTTTTTCTCACCCCTATCGGAGAAGGGATAGACGCACCGATGGAAACTTGCCTCCTCAAGTGGCTACGCGTTCATCGGGTGATGAGTCCATGTTGTTGGAGGCTGCATCGGTGGATGGTGTGCCATTGAGAATTCGGCAATCGGTTTCAGCCTCATGCGAAGGCAAACATATCTGTTTTAGCGGTCAAACGGACTTTCATGAAGGGGTGGACCCTTGGGAATTTATCCAGCTTCATATATTGAGTTTGATGAGCAGACTGAGGGAGTCCATGTCGAGGGAATCCAAGACTCAATCTCGGGAGGTTAGATCATTGAAGCTCAAGTTGGTTGAATTGGAAAAGGCCTTGGAGGCGAAAATTGATGAAATTGTGTGCTTGAATATTGTTGTCTCCGAGTCTGCTGCTCAGATAACGATGGTGGAAAGCAAGTCCAAAGCAGAGCTGAAAATGCTCTACCTTGATCTTACCGCAGCGGTGGCGGAAGATTCTCGTTTGAAGCCAACATAAATATAGGATTTCAACATCTTGTCGTATTTGATTTTCTTATGAGATTTCAACAAATATTAGATAAGATATAAGTCTATTCCACGGGATTCTTATCCCGATTAATTCCAACCAAATTTTTATTCAATAAAAATCCTATCCTGGACAAACACGCCATTATTGTCTTAATTAGATTAATCAGTCACTTTATTTTGTACAACTACCAAGGACAAGAGAGGGATTTCCTCCTCTCTTGTTGTGGTCAGTCAACCGAGTCACAGAGTAGAAGCCTCTCTTTTCGCTTAGAGAATTTTTTTTTTACCAAAGAAAGACATATATTAACTAATTAGGGAGATGCTCAGCATGTTTACACAGAATAAAATCCAGCTCAGGAGGCCATACAATGGTCCAAACAGCGGACATTTTACGGCTCCTGACGGAGTTTGCTGCCCAATGGGCAGCTTCATTAACAGTTCTAACAACATAAATACATAATACATTGTTGAATTTAAGAAATAGACGACTAATTTGATTAAACAAGATTCTGTGCTTCCAAGGAGGGGGAGTCTTCTTATGAATCGTATCAACCAAGATCTTGCAATCCATCTCAATGATAAGCTGATCCATTTTAAGAGAATCTGCCCAAGATAAAACTAACAAAATAGCAGTAGCTTTCGACTGAATAATAGATGAACATTGGAAATAAGATGAAGAGGCAAAAGTACAGTTACCTGCGGAATGCCGAACAATAAAGTCGGCACCACCATCAGAATTGAGGAAAGATGCATCATAATTTAATTTATGCCAACCAATAGGAGGGGGGGACCATTTAATAACATTGTTGATTATGGGAATATTGTCCTCAGGAATATGACTTAATTTATAATTCATAGAATAAGATAGAATCCTCATGATAGCATTAGAGACTATAGGTCGTCCTTCACCATGCATAACATTATTTCTAATAAACCAGATGAACCACATAACATTAGCAACAATAGCTTTGGTCTCAGAATTAAAAGTCTGATTTAATTGAGACCCAAGCCAACTACCAGAATGCCATGAGCTTCTATCAGAAAAGTCCAATTTGAGAGAAACACCCAAGGAAAGCCAAATTTCCAAAACAAAGAGACAGTCACAGAAAAGGTGCAAAATAGATTCAGCATCAGATTTACAGAATACACATAAATTATCCACAACTAAACCCATAGAAACCATTCTAGATTTATTAAGCAATCGACCATGGATAAATTTCTAAATAAAAATTTTAACTTTAGGAGCAAGCGAGAGCTTCCAAATAAAATTTCAAGTTGGACTATTACTGATAGAATGATGGTTATTAGATTTAAGGAATAAGTAAGCAGAGGATGCGGTTGTCATACCATTCTCATTTGCTGTCCAAGCCACAAAGTCCTCATCATCGGGATATTCCGAAATCTCAATGTTAGAGATGGTCTCCCACATAACCCTGCTGCAAAGAGATAAGCGCAAAAAGGAGGACCACTTATGATTGAAAAGCAGGTGATGAACACGAGTGAGATGCTTGATTAGATTAGTATTAATATAAGTAGGTCTTAATGCTAAGGGAAGATCCAAAATTCAATGGTCATCAAGAAATGAAGTATTATTTCCATTACCTATAATATGTTTGAAACCTAAAGTAAGTTTGGAGAAGGCTTTACAAAATAGTTTCCATGCCCAGGAAGATTTCTTAGGAGGGTAAGGATTTGAGCAAGAGATTAAAGGGTATTTAGCATGAACAATATTAACCCAAAAAGAATTTGAGTTGTTTAGATATGCTTGAACTCTTTTTGCATGAAGGGAGATGTTTTTGGAATGGATATCTTGGATGCCCAAACCACCCAAGCATTCAGGGAGAGTAACAGTATTCTAATTTAATAGGTGGATACTATTTTTATTTGGATTATGATTCCAAAAGAAATTATTAATGACTTTATCAATTTTCTCACTAAGATTAGAGTTTAACCATGTAACAGATGCTAAGTGAGTGGGAATTGAGTTTAATCACATCCCTGCCTCTACCCATGATTTCATCCTTGCCCAAATAGAGTCAAAGCTCTCTAATTGGAAATCCAGCCTCCTTTCTCAAGCTGGGAGACTCACCCTCCCAAATATTTGAAAGAGAATTTGTCTATTTTCATGTTTAGGGAAGAGGATATTCTATGCTTAACATAGGTAGGGATGTGATTTGGGAAATATATCTCAGATTTTGAAAAATTAATTTTTTGACATGTTAAGATTTCATAGGAGGAGAAGATGGATTTAACAGAATTTAGGCTCTTGGAATTAGCTTTAAAGATTAAGATGATGTCATCAGCGAACATTAGGTGGCCTACAATTATTTTATTTTTAATTTTATAGGGAGTAAGCTTGTTGGAATTCACAGCATCATTGATTAGATAGGAAAGAATTTGAGCCACTAAAATGTAAAGAAAAGGAGAAATGGGGTCTCATTGCCTAATGCCTCTTGAAGAGGGAAAGAAATGAGAAACTTGAGAATTAACAAGGCAAGCAAAAGATGGAGAGGAAATGCATGCATGAATCCAATTGATGAATTGAGAGGAGAATTTATAAAGTTTTAACACATCAATAATGGCATTCCTACTGAGAAGATCAAAGGCTTTCTCTACATCTACTTTCACAATGATATAAGGAGAATTGCTTTTAGAATTATAAAAAGAAAGGACTAGTTCTTGCACAATTAGAATATTATCATGAATGTTCCAACCTTTGACAAAGGCTGATTGCTCGATACTAATGAGAGGAGGGAGACACATTTTAAGCCTATTAGCAAGAAGCTTAGAGAGAATTCTATAAGAAACATTACATAATGCAATAGGTATATAATCTCTAATAGACTTAGGATTTTTAATTTTTGGAATAAAGGTGAGGAGAGTTTGATTCCCGTTGTTAGGAATGATAGAAAGATTGTAAAAGTTCTGAATGGTTAGAAAGAAGTCATTGCCAATGATATCCCAATAATTCTTGTAGAATTCAATGGTGAAGCCATCAAAACCAGGGCTTTTACCATTTTTAAAGGACTTGATGGTATCCTAGACCTCATTCATAGTAAAGGGCTTAACTAAAGAATTAGCCAAATCAGGAGAGATGCAATTGGTGTGAGGCCATGAGACAGAAGAAGGAGAATTAAGGTTGGAAAAATCCCAAAGATGCATGTAATGATCAACAAAAGACATCAATATATCCTTATTCTCAGTAATGAGAATATTATTAGAATGAAGAATAGAATGAACATAGTTGATGCGTCTACGAATGGTAACCAATCTATGAAAATAAGCTGTATTTTGGTCTCCATCCATAAGTCATTTAACTTTGGATTTTGACCACCATTTGAGGCAAATTCCTTTGTAAAGCTAATAGTTTATTATTGAGCTCTCTAATTTTGGATTCTAAATTTCTTGGCTCAAAAGGAGAGCCTTCCAAGGATTCAAGGAGACTAAGGTCCTTGGAGGTGGAGACTATAAGGAATTCCATATTACCAACCGAATTCTTATTCCAGTGAGCTAAGGCTCCTCTAGTATTATAAAGCTTAGAGTTGAAAAGATTCACCATTCCTAATTATATTATGGTTGTCTTCATACTCAAGCCAAAAAATTTAGAATTTAAAAAGCTTAGTTTTGACTTGAGGGTGAGAAGGAATAGTAATTAACAAGGGATTATGATCAGAGATTCCTCTGTTCAAGTGCTTGATCAAGCAGTGACCAAAAAAATGAAGCCAAACAGGGTTGGAGAAAGCTCTATCTAACCTAATTAAGATTTTGCCTGCACCTTTTCGGTTATTAGACCATGTATATTTAGGGCCAGAGAAACTTAGGTATATTAAACCAGCATGGTGAATAAGTGCAGAAAAGTTCTGAATAGCTTTAGAAAATTTGAAAGGTAAGTCATCATATTTATCCTCCTGGTTTAAAGTACAATTAAAGTCATCCATAATTATCCAAGAAAATTTCGAGCAGTCAATGGTTGAAAAGGAATTCCATAAGGTAGATCTAATTCTAGGATCAGTGTGAGCATAAACACTAGATAGAAGAAAAGGTTCAGTATTGTCTAATTGGACAACAACATGAAGAATTTGAGGAGAAATTGAAATAGTTTGGGCTTTGACCACAGAAGAATCCCATGCTATTAAGATACCACCTGAGGCACTTGTACTAGGCTGAATGGCAGCTGTCCAGGTACGACCAAGGGATCTAATGAGTTTCTTAGCATGGGGTTCATCTAGGTGAGTCTCTTGGAGGGAGAGAATTTTAATATTAGTATTTCTAATATGAAAATATAGGAAGTCTTTAACGGGTTTCCTACCTGCACCCCACATATTCCAATTAAGGACATTCATCTAATAAGGTGAAGGGGTGATGAGACTGAAACTCTACAAGAGTATTATCTCCTACAAAGGGAGCATTATCAAGGTCATTGTAAGGCTTTCGCCTTTTAAATTTGCTAGCACCAGTAACTCTAGGACCTAGGAGGTTTTCCGCTTAGAGAAATTAACTTCCTCTTGCCAACTTCATCCTTTATTTGTTTTAATTGCACGTGGGACCCGAAGAAACTTCCAAACTGTCCTTTTAGTTATGTATAATTACTTGTTCATAAACAGTCAACTAATTAAAATGTCAAGTCTCTAGTAGACCATAGCATGTTGGAGCTACCCTCAATACTATGATTGAAAGAAGATGCTAAAATTATTAGTAGTGCCAGATCACAACTATGGCCCATCCCGATTGCGATTAATGGACTCGCACCCAATAATATGTCTATCACTTTTTAGTTTTTTCTTTCTTTATTTAATAAAGAAATAAAAAGAGATAGACATATGTTGAGGTGCAAATCCAGCAAACTTGAGTCTAGCAGAATAAACCCCTGATTGCACCTAAGATTATATTGATTTTTTTCATATTGAATATGATTGGCAATCTCATAATACCTTATCAATTTATTTATTTATTGAGTAAACGTGAGACCGCAAGGGGCCATACGACAATTGTAATTAATATAAAATTTAAGGATTACAAAACTTGTAATGAGGTAAGCACCAAACCATAGTGTTTAATACTACCCAACCACAGCGAGGAGAGCATACACTAAACATAACCAAACATGCCAATAAGAAAATGGCCAGCTCAGCAAAATGAAGCTAAACAAAGATCCTAAGAGTTGAAAGTTCTACTCCAATAAGCCATGCAAGAGGCAATAAGCGCATTACCATCAATGTGAGTCTCCCTGAAAATGAACGAGTTTCTCATGTTCCACACAAACCTACTCTAGATCATTGCTAGTTTCCTCACCAAATCATCTGCATCAATGAACTTTTTATCTTCCCCAAGTGGCATCTCAACCCAGTCTATTGACACCATTTCAAGGAGGGATCTCCACCCCCATTCGATTAAAGTTACACTCATAGTTAAGGTGTGTTGGCTTAAGGGTTTCTCTTAAGTCTCGATCTTTATTTTGATGATAACAAATAAGTATTTAATCCATATGTGAAGCTTTGAGTTCAGGTTAAGGTTGTCGTAAGCATGCCAAGTTCATTCAAACAAATTGAAATAAAAGATCGTCAAAGAAACGGAAGAAGAAAACATCAAAGAAATGCTCGGGCTTAGATCAAGTAGAGATCATGTAATATACCCCTAGGATGATTTTATCTCAAGCCAAATTGTAAAGTTATCCAAGTTAAAACTTGGTAACTAAACCCATAAAAAGGCATGTAAAAAATTCAAGTAGAAATCAGCCTCAGCCTGAGTTCGATCGATCGGTCGGTCGACCGAACAAGGCAGATTTCTGGCAAGTAGCCTATTCGGTCGACCGGTCGGTCGACCGAATGACTCAAAAAAATGGCAGTAGCCATTCGGTCGACCTATTGGTCGACCAAAGTTGGTGAAGGAAATTGCGCAAGGCTACTTCGGTCGACCGACCAAAGCTAGAATTTGGCAAAAGCTACATCGATCGACCGAATTGCAGATCACAAGTCGCGCGACCCTAGCACCACTGCTTCGGTCGATCGAATGTGGGATCGATAAAAATACGACAGTCGGTTGACCCACCGGTCGATCGAACACTCACATAAAGCCAGCGGTCACCTCGTCGGTCGATCAGTCGATCGACCGACGATCGATCGGCAAGCGACCGAACGACATCATTGGCTATTTTTTTGCCTGTTGAACGTTCCGTTCGGTTGAGAGGTTATAAATACCCCTCACCTAACTCCTTTAAGACTTCTTAGAAATTTTATTGAGCATTAAAGAAGTGATTTAAGCCTTCATAAGAATTGATTTGCTGCGCGCCCTTTGTTTTCGTCGACAACATTCTTTGAGCGCCTACTTCCCTGCTTCCCTGCTTCCCTCAACTCTACTACATCTCAAGATTCATCTTCCGACAAGTTGAAGGCTTGAAGGCTTGGGAAATGAGCATTGGTTCATCTTTAAATTCTTAAGCTCCTTTCATTGTATTTGAATTGTTATTTCAAACTTGTTCTCATCTGTAATAGTTGCTAGGTGTGCTAGAGAAACATTTAGGGAAAACTTTATAGAATTGTGTTTTGCCTAGGTGAATAGGATTGAGGGGTTCTCAGAGTGGTGAGAAGAGTGTCCTCATTGTATTCAAAGGGAAACATAAACTCTATAAAGTAGTGATTAGAAATCCTTGGTGATGAGCCAAGGTAGTGGAGTAGGTAGTTGGACGAACCACTATAATTATTCTTGTCTGCATTGCTTTCTTGATTGCCTATCATTGTTATTAATATTTGATTACATCTAGTGTTAAGAAACACTTGCACTGTGAAGTTAAAATTGAGTAAAAAGAAAAATTAAAATATAGGAAAGATGGGACAGACACTATTCAACCCCCCCCCCCCCCCTCCCCCCTCTTCTAGTGTCGGATTTCACACAACATTTGGTATCAGCGCCTGATTGTAGGATAAGATTTAACCATCTTCCCTACAAACTAAGATGTATAGTGAAATCCAATTAGCTCAAGGGTCCTCTACTCATACCCTACCACTATTCGATGGAAATAACTATACCTACTGGAAGATCCGCATGAATGCCTTCCTACAATCTCTAGGCATGGATGTATAGAGGATGATTTTAGTAGAGTACAAACAACCCAATAAGGATATGGATCAATGGGACCAAGAAGAGATTAAACTATTCAATGCAAATGCAAAGGCTGTCAATGCATTATATTGCAGTCTATCAATTAATGAATTCAATAGGATTTTTACCTATAAGTCCGCATATGAATTATGGAAGATCCTAGAGACCACACATGAAGGGACTTCACAAGTAAAGGAATCCAAAATAAATCTACTCATGCATGACTATGAAATGTTTAAAATGTTATCGCATGAATCCATTGATGCCATGTATGCTAGATTTCAAAATATTACAAATGGATTAGCTAACCTTGTCATAGAAATAAAGGAAGAAGAGAATGTAAGGAAGCTCCTTCGTTCCCTTCTAAAATCTTGGGAGCCCAAGATCATAGCTATCATGGAAGCAAAAGACATGAGCACCTTGAAGATCACTGAGCATATTGGGTCTCTCATGACACATGAGACCCACATGAAGCAATATCAGGAGGAGGATACCCCCAAAGGCAAGACCATTGCCTTAAAAGCATCACATTGAGCAGAAGAGTCGTCATCATCCGAGGAAGAGACAGATGATGTTGAAGAAATGACGATGCTAGCAAGAAGATTTGTGAGTTTCATGAGGGGAGGCATGAGGAAAGGAAGAAGAGGCTACACATGCTACCATTGCAACAAGACCGGGCATCGAAGGAGGGATTGCCCACTTCTCAAGATAGCTTCCACCTCCAACCCTCACAAAAAGGAGAAATACAAGAAGAAGAAGAAGAAGAAGAAGAAGAAGAAGAAGAAGAAGACAATGATGGCTACGTGGGATAAAAGCAAGGCCTCATCGAGTGAAGAAGACACAAAGAGAAAAAAGGCAAATCTTTCCTTAATGACAAATGATGATGAGGTAAGATTTATTTTTGGTGAAATTTTTTTTACTCAAGAAGAGCTAGAAGCTGAATTTGAACAAATGCATGATGAATTCAATGTCATTAGGAGAAAATTCAAAGACCTCAAAGAGGAAAACAAATCTTTAGAGCTTGAGAATGATAGTTTATTACTTTCATGCAATGCCTTAAGAAAAGAAGTAGACACCCTTAAGGAAGAGACATGCACCCTAGAGAAGGCTAAGGATGACTTAAAAATTGAAAACCAAAAATTAGAAAATGAAAATAAGAATTTGAGTGATCAAGTAGAGCATTTGAATGATAGCATACTAACATTGAAAAATGAACTTTGCATACTTAATGAAAAGATGATAATCATACAAAATGTCATGCCTAAGGTTGTCCATAAAGAGAAATCATTACACTTCCATGCTCACACACACACTAGAAGAAAATTTAATGGAAATTATTTTTCTTGTGACATATTTGGCCATATGGCTAAGGATTGTGCTTTAAGAAGGAACCCACATGCAAGATTTACATGGGTTCCCAAAGTGACTAACACTCAAGGACCCAAGAAAATTTGGGTACCTAAAATGGTTTCCTTTTTATTGTTATTAATATTTGATTACATCTAGTGTTAAGAAACACTTGCACTGTGAAGTTAAAATTGAGTAAAAAGAAAAAATTAAAATATAGAAAAGAGGGGACAGACACTATTCAACCCCCCTTCTAGTGTCGAATTTCACACAACAAGGTGTTCAATGCTTTTCGGAGCTTCATTGCATAACATGCAATTCTCATCCATTATTGAAGATCCATGCTTAATGAGTCTCCTCTTCGTAGGGAGTCATTTTTTGAGTATGAGCCAAGTGTGGATTTTAAACTTAAGGGGAAGTTCGCATTTCCAAAGGGTCTTGGCCGGCGGCCATATGACCCTAGCTTCCATATATGCTTTGTACATTGATTTGGTTGTAAAGTTTTTGCCCAAATCCCATCTCCATCGGTTAAAATCCAGCTCATTATTCAAAAGCGGTTGGCCTATAAACTCCATGAGCTTACAAACTCTCCCGGGTCCCACTTCCTCCCCTCAGATGAGATCCCAACACCCTGTAGATCAATCCACACACTTATTCACATCAGCATTCCTGTGCCTGTGAGCCCTACACAGATCAGGAAACTCCCAAGCAAGTTTTGAATTCCTACACCACCTCTCTTTCCAAAAACTAGTTGACGACCCATTGCCAACAACCTTTTCTGTGCCAAGTAAGAATAAATCCTTTGCTTTTAGAATGCCTCTCCAAGTGTGTGACCAATTTCCTACACACGAGTCATCAAACCATTTCTTCCGCTGGAAGTAGTTAATGTTAACAATCTTAACCCAAATCAATTTTTTTTCATTCGCTAATGCCCACCACCACTTTCCAAGTCTTGCCTTATTATGCATTTCTAAATTTATTATTCCAAGCCCTCCATTCTCCGTAGGGCTACAGACATCATCCCAGTTCACTAGGCTCATAGCTCTTCCATTTTTAGCTCCCCCCTTCCAAAAGAAGAATCTCCTCCTTCTATCGATTGCCTTGATCACCCATCTCGGAGCCTTAAAAATCGAAAGGAAATAACCCGGTAACGAGCTCAAAACACTATTGATTAAAATCAACCGCCCTCCTCTCGATAAAAATCTCCCTCTCCAAGAGCAAAGCCTTCTATCCACCTTATCAATGATGCAGTTCCAATCCTCTTTCAAAAACCTATCATCTCTCAGAGGCAGGCCAAGATATCTCAAAGGAAAAGCCGACCTTTTGCACCCCAGTATTCATGTCGCTTCTTCACTCCTAGCCTCATTTCCAAGAACGTGAAGAGCCTCTATTTTTGCGACATTTGCCTTAAGCCCTGTCATTAGCTCATAGCCAAATAATAAGATTTTTAGGTTGAGGAGGTCATCATCATCACCCCTTTGAAATATTCACCTCTTTGTTCATCCTCACCCCTTGAATCAGGTTTTGTTGTGCCGCCCTTTTCATCATTCTGGCGAAGACATCTGCAATCAAGAGGAATAAGTAAGGAGAGAGGGGATCTCCTTGTCTCAAACCTTTCCTGTGTCTGATCCACTTACCCTGCTCCCCATTTAGTAAGATAGACGACTCGCTCGTCCTAAGCAACAAAGTGATCCAATCAATTCATTTATCTGGGAAACCTCTTCTCTTCATGAGATCTAACAAAAAGCTCCAGTCCACTATGTCAAAAGCCTTAGACAAGTCCAATTTCACCATGATTGTCTCCAACTTATTCTTTTTGCAACAGTGTATTATCTCCGATACTGCCATAAAATTATCTAAAGTCAATGTCCTCGGGAGGAATGTGCACTGGGTATTCCCAATCAGGGATTCCATGTGCAATTTTAATCTAGAAGCCAAGAGTTTGGAGAATAGCTTTACAGTGCTTGTGGTCAGGCTTATCGGTCTGAAGTTGTCCATCTTATTTGCTCCTTCAACTTTTGGGATAGGGACAATGAAAGATTTATTAATTCTTGATAGATCACATCTCATTTCACTCACGTCCTTAAGGACGAGTCTAACATCATTCCCAATAATGTCCCAAAACTTGATGTAGAATTCAGTAGTAAGACCATCCGGCCCTAGAGCTTTATTCCTTCCCATAGATTTCAGAGCCTCCAATATTTTTTCGTTATCAAACAGGTCATCTCTGTCCACATGTTCATCCTCAAACAACTCGGTCTAATTCGGGTTAAGCATTTGATCCCTAGTGCTTCCAATGGAGTGACGCAAAAAATCAAAAAAAAGCCCCCGGAATTTCCCCCGGATCATTTATAGTACTCCCGTTAGCGACAATCGAAGATATCCAATTCTTTTGTTTTTTTTTCCGGACGCCACTTGGTGAAAAAACTTAGTATTTATGTCACCGTCCTTTAGCCATTTAACTTTTGCCTGCTGCTTCCAATAAGTATTTTCAGCCTCGTAACATGAGCCCAGACTTTAACGAAGCGATTTAATTATATTTCCTTGATCATCCCTGTCCTGTCCTCCAATGTTAGGCGAACTTCTTTCACCTTTCTTAATTTCCTCTTCCAGCTCATTCTCAAGTTCGATGGTGTGGGCCCTCCTCGTTTCAACCAAGTTTTTGCTCCACATGCACAAGCCTATACACGACTTTCGGCATTTATCAATCCAACTTGATAGGTTAGAGGTGTTCCTCGCTGATTGTTCCTTCCAGCAATCCAAGACCACATTTCTGCACCCTTCTAGCCCTAGCGAATGGTGCTCAAAACGGAATACAAAGCGCTTCAGGGGGGCACCACAAGATAAAGAAAGGGGAGAGTGATCAAATAGTCTTGGGTTTCCCTCTCTGACACACCAAGAGGAGGACCAAGACTCTAGAGCAGGATTAATCATAATTCTATCCAGTTTTGTGAAAGCCGGCTCCGAGTGATTGTTACACCACGTGAATCTCCTTCCCGTGATTAGCAGGTCGTTAAATTCTGAGTTTGCGAGAGTTTCAGAAAATCTGGAGGATTCTCTGTCATTCCCACTGCAGTTTAATCTTTCTGACTCCCCTCTTGTCACATTAAAGTCGCCCCCCACTATCGTAGCCATGTTGGAAGGAACCAAAATTCTTTCAAGATCCGCAAAAAAACTGCTCTTGTCTCCTCTTTCCGGAGGACCGTAGATATTATAGACATTCAAGAAGTTATTGGAGGGTTTGTGAAGTAGGGTGCAACTAATGTGGTAATCTCCGGTTGACGATAATATTCCCTCCCACAGATCAGTTTTCCAAGCAATTAGTAGCCCTCCCGACATTTCCAAAGAATTTTTAAAAGAAAAATCAAAACCCGAGCTGCCCAAAAAAATTTTCATCCAAGTGTTATTGAATTTTTCAATCTTAGTTTCTTGGATACACATGATGCTAGACTTAGAAGAGTTAAGGAACAACTTCAACATTGAGTTCTTAGAGGTCCTACAAAGACCTCTAACATTCCAAAATGAAACACAAATCATAACACAAATACATCAACCCACTCAGCTAACTCCAAAATGAAGCATAAACATGCACATCTGTCAACCTCCTCCCAGGTTGCTCCTAGCCTTCTCCATAGCAAGGATATCACAACAAGCTTTGTCATCCATGTCAATAAATCCGAGAGCACCCAATCGGCCCTTGAATTCCTCAATTTCAAGATTGGAGATGGAAGGAGTCTTGGAGATCAATCCCCTAGCTTTATATTTTGAAGGTTCTGCATTCCCAACTCCAGGAGGTGCGCCGGATGCAAGAGATTCTTTGCGTAGGATCGCCTTGTCTAAAATTGAGGTACTGCCAAGGTTTTTGTTCATCAACCTGGAGCTGCGTCTTGGCCCCTTATCATGTTCAGTATCATGTTTGGCATTAGTACCATCATCCACCACGTCAACAGCGGACGAAAGATTGGATGTTTGCCTCATATTCATTGACCGTGCCGTGGAAGTTTCGAGTAGAATAAGAGCATAAGAGGAAGGAGGAGGCAGTGCAAAGTATACCTGGTTTCTGTACTGTATAACACCAGCTGTACCCTTACTAGTGATCGGCATCCAATTGTGTGTCAAGGGAGGAGACCGAGATGGCGGCGAGAGTTGAAGAACAGCTCGCATTCTCGCCATCGGCAGGTTCTGCATGGTGGCTTCAAAGGAGATAGCTCTAGTGGTCCCCACCTGGGTCCCCACAGCACCAACTCCAATCCAGGCACTACTAGGATCCAAGCTTAAACCAGCCACGTTACATGGCAGCAAGAGAGAGTTCAGTGCAACCACCATCCATCCCAGGAGCTCGGGTTGTCCCATACCCAGGCCCCATATTTGACCATATGAGTCAATCGCCACATAGGATGACATAAAACCTCTTATGCCATGAGTGGGACACCGCTCGAGAATAAGGGACCAAGTCATTCACCGCCACAATGCATGACACCGTCCAAGAACACGAACAAGTACGAGGTGTTAATGCATTGCATCCAGAAGCATCGGCTGTCAAAACGGTACAGCTACGAGGTTCCATCCAAGGAGCGGCCCCTGCAATTTGAACTTCCCCTCCCAAACTCCTGTGCCGACAGATGTCGTTGAAGAGACCTCTGTCGAAAAAGTAATTACTCCTGACCATAGGGTAAGGACCGCTGGCCCCCAACAGAGTTGCACTGACCAAGGGGGTGGCCCCAAATGCCAACGACTTTAACGATAAGATTGATTGACCATCGTTGCCTCCATTGTGTCCCAGCCCATGCGAAGTAGTCGCTCCCGAGGGTGGAGAAGCACTTGCACCACCACCTCCGATCGCTCCTGTCGGAGAGGGAGGCTGAGAGTTTGCTCCGTCGGACACCCAGTCAGAGGAGTAACGAGACATATTCCTCGAGCCTTCAGAGTTCTCCCAGTCATCTCGCGCCTCGTTGCCGCCCAACGCTCCCTCCCATCTGCTCCATAAGATGTTAAACTGGACTGTAAAAGATGTACCTTCAATATGCACCTCCATGAAATGAGGTATGTTCCCAATCGCACTGCAAGCAATCTCCGTCCGACATTCCTGGAGGTCACTCCAATTGACTCTGGTACGATCGACGGTAGTGAGTGAGCCGAACGGGCTCACAATGGCTTGGATATCAATATCGTTGCAGTGTTCCAACGGGACACCTCACATGCCCAGGCCGACTATGAGATTGAGGGGTGCCAGAATGCGACCGATCGAGAAGTTCCACTCGTCAAACTCTATGTAGCCCAATTGAACACTCATCACCCTCCAACCCAGAAGTTGCACCTTCACCACCGTCGAGGGACAAAGCAGTAACATGGTGCCATCATTCATGGCTTTAACCTTCCACAAAATGGGGTCTGCCTCGTATCTAAGGAAGCAAGAGCAGATAAACCTCAAAAGTTGGTCTTCAGTGCAGGAAGACCTAGTAGGAATAACTTTCAGGCCTCTATTGCGAAGGAGATTGATTCCTTCACGCGTAGAAGACGAGATCTGAAGGTAGCATTGGCTGTGGAGAGGTCTGCACGGTTCCATCTCTTCAGGCAAGGGAATCTTGGAAGTGAGCTTAATTAGGAATGCAACGTTTGGTGGCAACTAATAACTTCGGGGAGCAGTCCTTTATAGCATACCGAGGGCCAGGTTGTTGAGAAGAAGCTCCCACATCATGACCCGTAGTCCTAGACTCCGAGAAAGCCGAAGCTTGACGCGTGGGCAAAGCCGCCTTGTTGCATCTCCTTACATGGTGACCTGTTTTCATGCAGAGAGACAACGGGTCACATACTTGCAAGATCTTGCAAAATGATCAGTTCTAAGGCAATTGAAGCATGCATTAACAGATTGGATCTTCAACATTAAATCCCTCAAATCCTAGAAATTAAAGCTCCTGGCGGAAGAGTAGCTAAGAGCATGCTTGATATCGTCAGAGATGATCCTAGGCGGCTTCTTCACAGCATCAGCTAAGGAAAGCAAGCCACTCGAAGGATCTTTCGTACTTTTCCCACATCCAGGCGCATCAGAGAGAGTCGTAGGAACATCTGCATCAGTTCCAGAGGCGACCTCCGGGAAACTCGTCGACGGAACAACCGTCTTCAGACTCATATTGGTAGGGCCATCAGTCATGAAGGGGTGACCCGGAGGCTCCTTCCTTTTCCAGATCCACTTGCTCTTCCGTTTTAGATCTAGGTGTCTTACCTTCACTTCCCTGCAAGGAGGGAACTAGGAGTGCTGCCGGGCGTTGCGTCTCACCTCCGTCCATTTTTCACCGCCTCTATTGCAGGAAGGATGCACATTTCGGTCATGAAAGATCGTCACGGAAGGAGCATCGCCCAACTTGACGTCGCAGGACCAGCCTCTCGCCCCAAAATCGGAGACTCCAAGAGCACTTGCATCCTTCTTCTTGAGGGTCTTCAGGTTGCCAGAAGAGCTCCCGACGGAGCTCCGATGCTTTGCTGCTTCAGCTACACGCTCCATCTCCTCCAAAACTCCTTCTCACCTTATCAATTTTCTTGATCGTCGCAATTAACAAAACACAACAATAGTATTATAATAAACAGGGTTATTAGGATAATTTTAGTCAATCTCATAAGATTAAATGAATCACATCTGTTCTAATATGATTTGAACTAGTTCAAAGCAATTAGCTCTAATTTACCTCAATTCATAGCAGACTAGCGGTTGATTTCTACCCGGACTGGTTCAAGTGTTAGAATCTGGAACTTCATAGAGGGATTGGCCTTGAGACGTGAATCACTATCTTAAGTGTAATATTACTTTTCAATAAAAAGTAATTTATCTCATGATACAACAAAATTTAAAATCGAGAACACTCAAAAGAAATAAACGCAAAATACAGAGGAGGAATAAAAAGTAACAAGTCTCACTTTAAATCATGGGCGAAGTCAGGGAATTATCTCAGGAGGGGCAAAATATAAAATCGTATATCACATAGTTAATTACATGATAAAAAAAAATTAGGAAGAACAAATATAACTAAATACTAATATATATAATATAAATTATTATATAGTTTTAAGGGGGAGACAAATGTCAGAAGGGCAATTGCCCCCCGTGACAACATGCTAGCTCCGCCCTTGCTTTAAATACATTTTCGACTACAAAGGCACGTCCAATTGCTACTACTTGAAAATTTAACACTCGACAATCTTAGAAATTTAAAAAGCACTTTAAAAAAAAAATTTCTTATATGAGATTATTCATCTTCTCAGTTAAAAAACTATACAACATCAAAATGATTGGACCAGTTCACATGCAAATCAACCTAATTCGACTTAAACATCAGCCATTATTAACTTAATCTTATTTTCTAAAACTTCAATCGATCGGGAAGTTTTAGTAGTCATTCGATACAACGTATTGTCTTTTGAGTGTACACAGCACCAATAGCACCAACCTATTGAGATTTGACTTGTCACGTGAAGCGGGCAACATCATGCCCAACTTTGTAAGTTAAATTATATCGAAGGATGTGACTTAATACTTGTCCAATTGTCTTTATCTTCAAGTTTGAGCCCACATCACCCTAACTAAATTAATATCCTTCAGCGTCATTGCCTGGAACTAGTTAAAAACTTTTGCTGAAAATTGTAAACAACTTAAAAAGTCATATACTATTTAATTTTTTTTATAAGATTAAAAAAAAAAATCACGAACTAGATGGCAGGTGAAATGAAAGGGCAAAGTTGAGAGTTTAAAAATATGATTCTAATTTTGGGAATAAAAGATTTCATATTTAGAATCCGGGAATAATAAATAAAGTAATTTTGATTCCGAGAAATTGTCGTTGTTGATTATTATAATAATTATATATAGAGTAATTATCTGAATATATTTTGAACTATGTATTTTTTTTATTTGTGATTAATTTTAAAATATTATCAAATTATATTTCGAACTTTAACATTTGTCTCAATTGCATCCTCCTGTTAACTCTTCATCAGCAACCTCGTTAAGACGACGACATGACTTTCTGACATAGATTAAAATAATATATTTTTATTTAAAAAATAAAAAATTACTTTAATTTATATTAAATAATATTTTTTATTAAAAAAATAACTCTGAGCCATGTCCGCGATATTTTAATCCACGTCAGAATGTCATGTTATCGCCTTAACAATACTGTCGATAGAAAGTTGACGGGAGGATGTAATTGAGACAAACGTTAGGGCCTGTTTGGTTAGCGAAACCAAGTTTGTTTTCATGATTTCAGTTTCACTGAAACCAAAACTGCTTACGAAAACGTGTTTGGTTTAGTGTTTTCGTGAAACTGAATCGAAACCAGAATGAAAACGAAACCAGTTTTCTTAATAAAAATGAAAACAACAGAATGTTGTTTTCTGTGGTTTCGAGACTGTCGGTTTCATTATCAAAATGTTATGACAACTTTGTAATTATAAATATTTTTTTATAAAATTAATTAATTTAAAAATAAATCAAATTATATCGAATTTTTAAAAATAAAAATAAAAATCATCATTTTTAACTCAAACTTTTATCTTAAATTTATAAAATAATTAAATCAATTTATATCTAATTGACTCAAACCCAAATTTTAAATAACTCAATTTTCTTAAAGTTGGTCTATTTATAATTTAATCAAACCTAATTTTAGATCATTGGACTTGTTTTTTTTTGAAATTTTATAATAATTATTAATTAATTTTTATATCTAATTGAACAAAAAAATCTTAAATTATCAATAACTTAATTAATTAAATTATTTAAATATTTTGTAATCATATTAACAAATATTTAATTTTGTAAACTAACTAAACATTTAATTACTACTAAAAATATTCAAGGAAAATTAATATTATTTTTTATAACCAAATAAATATTTATTGGTTTCAACTAACTAAAACTGATGTTGTTTTTATTAACCAAACGCGTTTTCAGAAAACTGAAAATTAGAAACCAAAACCAAGTTTTCGAAACCAAGTTTTCAATTTCACTGAAACCAAACCAGAAAATAATTTTCGCTAACCAAACAGCACCTTAAAGTTTGGGATATAATTAGATAATATTTTGAAATTGACCACAGATAAAAAAAAAAAATGCATAGTTCAAAATATATTTAGATAATTACCCTTATATATATATTTAGATAAATTAACAATGAGCTAGTAATTAAGTAATCTTATACCATGTTTTTGATTTCATAGGATTTTCATGGTTTAATATCCTCATGTTTTATGTTTAATATATTGTTTAAAAATTGTTAAAAGTTATAATAATTCACAAAAATGACTTAAACACCATTCAATCCGAGTTAAGTCACGAAATTCCAAATCTGGGCGATTCTGAAGGCGATAGCTGAAATCGCCAGATCCTGGAGCTCGCTGGATGATTCAAGGGAGGCGGTTGATTGATTGAAGGGAGATGTCATGATTCCTACTAGTGCCAGTTCCTGGAGATCGCTAGTAGAGGATGGCGGACCGTTGCGGCCAAAGAGGCCGCCTAATCCTAGAGAACAGTGGAGAGGAGGTTTTGAATCAAATCTGAAGCTGGGAATCTTGGATTCATCTACATTAGGTATGGAAAGCTTGAACTCTAGTCCAAATATGGGGGATTTTACTACTGTTAGTAATCCTCTATTCATCAACTTTGCGAATGTTAAGTCTAATGTGTTACCTACTGTTAAACATGTGAATGTTGAATCTCTTGTGTTTAAACCTGTGGATGATGTATTTCCTACTATTAATTTGGTGGGAAATAAGGGTTCTGGAAAATCAAGGGAGGCGGAGAATCTGTTGTTTGTGGGGAATAAGGGTGCGTGGTGGGAAAAAAAGGGGTGCAACGGATAGCCAAAGACAAAAAATTTCGGAAGAGAAGAAGGAGGCAAAGCAGCCGAATTCTTGGGCAACACTTTTCAAGGAAGCTCAGTTGTTTGAAGAATTGCCGGAAAAAAGGGAGTCTAGCGAAAATTTGAAAAACATTCAAAAAGAATCGAACAATGAGGTTATAATTGATGAGAGGCTGATAGCTGGAGCAAGGACTGAATGGCAAATAGTTTGTATGGGAAGTTCTATGGTAGAACACCAATATTGGCAGTAGTGCAACAGGTTATGCCGAGAATTTGGAAAACTAAATGCAGTGTACACACAGTGGATCTAGCTGCAGGTTTCTCCTGTTTCAAGTTTGCAAGTAGAGATGATTTGGAGCAGGTGTTAACAGGGGGGGCCTTAGTTCTTGGGTGGTCAGGCATTATTACTAATCCCATTGAGATCCAACTTTCAGCCAATGTTAGAGAAGATACAAACCATCCCAGTTTGGGTTGGGTGCAATTGCCTGGTTTACCTTTGGAATTTCTCCAAAGAAACATACTAGAAGTTATTGCCAAACCAATTGGGAAGCTTATAAAGGTAGATGGTGTCACATTGAAGGGGCAAAGAGCAAAATATGCAAGGCTTTGTATCTTATGGGAACTGTGTAAGCAAGTGCCTACTGGAATTTGGATAAATGCCGGTGGCAGGAGGTTTTGGCAGGCAATAGCTTTTGAGAACATCCCAAGACTGTGTCTTGTGGAAAAATTGGTCACTTGACAGATAGATGTATTAATGAGAAAGATGGAGTTACTTAGTTGAAAAATGAGACAAATAATATGATGATAAACCAAAATATTGATAAGGGGATAGTGGAAAGTAATACTCCATCAGGGGTATTTGGTCCATGGCAAGTTGTGAACAAAAAGAAAAGAGCTCAAGGGAAAAGGAATGAGGAGGTTGATTCCAGAGGCAGAAATAATTTTGAGGCTTTAGAAGACAATTCATAGCAAAATATGATAGATGCCAGTGGTATGAAGACAGGGGAAAATAGAATTCTCATAACACAACATCAACAGCCTAAAAGAAACAATCATTAAAAATTGCTAAGGCATTTGTTCAGAGAAAAGTTTAAGGAAGCATATTAAAATATGATAGTGCTGATATTGGTACAATTTACAAAGAAATGATCTTCAAAGCATGTGGGAGTAAGAGTTGCTGACACAATTTAGAAGGAACAACAAGTGATGGAAGTTGAATCGGTAAGAACAGATGGCCGGATGTTTGGAAGAGAATGAAGGGAAAGATAGTAGGATGGAAGTGGCAGAATTTGTATTTAAAGCAAAAGAGAGGGAAGGAGTGCATGTTGAGATAGAAATGGCTAGTGAGAAGGAAGGAAAAGGGATGGATAGTATATCAGAAAGATTATCAGAGTCTTTAAAAAGATTATGGACAATGAAAATGCAATGGAGGATTTCATGGAGACTGATTATTGTCCTGAAGCAACTAGAGAAAATAAGAAAGAAAGTAATAAAAATAGAAAATGGAGTAATACAAGTAGAAAGCTTATAAATATACTTGTAGAATATAGAGTAAAAATGAAGAAAAGAAGATGCTCGAAAGAGTGTGATGCTTTAAAGGGTGATGAAGACCCAGGCAAATAGATAGCTGGAGTTTTAGCAAGTAATGAAAGTTCTGTCGTGGAATATAAGAGGGGCACAAAAAAAGGGAGTGTTAGCTTTCTTATGGTTTATGATGAAACAACACAAGATGGATATGATCATACTCCAGGAGACTCATTTGGTTCATGAGGAGCTGAAAGTTTTATACTCAGATACAAAAGGAACTAGGGTGCAGAGTTTATTCCAAGTATTAGTAGATCAGGAGAAATCCTTTTATTATGGAGGGAAAATGAATTTGAAGTAAATTATGTTTATAAGAATGACCAAAGCATAAACTGTGTAGTGAAGCAGATTAATGGAACAATTTTTTTCATCTCAGGTGTGTATGCCAGTACTAATCACAAAAAGAGGAAGCTGCTTTGGGATTTGTTCAGTGAAATCAATGTTGAACAGTTGCCATGGATGATTGTTGGGGATATGAATTGTATTAGAGATGGAAAAAAAAACGTAGGAGACAGAGAATTCAATAATTCAAAGGCAAATAGAGATTTTAACAATTTCATTGAGCAGAATGGGTTATTTGAAGCAAGTTTTACAGGAGCATAGTACACATGGACAAATAACAGAAAAGATGAAGCATACATATAAGCAAGACTGGATAGGGCTTTAATTTATAATGAGTTTTGATTGGATAGAAATATGGAAATCAAAGTAAAATATTTGCAAAGAGTATAATCAAATCATAGACCATACTGGTAATTTGTAAAAAAAGAAAGGAGTCAGATGAGAGAAAGAACTTTTGTATTTGAGCATTTTTGGTTCGAACAAGAAGGTTTTAAGAAATGATTAAAAAGAATTGGTCAGAGATGAACAATGAGATGGAAACAATAGAGGAAAAGCAAAAAAGAATATATGTAATGCTTTCAGACTGGAACAAAAAAAGTATAGGAAATTTGGAAGGAAATCTTAAAGAAACTTTATGCAAGATAGATAATCTGAAAAGAAAAGATGTGGAAGGATGGATATCAGAAAGGGACTTACTGTAACTAGATATTCTGGTAAAAAAAGTTAATGCATTGGCAAGGCAGATACATCTTATGTGGTGGTCAAAGACAAAAAGTAAATGGATAGGGGAGGGAGAAAAAAATACCAATTTTTTTCATAATTTGGTAAAGATGAAGAGAAGAAGTAGGGTTGAGGAGATTGAAATGGAAGGAAAAATCTTTAAAGATGATAAAGAAATCACGTATTGTTTTGCCAATTGGTATGAAAAGTTATGGACTCTTGATGAGGAGAGAAGGAGAAGTAGAGTGGACTTGGATAATTTCGAATGGGTCAGTATAAACACAATGGAAAGAACTGCTCTTGAGAAAGAATTAAGTGAAGGGGAGATTTGGAGGGCTATTAATTCTTTAGGAAGAGGTAAAAGTCCGGGATCTGATGGCTACATTCTAGAATTTTATATTCATTGTTGGAGGGAGATAAAGAAAACAGTAATGGAGGAATGCCAAATTCCTAATGCATGGAAAGAGACAATGCTGGCCATGATAGCTAAAAGTTGAAAAGCCAAAGAAAGTTACTGACTTTAGACCTATAGCATTATGTAAGGTCATTTACAAAATTTTTGCCAAAATGCTTGTGAATAGATTCAGGAAGAATTTGTGTGAAATAATTGGTGAGGAACAGAATGCTTTTTGTACCAGGGAGGAATTTGCAAAATAGTATAGTTATGTTGAATGAAATTGTTTGCACAGTAAACAAGTCAAGATCAGGGTGTCCTATTCTATTGGTGAAAATAGATTTAGAAAAAACACATGACATGGTGGATTGGAGAGTAGTAACGAAGATTATGGAAAAGAAGAGTTTTCAGAGAAAGTGAGAAGATGGATAGAAGACTGCATGAAAGGAATCAATTTTCATTGTAAAATAAATGACACATCAATGAGTTTTGGAAGTAGTAAAGGGATAAGACAAGGAGACCTTTTGTCTCCTTATCTATTTATAATCCTTGAACAACTTCTCACTGAAATGTTGAAGAAAGCAGCGAAAGAGAAAAAGATTGACTGTTTCACGATGGGAGATATTGAATTGAGCCATACTCTTTATGCAGATGACATTGTGTTTTTTGTAAAAGGAAATAAGAAATCATGTGGGAACTTGATGAGGCTTTTAAATGACTACTGTTATGAAACAGGACAGAAGATAAATCTGCACAAATCTAAGGTGGGGGTGTTCTATCCTGAGAAGTCAAAGCTAAAACAAAGCATATGGTTGAGCAAATAATGAAAATAAAGGAAGGAAAATACTCAATTAAATATCTGGGTACATTCATATCTCCAAAAAGACTAGAGAAAAAATTTCAATTGAACTGGTGCAGAAGGCAAAAGCAAAAATGGATTCTTGGGCAGGAAGTCAGTTATCTCAAGCAGGAAAGTGCATAATGTTGAACTCAGTTATCAGTTCAGTCCCTATGCATACCTTACTATCTTCTTCAATTAATGTTGAAGTGATAAATGAAATGGAAAAGTTAGAGAGAAACTATTTCTGGGGTGGACAAAATGAAAGGAGATCAGCTAAGCTTATTAGTTGGGAGACTATAACAAGGAACAAAAGATAGGGAGAGTTGGGAATAAGAGACCTGCACATTGTAAGGGAGATAGCAATGGAAAAAAGAGTTTTGCCTGTGCTACATAAGGAAGACAATAAATTGTGTGAAATACTAAATCAGAAATGTAAAAGGTGGCACCCTTGGATGAGAAGTTCAGGGAAGGACTTATCAAAGAATGTAAAGACAATTGCAGATTGTATGATAGCACTAAATGATGGCCTAAAAGTCTGTATAGTCAATGGTAAAAATACTAATATTTGGAAAGATCCTTGGATAGGTACTATACCTTTGGAAATTTGGCCAACCTTCATAAATGTAAAGGAATTAGAAAAGCATGAAATGGTGTTTGAGCTGATAAAGGACAAGAAATGGAATGCAGATGTCCTGAACAATTGTTTTAGAAGAAGTCTAAAAAACCTAATAGAAGAGGGCTGCATAAATGAAGAGGAGATTAAGAAAGGATAAATGGGTATGGATACATAGCAAAGATGGAAGTTTGACCACAAAAAGAGCACATCAGTATATGAAAGGGAAGGAAGAAGAGTGTAAAGAAGTGCATGTTGACTGGCAAAGTGTTTGGAAGCTCAAAATTTCAGAAAGAGCAAAAAATTTTATATGGAAGCCATTGTGGAATCGGTTACCAACATAGAACTGGTTTGGTAAATTTACTGGTGCTGAAGCAGGGAAGTGCTATGCTTGTGAGGAACATGAAGATGAAAGTAGGCATATATTTTTTCAATGTTCATATGCAAAAAAGTATTGGAAGTTAGTGGAGGACAGAATTTGAAATAAAATTCAATTCAAAAGAGGATTGGAAGGATGAAAGTTGGTTGAAAGAAGGAGAATGCTTTGATAGGGAATCAGGTGCTAAAATAAATGCTTTCATTGCTATATCTTTATGGTTATTATGGAAAAACAGGTGCCAATCAAAATATAAAGGTAAAAGGGAAGGGTTGTACAACATGTTTATAAAGGCTTGTAGAGACACTGTGGACTATGGTGTTAAAAATGAGAAGTGTACAACAAATGAAGGACTAAAAGTAAAGGTAGAAGTAACAGCAGATGAATTGATGGAGATGAGAGATGGTAATGCTCTATACTGTGATGCTTCTTGGAAGGATGATACAATAGCTAGAGTTGGATATGTAATTGCAAATCAGAATGAGTGGAAGATAATAGGTGCATGTTTAACAAAAGCAGGAAATGCTTTAAAAGCTGAATTAAATTCAATCAGGATCGGTTTGGAGACAGCAGTAAAGAAGAAGTTTAATATTCCTTTGGTCTATTCTGATTGCAAAGTTGCCATTATGATATTGTTGGGCAGACAAAGAGCCTCATGGGATATGGAAAATTTAGTGAGGTGTATTCATAAATTAGGAGAAACTGTGGAAGTTAGAAATTGGGTTTACGTTAACAGGAAAAGAAATGAAATAGCTTATGCAGCAGCAAGATTGAGCTTATACTGTAACATCTTGGGAATTTGGAGTAGCAAGAAGAATCATTTTGATAAATTGGAGGAGATAGAGCAAGATTGAGCTTATACTGTAACATCTTGGGAATTTGGAGTAGCAAGAAGAATCATTTTGATAAATTGGAGGAGATAGAGGTAGACACAAATGAAGAGTTTCATAGCTTCTTAAACAATAGAGCATTATGTATTGAAAGATACACCCTTGGTATAGAAATTAGCAGTGAAGTTTCTATCAAGCATCAGGAAATGAGGGAAGAAAGACAAGTATGCATTGACCAAGAGATAAATGAAGTATCAGAGATTGTGAATTATAGAAGTCAAGAGGATGAAACTGTGAAGAGAAATGGAGTATATCTCTTACTGAGATTCATGAGCTGAAGGTGAGCAATATGAATACTGATGTTACAGAAAAATATTATGATGTGCAGAAGGTAGCTGTAACGGGTATAGATTTAAATTTTGTTAATGTAAATAAGAATGTAGAGGAGAGTAGTGAGGTTATGTTTTCGAAAGGTAGGATGTGCGGTGTACAGGAAGTCCTGATGTGAATAGTGTAAATGTTGTTGTTTAGAAGAATAAATTTGATCCCGCTTGGGAAGAATATGGAAGTATTCAGGTAATTGGCGAGAAGTGCACGGTCAGTGGTCCTATGCCTTCTCCACCCAATCCTGAGTGCAACCTGACTTCTTAAGTTTGGATTCCTGTTTGTTTTAAAAAAAATTGTTAAACGTTGACTTGATTTGAGCCCAAATTGAACTCAAATCAATTAAATCGTTTCAATAGTAAGGTGCTGAAAATGTATTAATGCAACTGGACCAAATGTTGGACCGGCCTAAGTTACTATAAGTTTTAGGGTCAATTAATGAATATATCATGATTTTTACCGAAATTTTCAAATATATCACGATTTTTCATTTGTTTCAAATGCATGCTTCAACTCTCGATTCGTTTCAATTGTAGCACAGTGTCAGACTCAGGTTAAGTTTCCTGTTAAACTGCTGACCTGGCAATGATGACATGTCTTAATAAATCCAGTCAGCCATTAAATTAATATAAAAAAATTAAATAGCTAATGTGCATTAGTTATTTGAAAATAAATAAATAATTAAAAAAATGATGATTGTACTTAGCGGGAGTTATTTGAAAAAAATAAAAAAAATGTTTACTGTACTTACTAATACATGTCAGCTATTTAATTTTTTTATATTAATTTAATGACTGACTGGACTTATTAAGACACATCATTATTGTCATGTCAGCAGTTTAACGGGAAACTTAACTCGAGTCTGATGTTGTGCTACAATTGAAACGAATCGAGAGTTGAAACCTGTATTTGAAACAAATGAAAAGTTATGATAGATTTGATAATTTCGATAAAAGTCGTGATATATTCATTAATTAACCCTAAATTTTATGGCTTATATGTTTTCTGTCCTAATCATGATGGGCCAAATGTTGGGCCAGCCCAAGAAACTACGCCTTGTACATTTTCTAGTATGGAAAGGCTTTTTTTGGCCAACCCAAGAGATTTCACGGGGTAGAATAGAACAGAAGAGATTTTATCTCCATCATATAATTTGAACAACAATTGGGACTAGCTTTTCGCCCCTTTACTCAGTATTATTTCGAATTTGAGTTCTCATCCTCATGAGCAGTAGTTGGCAAATTTCCTGGTGAAATTACAACATGAAGGTTGGTTGGTAATTAACTTTGCCCAAGCTACTACCCCGCTGATCGTAGTAGCCGCCATTCACTTGGCTTTGGTTTGAAGCATCTGCACCTTTTCCGCCGGCCATCTCAAATGCTCTCGGCCAAGGCAATGGCGACTGCGGTCTTCGACCTGGAACACCACCATTATCGGATAGGAGAAGCCTTTATCTGTCGGTTGTTCGCCTCAACACTCAACACTCGGCCAATTTCTGCAATTGGCAGCGAACAACTCCGTGATTAAGATTATGCTATGTGAGTGCAACTCTCGGCTTCATATTATATTATCTGTATATGCACCGCACATTCACATCCGCTCACTGCATTCAGATGTGGATAATCGCACCCCATCCGCATCAACACAACATTTAATAAAAAATTAACGAATAATATATTTAATAAAAATAATAATAACTTATATAAAATTCATAACAATGTAACTTATTAGGATTTCATATGTTATTTATTATAAAACTTACTTGTATAATATATATTAAGTAACCTACTTATATATGCGTAAAATGATAATTTTTCATATGTGGATATGTTGTGCCGATATGGTGCGGATTCACATCCACACCGCATCCTGTGGATAGAAATTTTTTTAATCCAATTTTGTTTTTATTTGTGGATATAGATCGGATACGATGTAGATGCAATATTTAGTTGGCGGATGCGAAAAAAATTGCCACCCGTAGGTAAAAAGGCAAGTTGATAAGTAATTTGTGTTCATTAGCTATCCTCTTCCCTTGGTACATGAAGAGACAAATTTTGTTGTGGATTGAAGATATATCGTTTTCATTAATCCTCAAAAGTGAGATTATGTACTCCAATGTTAATTAGATGACCCAAGTTTATAGGGGTGAGCATCGGTCGGTTCGGTAAATTAATCAAATCGATCGGTCGGTTAATCGAACCGAAACAATGCAATTTTTATTAATCATTTCCCGAACCAAAATTTTCGGTTAACCGACCGAATTAACCAAAAAAATTTGATTCGGTTAATCGATCGAAATCATCGAAAAAAATGCTTTTAAATAAACACACATTAAAAATTCAAATCTTGCACCTCTCGAGGACTTTACTAACACCTTACCACTTTAACAAAGAATTTTATATGACATTATTTCTTACTAACATAGCTATATGCTATATATAACTTCAAATTAAAATAATAAATATAACCTTGTAGAGATTCAAACCTTGGCACTCGCAATTGAACTTAATCGGTGTGGCAAATAATACTATGAAACATATTTATATATTTTTTTATACTTAATTTAGAATTTGGTTAATTCGGTAAATTAATCGACGGTTAATTTACCAAATCGAAAACTAAAATTCTAGAAAAAATTAATCGAAAATCGAATCGAAATTGATTCGATCAATATGGTTTGGTTAAATCGATTTCAGTTCGATCGATTTTGATTCGACTTCGATGAATCGGTGAATTCTGCTCACCCCTGCAAGTTTAGCTCAAGAGTGAAGCCTCGAGCCCAATATGAACATGTGACATGATTTAGTGCAAGATAAATTATTGAAAACAATCAAGGAATTTCATATCAAGATCTAAGAAATTCAAAACGTTGCTGGTAACAAATTCTGAAATTAAGGGAAATACAAAAAACAAAAATTGTCAATTTAACATGATTCGAAAATGATGAAATATCCTTGAAAAAATTAATAATAAACAGTCACCACAGCAAAAAAGCTTACACGACGCAGGAAATCAAGAGAAAATAAATCTAGCCCAATAACAAATAAAGATACGCCTAATAATGGTTATCTAAACAAGTAGTATTTTATAAATAATTATTGTTCCTATATTGCAATCAAATATTTAATCATTTACTCATTAAAATAAAATTTGATTTCAATTTCCATTGCCCGTTGGTAACACAATGCATTGCTAATTATTATATCCACTGTACATACAGACGGCAGGGATCGAACCTCCTTGGTGTATATTTTTCAGGGGTATTAAAAAAAAGGTTTAGGATTTGAGATTTAGATTCAGGTTGTAAGGTTTAGGGTTTAAGATTTAGGATTTAAGATTTAGAGTTTAGATTTTAGAGTTTAGGATTTGGGATTCAACGGATCAGATACAGTACATAGATTATATTATCTGCATTCGCAATGTATTTCGATTCGCACATTCGCATATGTTGTGGATGTATTCGTACCGTAACAAGATATGAATATTCAGATCACATCCATATCTGCATCATATTTTAATAAAAAAATTAAAAATAATATATTTAACAAAAAATCAATTGGGTAAAATGGTAATTACAAAATTTATAATATATATGGCGTAAAATAATATATATAAGTTATGGAGTGGACTAGCTTTTTGGGCATGGTCGGATCGAGCTCGGAAGAACCTCTACTCATGAATTGGACTTAGATCGAACCAACTACAACTTAACCCGAAGGCTCCACTCGACCAAACAAAAATATCAATATTTTATATTTATCACCATGGATTCGACAGTAATGTACTGACAATTTAAGGGATAACTATAGACCCATTCATGACATATATATCTCTTGGAACTATGTGAGATATCCACGCCGAACAATCGGACCTGCCTCATAAATAAGACACGACACATATTACGTATATTCTCTGTTCTAGTACCATATCCATCATCTAAGATTTTCTCTCACTTGAGTGTCAGAATATCTTTGCAAGTCACCGTCGGTATTGCGCTGGACTAGGAGACATGGAGGCTCACAACACCCCAATTTCAAGCGAGAACAAGTTATAATATA
Source organism: Canna indica (assembly GCA_034359265.1). NCBI lineage: Eukaryota > Viridiplantae > Streptophyta > Magnoliopsida > Zingiberales > Cannaceae > Canna > Canna indica. Next base: position 8,611,469 of record CP136894.1, on the reverse strand, counting down.
TATATAATAAAATGGTAATTATATATGCGAATAATGCGGTGCAGATATAGATATAGTACGGTGTGAATCTACATCCGCGTGAATAAGAATTTTTTACATTAATATTCGTACCCATATTATTTCTTTTTAATAACCAATTTGCGCAATGTAAATGCGGATAATATCGAATATAATTATCATCCTTAGATATGCAAGATTCTTTGGTGCATCTTAAGTCTTAACCCTCCCTTGTGTAAGGCATATATAGAATATGAAGAATTACAAAAATAATTAAATGATTACTTTAAAAATTTTCATATATGTCATTGCAAAAAAAAGAAAAAAAAATAATTTATGATAATTTTCTGGACTAACGGAAGCATTCCTTAAAAAATGAAAAAACTTTCTTTTCCAAGCAAACTAACAAAATAAAAGATTTGTGAAAATATAACACAAAAATAATATATTCGGCAAAAATTGCTTTACTGTAAAGAAATGGACCAAGAAATACTTATAGTCGGGCCCAGATGCATCATCCATAATTGGCCCATTAAGGCTTGGTATAAATATGAACCCGTGTAAACCCTAGCGACCTCTCGCGGTTCCTCATTCCCTCGTAGCAGTAGCAAGCGGCGGAGCGTAAAGAGAGAGAGGGAGCAAGATGCCGGCTGGGCATGGACTGAGGTCGAGGACGAGGGATCTTTTCTCCCGCCCGTTCAGGAAGAAGGGTTACATCCCTCTGACGACCTACCTGCGTACCTTCAAGATCGGCGACTACGTCGACGTCAAGGTGAATGGAGCTGTCCACAAGGGCATGCCTCACAAGTTCTACCACGGCCGCACCGGGAAGGTTTGGAATGTCACAAAGCGCGCCATCGGCGTCGAGATCAATAAGCAGGTTCGTGACTTGGCTTTTCTTGATCGATTCATAGCTTTGAGGGGAAAATGGTACATTTTAAATTGAATAGGCTCCATATCATAAATATTCTAAGCTTTAAAAGAAGATTTCTTTGGTTGGTAATGTATAGAGATCTGCAAAACCTTGACGCTAAAATCTAATCAGTAAAATTCCTTGCTTTTGTATATGAGTAAAAATTAATAGTAGTATGAACTGTTTGTCGAATATCAGATTTTTCATATATATTATGTATCACAAATATAATACAAGAAGGGGCAAAATATGCGGAAGGAGTGATGATAGCGGTGAGCAATTCGTATGAGTAATGAAGTTTTCTTGCTTCAAAAGGATTTGTTCTCATGCATTCAGGTGTCTATAAGCTTGTGGTGGAGGTGATTTTGTTCACATAAGCAGTGAGCAATTCTTCTCCATACGGTTAACATTTTATCACAACCTTATATTTGCTCATTATGTTAGTAATTAAGTTTTCGTGCTTCTAAGGGATTTGTTCTCATGCATTCAGATATCTATAAGCTTGTGTCGTGAGGTGATTTTGCTCACATAAGCAGTCAGCAATTCTTCTTCATACGGTTAACATCTGTTAATAATCTAATGATATAACATTTTTTAAAGGGTCCTTTTTGCCACAAGGTTTTAATAATTTATTTTGATTTGCACTCATATTAACATCTTAATGTTTAACTGATGAAAGTATATGGTGGGATATGATCGCTTCACTACATGAAGCCTAGTTTATTGCAAAGAAATGTTTTTATACTTTTATTAGCATATATTATTAGTTACATTAATAAAAATGAAGTTTGACCATGGATCTTAAAGTCTATAGATTTATTGATCTTACCACTTTTGGATTGGTTTGTTTCTTATATATTTTAAGGCATCTTATGATTCTATCTCCCTTTGAATTGAAATTTTAATTGAACTTTTTTGATTTGTCTATTTCATATGTGTTCTAGTACATGGTATCTCCATTTGAGACTTTGAATCTAATTGAAACTGTTCTAGTTTGGACAATCTCAAAGATACCAATCTCCCATTTGCAATGAAGTTTGTTATCAACTTGATTTCATGTTATTAGGTATTTAGTGAAAATTGCTACGTGTGATAGTTTGCAATTTTAAATTTTCTTCTCTACAAATTGTGTCTCAACTTTTTTCTACATATTGTTAGTGTAAGGCTGTAAACAATTGGATCATATCAGAATACATTTTTCAGCTCATGCTTAGTAATTGTTGAATGACTGTTTGATCTTCAGGTTGGTAATCGGATCATTAGGAAAAGGATCCATGTCCGTGTGGAGCACGTGCTACCTTCAAGGTGCCAGGAAGATTTCCGTGCTAGAGTGAAGAAGAATGACCAGTTGAAGGCTGAGGCAAAGGCACGCGGTGAGGTCATCAGCACTAAACGGCAGCCAGCCGGCCCTAAACCTGGCTTCATGGTCGAAGGTGCAATGCTTGAGACTGTTACTCCTATTCCTTATGATGTGGTCAATGATCTTAAGGGTGGTTACTAGACACTTTAGGCCAGTTTTGGCATTATGCTTTATCTTTGTTTTGATTGAAAGACTGCATTGATCAAAATTAGTTGGTTTGACAGATTTTGTGAGGACTTATCTTTTTTGCGTGCAAACTATTTATGTAGTTGAAAGCTTATTTAGTACATGGTTATGTTTGCAGTTCGTTTACATATTGCATTTTACTGAAAAGCATTATGTCCGTCACATTGATGGTATTTGTTACAAGGAAAGGGTGATAATCTGCTACTATATTTGGCACTTGTGTTGTTTTTTACATGTGTTTATCCAGTTTGAGGTTAGTGACAGGGTTCTCCCAGTTTTCTCAATAGACGTTCGCCAAGGCCCATGCAGGGTCTGATAGAGTGATAGTAGACTTATAACTGATAGACTTGTAATTCTCTGATGAAAAAACTGAAAACTTAGACTTTGTCAAATCTTTTTAAACAAAAGTGCCTGAATGATGATTGCTTCGTACCTAGTTTGATGTGGTATAAATAGTTAGATTTTAAGGTGATTTTCCAGGTTTGAATTTTTGGGGAAGTAAAATTTTTAGATGCGGATCTTGGTGCGGAAATATTAAGTTTTGGCTAAAGTCTTTGATTGATAATATATATATAATTTTAATTTATGAAATATTTTTATGATATAAAAATTTAAAGTTTAAAAATATATTTTTAAATTAACTACAATAATTTTTGTAAATAAAAATATAAATTCTTAAAATTTCTTAAAAGCGATTATAATTTTTGAAATTTCTCATATCATAATCAAATTCAAATATTCATAATATTCTTGTACTGAAATGTTTAAAGGGTTTCAATCAAATGGTCATTTGATCATGGAAATTTATCTTAAAATATTTAAAAATATATAAGAAAATTTATTCATTAATTTAAATTTTTAAAAAATTTATTAAAATCGTATTTTGAAATAGAAAGATTCTCATATTCGAATTTTGGGAGATAAAATTTTTAAAATCAAAATTTAGCGAATTAGATATTCAGTTTATCCCTGGCCAAGTCAATTAAAAATTTTGGTTAAAAATTATATATATATAGTTTAGAATTAATTTTAATTTATAAAATATTTTTTTATAATAAAAATGAGGTGTTAGAGTTTAAAAAATATATTTTTTAATTTTTTAATTTATTAAAAAAATTTGTATAAATCTATAAAATTAAATTTGAATTAAAAAATTATAAAATATTTTGATGAAAAATATTTTTTTTAATTACAACACATCATTTGTATTTTAAAAAAATTATATTTCATTAATTAAAATTATTTTTTGTCCAAAATATAAAAATATTTGAATTAATGAAATAATTTTTTAATACTACAAAAGAGATATCATAATTCTAAAAAATATTTTGCATCAAAATAATTTATAATTTATAATTTAAATTTAAATATATAGACTTGTGCAAAAAATTTAATGCATTAGAGTTTGAAAATATATTTTAAAAATTTAATTTTTTTTATATTTTTTTATATTTTTATAAAAAAGCCCATGAGTAAAATGAGGATATTTAATTCATTAGATTTCGATTTTGAGAATTTCGATTTCTAAAATTCGAATTTGAGAATTTTTTCTCCCGAAATTTGATTTTGAAAAATTATTGTAGACTTTAAACAGTTTCAAATTTACTTGAATATAAAACTCTTGAAAATGATGATCATGAAAATGTATTTTAATTTTTTTAAAAAAATCATTCACTAATTTAAATTTATTGTGATTATTTAATAATTTTAAGATGTATTTTTATGACAATGAAACTTTTAAATATTTCAACGATTTCACAAAAATGATCATTTTTTATATGAAAATATATTCTAAAATTTATAAAAAATCATAATAATTTTAAATTAGTTAATAAAATTATATATATATATATATATATTAATTTTTAAAATGTAATTTCATAGTAATGATCACTTTCAAAATTTTAGTTGAAACTCTTGAAATTATTTAAGCATTTCAATAGTTTCACAAAATTGATCATAAAAATGCATCATGAAATTTTTAAAAAGTCATAAATATTTTAAATTAGTAAATTAAAATTTTAATTTTTAAATATTTTATGATATATTTTCATAATTAAATGATCACTTTGCTTTAAACATTTCAAAAGTTTCCAAAAGTTTTGGTTTGAGGGGATTTTGGATATTTTTAGAATTGAATTTTGATTTTGATTAATTTCGAAGACTATATTTGATTTTAGAGAATTTTGATGATTCATATTTTGATTTAGGAAAAAACTTAAATTCTCTAATGCATTAGAAGTTTTTGCACGGAGTTTACAAAATTAAAATTTAAGAAATATTTAGATTTAGAATATTTTTTATAATAGTACTCTTTTGTATAATAAAAATCTATTTCATGAATTAAAATTAATTTTTTAAATTATAAGATTATTATAAGCTTTGGTAAGTTAGATATTTTCTTTACAATAATTTATAATTATATAAAAAAAATTAATTCATAATATATATATATATATATATATATATATATATTAAAGAGATGTGTGAAAGTCTATAAAATTATTTTTGAAAAAAATAATAATTGTTTTTAATTCAAAATTAATTTTATATAATTTGGATAAAAATCTCTAATGAGTTAGAGATTTTTGTTTATTATAATTTTATAATTATAAAAATAAATTTTAATTATATATATATATCAAAAATGTGCTAGAGTCCATAAAAATATTTTGAACAAAAAATATTTTATTAATTTTATTTAAAATTAATTTTATGAGCTTTGATCAAAAGTATTCATTAGAACTTTGATTTATAATAATTTTATCATTTTAAAAAATAAAATTTATAATAATTTTAATTTTTGCACAAAGTCTATAATATTTTCTTAACTCAAACAAATAATTTTAATTCATCAAATAATTATTTTATAATACAAAAATGGTAGTCCGGATAACTCAATTGGCAGGATAGACAAGGTAGAGGAGTGAAAATCCCCTATGCCACTAGTTCAAATATTGTTCCTGACAGATAAATAATGTAGAATAGTTAGTGTTCTAACATGTGTCCACAGAGGTTAGCTATTAATAACATAAATGCAAATATAACATAAATATCAAACTAAGCAAATTTGGAAGGGCGAATGTAAGAATTTGTACCATCAATTTAATACATTGATACTGATATTATTATTATTATTAAAAAAATTATTCCTATGCATATGTGGATATAAAAAATGAGGTTGCAATTTGTCCGAAATATATTGTTGAATTGCAAGTTTGCAACCAACATAGACAACCAGACATACCCAAAAAAGCTGATTGAGGAATTCTGGGAAAAGAAAGAACAAGAGGAACTCAAAATAGCTGGCTTCATCATCTTGTGCTACCTGAATCACTGCTGCTCTAATTGCCATACAATGGCAGCTGTGCCTATGTTTTTACAGAATGGAAATCTTAAATGATAAATTAATGAGATGACTACCATTCTCCTATTCAGAAGCACAAATAATGGAACACAACCAATGTGGCATTCACCTAAAATTCCAAGTTAGAGAAGGCTAGTTCAACTTAAATCGAAGGAATCAATAAAGCAGGTCTCAGACTCTCATCATGCCCCAAAAGAAGAAAATGCAGAAACACAGCTTCTAAAATAAGATTACCATCTTTCATCACCTACCCAGTTGTTCTTTTCCTTGGGTCCTGTTGGTCCTTCCTCTTTATATAATTCCATAGGAAGACTATCAAATATATTCTTCAATGATCTCCCAAGATTCAATGGTAAATAGTTAATGATTTTGTCCAACTCTGACCTGGAATTATAAGTTACAGTTGGCCCCCATTCTCGCATGTACTGCAACCAAGATGGTTCTTTAATAGCATTTCCAAGATATTCAGCTGCAACAATCTGATATCTTGTGCTTGAATCAACGAAAAGCATACTTGGAGCCGCATCATTCCTCACACCAATACCTAGCTTTTCAGAACCTTGGAGATAGATTCCTGGATGAGGGAAGCTTGCATGCCCACTCTTTGAAGAGTAAATAATAGCCCCATTACCTTCAAAAAACTCCAAGCCAGAGGCATCAACCCACTCGCCTCCACTGTGCTGAGAGAAATATATACTCCATAGTTCGCCCGTGAAGTTACTTATCCGAAGAGTGTAATGCTCCCAATCACCTACATGTTGTCCAATTTTGCTGAGTGCAAAGTTTGTCATCCCAACCTTGATCGTAGCAGGGCCGTTGAAGGGGCAGAATACCCACATTGCAATATCGGTGAAGGAACCTCCAACGGCTGGTTTGACATGAACATACAGTTCAGCACTGTCTATGTTGCCTTTTTTTATGATACTATTCCTAACATCATCAGGGAGGTCTATCCAATATTCTCTATCATTTCTGCCGCCCAGTGGGAGGTTTGAACCTTCTGCATCTATACTCTCTCCTACTTTGGCACCTTTTCTATATAAAGTAGCACCATTCTCAAAAAACCATGAAACTGATGAAGGTAAATAAGCTTCTTCAGGGTGGAACATAAGGGTAGGACCATAATGCTTAATGAGAGCATGAATCTGCTCTAAGTTTGGCATTACTTTCAGAGAGGAATCCAAGTTCTTTAAACAATAAACATTCAACATGTCTTCAGGGCTTGAGTTAGTATTGCAACAAAATGTCCCTACAGATATCCCTGTCCCCGACATTCCCCGAGAAGTAGGCCTCATCTTCCATACTTGGCAGGGGAGACCGGGAAATATAGTTTCCATAGCAATCAGCAATTCATAAGCCTGGCATGCATCGGTAAGATCAGATCGAACACATCTAACTTCTTCAACAGATGGCTTGTTCGGTACATTAGTCACCAAACAACCTAATGCACAATACTCTTCGGGTGGTATTGGAAGCCAAAGGTAACCACAGCCATTATGAGATCCCACTGCCAAATTATATGAACTCCAAAGAAGTGTATAATCCAGTGGTTTCTGAAGAGCTGGTACACTAGCCACTGGTTGGAATTCAGGATTTTCTCTCGCCACAAGAACAAAACCATGAAAACGTTTGTTAAATGGTTGAACATAATGCCCAAGACTGAAAAATCCTTTTGGTATTCCTGAAGGTTTGTAGAAGATAGCTCCTTTACCTTTTTCCTTATAAGAAAGACAACTCCAAATTCTTTGGAATTCCATAATTTTTAGGACTTCCAGTTCTCCAATGCAAATTCTTCCTTTAGCAAATTCTCCACCTGGATAACCAAGTATATATACAAACAATTTGCAGGCAACTATAAATTATCTTAAGCACAACTTAATTGGCATAAAGAAAAGATCTTGGTGCAATCACTTGTACGACAAGAAAACCAGTATAGGAACAATCTATGCATCCTAACTGAATGCCTTCATCTAAAAGGTATAGCATGAATATAAGCTGATAGATGTTCAATAGAGACTCCTGACACTGTCAACTGGAAAGATAAAGCATTTGCTGACACAAAGATAACAATAATTTGCATAAGTGAATCAAAGACAAATGTATTTCGCATTTTAAAATAAAATTATGTAACCAAAAATTAATAGAACACTGGCGTTGCATGATTATAAATAAACATAAGAGGAGAATAATCACGTTGCATGTAAAAACTATGACTTCACCCAAGAAAAGCAAAGAGAAGGACAGCATAGAATCTCCACATTGGAGAATATGGGAATGATCAATCGAAGCAGACAATGCAGGTTTATTTTGGCAACAAGAAGGTATTTAATGACAACTCCTTATCTTCGCCTCGGAACAAATTGTGGCACATGTTCATGATGTTAATTAAATCTTGGAGAACGAGAGTTGAAGTTGGAAGCAGGCCTATCTTGCACCTCAACGATTTGTTCTCCGAGTAACTTATTGTTTTTATATATACTTAAGTAGTCAAATTTTGATACTCTTGTAAATGTCCAAAAGATGTTTTTTTTGGGCTCTTCTGTATCTCTTTTTCCCACTTATCTAGGTACATTATCGTCCTCTTGTTTAATAAAAAGGCTGAATGCAAAAAGAATAAAAATCGGGCAATCCCAATGTTCGAATAGGGTATCTAAAAATGTGCATTCATGTCCAAATCTCGAGAACATTGCAGTGAGAAATGGAACTCATTTTGGCGAAATCCCCAAAAACCTATTAGGGTAGATAGTGGAGCATATTATCCAGCTATATAACATAACAAAATCTCAACTTTTTCATGTCGTCAAGCAGTCGCAAATTCAAGGAGTTGTCAATTTATCGATTCAAAACACACACAAAATCCTTACCTTGCGGCCATTCCGGGATAGGGGAGGGAAGGGAGAAGGTCTCCGGGTCGCGAGGGAAGGCATTATTAGTGGCTTCTCCGCTCCAACAAAACCAATTTCGCTGCTCCATTTGCCTCTTGTCCGCCTCCAAATGCCCAAAACCAAGGAACCCCAAACCGCGCCCTTTTCCCCTAATTCAACCCCGCCAACAGCAAAGGCTCGATCGTTAGGGGTCACTCGTCCTGATCGAGACATGAAAGATGGATCTTTCTTCTTCAAGGTTCGCATACGGTGTCAGTGTTAGGATCACGGCTCGAACGGAAACATGCACAGATTTCCTCGGTGTCGTCGGTCAACATGTGACTATGACTTTTCGTGACAATTTAAGAAAATAATTAATAAATAAATTGAAAGCCTACGGTAGCGTCAAACTTATTATTATTATTAGCGTCAAACTTATTATTATTCCAGGTGCTTTTGTTCAATATTTATAAGATTGACGCTAAGTTTCAATTTAGTCATGCATGTGTACGATGCAAGTTTTAATTTAGTTTTGAGTTAATTTTACTTTAGTCTCGTAGTTTCTTTCGAGTTCTACTTTATAGTTTATAACTTATTTTCACTTTAGTTTTTTCTTTTATTATTGTTAATTTACTTGTATAGATATATACAACATGTTTCTTCAAATACGTGAATTTTAAATAATAAATATTAGATAAATTTCATTTACCAACTCAATCAATTTTTGGTATTACCATGAAAAATAAAACTTCATAGTTTTACAAGAAAGATGAACATGAAGGGAAAATAATTGATGATAGTTGGTAAATACGATTCAAGTTATGAAATTAACACCTTTACCCTCTAATTTTTTTAATTTGAGAAAACATGACTCAAAAAAGGACTCAAATGAAATTAAAATTTAAATTATAAGGGCTATTTCAAAAAAAAATAACATTTAGAGACTAAAATAAAATATGAATGAAACTAAAAGACTAAAGAAATTCTAAATTCAATTTTAGTCTAGTTATCGTACTAGATGTCGTATTTTTATTACCAACATTCAAATATATTTTTTTAACAAAAATAGGAAGTCACAATAGATGATCATACTAAAGATCGAACCTTAAATCTCTAGATAATATACAACATGTTGGTAAAAAAATATATTTGAATGTTGGTAATAAAAATACGACATCTAGTACGATAACTAGACTAAAATTGAATTTAGAATTTCTAACATGTTGTCACCACTGTGCTATCCAATGTTGGCATTACCAACATTCAAACATAAGTTGTACATTCAATAGACAAAAATGATACTTTTCAATTAGAGATTACTTGCATACAACTTACTCATTAAAATCATGTTACTCTTATAACTTCCCTTTCTTTATTGTTTTACCTAGGATTTCATTAGTTTTGTTGCTTCATTGTTTTCCAATTCAAGTCATGTTGGTACAACTTAAAAAGTTATTTTTGTCTCTAGAACGTGCAACTCATGTGTTTATTTCAATAATACGAGTGACATTTGGTCCTAGGAATGTATTAAAATTGAACTTAAAACTTGGGAAAATGAATTAGATTTTATTTTATTTTTTTAAACAAAGATAAAAAAGTCATAATAAGTGATCATATTAAGTTCGAACCTAGATCTCTAGGCAACGTACAATATGTTATCACCAACTGTGCTACCCACAGTTAAAAATAATATAATCAGATGCTACTATCACCGGAGCACAAGTGGTTTCACAGTTGGTGATAACATGTTATAAGTTGCTTAAAGATTTAGGATTCGATCCCTAGTATGGTCGTCTATTGTGACTTTCTATCTTTGTTAAAAAAAATGAATTAAATTTTTTATTGTAAAAATAAAATGTATTAAACTATAGACTATATTGAATTAACCATAAATTAAGGCTTAATTTCAGTTTAGCCTCCACGTTTTTCAAAGTTTTGTCAATTTGGCTCCCAAATTTTTAAATAATATCATTGTGGTCCTAGAGTATTCAACTTCATTTTAATTTGGCCCTTTGCCTTAAAAACAGTCATAGCATCTAACATCTAGAATCCGGTCATTTCTCAACTTCATAAAACACATGTTCTTTAGGCATGAAAATAAGTGGGGTTCTTTTTTTCTAATAGTCAAATTACCCAATTTTGTTCATAATCATCTCCTCATAACTAGTCAAATCCTTTACATTTTATCTCAATTGTTAATGCTTATGAAAGGACATAAATGTTCACTTGTTTTTATAAATAAATAATAAGTATTTCGTATATGATCAAGAATGACAGAATTCTACATGACACGAGTGTTTTAGAGCACAAAATTAAAAATTGTAAAGCCAAATTTAAATAAAATAAAAAACTACGGGAACATGAAACACAATCAGAAACTTTAAAAAGAGAAAAAAAATCTACGGATGAAATTAATAAAATCTTAAGGCTAAATTTGAACCTCAATTGATCTAATATATTTGAATTTGGATGAAAAACACTAGGATCTTCAGTTTCATGACATTCTTGGATAAATTATATTCTTAAAAGCTTAGGTGGATTATGTTCCTATCAAATAATAGTTGTACCTGTTTAAATTAAATGAAGGTCAAAGCTATTCAGTCAATTGTCATTACTCCATCAGCATATATAATGAATGACGCTATGTCGTTTTCCCAGTTCATTCTTTCTCTTAAAAAATCATATCCTGACCAAACAAACAAGAACAATTTTGTAGGATCAAGTTTTTATTTCGAAATATATATTTCATTTTCTTAAACAAAATGTGCCAAGTGGTCACCTGTCAGAGTTGAACGATATATTAAACGTAGGAGATGGGTCTTGAATCGGTCCAACGCCAATTGGCCTTTCGCTTCTCAGCATTCATCCTAAGCTTTTCTTTCTCGATCCATGCATGCACTCGTTGCACACCAAACTTTTTGTTGATCAGGGCAGCAGATTCCATGAATCTTGATAATATATTAATATTTGTGAATTTGAGCAGTAATTGCGTCATCCATTGCAATTAAAGACCTTCCCGCAACACTGCCATATGTGCACCAATTCCAACACCACAGTTGGAGTTGAGTCCTTCAGTAGATGGTCCTCAACCTAACCCAAGGGCTTGAGCTTGGGTTACAGGCATATGTTGAAAGCTCAGCACAACGTATTGCCTAGATGGCGGCATTCAATGCAATGTTGGAGGCTGGGTAGTACGACGACGACAAGATGTACTTCTGGGGGAGTGCCATGTTGAAGCTGACCGACCGCAAAGTTTGAGGATGTAGGGGTCCGCCGATGTCCGGTCACTGATTCCATTAAGGCAGAAATAGGCCAATAGCATATCAATTATGAGGTGAGACATGGATGGCGCTTATAGTTTATCCCACTTGGATGTTTTTCCATTCAGAATCGGTTGAAATTGAGAACTATGGGTTGTATATCTATTGTTAAGTTTTGCAACTCTGAGAATATTTGCAACAGAACTTGACACTCCAACAGCTGAGCTTGTGGACGAAATGTCTCTGCTTTTGTTTCCACAACATTCTTTTGCTTCCAAATATCTGGTGAACAAAAATGCAGGACAGTGAAACAGCTTGCATTCACCTAGGCACCGACGTCTACATGAAAAGTATTTAGTTTTCTTTGAAGCCAAAGCAAACAAATGATTTGCAGTATCACAAGCAAGACATTCAACTTTAAGCCTGTACTACTAACTATAACTAATAACCCGAGTCGGATAATTGTGACAAATTTGGAACACAAATAAATTTAGTATGCTTTTTAGTTTACTATTAAAAAAGAAAAGAGCAACACAAGACGACAAAACAAGCCTCATAATTTGCTTTAGAAGGGCATCAAAAATTGCTGATGGACATGCAAAATAATACTCACTAGGCAAGGTAAATAATGACATCTGAAAGTCACCATTCATGTTGAAGTTAGAACACACCTGACTCCTGTTTAACAATATGCGCTAACATGACAGAATTAATAACATCAAGCGTGGAGCAGTTCAAGTGTTGTCACTTGGTTAGAAGCAGCAAGTGAAAATGTATTGACACAATCAGCTTGCAAAAGAATATTCCAATGAATCTTACAACATCAAATTTGGTTATAAGCATACCCCAATATTGTACATGACTGCCCATGAAGGCTTCTAGTAGTCACTTCGTTATGAGAATCCAGCTCAAGTTTTCAAATCCATCTGAGCATCATGGGGTCATCATTAAATGAAATAATCTGTGGATAGTCTTCTAGCCAGAAGCATCATCACAAGTTTGAATTTCATCCACAATCATTCACTGACTCTGACCTTTGCCCTTCTTGGATTTGCTCTTGCCCTGCATTTTCTTCTTTTTTGCTTCGGGAGTGGTCCAGGTATAGTCAGCTGGTATCACAAATGGATCTTGTATGTCCTCCACACGGCTACTAGGTCCTGATGTGGTGGAGTAACTTTGACGATAGGGTACCTTTATCCATTGAATCCAGGAGCTTGATGTCTGTGTTTCAGGAGACTTGCCTCCAGGGCTAGAAGGAGGTGTCGAGAACTCTTCCGTCGGCTGTAATTCTTCGAATTTAGTGAACGTAACCAGGACACGGATAGTAGGAACAACTGGAATAGCAACCTGCAAGTATCATTCTATTATCCTCAAGAAACTTAAACATGTGAAATTACATGATTTTAGATGATATTGTTAAAATGTTGTTTCAAAGAGGACATGGGTTTCAAATTACAAATAGGTAATTGGCAGTAGCTAATAAGTCTCATTGCATTCAGAAATTAGATAGAAAAATGTAGAACAAGGTTATATATAAATCAAGCCAAATTTTCTTAGTTAACTATACTACATTCATCCAAAATACTACTTCTGCACACATTTAGTGCTTGTTTATTTGAAATTTGATAGCCTGAATTCCTTGGTAAGCACATTTCTGTTCATCCTTCAAATCAAGCATTTAGGTCCCTAATAATAATAGTCAACTACTTAAACCACAATATATACTCTCATTCTACATTGCACACAAATGTACTAGGCTTGCTTTGTAGTTTATATGGCACCATACATGCTAAACACATGTGTTTTCTGCTACTTCATTTACAATATGCATAAAAAAAGGTGACCTTAACCAAGAATTCAGAAAAATGATCAGTTTTGTTAAGTTGAAAAGTATGCAAAGGCATAAAAGATTAGACTTGGAAAGAAGAAAATTTGAGCATGCTTGCAGTAGATACACATAATCATGAATCACACAGCTAACAAACATAAAACCCTTTAAACTTCAATTTAACATGGTATAAAGATACCTTATACTCTACTCTGCAGGATAGTTAATATTCACCATAATACAACATGAGAAGGACAAAACCACCATAGGTGTACATACATTATAAATATTCTTGGAAAGCTAGATTTAATCAAGTAATAGATGATAATTTGTTCCTGAGATGCAAATACAAAAATGTAAGATAAAATAGTTTTGGAGAAAAGAATAATTGATCATTGAAAATTTGTTGTGTAAAACTAGGTGAAAGAATTTAATTTATCTATAAAACAAGATATTCTCTACAACATTCGGTATGTACAGTGCCCAATTAGTAACTTAAATGTTAAATCATGCTTGTTATTACCATCCATCTAAAGCAATGTCACTCAAGCCTTTTCCCATATGACTACAATGTATAAACTGAAATTTGATGAGATTCCATTAAAATCTTCAGCAAATTTCATGACCAGTCCGTCTCAATAAACTTCTAAAGTTTATCTCAGGTCTTCATTCGAAGGAAATCTAGATGTGTTGGCTAATAATGCTTTGGGTCCATAACATGAACAAAAACACAATTCATTCTTTTCTATAAATACTTCTGGCCACTTTCTTTCCTTTCTGTTTTAAGACCACAATTTAAACCATAGTTACTCTAAGGCCACCACTTGTTGGGCTTATATTGTCTCCCTTGCTTAAAAATTAAAAGGAAAATAGTACCTCTGGTGACAAATCCTATGAAGCAAATATTAGCCCTTCCCTTGGGTGAGCGGGAAATCTATCTCCACAAAATGATGAAACTTATTCTCCACTTTGTTCATTATAGTAGACACTATGCAATTCTACCAAAATCTACTTATTCCTTCAAAGATTTTCTCTCTCATAATTTTGGTTATATGTTCCATTACCTTAATGAGAATACTTCATTACCTGTCATTCATAAACTTGATCTCATTCATAAACTTGATCTCACTTAAAATACTTCTTACGTATATAAAGCTGTACAATTTACAAAGAATGCTTTTTATCTCACAAACTTCAAACTCTTATGGATTATACCACATTCTATCTATTATTTCATATTTCAATTTATAATGGAAAACTGATCAAAATAGGCAGGTCTCTTATTTTACATGGAAGTTCTTTTTACAGAAAGATTAAAGAGGACTCTGATGGACCTTCTTCAAACAATACTGTATTAGTGATAAGTATATCACAATTCTACCTTTCTACTTTTCTACTTCAAATTGCTATAAAAATGTAAAAGTGCAAATGTTTACCAGTTGTCATAAGCTATTTTAAGAATTATCACTAGTCCAAGAATCTGCTTCATTACTATCAAATTTGCCTATGGGCGTTACCAGTATTCCAAGTATTCGTGCTAGTAAGATTATCAACTCAATCCTTTCGAAAAAATTTATTAAGATTACTTAGAAGCATTGTTTACTGAGAGATTGCTAGCTTTTTGCAATATAAACATACAATAAGTGTCCAAGTGAGATAAGTAGATTTACATGAGTGCATTTGCACACTGTCAAAAATACATATCTAAAAAAAAAAAATGCTTGCAACTTCCACAAGATATTGTTAACAATAAAGAAGGAAATATAACTAATGATGTAAGTATCTTCAACAATCACAAACAAGCTACTGCAGTGCTCAAGTGATATCATCATGGTTGAATATCAAATAAAGTGCTAGGATAAAAGGTAAGACCCATAACCATGCAGTCAATGCTCCATACCTTGACTGGAAATGTTCCAGGAGGGAGCTTTGTCGTAAGAAGATCCCTCAGACGACGAATTGCCTTGACCTTGTTCGCAATAATATCCAATAGTGGCAATAGCTCTTCTGTCCGAAGAGGAAAGTCAGGAGAGAGCCATAGAACAGGCCTTAGCCCTTTTTTATATTCACTCTCCCTGCTACTTTCTTTGCGCCGGTATCCATTTTCCAAACTTGTTGCTGGCCTTTTGGAATCCCTATCCCTTCCCCTCCTAAGATCCTCTCCCCTGTTAACAACCTCTACTGAATGTCTTCCTGGCCTACCCCTAGATGGAGAATCGCCAAGGAGATCACTCACCTTCTCCTCGACACAAAGTGAGCTCCTAGGAGGAACAACCTTCTTCTGCCCTTCTTGTTTGTGATTACTGCTCCTCCTTCCCCAATTAGCAAACCAACTTTTCCTCTCTGGTCTGCTCTCACTGTTACTACTACTACCTACATCTTCAACAGTGATTTCCCTAGACTCAAAACAACTGTGCCGGTGAGCAACATATGCATCTGATGATTGGACTTCATCTATTGTGTCAGGGGATTCCATTTTGAGGGCATTCTCCAATTGTTTCCGCTCCTCCTCCGTCAAGATATCCTCAAACTCTTCACTCTCTGTATCATTGTCATCGCAGGCCGAGAGGAACTCCTCATCCGTCATCGCCCCTGGCACCCGCCGTGACTTTACGCTCACCACAACGTTATGCATGTCATAGACTTTCGCCTTCCATGGACCAACCATTTCTGACTTCTCCTGCCGCCTCCATGTCAACTGCGGAAGTAACACGGCTTGTGTGACGTCAATCCCTGGACGGAAGATGTTTGTCTGGGACATCATGGCGACTTCTTGGTGGACCTCCGCCTCCGTGGCCGGCGTGCCTGCCCCATCCAAAGCATTCATCACCTCCTTGTCCCTGTGGTTGATCATGCACAGGGATCCGGGAGGCACCTTCCCATCCTCCGATCCGTCTCCGAGGAAGAGAACGCTCTGGTCGCAGCGCTGAATCCGTAAGCCATCAAATCCGGCGAGAGTCATGTCTGCCCGCAGATTGGAACCCTGCTTCCAGATCTTATAGGTATCGGAGGGAGCGATTCGGGAGATGAAGGGGATGACCGAGCTCTCGAAGTGGAAGGTGATCTCCATGTAGAAGTCCCTCATCCGGCGCATCGTGGCGACGACCCGGGGCAACCGGCGGCACCACTTAGCCCAGGCGAGGGGCTGGTAGTGCCGGACAATGATTCGGGCGAGGTTCTCCTCCCGGGTGCAGATGGCCTCCTGGAGCGCGCTCCACCCCTGCTCGTTCTGGAGACTCCAATCGGCTCCGGCGGCCATGAGCATCTCGGCGGCGGTGGCGTCTCCGAGGTGGACTGCGAGGTGTAGCGGCGTCTCCCGTCCGGGGACGTCGCGGCGATCGATGACGGCGGAGATGGCGTCGGCCTTCTCCTCCTCGGCCATCGACGCCGCCTCGGTGCGAATGGAGGAGGGGTCCCCGAGTCGCGGCAGCGCCGCTAGCACGCGCTTGAGGCCCGCGTAGTCGCGGGCGAGCACGGCCTTGTGCACCGGGCTGTGCGCGTACTTGATCGGATCCATGCCGGCCGTGACAACGCCTCCTCCTTACTTCGAGGGTTTTGCTCGAACTGTTGGATCTCAATACACCAGAAGCATCAAGAATCGAAAAAAAAAATGTTACCAAAAATTAGATATTTTTAGCTCGAATTTGGAGACTACAAGAACAAGAAATGGAACAGCGAGGAAGAGGGCTGATCTGTGCAAGGCACAAACAGACAAGTGCATGTATCGGGTTTTTTTTTTCCCAAAAAATAATATGTATATTTGATGTATATTTATAAGTATACATACATAACCAAGAGAGAGAGAGAGAGAGAGAGAGAGAGAGAGAGAGAGAGAGAGAATCAAGGAAGGGATGAAGCAAATGTGAGCCCAAAAGCAATCCAAAGAAGAGATGGAAAGAAAGAAATTACTAAAAGAAGAGGGGAAAGAGAGACAGAATATAAAAAGAAAGAGCAGAAAGCAATCCTCTCTTCTTCTTGCTTCCTTCTTTTCTTCTTCTACCCTCACACAAAGTAGATAAAGACAAGGAGGTAGAAGAGCCGGGTGCGGATAAAAAAGGCCCTCGACTCTTGAGAGTTGAGAGAGAAGAATTAAACAAACCCACGGTTGAACGAATCAATGAATGCCTTCCTCTGGAGAGAGTTGAAAGGGGGAAGATGGAAGAAAGAACTCAACAAGGGCGTCTAGGCGTAGACTTAATTTTACTACTATTTTTTTATCAATATATTTTAAGGTAAATTATGCTGACCTTTGTTTAGTAAAATTATATTGATCTTTCTTCTATTTATAATTTTATTTTATAATTTTACTGAATTTTGTAAAAGATTACATAAACCTCTCCTATTACGAAATAAGATTACACAAAATTTTTTTGAGTTTTGTAAAATATTACACAAATCTCTCATAAAAAAATTACCCAGAGGAGAGAATTGTAACCTGGACAAATAGATGAGGATCAATGTAATTTCACTAAATCTCATAAGAAATCAATATAATTTATCCATATTTTTAATTAGTCCTTTTAATTTTGATTTGAAATAAAAATATTATAAAAGTAATATATGTATGTATATAAATTCGGGTTGCTTGCCCTTGATTTCTTGTGTTGGACACTGGAGCGAAAAAGAAACCCCACCTATCGCCGTGATTAATTAATTACTATTTTGAGCCATTAAGAGCAAATTAATAAGATATGATCTACACCGCAACGGCCGACACATCACAAATCACGCTGAAGTGATGTGTAGCAGTTGATAAACCACTGATTTGAAACTGAATTAAAGCATTATTTAGTAGCCGCTTGCGATGATTACATCGCATCCTTTGTTTTTTTTTGCATTATTATTATTCATAACGATGCGAATTAATGAGGCAGCGTTTTGCAATTTTATAGCGGCAGATGAATCTGTCACGTTGCAGTCCATAATTGATCGCCGAGGTCACATGTGCGGCACGAGCCGATTGCATCAGCAGACAAATCATGTATGTGTTTTTATAAGAGGAGCAATCTGATTTTGAATGAGCATGTGTTGGGGCCATCGACATCATGAGGTGCAACCACTGAGGAGATCAGATACGGCCATTCGAGCTCGACTCGCCCGATCAAGTTAGATTTGACCACATTCAGTCCAGTTTCGTCGGAACGACGATTTCGAGCTTAACTCGATCGCTTCGTCAATACTGGTTAGGGGACTCGAGGGGTCAGATTATGTCGACCTTTATTTGAGTGTTTGAGATCAGTATTTTTAAGATTGAAACACGTGTGGGTTTGGGTTCAACCGATTTGCCATCTCATTCGGCTCGTGACAGTGTCATTCGCTCTATGTAATTGTTCTGCATTTTTCTCAACATTTTTTTCATCCTCCATCGATCAGCTAAATTTTAAATGAAACTTTGATGCCCTTTCTTTAACGTTTTTCCTCTCTCTCTCTTTTCTCTCCTCAAATTTTATTCTTCATGAATTTTTAATATTGCATCCAAGACCTTACCGGGAGAAGAAAAGGAATAGGTGACATTTTGATCGTTCCGAAAATTCTCAAGAAAGAAGGAACGAGTAGAAGACGAAGGGGACGATGTGCTCGTGAAGCACTGGTGGTGGTAGGAAACAAGTGAAGAGGTTGAGATGTTCTAATCGTTTTAAAATTCCTTAAGCACCAACAAATGGTTGAGGACAATAAAAGAGACAAGAAGAAGAGCTAGAATATTCTAATTGTCGAGGTTGGTAGTGACGGTACGTCTTCAAGGCATGTCGATGATGAATAAGAGAGGAAACAAGAGAAGAGAATGAAATTATTTTTTAAATTATGTTCTATATATTACTGATATATTGTTCAATATTATATTTTATTAAAATAACATACAAGGATATTTATAGTATACAGAAAAAAAAAAATTGGTTTAAATGATTTTTTTTCAAATTATATTTAGTGAAATCAAAACATTAAATTTTGTTGTGGATCCATATTTTTTGCACATTGTAATTTAACTAATACATTTAGTTGTTCTCAAGTCTCTTTGGTATTCTCAAAAAAGAAATAATCATTTTCAACGAGTAATTTTACTTATTGTAGAAAGAAAAAGTGTAATTAAATTATCAAATCAACTAAAACAATAAGGACATGTTTACTTCGCCCGATAAAATAGGATAAAATAAGAGATAGATTTTAATAATTTATTTATTTAGTGCTTGAATTAATTAGAAGAAATTAGGATTAGAGGAATATAAAATTAACTTTTATATCTAGTGTAAATTAAATAAAAAATTCTTATGAAATTCTTCTTTTCTTTACTGTAAATGGACCATAAGCATATTTTATCAAATACAAAACTTTCAAGAGCTAAGAAATGAATTAAAACCTCAATCTATATATATTTCTAAAAACTAACATTCAAAGTTGTCACGTGACATTTTACTAATCAAGTATCACTGACATGGTAAATTCTAAAAAATTATAGAATTATCTTTTAAAAAGATTTTTTATTTAATTTTCATTCCACGTAACTAATTGCACTTATTAATGCTGCCAATTTGATTCATCAATTTGTGCCAAAACTGAACGAGAGAATCTTTTAATAATATTTTTTATTTAATTTTCATTACACACAACTAATTGCACTTATTAATACTGCCAATTTAATTCACCAATTAATTTGTACTATCAAAATTGAATTGAAGAATTAAATTTACCAAAATTTAATTCAAAGTTATCATGTGGTAATTGTATTAATCAAGTGTTGCTAATATGAGTGAATCTACTTGTGCTCATATGGTAGTAGCATTTGGGTATGTTATTTAGGTTTTGAGTTCAATCCCTAATTGTAACGTTTTATGTATTTTTTTTACGTTTTTGTACATCTTATAATACGTTTTGTGCGTATATTATCACGTTAACGCTTTGTAATGCTTGGTTTATAAAGTCATTTTTTTTGAAAAAAAATAATATTGCTAATACGAAGAAAACTGAAAATTTTTTAGAATTGCTTTTAATTAATTCATTTCACATGACTATTTGTATTTATTAACAATTCAATTTATCAAATAATTTGTGCTGTAAAAAATAAATTGGATAATTTATAAATTTAATTCATCAAAGTTGAATTCAATTCCCCGATAAATTTATGCAACTAAAATTGTGTCAATCAATTTGTTATGTCAAAATATTAATGTCCTAGAGTGCATTAACTTGGTCAACATCAGGAGAGAGGGTGAAACCAGGCGACGAGTGAAACCAATCGATTTGAAAATTCATCGTGTCGATGACAGCGAATTGAAGGTGGCAATCCTGTAATCGACGACGACTCTTGCATTGAAGGTGTTGTTATATGTTGCAGTCGACGGCGAATCCTGCATTGAAAGTGTTGATATATGCTGCAGTCGACGACGAATTAGGCTCAGCTCGGTTAAATTTCCGCTTCCGCCGCTAATGTAACAATTATAGATTTATTGAATAGTTATTGAAAATATTTTTAATGTATAAAATTATTTTTGTTATATTGATTTTGTATTCTTGAAATATCATTTTTTAATTTATCTTTTATAAAATTTATATAATTTACAATTTCTTATTTTTTAAATTAATTATTTATATAATTTACTTTATGTTTTTGTTATTTGCTATTTACCTTTGAAATTTCTTATTTTTATATAAATTTCAAAATTACAACAAACAAATTTATCAAATTAGTTTAAATTAAATTATAATTATAAATAACAATATTCATGCCAAAAAAATAATAGTATTAAAAAATATCAACCTCTCAAGGTATTTTGTAAAAAATAAGATTAAGAAAATAAGAAGAGATAAAATTAAAGAAATCATGTAATAAGTCGTGCACAACAATAGTTAATGTCAACCTATTGTTTTGCCCAAGTAGTTAAGCAATATGATGTTCACTCGAACGTATATTTTCGTGTTTACATTATATAATGGTTGAATTATAAAATCACTTTTATATATATAACAAAAATGATGTTCACTTGGCAGAACCTATTATTTTGCTCATGACATGTAAAAATCATGTCAACATGTTTCATGGTAGGTTGCATTCACTGTCTCAACCCCTTGGCATAAGAGGTGTCCTCCCCCCCCCTCCCTTTGCAGCTTAATTAAAAGCTATTATTTACATTCTAAAATGAAACACAAACTACTGTATTGTAAAATTAGAAAAGAAAAAAAAGAGAAGTAACTGGAATGTTGAAGACCAGAACATTTTTTTTAAAAGAAAAAAAAATGAAATTATTGAAGAACAAACAATCTCACCCCTACACATTTGCAACCCTAAAGAAGACAACAAAATGGGTAAAAAGAAACATAGCAATATTCTTTTTAAAATCACCTACCCTTCACTTTGACTAACTAGCTAGAGTGGGTCAATTTAGCTTCCACTAGATCCAACCTCAACTCCTTTCCACACTTTGTTTACTCTTCAACACAATAAAAACATGACAAGGTAAAAGGGACCACTGGTTTTTTGCAAGAGGGGTAGGGCAAGGACCCCATTAATCATATCTTTGTAAGATTGTTTAACCTTGTGCTCTCCTTGTCTTCACATGCCCATCCTGTGAACAAAGTGATGATAAACAAAAAAAATCTATAGATAAAAGTAGTCACTGTTGTTGGGAATGACAACAAGAGAGAGAGAGATAAGTTTGGGTTTTGGAATGGGATGAGTCCACGCTCCTTTTGGGGAGTCAAAGATGCTCTTGCTCCTCCCTCTCCACCCAACGTTTTTGAGTGCCCTCAAAGTGTTTGCAGCAATGCCTCTCAGAATCTACTCCGGCTCTTGCCGAGAGCTGAAAGATCCTCCGTATTAGTATAGTTAAAGGAAGGCATTTTGAGGCATCAAAGTGCTTCGCGTTACGGCCCGTCCTACGTTTCAGAAAGAAGACAGTATATTTTCCTGTGTTGGGTAGATGATCCAAGAATCGGCCACATGGGGGTTTCAAACATTCAATGATTTGTAGTAGGTTGATCGCCGTAACAGCAATCATTCCTGCAGCTGCTGCAGATTGATGAGCCTCCGTCCCTGTGCCCATGTAGTGTTTGCAGGAATGCCTCAATGGCCAAGCGTTCATTGGAGCTTCATTATTCTTTATACTTGTTTTGTGGTACCTACGTTACGCATATTTTATTTTTTCCTTCCTTCGTCCTCATGATTGTACAGCGTACCTTTTTTGTTGGTGAATTAAGCATGCATTTCTCGTGAGGATAAGTAGAGGCTAATCAATATATACTAAAAGGATTGTACAAAGGAGTGATATTAGCAACCACTGGTTTTAAGGACAGGACTGTTTAAACTTTAAACCAGTTTGGGCCATATATTGTGAATCCAATTGTGCTCAAGTGGTAGTAGCATCCGGGTATATTGTCTAGGTCTTGAATTCAATCCTTAGTTGTGGCGTTTTGTGCGTCTTTTTCACGTCTTTGTACGTCTTGTAATATGTCTTGTGCGTATATTATTATGTTTATGCTTTGTAATGACTGTGCTATAAAATTATTTTTTTAAAAAAAGAATTTGGGCCATATATTCTGAGTTGGTTTGGTAGCATGGAGTATCAACAAAAAGAATGAGAGGGCAAAAAGAGAGAGATGAATCTTATCACGTTTGATCCACTTTCCTTGGCTTGATTAATTCTTAAGCAAGCCATTAATTTTAATTAGGCATAACTCAGAATTGGTTTAGCTGATCTCAAAACATTGATGAGTGATGCAAGTCATTAAGATAATGGAGCAGGGTAAAGTTCATATTTGATTATGGATCATAATGGTTCGAACTTTAATCGAATATTTGAACTACCCAACTAATTAAGTTAAATTAGCCTTTACTTGATTAGATTTAAGTCAAATTCAGACAAGGAAAAATTATGTTGGGTATCTGATTCATGTCATTAAGGATAATATATTGACACGGATATTGACGGATTCAGGTAGGACTATCCATTCCGTTCAAATTAAATTGAACCGAATTATACTAAACTA
Organism: Canna indica; assembly: GCA_034359265.1. Classification (NCBI taxonomy): domain Eukaryota; kingdom Viridiplantae; phylum Streptophyta; class Magnoliopsida; order Zingiberales; family Cannaceae; genus Canna; species Canna indica. The sequence goes on along the minus strand of CP136894.1, from coordinate 8,587,716 downwards.
AATCGAATTTTTTTCACTAAAAATTTAGCTCGAAAATAGAATCAAACCGAATCGAACAATTTTCGTTATGACCCGCTTGATAGGTTAACTGATCTATCAACATCATAGGCCAACCTATCGGTCTAATTAAAATGCTTAAGTTGAAGTTTATGATATCATACTCATCAAGCCTTATAAGTCAATACCACATCCAATATACTTTATATGTGGGACTAACTAGAGTATTACGATATCCCTCACTTATATCTTGACATCATCGTCAAGACCCACAACTCGAGTCTAACACAAACAAGAATCATACTCAAGTCGGCGGCATGTGAGGCCTAGCCTAGTAAAGGCTCCACCCCATCTCTTGGGCAGTCTTTTCTCACATAGGCTCGCTCACCATGTCTAGGACTAGGTCATGCTTTGATACCAATTATTACGACCCACTTGCACTACTATAAATTGAGTATTCAGCAACGGCTATCAGCAACGGCTATCAGCAACGGCTATCAGCAACGGCCACTCAAGCCGTTGCTATTTGCAACGACATTCTTACGGCCGCTCAAGCCGTTGCAGATATGCTATATCTGCAACGGCTTTCTAACGGACAAGTGAGCCGTTGCCGACGATAACTTATTAGCAACGGCTTTCTAACGGACGAGTGAGCCGTTGCTGATAAGTTTATATAGGTCGCAGATCGCGCCCGACCCTTCTTCCTCCCGCTGCTGCCGCCGCCGCCTCCTCCTTTCGCCTCTCGCCGCCGCCGCCGACGCCGACGACACCGAGCTGCCGTCGCCGACGCCGCCGACGCCGAGCTGCCGCTGCCGTCCGTCCTCGACCGCCGATTTCAGGTAATCATCGCCGTCCTGCCGTCTCTCCCCGTTGCGGCCGGTGAGAAATCCGATCGAAACCCTATTTTTAGGGTTTCGGCCGGCGGCGGTCGGCCGATGGCCGCCGCCGGAGTCCACCGGACTCCAGCGCCGGAAATTGCATATTTATATTTTTTAATTTTTTTATATATGTTAATTAATTATTTAGATTAATTGTTTAATTTGTTAGATTAATTGTTTAATTTTTTAGATTAATTATTAGGGTTTAGATTAATTTTGGAATTGTCCACTTCGGACGCGCGCCGGAATCGTCTACTTCGGACGCGAACGGAATCGTCCACTTCGGACGCGCGCCGGAATCGTCCACTTCGAACTCTTCCCGAAATCATCGAATTTGGACTCATGTCGGAATTGTCCAATATGGACTCGAACTGTCTCGAAACATTTAGAAAATAATCATCCATCCGACGAGTTGATATGTTTCACGTATGCATCGATGAGTCGAATATGATTTAGCAAAACCTTAGATCCGTTCGGGGATTGTATGTCCGTGTAAAAGAAGTAGATGATCTTTTATACGACGTACAATTCTTGAATTGTCCCTGATTGGACAATTTGGGAATATAGTTATTTGTACTGCACTTACGTTCTTATTTTAATTGTTAACTAATTATTCTAAATTTCGGTAACATCTCTCTTATTCTCCGATACGCGCCCAGATGATATGCGTATTCGGAGAACTGTAGGGAGATGCTGCCGAAATTTAGAATAAAGTTAGCGGTTAAAATAAGTACTTAGTGCAATATAAATAACATAAATTCCGAATGGAATAGAACAATCTCACCTAAAGACATTAACCAAAGAAATTGTCATTGATTGACAGAATCATGTCGGCTGATCGAAGTTGGATGTACCGACGTCTTGATCATGGAGCTTTAACGAATGAGTTTCGATTACTAAATCGAATTTTTTTCACTAAAAATTTAGCTCAAAAATAGAATCAAACTGAATCGAACAATTTTAGTTACGGCCCGCTTGATAGGTTAACTGATCTATCAACATCATAGGCCAACCTATCGGTCTAATTAAAATGCTTAAGTTGAAGTTTATGGTAGCATACTCATCAAGCCTTATAAGTCAATACCACATCCAATATACTTCATATGTGGGACTAACTGGAGTATTACGATATCCCTCACTTATATCTTGACATCATCATCAAGACCCACAACTCGAGTCTAACACAAACAAGAATCATACTCAAGTCGGCGACATGTGAGGCCTAGCCTAGTAAAGGCTCCACCCCATCTCTTGGGCAGTCTTTTCTCACATAGGCTCGCTCACCATGTCTAGGACTAGGTCCTGCTCTGATACCAATTATTACGACCCACTTGCATGGGATAACTGACTCACCAGCTTCATAGACTAACCTATTAGTCTAACTAAAATACTTAAGTTGAAGTTGATGGTAGCACACTCATCAATTCTTATAAGCCAACATCACATCCAATATACTCCCGATGTGGGACTAAACTGAGGTATTACAATTTCAATTCGATTCGATTTCCAAATAAAAAAATAATCAAATTGTATATGTAATATCCTGGATATTAATATTAGTTCTCCATTTATGTTTGTGTTTGTCAGCCTAGCGAGCTAGTCCAAGGTCGAGCCAAGTCGACTCATGGTTCGGTGCGAGCTTGCGAGCTCGGGTAAGTAGGAATATGAATTTTGTAATTTCTTTCTTGGGTAGATGAATTTATTTAATTATACCTTTGCATGTGTTTGAATTATTAAATTATGTCGCATAATGGTTGATGCATATGTTTAGCATGGAGTTAGATTAAGCTAAGGTGAGTTAGCAGGTGTGGATCCAAATTGAGACGGATGCAGATTAAAGGAGGTTAGGGTTGAAGAGATGGAGAAAGAATTATAAAAGTCCCCCCTGGGGCTTGCGGCTCCCTATTGGAGCCGCACAAGCCGTGAGAGGAGAGAGGAGCCAAGTCGAGCCAGTCGCCCTTCCCTTCATCTCTCTTGGAGCCGCCGGGTAGAGCCAAGCCGAGGAGCCAGCCACCTTTCTTCCTCTCTCTCTCTCTCTCTCTCTCTCTCTCTCTCTCTCTCTCTCTCTCTCTCTCTCTCTCTCTCTCTCTCTTTATCTCCGTTGGAAGCCAAGCCGTTGGCTTGGTGGAGCCGCCGCCCCTTCTTCCCCTCTTCTTGGAGCCACCGGCTAAGGTTGAGCTGTTGCTCCCCCTTCTTTCTTTGTCTTGGAGCTGAGTGCTTGAAGGTCGGATTCGGAGACCGTCGCTTGAAAGTCTTTCTCTATTTCTCCTCCCTAATAAGGGTGAGTGGTTTTACCCCTCCTTCTCGGGTTTCTTTCGAATTTTTGAAGCCGTTCTTGAAGGCAAGATGTTCTTGATTGATTTTCCGTCAACTCTCGAGTTTTCGTCGTTTCTTTGAGATTGCCATGCAAGAGGAGACCCGAACCCTCCCCTATGGGGCTCGGCAGCCCTAGGATGATCCCAGGGATGCTCGGCCAAGGTGAAGATGAGGGTGCCCTCTATGTGTTTGATAGCCTAAGAGAGATTTTTTTTGTGATTTCTTGAGAGCTATGCCATGGATTTCTTGTCAATTTAGATTTCTATAGGTTAATGCATGCTTGGTAATTAATATGTGATTTTTGATTAGTAAGCGTGTTTTACAAAGATTGGATTTTATCTTAATGCCATGTGTGATCTTGATGTGGGTTCTTGATCATGAAGTTGGATTCTTAATTTAAGATGATGAAGTTTCTTGTTAGTCTTGTTTAATAAATATGAATGTTATAAAATTTACCTCAAGATTAGTATTCTAGTTTGATGATAAATAAGAATCTAATTTCTGTAAATTTTGAATTTATTTCCATAATATGCTAAAAGTTCAATCTTACTGGAATTTCATGCTGAGACGATGAATCTGTGCTACTTTTGAATTCTCTTTGTAATGCATATAGTTTTTTGAATATAGTCGTGTAACCTATCGTTTTGACCAAAAAATATAGTTTGAAAATATAGGACACACTCTGGAGACTAGATTCGGGTTAGATACATCAATTTTGGGCACAATAGTAAGCTAAAACAAAACCCTAATTTTGGTGATGATAAATTTTAATTGCATAATTAAAATGCAAATGAAAGCATAATATGTTATAAACCAACAAATAAATGTTATGCATGAAAATAAAACCTCATGAGTTTATGACATTACGGGTCTAGGAGTTGGGATCGGGCAATGGGCGTTGTGGAGTTTTCCCAATAGAGACATCCCTAAGAGACCGTAGGAGACACTTGACTTAGGTCATGTTGTGTCATATCTTATTGAATAGCGGAGAGGCTCGGTTAGGAGCAGAATTATGGGCAAGACCCGGAAGGTTGGATGTATAATTCCCAACCTGTGGAACAAGTTCAGATGGGCAAATCCCGATTGTTCCTGCGTATCTTGTGGAACAAGTTCGGATGGATAAATCCTGATTGTTCCCAAGATTCTATATTTAAATAAATAAATTTGGATGGGCGAATCCCGATTATTCCTACGTTATTATTTTGGAACAAGTTCGGATGGGCAAATCTCGATTGTTCCTGTGTTTTCTCGTGGAACAAGTTCGGACGGGCAAATTCCGATTGTTCCCGAGTTCCTTAATGAATAAATTCGGACGGACAAATCTCGATTATTCATGTGATATTTTTAAAGGGAAAAGTTTGGACGGGCAAATCTCGATTGTTCATTCGCGTCTCGTGAAGCAAGTTCAGACGAGCCAATCTCGATTGCTCCTGAGTTTCTTTATATTAGGATAAGTTCGGATGGGTCAATCTCGATTATCCTAGTATATTTTGTTGTCTTAGGGCATGGTAGACTTAGGCCTGTTGTTCTTCACCGTTTGGGGTGTTGGATGCCTTCGGGCATGTGGTGGCCAGATGGCCTGTTAGCTAGTCACTCCCTTGTGACCTTTCTTGCTTGAGTCAGGTGTTTTGCATTTTGCTATATCTTTGTTTGGTTTCTCGTGAGGGTTGGTAGAACGTTCACTGAGTTCTTTGAACTCACCCATTATCATTGTTTTTATTTTGTAGAGCCTGACCGATGAGGTGGGCTGGAGCACTTGGCGCGACTGGAGGTTAAAGGAGCTACATTGATCTCATAGCAGTCCTAGTTAGGGGTCGTAGTCGAGTTTGTAGTAGTTTTGTCATGCACTTGTGACTTGATATTTTGGAGTTGTAGTCCCATGGGGACATCCATGTTTTTGATTCAGATTTTATTTGTTAAAAGAACTGTTGAACTTTGATTCTTTTATTTCCACATTTAAACTTTATGCTGAACACTTTACCTTTATAATAAAATCTCTTTTGTTTTCCTTTTAAAATAAAAAGATGATATTTCTTCCGCTATCTTTTTATGTGTTGGCATGTGCATGGGTTAGGCTGCTGGGTATAGGCACATATACCCTGGTCGATTACGTGACCCTGAGTTGGGGCGTGATAATATGGTATCAAAGCATGTGGTTCGGTCTGACTACGACCTAGAGTTGTTACCGTATAGGGCATTGCTAGCGTGTCAGTATACGGTAGAGGTATGTTCTGAGATCAATGTACTAAGTCTGCACCTCAGCTTGACTTGTGGTTAAGTTGCAAAATGTTAGGGTGAATTAAATTGACTAATTATGATATATTTCTTTCTGGTGATTCCAGATTGATGAAGGCCGGCCTTTGATGCCGCAAGGAGTGGTAGTGATAGCAACTCCACTAAGCGTCGAGGCCAAGGCCGAGGCCGTTGGAGACCACCGCAGACGTGGTAAACGACGTTAATTGAGAGATAACAGAGCTGACGTGGCTGATGATTGGGACTGATGATGTGGACATGTGACGTGCATGCAGACCAAGATGTTTTTTCACGGGTACTAAAATGCCTTTGACGTTTTCTCACGGGTACTAAAATGCCCCTAACGTTTTCTCATGGGTACAAAAATACCCCTAACATTTTCTCACGAGTACTAAAATACCCCTAACATTTATTTTGGAGCTAAAATACCCCTGAGGTTATTGAAAATAGTACAAAAATGATAGCAGGCTAACTTTTATTATGTGAGACTTAACGGAGATGTTGTGGATGCTGACAAAGATATTGACTTTGTACGTGACGCATATACAGAGAGCAACTTGCCACGCAACCGTAGGGGTGAGCAAAAAAATTAAAAATTCGATTAATTAAAAAATCGATTTGAAACCGAACCAAAATTTTCAATTAACCGATTTGATGGTTTTAGTTTCGGTTTTTATTTTTTAAATTTTCAGTTTTCGATTTCTTATGTGTCGCTTACGTGGCAAGTTGCTCTCTGCATATGCACCACGTGTAAAGTCAATATCTTTGTCAGCATCCACGATATCTCTGTTAAGTATCACCTACCAAAAGTTAGTTAGGTGTCATTTTTGTACTATTTTCAATAATCTCAGGGGTAATTTAGCTTCAAAATAAACATCAGGGGCATTTTTGTACTCGTGAGAAAACGTTAGGAGCATTTTAGTACCCGTGAGAAAACGTCAGGGGCATTTTAGTACCAGTGAGAAAATATCTTAGTTTGCATGTGTGCCACACGTCCACGTCATCAGTCTCAATCATTAGCCACGTCAGCTCCGTTATCTCTCAATTAACGTCGTTTACCTATAAGGGTATTTTTGTACCCAATTTCATAACATAAGGGGTATTTTTTATCACAAAAAAACCTTAGGGGCATTTTAGTACTCGTGAGGAAACGTTAGGGGCATTTTAGTACCCTTTAGATATGACTCATCATTGAGTGATTGCACAAAAATAATAATTCTTATATTCACTACAACAAACCACTAATATTTCGACATCAAATCAATACAACATTTCAACACTTATGTTAGTCGAAATGACCACACGGACGCCTGCACAGGCGACGAAAGGTAGTGGGTAACCATGAGAGTCAAATCTACCTGAGCAGACGCCAATATGTCCGACATATCGACGCATGTCAGAGGCATTGAAATATTAATATTAAAATATTTTCTAAGCATACCAGTGCATGTTAGAGGCGTAAGTATGTTATTAATTTTTTAAAAAAATGAATTCCACTGCAGCGTGCAACGAAACTCAAGCAGTCGCCACACTCGGAATTGGAATTACGCGTGCGAATTCAAATTTAATTAAATTTATTTAAATTTCATTAAATAGAAACCAGGAAAAAAAATTAATTATCTAATCATAAATTTAATTAACTTAGATTTAGGATTGAATTTAAATAAATTTGACGGGAGAGAGAGAGAATTTGATAACTATAACAAAAATAATTTATACACTAACTTTTTAAAAAAAATGATGACTTGAACAACTCCGATAACCTAAAAAAGGGAGAAGAGAAAAATTAGTGAAGAAAAAAAGAAAAAGAAAAATAAATAAGATAAGAAGAAATAAATAAAGAAGAAGAAATAGAGGAAGAGAGGATAAAAGAAACAAGAAAAAGAGAGAAATAATAGAATGAGAGAGAAAATGGAGAAAAATTTAATTATCAAATTCCGCTGCATTGCAGCGAAACTCGAAGAGCGCAGACGAAAATCAAAAGGCGCGAAAAATGAATCCGTGCCTTTTGGAATTCCGATGCACGCGGAATTGGAATTCCGCGTGCGGTGGAATAAGGGCAGGAGCTCTCCGCGCATGCTGGATTTCTGCCACGTGGCGGACATCGAGCGGCGCGAATTCGCGCTTGCTCAAAAGTAAAAAAATATAAAAAATATAAAAACAGTAATAAATTTTAAAAATTTTGATATAAATAAAATTTAAAAAAATTACCAACATTGTAAAAAATTTGATATCTTGAATGAATTTGATAATCCGTCAAAAAAAAAGAAAAGAAAAATTAGTGAAAAAAATAAGTAAGAATATAAAAGAAATAAAAGGAAAAAAAATAGACGAAAGAAGAGTTGAGGAAGAAGAAGAGGATAGAAGAATGAAGAGACGAGGAAGAAGAAGAGGAAGAAAAAAAAAATGAAGGAAGAAGTATAAATAGAAAAATATATTAAAAAAATAAATTTTTAATTTTATTTTAGAAACTATAGGAGGCGGAAAATCTCCCGTCTCCTGCCTGAGCAAGCGCGCTAGCACGCTCTCGCCCGCTTACCCGCACCAACTGGTGCGGGTTAACGGATTGCTGGGGCCAATACTGGCGCCGGTATCCAAGCGCCGAAATGTTTCGGCGCCCCTCTAAAAATTCGGCGCCTACTGTCAGACGTTGATTTTTTTTTCGATGCATGTTGTCAGGCGTCGAAATTTTTTCGACGCCTGCAACAAACGTTGAAATTTATTGTATTAGAGTTTTTAATAGTTTTACATTTCGACGCTTAGAGTAAGCGTCAAAAAATTGGTGCCGATATATGATGATTTTGTTGTAGTGGGGATCAATATATATATATATATATATATGTAAAAAAGTAAATAAATAAAATTAAAAAAATATTTCAGGAGGTGGGAAATCTTTCGCCTCTTGCTTGGGTGAACATGCCTAGCTGGAGTTGGCGTGTGTTCCTGCGCTCGCGCACGCGGGCGAACGCGAGCGTGGGCTCGCACACTCGCGTATCCGCGCCACACAGCTATCGGCGCCAAAGGCACTAGTACTGGCCGCCGATATTTTTCGGCGTCTGTCAGGATGCCGATATATCGTACATGCATTTCTGCGTTTGTAGCAAGTGTATGTACGTTATAACTTTTATTGGTTTTTACATTTCGACATCTTTAGTTGGCGTCGAAATTTTTTTTGCCGCTAAAATAAGTATTTGTTGCAGTGATTGGTGCATTATCTGATAAGTAGATTAAAAATGATACCATATATATAGCATGTATATCGTGAACTAATCCTCATTGGCAAACGCAGGGACAGATGACGATATTGCAACTAGACAATGTCATCGTCGCATATAACTTTAGCTCTCACATATACATTCCGGTCCTTCACAAAATTTATATTTATATACAGCAGTAAATCGCCCACCCGAGGTGGACGGGTCAAATTTTATATATATATATATATATATATATATATGATCCAAAAAGAGAAGAGTACATTATATATATTTTTAATTAAAATAAATGGGAATAAAATACATATATAAACATGTGACATATGCGTGGCCACGATAGCATCAGAATTAAATGAGATGGATGACTTTCCAGAACTTGGTGCATTGGCATATATAGAGTTCAGAGTTGATACAAAGGTAGCTCAGCTAGCTGCTTCTAACTTGGACAATATTTGCCTCTCTTGGACTGTTTTCGTCCCAGTATTTGTATCAAATTAATTGCATGCTGCTCCATGAGAATGAACTGTCCATTGTTGCTACAAGGTACAAGGATTGCACATGGCATGCCCTACGCATGTGATACACTTGCATGTTCCTATATATATCATGGATTAATCGTAATCATAGGAGAGAGCAGCTGGTATTTTTATACTTACAATAATTAATTAAAGTGGGTAATTAATTAAGCTTTTTCATTGCACACAGACCTCATTCTACATATATGTTTATTATTTTTTCTTTTAGACCAAATCAAGGCCAAACTTTGCTCCTGAAAATCCAATTATTTGTCCGGTTGGTCATGTGGTTCTTATCAACTCTGTGTTGAATTCCATCCTACTTCATTCACTTGTAATTACTTGGGGTTTTCTCTCATTTATTTATTGATAAAATTGAGCAAATTATTAAAAAATTCTTGTGATTGGGATCTTCGGGGCGCATGTCATGCTTTTCATCACATTGCCGGCCTGAAATGTGGTGACTCTCCCCAAAATCTTGGATGATCTTGATATTCATGATTCGTCTGACAAATGTCTAGGCGCTTCAGGCTAAAAGGGTCCTCAGTTACTTAAATCATGTGTCATCTCCTTGGTTCAACCTTATGTGCACCAAATACTCGGATTTAGAACTTGGGTATGGCTCGGGTACCCACTGCTCTTGGAGTTGGAGGCTCTTTAAGACTGCTTTCTTTAAGTTGTTCCCTGGTTGCTAGACGTTAATTTCTTTAATACATTTGATTTGCAAGCTTGTCATAATACATTTGGCTCGGTGCTCGATGTGCGATTCTTTGATCAAATGGAAGAACACCCGACTTCAAAGAACTTGCAGGTAATGGCGGAAAGAAAATGAAAAAGTGGATATATTTCAAAAAAAGGAATCAAGTTTCCACAACATCAGTTGCTTGGGTTTTATACTGATGGATTCAGGTACAGATGCGGCGCTCGATATCCATCACTTATTCAACAATATGAAAATACAGAATTGCCCTCTATTTTATTTATATTTATTAACTACTTATAAGCCCATTTTAGTAATCATGCTTTATTCATCTTCTTGCTTCGATACTGCATCTGTTCTCCTCTCCTTCAACACAGTGAGTTCACCCAGTCAACCATGCTCTATCTCATCAATATTTTCAATACCCCCCACAAGTTGGAGGTAAGAAAGGATTTCTCATCCCCAACATGTTCATGTTGAATTGGTGTTGTTGAGGCCCCAATGCCTTAGTCAAGATGTTGGCAATTGCTGCTTGCCAAAGATATACACTGGTTCAATAAGTCCCTGCAAATATTTTTCTCTTACAAAATAACAGTCTACCTCAAGGTGTCTAGTTCTCTCATGAAACACAGGGTTAGCTATTATATACATGACACTCTGGTTGTCACAGTGTATAGGAATAAGTTGGTTTACATTAATGCCCAATTCAAATAATAACATGTTTACCCATACCACTTCAATAGTTACACTTGACATGGCCCTTAATTCGCTCTCAGCACTAGACCTGCTGACTGTGAGCTATTTCTTGCATTTCCAGATCAATAATGTGCCACCCAATTTTACTAGATATCATGTTACTAATCTCATTGTGTCAACATAGCCACCCCAGTCTGCATCACTGTAGGTTGTGAACATTAGCTTCAATTTCGCAAGATAATATAATCCCTGACCTGGTTCTTTCTTTAAGTACATGACTATCTTTAGTGTAGCCTTATAATGCGATTCCTTGGGAGCTTGAACAATTGGCTTAAGCAATGCACTGCAAATGTCATATCTAGCCTTGTCATTGTAACATATAAAAGCTTGCCGATGTAAAATTTATGGCATGGGGGATATCCATTCAGTTTATAATAGTTGTCCTTTGTGTGTCCTGTCCTTTGATAGTAATCACAGAAAAGTTTACTCAACCATGGGGGTTTGTTCTTGTTAAATTTTTTACTATCAGCTGCATTCCCACGATGAATGTTGTTTAATGCCACACTTCCAACCAATGGACTGATGTTTGCTCTAGTCTGTCTCTGTAGTTCTTTCTGTTCGAGCATAGCATAAATTTGATTGATCTCAGGTGCTGATTTCATTATCAATATCTGGCCCCTGATACTCACATAAGTATCATTCAATCCCATAAGGAATTGACGAACCTTGCATCTCCATTTGCTCTCTCGACCAAGCTGATAGTTGCAGCTATGCATACTCACATTCAAAGCGTCTTGCTCATCCCATAAGGACTTCAATTTCGTGTAGTATGTCGATATGGTTTGTGTTCCCTGTTTCATGGTATAGATTTGGATTTCAATTTCAAAGTTGCGAGGTCCATTTTCTGTCCCAAATCTATCCTCTAATTCTGACCACATATCTGCTGCAGTTTTAGAGAAGATAATATTGGAGTACAAATTAGGGGAGATTGACTAGATTATCCACGATCTTACCAAATCATTACAGCGCTTCCACTGCCTGTATTTGAAGGTATTCTCATCAGGTTGAACAAGGGTTCCATCAACGAATCCAACCTTGTTCTTGGCTGATAGGATGATGATCATGGTCTCTCTCAAAGTCAAGTAGTTCTCATAACCCACTAGTTGTGTGGTGACCAGATTTGTGCTTGGATTATCATTCCCAATTAGTGAATATGAATCATACTCAATTTCAGCATCACTAGTGACAGATCCCTCTTCTGGGCGATTTTGCAATTCACCTACTACGGATCTGGAGGCGCCTATTGATTGATGATTTCTCGCCATCTCCGAGTGCGATCGTTGATTCTGCTGCAGAAGGTAGATCTGACTGAACTGGATGATGAATCAATTAACCTGCTCTGATACCATGTTGCGATTCTTCGATCAAATGGAAGAACACTTGACTTCAGAGAACTCGCGGGTAATGGCGGGAAGAAAATGAAAATGTGGATATATTTCAAAAAAAAGAATCAAGTTTCCACAACATCAGTTGCTTGGGTTTTATACTGATGGATTCGGGTACAGGTGCGGCGCCCGATATCCATCACTTATTCAACAATATGAAAAATACAGAATTTCCCTATATTCTATTTACATTTATTAACTACTCATAAGTCTATTTTAGTAATCATGCTTTATTAATCTTCTTGCTTTGATACTGCATCTGTCTCCTCTCCTTCGACACAGTGAGTCCGCCTAGTCAACCATGCTCTATCTCATCAATATTTCTAATACTCGAGGAATACATCTTTAAGTTGCGATTGTTTTTGCTTCTTGGGGATGACAATAAATATATTTCAAACTATAGTGTTGGGGGTAGTGTTACCACCAAGGCAGCCTATAGATATCTTAGAAGCTATGATTAGCAGACCGACTCTTCCTCTCATCTTGGAAAATTAGTTAAGATTGCTCCTAAAGTAAAAATAATTGCTAAAAACTTTTACATTTGCGGCTTCCCACTTATGACCTACTTCATCATCTAGGAATTACTAATTTCAATTCTTGCTTGTTTACGCTCCAATTCTCCAGAGTTTATCAACCACTTATTTTTTGGGTTAATTATAAAATATATCATCATTTTTTATAGTTCTCTCAAATTTATCATAACTTTTAATTTTCCAATAATATACTCTACTTTTCGATTTCTTTCAATTATATCTCATCATCTTGTCATTTGAATGCTGACGTGGATCAATGTTGCCACATCAGCATCCCTAAATGAATAAATTTTTTTAAAAATGTCATGTCATCATTTAAAAAATAATAATTATATCTAATATATTCCGACTTTTAAGGATATTCCCAAATTTATCTCAACTTTTTATTTTCAAACAAAAGGAGTCTCGTACTTTTAATTTCTTTCAATTATATCCTACTATCAAACTATTATCAATTTTACTATTAAAATGTTAAGTAGCATGCACTAGCGATATGGATCAAAAGTTCATCCAATATTCTTAAATATATTTAAAAATAATAAAATCATTTCGACAAATATTTTTTTTAAAAATATTTTCTTACTTCTAAAAAATTTATGAAAATTTATGTTCATATTTTTAAAAAAATTATGAAAAATTGTATCTCTTTACGTTCTCAATACTCACCTCACCTCTTTGCATCGTTGTGGCCTCAAGGTAGAATCGTGATCACTCTCATCAATGATCGACTACATTATTTTTATTTTTAATCACATCATTTCTTAGATCTTGGTTGCATCATCAAGGATCCCAAAGATTGAGTGACATGACATATTATTATTTTTCTATGTATTTAGGGATGTTAACTAAAATTCTGATCTAGATGACAATGCAACTCAGAATCCTAATGACCAAATTGAAATACATTTATCTCAACTCAGATAGTTTGATGGTAGGATATAATTAAAACAAACCAAAAGTATGAGATCTATTTTGGTTGGGAATAAAAAAAGTTAGGATAAATTTGAGAAAAATCTTTAAAAGTAAGGATATATTAGATATAATCATTTAATTTTATTTTTTAAAAATGATGTCATGACATTTTTGATTTTTTTATTCACTTAGGGATACCGACGTGACAATATAGATCCACATCATCAGTATCCAAATGGTAAATTTAATTAACACTTCATTGACGGTGGGATATAATTGAAAGAAATTAAGAGATAAAATATATTATTGGGAAAAATTAAAAGTTGACATAAATTTGAAAAAACCATCAAAATTAAGTAGGGATATATTTTGTAATTAACCCTTATTTTTTTGCTGCATTTTCTCTCATAATTTGGAATCTCCTCCCCATCAAAACTGGTTTCAATTTTTTTTGACTACTTTGCCTGGGACTCAGTCAGTTGACTTTCCTCATCTTTCCTCCTCCTTGAGGGCCTCCCTTTGTGCACTCATTTGTTGCTAATGCCTGCCGGTTCATCTGAAATGCTAGGATTCTTCTATTGCACAAAGCTAAGCAGCTTGTCCCCTCATCCCTTGTTACTCAAATTTTAGCATTTACCGATTCTTACTAGCCTCATGCTCAGTTCGAGGACATGCACAAGCAATACCTGAAAACACTTATAAGATGGATTCCTCTGGCATAGAACCTTCTTAAGATGAATTGTGATACTTCGTTTGCTAATCTTGCAGGTGGTTTAGGCTTTATAATTCGCCAACATGATGGTTTTTGTTTGGGAGTTGGTAATCTTTTCGTCCTAGGGGAGTCTTCACTTGTTTTGGAAACCTTGACTATTCGTGAAGACCTCAACTATACTATGCGGACTGCTCTTCCGCCCTTCTCATTGAAACTGATTCAAAACTTCTAATTTCGGCTTTTAACATGATACACCCTCTCCTTAGGAGATTGCATCCATTACCTCCAACATTTTGTTCTTGAAGAATCAATGTAATTGTGTGGATTTCTTATTTTGCTTTTGGGAGAAAAACAAAGCTGCCAACTGGGCAACAAATATGACCAGAATTTGTAAGGATGGTTTGGTTTGGTCCACTATCTGACCTCCCGAGCTAGAGAATATTTTGTTGGCTAACTCTTTTGGCGTTGGTATTGCTGCATAATAATTTAAGTATTCTTTTTCCTGGTAAAAAACATATATGTTTATAACGACATAAGACTTCACAAAATTTTAGACATTAGTTTTACATATATCTTTGTAAGATAATTTGAATTTGTAGGAGTTACAACCTTCAGTTTGATTGCTGACAAGTCGACTTGCAACTTCTATTTGCAGGTATTTGATTGGCTGCATATGGAGAAGAGAGAGGCTAGCTGTTGCGGGCGAGAGAGATATTGTTGTGGCTGAGAAGGAAGAGAAGAAGCCTTATCATTTAGTAGGTTGCGAATTGAACTTACGAGCTTTTTGAGTTGCAATTCAATTTGCAGCCTACCATTACAATTTGTAAAAGTCTAATGCTGCAATTAACTTAACTAATATAAGACCTGCACGATGTGCAGTGATCTTAATTCATATTGGATCTAATAAATTTGTTATATATATATATATATATATGAAAAATAATATTGTGCAAAAATCACAAATAATATAATTTTTTTTATAAATTACGGAAAACTTCTTTGTATACAACATTTGTAATTTTTTTTCTTTCAATATGACATTCTGAATTACAAATCAAAATCTTTAAACGTTTCCTATTGGTTACCCTAGACACTATGACATAAAGTTGTCCATGAGTGAATGCATATTTTTTGAGAAAAATATCGACATTTGATAGTGATTGGCCCTAACTTTTATTGGCAGTCATCACATAAGAAATTATAATAGGAAATTATCTCATTTGAAATTTAAATGACAATCTTAGATCCGATGGTGTCAACGACATACATGCATAAACAATTATAGCAATAACGTCACTTGCATCCAAAATCAAGTTATCATATGAAATTCAGACTACCCCTTAACCATCACTAGGATCACCTATCTTTTGGTCACCGATCGATAATATCCAATTCAAAAATCTTTTCAAATCATTTGTATTGTCATCAGAGTTGTTTACAATGAGACACATACTTTTTGTTAGTTTCAAAATTTCACAGTCGTCCCATAAGTAAGACGAATTAAGTGCAATATTGACAATATCTTATCTGCTTTCCTTAGGAATGACAAGTAAAATTTGTATGAAGTTTCCCCCAAATACTATAGTTTTACCTCCAAAAGGATGATCATTGTTTGGATTATTAAAATGCATAACATCATGCAATATTCTATCAAACACTCCAAAATAATATCTAAAATTAAGAGAATTCGGCTATTAAATTTGTATTTAATGAAATTTAATAAATATATACATTAAACATATAAATGCATAATACATATTCATCATTGGAATTTCGTCCCAAATAATTAAATTTGTTCTGACCAATAAATCAACCAGCGGAGAACCTTGTTTAACATTGCAAGTAGAACCTTGTTCCAAGCCTATTTGCAGACAACCAAATAATCTCTAAGGACGTTCTTAGCTGTGCAGTAAATAAGTCTTGTTAAAAATATTTTGAAGAAATTAAAAATCATAAAATTTTTAACCTATGCTAATTATTAATAGATCAGCAAGTGATTAAATTTATATGCTTACTAAAATATATCATGAATTTAGTAATAAACATAAAGTATTGTATAAAATCTTTACCTTTTTTGGTCTTGTCTTAATAAAGATATGCTAGATTGGACGTGAATCAATTAATAGTCCATGAAACACCGATACTGATATCGATATCGACATGGGACACGACACAAACACGAACACAGGGACACATCAATTTCAAAAATTTACAGGACACGAACACGTATATAACACACATATATAAATTAAAAATAAAAAAAATCCAAAATTCATATATATATATATATATATATATATATATATATATATATATATATATATATATATATATATATATATATTAAGATTTATAATAATATCACGATACTTTCATTGATATCAAACTTCTAGAGTTCAATTTTTCGTAAGCCTCTTTCAAAATATATGAAGCGTTCTAGATAATTTTTTATGTCAATACTTATTATTTTTATGCCTCTTCCAAATGCATGAGGCACAATATCTATTGATATTTTCATTTTTTTTTTCTAAATTAGTATGTCTTAGTTGAACTAGTCATGTACAATCATACGTAAACAAAAAGTTAAGTAGAGTCTCACTATCTTCTTCATCAATCATTGTTGTTATCTTCTTCATTGAAAAATATTACTCTCTCAAACTATGATTAATCAAGAGAAAGATTGACAACTTCAAGAATTTCATTATCTTCATAAATACGTGAAAATTCATCTTGTGTAATATCACACATCATTGTTTCTTCTTTATTGTATCGAAGAGTTTTTCTTGAAATGAGATAAAAATTAGTATGGACAAATACTAAATTTTTCGTACGTTTAGGCTCCACCTTGTTCCTTTTAAGGGAATGAATAAAAGAGTAAGTGCTTCAATTTCTTTCACAATAATAAGGAGATAATATATTAAATTTTTTTGATTGTTTTATTTTAAAAAAAAAAGATGCATGATTGATCGTGTCCGAGCAAATTTTGCTTTTGATTAATCAAAACATTCTTAGACACATGGAACACGTGGGTTGAAGAAGTGTTTTTGTGTGTTGGTGTCCCACAAAGTATATCTGCTTCCTAGATTAATACACAGAACAATATCAAACATTTTGTAACTCTCTCACACGACGACTGCAGGAACTAAATCCAAATAACTTGCCATAATGATGGTTTGACAAGGCTGATAATATCTTGATCTTGATATTATTAATTTAAGCAGCCTCTGCATTATGACTTATGAGTACAACTGTACAAAAACAATGTATAGGCTAAGAAATATAAAAAAAAATATCAAAGGGGAAATCAGATCTTTAAGCATCACATGGCAAGATTGGCTGTTCATTTAATAACAATGAATCTGAAGATGCTAAGGTGCTGTTTGGTTAGCGAAAATTATTTTCTGATTTGATTTTAGTGAAACTGAAAACTTGGTTTCGAAAACTTGGTTTTGATTTTTAGTTTTCAGTTTTTTGAAAACGCGTTTGGTTAATAAAAACAACATCAGTTTTAGTTAGTTGAAACCAGTAAATATTTATTTGATTATAAAAAATAATATTAATTTTCCTTGAATATTTTTAGTAGTAATTAAATGTTTAGTTAGTTTACAAAATTAAATATTTGTTAATATGGTTACAAAATATTTAAATAATTTAATTAATTAAATTATTGGTAATTTAAGATTTTTTTGTTCAATTAGATATAAAAATTAATTAATAGTTATTATAAAATTTCAAAAAAAAACAAGTCCAATGATCTAAAATTAGGTTTGATTAAATTATAAATAGACCAACTTTAAAAAAATTGAGTTATTTAAAATTTGGGTTTGAGTCAATTAGATATAAATTGGTTTAATTATTTTATAAATTTAAGATAAAAGTTTGAGTTAAAAATGATGATTTTTATTTTTATTTTTAAAAATTCGATATAGTTTGATTTATTTTTAAATTAATTAATTTTATAAAAAAATATTTATAATTACAAAGTTGTCACAGCATTTTGATAACGAAACCGAAAGTCTCAAAACCACAGAAAACAATATTCTATTATTTTTATTTTTATTAAGAAAACTGGTTTCGTTTTCATTCTGGTTTCGATTCAGTTTCACGAAAACACTAAACCAAACACGTTTTCGTAAGCAGTTTTGGTTTCAGTGAAACTGAAACCATAAAAACAGACTTGGTTTCACTAACCAAACAGGTCCTAAATTTCTTTGATTCATATTGAGCCAACTTGGATCAAGAAATTAAAGGTCTATCTAGTCCACACTAATTGGGCTGGGCTTTGGACTGAGCATTCAATTTAGTAGATCCATGAGGCTGATGGCATACATCTACTAAGTTCAGATATATACGATTAAATTATTTATATGAACACTAATTGTTGACTGAATTGTGCTTGTTTCTTATTGAGTTAATGGAGCAACTTTATTTAAATATCGATCTAATTTATTTAAATATATTTGCTTTATCTATACTTTAATTTACTTTAAATTCATTTATATCTTAGTCATTGTCTGCTTCTGCTACATATTTCCTTTTAAGCTGTGTTCTACCTCCATTTTAATTACATTACTTTCGTTTCTAGAAATTGTGGTTCATCGTTCCCCCAACTGAACACTCTCGAAAAGCCATTTAACATTTGTCTAGTTATGGTTCGCTCTAAGGCAATATTGTTTGATTGATGTGCTCACCCACTCCACCGATCATAGCGCCATAATTAGTGCCTCAATGACATCTAATTTCTACACTTGGCAGAAATGCTGGTCTACGAAAGCGAAGTTTTATCTCTTCCGCTGGATAAAACTCATACTTCATCACAAGCTTTCTTCAAAGAAAGTTTCAGACCTAGCAGGCTGATGCAGGGATTCATGGAACATATGCCTTTGTTGACAACTCTCAAGACTTTATTTTGGGCGTGTATAAGTAAATTCAATTTAACATATTTTGGTTGAACAATATTGCACATCATATACGTAGGAAAACAGAAATTGTTAGGATCATATGCAAGCATGGTGCAAATTTTAACCATTATTATGGGGTCATGTGTCTATGCGTGGGAAGAAATTCAAAGAGATTAAATATTATCCCATTAAAGTATAATCTTTCTTATTTATATTTAGTTTGACATGTTTTATCCTCTTAAAAACTAAATATAAAATTCTGTTCATGATGATCAAGAACACCCTTCTTTCTGCTGTCAGAAGGATGTGTCACTTTGAGTATGTAGCAGAGTAAATTTTCTTTCAAATACTTAGGGGTTATGATAGCCCCTAGGACTAGGAGACCCTCACCTAGCACATGATTTTCTTTTTTGACAAAATTAAACCCAAACTTGGATCTTGATAAATTTTTTTATTATCTTAAGCTGGCCGCACTGTTCTCATTAACTTTGTGCTAAACTCTATACTTTTACACACCTTAGAGTTCCCTTTTACAATGTTCTTATTAGCATCATAAAACTCTATACTTTCATGATATTGTAAGGATTATGGGATCGAGGAAAAGCCCGGGCCTTGATGGTTACACAGGTGAATTTTCAAGCCTTTTGGAATACTATTGCTCATAATTTTATAAATGATTTTAATCACTTTCATGAATTTAATGTTCTTCCTAATGATTGGAATGATACTTTTTTGGTCTTTATTCTAAAAATTGATAATCTTGTGTTAGTAAAAGACTTTATACCTATAGCCTTGTGTAATATATCGCAAAGACATTAGCTAATAGAATCAAGTCTTACCTAGATGACACTATCAGAAAATGATCTTCAGCGACGGCTCTAGTGGTCGTGAAACCTCGCTGGAGACTTGTTGCAACGATAAACAATCGTCGCAAACATCCGTTGCAAAAGATCTCATTGCAAATAGTCTGCGACGACCGACGACCGATTCTGCCGTCACAAAAATCCGTGCATAGCGATTGCGCGAGGTTGTCATAGAATGGTCGCAATGGCCTGTGTGACCTTGCTGACACACCTACTGCAACGGCATAATCCGTTGCAATGCCGTCGCATATAGTTTTATTTTTTTATAAAAATAAATAAAGCACATATATGATCAACATAGATATCTCAACCACATAGCAAAGAATAAGGAAGCACATATATCTGCAAACCAAAGCAATGTAATCCCATGCTAAATCTTTTCCGAGTTCAAGCAACCAAAAAAACTTAAGTAATAATCTAATGATGTGCATCTAAAAACAAACTCAACACTACTTAACCAAGGAGTAAATACTTGATCCCTAGAATAAGGTGAAATAATTCCCTAGAATAAACAGGAATTGAAATAAACAAGATGCACGGAGTTATCAAATTAGTAACTCCCTAGAATAGGGTGAAAAGTTTAGTGATTCCCTAGAATAAGGTGAAAACCTAAAGAGTCTACAGAAACTCGTACCTGAGTCATGTAATTTTAAATTGTGAATCAAGAAGTCACACACGCAATACTTGTTTCGTCCATCTTGTTTAAAGGAGAAACTTTATATGAGCATGCAATCTATAAGCCAAATTTTCTTATAATTAACCAAGAGAGTCTGAACTCTGAAGCAACTCATACCTTTACATTTTCAACACCAACATGTGACCGTAGAAAGGTTATGCAACTAATAACTTAGAAAATAGATAGGTGCATAATAGATTGAGCTATAATTTACCAAGCATGAGATACACAATATTTATCATGGATAGGATTAAGTTTCTCACCCGAATAGCATTCCATTTCAAATACTGATCGTGCCTGCATAACATTCCATTTAAATAGAAGTATATTAATCATGAACAAATTTTCCTTCATTCTTTTTGTGTTAATTGCACGCGGAGTTATATCTTAAACAAGATTAATTCTTTGATAAAAAAACTTTCAATGGAGTGTCGATAAGGAGAAGAAAGGGCTTTATTTAATCTTTTGGGATAAAACTGTTAAACCCAAATCTAACGGGGGGTTAGGCATTAGGAATTTAGAATATAAGAGATTAGCTCTGTTTGCTAAAAGAATTAGTCAAATTATTAATCATCATAGGTCTTTATGGGTCTCCATTATCATTGCTAAGTATAATGGACTTAAATTTTGGAATTGTAAAATTGTTCAGAAGTGTAGTAATTTATGAAAATTAATTTGTTTAGCTGCGAATAATCTTAAATACTGTTTTGTAAAGATGATTTCTTCTGGGGTAAATATATATTAAGCTTTTTTATGATACTTGGATTTTGTATACTCAGTTATATTTCAAACCCACTTTTATTAACGTGAATGTGATGAATTTAGATTCTGATATTAGCTCTTTAATTGATAATGGTGCTTGAAATCTTTGTGTGCTTAACTAATGATATGTCTAGACATTGTCTTACTGAGCTTATATCCAAGATTTATTTACCTATCCATCCCAATGAGGGAAATTGGATTTGCTAGCCTAACAAAAATGGCATAGTCTGCTCAATCCGCAGGCTGATCCGTGCTTTGGTGGCCTGGGTTGGGCTTGCCTTTCTCGCTCATGCGAAGCATTGTTGAAAGCTGCTGCGGTGCTACGTGGCTTCCATCCGATGATCAAGCACCACTCAGATAAAGGATTCACGTGGTGAGTTTTTGCCTAAGGTTTCTTTAGACTGAGGGTTTCTTTTCGTCTGATTAGGCGGATGGGTCTCCCTCTCGTCGGCATTCCGAGACGGAAAACCCTAAGGTTAAGATGAAGGAGACGGGAGATTCGCCTCTTGAGACAGGTAAGAACTCTTCTTTGGCTTCTTTAAATCCTTGTGTTGAATCTATTTCGGTGGTAGAAAAACTTTCTTTGTCAGCTTCGATGGTTTCTGGTGGTAATCCGACTTTGGTGGTGGGGGAAAATCCTTCTACTGCCTCTTTTTCTTCGGATCTTGACTTGAATCTGATGCTGGGTAAGAATCCTTCTTCAACTCATGTATTCTCTGATTACAACTCTAATCATGTATTGGATGCTAGACCTTCTTTTGATCTTTCGTCTGAGCTGTCTCATAAGGATGTTTCAAAAGCTACTGCAGATGTTCGACTAGATCTTGATAGAGGGAAAACTTCTTTGGTTCCTTCATTTTACCCTAAGCTTGCTCAAGATTCGAAAGCTTCTAATGGGCCTAAGATCCCTCCTGGTAATACTTCTTGGGTTAGTTTGTTTAAATCTAATGCTTCTGATTCTCGACCATTTTCATCATTTGAGATTTTATCGAATATCAAATCTTCTACCTCAGATTTTATGGAGTTCGATGATTTGGAATTGAAAAATCTATGTAAACCTTTGTTTTCTTCGCTTTTTTCTACGTAAATCATGGTTTTCTTCGCCGATTGGCCATTTTTTACGTCGATCATCTCCGCACTTTCAAGTTAAAGAATGGGCTTTTGCTATTTGGTCTATATATAATGTGGTGAATGTTATCGATCTTGAAAACAGTTCTTTCTGTTTCGATTTTCGTCGGAAGAGGATGCGATTAATAACGAGACTTCCACATGATGCAGTAACTACACACTAACTCCATGACACCTACACACTAACTCCAACATGATGCAATAACTACACACTAACTTCATGACACAAGCACACTACCTTGCGGCTGATTTGGTTGTTTGATAATAGCTATAAATATGTAATCTGTATTGCTATGAGAGAAACACATTTTATTCTTCTCTTCACATTTCACTCATTTGTCTCTCCTCAATATGGTATCAGAGCCATCGCTCTCACAAGGAAGCTTCTGAGACCATTTTTTTTTCTTTCCTGTTCTTCTCATGGCTTCACACGAGGCTTCTCCTCCTCCAACAATTGTTGATTCTGCGATGCTGAATCAGGAGGTTCTTCATCCCATCATGAGCACTGGGCAAGTCATCTCAATCAACCCAGCAGCTCAGTTACCAATTCTACTCATAGGCAGCCAAGACTATGACTTGGAGAACTCAACTAGAGCTTATGCTCACCGGGTATGATTTACTATATTTTGTAGATGGAAGTTTACCATGTCTTGATGTTTCTGATTCCCACCAAAAGATCTGGTTGCGTCAAGATGCCTTGTACGCCATGCAATCATGGCCTCTATAGATCATACTATTGCTCCCATTGTTGCCACAACCATCTCCGCATCTGATGCGTGGTTGAGACTTGCAAAACAGTTTGCTAATAAGTCTCAATCTCACATCTACAACTTCCAGGATAAGCTTTCAAAATTGATTAAAGGATCAAAATCAATAACTCAATACTTTACTGAGGTGAAGTCCATTGCTGATGAACTATCTGTTGC
This sequence comes from Canna indica, assembly GCA_034359265.1. Lineage (NCBI taxonomy): Eukaryota > Viridiplantae > Streptophyta > Magnoliopsida > Zingiberales > Cannaceae > Canna > Canna indica. The sequence continues at coordinate 8,564,288 of CP136894.1, read as the reverse complement.
AGAGGCACTTGTACATCTCAACACTTACTATTAAAATTTTGGGTAATTACTAGAATATATCATGAACTATAGACTTTGTCTCAAATGTATTATGAAATTTGACTTCTCCCAATTGCATCATCAACTATCACATTTGTATCAATTGCATCCATTCGTCAAAATTCCGTCAGCTACCCCGTTAATCCTGTGACGTGGCATGCACACGTGTATTAAAAAAATAATTTTGTATTTGAAACTGATTAAAAAATTATTTTTTTTAAAAAAACCTTTCTAAAAACATGAATAAAAAATTGTTTTTTTAATTATTATGTCTTGTCCAAGTCATCTTGTCTTTTTCCCCTAATGCCCATGTGTGCAGGGATCTTCAACGTCGATGACCAGTCGTGGAGGGATCAGCGCCGTGCCGCCACCGCTGAGATGCACTTCTCCTGCTTCACTGAGTATTCTATTTACACCATCGTTGACATCGTGCACCGGAAGTTGCTCGCGCTCCTCCGCAAGGTTGCTGCCACCGACGAGAGTGTGGACCTCCAAGAGGCACTACTAGAATAATGGTTTTCAGCAACGGCCGCCCAAGCCGTTGCAATCACTAACGGCTTACCAACGGCCGCTGCGGTTGTTGCAGATATATCACATTTGCAATGGCCTACGTACGATCGCTCGGGCCGTTGCCAACAGGTGGATGGCGCGAACGCAAATGAAATAATTCATCCACTACTAGAAATAGGTACGGTGTTTCAGCAACGGCATCAACGATCGCTCAAGCCGTTGCAATTTGCAACGGTGTTCTTGCGGCCGCTCAAGCTGTTGCAGATGTGCTATATCTGCAATGACTTTGTTACGGCCGCTTGAGCCGTTGCAGCTATATAATCACATCAACAACGGCTTAGTTACGGTTACGGCGTCCGTCACTCTTGAGCCGATCGCGCGCTCGTGGCGCGAAAATAAAATACTTATTAGCAACGGCGTTCTAACGGACAAGTTAGCCGTTGCTGATGATGTTACTTATCAGCAACGATTTTCTAACGAACGAGTGAGACGTAACAACACCGTTGTTGATAAGTTTATATAGGTCGAGGGTTCGCGCCCGCCCCTTCCTCCTCCTTCTTCCTCTTCCTCTACTGCGGCCGCTTGCTGCCCTCGCCTGTTGCCGCTGCCGACGTCGCCGCCCAGTCCTCGACAGCCGGATCCGGCCGCTGTTGTCTTCTATTGATCCAGGTAAGTCTCGCCGGCTACCCTCTCCATTCAATGTATAGATCCGGTCGGAACCCTATATTTTGGGTTTCGGCCGGCGGTCAGCGGTCGAATCATTGTCCAGTGTCCGAACACTGGACTCCGGTGCCGAAAAATAATTAAAATAATATTTTTTAGATTAATTATTTAATTTATAGATTAATTGTTAGATTAATTTTTAGGGTTTAGATTAATTATTAGATTAATTTTTAGGGGTTTAGATTAATCTATTTTGATTAATGTTATCTTTTAGATTAATGTATAGATTAATGTTACACGTTTTAGATTAATGTTTAGATTAATATTAAATAGTTAAAATATTAATTAGTCTGGAGTCATCCTCAGTGGACTCACGTCGGAATCGTCCATTTCGGACTCGTGCTGGAATCGTCCACTTCGGACTCGTGCCGAAATCGTCCACTTTGGACTCGCGTCGGAATTATCCACTATGGACTCGAACTGACTCAAAATATTTAGAAAATAATCATCCCTCCGACGAGTTGATAAGTTTCACGTACGCATCGACGAGTCAGATATGATTTAGCAAGACCTTAGATCCGTTCGGGGGTTGTATATTCGTGTAAAAGAAGTAGATGATATTTTATACGACGTACAATCCTTGAATTATCCCTGATTGGACAATTTGGGAATATAGTTATTTCTATTGCACTTAGTTTTTTTCTTTTAACCGTTAACTCATTCTAAATTTCGGCAGCATCTCTCTTGTTCTCCGATACGCGCCCAGATTATATGCGTATTGGGAGAACTGTAGGGAGATGCTACCGAAATTTAGAATGAAGTTAGCGGTTAAAAAAAATACTTAGTACAATATGAATAACATGAATCTCGAATGGAATAGGATCATCCCACCTAAAGACATTACCTAAAGATATTGTCAACTTTTTGACAGAACATGTCGGGCGATCGAAGTTGGATGTACCTACATCTTGATCATGGAGCTTTAACGAATGAGTTTCGATTAGGCGTAACGTACTTCCTAAATTTTGCCTATTTGAATCGAAAATTCATTAGCGTCAGTGATAAAATCTGATATCCGTGCCGCATTTGCTTTAATGGACGAGTTTTGGATCGGGAAACTATCACTCTGCATCTATATAGCAAAGGATTTGCATCAAGATATTTTTTATATAGTCGGGACGTCGAGCAATCCTATCGTTTAGACACATGGTGAATCTTCCTCAGCTGGTGTTTCTTCATCCAGTCAATCTAATTCCTATAGAACTATGATACTTGATAGTCGATCGGCCATTTACTGAGACGTCAGTGCCACCAGATACTACAAGTGTTGATATCACAAAAGTACAAACTGCGGTAGAGAATAAATTGCCGAATAAAGAAGCTGCAGAATTTTACGAGATGTTAAAAGCTACCGATGAACCTTTGTATGAAAATTGTCCTAGGATACCATTCTTTAAACACGACGCCCTTTTGAATACTAGTGGCTTGCATTAAATGATCATTTTCCTCCTGCGGTTCTTTTCCTTTCTGCCTCTTATTGTCTTCTTCCATGGTCAGGTTGTGAAATTCCTCTTCTAGTTCCTCAATATCTTGTCTCGTCTTAAGGGCCTCATTTTCTTTCTTCAAATCTTCAATTTTTGTCTTCAGATTTGTATTTTCTTCCTGGACATGGCCAATTTCTGCTAGTAAATATCGCGTGTATTCTAGCAATTCTTTGATTAAACTGTCCTTGTCATTATACGGTAGGAAGTTTGACTTGATAATATTGAGTTTTCTGCCTATGTTAAAACGTGAGCACATAGGGCAAACTGTCAGCAGGTAGCTCCTGCAGTGTGCCCTCATCCTTGGATTAGTGAGTTCCTTGCAACACGTGCATCGTTCACAACCCTTTGTGACTTCGGGGTTGTTATCCTCCCAACGATGTACGCAGGAATTCATTGTTTCAGGAAGAGTTACATTTGACCTCCAGTTTTTTGTAGTGTTTGTTGAAGTGCTCGCTTCCTGGGTAATCACTACAAATATCGATTCTTCTGGGTCTTTTTCTTGAAAATCTCTTGTGAAAATTACGAATGCAGACTCATATGGTAGGTCGTTGAAATCCAGGGATAATGTATTTGCCATTCCATATTCCCTTTCAGAGAATGAGCAAATTGCATCACTATCTGGTTCGTTAAGATCCACAGATAGGACGTCCCAATCGTCTGGTAATTCTAAATTCTCAACTATAGCCGCTCTGGCTATATTTCCATGTTTTCTCTTGCAGTCTCTTGCAAAATGACCTTCCTCCCCACAAATAAAACATTTGCATTTCTTGACTCGATCTGAATGTTTCTTCTTAAATATTCTTACGTGGGTCTCATGAGGTTTTCCTTTGTAGTTTTTGGCTTTTCTTAGCCCATACTTGCGCTCCTTCTTATAGTATCCGGGTATCGGTATCTTGCTGCAGATTGTTAAATCCTTAAGATTCCTTTGGAACGCAGCTCGTTTGCACTGCTCCTCTAAATATTGATATGTAAAGTATATCCTAGGAAACACTCCCACAGTATTTCCTGGATGTTTCAGAGCGAATGCAGCTTCCAACTCTTTACCAATAATAGGTGGCATCTTTCTGAAGAATTTTTCTGATAACTCTGATAAGACGTACATAAGTCCAGATTTTGCTGCCAAGACCGGAGACTCCGTCGTAGGTTTCGACTGTGCCGACTGTAGATGCCGTCGTCTTCCTTCGACATCTTAAAACTCGCAGATCTTCATGAGGACTTCGATCTGCGGAGTCGAACCTCCTGATGGCGGGGAAGGAGTCGGAATTCTTCAATACCTCCCACCATCTTCTGAAAGAATGGTTGTAACCATTCTTCTTCCGAGTCGGTCCGTACGGCGAATAAACGTCGCACGATCAGAGTGATCCGACCCGTGGAGACTCGTCAGCAGTCCACTCAAGAGCGTCCTCCTCTGTTGTGTTCCTCCCTTCAATAATTCTTCGTTGGCAATCCTTTTGAACTTCGGGTTCCTCCTCTGTCCTTCTTCGCCGAGTCCAAGTAAGATCAAGGCTTCAAGCCGCAGCTAAATCGCAGTTCCGATTTTCCTCAGTCGGTTGGTCGAAACTTAAGACTTTCAGTCGGGTGCCTTCTTGGAAGTTAAGTACTGGATCCACAGTCTGATCTTTCAAACATCGAACCATTCATGCGGGTGCCTTCTTGAGATTCAACCTTCGAGCTCAATTTGAGTGACCTCTTGAGATTTCGCCAAGGTTTGATACTTCGTTGCTCCTATTATCAGGGCACTTTTCTCCTCTTATGGCTTATCTCAAGTCGTCTCCCAAATTTGAGCCTTTAGGTGTCGTCCCAAGTACACGTCTCCCACAATGAACATAGCGGTCCGAGCTATCAGATCAAAACCAGGGCAGTAAGAACTTCGAAGCATGGCTGAGACATTTCACATCTCCCGGACATTAGATCTTTAAGTTCTTTAGAGAGTACTTTACCGTCTCTTTCCAAACTGAACAAAGCATACGGAAAACGAAAAAGCTCCGGCGACAAGCCAAGAAAACTTGATACAATAACGAAGAGTAAGAGCTCTGAGAGGATAATAACCTGAAAGCCAACACCAGGCTCTGATACCAGGAAAAAGGATCGATCGATGAAATTAAATTTGAACTTTCGACTGCAGGCCGTTTAAGACACAAAGTCGAAATGAAGAATTTATTGAAGAGATGGAGGGGGAGGGAACGCTACAACAATTGGAAGAGTAGAACTACTCGATTCTCGAGTCCGCTCTGCACCTTCCTAGAGATGGCCTTATATAGCCAAAAAAAGAAAGCTAAGGTTGCTTGCTCCCTAAGCAACTAAGGTTGCTTCCTCCCGAAGGAAGCTCATCTTTAGTGCGGGTGCTCATTGGGCCCCATCGACCACTAAATGATGGCTTTCCACAAGTGGGAAGTGACCTGACACAGACACAGACGGGACACCACCGTCTTTACAGGACACGTCGGGCTAGCAATACAATAATTGCCCGACATACAGAATCAAACTACAGGGAGCCCATGTGATTGTGGGTCCCTTGTAATAGTGGAGACTTTTACACGCACATCCGTCGTGCCTTCTCCTGCAAACAGATAACTGTGGCGATTTCGTCCTCGCGGTTCGCCAACGCACCGCTAGCAGGCTTCCGTTCCCGCGCTCGGTCTTCTTCAGGAACTTTGGTCTTCATAGCATAGCCCTTCTTTCTTTTGCCCCTCTTCAACCGCAGATGTAAACATTTCACCTAGCCTGGCACTCGGCTTGGCTTCGCGGTAATAATATGACCTTTTGAGGGTCAGTTTATCCGAGCTGGTCGTCGAACCTTGGACACGAAACTCTAGGAATTCCGTCACTTCGTTCTGAAGTATCTCCAACGTTGTGACGTAGGAGACTCCGTTTTTCGGTTTCAACCGTCGATCCTGGAGGCGAAACTCAAGGAATTCCGTCACTTCGTTCTGAAGTATCTCCAAAGTTGATGTAGGAGACTCCGTCGTAGGTTTCGACTGTACGATTCCGTTTAGGTTTCGACTGTGCCGACTGTAGATGCCGTCGTCTTCCTTCGGCATCTTCAAACTCACAGATCTTCATGAGGACTTCGATCCGCAGAGTCGAACCTCCTGATGGCGGGGAAGGAGTCGACTTAGGGAGATCATCTTCAAAGATGTAGCTGGTGGTGCGGTCTTCATTACCAAGGGACATGAGATGGCGTAAGACCCTAAGATCTTCATCAGTTTCCTCATCATACTCACTGTCCCAGTCAGCTTCTTCATTATCACAAGTCATCATGGCTGCGAGCTCATGTTCAAGCTCGAGAGCCTCAGTGTCAGCATCCACTACTGTTGGTGTAATAGTATAATCAGTAAATTGTACGGCCAATGAGCCGTCTGTTCTGGTGCGAATTGTTGATGTCTGTGGATTTCTCATAACGGTGATCATAGCAGGTCTGATAATCCACTGTTGGCCTTGTAGACTTTCAGTTGTTCTGATTTGGCCGGGAATGACACGAATTCCCCGACTGGCCAAGTGATCCGCTACGTGCTGCACATTGTAACGAAAATTGGTATGGCTACTGTTGGAAAGTCGTCCAATAAGCGATCTTGAGAGCAGTAAGTTGCTCTCGCCTCCCTGCCAACCTTGGTAGCCATGGGTTTGGAGCACAAGCTGAATGTGTTCCCTGAAATCATGGATGCTTAATGTAATGTCAGGTGCAGTATATGCTAACTGTGTACCTGTCGTAAGATCAATCTCCATGGAGCTGATAACAGCTCGGTCGTCAGCCCAATGTGTGTCTCGTAGGAGTACTAATGCAGTGACTCCAGCATCCCTCCGGTGAAGGGTATGTAATCGGACCATGATCATGCCGATATGAAGGTGTTGCAGACCTTCTTGAACAAGGATGTTATAACTTTGGTCAGTTATAAAGGATAGTTCAACTTGCGTACCTTCCGTGACCAATACCCTTTCATCTGAATAGTGTTGGTAAACACGATGATTTCTCTCGGACCAGCCTGCTTGATACAACGTTTCAGCAGGGACTTGTTGCGCTCTTTGGTATTTAGAGATGGAAAGTTCAGTCTCTGGGTTGAGTTGAGACTCAAGGCTTCTCCTGAAGCCGGTTCTTCTGGTCGACGAGGCCATACGACGTTGAACTTCGTGGCGTAGCCTGTTGCTAAGGCGATAGCCTCTGATCTGGTCGTCGATGGTGGGTTGGCGGTTTTCTCCGCCTGAGATGGAGGGTCGAGGGTTTACAACCTCTGTCCTCGTTGTTGTTCTAGCAGAATTCATCTTTGTTTGGCTTTAGCTTTCTCTTGATCGAAGATGTCCTTTGGGTTCTTGTATACGAACAGTTTCCCTTGTATTTTAGGAACTTTTGCTTTCTCCGATGGATCTCCGATCTTTAGCTTCTGTAGATCTTTTGCTAGATTATCAATAGAATCAGTGATGCTTTGTGGGCTAGCTTTATCCTTCGCTAGCTTTAGAGTTCTGACTTCTTCCTTCAGCTCAAGGAGTTGCTCCTTGATAGTTACTGTAAGCTGAATAAGTGTATTAAGCTATTTAAACAAAGTCTCAGAAAATTTACTTGTTATTTGCGATGGTCGAACAAATCCCTCAGCCGGTTGACTAAGGGTTTCTGTCGCCTTAAGAGCTTCGGTGTACACTGTGCTGGCTGCGGTTAAGTTCCAGTCACTCATGGAATGCTCGAACCTTGTTTTTGGCTATCTTGGGACTATATTACTGAAGATTACGAACGTTGGGAAATCTTCTTCTGGTGCGAATACTGTTATCCCTCTTTATCGCCTATCTTGAGTTTTTATAGTTTTTGGGTAGCCGGAACAATGTTAATTTATAATAAGATTGCAGGAACTTGTGTACCTGAACGAAAGGCTCTGATACCAGGTGGAAATGCGGCGTGCGGAGCGGAGGATTTCTTTTCTCAAGACCTATTCACTGGTCGTTAAAGACGTGGGAGCAGGATGAGATAGTAGATAATGTTTAAAAGGTGGTGAGATAATGTTTAAAAGGAAGGTTTAACACTCTGAATTTGAAAGCTTGAAATATTACAAACTTAGGAAGAGAAGTAGAACTTCTGGGATCTCCAGGATGTTCTGCACTCTCGTCTAGATAGGCTTATATAGACAAGGGGGGGAATTCTCCAGAAGAAGCTCAATAATTTGCAACGCGGGTACTCATTGGGCCCCATCGTCCGTTGCATTATTGGTCATCTACAGCAGGATAAGATTCCCTTCACTTATTGTGCACACTTTACAGCTAGAAAGAAACTTTGTGACATGACATGACACCACTTAGTAATAATTGTCGTCCTTTAAGATTCGTTCTTATCGCTTTGCCTTAGTGGACGTTACTTTCTCTGCTGCTGCAGAGCATCTTATGGCACATTGTTAGGTTGTTGATGTGATGGCTGACGGACCCTAATGCGTCTTCGGCCCAGTTGCTCTTTATTGGTCCTCTTTTGTTTATGCAGTGGCCTTTTGCTGCTTCTTGTTCAAGCCTAGCCTTCTGGAGATGAGCTATGGCTAATAATTTTCCTACTTCGTCAGTGGCTTTAATTGTCTGAGCATGATGAATCACATGAATCACTTTTGCCCATTTGCGTTGTTTGTCAGCTGTTCTTGGGTATCTGAACATTATTTTCCCAGTAAGGCGTTCAAGCTCCTCTAGGCCAGTTGCTCCGCTGAGGATTGCCCAGCGTTGAGCTACTGTGATGTCCTTTTTTGCATTCTGTGCAGTGTGGTTAATCGCCACGAGTTCCTTTAGTGTATCAAAAATCATCTGCAAAATAAAAATACTAATTAAGATAACTGCGAACATTTGTTAAGGGGGTTTTCGCTTCCCCCAACTTCCCTTTGATCAGTTGGCATCGTAAGCTGGATATTTCCCTTTTCTAAGGGTGTCATAATCCAGTTGTTCCGGCGGATATGGTTTCTATCTTTGCTTTGAGCATTCTGGTTGTTCTTGATTTTGTTCTTGTGACCATATTTGTATCCAGATGTCTTCTTCTTTTCGTCTAGAGCTTTCAGGATGATCAGGATGTCCTGTGGGTATAGTCATGCTTGACTGCTCTTCATAGCGTTCTACTCGAAGTAAGATGTCTTCGATTTCCTCATACTCATCCCAGTATGGGATGTCTTCCCATCTTGGGGGTGGATTTGGATCTGGATCCATTCTTCTCTCATATCGGTAGATCAATCCTTGTTCCATGAGTTCACTAATGGCCTCTTCATTTGCTTCAATTATTTCCTGAACCTCGTCGTCCCATGAGGTCAGTGCCATTGCAATAACATCTTCTTCTTGAGGTTGTATTAGCATTTCACTCATCGCGTGGATAGTGGTACTGAGTGTTTGAAGTATGGTAATTGGCGCCTCCTTTGTCTCTTCAAGGGCTCCTTCGAGTGTGATCAAATTGTCATTCATGTAACTTGGTACTTCTGCTGTTATAATAAGATTTGCGGTAAGTCGGGAAAGGGCATCGGCTAGAACATTTAATTTACCGTCTATATGTTCAAAGTGTATCCGAATTCCTGTCCCAGTGATGAAATCCACGAAGTTGATCCATCTTACCCTTGATGGTTTATTCTGGTTGGATTTGTTATGAAAACTGATGATCGCCTGGCAATCAGTTCTCAAGGTGATCTCTGGTTTGTCCAAATAGTGAATTTTGAGAGACCTTAGTGTCTCCATGCAGGCGTGGATTTCTGCATCAATTGTTGATTTTATCACAGGGAATTTGCCACTTGTGTAGGCGCAAATCTTTTCTGACTTTCTCGGGTCATTCTTTTTCAACTTCCATTTGCAAATACCGCCCCATCCCTCCATGCAACCGTCTGTCTCTAATATGGTATAAGCTTCTGGGGGTGACAACTCTAGATCTGGCAGGTTTTGCACTAGGTTTTTCACCTTTGTTATGACTTCTCTATCCGAGGCTTTAATCCTCTTATCGCCATGAGGGCCGCTTTTTGAATAAAGCGGCCCAAGGAGAGTTCCAAGGTTTGGGATGTAAGCATGAGCATAATTGAGGATGCCTAGCCAGGATCTTAACTTGGTTTTATCCTTCAGACTTTCTTCTTCGAAGGATATAATTTTTTTTATAATGTGTGGTTGCAGCCTAATCTTACTGCTGCCAATAATGGCTCCAAGAAATTCAATTTCTTGAGTAACAATCTTCCTCTTAGTGGGGGAAAGTACCAGGCCCCACTTTTCACAGATCTGGAGCATTTTCTTTAAATGCTCCGCATGTTGTATTTCGTTTTATGAAAATACGAGAATATCATCAATATAAACTGCTATGAAGTTTTCCGTACCTTCAAAGCACTGGTCCATTTTTCTTTGGAAAATTGCAGGGGCATTCTTGAGCCCGAATGGCATTACCAGCCACTCGTATAGTCCGTCTAGTACTATAAAAGCGGTCCATGGAATTGACTCTGGATCCATGGTTACCTGGTGAAATCCGCTCTTGAGGTCGAACTTTGAGAATATCTTGTTATTTCCTATCCTCTTGAGGATGGTGTTAATACCCGGTAGGCTGTATTGATCTTTGTGGGTATTGTCATTCAGCGTCTTGTAGTTGAACACTATTCTCTCTTTCCCTCGTACCTCTTCTTTTGTTATGGGATCTATGGAAGTCCCTGAGTTGACTATCATCGCCATGGTGCGATGTCTGCTTGTGTTTGGTCTTATGACGCCCAATTTCAGCAGTGCTTTCACATGTTTACTAAACTGTTCTTGCATTGCTGGTGTAACATGTTTTAAGGGCTTGTCTTGGATAGTCAGGTCTGGGTTTATAATTTCCAGCTTGCAGGTGACCTGGTTTCGAGACCAATGCTTAATTGGATCATCTCCAATGAATCCTTGATCCGTCAGTCTTTTAAGCAATGGGCTGAATCTTTTCTTAAATTTCTCAGACTCTTGAAAGTTGTCGTAGGTGGTTGCGCTGAGTACTTCTAGGTACTCGTCCTCGGTCATACTAAGCTCCTCTATTGCTGTTAATCCTGCGACTTCTGTATCAGTTCTAGTCTTGATTGTCGTGACTTTCTTGTAGAAAGTAATAGCTTGTTCCTCAATTCTCACTCCCCCTTGCATAGCGCGGATGAAATTACATCCTACCAGCATCTGAATGCCATCCTTCTTACTCATGGGGAAGGCATAGGTGAATGGTATCTTGAATTTGTTTTCTTCTATTGACATGAACCCGTTTCTTAGCTTCAGACTAGCAATCTGTTGAGAATTGACGCCATTAATTTGTATCGGATAGGTGCTTGGTTCCAGTGCTTCTATGGGAACCGAGTCCTGGTCTATGCAACAGACCGTAGCTCCCGTGTCCAGTATGGCTTGTTCTTTAAATGGTTTGACGTTGGGAATTTCCATGATAATAACCATATTGTAGAGCCTGTTCAGTATTCTTTTACCTTTAGGATGGTCTATTTTATCAGCCAGTGTAGCAAATTCTTCAGAGAATTCTGTTACCAGTTGGTTTGCTGATTCTTTAAACACGACGCCCTTTTGAATACTAGTGGCTTGCATTAAATGATAATTTTCCTCCAGCGTGATGCAATTTGCTCATTCTCTGAAGGAGAATATGGAATGACAAATACATTATCCCTGAATTTCAACGACCTACCATATGAGTCTGCATTCGTAATTTTCACAAGAGATTTTCAAGAAAAAGATCCAGAAGAATCGATATTTGTAGTGATTACTCAGGAAGCGAGCACTTCAACAAACACTACAGAAAACTGGAGGTCAAATGTAACTCTTCCTGAAATAATGAATTCCTGCGTACATCGTTGGGAGGATAACAACCCCGAAGTCACAAAGGGTTGTGAACGATGCACGTGTTGCAAGGAACTCACTAATCCAAGGATGAGGGCACACTGCAGGAGCTGCCTGCTGACAGTTTGCCCTATGTGCTCACGTTTTAACATAGGCAGAAAACTCAATATTATCAAGTCAAACTTCCTACCGTATAATGACAAGGACAGTTTAATCAAAGAATTGCTAGAATACACGCGATATTTACTAGCAGAAATTGGCCATGTCCAGGAAGAAAATACAAATCTGAAGACAGAAATTGAAGATTTGGAGAAAGAAAATGAGGCCCTTAAGACGAGACAAGATATTGAGGACCTAGAAGAGGAATTTCACAACCTGACCATGGAAGAAGACAATAAGAGGCGGAACGGAAAAGACATTACATTAAGCATCCATGATTTCAGGGAATACATTCAGCTTGTGCTCCAAACCCATGGCTACCAAGGTTGGCAGGGAGGCGAGAGCAACTTACTGCTCTCAAGATCGCTTATTGGACAACTTTCCAACAGTAGCCATACCAATTTCCGTTACAATGTGCAGCACGTAGCGGATCACTTGGCCAGTCGGAGAATTCGTGCCATTCCCGGCCAAATCAGAACAACTGAAAGTCTACAAGGCCAACAGTGGATTATCAGACCTGCTATGATCACCGTTATGAGAAATCCACAGACATCAACAATTCGCACCAGAACAGACGGCTCATTGGCCGTACAATTTACTGATTATACTATTACACCAACAGCACTGAGGCTCTCGAGCTTGAACATGAGCTCGCAGCCATGATGACTTGTGATAATGAAGAAGCTGACTGGGACAGTGAGTATGATGAGGAAACTAGGTTTTCGACAATGACGCAACTCCTGAACATCAAGGCCAATTGTAATATTAGCGGGGTTGCGTTTGATCGGATTACGAGATTGATTAATGGAATGCTGCCTACTGATAGCAAGTTTAAGCCAACTTTTTATAAGACTAAAAAGTTGATGAAAAAATTAGGGCTTGGGTATGAAAAAAATACACGTGTCAAAATAACTGCATTTTATATTATAAAGAAAATGTGCAGTTGGATAAATGCCCTGTATGTGAACATCCTCGTTATAAAGAGAAGAAATTGGTCTGACAGAAAATATCTCGTTTAAGGTGCTTCAGTATTTTCCACTGACACCGAGACTTCAAATATTATTCATGTCGGAAAAGACGGCCCCATACATGAGTTGGCATGCAAGAAGCTGTGACGATACAGTAATGACTCATCCATCCGACAGTGAAGCATGAAAACATTTAGATAGATGTTATTCTTCATTTTCTAGGGATACTAGAAATATCAGATTGGGATTATGCACGGATGATTTTAATTCGTTTGATCATTCTGCAACTCCTTATTCAGTTTGGGCCGTGTTGCTAATAGTTTATAATTTGTCACCGTTAATGTGTGAATGATAAATTTATATATCTTTTGTTGATTATTCCGGGTCCTAAGAGTCCGCGAAAATAAATTGATGTGTTTCTCAGACCCTTGATAGATGAATATGAAAACATTGTGGACTGAGGGAGCTGTCACTTATGATTGTCATCGAAAGCAAAACTTCAATTTAAAGGCCGCTGTCTTGTGGACAATCAATGATTTTTCGGTGTACGACATGTTGTCTGGTTGGAGCACTCACGACCGACTCTCTTGTCCGTATTGTATGGAACAATCTAAATTATTCAGTCTTCAAAACGGACGGAAAATCTCATTCTTTGATTGTCATTGTCGATTCCAACAGGCTAACCATCAGTATCGAAGGAATCGTAATAAGTTTACTAAGGGCAAAGTCGAAAGAGATGAGCCACCACCGATGTTGTCTAGGGAACAAATGTTAGCACATGTTTAAGCACTTCCAGAGATAGTGTTTGGTCAGAATGAAAGAGTGTTGAGCTTTGGTCAAACACATAACTGGGTGAAAAAATGTATCTTTTAGGAATTACCGTATAGGAGTTCATTACTGATTCGACATAATTTGGACGTCATGCACATTGAAAAAAATGTGTTTGATAATATTTTCAACACTTTGATGGATGTTTTCGGAAAAACTAAAGATAATGTCAAAGCCCGACATGATCTGAAAATACTTTATAAGAGATTGGAGTTGGATTTACAAGAGGTCAACGGACGATATCTGAAGCCGAAGGCCTCGTATGTGTTAAATAAACAATAGATCAAAGATGTTTGTCAATGGATGAAAGAACTCTGCTTACCCGATGGATATGCCTCAAACTTATCTCGATGTGTGAACGTCGATGATTGCAAAATATCAGGGATGAAGAGTCATGATTGTCATGTATTCATGCAGAGATTGCTTCCGATCGCATTCCGAGATCTTCTACCTGATAATATTTGGGGTCCGTTGACTGAATTAAGTATGTTTTTTATAAATATTTGTGCAAATGTCCATCGAGTCGAGGATATGTCAGCACTTGAAAATAATATTATTGAAATTATATGCAAGCTGGAACAATTTTTCCCTCCTGCCTTCTTTGACTCGATGGAGTATCTACCGATACACTTGGCATACGAGGCATGAGTTGATGGTCCTGTTCAATACCAGTGGATGTACTTATTTGAAAGATACATGAATCGTCCGAAGAAAAAAGTAAAGAACAGTGTAGCTGTTTGAAGGATCAATATTTGAATCGTATACCATCCAAGAAATTTCAACATTTTGCTCATTTACTTTGAATCGATAGTATAGACAAGATTTGATCGTCTTCCATGTAACGACGATGGGGGAGTTCGACATTCAGATAGATGTTTAAATATATTTTGTCACTCTGGTCGTGCTTTTGGTTCTCGTCCATCTTGACACTTAAGCGACGAAGAGTATTATTTGCCACAATTGTACGTATTACTCAATTGTCCAAAGATTGAATAATTCATTGAAATATTTGATATTGAGATGGTGCAAAAATACCCTATTCACAACGATGAAGAATTGGAGAGATTACGGAATCGTAATTTCCTTACTTGGATTCGGGCTTACAGCAAAGATCACAGAGCTGAAATAGATGAAAGAATATTTGAGTTTGTTAGTGGACCGTCGCGACTAGTGTCGTGTTATAACGGATATTTTGTTAATGGGTATAAATTTCACACGGCTGAATATGCCTTTATAAAGAAGACGATGAATGCCGGGGTCTGCGTGAAAGGGACAACGTATGTTGAATGTGATATGGATTTTTATGGACTGATGGAAGAAGTGATAGAGTTGCACTACTTCGGCTTGAAATCAGTTATCCTATTTAGATGTCATTGGTTCGATACAACAGATAGGGGCATGAAAGTTCATCCAAAATACAAACTTGTTAAGGTTAATTACAAATCGAAATTGGCAGCAAATGAGCCTTTTATATTGGCATCACAAACCGAACAAGTATATTACGTGAAGTATCCGGCTCAAAATAAAGATAGAGTAGATTGACGTGTAGTCTGTAAGACTAAAGCTAGAGGAAGAATTGATCCGATAGCGGGAGAAAATGAGCTGATACTTGATGTGACAGATGATTTCTATCAAAAAGATGATTCTCATGCTGTGGACTGTATTATTCCAATACTCGAGGATGCAGACACATCGTCAGTTCAATTAGAAGTTGAATATGTTGATGATGACGATCATGAAATTGAGGAAGCTGGAGATGAAGAAGATGAATAAGAGGAAGAATTCGAAGACTATTACTCAGATGATGAGGAATAATTGTAAAATATATCTTATATTAAATATATCTCTACTATATATATAATCTAATTATATGCTTATTCGACAAATATGTTTGGTCATGGTTATTGTCGCACGAGAGCTTCAGAGTCTTCGATCGGTCAGACTCCAGCACTTACTCCTGCCGCTGATCCTCCTGCCGATGATACTGCCGAGGCTAGTTCATCCAGACGCAGGTGGCCACTCGGGCCGAACATGTGGCAGTCTCCACCAGCCACATCGTCATGTAGATTCATTATTGTGATTGAGGAGCGGTAATATATCATGAATTATGAATTATTACAAATTCATTATATTATAATATAATATTGAACTTTATTTTTTTTGTGCAGGTTCGAGCAAGAAGTGCCCAGGACGATATCTTCTGTTATTCGACGATACATGCATGGGCCATGGCCCACGTGGTCTCACGTGTCCAGTGAGCACGTCGACATGCTATGGCGCGAGTTTGAGATACGTATTAAATTTTTTTTTATACATGATGATTAATATTGGTACTGATATTATTAATTTGCAGGCTCACTATACATGGGCTGAAGACAAGAGGTCCTTCATTTACACAGCCTGGGAGGCTATTTCTATGCAGAGGTACAACTGTCAGTTGGGGCAGGTCCGGTCCCAAGCGATGGCCCGAGCTAGGACCACAAACATCGCAGAGATTCGAGGATACGACCCCGATTGGATTAGTCCGGATATATAGGACCAGCTCATGACATTATGGCCGATGGATCGATGGTAGGAGATTTCTAGGACTGCGGCTAGAAATCGCATGTCGGGGTGAGGAGCACGTCACACTGGCGGCTCTATTTCATTTGCAGTGCACGCGAGTCATATGGTAAGTATTATATCTTACTTTTAATTATATATTTTATTTGTTACTCTGTGTACTAATTAATATATTTATTTTGTAAATATAGATGACGGTGATGGACGACGGAACTGTCCAGCGACCTTCCCCGATGCAGGTGTTTGAGCTGACTCACCGTCAATTACATGGAACGGGGGAGTACATTGACAACCGCGCTGCATACATTATGGTAAACATATTTGTTTAAATTATTCATTATTTATTTATAATTTAAGTTTTAGAAAAAATATGAAATAAAAAATCAAACTCGAGTAGGAGATCTACACTCAGACGGTGATGTAGCGAGGGGGCACCCCCGAGGACTTTGACGCAGGAGCGTGGGTCAAGGCTGCAGGTGGCTGGGACCTCGGCTGCGTATATGAATTTGAAGATAGTGGTCATGCGCGAGCCGTGCTAGGGCCACTTGGGGCCTCGACCCCTCCGATCGCTGGTGAGTGGCCGTCCACCTCCAGGTCTAGTAATGATCAGAGTAATAAGATAAGGACACTGGAGGAGACGATCGCGCATCCGAGTGAGATGATGGAGCGTTAGAGTCAGATGATAACGCAGATCCATGCTATGCTACGCAACATGTCAGGTCATACTGGAGCAGGCATCCCTTCGGCATCATCTGATCCATCATCCTCGAGTCAATCCATGCCGGTGTACACCCAAGCACTTCAGACCCCGTCATATGATCTAGACTATCCTCCAACGTCGTCGTGAGATTTTATTGTTTTGTTTAGATATTGACTTTGTTACTCTGATACTACTTGATTGACTTGTTTTGTTCGAATATTGATACAATAGTTTTGAATTTTAAGTTTTTATATGATTGTGGATAATTATAAATATAAGTATAACTATTTTGATGTATATCTCGGTGTATTTGTGATGTGTATGTGAATGGATGTGTGTATGGGTGTGTGAGTTATATATCAGGTTAAATGTATCAATGTATTAGTGGAAATTAAAAAATTTAAAATTTTTCAGTTACCGGATAGCATCATCAGCAACGGCTTTCCCACAGCTGTCCATGGGAAAGCCGTTACTAAAAGTGTATCATATTTTCTGGGTCAAGCCGTTGCTGATGACCTACAGCAAAGACTTAGCAACGGTCTTTCACTAACGGCTTTGCCACGGCGGTCGGGCCGTTGCTGATGTAAGTATCTACAACGGCCCGCAGGTCGTGGCAGAACCGTTGCTGATACTTTTATTAGCAACAATCGTTCGAGCCATTGCTGATCCGTTGCTAAGTTATCAACGGTCGTGTTGCAACGGGCCTAGCCATTGCAAGTCGTTGCAGATGCATTTCAGCAACGGCTTTAGCCATTGCTGATGCTCATTATTCCAGTAGTGATCAGCAACGGCTTACGTACAACCGCGTCGGCCGTTGCTAATGATATTATCATATTAGCAATGGCTTACTTACGGTTTTTGTATCCGTTGCTTTTTAGTCGATGGGGCGCTCGCGGCGCAAAAATAAAATACTTATCAGCAACGGCTTTGCAACGGCTAAGTCAGCCGTTGGTGATGTGTTGTATTTATTAGCAATGGCTTTGCAACGGCTAAGTGAGCCATTGCTGATGAGTTTATTTAATTCGCGATCGCGCTCGACCACTTTCTTTCCTGCTTCTTCTTTCTTCACCCTTCTATGCCGACGCCGACGCTGCGCCCTTCGACATTGAATCATTTCGAGGTATTAGCTAGCCTATCCTCTTCTCCTTTACTAGGGCCAGCCATCAGACGTCGAACCAATGTCCAGTATCCAATGTCGGACACTGGACAACGGCGTCGGAACACTATTGGTTAGAGTTTTATTAAACCCTAATCAAAAGTTTATTAGGGTTTAATTAAACACTAAATAAAATTTGATTAAGGTTTAATAATCTATGTTAATTGTTTACTATTTAGATAAATTTTTCATATTTTAGATTAATTTTTCATGTTTTAGGTTAATTTTTCATGTTTAGATTAATCTAGGTTAAATGTTTAATGTTTAGATTAATGTGTTTTAATGTTAATTAGATTTAATTTTAGATTATATTTTTTAATTAATATTAATATTTATATTTATATTTAGATTAATTAGAATCGTCCACTTTGGACTCCCGTTCGAATCGTCCACTTTGGACTTGTGTCGGAATCGTCCACCGTGGACTCGAACCGACATCGAAAAATTTAGAAAATAATCATCCATCCGACGAGTTGATATGTTTCACGTACGCATCGACGAGTCAGATATGATTTAGCAAAACCTTAGATCCGTTCGGAGGTTGCATGTTCGTGTAACAAAAGTAGATGATCTTTTATACAACATACAATCCTTGAATTGTCTCTAATTGGACAATTTGGGAACATAGTTATTTGTATTGCACTTAGTTTTTTCTTTTAATCGTTAACTCATTTTTAAATTTTGACTATTGTATCTCTCTTGTTCTTCGATACACGTCCAAATGATATGCGTATTCGGAGAACTGTAGGGAGATGCTGCCGAAATTTAGAATGAAGTTAGTGATTAAAAGAAATACTTAGTGCAATATGAATAACATGAATTCTGAATAGAATGTGACCATCTCACCTATAAAGACATTGACTGAAGATATTGTCATTGATTGACAGATTCATGTCGAGCGATCGAAGTTGGATGTACCAACGTTTTGATCGTGGAGCTTTAACGAATGAGTTTTGCTTAGGCGTAACGTACTTCCTAAATTTTGCCTATTCGAATAGGAAATTCGTTAGCGCCGGTGATAAAATTCGATGTCCGTGCAACATTTGCATGAATGCACGACTTCTGGATCGGAAAACTATCACTCTGTATATGTATAGCAAAGGATTTGCACCAAGATATTTTATATGGACTTGTCACGGGGAGTCTCGTGAAGTCGGGACGTCAAGCAATCCTATCGTTCAGACACATGGTGAATCTTCCTCTGCTGGTGTTTCTTTATCCAGTCTATCTAATCCGTATAGAACTATGATACTTGATAATCTTGGGGGTCAATTCCAACTGAATGATAATGTCCATCAGCCAGTTATTGAGACGTCAGTGCCACCAGATACTTCAGGTGTTGACGTCACAGAATTGCCATCAGAAGTACAACATGCGGTAGAGATTGAATTGTCGAATAAAGAAGCCACATAATTTTACGAGATGTTGAAAGCTGTCGATGAACCTTTGTATGAGAATTGTCCTAAATATACTAGGTTTTCGGCAATGACACAACTCCTGAACATCAAGGCCAATTATAATATTAGCCGGGTTGCGTTTGATCAGATTACGTGATTGATTAATGGAATGCTGCCTACTGATAGCAAGTTTGAGCCAACTTTTTATAAGACTAAAAAGTTGATAAAAAATTAGGGTTTGGGTACGAAAAAATACACGCATGCCAAAATAACTGCATTTTATATTATAAAGAAAAATGTACAGTTGGATAAATGCCCTGTATGTGAACATCCTCATTATAAAGAGAAGAAATTGGTCCGACAGAAAATATCTCATTTAAGGTGCTTTAGTATTTTCCACTGACACCGAGGCTTCAAAGATTATTCATGTCGGAAAAGATGACCCCATACATGAGTTGACATGCAAGAAGCTGTGTCGATACAGTAATGACTCATCCATCCGACAATGAAGCATGGAAACATTTGGATAGATGTTATTCTTCATTTTCTAGAGATACTAGAAATATCAGATTGGGATTATGCACGGATGGTTTTAATTCGTTTGGTCATTCTGCAACTCCTTATTCAGTTTGGCCAGTGTTGCTAACAGTTTATAATTTACCACCGTCAATGTGTATGAAAGATGAATTTATTTATCTTTTGTTGATTATTCCGGGTCCTAAGAGTCCGCGAAAAGAAAATTGATGTGTTTCTCAGACCCTTGATAGATGAATATGAAAATATTGTGGACTGAGGGAACTGTCACTTATGATTGTCATCGAAAGTAAAACTTCAATTTAAAGGTTGTGGTCTTATAGACAATAAATGATTTCTTGGCGTACGACATATTGTCTGGTTGGAGCACTCACGGCTGACTCTCTTGTTCGTATTGTATGGAACACTCTAAATCATTCAGTCTTCAGAACGGACGGAAAATCTCATTCTTTTATTGTTATCATCGATTCCTACCGGCTAACCATCATTATCGAAGGAATCATAATAAATTTACTAAGGGTAGAGTTGAAAGAGATGAGCCACCACCGATGTTGTCTGGTGAACAAATATTAGTACGTCTTTCAGCACTTCTAGAGATAGTATTTGGTCGGAAGGAAAGAGTGTCTAGATTTGGTCAAACACATAACTGGGTGAAAAAAAATATTTTTTGGGAATTGCCGTATTGCAGTTCATTACTGATTCAGCATAAATTGGATGTCATGCACATTGAAAAAAGTATGTTTGATAATATTTTCAACACTTTGATGGATGTTTTTGGAAAAACTAAAGATAATGTCAAGGCCCGACATAATATAAAAATATTTTGTAAGAGGCCGGAGTTGGAGTTACAAGAGGTCGACGGACGATATCTGAAGCTGAAGGCCCCGTATGTGTTAAATAAATAACAAATCAAAGATGTTTATCAATGGATAAAAGAACTCAGATTACCAAATGGATATGCCTGAAACTTATCTCTATGTGTGAACATCGATGACTGTAAAATATCAGGGATGAAGAGCCACGATTTCCATGTATTCATGCAGAGATTGCTTTCAATCGCATTTCAAGATCTTCTACCTGATAATATTTGGGGTCCGTTGACTTAATTGAGTATGTTTTTTAGAAACATTTGTGCAAATGTCCTTCGTGTCGAAGATATGTCAGCACTTGAAAGTAATATTGTTGAAATTATATGCAAGTTTGAGCAGTTTTTCCCTCCTGCCTTCTTTGACTCGATGGAGCAACTACCGATACACTTGGCATACGAGGCACGAGTTGGTGGTCCCGTTCAATACCGGTGGATGTACTTATTTGAAAGATACATGAATCGTTTGAAGAAAAAAGTAAAGAACACCGCGGTTGTTGAAGGATCAATATTGAAATCGTATATCATCTAAATTTTTTTAACATTCTGCTCATTTTACTTTGAATCGACAGTACAGAAAAGATTTGATCATCTTCCAAATAACGACGATGGGGGAGTTCGACATTCAAATGTACGTTTAAATATATTTTGTCACTCTGGTCGTGCTTTTGGTTCTCGTCCATCTCGACACTTAAGCGACGAAGAGTATCATTTGACACAATTGTACGTATTACTCAATTATCCAGAGATTGAACAAGTCATTGAAATATTTGACATTGAGATGGTGCAAAAATACTCTATTCACAACGATGAAGAATTGGAGAGATTACGGAATCGTGATTTCCCTACTTGGATTTAGGCTTACAACAAAGATCACATAGCTGAAATAGATGAAAGAATATTTGAGTTTGTTAGTGGACCGTCGCGACTAGTGTCGTGTTATAGCGGATATTTTGTTAATGGGTATAAATTTCACACGGTCAAATATGTATTTACAAAGAAGACGATGAATGTCAGGGTCTGAGTGAAAGGTGAAGAAGATGAAGAAGATGAAGAATTCGGAGACTATTACTCAGATGATGAGGAATAATTGTAAAGTATATCTTTTATTAAATCTATCTCTACTATATATATAATCTAACTATATGCTTATTCGACAGATATGGTGGGTCGTGGTTATCATCGGACGAGAGCTTCGGAGTCTCCGATTGGTCAGACTCTAGCACTTCCTGCCGATGATACTCCTGCCACTAATCCTCATGCCGCCGAGGCTAGTTCTTCGAGACGCAGGCGACCACGAGGGCCGAACAGGTGGCAGCCTCCGCCAGCCACAGAGTCACGTAGACTCATTAGTGTGATTGGGGAGCGGTAATGTATCTTGAATTATGAATTATTACAAATTTATTATATCATAGTATAATACTGAACTTTATTTTTGTTGTGCAGGTCCGAGCAGGAGGATGTGCCGAGGATCATATCTTCTACGATCGGATGATACATCCATGGGGCATGGCCCACATGGTCTCACGTGCCCCGTGAGCACATCCACATGCTATGGAGCGAGTTTGAGGCACACGTATTAATTTTTTTTTTTAATATGATGATTAATATTGGTACTGATATTATTATTTTGCAGGCTCGCTATACATGGGCTGAAGACCAGAGGTCTTTCATTTACACTGACTGGGATAATATTTCTTGGTGGAGGTACAACGGTCACCGGGGCAGGCCCGGTCCTAGGCGATGGCCCTAGCTGGGACCACAAACATCGCGGAGACTCAAGGATACGACCCCGATTGGATTACTCCGAATATATGGGACCAGCTCGTGGCGTTATGGTCGACAGATCAATGGCAGGTAGGGCTGAGCATCGGGCAGGTCGGGTCAATACCCGACCCGACCCGATTGGGTATTAACCTGAAAATTTCAAAAATTTTATACCCGACCTAACTCGATTTTTAAATCGGGCCCCGACTTGAAATACCCAAAAAAATTAGGCCCCGATCCGATTAACCCGAATTCGGTTTAAAAAAATAAAAAAAAATAAAATTCATCTTGAAAATGGTGATAAAAAAGGTGAACAATTGTATTAAAATTATAGTTCCAATAGGACTTGAACTTAAAGATCTCCTAAACTTTATCTCCAACCTTTTAACCACATAACCAACACCATCTTTTATTAATATATATAACATAAACATGTATTTAACTTAAAATTGGGTCGGATCAAGTTAAACAGGATTTTCACCCGAACCCGATCCGATCCAAAATAGTAAATGAAAATTTTAAAAATGTCTCCCGACCCGACCCCATATACCCAAATAACCCGACCTAAAATGATTTTTCGGGTCGATGTTTTTCGGTTTTTCGGGTCTGATCGGGTTTTGCTCATCTCTAATGGCAGGAGGTTTCTAGGACTGCGGCTAGAAACCGCATGTCCGAGAGAAGAGCCCATCACACTGGCGGCTCAATATCATTTGTAGTGCACGGTCGTCGTGTAGTAAGTATTATACCTTAAATTCAATTTTATATTTTATTTGTTAATCTCTGTAATAAATAATGTATTTATTTTGTAAATGTAGACGACGGTGATGGACGACATGACTGTCTTGCAACCCTTCCCAATGGAGGTGTTTGAGCGGACTCACCGTCGAGGACATGGGACGAGGGAGTGCATCGACACCGACGCTGCAATCACTATGATAAGTATATTTTTTAAAATTATTCATTATTTATTTATAATTTAAGTTTTAGGAAAAATATGAAACAAAAAATCAAACTCGAGTTGGAGACCTACACTCAGACGGTGATGCAGCGCGGGGGCAACGCCGAGGACTTTGACGCAGGAGCGTGGGTCGAGGCTGCAGGTGGCTGGGACCACGGCCGCGTAAATGGCTTTGCAGACAATGGTCATGCGTGAGCCATGCTCAGGCCACTTGGGGCACTGACCCCTCCGATCGCTGGTGTGCGGGCGTCCACCTCTAGGACTAATTATGATCAGAGTAGCAAGATAAGGACACTGGAGGAGACGGTCGCGCGTCAGAGTGAGATGATGGAGCGTCAGAGTGAGATGATGTCGGAGATACATGCTATGCTATGCAACATCTCAGCTCATACCGGAGCAGGCATCCCTTCGGCATCATCAGATCCATAGTCCTCAAGCCAGTCCACGCCGGTGTACAGCCAAGCACTCCAGACCCCGCCATATTATGATCCAGACCTTCCTCCACCGTTGTCGTGAGGCTATTATTTTGTTTGGATATTGACTTTGTTACTTGGATACTACTTGATTGACTTGTTTTGTTTGGATATTGATACGATATTTTTGAATCTGAATAGTTTTTATATGATTGTGGATAATTATAAACATAAGTATAATTGTTTTGATGCATATCTGAGTGTATTTGTGATGTGTATGTTATGTATGGGTGTATTAATGTATTAAGGAGTGTGTGAGTTATGTATCAGGTTAAAATGTATCAATGAATTAATGAAAATTAAAAAATTTAAAACTTTTCAGTTACAAGTTAACATCATCAGCAACGGCTTTCCCACGACTGTTCGTGGGAAAGCCGTTACTGAAAGTGTATCGTATTTTTTGGGCCGCAACCTCAAAGTTGTTGCTGATGACCTACAACAACGGCTTAGCAACGGGCTTTCACTAATGGTCTTGCCACGGCTACCGGGCCGTTGCTGATGTATATATCTACAACGACCCTGCAGCTGTGGCAGAACCGTTGCTGATAATGTTATTAGCAATGACCGCTCGGGCCGTTGCTGATTTGCCGCTAAGTTATCAGCAATGCGATTTTCTGCCACGACTACGTTGCAAAGAGCCGGGCCGTTGCATGCCATTACTGATGGCTTTCAGCAACAACTCGGCAACGGTTGGAGCCGTTGCTGATACTTGTTATTCCAGTAGTGAGGTGTTCCTCCGGTTGCTTCCACTAGAAAGCGTGGTTCATCGTCTGCTGGGCGCCGTCGGAGCTCTTGTGGAAGGGGAGAAGGATAAGGCAAATATCGCGAACGAGTGCGAGGTAGCAAACGTCGTTGAACAATGTGGAGTAAGGGGAGATGGCCGCGTAGGGGTGCAGGATAATGTCGGCCCTCTCCGAGTTTTACTGCTCGAAGTAGCGGAAGGCGTTAACGATGCGGTCGGTGGAGGTGGGGACGTTGTCATTGGCGTCGTTCTGCTTGTAGCGATGGAGCACGGCGGCGGAGTGGTCGATGAGTTCGAGGAGGTGGAGGAGAGTGAGGGAGAAGGCGACCGAGTGCTCGTGGCTGCGCGCTGTGGGCAATTTTGAGGAGGTTGAGGAGAGGGGCGATGTGGTTCTCTTTTTTTTTTGAATCAACTAGCAGAAGTGCTTAGCTTGATAAATTTTAGAAATAGTACTCTGTGTCTTCTATGCTAAATAAACAAGTAAAGAATGATAAATGGGACGAATCTTTAAAATGAGAAGTGATAAGACACACAACAATCAAGAGTGATCACCCGTAGCACTCATCATTTCAACTAAGATCAACAGTTGGAACATCTCATTTTCTTTGGAGCCACTCTAGTAACCCAACTGCAATGCGCTATAAAATTAGCAAATTAGGTAACCAGCTAATTGAGCATAGAAGAAGAATGACACTGTGAGACAACAGACAGCCAAATTGCAACTTGTTGCTAGTGATGAGTCTCTTCTTGCATCATATAATTCTACATAATGTTCATGCCATTATGAATTTTTTTTTCCTCTCCTATTGCTGCTGTTGGTTAGCAGGCATGAGGCCCTCCATATGCGTGCATAGCCCCGGTTGCACTGCTAGCTCATGCTGTTGTAAGAGTCAGTTCTTAGCGGGCTTGTGGATATGTGCCTACATATTGGTTTGGTGCATTTATTCTCTGTTCAGCTGCTATTACTTCAGTTCTTAGCCTCTCCGATTCTCTTGCCATAGACATCAGATTGGTCTCCATGCCACGCATCCGTTCCATTAGCTCGATATTCAAACCCTTCTCATACTCAAAAGTAGCACGCAAATTCTGGTGCTCTTGTCTTAAACCATCTAACTCAGAGTGCAAGTCAGGCAACTTTTTGGATTCACTAGATGTTTTTTCTAGTTCTTCTGTCACCACCTGTATCTCAGCATTTTGTTCCTGTCTTGCAATTATCTGGTTATGTGCTTGGCATCTTGCAGATGGTGGCCAGGATGAACAGGCCCAAGAAGAGAGCCATGGCGCATCATTCCAGGTGCTTGGCCAGGCCGTCCCCTGTAAGTTGATGATGATAGCCGTCTATGGCATCATCCGACCGATCTCGAAGTTGAGCAGCTGAAGCTCGCCCAAGGCGGCCGCCAGCACTGGTCGAGCTCGGAGTTGAGCTACTCACCAACGGGCCCAAAATTATGCCAGTCTAAATTGACAAACCAAAATTAATCAAGGGCTCCTAATTCACAATTTATCCTCAATATTAGAATCAAGGGCAGTAGTTGATCTTACACCAAGCTCGACAACAAACCAAGAGTACTGGCCGAAGAGCTTGAGAACGTAATAGGTGTTGTTGATTGCCAAGAACAAGAAGGCGATGTCGAAGAGGAGGAGGGGAACTGAGTACTCGAAAGGGTTGTCGCCGAGGAAGATGCCCTTGGAGTTGAAGATAGGATACACACGTGGGCTTTAGGGCAAAAAGACAAGATGACTTGTCCCCATGTGCTTTACACATGGACAAGCCAGAATAATTAAAAAAATATTTTTTTTAATCCACGTATGCAGCACACATGGACATCAAAAAGGTTTTTTTAAAAAAATAATAATTTTTTAATCAGTTTTAAATAAAAAATTATTTTTTTAATACACATGTGCATGCCACGTCACATTGTTAACGGGGGTAGCTAACAAAATTTTGACAAAGGAATGCAATTGATACAAATGTGATAGTTGAGGATGCAATTTGGAGAATTTAAAATTCAGGATATATTTGAGACAAAGTCCATAGTTCAGGATATATTTAAGTAATTACCCTAAAATTTTAAGTGGCTTAGGCCCTGAGTTTCATGACATTAGTGTTGCTATTCGATTGAGAGACACACCAATCTCAATTGAAGAACTCTTCGACAAACTATTAGGACATGAAGCTTTCTTAATTTATCAAACATCTATGCCTGTTATTACTGCTAACTTCAGTCAACAGATGATACCTTCTCTAGGATTTTCAACAGAAATGGGATAACAGAAGACCATTCAATCCCTCATATATTCCAAGACTTTCTTACAACACTTTGAATCGACAAGCATTTGCTAAGCCAAACAGATTCAAAACATAGTGTCAAATTTGTGATAAAATATGGCCATTACACTAAATTGTGCAGGTCCAGGTTCAATAACAGTGTCAGACCTCCACCTCAACTCAACTTGGCTCAACAACATCACAGACCTGATTCCTTATGGATTTTGGATTCGGGTGCAACTCATCACATCACTTTAGGCCCAGCAAACCTTCATCAGTATTCAGAGTTCAATGAAAATTGTGGTGTTTCTCTTGGTGATGGAAATACAATTCCCATCTATCATTCTGGTACAACCTACATTTCTCCTAACTTGAAATTAAACAATGTACTATGCTCTTCTCTCATTACCAAGAAACTAATATTTGTTTCCAAGTTATGCAGTCAATTTCACGCTTCAGTAGAATTCTTTCCTAATTATTTTTTGGTTAAGGACTTGAATACAGGAACCTGCTTGCTCGAGGCCCGAATAAAGGAGATCTTTATGAACGGTGTCCCTCTCTTCCACAGATTCATCACACCTTGTTTGCTTCATCACCCAATCCAAGTATCACTGTATGGCATCAGCGACTTGGACATCCCCACAAAAAAACTCTTCAACAAATTGTTTCTAAATTTCAATTACCTATTTCTAATTTTGTTCAAGAATAATGTATTGCATGTTCTTGTAGCAAGAGCCATAAATTTCCTTTCAGTAATTCTAGTAAAATTATTTTCACTGATGTTTGGGGTCTAGCCTCAATTTCATCTTCTGAAGGACATAAGTTTTATGCTGATTTTGTTGATCACTACTCAAAATACAAATGATTTTATCCTATTTTGCATAAATCTAATGTAAAACAGGTATTCATAAACTTCAAAACACTAGTTGAAAATTATTTCAATCTGAATATTGCTAGTGTATACTCTGATCGGGGTGGTGAGTTCACTGTTTTAGCATCCTTTTTTACTCAATTGGGCATACAACACCATTGCACACCACCCTATACACCTAAGCATGTCAATATTGCCGAAAGGAAATATAGACATATTGTTGAAATAGGTCTTACACTTCTTCACCATGCTTCTCTTCCTCTCCAATTCCAGAGTCATGCATTCTCCACTGTTGTCTATTTAATCAACCGAATGATAACTCTTGTTCTAAAAAATAAGTCCCCATTTGAATGCCTTTTCAATTCATCGCCTAGTTACTCTTCTCTCAAAGTTTTTGAGTGTCTTTGCTTCTCATGGTTGAGGCCTTATGGTGAACACAAATTAAGTCCTAAATCAAAGCCATGTGTGTTCCTTGGGTACTCCATCAAATTAACATCATTGTTATCAGTGTTTGGATATCACTACCAATAGAATATATTTATCCAGACATGTTAAGTTAATTTGAAGAACATTTGTTTCCTTTTGCAAAAACTTGCTCCACTTCACTATCTGAAAGAACCTATGAACCATGGCTGAAGAATTCTCCAACATATACCACCACTTAGCTTGACACACATACCTCTACACCAAATATCATAGCCACATCAGACATTCCTGTTCCCTCTCTAGCTCATACTTTCTCTCATCAACAAAATTCACTCAGTTCTTCTAACCTACAGTTCACCTGTCCTATAAATATCACTCCTCATCATTCAACATCAAGCAACATGGGTTCCTCCTCCACCATACATCCAACTACCAACACCAATAATATGTCAACTCCACAACTAGCACCAAACAAAATTATAACCAGATCCCAACACAATATTTTTAAGCCAAAAAAACCCTAGATTATTCAGCCTGCATGCACTATTGAAGAGCAACACATGGGCCTTAGTTCCTCCAGAAGAAGGTCGCAACATCATAGAACGTTTCCAAGGAAGACTAGTGGCAAAAGGGTTTAATCAAAGACCCAGAATTGATTTCAAAGCTACTTTCAATTCGGTCATTAAGCATTGCACAATAAGGCTAATTCTTGCACTTGCGGCAAAGTCAAAATGAAATATATTTCAATTAGATGTGAATAATGCTTTCCCTCAGGAAAATCTTCATGAGTAGGTTTTTATGACACAACCACTTGGGTTCATGAGCAAAACTCATCCTGATTATGTTTGCAAATTAAATAAAGCAATCTATGGTCTTTGGCAAGCACCCAAGGCATGGTATCAAGAATTAACTCAGTTTTTAGTATCCATTGGATTTCAAATGTCACAATCTGATACCTCCTTGTTTATACTTCACTCTGGTCAAGATATTATATTGTTACTCTTATATGTTGATGACATAATTCTAACAGGCTCTTCGACTGCAAAATTTTTTGACATCAATAAACAATTGGCGGCTAGATTTTCACTAAAGGATTTACAGCCCTTAAGTTACTTTTTGGGGATTGAAGTAATTCATACTTCTAAAGGCATATTTCTATCTCAGCAAAAATATACTTCAGATATACTGCAAAAGTTCAACATGTAGGAAGCAAACCATGTCAAAACTCTATTGTCCACCTCAGTTAAATTATCTCTTGTTGATGAGTCTCCTCCTACTGATTCGACACAGTACAAGCAAGCTATAGGATCTCTTCAATATCTATCCTTCACTCGGCCAGACATCTGCTTCACGGTTAACAAATTGTCTCAGTTCATGCATGCTCCAACATCTATACACTGGCAGTGCTGCAAAAGACTCTTGCGATACCTCAAGGGAACTCGGTCTCATGGTCACTAAACTTTGATTCAAATTCCACCATTGTCGCTTACTCTGATTCAGATTGGGGAGGCGACCATGATGATCGAAGATCAACTAGTGCATATTTAATACTACTAGGCAATTCACCTTTCATCCAGTCCTCCAAGAAGCAGCGCACCATAGCACGATCTTCATCGGATGCTAAGTACAAAGCCTTAGCTAACACAACTATTGAAGTCTCCTGGATTACAAATGTCATCAACGAGCTAAATTGGTTTTCCTGTCCAATACCAAGCCTATACTGTGATAATCTTGGAGCTAAAATTCTCCCTGATCGACCAGTTTATCACAGTCGCATGAAACATGTGGAGTTAGACTACCATTTTGTCTGTGAGCTTGTTCAAACCAAGAAGCTTCAAGTTCATCATATTCCTGCAGCATTTCAACTAGTAAATTCCCTAACCAAAGTTGTCCCAGTGCAAGTTTATTCTGACCATCAGATCAAGATGGGTGTCACTCGATCACCCATCTTGAGGGGGGATAATAACGAGACCTCCACATGATGCAGTAACTACACACTAACTCCAACATGATGCAGTAACTACACACTAACTCCATGACACAAGCACACTACCTTGAAATTGATTTGGTTGTTTCATAATAGCTATAAATATGTAATCTATACTGCTACGAGAGAAATGCATTTTATTCTTCTCTTATAATTTCATTCATTTGCCTCTCCTCAATAGCGGTCAAGGTCCTTACTAAGGAACCATGGTATTTTGGAGGAGATCTCATACATCTCCGACCATCGAAGCCGGATTTTAAGGCCTTGATTGAGGAAATATCCTCTGCCCCTGTGTGGATTTAATTTCCTGATTTGCCTATGGAGTACTAGGAGAATTTGTGTCTTTTTCATATTGCTTCTTTAGTAGGCAAACCTATAAAAATTGATGAACAATCGTTTAGTTGGTAGCGTGGTAAATTTGTCTGGATTTGTGTTGAGTTGGACTTTAATAAACCTTTGAAATAAGGTTTGTGGATTGGAAAACCTGGTACGAGTATATTTCAAGCAATCAGGTATGGTGAAATTGTCTTTACAAACCTTTGAAATTTGTCTTCCTATTTTTTGCTTTAAGTGTGGTAAAATTGGTCATAATATTAAGGAATGTGATTTGGTTACTACTCCCGCCGTTGATAATTTACTTGTTAATAAACCTGTGGTCCATTCTTCTCATGTTAGAAATTCTATGAATAATGTTATGAATATTGACTTTGTGAATGGTAATTCTTGCTATGCTGATTTGATTGAAAACTATATTGTTTATGGTCCTTGGATTAAGGTTTCTAAGACAAGTAGAGTTCAGAATAGATTTAGAGGTAATAATAAAAGTTTTGGTTCCAAGTTAGAACCCTCTATTGTTCCTGTTAATGATTTTTTAAATGATCATCCTATTAGTCCTAGATATGATGAAAATGAATTGATCAATCAACCTTTAGATAATAACCTAGATGATAAGAAAGAAGCTAGTGATTCTCATCTTATTTGTTCTAAGGTAGATAATCCTTTGTTGTTCCCTAATGATCTTTCTTTTGATGATTATGCTTTTGTGAATGTTCCTATTAAGGAAGTTGCTTGCTATGCTAGTGATCAATTAGTTGAACCTATTCCTAAGGTCAGAGATAAACTTTCTAGCATGAGTAAGCAAGAAACAAATGTAGACAATTCTTTGGCTCTTAATTCTTCTTTTTCTAGTTTTGTGAATCAAGTTTCATTTAGTCTAGGTAAAGTTGATATTAATGAGTCTGGCTTTAATGTTGCTCCTGTTCCTAGTGGGGTTAGTAAATTCAAATCTCAAGCAAGGAAAGGTAAATTCATTAAGGTTGAGATTACCAAGAACCTTGTAAAGTTTGATAACATCATGCAAACTAAGAAGAAAAAGAAAATTAAGGATAACCTTCCGCTTAAAACTCAACTTGATAGTATATATTGTTAATGTTAATCCTATGAAATTTTATGTAAATCCTCCTAAATGTCCTTCTAATGAAATTTTGTCTTCTTCTATTGCTGATATTTGTTTACCTAGTACTAATATGGGTGTTGAGAGTTCTAGTATTGATTCTCTCATCTTAATTGATCATGAAGATTCTTAATTGAAATTGTAGGGGCCTTAGAAGAAGACCTGTGAAAGATTTTATTTTAACTTATGTTAAACTTAATTATGTTAATCTTGTTTTTTTGCAAGAAACTTATGTTCAGAAGATTTTGCTCTTGATTTTATTTCATGTCTTGGTAATTGCTAGTCTGGGTTAGTTGTCAGTGCTATTGGCGCCTCTAGTGGCCTTTTAATAGCCTGGAATAATTCCTCCATCAAAGTTCAAGTGGTTTCAAAATATCTAAATCTTTTAACTATTGTTGTTCAATATAGAGATTCTAAACCATGGATTTTTTTTATGGTATTTTGCTGTGAAATCCTTAGGCAAGGGTAAAAGTCATAGCCCTGATGGATATACTGGAGAATTCTATCAAATTTATTGGCATATTATCTCAAATTCTTTCTTTCATGCGTTCTCTGAGTTTTCTGATAATTTCACTTTACCTAGTGGTTGGAATGACACTGATTTAATCTTTATTCCCAAATCTAGTAATCCTTCTAATATTAGAGAATATATATAGGCCTATTTCTTTATGCAATGTTAATCATAGGATTCTTTCTAAGGTTCTTTCCAATTGAATTAAACCACTTCTTAATGATTTAATTTCTGTTAATCAAATAGCCTTTATTAGTGGTAGATCTATTCATGATAACATTATTGTGGCCCAAGAGATTATTCACTCTATTTACAACTCTAAAGGCAAAAATCCTTATGTGATTGTGAAAATTGATCTTGAAAAGGCCTATGATAAGGTTTCCTGGAATGCTATCTTTGGAATGCTTAATCATTTAGGTTTTCTCGAAAGATTTATTAAATGGATTAAATGTTGTATTTCTTCTACTTCTTTTAAATGTCATATTAATAACTGTTGTTCCGATTCTTTTCAAGCTCAATGTGGAATTATACAAGGGGATCTAATCTTCCCTTACTTATATCTGGTTGTTAGTCAGTTGCTTTCTATTATGCTCAATTATGTCATGGATTCTGATTTAATTACTCCTGGTAGAATAAAGAACTCATTTAATATATGTCATTTGATGTGTGTTGATGTTAACTTGTTTTTCTTTAGGGCTAACAATAAATCCATTAAAAATGTTAAAATGATTTTTAAAAATTATGGCATTGCTACAAATCAGATTATAAAATTTAATAAATCTTAGATTTATTTTCCTAGAAACATTGATTATCCGTTAAACATAGAATTGTAAATGCTTTTAATAAGAGAATTGGTCAGTTTCCTTCGAAATACTTAGGTGTTAGTATCTCTCCTGGACTTTACAAGATGAATGATTGTAATGATATCATTGATAAATTATTTGGTAGGCTAAATAATTGGAATAGAGATAATATTTCCCAAGCTAGTAGACTTGTCTTGATTAATTCTGTCCTAAATTCTATTCCTCTTCATGCTTTATGTGTTACTTGGTTTCCTGAGAAAATTATGATTAAGATTACTTCTATTGTCAATAATTTCCTATGGTCTTCTAAAGTGGATGATACGGGCCTTCATTTGATTGCATGGAATGATGTTACTAAGCCTAAAAATTGTGGTGGTCTTGGTATTAAGGATTTAAGAATTATGTGTTTCTCTCTTAATGCTAATTGGGTCGCTTAAATCCTAAATAATTTTGATACCATTTTCACTTTAGTTGTTAAAACTAAGTATGACTCTCTATTTTCATGAAATCATGTTACTAATTCTGGTAGAAGTAACTCTTGGAAATTGATTAGTTCTTCTGCTATTGCTTTAAGATATGGTTTTAGGAAAATTACTGGAAATGGTTTTCATACTTTTATTTTATCTGATTGTTGGTTGTTTGATGTTCCTTTATTATGAAAACCTTCTTTTGTGAACATTAATTTGCCTATTTGATATGCAACTGAATGTGAATTATTTGATTTGTAATGGCTCTTGAAATCTATCTTTGCTTCATGAATATTTTGGTGTTTATCTGGTGGAGGCTATTTTTAGTATCATCCTTCCCGAGCAGCCCAAAGAGGATGAATGGGTTTGGTGGCCAGATAATAAGGGGGTTATTTCTTCAAAATCAGCCTATTCTTTTATTCAAAATAATTTACATCCCAACCTATCCAGCCTCCCTCAGTGGAAATTCTTATGGAATGCCCCTGTTGCTCCTAAAGTTAAAACTTTCGCTTGGAAAGCTATCCATAATAAGCATCATACTGTTGAGAGGCTATTTAGGTTTGGAATGATCAATTTCCATTGTTGCGCCCTTTGTGGAAGCCATCAGGAAACCAATTCTCATGTGTTTCTTGATTGTGACGTAGCTATGGCCCTCGGGGAATTGATTGAGGGAAGGTTTGTGGATATTAAATTGGTTTTGAGTTTAGTTGGCTGAATTGAATGAGGTGTCCAATTCAGGAGCAAGTAAGTATAAATATCCTGCTTTGGCACTTTGTTTAAATGCCCTTTACTCTCTTTGAACGGCTAGGAATAAAGCTATTTTTACGAAGATTAACCCCCATATTAAACCTTTATTCTCTAGTACTCTAGCTCTGATAGTTCATTGTGTTGAAAACTCTAAACCTTTTATGTATGATGGAAAATGTCTTAACAACATTACTCAGGCTTATAATGGTTGGAAATTGTCTCCTCTGGATTGGGTTAAATTCAATACTGGTGGTGCCACTGATGTTAAGTCCACTATTGTTGCTTATGCTTTCATTGGTAGGGTCAATAATGATAATTGTTTTATAGATGCGTGCTTTTTTCATTGTAATTGTTCCATTCTCATTAATGAGGCTCTGGCTGTTAAAGAAGCTTTGAGGTATGCTTAGAATAATAAGTATAAGAAAGTTATTATTGAAAGTGATTCTAGTATTTTAATTGATATTGATAATGATCAGATGGTTAGTTATTGGGAAATTAAGAAAGTGATTGCTGATATCAAGCACCTTGCAGGAAACTTTATTGAAGCTCATTTTCAATTTATTAAGAGGGATTTCAACCGAGCAGCAAACTGGTTGGCAAGACACGCAAAGCTCAAGAAGTAAAATTTCGTCTGGAATAAAGACCGGTGGCCACCTAACTTAGTGTCTTTGATGTAATTAGCTTTTTACTGTTAACCGTTTATTGCAAAAGAAAAAAAACACCTGGAATGTTAAAAATATTATTGAATACATTTTATTTGATGCAGGAAATTTTGAGGTAATTAAATTTATCTATATTGAATGAGAAAATAAAACTGTCGATTGACTAGCTAAATATGATAGTGAAATGAAAAGAAATTTAGAATAAGTGTTTTTCTAAATCAGAACACGGAGAGGCAGTGAGACCTAATGGCGACAATGGTGACCTTGTCAACTCCGATCCCGATGCCCAAAAAACCATCTGATTCGGCCGATCGGATTGTGGAGATGGGTTTCAAAGAAGTGGGATTTCCCTCTTCTTCTGGGAAAGAAGTAAAGGAAACATAGACTTTGGAGGGGCGAAGAAATGGGTCTCAAAAAGCGGGAGACAGAGCTGTTCTAAAGAGGCAACCAAACTCTTGGGCTGGTCTCTTTAGATTGGCGAGGAATGAGGAGGATTAGCAAAACTCAAAGGAGCTTAAAGAGAAGATAGAGAAAATTGGGAAAATGGCAAAGGGAAGAGTGTAGATCGCTGAGGAAGATCTGGAAAAAGTCGGGTATGAATGCAAATTAATACTATATGGAAAATACTTTGGTAGAACTCCCACTATGGAACTTGTTAAAAATGCTATGCCTAAGATATGGAGATTGAAATCTGATTGCCAAGTTATAGACTTAGCTGCTGATTTTTTTGCTTTTAAATTCTTGAATGAAGAAGAATACTGGAGAGTATATTCGGAAGGTCTGTGGTTTTTGAAAGGTCAGACTATGTCTTCGATCCCATGGAAGGATTGTTTTCAACTTCTAAAAGAAATTATCTCAGTTGTACTGGTCTAGATACAAATATCAGGATTGCCATACGAGTTTATGCACAAGTCAATACTTCCTCAATTGGCAGCAGCAATAGGGAAACCTGAAAAGATTGATGATTTCACTCGATCAAGGGAAAGGAAAAAATTCTCAAGAGTATGTGTTATGTTAGATTTGAAGAAACCTATGGAACAAGGTATATGAGTGGAGACAAAGATGGCAAGTTCTTTCGGAGCATAGCATATGATAATCTCCCAAAGATTTGCTTTGGTTGTGGAAGAATAGGCCATCTGAAAGCAGATTGTGTGAACGAAAAGGATAAAGAATAGGAAAATGTGCAGATTAACAAAGAAGTGGGAGAGAGGGATAAGGGTGAGGCCTTATCAGGGCCATGGATTCAAGTTCAAAAGAGGAAAAAAATTGTTCAGAAAAATGTTAACAGGGGAGATGGTGTTCTGAAAAACTCATTTGTTGTGTTGAACAACCTAACCTTTGAAAAAATAAATGATAATGGAGGAGCCAAGAAATACAAAGCAGAGGAAAGATGACTGAAGCTACAACTGGAAAAGTAAAAGAAGTTGGAAAAAATCTGAATGTGCAAATGGATAAAAATATGAAGATATGGCAAAAGAAGCTTGTATTTGATAAGATGTACGAGGAATGTCCAAGTGGAATGAAGGTTGACATAATTGAAAAAAAATAAAGGCAAAGAGAATATAATTTTCAAAGCTATGGAGATGGAAATTGAAAAGGAGGAAGGCATAAAAGAGCTAAAGAAAGAAATAAACGTGAATACACTTTCTGAGAAACTCAGTAATTTTCTATCAAAAATTTTGGAGAATGAACATGCAGAAGAAGATTTCCTAAAGGAAGATTTTGAACCAAAAAGATCAAGATGCAGTGAAAGGAAAATGGCAAAAGAATGGAAAGGGTTAGATAAAGCAGATGAAAAATCACTATTAAATGTCCCAATTGCTTTCAAGTCTGTTAGAATGAAGAAAAGGAGGTTCTCTAAGGAAACTATTGCTATTGGTGCTGAAGGTGACCCTGGGAAAGAATCAGGAAAGCAGAGCTATTTAGAAAAAAATTAATGAAGATCATAAGTTGGAATATAATAGGTGCTAGAAAAAGGGAGGCCAATGAGCATTTATGGTCAATTTTTTACAGAAATAAGGTGGATATAGTTTTGTTACTGGAAACTCATCTAGAAGGGATGGAAGTTGTACAATACTTAAAAACGAGGAGCAGAATATGGGAAGATGATTTTGTAGAGAGCAATGGCAAATCAGGGGTATCATTCTTCTATGGAGGAAATTTTTTTTGAATGGAAGGACGGTGCAGAAGGATAAACAATGTATTAACTGTGTAATTGGAAGAGAAAATGAAAAGTGTTTCTTACTTTCAGAAATATATGCAAGTACAAATATCAAAGAAAGGAATACTCTCTGGAATAGACCGAAAAAGATTGACTTACTTGAGATTCCATGGTTGGTATTGGGAGATATGAACTGTATTTCAAATGGGTCAGAAAAGAGAGGAGGAAGACCTTTTGAAAAAAATCAATCAAGTATATAGTTTAACAACTTTATAAGCATTACTGGTTTGGTGGATGCAAGATTTAAAGGACCACCTTTCACATGGTCAAATAAAAGAAGTGGAGAAGGAAGAGTAATTGTAAGGTTGGACAGAGTTTATTACAACACAGAATGGATGGATTGACATATGACAATTGAAGTTGAGCATTTAAGCATGATGGGATCTGATCACAAGCCATTATTGGTTAAGTGTGAAAATAGGAGATGGAGGAGAGGAAATGAAATGAAAAAATGTTTTACTTTTGAACATTTTTGGTTGGAATATAAAGAATTGAAGGAAATTGTAAAGAAAAGGTGGAAGCTGAATAAGAACTCTAATTGCAGTGTTATGAAAAAACTGAATGACTTGAAGAAGGTTCTTATAAAATGGAACAAAGAAGAAATTAGAAATCTAGAAAGAAACTTATCTGAAACCAGCAAGAGTATGTTAAAGTTAGAAGAGAAGGATGATGCAGTGGGTCTCACTGGAGATGAACATATTTATATGAGAGTTCTTGCAAATAAATGTCTGCTTCGAATAGACAGATAAATCTGAAATAGTGGTCAAAAGCAAAATGTAAATGAATGGAAGAGGGAGATAAAAATACTAAATATTTTCACAATTCAGTAAGGATAAGGAGGCAGAAAAATAAAGTGGAAAAGCTAATAGTTGAGCAAAGAACAGTAACTGATGAGAATGAAATGACTAACCATATGGTTGATTGGTATAAGAAATTATGGATGTGGAAAAATAAAAATAATGAGAAGCTGAAACTGCTTGAGTGTTTAAATTGGAATAAAATATCAAAGGAGGAAGGAAAAGAACTGTGCAATGAGTTTAGTATGAAGGAAATAGTATGGAAATAGGGGAAAAAGTCCAGGTAAGGATGAATTTATTCTTGAATTTTATATTGAAAACTGAAAAACTGTTGGAGGAAATATTAAAGTTGAAATGGATGCTTTTCAGAAAGATGATGTGCTTCCAAAGGGATGGAATGAAACTATGTTGATAATGATACCAAAAAAGGAAAATGCATGCAAAGTTGAGGAATTCAGACCAATTGCTTTGTGTAGTGTTTTATATAAGATACTAACAAAGACAATAGCAAATAGAATCAGACCTTTGTTGAAAAAAATTATAAGTCTAGAGCAAACTACATTTGTACTAGGGAGGCAAATACAGGACAATATATTGGTTGTTGCTGAGATTATAAATTCCTTCTATGATTGTGGTGCTAAAGAGCCTAATATAGTAATGAAAATTGATCTCCAAAAAGCATATAATATGTTGAAGTGGGAAGCAGTTTACGTGTCAATGAAACAGATGAGATTTCCTGATTTGGTAATCAAATGGATAAAAGGTTGTACTGAGAAGGTTGAATTTTATTGCAAGCTAAATAGAGTGGTTTCTGAACCTTTTTCTAGTCATAGGGGAGTAAGACAAGGTGATCTCATATCACCTTACTTTTTTATTATGATGGAATAGATGCTTTCGGTGATAATAAGACATTTTGTAAGTCTTGGAAAAATAAAATCCTTTAAAGTCAATGAATTTGAATTAAGTCATCTGTGCTTTGCAGATGACTTAATAATATCAATTAAAGGAGTAGGAAATCGGTTAAAGGTTTAAAGAAAGCTCTGGACTTGTATTGTGAATTATCAGGTCAAAGGATAAATAAAGAAAAATCAGCTATTTACTTTTCAAAAAAATCTAAAACTGAAATAAAACATAAAATATGTCAGATTCTAGACATGAGTGAAGGTTATTTTCCAATGCAATACTTGGGTACATGGATGTCTCCTAAAAGGATGAATACAAGAAATCAACGGAAGATATTTGACAGAATTGAAAAAAGAATGGAAGGATGGACAAAAAATCAGTTATCTCAAGCTGGGAGACTGACTTTAATTAATTATGTGACAAACACAATTCCTATCTATAATATGACGATTTCATGGGTTGGTGAAAAAGCAATAAAGAAGATGCAAAGCATGACAAGGAATTTTTTTTGGGGAAGAAGTGAAAAAAGAAGTACTAAGCTCATAAGCTGGAAATGGGTAACTGTAAATAAAAGCCTTGGAGGAGTAGGTATAAGGGATCTGGCAATAATAAAAATTCTTTAGTGGCAAAAAGGATTTTACCTTTGTTGAATGAAGATGATAATGTTTGGTATAACTTGTACAGGTGCAAGTATGGAAGTATACATCATTGGATTAGAAATACAAAGAGGAAGTTATCAGACCATTTCAAGGTATTCAGAGGTAATTTGGAAAATGTAAGAGATAGTGTTATAAAGCAGTTATCAAATGGGGAAGAAACTAGTATTTGTGAAGACCCATGGTTAAATGTTATTCCTTTTAATTGGTGGCCAACTTACATAAATGTTGAAGAATTATGTAAGTATAAAAAAGTGAATGAGCTGATAATAAATGGGAAGTGGAATTGGAATATTCTGGATGAAGTTCTAAGTGATGAGTTGAAGCTGATAGTTGCAACTACTCACTTAAATAGAAGCAATTTGAAAGATAGATGGGTATGGAAGAATTGCATGAGTGGAAAGCTATGAGTCAAAGATGCATACATTTTTCTAAAACAAAAAGGAACTAAATCTACTGAAGCTGACTTTGATTGGAGGAAGGTATGGAAACTGAAAGTGCAAGAGAAAGTGATATTGTTTTGTTAGAAAGTAATATGAAATAGGCTGCCTATTTCTGATTGGTTCAGTAAGTTCACAAGAAATGATATTGACACTACAACAAATTGGACATATGGGGACATCATTTTTTTCTCTTAAGGATGCTCTTTTGTGTCGCTAATTAACTCACCGATGTCATTTACAAACGTCTCAGAATATTATGTCCCGGAAAATATTTGAGACGCAAAGGCCCGGTGTCGGTGATTTCTAGCAGAGACGCATTTTAGTTGCGCCTCCAATGCAACTCGCGACGCTTTTATTAATGGCGCCAGTGATTTGTTACGAAAACATTTTCTAGTTGCGCTTAGGGGTGAAATTAAGCAGAGGAGCTGAGCCTAAGCAGATATGAGCCTTAACTTACTAGAACCAACTAGGTTTGCATATTTTATGTTTTGAGTTATGCATATACATGCATCCATATTTATAATCAAATACTCAAGTCCGTTTTGAGATGTTTTTAATGTGGGACTATTGTTGCATCCCATATAACCAAATTGTAAGTTATTTTTGAGAAGTTTCCAATGTGAGACTATTGTTGCATCTCATATAACCAAATTGAGACGCTATGAAAAAATGTGTCCCTAATTGGGAGAATTGAGACGCCATGAAAAAAATATGTCCCTAATTTTTGAGACGCTCAAAATAAAGTGTCCCTAATTAGAAAAAATTAAGATGCTATAGTAAAATGTGTCCCTAATTGTAGTTGAGAAAATGACACTTTTTAAAGCGTCCCAAATAATGAAGGTTTTTAAAAATTTGGCAACGCTAATAAAAGCGTCTCCAGAATTGTGTTCTTAAAAGACTCTTTTCTTGTAGTGTGATCATCGTGTTATGTGTGGAGAAGAAAAAGAATATGTGAAACATATATTGTTTAAATGCAAAGTTGCAAGTGAATACTGGAATTTGGTAGAACAAAAATTGAGCATATCCTTTCAACACAAACAAGACTGTAGAGGAGGAATATGGTTCTTAGAAGCTGAAACATATGAAAAAAATTCAGCTGGGAAATTATTGGCTTTTATTACAAATTCAATATGGCTAATTTGGAAAAATAAAAATAGAATGAAATTTGAAAAGAAAAAATGGGTCTGTGTTCTATATACAATAAGGCAATGACT
This sequence comes from Canna indica, assembly GCA_034359265.1. Classification (NCBI taxonomy): domain Eukaryota; kingdom Viridiplantae; phylum Streptophyta; class Magnoliopsida; order Zingiberales; family Cannaceae; genus Canna; species Canna indica. The sequence goes on along the minus strand of CP136894.1, from coordinate 8,523,230 downwards.
GAAACATTAAATAAAGTACGGATGAAAAATAAAGTGAAGATAGATAGCATAGAAAGACAAGTTGAGAATAAACAAGATGCTGAAATAATTGAGACTGTTCTGTTTGTGGATGCTGCTTGAAAATCTCAGTGCAGAATGGGTTGTGGCTTTGTTTTAGAAGTTGATGGTACTAAAACCTGGGAAGGTGAAAGGTTGAGTTTTGCTAGAAATTCTTTATAAGCAGAAGCAATGGCCATATGGTTCGGTTTAGACAATGTGAGTAAGAAAAGAATAAGAGGCATTGTGGTAAAATCAAATTGCGAAGTTTTAATAAAAATTTTAAGAAGAGAGATAGAATATCCTTGGGAAATGTCCGGAGTTGTGCAGAGAATCTGGAAAGATGCTGATGAGGGAATAGTGAAAGATTGGAAATACATCACGAGAGAGAAGAATCAGAGAGCTAATGATTTAGCAAGAAGAAGTTTACAAAATATAACTATGTTTGATGAGCAAATATTGGAGTGTGAAAACTATCTTTTTGTTTTGAACTATAATTTTTTTTTTATGAGAGTTCAAATTCTGATAATCACCGTGTGGCTGAAATAAATATAGATGTAAGTAATAGAGTTGTATGTAGGGATGATCCTACATGTATGTCTTGTAAACAATTTGGTTGATACTAATAAATTTGATGAAACTCAAAGGAAAATATATTCATACTTTTTTGGAGGCCAAGGAATGCACGGCTGATAGCCCTCTACATTCTCCAACCTTTCAAGGTTGTAAGGAGTGACCTTTTTCTTTGAGTATTTTCTTTAAAAAAAATGAAAAGAAATTTCAATCGGGAAAAGGATTGGTCCCTAATCTTGTAACCATCATTGAATTTCCTGTTTCTTGTAGACTTGGTGAGGACCAAGTAGTTTGTTTCTGTTTTTTAATAAAAAAATAGATATTTAAAAATAACTAAAATTATGTGTATTAAAATATGTGTCATTTAGTGAATTTTACATTTAAATTCTTCATGTAATTGGCTCCAGTTCTATTATTATTATTATTATTATTATTATTATTATTATTATTATTATTATTATTATTATTATTATTATTATTATTATTATTATTATTATTATTATTATTATTATTATTATTATTATTATTATTATTATTATTATTATTATTATTATTATTATTATTATTATTATTATTATTATTATTATTATTATTATTATTATTATTATTATTATTATTATTATTATTATTATTATTATTATTATTATTATTATTATTATTATTATTATTATTATTATTATTATTATTATTATTATTATTATTATTATTATTATTATTATTATTATTATTATTATTATTATTATTATTATTATTATTATTATTATTATTATTATTATTATTATTATTATTATTATTATTATTATTATTATTATTATTATTATTATTATTATTATTATTATTATTATTATTATTATTATTATTATTATTATTATTATTATTATTATTATTATTATTATTATTATTATTATTATTATTATTATTATTATTATTATTATTATTATTATTATTATTATTATTATTATTATTATTATTATTATTATTATTATTATTATTATTATTATTATTATTATTATTATTATTATTATTATTATTATTATTATTATTATTATTATTATTATTATTATTATTATTATTATTATTATTATTATTATTATTATTATTATTATTATTATTATCTAGGAAAAACGAACACTCCGTGGGACTATCGTGTCCGCATGTCCGACACGGCGTGGACACCAACATACGAAGACACTCGTCCGACACATGTGTCCCATGTGTCCAAGAGTGTCTTGATCAGTCAATTTTTTTTTGCTCGAACACGGCCTGGACACACCAGCCTGTATATGGTTGATGAAGAAGATAACAACAATGATTGATGAAGAAAATAGTAAGACTCTAGTTAACTTTTTATTTACTAAGACATGCTAATTTAGAAATTTTTTGAGAGATGTCAATAGATATTGTATCTTATGCTTTTGGAAGGGGCTTAGAAATAGTAATGATTGACACAATAAATCATCTAGAATACTTTATATATTTTGAAATGCCTAAGAAAAATTAAAAATTGAAAGTTTGATATTAATAAAAATATCATGATATTATTATAGTTAAATCTTGAAATATATATATATATATATGTCGTGTTCGTGTCCTGTAAATTTTTAGAATTGATGTATCTCCGTATTCGTGTTCGTATCGTGTCCCGTGTACGTCCGTGTCTGTGTCGGTACTTCATAGATGATGATGATTATTATTATTATTGTTGTTGTTATTATTGTTGTTGTTGTTGATGATTATTATTATTATTGTTGTTGTTATTGTTGTTATTGTTGTTGTTGTTGTTGTTGTTGTTGTTGTTGTTGTTGTTGTAGTTTCTAATCACGATCAATTAGTTTTTTTTTTGGAAAAATTATAAAAAAAAATTAAACAACATTCAATCTATTACCATCAATTATATTACACACGGTTGGCGGGTAAATGGGGGTGGGTGGGTTTTAAATATAATAACTTGCGTCGACGCATCTTGTATGGTATGAACACAACCCGTGAGGCCGTGAAGCAAGTTGATAAGATATGGCGTTTGTTTATTTGACTAGTTACACCATCTGGATACTGATTGTGATTGATGTGCAAAATCATGACATTTATTTGACGACCATTCAACGAACGGACCTGGCAGACGTCGTCGTTGCCAATTTAATTTCATAAAAGAATTGATCAAAGTCATCAAACCTACAGAGGCAAACTCCAGCGCTTGGCGAAAGAAAGCAGAACTGATCTCTTCCTTCATGGCGTCTTCTCTTGCTTCACTAGCTGTTATCCTCCATGTCTGCGCCGGCAACTGCTCTCGCTACTCCCTCACCGACCCTCCATGCGAGGTCAGTGGCTACCTCCGCGGCAAGCCCGGCAACTGCAACACGGAGAACGACTCCGCATGCTGCAAGGACGGCGAGATGTACCCCCAGTACAAGTGCTCTCCGCCGGTGACAGCAGCCACGCCGGCCCGCATGATGCTCGACTGCTCGTCAGCTTCGTCGAGGGCGGCGACGGTGGCGGCCCTGCGGAGTGCGACGGGAAGTACCACAGCGACAACCAGATGCTGGCGGCGCTGTCCAGCGGGTGGTACGATAACGGCAGCCGCTGCAACAAGAACATAAGGATCGTCGCCAACGGGAGGACGGTGCTGGCCAAGGTCGTTGACGAGTGCGATTCGGTTATAGGCTGCGAGGCGGAGGTAAACTTCGAGCAGCCGTGCCCTAACGACGTCGTCAACGCGTCTCCGGCGGTGTGGAAGACGTTGGCAATCCCCGAGTTGGAGATTGGAGATTACGAGATTACTTGGTCTGATGCATAAGGGGTAGTACAACAAATACTTGATACGCGCACTACAAGTTTTGTTGTTGTACTCAAGTTTAATTAAAACCCCATTTTGTTATTTATAACTAATTAATTGTTATATAATAACAAAAAACCTTCGTATCATTTATTTTCACTACTCAGTGAGCCCTAGCCCTTAGCAAGTGAGATCCTTATTTTCACTTCTCACTTGCTTTCTCCTTTCAATGATGTCGTTCCCATGTCATGAGGAAAAGAAACACTTCCAAAAATATCGTCATTTGTGATGGATATATCGATCGTAGAACCGTCGCAATAGTTCCTCTGCGACGACTAGAAGTGAATATTGCAATGATCCTTTGTAGAAAAATTGGTCGCATATATTTTGTGATTGCAGCTATAATTGTCGCAAGTAGTAAATACTACAACCGCTACAACGACGACTATTCAGCATCGCAAAAGCAATCGTGGACCAAACAGCGACAAAAAATTATCGTCGCATGGTTTTTCACTTTGCGACGGCACTGCGATCGTTGTACATGACTAGTTCGATAAACATTCTATGACGGCAGTTCGGTCGCAACATCGTCGTAGAAGTATATGCTGGACACCAAAGGAATCTATCCTAGTATCCTACAATCTTACCCCAAGAGTTTGTATAAAATGGACGACTCCTCAACCTCCAAACCAAGTGTCAAAATTGATAAAAAAATATATATAATTCTAGATAGTTTTCCATTCCCATAGGCCCCTCCTTATGATCACTTAAAGGTAGGATTTTCAACCCTTAGCTCGGCCATATCATCCATAGTTTAATCTCACACATAGTACACACAACAACATAGGAGTTCGCCAAAGAAAAATTAGGAATTTGACATGGTTACATGGGTGTGGCATTTCACCAAACACTTGGTGGACATGTTTATGCCACACCATGCCATGCATCATAGGATTTCCACCTAGGGCAGTTCAGTTCATATTAAACAAGCTTAGGCCCTTCCCGATCACGATCTATCATCCTACTATTGAGAACCACAAAACAGAGGATTTACCCTCCAAGTTAGGACTATATACCCTAAAGAGGTCCTAGGAAAATCCTCCCTCAAATCCAACAAAAAAATTATGCTAACATACACCGTATCAAGAGGGTTAATCTACCATAATCTTAAGTCATGAAAGATAATAGTCCAAAAGCCCCACATTTAGGGTGCAAAAACTCAGCCCTAGCACTTATAGGGCTACCCTACACCATTCACACCACTACCACACAAACCGGCTCAAGGAATTCATCAAGAATCCATACAAAACATTAGGAGATACGAAAATTTCAGATGCAAATCACATCCAAACTTGGGACTGCCCTAAAGGTGGGAAAATCCCTAGAGTCTTAGGGTCACTCACCGGCAAGGAGAACGAGAAGGAATCGAGGAAGGAAACCTTCGATCTTCGCGGCGATTGACTTCCAACAACGACGAACCACCCGCTGCCCATCTCCTTGTGCATGTCCCAGTCACCATCGCATGGGGGTGCATGTGACTCCAAGGAGGAGCCACGCCCCATGTGAGATATATTATTTAATATTATTTTTAAATTTATAATTTTGCCCTTCTGATTTAAACAGACCATAACTCGACCTATCATCGTACGAATCAAGTTTTCTTTGAACCTACAAACTCAACTCAACCCAACCTTCCATCCCGACTCAAAGGAAATAATTTTCCTCATCCATAAGGGTCATATCACAAATCACACCCTCCAACGATTTCTCGGTCTGCCCCGACGCGCATCCTGCACTACAAGAAAAATGAGTATCAGTGACGAAAATTCTATGACGGCTAAAATCCATCATAAACTATGACGGATTTATCATGGCGTGAAATGAACTTTCTTTTTTCCAAAATAGTGACGGATTTGTGACAAAAAATCCGACACAAGATGATTCCGTCACAAATCAGTCACACAATTTTTGATTAATTTGGCCTAGAATTTTTAATAAATAGCATCAGTTTCAGAATGGTGACGAATTTTATTTTCGTCACTAATTTTTCGACACTAATTCATCACTGAATTTTTTTCTTTATATTTGTCACAGATCTGTCATCGAGCCACCACATAACAATGATAAATTAATGATGGAAATAGAATTCCAACACAAAATTAAACTAAATATTAGTAAAATAAATTTTATCATGTTTAGTCCCACATGAGTTAAAAATGATTTTTTACTTATTCTTAATCATTATAAATATATATTTTTTAGTCCCATATGGATCAATTTTTTTCTCTCCTAAGTTTCTTAAATTGTATAAATTGACACCTCATTAGACCAAAAAGTTTACTATAATACTATCTATTATAAATTTATTAAAAATATTATAAAAGTATAAATAATAATATAATGTAAGAGACAATATAGGTCCTGGTTATCTCATAATAATATAGATTTAATGCTTTGGTGAAAAAAAATGTTATTATTGATTATTATAATATATTATGATATATTATAGTATTATTATAATATACTATTATATTATAAAAATCTATAATATAAATAGTTGATATATTTCTATTAATAAAAATTATAATTAATATCATAATTAGTAACGAAAAATTTATTTTCGATCATCGACATCAGTGACGAATTTTGTGATCGAAATTTTTCCGTCATAGATTTTTGTAACGAACACATCCGTCACAGAAGAGCAAATGAAGCATTAGCCACGAGACTTTCAGCGAAGGAATTTGACGGAAATTTCTGTCACTGATACCCTTTAGTGACGGATTTTCAAGCATCAGCGACAGATTTTTTCGTCACTGATGCATGTTTTTCTTGTGGTGCCGACTTTGAAGCCAAAATAAATAAATAAATTATTTTTTCTATTTTTCGCAGGTATTACACATACGTCGACCGACATTCGGGTGGGCCCGTGTCCCGTAAGTGTATCCATGAGCGTACCTCTGTACCGCCTACACTAGGATTAGATTCATCAATTTTTTTTTTGGGTTGAAATATATGAATTGTTTAGTTTAAATTTTTGTATTGTTTAGTTTAATTTTGAAAAATTATAATTATAAAATTCATCCGGGTAGGCTATCAAAATTATTTTGATCTTGCTCCATTATTAAAATTATTTGGATCGACCACTGAACTAGCAGGCCCTACTCATATTAGGATTCAAATTTTAAATTTTTAGTAAACATATAATATGTTACCCAACTGTACTATCCACAGACACAGTTGGCTATTTTTTCTTTTTACTCATATCAATTACCATGCGACAACGTCGTGGTAAGTAAGAGGATTATGAATACATCAATCGCGCATCAGACCAAGTAACGTCGTAGTCCCCAATCTGCGACTCCGGAATCCCCAGCGCCTCCCACACCGCTCGCGACGCGTCCACTATGTTGTTGTGGCACGGCGGCTGGTATCCGTGCTCGGAGTCGCACCCATGCTCGGAGTCGCACTCGTCCACCACCTTCGCCACCACTGACTGCCCGTTGCCGTTGATTCTTATGTTCTTCAAGCAGCGGCGGGTGCCGCCTTTGATCCACCCGGTTGAGAGCGCCACTACCATCTCGTCGTTGCTGTGGTATCTCTCGTCGCACTTCGAGAGGCCGCCGCCGTCCCCGCCTTCTTCGAAGCTGTTGAGGGTCATGTGCGCCGGCGTCGCCCCGGTCACCGGCGGCGAGCAGCTGTAGGTATCGTACATCTTGCCGTTGACGCAGCACTCCGCGTTGTTGTCGGTGTTGCAGTTGCTGGAAACGTCGGGGAGCTGCCCGTTGGGACTGCACTGCTGGGCGTAAGAGAAGTGGCTGATGAGGCAAGTGTGTGATATCAACGTCAGTAGTATCAAGAAATGGAGAGACGAAGCCATGTCTTCAAGCTGACGCTGATGTGGTTTTGGGGAAGGAGAAGGAAGAATTCGTGTTCCATTTGGTGAAGCCATGGATTGCTAATATACGTCCTAAGTTGTGAACTGAGGAATAAAATTTGTATGGAGCCCCTCCAATGAATTTAGATTTATTAATATTGAACCTACTATAATTTATATTGAACCTAAAGTAAGAGTGAACCTAACATATATTTTCATTTCAGATTTAATATTAACTATTCTAAATTTAATATTAAAAAATCTAAGTTCACTTATAGAAGGAGCTCCATGGAGCTAGACTCCATGGAAGTTTTTTTTTGAACTGAGTAGGGAGGACGACCAGTTTGCAGAGAAATTCGTCCAATGATGTCATATTAATTACTCTTTGTCATTAATGAGAAATGTATATGATTGATTCTTTGATGAGATGACTGACTCTACCGACAAACGAAAGCCACGGGAAGTTTCATTTTCTGAAGTAGAATAGTGAAATAAAATTTGAGTCATTTCTTTACAGGCAGGTATGTATTGGCATGTCAATGCTTGAAACCAAATCCAAGAAGTTCATCCATGCAAAGTAAATGCATGCAGTCATGCAGAATATAATAATATTCTGAGTGCATGCATCATTATTTGGACGGAATTAACGGATTGAATCAAGTTCAGCATACTAGTCATACTATGTTATTTTTTCTCTCATCCAAATCAACTTAATTAATTGTAGTTTACAGCAGGCCCATTGAATACGTACGTACGTGCTAATGCTTTGTTTGTTTGAATTATGAAATATGGAAGGGTAGAAAGGGATGGAGAAGAGAGGTAGAAAGAAATGGGAACAGAGAAGTTAATTATCTCATGACTTTCAATTTATTGATGTCAATTTTTTTTTGCTAAAAAAAAATACAGATCATCTTATTGATCTAACATAAATAGGATCATTGAGATCCCTATTTACAACATTGAAAAAAATAAGGAAGAATACCTGAACAATGGGATTTAATATCTCTTAAAAGATTACAAAATGGAATTGACACCGGATGAATCTCCTTGAGACAAAATCCACCAAGAACTTGTTATCCGACTCAAAAATAACATGAGTTAACCCTTTATTTGAAGCGTAGGAAGCAACCATCTTTAGAGGAAAGATTTCACAAAAATCACTTGATTTTCTCGGAAGGTAAAAGGATTCCACATGAATCACCACACCATGCACTTTCGGAAAACAAAGCTATCACCACCATCATTGTATTCCATAGAGCCATCACTATTGATTTTAACCCAAGGTTCCATAGGGTGATTCCATTTAAGGTTACAGTAAACATAGTATCACCGACGAATTTATTACCGACGAAGTCATTTCGTTGGTATTACCAACAAATTTACCAACGAATACAAAATCTGTTGGTAATTTAGTCGACCAGATTAAAATTTTCCTTACATCTTATTTTTTAGCCGACCACTTTAGATAAAAACTTATTATTTTTCCTTACATCTTATTATTTTCCCATGCCCTAAATTTTTGTAGTCGACAACTTACATGGTAAAAATTTCTTCCCCGCCTCGCGACCAAATTTTTCTAGTCGACAAATTTCTTCGCTCTCCTCCCTTCCCCGCCCTACTCTCCCCTCGCGACAACACCAAATTCTCGTCTCCTTTCACAATTTTTTTGTATCCGACCACTTAATTCTCGTCTCCCGTCCCCGGCGACACCTCCCCTTGCAACGAACCCGACATTGCCCTCGCCTGATCTCACCTTATCTTCCCGTGCTAGCGTAATCTCGCATGATCTTCCTATGCGTGGGAAGATAAGCGAGTAGACATGTTTCATGCATGATCGAAATTGTTTTTGCCTGATCGAATTTTTTTTCTGTGGTTCAATGATTGAGAAAGCAATTGTGTTTCTCTTTGGTTATTTTTTTGCCTGATCATTTGGATGGTTGTTTCATGCATGAGGTTCCTTTTTTGTACTCCTACTCGATCATTTGGATGGCTTTGGTCTGTGCATTGTAAAGGGTAATGTAGGGTTTAGTCACTTAGTTGCTTAGGGTTCGTTTGGTTGGATTGAGTGAATTCATAAGGAATAATATTATTTTGTTTGATTGATATTATAAATATGCTAAGAATATGATTACTTTGTTTGATTAGTATAAGGAATAGAAAGTTAAGTGACCAAAATATTCTTCTTAATAAAATTGAATATGGATTAATGTAAAATAATTTATTAATTTAAAATAATAATAAAAATTATTATTTATTTTATTTTCATAAAAATAATTGAATCTTCACAAAATAATTATTAAAATATTATTTAATAATACAATAATAATTATCTATTTAAGATATGTATTTATTAAAATTAATTTAATAATTTAATTTTTATATTCCTATTATAAATATCGAAGGATAATATAGAAAAATAATCAAAATGTCCTTCTAAAAATATAATAATTTATTTTAATTAATAATAACATAATAAAAATATGGATTAATGTAAAATAATTTATTAATTTAAAAGAATAAAAATTATTATTTATTTTATTTTCATAAAAAACTAAGTCTTCAAAAAATAATTATTAAAATAATATTTAATAATAAAATAATAATAATTTATTTATGATATGTAATTATTAAAATTAATTTAATAATTTTATATTTTATATTCTCATGTAGAAAAATTTCATAAGGAATAATATTCTTCATTCATGGAGAATAGTATTTCTTATTTATTCTTTATGACTCATATTTTTTATCAATAAATTATAACTAAATAAGAGAATAAATTAGATATAAAAAATAATATTTCATTTCACGTGTACTCAACCAAACGCTATCTTAGGATTTAGAATTTAGTTGCTCCCTTCTTCTGCTCACTTGCAGCCACTGCCTCTGCTGGTAGGGTTTAATATATTGTCTCTCTTTTAACTGTTAATTAAATTGGGTAATGTGAAGCAGTGGAGCAATGTTTAAAGATCTTTTAACTGTTAATTAAATTGGGTAATCTCTTTTAACCGTTCATTTTAAGGTTTGGGCTTGAATTGGGTAATCAATGTTTAAAGATCTTGTGAATCATTTTGAAGTTAGGCTCTTCTTGAATTGTATGAACTTGAGGTTTGGACTAAGAATTTTGTTAGGCTCTTCTGGGGAGTGAGCAAAATTGGTCCAACTTCATAAAGGTATTATGTTTAGGTTTTTGAAGTGCAGCACTTTATTCTACTCCCAAACGGCCAATTGAGGTTTGTACAGTCTTGGTTGAACCCAATGAAGAAGAAATGGTAAAACACAGGGAGGGGCTCCCAAGATCACACGTCACTTCCACTACTGAAATAAGAAGCATCAACAACGACTTCAATTGTTGTCGAGCCGTTGCTAAAAGTCATCAGCAACGGCGTGCAACGGCCCGGCCCATTGCAATGCGGTCGTGGCAGAAAATCACGTTGTTGATAACTTAGCCACGGATCAGTAACGGTCGGAGCGGCTGTTACTAATAACAATATCACCATCGGTTCTGCTACGGGTCAAAGCCGTTGTTGCTATGCTTATCAACAATGACTCTGCAACGACGCACAACTGTTGCTGATATTAGTATCAGCAACGGTTCTGCCACAGCTGCAGGGCCGTTGTAGATATATACATCAATAATGGCCAGGTTGTCGTGGCAAGGCCGTTAGTGAAAGTCCGTTGCTAAGCCGTTGTTGTAGGTTATTAGCAACGACTTTGAGACTGCGGCCCAGAAAATATGATACACTTTCAGTAACGGCTTTCCCACGGAAAGCCGTGGGAAAGCCATTGCTGATGATGTTAACCTGTAACTGAAAAGTTTTAAAATTTCTAATTTTCATTAATACATTGATACATTTAACCTGATACATAACTCACACACTCATACACACATCTATTCACATACACATCACAGATACACCTAGATATACATCAAAATAAGTATACTTATATTTATAATTATTCACAATTATATAAAAATTATTCAAATTCAAAACTATCGTATCAATATTAAAACAAAACAAGTCAATCAAGTAGTATCCAAATAACAAAGTCAATATCTAAACAAAATAATAAACCTCACGACGACGGTGGAGGAAGATATGGATCATCATATGGCAGGGTCTGGAGTGCTTGGGTGTACACCAGCGTGGACTGGCTCAAAGACGATAGATCTGATGATGCTGAAGGGATGCCTACTCCGGTATGAGCTGAGATGTGGCGTAGCATAGAATGCATCTCCGCCATCATCTCACTCTAACACGCGATCGTCTCCTCCAGTGTCTTTATCCTGCTGCTCTGATCATAATTAGTCTTGGAGGGGGACGGCCTCTCACCAGCGACCGGAGGGGTCGGTGCCCCAAGTGGCCGGAGCACGGCTCGCGCATGACCACTGTCTGCAAAGCCATATACGCAACTGTGGTCCCAGCTACCTGCAGCCTCGACCCACGCTCTTGCGTCAAATAAAGTCCTCGGGGGTGCCCCCGCGCTGCGTCACCGTCTAAGTGTAGGTCTCCTACTCGAGTTTGATTTTTCATTTCTTATTTTTCCTAAAACATAAATTATAAATAAATAATGAATAATTCAAATAAATATACTTACCATAATAACTGCAGCGTAGGTGTCGACGTACTCCCCCACCCCATGTCCTCGACGATGAGTCCGCTCAAACACCTCCATCGTGGAGGGTCGCTGCACAGTCCCATCATCCATCACCGTCATATACATTATGTTGAACTTCCATCTGAATGTTGAACTCCCCCATCGTCGTTACGTGGAAGATGATCAAATCTTGTCTGCACTGTCAATTCAAAGTAAAATGAGCAGAATGTTGAAATTTCTTGGATGATATACGATTCAGATATTGATCCTTCAACAGCTACGATGTTCTTTACTTTTTTCTTCAGACGATTCATGTATCTTTCAAATAAGTACATCCATCGGTATTGAACGGTGCCACCAACTCGTGCCTCGTATGCCAAGTGTATCGGTATATGCTCCATCGAGTCAAATAAGGCAGGAGAGAAAAATTGCTCCAGCTTGCATATAATTTCAATAATATTACTTTCAAGTGCTGACATATCTTCGACTCGAAGGACATTTGCACAAATGTTTCTAAAAAATATACTTAATTCAGTCAACGAACCCCAAATATTACCAGGTAGAAGATTTCGAAATGCGATCGGAAGCCATCTCTGCATGAATACATGACAATCATGACTCTTCATCCCTAATATTTTACAATTATCGATGTTCACACGTCGAGATAAGTTTGAGGCATATCCATTGGGTAATTTGAGTTCTTCGATCCATAGACAAACATCTTTCATTTGTTGTTTATTTAAGACATACGGGGCCTTCGGCTTCAGATATAGTCTGTTGACCTCTTGTAACTCCAACTCCGGCCTCTTACAAAGTATTTTCAGATCATGTCGGGCCTTGACATTATCTTTAGTTTTATCGGGAACATCCATCAAAGTGTTGAAAATATTATCAAACATATTTTTCTCAATGTGCATGACGTCCAAATTATGCCGAATCAGTAATGAACTCCAATACGGCAATTCCCAAAAGATATTTTTTTCACCCAGTTATGTGTTTGACCAAAGCCCGACACTCTTTCATTCCGACCAAACACTATCTCTGGAAGTGCTGAAACACGTTCTAACATTTGTTCACCGGACAACATCGGTGGTAGCTCATCTCTTTCGACTCTGCCCTTAGTAAATTTATTACGATTCCTTCAATACTGATGGTTAGCCGGTAGGAATCGACGATGACAATCAAAGAATGAGATTTTCCGTCCGTTTTGAAGACTGAATGATTTAGAGTGTTCCATACAATACAGACAAGAGAGTCGGTCATGAGTGCTCCAACCAGACTACATGCCGTAGTCCGAGAAATCATTGATTGTCCACAAGACCGCAGCCTTTAAATTGAAGTTTTGTTTCCGATGACAATCATAAGTGACAGCTCCATCAGTCCATAATGTTTTCAATTCACCTATTAGGGGTCTGAGAAACACATCAATTTCTTTTCGCGGACCCTTAGGACCCGGAATAATCATCGTAAGATAAATAAATTCATCTACACATTGGCGGTGGCAAATTATAAACTGTTAGCAACATTGGCCAAACTAAATAAGGAGTTGCAGAATGATCAAACAGATTAAAACCATCCGTGCATAATCCCAATCTGATATTTCAAGTATCCCTAGCAAATGAAGGATAACATGTTTCGAAATGTTTCCATGCTTCACTGTCGGATGGATGAGTCATTACTGTATCATCACGACTTCTTGCATGCCAACTCATGTAGGGGTCCGTCTTTTCCGACATGAATAATCTTTGAAGCCTCGGTGTTAGAGGAAAATATCGAAGCACCTTAAACGAGATATTTTTCTGTCATACCGACTTATTCTCCTTGTAACGAGGATGTTCACATACAGGACATTTATCCAACTGCATATTTTCTTTATAATATAAAATGCAGTTATTTTGGCACGTGTGTATTTTTTCGTACCCAAGCTAGCCCTAATTTTCTCATCAACTTTTTAGTCTTATAAAAAGTTGGCTCAAACTTGTTATCAGTAGGTAGCATTCCATTAATCAATCACACAATCCGATCAAACGCAATCCCGCTGATATTACAATCGGCCTTGATGTTCAGGAGTTGCGTCATTGTCGAAAACCTAGTGTATTTAGGACAATTCTCATACAAAGGTTCATCGGCAGCTTTCAGCATCTCGTAAAATTCTGCGATTTCTTTATTCGACAATTCAATCTCTACCGCAGGTTGTACTTCTGTGATATCAACACCTGTAGTATCTGGTGGCACTAACATCTCAGTAACTGAACGATCGACATTATTATTCAGCTGGAATTGACCTCCAAGACTATCAAGTATCATAGTTCTATAGGGATTAGATGTAGTGGATGAAGAAACACCAGCAGACGAAGATTCTGTTGGGTGAAATGGCCACACTAGAGGGGGGTGAATAGTATATTTACTAATTCTTATTGTCTAAATCCGATTTTAATCGTTTCTTTGGTTATTTAAGCAAATTACAAGTTAAGTGACTAAATGCGGAAGCGATAAATGATAAAGCAATAAAGACAAACAAAATATCAATGCAAACACAATGATTTATAGTGGTTCGGCCCCAATGCCTACTCCACTACCTAAGCACCCCGCTTAGGATTTCCAAACTTAGTTTACTAGATTAAATCGTTTCCCTTACAAAGAGGACTTTGATCCGAAGAGTCTCGCTCTCAACCTAAGCACTTCCACACCCGAAAGTCTCTGCCTTCTTACCGAGAGCACTCTTCTACCTCAACCTAAGGGACAACTCAACTAATCCTAGTAAACTATGTTTACACAAGTGGTTTTACACCTTCTACACCAAGGTAACCACTTACACACAAGACCTAACACTAGGTCTTCTTACAAGCTTAAATCCAATGAAATAAACAACAAAATACAACAATAAATGGAGCAATAAATTAAACAATGAAGTACTTAGCTCCACACAAAGTTTCCTAGCTTCCTCTTGATGCCTTTGATGGTGAATCAATGAAATCAAGGCTCAATCAAAGGGATGAGATATCAAAGCTAGTATTTTCACATGATTAACTCAATCAAAGCTTAGAATTGATCAAAGGATGGCTCAAGAAGGTTAGGAGTGATCAAAATTTTGTTTAAGGAAGGCTGGGCTTGAGTATTTATAGAGCTAAGAAGAAATGGAATGTAACGGGCGGCTCAACGGGCGGAAAATTAGTCATTTTCATCGTTCGGTCGCATGTCGATCGATCGTCGGTCAACCAATGGATCGACCGCCCGAGCGACCGTGGGTTTCTGTGCTTTAATCGCATTGTTCGATCGATCGATGGGTCGACCGAATGAGTCACGATTCGCTGTGATCCGTAATCCGGTCGATCGATCGATCGACCGTGCACACACTGCCAATTTTTGGCACACTTCAATCGATCGACTGGTCAACCGAATTGCCTACTGCCAATTTTTGGCAGCATTCGGTCGACCGACCGGTCGACAAGTTAATAACTTCAAAACATAAATATTATATAAGAATTACCCCCCATTTGGATTCAATAAAAATATCTATAAAAAAAATCAAATTCCTTAAGAATCAAAATCTAGTTTTTGGGGTCTAATACAAATTTTCGGAAAACAAAACTTTTTTAATTTTTCGGGTCAAATAAGGGTAGGCTAAAGGCTTCCAAAAAATCTTTAAAAATACCTCGTTATCTAGTTTCTACCCAAGGAACAATTATCGTCATTTTTTATGTCAAGATAATGTCTAGGTCATATAGCCCTCCAAGGAGCTCCCTAGGGTATTTCAGGACGATTTTTGGGTTTTCATGTTTTGGGATTCGGGGATAATTTTTGGGTTCTTATGCATCATCATGAGGATTTTACAATATAATCTAGACACCCTAAACCTAGACTCTATCTTTCCGACAAATCCGAGTGCGTCGACCAACGTCCTTCCGATTTCCTAATTTTTTTGATATTTTCGATCGAGGACGTCATGCGCTAACCGATATGAAACCTGAAAGATATCTCAATGAAATATTAGTTTCATGTTTGTTATCATCAAAACCGAGATTAATACCAAGGTAGAAAATCTTAAGCCAATAGATTCACCATATGTCTGAACGACTAGATTGCTCGACGTCCCGACTTCACGTGACTCCCCATGACAAGTCCATAGAAAATATCTTGGTGCAAATCCTTTGCTATACAGATGCAGAGTGACAGATTCCCGATCCAAAAATCGTTCATTCAAGCAAATATGAAACGGACATCGGATTTTGTCACCGACGCTAACGAATTTATGATTCGAATAGGCGAAATTTAGGAAGTAAGTTACCCCTAATCAACACTCATTCGTTAAAGCTCCACGATCAAGATGTCGGTACATCCAACTTCGATCGCCCGACATGATTATGTCAATCAATGACAATTTCTTCAGTTAATACCTTTTTGGTCCTATTCCATTCGGAATTCATGTTATTCATATTGCACTAGGTATTTTTTTTAACCGCTAACTTCATTCTAAATTTCAGCAATATCTCCCTACAGTTCTCCAAATACGCATATCATCTGGGCGCATATTGGAGAACAAGAGAGACACAGTAGCCAAAATTTAAGAATTAATGATTTACGGTTAAAAGAAAAAACTAAGTGCAATACAAATAACTATGTTCTCAAATTATCCAATTAGGGACAATTCAAGGGTTGTACATTGTATAAAAGATTATCTACTTCTTTTACATGAACATACAACCCCCGAATGGATTTAAGGTTTTGCTAAATCATATCCGACGCGTCGGTGCATACGTGAAACATATGTATCAACTCGTCGGATGGAAGATTATTTTCTAAATGTTTCGATGTCGGTTCGAGTCCATAGTCTACGATTTCGGCAAGAGTCCAAATTGGACGATTCTAATTAATCTAAATCTAAATATTAACAATAAAATTAATCTAAATTAAATTAATCTAAAGATTAACATTAATTTAGATTAATCTAATCTAATCTAAACATCTAAATTAACTTAAACATTTAATTAATCTAAACATCTAAGATTTAATTAATCTAAACATCTAAATTTACCATAAAAAACATTTAATTAATCTAGAATTAGGATTTAATAAAAAAATTAGGGTTTAAAAAAACCCTAAATATTAACTCATTTTTTCGGCACCGGAGTCCATAGGACTCCGGCGTCGGCGGCCGACTGAAACCCTAAACCTAGGGTTTCAATTGGTTCTATAATAAATAGGAGGTACTGAAGTTACTTGGAGCGGGCGACGACGGCGGGCGGCGGCGGCGAGTGGCGGCGGCGGGTGACGATGGTGAGCGGGCAGAGATCGGCAACGGCAACAGCAAGGAAGAAGGAGGAAGGGGCAGGCGCGATCAGGGTCGAGTTAAATAAACTTATCAGCTACAGCTCACTCATCCATTAGAAAGTTGTTGCTGATAAGTAACATCATTAGTAACGGTTCACTTGTCCGTTAGTACGCCGTTGTTGATAAGTATTTTATTTTTGCGCCGCGAGCGCGCGATCGGCTAAAGAGTGACGGATGTAGTAGTCGTAACTAAGTTGCTGCTAATGTGATAATATATCTGCAACGACTAGAGTGGTTGCAATAAAGTCGTTGCAGATATATCACATCTACAACGGCCCGAGTGGCCGTAAGAACGCCGTTAGAAATTGCAACGACTTGGGCAGCCGTTGTTGATCTCTATTGCTGAATAACATATTTCTAGTAGTGTTCTGGTAGATCCCCTGAGAGCTGGTTGTGTGCTATGTTGAGGACCTCCACCTCAGAAAGGCATGACAATGTGCTTGGAAGATGCCTTGAGAGTGAGTTGAAGCTCAAGTCCAGCACCTCTATATCACTCAGATAACCCATCCCCTCAGGAATGCAACCGGTGAGCTCATAATTGAGGAAGTAAACCTCTCCGATCCTTGAGCTCATGTAGCCAAAGTAGAATAGAATGGACCCGTATAACTAGTTATTAGACAAGGTGATGACAGAGACTGGGGAGGCCCAAAGAGTCATTGGGATCTACCCCTCAAACTGGTTATTGTTGAGAAAGATGACATCCAAGTTCTTGAAATAGCTCATCTAGGACCTCACCTAAGAAACTGTTGAACCTGAGGTCAAGGTAGATATATGAGGTTGGGGATGAAGAGGGTGGAGGTGGGGAAGGGGCCTGAGAATTCGTTGTTGCTCAGGTCCAGCTCTGATAGGTAGTGGAGATCTCTGAAGGAGTTTGACACTGTACCTAATGATGGACATTAAACTTGTCCTTCAATGCTTTGGAAAACGTCTTCAGCAAAATAAAGGCAATAAAAAAGAATCAATGTAATCCATGAATGGAATTCATGAATTATATCATTAAGAGGAAATGAATCGTAGAAGAAGCGTATGTAGATAAAAGGTCACTATGTATCTATGGGCCCGTTTGGTTTGCAAACTGCCCGTCACAGGACATCAGACAAGGACAAGAACAGAACATCAGATGTCCTGGGACAGCAGTTATACCATGTTTGTTTCGTCAAGAACAAAACACGATATCCAGTTCCGTCCTGCGTTTGGTTCGCTAAAACTAAGTCACGTATAAGACAATATGACCAAAATACCCTGACATATTTTTAATGCTCAAATTTAATTTTATACATAAAAATTTTCGTACAAAAAATAATCTTAAAATTTCTTAATACATAAACTACACCGTAATAGCATATTACTTCATTATCAATCAGATGAAATCATAGTAGCTTAGCTATCTGGTTGAAAATAGTAGCTTAGCTATCTGGTTGAAATCAGTAGCTACATTACTACTACAGCAAGCATATCAGATTGAAAAAACCAATTTATTTTCAAACCAATTCAATTCATTCTCAACATAGTAAGCATTCGACATTGAAAAAACCTTCTATGAACTATCAACTGATGGCATCAAACAGCAAGGATTAATCACATTACATTCCAACAGCAAGGATAAATCACATTCCAGTCCAAATGAGGAATGGGATGAGGTCTGCAAATGTGATTTATCTCATTCCTTGATGTCGAACCAGATCGATCCGGTATTGGGCCTTGGGTACGACCTCGAGCTCCTCTCTGAAATCGATGAGTTGCTCCTCTCCTTTTTGATCCGAGCTTGCCACATGAAGAGGCCGATGGAGAAGTAGATGAAGACGATGGCGACGGCGCCGAAGACACCGACGAAGACGCCTGCGGAGTGAGAGTTGTGGCTGGTGGGGGAAGCTGAGGATAGTGGGAGGCCCATGATGCAGTTGACGGCGCGGGAGTCCTTGGGGCCGAAAATGGTTGACGATGCCGACGGCGTAGACGATTGTGAGATAGAAGTAGGGCTTAGCGCTGGAGGTGTTGTCGTCGATGGCGGTGAGCGTGGAGGAGACATTGAATCCGACCTTGACACATACATCACAGCGGGTGAAGTTGGAGAGGTCTCCGTCGCACGCGGTGTTGAGCGTGATGGAGTTGCCGACCCTGGCGACCCAGTCTCTGGTAGTGAATATGCCTAGCGCAGAAGTTGGCGGAGATGGCGAATTCGTCAGGGCAGAAGCAGTCGGGGACAGGGAGAAGGGGGCGACGGAGAGTTTGGCCAAGAAGTCGCAAAGGCAGGCAGCAGAGGTGTTGGCGTCGGGGAGGCGAAAGTAGACGGTGTCGTGGAGGAGCTAGGCAAGAGAGGCGAGAATCTGCAAATGAGGTCTTTTCGCCTCAGTCGGTGTAGTTACCTGGACGGAGAGGGCGAAGACGCGGACGACAGGCGAAGATGCAGACGTGGACAACAGGCGAAGACGCGGACGAGAGAGGGCGGCGAGAGACGAGGGTGTGAGAGCAGGCAAGAGATGACGGTGCGAGAGCGGCTAGGGCTTGAGGCGAGAGACCCCGTGTTTAGTCGAGGACAATGAGGTCTTTTCGCCTCAAAGTCCTCTGCCTCAGATTGGTGTACCGAGAATTTTCTCGGTACACCAAAAGGGCCCGAAATCCTGTCCCGAGTTAGATTTAAAATCCTGTCCCTCCTCATTTTTGCAAAACAAACGGGGGACAAGAGCCGAAATCCAGTCCAGTCCCTCATTTTTTAACGAAACAAACGGGCCCTATAAATATGTTAATTTGCAATGAAGAAAGTACACTTGAAGACCATCTCCTCTATTCTCCCAAAGTTTCTTCCTTCCACTCTATTTCTTTCTCATTGGCTTGTACAACTCGGAGGCCAACAACTGGTATCAGAGCCCGGAGCAACGATGGTGTCAGCCAGTTCCTTTCAATCACAAGTGCCCAAATTAACCAAATATAACTATGGAATGTGGAGTATCCAAATGAAGGCGCTCTTGGGTTCTCTCGACGTATGGGACATTGTGAAGAACAACTATATAGAATCTGACTCCGATGACAAGGATGAGGAGAAGCCTAAAGA
The DNA here is from genome assembly GCA_034359265.1 of Canna indica. Taxonomy (NCBI): domain Eukaryota; kingdom Viridiplantae; phylum Streptophyta; class Magnoliopsida; order Zingiberales; family Cannaceae; genus Canna; species Canna indica. The sequence goes on along the minus strand of CP136894.1, from coordinate 8,502,989 downwards.
ACTGAAGAAAATAGAGAAGAATGTGCTATTCATAATATATCTGGGAGTTGATGAAGCCACGTTCGAGTTGATTTCTCCAACAAAAACATCGAAAGAAGCATGGGAGATATTGAAGAAAGCATACGATGGAGTCGATAAAGTAAAGAAGATTCGCTTGCAATCCTTGCGAGCTTAGAAGCACTACAACAAGGTAACTCGGAGACGATCTCTGATTATTTCTGTTGAGGTATCTCTATTATCCATCAGATGAGAAGAAACGACGAGAAGGTGGAAGATGTTCATGTTTTAGAGAAAATTTTGCGTTCTCTAGACTCGAAGTTCAACTTTGTGGCCATCGCGATTGAAGAATCTAAAGACTTGGAGGAGATGATGGTGGAGGAACTCATGGGATCCATTCAAGCGTACGAACAGAGAATAGAAAAGAAGAAAGGAGATGAAAGAAATTTAGATCAAGCACTGCAAACAAAACTCTCCCTCAAGAAGCATAAAACATCCAGAGGAGGCTATCAACGAGGAAGAGGAAGAGGTGGAGGTCGAAGCCGACGTGATCGATCTTCTAACTTCGAGCAAGCCAATAACCACGGTGATTAAGATGAATATGTTCAGAGAGAGTATGGTCGTGGAAGAGGTAGAGGCCGAGGTAGCGGACACGGTAGAAATCTTAGTTATAACAAATCTGAAACACAGTGTTTCATTTGTAAGAAGTTTAGTCATTACTCTTATGATTGTTGGTGCAACACCAATAATGGAGGAGAAAAAACAAATCTTGTCGACAAAGAAGAAGGTGATGAAGGGCCAGTGTTGTTGTTGTCATACAATGAACCAGAACCACTTCAACATGTTACGTGGTATCTCGAGCCTAGAGCATCCACTCACATGTGTGAAAGAAAAGATTTCTTTGCCAAACTTGAAGAAATGTAGTTGGGCAACATCACATTTCGCGATCTCTCAAAGAGGCCGATTGCAGGGAAAGGTGATGTAATCTTCGAACTCTAGAATGGGAAGAAACTTTGCATCTCTTATGTTTATTATGTTCTTGATATTAAAAGTATGGTAAATTACACGGAACCCCCCTCGACTATAGTCGATGTACGCAAAAATTACCTAAACTACCAAGTGTGCACAGAACCCCCACGACTATACTTTTTGTTCAAATAATCCTTCTCCGTTAGTCTGTTCGTTAACGATAAAACTTTCACATGCGCAGAACACCCCTCCCTAGTGCCACGTGACAGCAATTTCCACCCTCCATCTCATCCGACGGCCATCACTTCTTCTTCCACTTATCCCCTTGCCCTAGACTCCACCGCCACCGCCGTCGTCGTCGTCATCGCCTCCACTACCAACACCTCCTTCTCCTCCTCCTCCTCCTCCCAAAGAGGAAGAGATCGCCGATGGCTCCTCCTCCTCCTCTAGATCTCCTCCCATCGCCCTCTGAATCTCCTCCTCCTCCAGATTGGAGGAGGAGGAGGAGGAGGTGGTGGTGGTGGTGGAGGAGGAGGAGGCAGAGATGGCGATGGCGGCGGCGGTGGCAGTGGAGTCTAGGGCAAGAGAATAGGTAGAAGAAGAAGTGATGGCCGTCGGATGAGATAGATGGTGGAGATTGCTGCTATGTGGCACTGGGGACGGGGGTTCTGCGCACGTGGAAGTTTTACCGTTAAGTTACTAACGAACATGCTAACTGAGGGGGGTTATTTGAACAAAAAATATAGTCGCGGGGAGTTCTGTGCACACTTGATAGTTTAGGTAGTCTTTCCGCACATCGACTATAGTCGAGGGGGGTTCCGTGTAATTTACCCTTAAAAGTAATCTCCTAAGCATTGGACAGTTATTGGAAAAAGGTTATAATTAAGAATGAAGGACTTGCTCTCAGCATTCATGATAAGAATGACAAGCTTATCACTCATGTGTTCTATTAAAGCTAACTGCTAATGAGAGCTGCTTGAAAGCAACAACTCTAGATCACTCCGATCTTTGGCATCTTCACTATGGGCATCTAAACTTTGAAGCGTTGAAGTTGTTGGAGAAGAAGAGTATGGTGCTGGGACTACCAAAGATCGAAGCCCCAGTAATTTGTGTGAAGAATGTGTCATGGAAAAGCAGCAGAGGAAGCCTTTCAAGCCGTACGAGTCAAGAAGAGCATCCACATGTCTTGAGTTGGTGCATCTCAGATGTGTGCGAACCCATCAAACTCATCTTCATTGGTGGAAATAGGTATCTTGTAACATTTACTGATGACTATAGTGGAAAAACATGGGTCTATATGCTGAAGGAGAAGAGAGAAGTTTTTTGCAGATTTAAAGAATTTAAAAATCTGATTGAAAAGCAGAGTTGCTGCCAAAAAAAATATTTGCGGACTGATCGAGGAGACGAATACACATCATCGGAGTTTGATAATTTCTGCAAGAAAAATGGAATTACACACCAGCTCATGATGCCTCAAACATCGCAGAAAAATGGTGTTTCGGAGAGGAAAAATAGGATGATTCTTAATATGGTTCGATGTATGCTAAAAGAAAAAAATGTTCCAAAAGAATTTTGGGGAGATGTTGTGGCTTGTTCTGTTTATTTATTAAACAGGTTTTCAACAAAGCGCAATGGAGATACCACGCCGAAGGAAGCCTAGAGCTTGTGTAAGCCAAAAGTCGATCACCTTAGAATCTTCGAGAGCATTGCTTTTGCCAAAGTGCAGGAAGAGAAGCGGATAAAGCTCGAATATAAAAGTCAAAAGTGCATTTGCTTGGGCTATGGCAAAAATTCCAACGGGTATAAATTGTACAATCCCGTAACTCGCAAGATTGTGATGTCAAGGGATGTTGAGTTCGATGAGGAGCAGATGTGGGACTGGAAGGACAACAACCAACCGAAGCAAATCTCTCTTGATGAAGAGTTGGAGCTGAAGGACGACACACCTGAACATATTGAAGAAGCATCGTTACCCCCATCAAATCGAAAATCAGTCTGATAGTGATGAGTCAAGCAACCCTATTGTGAGAAAGACAAGGAGCATTCAGGAGATTTACAACTCGAGCCAAGGTGTTGACATTAATGATGACGATAAGTTTAATAATCTGTGTCTGTTTGCAGGACTTGATCCGCTAACATATGAAGAAGCTTCCAAGAAAACAAAGTGGAGGAAGGCTATGGAGGAAGAGATTCATGCTATAAAGAAGAACATTACTTGGAAGCTCACTTCACTTCCTCAAGGACACCAAGCTATAGGTGTTAAATGGGTATTCAAGACAAAAAAGAAATGCAAAAGGAGAAGTGGAGAGGCATAAAGCAAGACCGGTCATGAAGGGATACAAGCAAAAATATGAGACTAATTATGAAGGAGTATTTGCACTAGTAGCTCGACTTAAAACTATGAGGTTGCTCATTTCTCTAGCAGCCAAAAGAAGATGAAAAGTATACCAGATGGACGTGAAGTCAGCGTCCCTGAACGAAAATCTAGAAGAAGAAGTGTACGTCGAACAACCACCCGGCTTCATTGTCGAAGGACAAGAACAAATGGTGTACAAATTGAAGAAAGCCCTCTACGAACTCAAGCAAGCCCCAAGAGCATGGAATTCCAGAATTGATGCATATTTTGTTCAACAAGGCTTCACAAAGTGTCCATATGTGCACTCCTTGTATGCAAAGACCAATTCAAATGGAGATATGTTGTTGGTGTGTTTATATGTGGATGATATGATCTTCACAGGCAACAACAGCTCCATGATACAAGAGTTTAAGCAATCAATGGAGAAGGAATTCGAGATGACAAATTTGGTATTGATGAAATACTTCTTGGGGATCGAGGTGCGACAAGGTGAAGAAGGAATCTTTGCTTCACAAGAAAGATATGTCAAGGAGATCTTAAAGAAGTTATCAATGGAAGATTGCCAGCCGGTGGACACACTAGTAGAGTGCGGCACCAGATTAACTAAGGAAGGAGAAGGGGAGTCGGTGAATCCGACGTATTACAAAAGCCTTGTGGGTTGTCTAAGGAATTTAACTCGCACTCGACCTGATGTATTGTTTGGAGTTGGTCTAGTAAGCAAGTATATGGAAACTCCAAAGACTTCCCATTTGACGGCGGCCAAAAGAATCCTTAGATACATCAAAGGAACGATTGATTATGGATTGTTATATTCATCTAAAGAAAGTATGGAACTTGTTGGCTTTAGTGATAGTGACTAGGCTGGAAGCTGTGATGATCGCAAAAGCACTATAGGATTTGTGTTTTATTTTGGTGATGTTGCATTCACTTGGTCTTCAAAGAAGCAAACAGTTGTTGCTCTATCAACTTGTGAAGCGGAATATATAGTTGCAGCCTCTTGTGGGTGTCATGCCATTTGGCTGAGGAGACTCCTCCAATAACTAAAGTTATAGCAAGAAGATGCAATCAAGATTTATGTGGATAACAAATTTGCTATTGCCTTGGCCAAGAATCATGTTCATCATGAACGTTCAAAGCATATTGACACTCGTTTTCACTTCATACGAGAATATGTCAAGGCAGGAGAAATTGAGCTGCTGCATGTGAAGTCAAGCGATCAGGTTGTAGATATACTCACGAAGGCTTTGAAAGCCAAAATTTTTCAGCACTTGAGGAGACAGCTTGGCATTAAAGCTCGAGGAGGAACAAGTTTAAGGGAGGCAAATGATAGACATTAAACTTGTCCTTCAATGCTTTGGAAAGCGTCTTCAGCAAATTAAAGACAATAAAGAAGAATCAATGTAATCCATGAATGCAATTCATGAATTATATCATTTAAAAAAAATAAATTGTAGAAGAAACATATGTAGATGAGAGGTCACTATGTATCTATAAATATGTAAATTTGCTACGAAGAAAATACACTTGAAGACCATCTCCTCAATTCTCCCAAAAAATTTTTCTTCCACTTTATTTCTTTCTCATTGGCGTGTACAACTCGGAGGCCAACACCTAAGAACATGTTGCTGTTGAGGTGGAGGAAGGTGAGGCGGTTGAGGGAGAGTTCCTTCACCAGGAAGCCCTTGAAGTTGGCACGGTTGAGATCTACGCCAGACACTACTACTCGGAAGAAAGGGAAGGTTGGAACTTGAGGTGGGTCTGAGCAAAACACACCTCTGTAGGAGCACACATCAGGGCCTACCCATGATGCACGGATCCCTGAGGGGTACTCCGCCATGGCTGACTTCCAAGCTTCATTGATTATGACAGTAGTTTGATTAATTTAGCTTGATATGAAATTTAATAAGCTCAATCAAAGTCCTCAAGAGAACCTTTGTCGTTAGTTCTTGGGTTTAGTACTTTAACATGATTAACTTTTTGTAATATAGTATAGTTTCTTGATGTTGCTACTTTAATTTGGCAGTAGTTTCTTAATATTGCTACTTTTGCACGAATCATTATCTGATTAGTATCTTAATGCTGCTACTCTTGCACAAATTTTTCAGCATATTTTATAGGACCGCTTCTCTTATTAAACCACTTTTCATTGCATTCTTAATTAAACTTCATACATCTCCTCGAGCACACGATTCTAGGACTGGTGCAGTTGGCTTGGCCCGTCCTCTAGGCCTTTGGTGCATCGGATTTGGCCTGTCCAACAAGCCCAAAGAGCTCGCTTGCCAGACGCATAGAGCTCGCTCGGTTTCAAAAGACTAGAAAATTAGTTCAAGCATATATTAATCAAATCAACTCATATTTGGGTCTGGTCAGACTCGTTGGATTTGGTTCGAACCCAATTTGAATCAAAACCTAACAACTTGCTAACTATAGACAATACAAGAGGCGATATTTCACAAGCACCCGGTGCTCGGTGTAGAGTTATGTGAAAGGAACACATAGAATCCAATAACTACTCGTCGATGCTACCATTGGTTGACTTGTTCACTTGTTGACTTAGATTGCACTTTGCATGATTCGAGTTATCAAATAAGAGAAAAAGAAACACTACTAGAAATTGAGTCTTCAGCAACGGCTATCATCAACGGCAGCTCAAGCCGTTGCTATTTGCAACGGCATTCTTACGGTCGCTCAAGCTGTTGCAGATATGTTGTATCTGCAACGGCTTTCTAACGGACACGCGAGCCATTGCTGATGATTTTAATTATCAGCAACGGATTTCTAACGAACAAGTGAGCCGTTGCTGATGATAACTTATTAGCAATGACTTTCTAACGGGCGAGTGAGCCGTTGCTGATAAGTTTATATAGGTCACAGATCACGCCCACCCCTTATGCCTCCCGCTGCTGCCGCCGCCTCCTCCTCCCGCCTCTCGCCGCCGCTGCCGCTGCCGACGCTGTCGTCCGTCCTCGACCGCCGATTTCAAGTATTCATCGCCGCCCGACCGTCTCTTCCCGTTGCGGCCAGCAAGAAATCCGACCGAAACCCTATTTTTAGGGTTTCGGCCGGCGGCGGGCGGCCATCCCGCCGGATCTTGTACAGTGTCCGGACACTGTACGTCGGTGCCAGAGTCCGGCGCCAGAAATAATAGATTAATTTTTATTTATTTATTTATTTGTTAATTAATTATTTAGATTAATTGTTTAATTTGTTAGATTAATTTTTAGGGTTTAAATTAGTTTTTAGAGTTTATATTAATTTTTAGTTTAATTTAGTTAGATTAATATTTAATAATGGTAGGTTAATTATTTAAATTAATGAAAATTATGTAGATTAATATTAATTAATTAGTTAAAATATTGTTAATTAGTCAAAAGTTGTCCTCAGTGGACTCGCATCGGAATTGTCCACTTCGGCATTGTGCCGGAATCGTCCACTTCGGACGCCCGCTGGAATAGTTCATTTTGGACTCCTGTCGAAATCGTCTAATTTGGACTCGTGTCGGAATTGTCCAATATGGACTCGAACTGTCTCGAAACAATTAGAAAATAATCATCCATCCGACAAGTTGATATGTTTCACGTACGCATCTGAAACGTACGCATCGACGAGTCGGATATGATTTAGCAAAACCTTAGATCCGTTCGGGGATTGTATGTTCGTGTAAAAGAAGTAGATGATCTTTTATACGACGTACAATTCTTGAATTGTCCCTGATTGGACAATTTGGGAATATAGTTATTTGTACTGCACTTACGTTTTTCTTTTAACTGTTAACTAATTATTCTAAATTTCGGCAACATCTCTCTTGTTCTCTGATACGCGCCCAGATGATATGCGTATTCGGAGAACTGTAGGAAGATGCTGCCGAAATTTAGAATGAAGTTAGCGATTAAAATAAGTACTTAGTGTAATATAAATAACATAAATCCCGAATGGAATAGGACAATCTCACCTAAAGACATTAACCAAAGAAATTGTCATTGACTGACAGAATCATGTTGGCTGATCGAAGTTGGATGTACCGGCGTCTTGATCGTGGAGCTTTAACGAATGAGTTTCGATTAGGCGTAACGTACTTCCTAAATTTTGCCTATTCGAATCGGAATTTCGTTAGCATCGGTGATCAAATCCGATGTCCATGCCGCATTTATTTGAATGGACGATTTGAGCGGACTCACCGTCGAGCAAATGGGATGGGGGAGTACATCGACAACCGCGCTGCATACATTATGGTAACTATATATTTGTTTAAATTATTCATTATATATTTATAATTTAAGTTTTATGATAAATATTAAACAAAAAATCAAACTCGAGTAGGAGACCTACAGCCAGACGGTGGTGCAGCGCGGGGGCACCCCCAAGGACTTTGACGCAGCAACGGGGGTCGAGGCCGCATGTGGCTGGGGCCATGGCCGCGTATATGGCTTTGCAGATAGTGGTCATGCGCGAGCCGTACTAGGGCCACTTGGGGCACCGACCCCTCCTGTCGCTGGTGAGCGGCCGTCCACCTCCAGATCCAGTTATGATCATAGTAGCAGAATAAGGACTCTAGAGAAGACGGTCGCGCGTCAGAGTCAGATGATGGAGCGCCAAAGTCAGATGATGGCGGAGATGCATGCTATGCTACGCAACATGTCAGGTCATCCCGAAGCAGGCATCTCTTCGGCATCATCTCATCCATCGTCCTCGAGTCAATCCACGCCGGTGTACACTCAAGCACTCCAAACCCCGCCAAATGATCCAAGCCATCCTCCATCGTCATCGTGAGATTTTTTTATATTGACTTTGTTACTGAGATATTATACTTGTTTAATTTATTTTGTTTGGATATTGATACTTCAATTTTGCATTTGAATAGTTTTTATACTATTGTGGATAATTATCAATATAAATATAATTATTTTGATGTATATCTTGGTGTATTTGTGATGTGTGAATGAATGTGTGTATGAGTGTATGGGTGTGTGAGTTATGTATCAGATAATGTATCAATGTATCAATGGAAATTTGAAATTTTAATTTTTTTCGTTACTAGTTTCACATCATCAGCAACGACTTTCCCACGACCATCCATGGGAAAGCCGTTGCTAAAAGTTTATCGAAAGCCGTTGCTGATGACCTACCGCAATTGCTTAGCAACGGGCTTTTACTAACGGCGTTGCTACGGGCTCACCAGCCGTTGCGATTAATGTTATCAGCAACGGCTCCGCGTCCGTGGCAAAACCGTTGCTGATAATATTTTTAGCAACGGCCCGAGCAGCCGTTGCTAATCCGTTGCTAAGTTATCAGCAACGCGATTTTCTGCCACGGCTCCATTGCAATGGCGCCAGCCGTTGCACGTCGTTGCTGATAATTTTCAGCAACGGCATCAGCCGTTGCTGATGCCCATTTTTCTAGTAGTGAAATCTAGACCTGAGGTATGTTGTCACCAACGAGATCATTGTCACCCATGGTGTGTCTTAGCAACGTCTGTGCCACTTCTCACGACCAATAAACCTGTTATGCAAGAGGCCTCCATGCTCGTGTTTGGCTTCTTATTTTGTTGTTATAGTGTTTTTCTTGAGAACGCAACATTCAAACTTGATATAGCCTCATTTTTTGCAGCAGTGATATATGATGTTAGATTTATTAAATCTTACTCTCTGGTCTTCTCTTTGGAGTAGATGACTTCTCCTAAGCCTTTACTATAGGATCCGCCATGGACTTGTTTATCAATGAGTTCCTTTATACAGTACAACTATTACATCACCAAAAGACAAATACGTTCTACCATAATGCAACATTTTGAACAAAAATATATGAAGGCAGTAAAGAAGCAAGTAAAATTATGAATTTAGTGTCTTCCTTGAAAGTTTTGCCCAGATTATTGAGTGAAACAAGTTGATCTAATCCTTTACCAGAATTCCTTTATCCATACGAAGAAAGTTGATATTTCATTGAAGAGCAATTTTACCCGTAAAAGTCTTATCTTGATATAAAATAGTGTGTTTTTATCAAACATTTGCTCTTCGCTGGAACTTCCTAAAGTGCTTGATCGGAGAGACACAAGAGGATTGCTTTTTTTGCCTTCATGTTTGTTTTGATCTTTACTGCTTCAGTCCCTTTTGTGTGCTCATTTGAATAGATGATGTCTTAAACGTCTTCAAAATCCATAATAGATCTTATCTTCTTCAGCGAAAAGTTAAAATTGTGGTCCAATTTTTCTATTTTAAACTTCGCATCTACTATGGTTTTGGTAGCCAGCTCCGATACCTGTTATTAGGAAATTACAAGCTTTCATGACGAAGATCAACAAAATCAAAACAAGCAGTGCAAACAAAAGAACTCTAAAAATGGCGAATAACACAATAGACACAAATGTTAACGTGGTTTGGAGGCAATGACGAGTCGTTCTTATGTTTATGGAGAGAATGAGGACACTCTCTTATCTATTTCAAAAGATAACACAAAGTATTACAAGGATATGTTAGGAAGAAATTGGGTCTTCCTGCAAGGATCCAAAATCCAAACGCCAAAAGAAAAAATACCAAAATGAGTAAATCCAGAAAAAATACAAAGAACACCAAATTTACGTGGTTCAGCCCGGCGGGGTACCGGGCCTACTCCACGGGGAGAAGAGAGCACTTGATTTTATTAGAAGGAGGAGAAAACACGGCCAATACAAGAGCGGAATACAACTGATTAATAAACTGTAAAGAAAAATACTGCATGTTCTCGAATATTTTTCTGCACCCCGAAATCTAGATTCCTGCATCTACCTGAAAATTATGGATGCGGTGTCCTTGATCTTCTTGCTTCTGCCTAAAACGATGTGAATGGGGAGAGAGCCGCTGGAAAGGAATCCTGCCTGAGAAACAGAGTAGATGGAATGATCTGAGAATTATTAGGATGATCTCTGAAATTACATATTAGGCCCCTATTTATAATACAAGGGGAGAGCCAATTCATGCCTAATTTGGTGGAGAAAAAATCTCCAAGGATTTTGCTGCTCCGTCTGATTTAATCGGATGGCTGAAATACTTCTGTTGACCCAGAAAATAAGCTTGTGTTGATCAAGCCCAATTTCATAATGGATTCGGATTTAAAATAATTCAATCCTCATAATTTCCTCCTTTGATGAATTTTAAGCCAGATGTAGTCTTCTCCTCTTCTCCCAAGAGCCCTATAGGGCTAACCTACACCATGAATCAATCTTACCAAGTTCAGGCAGTGTTCAAATTTGGCCGTTGGTAGTACTTTAGTCAGCATATCTGTAGGATTGTGAGACGTGTCAATTTTCTGAAGTTTTACTTCTTCTTTTGAAATAATATCCCTAATAAAATGGAATCTGACGTCGATGTGCTTCGTCCTTTCATGGAACATTTGATCTTTTGACAGATGAATTGCACTTTGACTGTCACTATGCATGACTATGTCCCCATTTTGAGAAGTCAGTTCTTTTATCAAGTTCCCGAGTCATATTGCTTCTTTAATCGCTTCTGTAATAGCCATGTACTCCACGTCAGTGGTAGAGAGGGCGATAGTGGGTTGTAGACCGACTTTCTAACTTACTGCAGTTCCACCTACAGTGAAGATATAGGCGGTGATTGATCTCCTCTTATCAAGATCACCAGCATAGTCCGAGTTTGAATATCCTGCAAACGATTCATTAGTTTCACCGAAAATAAGGCTGGCTTTAGAAGTACCATGTAAGTAGCGCAGGATCCATTTGACTGCCTCCCAATGTGCTTTTCCCGGACTTGCCATGTACTGGCTGACAACACTGACTGCATGTGCTATGTCTGGGCGGGTACAGATCATGGCGTACATAAGACTGTCAACTGCACTTGCATAGGGTACTTGTGACATGCTAACTCTTTCTTTTTCATCTTTTGGGCATAGTAACTCTGACGCGGCAAGAGGTGTCTTGACGGGTTTTGCTTCTTGCATGCCAAAGCGCTCAACCACTTGCTTTACATAACTCTCATGTGTTAGGTATAATTTTCTTTCTTTGCGGTCTCGCTTTATCTCCATCCCAAGGATTTTTCTTACAGCCCCAAGGTCCTTCATGTCAAATTCACCCTTAAAGTGTGTCTTTAGCCTGTCTATTTCAGTAATATCTTTTGCCGTAATGAGCATATCATCAACATAAAGAAGCAGATAAATCATAGAACTAGTTGTTTTCTTTAAATAAACACAACTGTCAAAAGATGATCTACTGAAATCAATACCAAGCATGAGCTGATCAAACCTCTTATACCATTGTCTGTGAGATTGCTTGAGGCCATAGAGTGACTTCTTTATGAGGCAGACATGATCAACTTTATTTTTCTCTTCAAACCCTTCTGGTTGTGTCATGTAGATATGTTCTTCTAAGTCACCGTGTAGGAAAGCTGTCTTTACGTCAAGCTGTTCTAACTCCAAGTCTTGCATGGCTACTAATGCTAGAAGAACACGAATAGAGGTACGTATGATTAACCACAAGAGAGAATATATCTTTGTAGTCAATACCTTCCTTTTGACTGTATCCCTTTGCTACCAGCCGAGCTTTATAGATACCGTCTTCTTTGAGTTTGTAGATCCACTAGCACCCAACAAGTTTCTTGTGCGGTGGAGGCTTCACAAGTTCCCAAGTATTATTTTTCTACAGGGATTTGAATTCTTCTGCCATAGTTTCACGCCACTTTCTTGAATCTGTCCTATATAGAGCTTCTTTATAGGAGGCTGGTTCTTCAGTGCATGGAGTTTCTTCAGCCACTGCTAGAGCATATGTAGTGACATTTGCATACCTAGGATTAGGACGTGGTGCTCGCCTAGGTCGGTTAAGGGCGATGGAATAAAGATTCACCTCCTCAACTTGATATTGCTCCTCCTGGACCCTGTGTGGCTTCTCCTGGACCTGAACATGTTCTTCGATGGCCTGTTCTGAAGCAGTGTCATTGGCTTCTATGGAAGGCGGTCTAGATGCAAATATAGGGAACCAGAATTCTTTGGTAGCAGGCTGAGGTGGTGTTTCTTCTGGTGGCAATGTAGGTTCCTGTGAGTCATCATCTTCCAAGTTCTTCTTTTTCATTTTCAAGAGTACATGTTCATCAAAAATTACATCTCTATGGATTTCTGCTTTACAATTATTTATGCACCACACTTTATAGCCTTTCACTCCGCTAGGATATCCTAAGAAGATATATTTCTTTGATCTAAGTTCTAATTTTCCCTCATTCACTCTGACATAGACAGTGCACCCAAAAAATTTTAGATGGTTATAAGAGGCTGGCGACCCGGTCCATTTTTCCTCGGGTGTCTTGAATTCAATGGATAAAGAAGGAGATCAGTTTATCAGGTAGCAAGCGGTGGATGCAGCCTCTGCCTAAAAACTTTTAGAAAGGTTAGCATTAGAAAGCATACTTCTTACCCTTTCTATGATGGTGCGGTTCATCCTTTCTGCTACTCCATTCTGCTGAGGTGTGTAGGGAACTGTGTGATGTCTTATGATCCCTTCTCTGGAGCAAAAATCTTTAAATTCTCCACTGCAAAATTCTAGGCCATTGTCGGTTCGCATGGTCCAAACATGTCTACTGGTTTGCTTTTCAATCATTGCCTTCCAAGACTGAAATTTAGAGAAGACATCAGATTTATTTTTAATAAAATAAGCCCATACCTTCCTGGAGTAATCATCAATAAAAGTGAGCATGTATCGAGCACCTCCTTGAGATTCAACCGGTGATGGCCCCCATAGATCAGAGTGGATGTAGTTCAATTTTATTTTGCATAGTATTGCCCTGTGGAGAATGAGACTCTTTTCTGTTTGTCATAGATGCAATGTTCACATAAGTCTAGCTTAGCAAATTTTTATTTTCCAAGTAGCCCCTTTTGTTCAAGTATTAGCATGCTTCTTTCATTAATATGCCCTAATCTCATATGCCATAATTTAGCAATATCATCATCAGAGTGTTCAGAAGTTACCATAGCCATACCACTTATTACCGTTGTGCCTTGCAGGATGTAGAGTTGATTTACTTTTAGTGCTTTCATTACTGTTAATGACCCCTTTGTGACTCTGAAAATTCCATCTTGGCCTGAATACTTGTATCTAAGTGCATCTAGAGAAGATAAAAAAATTAAATTTCTTTTAAGACCTGGAACGTGTCATACCTGAATTAGAGTCCTTGTAATTCCATCGTGCATTTTAATTTTTACTGAGCCAACACCTGCTACTTGACATGATGAGTCATTTCCCATTAGCACTTCCTTACCATCAGCATGTTCATATGTGGCAAATCATTCTCAGTGTAGTGTCATATGATAAGAGCAACCTGAATCTAAAATTCATTCATCTTGAGATCTAGCATAACAAGCAGAAACAGTAAGTACCTCTACTTTTTCATCCTCGTCAGCATAGGATGCTTCCCCGTTCTGATTTTGTTCCTCCAGTCTCCGTTTTAGCTTACGACATTCTGATTTGATGTGTCTCATCTTTTTGCAATAATAACACTGCACGTTTTTGGATCAGGATTTAGATCTGAACTTACCCCGGCTTTTGTCCCGTGACTTATTTCGTCATCTAGTGTTTAGGGCTTCTCCACGACTTCTAGAGGATCTTGTGGTAAGTTGAGAGTCGGCAACCTCCTTGGATACTAGCATTGTTGTCACTTCATCCAGAGTTATAGTATTTTTGCCATACAATAAACTTTCACAAAAATTTTTAAAAGAAGCAGGGAGAGTAATTGGAAGCATAAAAGTTTTATCTTCTTCCTCAAATTTAACTTTCATATCCTCAAGATCAGCAAGAATAGAGCGAAAAGTGCTAATATGATTTTTAACAGAAGTGTCATCAGTCATGCATAAAAAATATAATTTCTGTCTAAGTGTCATCTTACTTGTAAGAGTTTTATCCTGGTAGATTGTGGCAAGCTTTTTCCATACATCTGCGGCGGTCTTTTCTGATGCAACTTCTCGTAGTGCCTCGTCGCAGACGCTCATGTACAAGGTGGCTTTAGCACTTTCATCGGCCCGATCTTTTTCCCTTTCAGTGTCTTCCATTGCATCTCGCCCACGAATAGTGTCCTGAAGGTTCTCTTTGATCAAAATTGCTTTGATCTTCAAAGCCCATAATGAGTAGTTGATATTATGGTCCAATTTATGGATTTCATATTTTGTCCCTGACATTGTGGATTGTTGACTCTGATACCACAACTGTTAGGAAGAAATTGGGTCTGCCTGCAAGGATCCAAAATCCAAACACCAAAAGGAAAAATATCAAAACGAGTAAATTCAGAAAAAATACAAAGAACACCAAATTTACATGGTTCAGCCCAGCAAGGTACCGGGCCTACTCCACAGGGAGAAGATGACACTTGATTTTATTAGAAGGAGAAGAAAATACGGCCAATACAAGAGCGGAATACAACTGATTAATAAACTGTAAAGAAAAATACTGTCAGTTCTCGGATATTTTTCTGCACCCCGAAATCTGGATTCCTACTTCTACTTAAAAATTATGGATGTGGCGTCCTTGATCTTCTTGCTTCTGCCTAAGACGGTGTGAAGGGGAAGAGATCCGCTGGAAAGGAATTCTGCCTGAGAAACGGAGTAGATGGGAGGCTCTGAGAATTATTAGGATGATCTCTGAAATTGCATATTAGACCCCTATTTATAATACAGGAGGAGAGCCAATTCATGCCTAATTTGGTGGAGAAAAAATCTCCAAGAATTTTGCTGCTCCGTCTGATTTAATCGGATGGCTGAAATGCTTCTTTTGACCCAGAAAATTAACTTGTGTTGATCAAGTCTAATTTTATTATGAATTCAAATTTAAAATAATTCAACCCTCACAGGATAAGTGAGTAATCTCAAAAAACTAGTGACCAAATCATGTGCTTTCACAATGACAACCATTCGTCACAAGACTCCAAATAAGGAGGAAGAAGTTGAAGCCACGTGAGCCAAGATTACACCCGTATGAATGGGTCACAACAAGGGAAAAAAGTGTGAATACAGGCGCATAAGCATCTGTGCCAGGCGCCGATTGTGCTAGCACTACTGGTGCCGGAATTTGGGAGGCATCAGTTTTCAAAAAAATACTATGATCTCAGTTAATCCCATACCGAAAAATCAAGTTTTCTCATCCTAATCATTTTTTTAAAAAAATAACAAGTATACTAAATTATCTCTAAAGTACAAGTTGGATTTATTATCCCAAATCAACTATCTAAGTAATATTTTTTAATGAATCATTTAATCCCACATTGATCATCACAAAAAATTTAATCAAATAAGTGTTAATACTATTATTGGTACCAGTAGTATTTTTTTCTCCCTCTAATTTTCATCTCTAATTTTGATGCCACAGTAAACTTCTAAATATCATTTTAGACCTCAAAATGCCCGATTTACAATAATTTAGTGAAGTGTGTCTGGATGATGGTATCAAGAAGAAGCAAAGGAAGTCGAAGTCTAGAGGCGAGGAAGGTGCTGTCGTTCCGTGGATTTTGGCCGAAAGATGCTACCCAAACCGTGAGTTTGGCTGTTGAGTTATCAGCTGCAGATTCAGAGAGGTCCAACAACTCCCATTTGAACCACCGAGAGAGGCGGCATTGTGGCTGGAATTCGACCGAGACATGAGGAGAAGAAGTCAGGAGATGCTTTGTATGAGATAGCTGCAAAAGGGGCGCCTTCTTTGCAAATTTCCAACAAAGAATGCAGCCGTGAAATTTGCCTAGCTGTGCGAGTTCCTACTTGTCTGCCGTGCAAGGAGCACAACCTATTTGAAGAGGTGACATACCAACCGAGTCTGTCGTCGAAATCTCTTCCTAACCGGCTCAGAGAGAGAAAAAGTCGTCTGGTTCTTGAGAAGATGGCTTCCTTTTGATTTGGTCAGTGAAAGGCTACAGAGAAATCATCATTTGCTTCCTCCATTTTGTATAGAGGTGTGTGAAGGAGACAAGACAACAGTGTCCCATCTCAAGTGATTGAAATAGGCCATGGAGCCCATTGAACATTTATTCCTTATTTGTTTCATGATAAGGTATAATTTTATATGGTATGATATTGTTCAATCTCTTGTTTGAGAAGTCTTCCGATGGATGGTCATGGTTTAAGAACTGGACTAGTACTCTTGGGTCCGGCCGAATCAGGCCCAGCAGCGCCCTATACTCGCAAATCCAACTCGAACCAACCCCGGGACTCCACCCGCCATTACATCCTCCTTAATCACGAGGAATACACCATTATGAGCCTGGTATCTCTGGGATCAGTCTCGACCACCCATTTCGAGCAAAATTCTCACAAGATTGTCGGGCAATGTCATCACCTCGATCCACCTGCAATAAATACCGACACGGCACACCTCAGGTACCCTAGGTTTCAATTTCATTACCTCCATCTTGGAGACCAGGACCCTCCCCCCTGCACCGGAGTTGCACCTGACCAAGAGAGAACCAAAGCGTACCGGACTACTCTGATCCTCAGGCAGGAACAGCTTATGGTGGTAATCTAATAGTTTGAAAATCATGAATTTTGACCAATTTTTAAAACCACATATTTGGTGGAATGGTGAGTCACTTGTTGTCAAAAACTATTGAATATGGACTAATAATTCTACCTTTGTTTAGGGCATTTATCGTGGATTTGATTTTGCCTAGGATCTTGGCTATAGATTGTTGGAAATAATTCGGATCATTTTCTTCGGTTCATTGATCAGCCACTTGTTTCGGTCTCATCAAAATTCATTATGAAAACTTTTGGATGGTTAGGGAGTAGCACTGTGTTTGTCAGCACTCACTTCGCCAATGTCACTTTGTTGCGGACTTTCATTTCTCATGGTTTAATAAAATATTATTTCTAAAATACTCTCAGTCAAATTTTATAATTTCTCTTATACCCTTTATTTACTTATATCAGATTAGATTTTTCTTTATCATTCTTCATCGGCTCAGTCAAGACGTCGTTCTCCTCCGTAGTTGTTGTCATGTATGTAATATGTACCATTTAATCTTTTTAAATAGGATAATAATAATTATAATATTACATCATACCATATCATATATTACTAAATCATATTTCATCTTATCCGAACAATATGTTAAAGGCTGAATGTGCCTTTTAACTTTCCTGCAAGCAGTAAGAAAATATAAGGCATGTGAAGAAATGTGTTGGGCTGCAGAGGTTGGGCAGCCCACAAAACCATCTCAGGCCAGAGAACAAAACATGGGCTGCAAGGCTTGAAATCAAAGATGGCCTCAAGACCTAGTTCAGTAGAAAATTGGGAGCAGACCGAGCTGCTTGACCTATTCTATTATAATAAAAAGCTTGTTCTTTTGTTCAAGTAACTTGATGCAATTAACTTGAGTTTAATTCGGACTCAAATTGAGTCAACATTTAAAATTGTAGCAAGTGAAAAAGAAGACAAATTGACGTTGCCATGGTGCATAGGTAAGTTATTCTTAAAGTCATTTTTACTAGTTTTAAAGTCATTTTTAAAGCATACGTAAGTAATTAAGTATTGAGTGCAATTTTCCTAAATAATAATATAAAATTTCAAAATTCTCAAAATCATAATATAATATCTGAAAATTTCAAAATCAGAATTAAATTTAAAAAATATTTAAAATATTCTTGTACTAAAACTATTTAAAGTGATCATTTTGATTATGAAAATTCATTCTAAAATTTTCAAAAAAACCATAATAAATTTAAATTAGTGAATAAATTTTTTTAAATTTTTTTTGAAATTTTAGAATGCATTTTCATGATTAAAATAGTCACTTGAAACTCTTGAAAATAGTCATTTTATCATGAAAATACATCTTAAAATTTTTATAAAATATATAAAATTTTCATTAATTAATTTAGGATTATTATGATTTTTTGAAAATTTTAGAATGCATTTTCATAATCAAAATGACCACATTATAAAAATATTTTGGTTATTTTTTGAATTTGATTTTGATTTTAAAATTTTCGGATACTATATTCTGATTTTAAAAATTTTAAAATTTCATATTCTAGCTTAGGAAAAACCTGTGTTTTCTAAGCAATTTATTAAATAATACTAAATGGTGTTTTGGTGATAAAAGAGGGTCCCATTCAATCTTTAATTAAGGGTTGACTCGTACGAGTTTCTATCAAACATAGGTTTTTCTAAGTACAACTATTTTATTTCCTCTTAACTAAAATAAAATAAAATGTTAACACATGCCTCTTTAGCACAGGTTAAACCAATGCATCAAACATATTATAAACCGTCTAAAGTAATGATGCATTGATCTCGCGCGTCATGACGAGATTAACGAAAAGGAAAGTTTATCTACTTCGTTGAATCTAAGAAAACGATCGACCCACAACCTACAAAAATAATCTCCGTAGCAAAATATTAATCATTTGCTTTAAATATTTGATGCCCTCCACGTTATAAAGCATCACAATATTTATTGCACCCAAACCACATATCGAAAAGAGAGAAGAATCATCATTAATGGCGGATTCTCTAGCTTCGCCGGTCATCGTCCTCCATGTCTGTGAAGGTATCTGCCTTCGATACCCGCTTGCGGAGCCCTGCGCCACAAGCGGCTACCTCCGCGCCGAATCCAGAAACTGCACCGATCCCAGCTGCTGCAAGGACGGCGTCATGTACCCCCAGTTCCGTTGCTCGCCGCCGGTGACCGCCAATACTCCCGCTCGCATGATCATCTCCAGCTTCGCCGCGGGTGGCGACGGAGGAGGTGCCGCCGAGTGCGACGGAAATTTCTACACCGACGACCAGATGGTGGTGTCCATGTCGACCGGGTGGTACGATGGAGGTGGCCGGTGCCACAGCAACATTACAATAGACGCCAACGGCAGGTCGGTTTCGGCGATGGTCGTTGACGAATGCGACTCGGTCAACGGTTGCGTGCCCGACGAGAACTTCCAGCCGCCGTGCGCCAACAACGTCATTGTTGCGTCGCCGCTGGTGTGGAGAGCGTTGGCGATCCCCGACGCCGTTGGAGATTACAATGTCACTTGGTCAGATGCATGAAGGAATGCATGCGAACCTTTTAAGTATGTGTTCACTAGAATTTAGAAATGGCTTAGAATTTAGAATTTGTTCCCGTCCACCAACATAGTAGATCATATTTATGTAAAAATACACAATTAATTATATCTTTTAGTAAAGTTTGTAGGTGTAAAATTAAACAATATCTTTACGAAAAATTGGGATGGGAATTGTGACATAAATTGAACTGTGCAATTTTAAGAGCAAATATTAACATTTTTTAGCGTTAAAACTGGTATTAAGCTTGATATATTCGGCATCATGGTAGGTAAGTACACAATGCACAATCTCCTAAAAAGATTACTGATAAATGACATAAGAGTAGACAAGTTCACTAAGACTAGCTAGGTAGAGTTAAAGAGAGCAGTAATCCGCACATATCCATGTTTGATTACTTGGATTTGAAAGTTAAGCTTTAAATTATGTCTTATTGATCCACATCAGTAAAGAATTTGAGCACTATATCTCGCAAGTATTCTTTCAAGCAAACATCCTACATCCTAAAGAAGAGGAAAGAAATAATTCGTTCAATCCAGAGTTACAACTTACGACCCACAACACAAGGGCCGCGTGTAAACGACCAGGGGTTCAACAGTAGCCATTTGATCACAAAAATACGGGAGCCATGACCAAGGTGATTGTAGCAAGCATCTTAATGAGAACATGTAGAGAAGGTCCGGCCGTGTCTTTGAATGGGTCTCCAACTCTGTAAGTACAATAAAGTTGAGTAGGTGTCAGAAACAATCAAATTGAAGAGTTAATTGGTTTTCCAAACAAATGAAATCAGCAGTATTGTTTTAGCATGCAGTACTCTACGAAGAATAGTAACTTGACTTCAATGTATCTACTAATTCTTCTAGCATAATATGACCTGTTTAACCAGAAAAGTTAAACCTCAAGCACTTGCTTAGAATTTTTAGGTACGAGCTCATATCCCATTCGATGGTCTTTACTAAATGCTACTATTTCCCTAAGAATCAGCCATGGTTTCCAGTGACTACTGCCACCTTCATTCCACATCTCATCACCACCCGCAAAAGCAGCTCATACCACTCAAGGGCAATCTCTTCTTCCCTTAGACCCTCACTCCTCCGCACCCCTCCTTCCTTCTTTATCTCCTCTTCTTCTCCCTTATCCCATCACCATAAACCAGTAGTTTTCCTGGACTCAACTTAAAAACCTATCCTGCCAAACTTCTCTCCTAAAACTGATTTTCAAACAAGAAAAAAAATTAAACCATGAAAAGGAATATACTCTTCATTTACAAATTGAGAAACATAATAAGTAGCTAGAAAATTTGTATGCAACATAAGGAAAACTTGTAATGTAATATAAAGGTTATTGAACTTACGTATCGCCAGTTACAGCTGCTTTATGAGACTCACTACCTTTGCCTCCAAGTGCACCAGTCTCTATATATTTCTTTGCATTATCCCATGCACCGCCAGCAGTATTAAAAAAAAGAGCCATAAGAATACCGGTCACTGTTGCAAACATGAGCATTGATGCTACAACTTTGGCTCCAAGAAGCTCTTGACCTGTATAATGGCCCAATAACCGGAAAAGAAATCCTGCCAACCAAACAAAAGTCAGCCTTGAATCATCAATTGTTCAGGCAAAACTCTCTTCTGTGTTCCCAAATGGTAATATCAAAGGCTGATAGAGATGCTCACTTCTAGAATGAAACAACACTCACCAATAACTATTGGAGATATAGTTGCCAGAGCACCAGGCTTTATCATTTCTCGCAATGATGCAGATGCCACAATGGCAACACAGCGACTATAATCTGGTTTCTCTTTGTAATCCTGGATATGCATGCTATGTCAATATCCTTCACCGACTGAATTATCAGAACGTAGCATGACAGATTTGGTTACTCACCATTATACCTGGCCTCTCAATAAATTGTCTACGAACTTCTTTAACGACCTCTTGCGCAGTTCTTCCAACAGCAGAACAGGCCCAGGCACTAAATAAAAATATAAGCATGGAACCTAATAAGCCTCCAACAAAAACCTCTGGAATTGCAATATCAACCTACACAAATCCATCAGCAAGAGAATTCAAAAAAGATGTCCAAAATATAATGCTAACTATATTAAAATGATCGAGATACTTAGCAATTAATACCTGTTTAAAAGGAACATGAGCAAACGAAGCTACTTCATCCATATATGCACTGAAGAGAAGGAAAGAGGCAAGTGCAGCAGAACCAATGGCAAATCCTTTAGTAGTAGCTTTGGTAGTATTACCTACAGCATCAAGAACATCTGTGATTTCTCGCACACTTTCAGGCTGCAAGAAAAAATGATAGTGTTATAACATATGAGAAAAGAATAGTAACTTATTCAATGCTTCATGTCACCAAGGACTATAGTAGTGTGGAAAGAGGATACAATGGTGCCTTTTTGGCTGTACTGAACAAGCCAACAGTTAGTTTAGCCTATGATGGCACACCCCTTACAGATAGGCATAAACAAAGTCAGTACCTGCCAATACAGTATGTTCAACTATGTTGACACGTGCTGATCAGCATGAACTGAAAATGACACTTAGTTATAAGTGACAGTGCTTTTTCCAAAATCACACGAGAGAAAATTACTCACATGTTCAATCAGCACAAAGTCAAAAACCATATATTCATGGATTACAATGTTCTTAAACTCAATCAATTACAATTACCTGCTGACTCATCTCCACAATTCCACCAGCATTGTCAGCTATAGGACCAAACATATCCATGGTGAGAACATAGGCTGCAGTGCTAAGCATTCCCATTGTCGCTACTGCTGTACCAAACAAACCACCTGTTGGAATTCCAGTTTCATCGACCAGACCTGATGTATGTCCCAGCCAAAATGCAGTGATGATAGCTATGCTTATCACAAGAACTGGGAGAGCAGTTGATTCTAGTCCCAAGCTAACACCAGCTATTATGTTAGTTCCATGACCTGTAGCACTAGAAAGTGCTAAAACACGAACAGGCTCATGCTTGTAATCAGTGTAATACTTGGAAATCCAAACAAAGGCATATGCTGTCATTATTCCAACCAATCCACATAAAGCAAAGTTTAGCCATGCAGAAGGTGCTTGTTCAGTGTAAAGGAGCCATCGAGTAGACTGTGAAGATCAAAAGCAAACAGGGGACAAAAATATCAGTTGTGTGATATATTATGATAGTATGCGCATTGAATGTTAACAACTATCTAAATTGCAGTTCAATCACTCAAGTGGTAAATCATATTTATGTATGTGTTATGTAGGCATTACTATCTAAATTTTCTTACCACACCAAAAGTTATAATTGCCAAAAGAATTGTGACAGAATAGCCTTTCTGGAGTATGGCCATTGGATCTTCAACAGGAACAATTAAGCCTGGATCACGGGTACCTCTGATAGACAGTATTCCAACAGATGACACCACCAAATCAAAAGAATGGATGACAAGTGGAAATAATATAAATCCAGATGGATCTGCAATGAGAACAAAAGTTAATTTAGGTTGGGATTCATGTTAATGTCTATAAAAATGATATACATGAGTTAACGATGTCATAAAGCAACAGAAATCTCATTATCTGGAGGCAAAGTTTGAAGATTTGTAACTGAAGAAAAACATAGTTAGGCTAATATAGACACATTCAATAAGAAAGGCAAAACCTTGATCACATACAATTTGTGAAGAATTAGAATGAATTGATGTTCACAAAAAGGGGATAGATGGATGGCTCTCAGCTAGTCAGACTGATGTCACAATTGGAAGGACTCAATTGTAGTCTTTGTGCCACTTTAGCAAACTGAATAGTACCAAAAATGTTTTCTCTTCACCAAAAAAAATGACAAGTTGCATACTTGCATGTATGTCCACACTTAGTTCTTTACCAAATAAAACATCATAAGCTTTGAAACCTTAGGGAAATTTTCATAAAATTTTAGATTACCAGAATATTTAAGTTGAAAGAGCAAGCCATGGTGCAACTGTAAGGGCCTGTTTGGTTAGCGAAACCAAGTCTGTTTTCATGGTTTCAGTTTCACTGAAACCAAAACTGCTTATGAAAACGTGTTTGGTTTAGTGTTTTCGTGAAACTGAATCGAAACCAGAATGAAAACGAAACCAGTTTTCTTAATAAAAATGAAAACAACAGAATGTTGTTTTCTGTGGTTTCGAGACTGTCAGTTTCGTTATCAAAATGCTGTGACAACTTTGTAATTATAAATATTTTTTTATAAAATTAATTAATTTAAAAATAAATCAAACTATATCGAATTTTTAAAAATAAAAATAAAAATCATCATTTTTAACTCAAACTTTTATCTTAAATTTATAAAATAATTAAACCAATTTATATCTAATTGACTCAAACCCAAATTTTAAATAACTCAATTTTCTTAAAGTTGGTCTATTTATAATTTAATCAAACCTAATTTTAGATCATTGGACTTGTTTTTTTTTTTTGAAATTTTATAATAACTATTAATTAATTTTTATATCTAATTGAATAAAAAAATCTTAAATTACCAATAACTTAATTAATTAAATCATTTAAATATTTTGTAACCATATTAACAAATATTTAATTTTATAAACTAACTAAACATTTAATTACTACTAAAAATATTCAAGAAAAATTAATATTATTTTTTATAATCAAATAAATATTTACTGCTTTCAACTAACTAAAACTGA
The DNA here is from genome assembly GCA_034359265.1 of Canna indica. Taxonomy (NCBI): domain Eukaryota; kingdom Viridiplantae; phylum Streptophyta; class Magnoliopsida; order Zingiberales; family Cannaceae; genus Canna; species Canna indica. The sequence goes on along the minus strand of CP136894.1, from coordinate 8,478,961 downwards.
TGTTGTTTTTATTAACCAAACGCGTTTTCAGAAAACTGAAAATTAGAAACCAAAACCAAGTTTTCGAAACCAAGTTTTCAGTTTCACTGAAACCAAACCAGAAAATAATTTTCGCTAACCAAACAGCACCTAAGGTTGCTCTACTGCAACCTAAGAGTTGCGGAAAAAGCTTCCTTGCTATGTAAGCATAAGGTTGCATACAATGACCCTTCCTAGATCCTGTATTGCTAGGAGTCTACTGCACTGGGATCATCTTTTAGAAAACTTAAGTTCAGAAACATGAAAAGGATTGTAATTAAGTTGCAAACTCTTCCCAGCATACGAAATTACAAATATGGTGGTGATACCTTTTATATCAATATGTTTCACAAAGATAAATTGAAGACAGACAACAAATAAAAAATAAATCAAAATGAAGGAATGTAGAATATAAAATGTAAACTGAATCACTCAAGAGAATTTATATGTAATGGATGTTAGCTCATAAAACAGGGAGGGATCAGGAAACCAACCACCTGATTAAAGCCTGGGAACAAAACTATATACAAATCAAACATCAAAAAAACAAATAATATTTAGAGGCACAAAGAGGTTAGGTCGTTCCTGGAAACTACCTTACTAAAGTCATATCATAACTATAAAATGGCATTAGAAACTAGAAACAAGAATCATGATTATGTGACAAGAAATTTGAATTCACAGATCAATTGTAATACAAGGTCATAAAGATTACCTGAAGCATTAAAACCACTTATATACAACTAGACAAGACTCCTACTCATGCTTTATGTAAAGCACCAAGTATATGAAACACTCTTGAAGAGGAATAAACAGGTCTTCCCAAACTGGGATGATTTTGAAAATGGTCCTAGTACCTAGTAGCAGCAAATGCATGACCAGTCTTTAACGACATTCACTTTGCAAATGTCTCACTGTTGCCAATATTAAAATATGTTAATCTCCATATAAAAGATGAATGCTACAAATAACTAATGTACTGTAGTTATACTTTTCAGCCATTTTTAGCTCAGAAAGAGGTTCCCTTTAAAGCAGCCTGTATAATATTCATTTAGATCTCCCTGTCTAATATAATGTATTTATACAAGAAGATTTTGAAAAGAAAATATGTAAGATATAGTATGAAAAGAATGAACTGGAGAGAAAGCAATACTGCATATTCACATGCTGCATGGTGCAGATATATATTGGAGAACAAACTAAATAAATTTGGAAGCATTAACTAGGGTTAAAATTAACTATCAAAGAAATATCAACTATTTTAATAACCATGCCTTCAATTTTGCAACGTTGAGCCATTGTCCCTCCAAGTATCATCGCACTGATAATCTCTGCTGCAATACTCTCAAAGAGATCAGCACCTCGGGCAGCACAGTCCCCCACATTATCTCCAACCTTTTGAGCATGTCCACCTTAGTTAAAGTTTTATAGAAGGTAAATGTAAAACAATAGGTAGGAGAAGCATAGTCATATTATTAACAAAGCTATGAAGGTCTTAAATATTGTTAGAATGTGTGCTCAAGTCTTAAAAGAATTATAGGAGGTGAGTAGGAAAGAAAATGTGAACTGCGTATATGACATGAAAGATACAAAATTATAGGAGGTGAGTAGTAAATATTTTCTAGGCATGACTTAGATACAAAACATAGCTAATAAAATACCAAGTCTGCAATAACAGCAGGATTTCGTGGATCATCTTCTGGTATTCCCTGCTCTACTTTTCCAACAAGATCGGCTCCTACATCAGCTGCTTTTGTATATATTCCACCACCTAATTGAGCAAAAAGTGCAACAAACGAAGCACCAAAACCATATCCAACAAGAAGAAGGGGCACTGCAAGAAAAGCATAAACATAAGCCATATCAACTTGAAAATTTGACACTGAGGAAAAAGTTCTTCTGATTTCACCCTCAATCACTGCTTTGTCCAAAGTTTTTCTAGTGTCAAAAAACAGTGAGCATGGAATGTTAGGAGTTCAGAAAATGAAAATTTTCTCTTTTAGCTACATGTTATCAAATCATAGTGCCACAATTGGCACAAAGAAAACACTTTATCTGTTTTGGGCATCCTTTCTTGTTTGGAAGAAAAAATAGGATCACTAATAAATAATTTACATATCAGAAACTATAGACTAAAGTAACCCTCTTATATTCTTCTGTTGTTTATTAATTAGTTGTGAATGACAAGAAAATCATTTATAAAATACTAAGGTAGTACACACTTACACTATCATAGTTGAATATGACATTTTAAAAGGACTAAATAACCAAAATCACAGATAGCATTATAATGAGACAAGGTTTTGAAGCCTCTCAAAAGAACTCACAGTCTGTGACCTTCATTGAACCAGGAGAATCAACCCCTAGGAAAACATAAAAAGTTGCATATAGAATAGCAACGCCAATTACAGCCATGCCAACAACAACAATTGCTGACAACCCACCAGCACGAACAGCAATCTGGTTTAAAATTAATCAATGAGATGGATAACTATAGTGAGATAGCAACATATATTGGCATATAGAAACTAATCTAACAGAACCTGTAAGGCCTCTCGCGCAGAGCGCCTAGCAGCACTAGAGACTCTAACATTTGCACGGACAGACACCCACATCCCAATATACCCTGCAATGCCTGAACATAGAGCACCAAGAAGAAAAGCAGCAACAGTAATGCATGCTGATGTTGACCTAAACATGGCAAATAAAGAAAGCAAGTAAGAAAAAAAAATAAGGCATGGCACCTGACAGAGAAATGCATAAAAACAAACAAAGGAGATGGGTAAGAAGGACACCTGGTCAGACCAGATGATTCCTGTTGCGGAGTAGTACTACGAAATAGATATATGCTAAGGATCACAAGTGCTAGCAACAGCGCCATTTTAGAAATAGTTCCATACTGAGTCTTAAAGAAACCTTCAGCTCCATCTCGAATGGCATCAGATATCTGGAGCACGAAATAGAAGTGATTGCAACATGCTAGACACAAAGTAGAACAGAAAAAATCAAGAAAATAGTATGTATAAAGGATTTTTTTCAAATTACACTATATTGTAAAGACAAGTGATTTCCATTTTCTTAGAGAGGATGATTAGTAACCAGTGAAAAAGCATCACCAAACACATTTTAGTAGGCTTGCATTGGAAAATAAAGTAGCACTATCCTTCTTTTTTGTAAAGAAATAAATAAAAAGGTCCAAAATACAATTTGATTTTAGTAATTCAGCTGGAGTTGGATTGGCCCAAAATGCAACATGGATCCAATCAACTACAACCACCATAGTCAGGATACTGCTTGTGTTGCTTGTAATGAGATAAACTTCATCAGATATCTAACCTGACAACAAAGTTCATCATTAGCTAGTACCACTTCTGCTGAAGCATAACAATAGATGCCATCAAGAAGTTCTCAATATGATTTTGCCACATAGAAGCATGCTGAAAACTTGATAGTTTTTAAATGCTTGGATCATAAGTTTTGGGTTTAGAATAACTAATTGATGTTTTTTCCTACTTCAGGCTCTAAAGACAATAATATTTCTGATGCCAGATTAAGTAACTCAAACTAAATCTGTCTTTAATATCACACTAAAATAAATTCCTCGGTAATTGCGGCTAAGAGTTATACTGAGTAGAGAATGAAGCTTGTGACAAACAGAATTTGATTAATATATAACTTCAGATAATAAGACTTAATTCAGTGTTACACATGGATTTCCAACTACAATATTTTAGATTGATGAAATTGATTTGTAGTTTTGTACATCCTTTCCATTTCTCATTGGTCTTTTGGGTTTAAGGAGTCAGCCAGCACTTGGGCAGTTATTTACTAAAATATGAAAGCACAGCACTTGGCATCCCCTTTGAATTGGAAAGGTGGATACATTCATAACATGCTGGTATAATTTTAGATAGTTTGATAATCAAGTTATCCAGGATATAATGAGGGCGGAATGCACAAAATGCATTCTGATCAAAGCATGTGATAATAGATCCTTATTAGCAATTAAGTCTGGAACATAAAAAGGCTACTATCGAGAATTATGCTTTGTGACAACATAAATGTCAAAAAATAATTAAAGAATTCCAAGTCATTCTGAATTTCTAATTTCATTAAAATCTGATGGTAACCAGGTTGTCAAACCTTTCTGAAACAAGACCATTATCATTAGCTATTTCATAATCGCAATTCTATGATTTTCTAAATATGCTAGCATTGCATAATTCATATACATGTTAAGGAAGGATAGGTTCGCAATATGAAAAAATGGATGATGATTGAAAGAATGAAGCATTCAGTAATGGGTATATGATCATAGAAAAATATCATGATTTCTAGCAAACACTTCTAAAAGAAAGAACTAGAATCACTAAATTAACAAAATAACTTAATAATTTCTATTAGCAAGTAACATTAAAAATGAAATAAAGTAAAATAGAAATAAATAAAGAGGATAAAATAAAGGATGAAGGGATAAATGGTCACCGAAATCATCTAAGTACCAAAGTCATGATAAAAATAGATAAATATCAGGATGCACAAAAAAATAATACAACACGCTAATAGGCTAAGAGTTTATGAAATACCTCAGCCATTTCAGGGGGACCCTCATCCTTTGCAAGAACCCACTTTGTGAGATACAAGGAAAAGAAGAAGCTGACGATACAGATAGAAAAAACAAAGACCACAATTGGCGAAGTGCTAGCTCCAATGTAGAACACAGCTCCAAATACCAAAAGCAACAGGACAAACAAGACACGAGAATTCAGTCCCAATAATATCCGAAAGATCTGTGTAAAATACGTCTAGTTAGCAAAAAAGGAAAATTAAAAGAAATCTTGAGATAGATTGCCAATAGCATACAACATATTTTTTCAACACAAACAAATAAATTCAGGTATATTGACATGCATTGTTATAGACAAGTTCTATTAACACTTCATATGCATGTTCATATACCTATAAATTATACAGCATGTGAATCACATTAGAATGACTAGAAGGATATGTTGCTACTAAACCCACTGACCAACTATTTTGGGGGATGGAGCTAGAACAATAATATTGATTATGACAAAAGGAATCTGGAATATATGTGAAAGCTAAGAGAGATGTTGAAAAGAGTTTGACCATGATAGAATTGACCAGAACTTCCAATTAGGTGTGTTATTCAGGGTAAGTGAAAAGGTAATAAAGAAAATTGCTACTGTCATGCCAATCTAAAAGCCCTAGATTAGCTAGCAATCTTTTGAAGAGATAAATTCAAAAAAGAAATCACAGGTCAAAAAATACAATTTAATTAAGCCAAGCTTGAAACTATACCCGGGGTGTATGTGCTTTACTCCGCATGCTGGGGTACGGCCTTGGCCTTTCTTGGTATGTGCCCAATCCATTTTCGGCATCATCCTCCATCATAATGGAATGCAAAGAATTCACCCTCCGGCTCACAGGGAAAGGAGCAAATTCCCCAACTTGGGGTAATTCGCTCCCGGATCCTTGCCGCTGAATTTTGAAAAGCCTTCGTTCAAACACTTGAACAAGGGATTCAACTCACAGAATCACGAACCCAAAGCAAGACTGTTTTGCACTTTGTTTGATTCCCTCCACCTGTCATGATTCATGAAGAGCAATCCACCAAACTAAACTTTTAAAATCAAATAGGACAGGAGAGGGAAAAAGCCTTTGCTTGAAAAAACCACACTATGAAATACCAAAATACCATAATGCAGCAAAAATGTATACCACAGCATAAAGAGAATGAAAAACAATAAGCATGACAGCAGGCAAAAAAGAATTACTATGATTTAAATTTAAATAATTCCTCTTCTTTTGCCATAGATGTGAAAAAACTAATCTTAGTTTAACATAAAGAATTCACTATTTTTCTACTAGGAAACTTATCAATTCAGATCTCAGCATTTCTGCATAACTTCTAACCGCTACTCATGGTTTCAGCAAACAATTTCGAAGTTCTAGCATATATTGAGACAAATACTCATCCTGTGTCGTCTGAAAGATCTTTTTTTTCTCAGTTTCAGAAAAACAGAAGAACTCCATTATCGTGAAAAATTAGAGGGGAGAGCGAAAGCAATCGACACTTTTAAGAGCAACTTGTCTCCCATTTCCGACAGAAAAATAGAGAAAGAGCAAAAAAATATAAGATTTAACAAAGAAGTCAAACCCCAGACGACGACGATCGAACGCGACTCTCGATTTCGATCGGATCTCAAGGGAAAACCACGATCCGCCGGCGAAAGAGTTTCGGATCTTGGATTTCACATAGATATGCGAGAGAGAAAGCCACCCCAAAAGAGCGGCTCACACTAATGACGACGAACTTTGTCCTTCGTCAAAATAATCTATGAGGGTTTATGCGGAAATATTCCTTGCGAGGGCTTTTGTGAAACTATAATTTTTCATTCACAGTTTATTGGGAAAAAATGAAATCTAAATATAACGCTTTCCCTAATATAAATGGAATCAGGGATTCAGATTTTTTATTTAAAAAATACATAGGAAAAACAATTTAATACTGATTTCAAAATAAAGCAAAATTTACAATTTTCTTTTAATTGACAAAATCTCAAAAAACTGAGAGGTATGTATCAGTTGGGTAATATAATTTATATCGAGTAATTAAGCTAGTGCAAAAATTTAATCCAAGCCCTTCTAAAGATCAAAAATTTAAAAAAAGAGGGTGCAACATATAAATTGATAATGATGTCTGTTCTGCATTGTGTGTAGCACTAAAATAGTTTATGATTATAGGCCGAAAATATGCTAGTTCTGGATATTGTTTACCTGCCAAATCAGTAGCTTAACAATGAAGTCAGCTTGTGTCTTAGGAATTAGGGTCATTCACGGTCTGATTTAGAGGAAAAATTTATCCAACCCGATCAAAAATAATTGGATTGAGTTGGATGGGATAGTCAGATTTACCTGATTAAAAGAGATCAATTATGAGCTGAGTTTAGAAGTTAAAACTCAAATATTATCACCATCAAGGCCAAGAAACTAAAAATGCAATTGTTATCTCTATAGTGATTGAACACAACAATACTGGTACTCAAAATCACAAGAGTGCAAAATAGAATTATAAAGGGTCAAGGATATGAGAGGCCTAAATACATAAGCAATAATACAACAAAAATAATAATGAACTAGCTTGCAAAACCTGCAAAAGAATGCCTCAATCTAGGAGATATTAAAAATAAATTATTATGGGCCACTTTAAAAAAGATATGCAAAATATTTGCAAGGAACTAGGAGAGTAGGAGGCTAAAGAAATATACTACAAAGCTTAGGGCATATTTGGTTAGCGAAACTAAGTTTATTTTCGTAGTTTCGATTTTATTGAAATTAAAATTGCTTACGAAAATGTGTTTGGTTCAACATTTTTATGAAGCTGAATCGAAACCAGAATGAAAAGGAAACTAATTTTTTTAATAAAAATGAAAATATCATAATGTTATTTTCTGTGGTTTCGAGATTGTCGGTTTCGTTATCAAAATGCAATAGTAACTTTGTAATTATAAATATTTTTTATTAAATTTATTTATTTAAAAATAAATCAAACTATATCTAATTTTTAAAAATAAAAATAAAAATCATCATTTTCAACTCAAACTATTATCTTAAATTTATAAATTAATTAAATCAATTTATATCTAATTGACTCAAACTCGAATTTTAAAATAACTCAATTTTCTCAAAATTGATCTATTTATAATTTAATCAAAACTAATTTTAGACCATTGAACTTATATTCTTAAAATTTTATAATAACTATTAATTAATTTTTTATATCTAATTAAAAAAAAATCTTAAATTACTAATAACTTAATTAATTAAATCATATAAATATTTTATAATCATATTAGCAAATATTTAATTTTGTAAACTAACTAAATATTTAATTACTACTAAAAATATTCAAGAAAAATTAATATTATTTTTTTCATAATCAAATAAATATTCACTGATTTCAACTAACTAAAACTGATGTTTCTTTCATTAACCAAACACGTTTTCAGAAAATTGAAAATTAGAAACCAAAATCAAGTTTTCAATTTCACTGAAACCAAACCAAAAAATAATTTTCGCTAACCAAACAGCACCTATTCTGATTCAAAATTTGACAATCAGGGGATTTATATATGTATTCAGAACTTGACAAATCAAAGAAACAAAATACAGGGAGTAAGAGTAAGTGAGAAACAAAACAAAAGCTCACTTTTATCTTCAGTCAACAAGAATTATTGGATCGATCAAGGGCGACATCATCACCTCCACCTGCAATAAATACAGACATGGCACGTCTTAAGTACCCTAAGTTCCATTTTTTATTACCTCCATCTTTGAGTCCCACTAACTTGAGCGTTGGAGTGTCTTTTGCATATCCCCTCCCCCCCCCCCCCGAAATTGCACCTGACCAGGAGAGACACCGAGCCGGACCGAAGTACTCTAATCCTCATACAGGAATATCTAGCGCCCATCATGGGATCGAGTAAAGCTTACCTCCTCCACAATGATTGGAATCCAGAGCTAAGTGACCGCCGTCGGACGCCAACGACAACAACCCAATGGCGGCGATCATCTGCAACCCAGTAACGCTGAAACAGCAAGGAGAGACGCTCCGGTACCAATCCAACCTCCCCAAAAAAACCTCGACATCAAATAAATGACTTAGAAGCGAAGAACTAATGGTTAGCAGCTCAGGTCGAGATGCTGACACGATCCCAGGGACAACCCTCGAGTGACCATGAGTGACGTTGCTCATAATAGGAAGAAAGCAACCGCTCAGAAGGATGAGACATGTATTCGGCCTTCTAGATGAGGTCTCCATCACAACAACAACAACAACCCCCCTAGTTAGGAAAAGGAAAAGGACTCTAAAGCAGGATGGCCACGGGTGCCCTCCCTATCGATGCTAGACCTTTCGTCGAGCACATCATAACAATAAGCCTCCCATCGAAGAGTAAGTTGCCTACCATTCTAACGCCCTACAACAGTACGAGCAATCCTACAATACACCTGATGACGTTCAGGACTATGATGCTCTACAACGGAGCAACCGTGGAAAAATTGCTTTATTGTGGTTTGCCTCCCTCCCACCGAGGTCTATTCATTCCTTCGAGGATCTCTCACACGTCTTCCTCAACCAATTCACCATATCGCGGGTCTACTACAAAACAGACGACTCCCTCCACTATGTTAGGCAAGGGCAACATGAGCCCTTAAGGGAATACATATGCAGGTTTCAGACTACAGCAGCTGAAATTCCCAACCGCAACCCTCGAGTCGAATTCTCCTCCATCAAACTCGGACTGAAGCTCGGACACTTTGCCGACCATATCGCCCTGACGAAGCCCAAAGATCTGGCCGAGTCCAAGTGACCGCCAACTTCATAGATATGGAGGAACTCCGAGAGGCCAAAAAGGCCGACATGTAGAACATTAAAGTTGTTGCCGACGATAAATAATCTAGAAGGGCGGACAAAAAAAGTGAAGACCGCAACTGCCACGAGCAAAATAATGGTAGAGGACCAAGGTAACCACCTCGCCCGAACGCCCAATATGAAAGGTATACTCCTTTCAATACTAGGAAGGAGACCATCCTTTGCGACATCTATAACCTGAAGCTTATCAAATACTCCGCCAATGCGAGAAAGCAAATGCTACCACCCAATGTCGATATGAGGAAGGAGTGTGTCTTCAATCACACCTATGGGCACACCACTGAAGACTGTGTAGTACTTGATGACCAACTTGAGGATTTGGTCAGTGTAGGACACCTAGACAGGTATATTTATCGCCAAAGAAAATGAGGTCGGAGCAGGAGCCGCTACCCTCGACGACAAAGTTGGACGCCACAAAATGCCTACCCAGGTCAAAGGGAAAACAACCAAGCTAATCACTCATGAAACGAACTCCGATGAGTTATCGACTACATCGCCGGCAGATTCACAAGAGGTGGCGAATTGAGCTTGGCCAAAAAGAGATCCCTTCAGGTAATCATGGTGGTTGGCAGCACTACTCACCCACGCTAGCCCATCTCCAAATTAAACCTTGGTAATATCGTTTTATGAATCTGATTTCTAGGGGACTGACCAAAACAACAAAAATGATTTCTAGGGCACTCCGGTACCTCTCTGATCTCGCTCATGTGCTTGAAAAATAACAAAAATGAGAGGTAAGTCCAACTAGGACTTAGTGAGTAGATCAGTCCTCATTCCATCATATCAACATCATGCAGGGGTGTTCACGGGTCGGGTTGGGTCGAGTCGGGTTTAGGGGAAAAATTGATCCGACCCGACCAAATGTAATTGGGTTGGGTCGAGTCGGGTTGAAATTTTTTCACCTCTTAAACCCGACCCAACCCAACCCAACCTAGTTCGGGTCGAGTCGGGTCGGGTAGTTGAGTTTACCCGTTTAGGTAAAAAAATAAGTTTTTAACAATATTTTTTACTTTTAATAAATAAATGTTTTTTAATATAAACATTTTTAAAATGATTAAATAATATAAATAATCGGGTCATCGGGTCGTCGAGTTTCAAATTCTAAAACCCGAGACCCGACCCTATTATGGTCGGGTTTGGTCGAATTGTACTCGACCCGACCCAAGTAGGTCGGGTCGGGTCGGGTTCATTGGGTCGAGTCGACCTAATGAACAACCCTAACATCATGCATAATCAAATAGAAGCTGGCATAAAATATAAGCAATAATGACAAGAATAACATCAAAAGCTTATCCACTACATATCCTGCGCATGATAACAATATCCACCAATAGATAAATAAATCTCATAATGCAATAACACAACGCATGAATGATCACCGGACCCATCGGTCTCTTATAGCCACGTAGGGTAGGTAGACGGTGTGGCCGCCAAACTACCACCTAGCTCAGTGCCGTCTCTTTGGGGCATACACTCCCCTCACCGACACTGGCTCTTCCTATCCGTCTCTTTGGGGCATATGTTTCCCTCACCGGTCGGGTCTTTGAACTGTCTCTTTAGGGTATGATCTCCCCTCACTAGTCGAACTTCCGGAATAAGGCCAACACTGTCTCTTTGGGGCATACCCTCTACTCACCAGCGAGGCTACCTGGAAATACAACAGGCACATCACACGCGCATATATATATATATATATATATATATATATATATATATATATATATATATATATATATAATGTAAGATGCACTACACATTAAATAACAAAGATGAGTTAAGGACATACCTCAACATCCACATCCTCATGCCATATATCACAACCACATATATGTATATATATCACAACCACATATATGTATATATATCACGTGAAGCTCACAAATCATAATAAAGATATATAACACATCTAACAACATAGGAAAGGAAAATGGAAATCATATACAATCCTAAACAAGGTAACACCACTTAGCAACCCTACGCAATTTAAACTCGCCTTGGTGACCCTAGTCGTGTACCCTAGGGCCGGCCTACCTCCCTTACCTGAGTGCCCAAGGGGCAAGGAGGGTTCGGCCCTCTTGGGTTTCCTTAGGGTCGGCCCATTCAAATGTCAATCTAGGGTTTCAAAGTCTCTAGGTGTTCCTAGGGTTCTTAATTTCTTAATTGTATGTCTCTACAATTTTTATAATTAGGGTTATTAGGCGAAAATGGCCTGAACTTTGGCCAAATTCTCAATTGTGGCCAATTATTTGATTGGTCTCAATTATATATATAAGAACTTACACATTAGTTCTAATTGTAGCCCGTCGTCTGCCAACTGTGAGTATCTCCGTTATTTTATTGACGTGGCGATCCAGAATTGATTTAAAAAACTCATTCGTCATGTCAACAACTTATACACCTCAATTGCTTTTTAATTGGGTCTCACCTCTCTCTCTCTCTCTCTCTCTCTCTCTCTCTGCGAAGATTATAGTTGTGATTGACCCTTTCGACCGAATGACCTCCTCTACCGAAGTGGAGTAGCGTCGTACTCCGTCGGTGCTCTTCACATCGGAGAGCTTGCAGAGAGAGGAGAGGTTGAAGGCTTGTGTGTTGCCCCTGGCCGTGTCGGTGTTTATGAGGTTGCCGGCCTTGAGGACCGCCTCAAGGAGCTTCAAGAAAAGGCCATGGCTCTTGAGCTCCTTGCATGTCATTTTCAGCGTTTGCAGTGATTGCTTCAAGTGCGTCACCTCGTGCTCGTCATTGGCCCAGAAGAGCATGGCCTCAAGGCGGGTGAAGGGCGAGGAAACGGCGTGCGTGATGTGGAAGAGGAAGAACTTAGTGACGGTGAGCTTACCGTCTTAGTCCCAGATCAAGGATTCCTCCTCCATGGTAGGGGCGATCATGGTGAGCCGTTCAAGGAAGTTGGGAGGGAGGCCGCGGCCGTCGATGAGGGCTTCGAGGATGTCCTGGCGGCAAGGCTAGGGAGCGGAGGACGATGGCGATGTTCTGCGACTTGCGCAGGTCGAGCAGAGAGATCTGAGAGGAATTATCGGGGGCGCCACTACCGGTGGACGTCGTGCCTTTGTCGGTGTTTCTGGTTGAGTCGAGGGTTCTTTTGTTGGTCACCATTGTGCCGAACAAAGCTTCCATGATGTCCTCATCAACCCCGTGAACAAGTCAATCAGGATTACAGACATACTGTGTGCTAAAACAACTCCAAATCTACATTATTATCAAAATAATTATGTGATTTAAAGTTCATGCATAAAATCTATAGACAGAGCTAAATCCATTCACCTCTTTGGAGAAGACAGAAAGGAAGAAGAAGGTAAGGATCCTCCTACGATAGACGCCGACGAACTCACGGAAATCTATCTCCAATCGGCTCCCTCCTTCTTGTGTCGCCTCTCTCCTCGAGTGGTATGCGGCTAAACCTGTAGCCGTATGCCCCAGGTGGCTTTTTATGGGGCCTGATTGGACCCCAAATGATCAAAATATCCTCACTTAACGACTCGACTTCTAAAACTCATATCTAATTCGTTCTAACTCCGATTTGAGTTCTGATTGAACCACTAGACTCGACTCAAGACCCTCTATCATCTTAACATGCTAAATCATAGAAATATAACAAATAAATTTTCCTAAATTTTACTACATTAAATGCTTATCCGAATTTAATCCCGAAGCTTTCCGTCAGTCCGCGCTAACTCGAGCCTACTGTCATGGGTCAATTATTTTGTGCGGAAGAACACATGTGGCACCCTTGCATCCCATGCAAGAGATAGGCCTATCATATCGAATTCGTCCCAAATTGGGCTTCCCGACTTAACATCGCAGGGCATGCGTTGGTCCACGTGCCAACCTCGTGTTCCGTATTAAAGGCGTAAAATAAAACAACAATTATAGGACTATGGACACAAGAAAATATAAAATCGGGTGTAAGATGAGCTCCGCAATTATCTTGGGCGAAGATCGACTGGTCGCACGCCCATATGAGCTGCTCGTGCACCTCCGCCCAAGGCAACCGCTTTGTTTGCCAACGCTCTCCTACATTATACAAGAGACCGCTAACCCCCAAGTGCCACCCGCAAGGTTCCCAAAAGCACGAGGAGCATGACAAAATCGTGGCCATGGGAGATGGTGATTTTCCATGGCCACGACCATGATGAATGCAGGAAAACTGCTCCGCTTAGCCGTAACGCACGCATCAAGCGTCGAATGACCTCAAAATATATCCAACTCGTATTGTGGGCCCTCGGGGATCGCACAAAGGATTTTACATGTATGAACTAGAATAAAAGACAAAATTACATAGACGCGAAAACATATTTACAAATATGTAGGGAATATTCCGCCATGATCTGTCATTACTCAGGCAAATCGAAAAGTCCCTAACATCCTCCCCCACTTCAAGCTTCGATGTCCTCGTCGAACTCACCTCGGCTGCACCGCATTTCTGACATAGGCTATAATTACTGACGTGAATTCTTCACAAGTAGTCTAAGGGAACACCGCCTGAATAACGACACGCCGCAGTGGGGCTGCAACTTGTCAAGTTTCGCCGTGAAGTCCGCCACCAGGAAATGACTACTTGGAACATCATTGAGTTTCATCGTCTCTTGTTGTTGCGAGAAAAGGCTTTGAGATTCCCAAACTCGTTGTTGAGCAATGAAAGTCCCAGACTTGTGGAGCAAATGAGTGACATTGAACAACGTTCGCTTGAAGGGGCACCAGCGTCGTTGAGCAACGCTCGCTTGAATGGACGTCGAGAAATAGCTACTAGGTTCATCAAGTCTCAATGTTGCTGGGCTATGGGGGTCCCAGACTTTGTGGGGCACACGAGCGCTGTTGAGCAACGCTCGCGTGAAGGAACCCGAGAAATGGTTACTCAATTCACCAAGTCCCATTTTTGCTGGGCAATGAAAAGTCCCAGACTTAAGGAGCATACGAGCAACGCTCGTCTCAGATAACATCTGGGTGTCGTTGTGCAACACCCAAATGATGAGTAGTTCCGTGGCCACACCACACTAGAGCCTTGCCTCCACTATCGCTTTGAGCTGATCACTGTTTGCTCACTTGCCCCCCGCAGAAGTCATGGCGCCCTCCTCTGAGCCCATCTCAACGAGCTTCAACTCTTACGGATCACTACTTGCTCACTCGCCCCTCGCAGAGGTCATGGCACCCTCCTCCGAGCTCATTTCAACGAGCTTCAAGTCTTATGCTGCTCCTCGAATCACGACTTGAGGGATTTTCTCCAACCGGGTCACAACGCCCGCGAACTCTCCGCTCTAAGAGCATTGCTGCCACACCACAGTTGTTCTTCACTAGTGCTTGGTTCGGACCTGTCAATCTTGCATCTTAAGAGCTATCTGCTATGCGCACAAATCTTGCATCTTAAAGGCCATCTTGTCATGCGTACCAACCCTGCGACTTAGGGGACATCAGCCCTGTGCACCAACTTGGCATCTCACGAGCAATCTGCTCTATGCTGCTGCGTCTTATGGGTCATCAGCCATGCACACAAACTTTGGCGACTCACGAGCCATCGGCTCTACGCTGCGTCTTAGGGGACATCACCCTACGCACCATCCTTGGAGACTCATGAGCCATTGGCTCTGCGCTGCATCTTAGGGGACAACGCCCTGCGTACCATCCTTGGCGACTCATGAGCCATCGGCTCTGCGCTGCGTCTTAGGGGACAACACCTCGTGCACCATCCTTGGCGACTCACGAGCCAGCGGCTCCGCACTGCGACTTAGGGGACAGCGCCCTGTGCACTATCCTCGCGTCTTATGAGAGAGTCTGCTTTGCGCACCATGTGCGTCTTACTAGATATCTGTTATGCGCAGAACTTTACGTCTTATGAGAGAGTCTGCTCTACGCACCATCGTGCATCTTATGAAAGATCTACGCTGCGCACACGACTTAAGAGTCATCTGCTTTGCGTGCAAATGACTTTGCGTCTTAGGGGCCTATCCGCTCTACGCAAAAGTCACAATCTTTACATCAATCAATGCATGCTTGCCTCCCCAAATACAACAATCGGAAGGTTCATCGACTGGGTTCACTGCATCAGCAACTCGAGCGCCACAGATGGAATGTATGTCGGTTATGTCTGCATCGAGGGCTTTCTCAGTTGGAGGCTTGCAATTTTCGCTCTGATACCAACTGTCACGGGCCAATTATTTTGTGCAGAAGAACCCGTGCGGCACTCTTGCATCCCATGCAAGGGATAAGCCTATCATATCGAATCCGTCCCAAATTGGGCATCTTGACTTAACATCGTGGGGGCATGCGTTGGTCAACGTGCCAATCTCGCGTTCCATATTCGCACCCCCAAAAGAGCATGTTGGCTGAATGGTATTGAAGGCGTAAAGTAAAACAACGATTATAGGACTATGGACGCAAGAAAACATAAAATTGGGTGTATGATGAGCTCTGTAATTGTCTTGGGTGAAGATCGACTGGTCGCACGCCCATATGGGCTGCTCGTGCACCTCCGCCCAAGGCAACCACTTTGTTTGCCAACGCTCTCCTACATTATACAAGAGACCCCTAACCCCCAAGTGTCACCCCCAAGGTTCCCAAAAGCACGAGGAGCATGACAAAATCGTGATCATGTGAGATGGTAATTTTCCATTGCCACGACCATGACGAATGCAGGAAAATTGCTCCGCTTAGCCGTAACATACACATCAAGCGTCAAATGACCTCGAAATGTATCCAACTCATACCATGAGCCCTCGGGGATCGCACAAATGATTTTACATGTACGAACTATAATAAAAGGCAAAATCACATAGACGCGAAAACATATTTACAAATATATAGAGAATATTCCACCATGATCTGTCATTGCTCGGGCAAATTGAAAAGTCCCTAACACTACGACCCCCTGCTTTGAGGATAAAATATTATTATTAGAATTTTAGGCATTACACTTACGCTCCTCGGCTAGCTCAGCTTGAACCCTCGAGTGCAGTCCTCGGCCCTCAGAGCTGCTATTTCCTTAGCCCCCTTACACAACCATAACTCGGTTTTCACCAGCCTGACTCATTGGCTATCATGTCACTACTTCCGACCTCAAATCCCTTACTCGACTCCTCATGCACCATCCTACCTTACGCTCCTCGACGAGCTCGACTTAAACCCTCGAGTGCAGTCCTCGACCCCTAGAGTCGCTACTTTCGGCCTCAGCGCCCTTACATGACTAGGACTCGATTTTGACCAGACTAGCACGTTGGTTATCACGTCACTACTTTCGGTCGTAGAGCCCTTACTCGACTCCTCGCATGCGGTCCTGCCTTATGCTCCCGGTGAGCTCGGATTGAACCTCCGAGTGCAGTCCTTGGCCCCCATAGTCGCTATTTATGGCCTCAACGACCTTACACGACCATGACTCTATTTTCACCAGTTTGGCTCGTTGGCTATCATGCCACTACTTTCGACCCCAGAGCCCTTACTTGACTCCTCGTGTGTGGTCCCGCCTTACGCTCCATGGCGAGCTCGGCTTGAACCCACCCCCTCCCCCGAGTGAAGTCCTCGGCCCCCAGAGCCGTTACTTTCGACCTCAGCGCCTTTACACGACCAAGACTCGATTTTCACTAGTCTGGCTTGTTGGCCACCATGCCACTACTTCCGGCCTTATAGCCCTTACTCGACCTCTTGTGTGCGGTCCTACCTTACGCTCCTCGGCGAGCTTGGCTTGAACCTCCAAGTGCAGTCCTCGGCCCCAGAGCCGCTACTTCCGTCCTCAGCGCCCTTAGCACGACTAGGACTCGATTTTCAGAAGCTTGGATAGTTGCTTATCACGCCACTACTTCCGGCCCCAACGTCTTTACTCGACTCCTCGCATGCGATCCTGCCTTATGCTCTTCGACGAGCTTGGATTGAACCCCCGAGTGCAGTCTTCACCCATAGAGCCGCTACTACCGACTTCACCACCATGACTCGATTCGAAAACGAGTCCAGCTTGACATCAAACCCCGTCGTAACCTCCAAAACAACTTCGGAGCCGCTGCAAAAGGTTCAACCTCAAACGAAGATTCTCCTTTCAAAGGAAGCTAAATTCTACAGAGAGCAAAAAATCCCTATTGCCAAAATATATTAGAAGAAGAAAACATGCAAAGCACAAAGTAGACCCACAATGGGGCAATAATTAAAATGCCCTGAAAGGCAATAATTCTTTACAGGCAGACAAGATAGCCCACACATGGGCAGTTTAATGTTTTAGACCATCATGAGACTCCTCGACCCAACAGATGTAGTGGACACCCTCCCCTCCGAAATGCCGCTCTCAGATAGACGATGTCTAGGAACTACTAAATGTGACCTCTCACCAAGACAACTAGGAGTTTCCTCCTTGTCTCCGAAATCATAAGGACACTACCCTTTACCTCCTTGAAAGGATCAGCCCCCTGAGAAGTCAACCCCATAAGCAAAAATTTGAGCCTGCTCGATCGCCTTATAAAAACTTGCATCGTACACCTCATAGGCAGCATCATTGAAACGACTCGCTTCGGTCTCAAGGCCCTCAGCTATAAATCTCCATCTATCCACCTCAGCTCTAGCCGACTCGACCTTAGCCTGCAAATGCGCTTTGGCCGACTCAAACTTGGCTTACAAACGTGAATTCTCCGCGATGGCCTTAGCCAAGTCTTGATAAAGCTTAACCAGCTCCACCTTTGCAATATCAGATTGGCTGTCCACCTCCTTTACTCGAACATTCAAGCGATTAATCTCACAAACCTTAGATTCCAGAGCCCTCCTCAGTGGCTCAACCTCACAAGATTGCGCCTCCGACGTCGCTCCTTAGCCCCGTGGTCAGACCGGACAAAAGGGACTAATAAAATGCCTACGGATTTACCCCCTTAGGAAACTCTACCTGAGCACCAAGGTGAACATCACTACCACCTTCAAAAGGTGCAACTAGTTGCAGAACTGTCAACGGGGGATTTCCCGTCACCCCCTGCAGGCGTGATAGTAACACCTCCCTCCTGGAGGATGACCGTTTGAGGGCTTGGGCTCTCGTCAGCACCCCTAACTCTTTTTCGTTGTCTCAGAGGAGATCCAAGGGGAGTCGAAAAACCTGAAGACGTAAATCGCCCCAATCACTTCCAGAGTAGGAGGCATTGAAGACCTCGGAGCCCTAGGCTTCATATATTTCAACAAACTTTTTGCCAAGGGATTTTTCTCCTTAATGCCCGAACCATTTCCCTTTATCTTCGTCCACCGAGTACGAGCGTCCGGGGCCTTCCATAGCGAAGACATTCTTCCTGCATGAGCCAAAAGCAAGTGAGTATTTTTCAAACAAAGGAAATACTGAATACTTCGCACTACAAACCTACCTATGTATTCCATAACCAAGAACTCATTCTGAGCAATATTCCTGCGAGATTGTCGGGCGGCGTCATCACGTCCACCTATAATAAATATAGCCACGTCACACATCAGGTACACTAAGTTCCATTTTCTATTACATTCACCTTGGAGTCCCACTAACTTGAGCGTCGTTATGTCTCCGAGCCAGATCGAACTACTCTGATCCTCAGACATGAACACCAATCATCTACTGTGAGTCTGTGACAATTTAGGAGCAACTTCATTGACTCAAAATCCAATACATCACAGTCGCATGAAACATTTAGCATTAGATTTTCACTTTATTTCAAGAGCATGTCAGGGGACAAAGTTCTACAGATTCTTCATATTCCATCTTCTTCACAACTTGCAGGCTCTCTCACAAAGGTAGTACCGACAACTACATTTATTCAGCATAAATTTAAGATAGGTGTTGTTCCTTCACCACCAATAAACATCACGGGAGCTATTTTTATTTGAATCATTTTTATTGTTATTTGATCTGATTCATTGATTATATTTCTTTTCGTTTATAACTTAGCATTTGTATATAAACTATTGTAAACCAATGAATAAAACATCTATATCTTCTCATTTTATTTTGCATGCAACACCATTATCATCCGAGGATCTATACTCAGCATCGCCCTTTGCCCGCGACACCCATTTGTTTCTCCTTTTTTAAGTTGCTGGTGAAGTTTGTTAAATTGATGGGTTTTAACCGAAACAAGTAACATCAAACTATAGATTATTAGCTAACAAATGAATAATTTGTGCCACTGGATCAATCAAGTTATTTCTATTTGTGTTTGTTTTCTTTTGATTGTTTTCTATGCCTTTACATGCATGGTCCATGTAATTAGTAATTTGCATCAATCAAGCTATAGTATCTTCACAAAATTAAAATGAAATTGTGTAAACCGGTGTCTCGATCCACTATGTTTAGAGAGGGAGATATCTCTGTCACACCAAGCATAATCAATCTATGTTTTGATTTGGTCCCAATTAAAGCGAGCCAATTTGTGCTTAAACCAACCAGCACATTACCCCCTGTACAAAGGAAGGAATCATGTTTGGAATCTGTTTTATTCTCTGAATGATTTCTCTCATGTGATCTCCTAGAAGTGGGTTCCTGCACACACATTAATTAAGACAGCAGAATACAGTATAGTTTGCTTCGTCATGCAATATAAGATTGCTTCGCATTGCAACAGAATACAAACTTCTCAATCATTACTTTAAAATTGTCCAAAACAATTTATTAATTTCAGAGAGCAGAGGCCACACATAACGAGATAACCAGGTTAAATTAAACCGTTGTTTTCAATTACCTCGATTACAACACCAAATCATATCTGACATATACCAAATTCTGTGAGCAAGCACTATCATGTTTACCTCAAACAATGTTTGTAATAAACGATTGAAGAAGGCAAAGTTCACATACAGGAAAATAATTAATTTGAAGGAAATTAATATTTGCTTCGCTTAAATACTTTTTGCTGCATCATGCTGATTCAGACAACCAAAACAAGGAAGACAAATTAACAGGACACGATTCACCATCCCACAAACAAACGCAGGAACGACAAAGAATCAGCAACGCTTCGCACCTGCTGCTCCATGGGTAGAGTTACAGCGAAAGCAGGGGAGGTTGATTGATAAGGAAGAAGAATAAACTCTTACGCCTCTGATGCATAATCTTCTTTCCTTCTACTTTTGGAGGAAATTGCATCAGCTAGCAGTGTGAACCCTTGCGGCATTGGAGGACTCCTGCCCCTGAAGTGATGGAGGCGACCATGGACGAGGACTTGGCCCCAAGGCTGGAGGCCCTGGCGTAACTTGCATGGGCTCCGGCTCCTGATGGGGTGAAGTAGGCACCATTCAGGAGAAGGTCCCCCTCTGATCTCCAATTCCAGTTCATCCACACGTCATTGGGAGTCTCCACCCTCTTTGTCACCTGCAGATTGAATTAACTCAGGTTGTATATAATTTCACATAATTGAAAGAGCTCTTCAGAGGATTTGTAAGATTATTTGACATGGATTTGTAATTGGGGTAATATAGCACCTCCTTAGCAAAGGGATTCGTGGGTGCAAGGTATCTGTTGCCTTGGCTGTTTATAGTTGGGTTCGCACTTCCTCCAATGGCGTACATCTCCCAGTGAGTATAGTCATTGTTCACCACATGGAAGTAACCATGCCTGCACCTGCAATTTTGGAATTACGCAGAGGAAATTAGACAATGGCAAAACTTGGTATTAATTAATATTCTAATTGAAAGTTGAAGATTAAGTTTACCTTGGCATTCTTTGAATCAGCCCTTCACCGAAATGGTTGAACACAATGGTCACCTGCATTTTCTTGTCCCTCGTATAAGAATCACTGTGACCCAAAAGCATCACCTGCACATGAACAGTCTCATAAATAAAGAACTTCATGTTGACAGACTCACCGTAGTTAAAGGTGAACATTCACATGGTAAAGTGGAGTGTATTAATTGGAGGGCGAAATTTAATTGATGAACGTACCTCATTGTGGTTGGTGAAGTAATTGTTGGAGATGGTGATGGCGGTGGAGCCCATAATAGCATCGACGAGGCCGTCGGCGCAGTTGGAGAGGGAATTGTGGTCGATCCAGATGTGGCTGGAGCCGAAGATAGAGATGGCATCGCCATCGGCCATGGTCCGCCAGCCGTAGTGAGAGGGGGAGCTGCGGACCATGGCGTTCCCGGTGGGCTTGCAGTCATGGATGTGGAGGCCGTGGATAATGACGTTGGTGACGAATTGGATGGTGATGCAAGCGCCGTTGGCAATGTGGACGTTGACGCCGCGGCCGTCGATGGTCTTGAAGCTATTCATGATGAGCTCCTCCTTGAGGGTGATCACCATGTCGCGCTTGAACACGATCCATAGCGGCTCGTCCTGGATCACGGCGTAGCGGAGGGTGCCCGGGCGGGGGTTCACGGGGTCGTCGTCGCTGGGGTCGGTCACCCGGTAGAAGTGTCCGTTGCGGCCGCCAATGGCGCTGCGTCCGAAGCCGATGCCGCAGTCGGCGAGGCGCTTCCGCCGGAGGTGCCACTTCGGGTCGCAGCGCCAGCAGTCGTCGATGGGGTTGCCCGTCTCGGTGTCGCAAGATGATGAGTAGTCGTCGAGCCACCGGCGAGCCGTGCTGTTGCTTATTTGCCTGCTCAGACGACATACTTTTCATCACATCCAGAAAAAAAAAGCTAATTACTTAATTATATCAAATTACTGTATTGCAATTCATGCATGAGATTCTATAATTAATAATTAAACCCTTAATCTAATTAAGAAATAGGCATGAATATCTTAATCAGCCAAGGTTGACAATAGTTGCCGGATACATTTGATTTTGACAATTATAGTAAACAATGTGAGTTTCATATATAATTATTTGGAGATGAGCGAAACTAATTAGATAGTTACGCATTAAAAGTGCAATTGGAGAGGGCCATTGTAATATCAACAAGACAACCAGAAAGGAAGGCCAACTTGCCAGTTGACGCTGAATCGCTGACACTAACGTGTGAGGCTTACACCATATCAGATGAGTCAACCACCGATGTGGACGGGGAACAAGCATATATGTAGGCCTTGACAAAGAGACAAGATGCTTAACAATGGTTGGCCCTCGATGAACGAAGTAGAATATATATGATCAAACACAAGACTACAAGAGCCATCCTCCACTGCCAAATTTAAATGCGGTCCAATCCATCTCATCCCATTGTTCTCGACTCCTGTAGGTATGGCAATGACATGGTCCAAGATCCAATTGAGATGGGGATGGTAGTTGGTCCTAGCAATTAGAAAACAAAGAGCTTATAGGACCAGAGAAGAATGAAGGGTGACCCTAAGGCAGATAACATGGAGCTGTCACGGCCCACTCGTTCTTCCGTACAAGTCCAACGCTAACTAATAAATCAATAGGCCACGTTCACGTGAGGTTATAAAGACCAAGACAGAGAAGTAGCATAACCCGGCGAAATAATAGTGCACTTTGTAAATATAATATGTATCCCACGTGCTAATTTATTACTATTATTAACGATCTATGTGCCAGAAAATATACGATAAAGATAATATTAAGATCAATTTGGAGTACATTTCTAATTTGCCTCCTTTATTTAGTAAATAGTTCTAAGAACATAAGAATAGTTAGGGAAGTTCACTTACATTTGCACCTCTGTTGCTATAAATTCTGGATCATCCACTGCACCGACTACACTGTCACCTTCGAATCTGGTAGTAATATAAGGACCCAATAGTTAGGTGCAAAAGAGAGAATTCTGATATTGAATTCAGTTATATATATAATTCTGGGTTTTATTAGGAGATTGAAAGGTAAAATGGGCAACGGTTTTAAACGGGCATGGATTTCCCCGATCAGATCTGGACGCGGGGCATCATTCACCGTCCATCGACTTTTACAGCCTGATCTGACGGTCAAAATCCCGCTCCACCGACGCTCCGCATTTGTTTATATCGAATAAATCGAAGCCTGGTGCTCCATCGTCACTGACCTCTGGTGGCCCATGGCGGAAGATGACTCGTTTTCCGCCGCGGTTGCTCTCAAGCTCGTCGGCGACGCCGCCGCCGCCGCAGCTCCAATTCTGAAAGGAAGCCAAATACAAGGACACATTACATCATACCTTCCTCCATTTTAGTTCTCGAATCCGATACGAGACCTTACAATTCGTTTCAATTATACGAAAAAGAAGAATCAGATCACAAAGAAGAAGATTCGAGAAAAGTACCTCACAGCGGAAATGCGATGGCTTTCGCCGAAGAAAACCACCAAAATACCAAGGAACAGCAACGAAGTCGACCTCGTAATCGCCATTGCCATCGATGCGGCGCGCTTCTTCCTTACTCCTTCGGCCGTAGCTTTCTCAATTCTCTCGCAATATATTAAAAGGTGGAAAGTGGAAACTGAAGAGTGAGAGCGAGATGAGGTATATACGAAAAGGCAAACGAAGGAGGTCCAAATAAGGCCGAGGATTGAACCGCCATCTTATAGAACATTCCATTATACTCCTACCCCACACACGAGCATGACGGCGTTAAATCGCTAACGGCGGACGAGGGCACCGACGAGACGACGACGTCGAACGCGACGAGCACGTGGGAGCGGTGTCGGCTGGTCACGTGCGTGGCGCATCCGGCGTCAATTCGCGCGATGGACGTCTCAACTAACATTAACGGCTGGTGCAGCGTGGAGGCCACCGGCCGGCCACGTGGCATGGCGTACCGGCCGGAGCCGGTTGCCGCGGCACCAGTTACGGGTAAATGGGAAAAAGGTGAACCCAGAAAGGTAGCATAATTGGTAACAATCATGAGCCGGGGACACGAGCCATTTCGTTTCTCCCCGGCACGATGATTGGACCCATGCAACGACCCAACACACCGCCATCATCACACGCTTCCATGCTTGTCGCGGACGATTTCGTGCTCGCCATTTTTCGTGCTCTGCTTTGTAATTTTCCTCGTCCCCATCGATCAGGAAGAATCACTCTCCCATAATCTAGAATTAAATACTTGGAAAATAACATTCCTTGCTACGCTAATCAGGAATGATAGCAATAGATAATTAAGATGGTCATTCATATGGGTCCTCATCAGATTAAGAGATTGCTTAGCAACTGAGAAAACAAATGGCTATTTCATTATCTTTTGGTTGCTGGGCCATTTGAGTCAAGCAAAATCGTCAAACAGCAAGACAATGACACTGGATTCCATCACAAGCTATAAACAGTCCCAAGCTTCAGGCACAAGTTTTGGAGCAGACCAATTAGCTACCAATTAGTTGAGTAAAATATATTAAATAATTAACTAGTTTGTAGATGGAGTACGCATTATGAGGGCGCTCGGTGGACCCAGTACGTCGCAGGACGCTAAGCTGGTCCCAGAGGTACTGATCAATTCCAAGCTCCAAATATTATTATATGATTTTTTTTTTGTTATGGACCCGCCATTTTACGAGCTAATTTGCAAATATATTATGTCTCATCGTGACAGGCGAACTGTCTCTATTGGGAAAAGGAAGAAACTTTTTTGGTGAGACTTTTCGATAATTAGCGTTTGGGGTCTGGAATCAAAAAGAGGATAAGATTCGGGCACGAAACGTTCATTGATTTGGGTTCATCAGCAGACCAAAAGCGAACCCAATTCGTCATAGGCCGGCTCAGGCAAAGGCACGATGGGACGTATTGCGTTGTGGGCAACACATGCATGCCATGATCGAGCTAGCTGTCTAATTCAATGGTAGGCCTTTTTTGGAGATTAAATTTCGTCACCAATTAGAAACGATTTTATCTAATTCCTAAGGTGAGTTAGTTGTGCACGATTATATATTTTTAATTGGTTTTGTCCGACCAACTCGGTCCACAAATTGCGCAATCGGTCGAGCTGGATTACGAATGCCGAAATTGGCAACGTGGGGAAATCGAAGCAATAGCTAAACACCGCATATTCTGCAGCTGAGTCGAGTAGTGGATAATATTTTCTTTATAAAAAATAAAATTTGATGAAATTTTTAATTTGGTTCGAGCTATAATTAATTAAAAAATTAATATAACTTGGCTCGAAATTGTAATTTTTAAAAATATGATCCAAAAAAATTAAATGAGGTATTTTTTAGGTCAGAATTCGCCCACGACCCAATCCGGTCCGACACTAGTTCAGAACTGTTTTGCCTAATTATGGCATTGTTAGTAGTTCGCGGTAGACTTGGGAATATAATTTGACCTGATTTTTGTGTGTACCGATTTAAGATGAGACTCCAAGTATTTGGCATTACGTACTATTGCTTGACGTCCACTTGCGTCAACTTCGTTATCTTGCATTGTTGAGGACCGCTATTCTAAACATGGATAATTAGATTGACGATGCCCAAGAAATCAGTTCTGTATTGTATCGTTTTTGTATTATATTCTTGTTGTACCAATTCATCACTTGGACGGCATTAAACTTGTCTAATCCATGTCCCTTTAATGGATAGATATCTCGATACGTTAACGTCACCTTGTCTTTTGGAAGTTAAGACTTAATAGTAGTACTCATTTAACGAGTTAAAAAAGAAGCCTTGCCGATGTGAGTCACGTGACAACAAACTAACCTAATTAGCTCCTCGGTCGTCTTCACAATACCTAATAATATTCCTCATCTCACGTGCAACGCCTACCCATTTCCCTTTGTCTCTCTTCTCCGTTCATATTCTCTTTAATTACGTGGACAAGCGTAGAATTATATAGAATTGAAATTTGAGAATTTGTTGCCCAATCCATTGCATCGGGTGATGTCACGAGGGCCCACGTATTCTGTTCTAAGGAGCCCAATGGACTCCAATCAATAAGAATGAAATGTTTTTGGATCAAAGCTACAAAGAAAAAGAAACTAAACCCTTCCATATTATTAATTTAAATTTCAACTAAAGAATCTTGAAGATATACTTTAAACATTTTTTATATGGTTTCCTCCAAATTTTATTATTTATTTTGTAATAAAAGAAAATTTTTTTACTTCAACAAATTTCCAGAGCATATAAATCTCGTTCAACCCTTAGTATACCGATCAACCAAGGGAAAGAAAGATTTTTTTTTTACAAGACAAAAATATCGTACAAACTTTAAACAGGAGTGTACAAGAATAATATTCATAAAGTCTGTGGGTCATTCGTCCTCCTGTAAATTGAATATTGTTTTTCTTTGCATCTACCATAAGATAATCCTCCTATTTAAATTTAAGTTTAACTTCTTAATTGATTTTGAATTCAAATCATTATTTATTGTCGCATATCCGCCAATTCTGGAACCCACATGATTTTTAAAATTTTTGGATAAATTTAAATATCGACCTCAAAATTGGCATCGACATTTAAGTTTATTCCTATCTACTTATCCAAGGTGATTTGGACCATTTTTCTAGTGTCAATTTGCACATTTATACTTGTGTTGGCTCTTTTATGTTAAATAAAAATGACACCAGTATTTCTATTGTTTGTTACAATAGTGTGACAAACATATTACAAATGTGCTTAGTCAAAGTTAGGTGTATTTCTATAGACGAGGAATATACGGTCAATGATCTTCTGTATTCTCTTCTCTCTACTGGGTGGAAGATGACCTCTTGTAATTATATTTTATTTTTTTTTAAAAAAGTTAGATTTCTACAAAACCCTCCTACACCTTGGTCAATATGGTAATAATCTATTACAAATGTGTTCTCGCGAAGTTAAGGTTCCTAAAAGAACCCTCCTTCCACACCTTTAACGTGATAAACATACACCATCTTCTTGCAACTCATCTCCCATGACTCCTAACTCCATCTCCATCTCCAATATAAACACAATTATCATTACAAATGTGCCATTAACATTATAACACCCAGTACTAGAATTTATGGACATTGCTCTGGGTGATCTGCAGTGGTCGTTGTAGATGATGTGTGTGAATGTATATATTGAGTGTTAATATATGTTATTGATAAATTTTTAAATTATAAATAATATTTTCAAAAATTTAAAAACATATTTAAAAAATCAATATGAGACGATTTTCCCATGGCTAGCAATCTCAAATGACTTTTTGCGATGACTCCAACTGTCGTAGAAAGCTTATCAAATTATGTATCTCCAACAAAGATGAGTTTGCAAATATGTGTATCGTCATTGTTATTACCTTTAGCAATGGCTAGACTATGGCAAAATTATCGCTAAGTTGTCATAGATAAGTTTAGAAATTTTAAAATAACATAGTCTAGTAAACATGATAATTATCCATGATGCCTTTAGTGATGATCTTGCAACGGTGTCACCGTTGTAGCGCCACATTGATACATGATATCTGAGATGACTTGGTGATTGTCGGCTTGTCGCTAATGATGTTATCTACGATGGTTGAGGAGGTTGTTGCAAATAACATTATCTTACCTACATCAGCTGCTACCATCGTCGCAACTCATTAGCGATACTTCTTTGTAAAACGGCTCATTGCAACGGTCCTCTCACTACAAAAATTAAATGGAACTGACACTAGATTTCATTGAAAAATTGACATCGATAAGGTGTCTAAATCAAAATTTAAATACTTTAGAAAATGAATAAATCAGAGCCTAGAGTTAATAGTGAATAATTTCGAATACCAATGCTAGTATCAATGTCGATATTCCATTTTTTTACTTCACTAAATATTGGTACCAATAATAGAGGTGTTGGTATAAAAAACTTTTTAACTATTTTTTTCATTGGTGATGTATGATTAAATAGTTGATTAAGAAAAAAATTATTGATTATCTTTGATTTGGATTAATAAATTCAAATCTCACTTGCCAAATAATATCATTTGCAATGTTATATTTATAAAACTATGATTAAGTTGAAAATTTTGAATTAGTGATGTGGGATTGTGGAGGAAAATCAGTGCTAGTAAACTATTGGCGTTGATTTCGATGATAAATTTCCAAAAACTGATGTATGTTACATGTGTCATGTATAAATGATAGTTTTTTTTAAAAAATTATTTTTATTTGAACTAAAGAAACTTGTATTAATCATAAGATTTGATGAATACAAGAAAAGAGTAGTAGTAAAAGAATATACAAACCCCCTTGTAGGGTATTGAGAGATGCAATTAGAAAATAAAATAGAGGCCTCCAATGCTAACTCCATAAAATTTTTTGACTTGTTGTTAAAGATACGATTGTTACGTTCAAACTAGATTTATCCCTTCCATATCTGCAGGAGGAGAACTCTAAATCTTATTATTAGTGAGAGCCTTCTTTGTATGTGACGCCACGGTTTGTAAACAAGACGGAAGAAGGAGAAGTTGCAAGCCGACAATAAGTGTGTCCAACCTTGTAGAGTGTAAGGGCAAGACAAAAATAGATGATTATGGTTTTCCTCATCCGAAAGGCATAGAATGCAATTTGGATCAATTTGTGCTCTCCACTTGACGAGTCTATCTTTCGTCGGTAAGTGCTAGGGGTGTAAGCGAGCAGAGCCGAGCTTGCTTGTGCTCGAGCTCAACCCGTTTAAGAAATGTCGAGCTCGATCGAGCTTCAATATTTGGGCTCGAGCTCGGCTCGTTTAAGTTCGTTTAGGCTCGTTTATTTTTCTCAAGCTTGATCGACCTCATTCAAGCTCGATTAAGCTTGGCTTGACTCGAGCTCGGCTCGCTCGAATATAAAGATCGACTCGAGCTCGAGATTTCATCAAGTCGATCTCGAGTTTTCATCGAGTCGATCTCGAGTAGCTCAGGAGCTGCTCGGCTCACTTACACCCCTAGTAAGCGCTGCTTCATCATGAGCCAATAAAAGATGGAGATTGATTCTGGACAAATAGTGGACCAAATATACGAGGACAATGGGTCTCTCACGTCACGATAGGAAAGTATCTGATATGCCAATTTGGTGGAGAAACATTCATCTAAGCTCCATTTCCATTTGATTATATCATATCCCGAACTTGATAAAATAGGATTCAAGATGTCCACCAATTGTGCTAGCCTAATCAAGGACATTTGATTTTTAAATTGAATATTCCACCTCCTTACGATACCATCATTATTAATCTCTTTTGCATTTGCAACTATAGTTGATGGATTGCTCACTAAAGGAAAAATATCATGAAATATGTCTAGCAATTTTGAACCATTAAACCATGGATCTGTCCATAAATGAGTTGATCTACCTTCTCCAACTTGAAAGCTCAAAGAAGAGTTGAAAAAACCAAAGCCCCTAATGATACCTCTCCAAACAGGAGATAGACTGCCAAGAGAGGCACAAAGATGATCAAAGTCAGTAAAGATGACCTTAAGAATATCGACCCATTGTTTTTTCTTTGTTTTGGCGGAGTTTCCATAACCATCCCCCCAGTCTGGCTTGATTATGTGACTGCAGATTCAGTAGGCCAAGGCCGCCCTCCTCTAAATTCCCCATCAAGGTATCTCAATTAACCAAATATTTACCTTGTATATTTGCTTCACAATCTCCTACCCATAAAATTTTTCTTCTTCTCTTGTTAATAAGGCAAATGATCCATTTAGGGGCAGCAAACATCGAGAAAAAGTAGGCTACTTGACTAGAGAACACACTGTTGATGAGAGTGCGTCTGCCCGCTCTAGAGATAAGTGACCCTTGCCATGAAGATAATATCCCATCAATTTTTGTAATAACTTTGTTCCAGTCTTCTTTAAGTAGATGACCAATTTACAAGGGGAGTCCTAGATAATCAATAGGGAAGGTAGCAGTCCGACATCCAATAATGAGGGCCACCTCGTGCGCTAGAGTAGTGTCATCTCATAGGTGGATCAATTTTATTTTTCCCACACTTAATTTGAGGTTTGAAGATAGTTCAAAGCATTTCAATAAAAGTTCGAGGTTCCTGAATGCCCTATCATTTGCCTCACAAAAAATCACTAGATCATCTGCAAAGATCACATGACTAATCCCCCTGGCAATAAGTCAAAAAGAGCCCATTGCTTGAGTAAAATTGTACAAGCTCTTTTCAATAATTTGGAGAGTGAATCCATCACTAGATTAAAGATAATGGAGGGTGAAAGCGGGTTACCCTGGTGCAATCCCTTTTTATGTTTGAAGGAAGTTCCAACTGAACTGTTAATGATAATGGAGGAAGAGGCCGATTGTAGAAGAGATGCCACACAGTTAATCCAAATAGAAGTAAACCCCCGAGCCTGAAGAAGTTGAAGTAAGAATGTGTGATCCACAGAATCAAATGCTTTCTCAAAATCAACTTTAATAAAGCAAATATTCTCTTTTCTAATTTTGCTACCCCAGATGGTTTCATTTACTGTCATATAGCAGTCCAAACTACTTCTGTCTGTAGTGAATGCTTCTTGTGTGTTATCAATGAGATTTGGCATTAAGAGGGTCAATCGTTTTGCAAGCAATTTGGAGAAAATTTTGATCAAGCTGTTTTCAAGACTTATTGGTATGTAGTCCGCAAGATCAACGACCCCATTTTTTTTTGGAATCAATGAGATGTAGGCATTATTAATCCGACCAATCTCTTCAGGATGAGAAAGAAAGTCGTTATGAATTGTATACAGTAGCAGATTAGCATCATTCCAAAAGGATTTAAAGAACTCATTTGGTATCCCATCAGGTTCCGAAGCTTTATGATTCTTGAGTCCATCAATAGCATCTTTGATTTCGTCTAGTGTGAACGAGGATGCCAAGTGATCCAGATTGGGTGAGCCTGCCTCATAGAATTCCTGCCACCAAAGAAAAAATGAGGTTCTACGAGATGTGCCCAAAAGTTGAACATAGAAATTTCTGAAATAATTTGCGATCAAGGAAGGCTCATGTAAAAGGATGTCACCGAATTTGATACAGTGAATCCAATTTCGATTTCTTTGTATTGTAGCACATAAGTGAAAATATCTCGTGTTACGGTCCCCATCCTTGAGCCACATTTTCTTGGTCCTTTAGCGCCAATGCATATCCTCAACATGATAAAGTTTATTAAGTTTTTCTTTGGTTCGTTTGAACTGCGCAAAGTCCAATTGAGATAGAAGCTTCTAATCAGCCAATAAAGAAAGGGAGCATAAATGTGCCTCTAATTCTTTCCTTCTTGCTTTTCTTGCTTTATCTTTTCCCAAATTCCACTGTCGTGGAATAGATCACAATTGCTTCCACAATGAGATCCACATAGGTAAGAGGCCGGTCAAACCATGGGAAGAATTTAGAGGCATGAAAAGTCCATGCTCCACAATATTTATGAAATCCTACATTTTGAACCAGAAGGATTCCATTTTGAAAGGTTGAGAACCTGAGAAACCCATAGGGGAGTTGCCGAAGAGAATTGGGTTATGATACGATAATTTGCGTGGAAGTCCAATCACCTTAAAATTTGAAAGAATGAGAGCACAATCAGTACTGAGAAGCACCCTGTCCAATTTAGCTAGAGCAGGCCTGAATTGATTATTAGTCCAGGTAAATTCCAATCCAGAAATAGGGGGTGCCAAAAGTCCCTAATCCACTATGAATTGCGAGAAATTTCTTGCATCTGTAGAATTGCCTCTACAATTTCGCCTTTCTCCTTGATGCTTTGTGATATTACAATCACCCCCTATAATAAAAGGCTCAGATAAATTCTCACATAAATTGTGTAGTTCAGCGAGAAATGAATGCCTCTGATCCCGCGATGGCGGCCCATAAACCCCCACCAAAGAAATCTGAATATGGGAATGAAGATGTGTGAGAGAAACTCGAATGAAGAAGGCCTTCATCAACTGAATTACATGACCAAATTGTAGGATTCCAAATTCCTATAATACCTCCAGAAAAACCAACAACGAATATAGCAAGGAAGTTGTTAGGGGAGCATCTATTGAAACCAGACAATTGTTTTGTCATCCTACTTGAAAAAACCTCCAATTTGGTCTCAAATAGAAAAAGAACATTTAGATCCCTCACAATTTGCTTCATCATATAACGTTTTGATAAGCGGTTAAGATCGCAGACATTCCAGAACAGTACATTAAAATTTTGAAGGTTCATAAAGCCGAAAACAACAACACAACAGAAGCAAAGATAAGTAAGCCCCAATGGTTTAAATTGTCGTCACCTCGCACATCACAACTCTCGGATCCGTAGTGTAAGTGAACCCCATGGTCTCAATAGTCTTCAAAATGTCAGAGTTCAGATGATCAGCGGCGGGAATAAGCGTTGTACCCAAGGAGAGAGGCTCATTGTAACTTGACGGGAGACCGCGTCCTTGTTTGTTAAAACTAGCCGCTTTACGTCTTTTCGCAGATTTACTAGCCTTGCTTGTGGATTTTTGACTCAGCAGTGCGCTTCTTCTTACCGACCCATCAGAAGCCGCACACGCAACTCCTCGAATTTTTTGTTGATGGTGGCCAGAGGGTGTATCAGTTTGGGCTGTAACAGTTATGAACTGGGTCTGATTAATATTTATACCCAAAGCAGTCGGTCCATGGTCCACATTGAGAGCCCAGGAGAATAGATCTGAGCAAAACAAGGTTGGGTCAAAGGATGGGCCACTATGGATTAAAAAATGGTCAATTCTCCAATCAGCAGAAAGATTTAAATCACTGCCCCAACCAAACCCGTTTTGGTGGGCCCCAATGAAAGACGAAAAGACATCTCCCATAATAGGAACCAGCTGCCAAAACTTGGTGGTCCCCATGCCATGCGTTAGAAGATGGCATTGTTACATGAAAAAGGAGAAGGCAGCGGGGTCTGGCACCCGTTTGACTGGTAGGACCCCAGATGAAGTTGCGGTAACCTGCATCATCTAAGACAAAAAAGACTCCATCAAGTTATGCCATGCCTCATGTCCAAGGGGGCTCGTCGTGAGGCGATCGAGCTCCCGACATAACGCAACAGAAGCTCCAGACACCAGAAATGCAGAGTTTGGAGATGAGTCAGATCCTTTGCTCCTGCCGATGTAAGCCGGCAAAATAGACGGTAAGAAGTCCCGACGATGATTGATGGTGAGGTCATTCCGATGAGGTTGTAAGTTCGCCAAAACCGGGAAGGAGGCAATCACCGCCTGATGATCAGGAAGAAGTTCAATGCCATCCGCAAGAGGATTCATCGCTTGCGATGGAGATTGTTCAGCAACACGCGGAGGCAAACCCGACGCGGGTGGAGAAGCCGCCAGCGGAGCACCGTTGCTCGAAGGAGGCAGCGTTTCATCGAAGCCCAGCGGGATGCCTGATCATTATCATCCTCATCACGATCCTCAGGCATGTCGTGCGACGACCTGTTCGTCGGCATATGAAAACAATGTTGTTGCCAAGCCACGAGAATTTCCACTCGATAACGGCGGTCCGACACATCCGCAAGAATTTGCAGACGCCCAACTTCGACCAACGAAGGGAATCATCATCAACAGCTTCGAGTGAACCAAAAGAACTAACTAGAGCCGAGAGACTCTCCATATTCCAGAACATATAAGTGTGATATCCTAGAAATTTTTATTTATTTTTCATTTGTTGTTTGTATTTGTCAGCCTAGCGGGCTAGTTTGAGATTGAGCCGAGTCGACTCATGGTCCGGTGCGAGCTTGCGAGCTCGAGTAATTAATTTTATATTGGGTATGCACGATTGTTTAATTATATCGCATATGAGTATACATGTGTTGGATATTTATGTGGAGCATGAGATTAATTTGGGTTTAATTAAGCTTAATGGGTTAGCGAGTCGAGAGGTTAGTGGGTATGGATTCGGGTTGAGACGGATGCGGGTTAAAAGAGGAGGAAAGAGATATAAATTCTCCCCTCGTAGGGCTTGCGGCTCCCTATTGGAGCCGTACAAGCCACTTGGAGAGAAGAGAGGAGCCGCCCAAGCCGTCGCCCAAGCCGCCGCCCCTCCCTTCCCTCTTTTGGAGCCGCCGCCCTCAAGCCGCCAAGCTCTCTTCCTCTTTCCCCCTCTTCTTCCCCTCTCTTTGGAGGCCAAGCCGCCGGCTTGAAGCCTTGAAGCCGCCGCCTCCTTGAAGCTTTAAGCCGTCGCACCTTTTCATGATTGGAGCCGAGCCGCCTCTTCTTGAGGAGCCAAGTCGCTGAACCTTTGAGGCCAGATTCGGAGGCCGCCACTTGGAGATTCCTCTCTAAGGCGGAGTGGTTTTACCCTCCTTCTTTTCGGGTTTCTGCGATTTCTTGAAGATGTTCTTGAATGCTAGGATGTTTTGATTTGTTTTCCGTCGATCTCTTGAGTTTTCACAGTTCTTTTTGATTGCCGTGTTTGAGGAGGCCCTAAACCCTCCCCTATGGGGTTCGGCAGCCCTATGATGACCCTAGGGGTGCTCGGCCAAGGTAGAGACGGGGGTGCCCTCAAGGTGTTCGGTGAAATGCCTAAGTGAGGATTTTTTTTGGTGTTCTTGAGATCCATGCCTTAAATTGCTTATTAAATTGAGTTCCAACATGTTCAAGCATGCCTTGTAATTAATCTATGATTTTTGAATAGTAATCATGTTTATAAAATTAAGATCTTGATATTGATGCCATGAAGGTTCTTGAATAAAGGTTCTTGATCACGATGTTTGTTTCTTGATTAAGGTATTGTTAATACTTGTTAGTCTTGTTTAATAAACATAAAATTTGAGAAATTTATCTCAAGATTAGTATTCTGTTTAAATGATAATTAAGGATCTAATTTCTATAAATTTCGAATTTATTTTCATGCTATGTTGAAAAACTCAATGTTGTTGGAATTTAATGCTGAAATGATGAATCTGTACTATTTTAAAATTATTTGCTGTGGTGTGTGTTTTTCT
Organism: Canna indica; assembly: GCA_034359265.1. Classification (NCBI taxonomy): domain Eukaryota; kingdom Viridiplantae; phylum Streptophyta; class Magnoliopsida; order Zingiberales; family Cannaceae; genus Canna; species Canna indica. The sequence goes on along the minus strand of CP136894.1, from coordinate 8,443,868 downwards.
CTGAACATACTCATGTAACCTATCGTTTCGATCAGAAAATATAGTTTGGAAATATAGGACACACTCTGAAGACCATATTCGGGTTAGATACATCAATTTCGGGCACAACAGTAAGCTAAAACAAAATCCTAAAATAAAATCCTAATCTTCGTGATCTAAATTTTAATTGCATAATTAAAATTGGGCAAAAGATCAGCATAATCTATTATGAACTAACAAACAAAGTTTATGCATGAAATAAAACCACACGGGTTTATGACATTACAGATCTAGAAGTTGGGGTTGTGTATGAGAGTGTTGAGACGCTTTCCAATAAGGACACCCCTAAGACACTGTAGGAGATACTTGACTTCGGTCATATTGTGTCATATCTTTATGAATGGCGAAGAGGCTCGTTGAGGAGCCGGATTACGGGCTAAGCCCGGCTGAAGGCTGGATGGCTAATTCCCAACATGTAGAACAAGTTCGGATGAACAAATTCTGATTCTTCCGGTTTGGCCTCGTGGGATAAGTTCGGAGGGCCTACCCGATTATTCCTGTGATATCTTAAAATGGGTAAGTTCGGAGGGCCTACCCGATTACTCTTGTGATATCTTAAAGGGGCAAGTTCAGATGGACGATTCCTGATTATTCCTTCTCGTCTCGTGGAGCAAGTTCGGAGGGCCTTCCCGATTGCTCTCGAGTTTCTTTATATTAGGATAAGTTCGGAGGGTCTTCCCGATTATCCTAGTATGTTTTGTTGCCTTATGACATGGTAGGCTTAGGCCTGCTGATATTCACCGATTGGGTGTTGGATGCCTTCGGGCAGGTGGTGGCCAGATGGTTTGTTAGCTAGTCACTCCCTTGTGATATTTTCCTGCTTGAGTCAGGAGTTTTGCTTTATGCATCATATTTGTGTTTGGTTTTTTTCGTGGGGGTTGGTAGAATCGCTCACTAAGTTCTTTTGAACTCACCCGTTGTCGTTGTTTTGTTTTGCAGAGCCTAACCGATGAGGTGGGCTGGAGCACTTGGCATGGCTGGAGGGCAGATGAGCTACATTGATCTCATAGTAGTCCTAGTTAGGGGTCGTAGTCGAGTAGTAGTTTGTCATGCACTGTGTTTTTGCATTTCGGAGTTTTAGTCCCTTGGGGACGTTTATGTCATTTATTAATTTTAGATTTCATTATTGATGGTCTATTGGACTTGATTTATTATTTCCGCACTTTGTACTTTTGCTAAACTTACTTATAATGAATTCTGTTTGATTTTTCATTTGAAATAAAACTTATTTATTTCTTTCCGCCATATATGTTTTATTATTGAGTTGGCATGTGCATGGTTTAGGCTGCGGGGTATAGGCACGTATACCCTGGCCGGTCACGTGACCCTGGGTTAGGGCGTGACAATATGATATCAGAGCATGTGGTTCGGTCTGACTACGACCTAGAGTTGTTATTGTATAGGGTATTGATAGCGTGTCAGTATACGGTATGGTTATGTTATGAGATCAATGAGCTAAGTCTGCACCTCAGCGCGACTCGTGGTTATGTTATGAGACTAGGGCTAAGTCTCCCATTAGTAAGTTAACGTTTATATGACAACAATTTAACATATTAATAAAATACTAAACTCAAATAGATCTTATCCACAGATAAAACTTCAACTTGGTGGGCCCCATTTCTGAGAGGCCAACCACGAAATCTCCTTGTACCACGTCATCGAAAGACAAGTCATAGAGAAAACTATTCATCAACACTGCCGCTGTCGTCGTCTTTGTGGTGCTTGTGTTAACGGGTTCAGGCGGCTGGAGGCGTCGTGAAAGCTGCCGACAAAAAGCCGACGACATGGCACTTGACGTCGCCACTTTCCGCTACGACAGAGAGAGAGGACGACACTAGGTTGGTGATCCAATAGAGAGGCAGAAGGGAGTGTAGCAGCAGGTGGTTTTGAGGAGATTATTTAGAGTCAATAAAAAAAACCCTATATATATATATATATATATATATATATATATATATATATGAACTAGTCGTTTCCTCGTGTAGTGAGAGGTGACAAGTTATATACAGGACAAGTATATATATATATATATATATGAACTAGTCACTGAAAATTTGTTTCCTCCTGTTGAGAAAGGTGACAAGTTATATGCTGAGAAGATTAAAAAAAAGGCCAAGAAAGAAGTGCCCATGGAGTACTCAGTCCTCTTGCAAAACTTTTCGTAGTATGGGCACACCTCTGCCCACCCAATCTTGTCATTTTCGTTCTTCCCTATGTAGCCCGCCGTCGCCGTCGCCGTTCAACAATCACACATGGAAGAGAGAGTGAACGACTCCTCTTCGGCATTCAAGTCAGTGCATGTTGGTGTTGTATGGTTTGTTAATTAATCGAGAAGGTGAATAGTCCCACATAGAATGTTTTTCTTTCTTTAAAATGCCTTTTAAACTTCCAATGATGCCAGGTGTTAAACTTTTAGGTGGTCTAATGAATGGTGAGCCACGGAGACTCAATGGACCATTAGCCTAAATATTAATTAATCAAATATTGTATTTTTATTTTATTTTTTATAATTATTTAAATTTTAAATAGAGAGTTGCGTCTATTCGAATTTTGTTTTTGAAAAGACATATCTGTTCGAATTTGAATTTTCTTCAACTGTTAAACCTTTTTATTTCTATTTAATGTGGGCTTTGTCACCTTTTTTCTTCCCTTGCAATTTTAAGCGTTCTTTTTTTTTAGTGTTCTCGATTTAGGTTTTGTTGTATCCCGAGGTAAATTACTTTTGATTGAAAAGTAATATTACACTCAAGATAGTGATTCACGCCTCAAAGCCAACCCTTCTCTAAAGTTCCAGATCTAACAGCTGGATGTGTACTTTTGATGATCTCTCTTCTATGTGTGCATATATCTACGTTTTGCTTTTGGTGGTGATATATATTTCAGATTTGTCTTATGATAATTTATTTATGTATAGGTTTGTTGTGGTTGGTAATGGGATTGTGGGTGGGTACATGATGGTGTCCCTGCCCTTTGTTTCTAACCTAACACTACAAGAAAAACGATAATCAATGACGAAAATTTTGTGACAGATAAAATTCGTCACAAACTGTGATGGATTTGTGACGGTGTGAAACGAACTTTTTTCTTTCCAAAATAGTGACAGATTTGTGACGGAAAATCTGACACAAGACGATTCTGTTTGTCACAAATTTTTTGATCAATTTGGCCTAGAATTTTTAATAAATAGCATAAATGACAGATTAGTGATCGATTTTGTTTTCATCACTAATATTTCGCCACTAAATTTTTTTCTCCATATCCGTCACAGATCTAGCAACCACATAACAGTGACAGATCAGTGACCGAAGCAAAAATCCGATATAAAATTAAAAATTTTTAAAGCAAAATTTAACATTGTTTTGTTTAGTCCCACATGGGTTAAAATTATTTTTTACTTATTCTTAACCATCATAAATAAACTTTTTTTGTCTCATATGGATTAATTATTTTCTCTCCTAATTTTCTTAGTTTTATAAATTGATACCTCATGAGTTCAAAAATTTTTCTATCATTTTATCATTTATCAATTTCCTAAAAATATTATAAAAGTATAAGTAATATAATATAATATAATACAATAATATTATAATATTTTATATTGTTATATTGTTATATTATTATATTATAATAATCTATAATATAATAATATAATTGACATATTTTTAATGCGTAGGAAATCGTAATTAATATCATAATTAGTGATAGAAAATTTATCGATATCAGTGATGGATTCTGAGACGGATACTTTTTCGTTATAGATTTTTGTGACGAACACATACATCACAGAAGAGCGAATGGAGCATTAGCCAGGAGGTTTTTAGCAACAGACATAGTGACAAAATTTTCCGTCACTGATACCCTTTAGTGATGGATTTTCAAACATTAGTGACGTATTTTTTTGTCAATGATGCTTGTTTTTCTTGTGGTGTAATGGATGGATACATTTTGAACCCGTTGGATACGGTTGTAGGCGAAATGACAACACTAGAGGATGGTTGAATAGTGTTTTAACAAAATCAATTAGCCTAAATTCCGTTTTAATCGTTTCTTGATTAGTTAGGCTAAGCACGATATTTATAGCACGCAGAAGCAATAAATATGAAGTAATAAGCACAAACAAATATAATAATGCTAACACGGTAATTTATAGTGGTTCGGTCACAATACCTACTCCACTATCTAAGCATCCCACTTAGGATTTCCAAACTACTTTAACTAGATTAATGAGATTCTTTACAACGAGGACTTTGCACCGAAAAGTCTCCACTCTCCGACCGAAGGCACTTCCACACCCGGAAGTATACCGCCTTCCTACCGAGAGCACTTTCCCACCTCAACCTAAGGACAACTCAACTTAATCCTAGTAAAACTACGTTTACACAAGTGACTTTACTCCTTCTACATCGAGGATACCACTTCACACAACTAGACCTAACACTCGGACTGTACAATCTCAAATCCAAGAAAAGTAACAGTTAAAATTACAATGAAAAAGTGCTTAGAATGTAACCAAAAATCAATGCTCTTTTCACGCCTTCAATTCGACAAGGAGATAGACTCAAATCAGATCCCGAGTTTAGGCAGAGTGCGCTTAAAGCGGATTTTGATGGAAGATTAGGGCGCCGTGATTCAATCTATAGCAGGCTCAATTCTCCCTTTTGAGTCCTCAATAAATTCTGTAAGAATCAAGGAAGAAGATTAAAAGGAGTTAGATGAGGTATATTTATACCCTCACGAAGAAACGACAACTCAACGGATAGAAAACTATCCGTTGTAGACGCTCGGTCGATTGGTCGATCGACCGACCGATCGACCGCTCGAACGACCGATCGACCGCTCGAACGACCGATCGACCGCTCGAACGACCGATCGACCGCTCGAACGACCGCTGCCTTCCTCTCTGTGTGCAGTCGACCGATGAGTCAATTGCCAGACGCAAAACCTGCGATCCTCAATTCGGTCGACCCATCGGTCGACCGACGCAGGTTGCGTCTGCAGCTATCCGTTGTTTGGTCGATTGCTCGGTCGACCGACGCACTCACTGCCAGTTTTTGGCTTCTGTCGGTCGACCGAAGTGGGCTACTACCATTTTTTACCTACATTCGGTCGACCGAACCTAGGCTGAATTTGATTTCTTCAGCCTTCTTCTTTCGCGCTTCGTTTTCGGGTTTCGGCTTTCAACGAGCATCATGTTGGAGAGCTTTTCATGTGATCTTTGAGCTCGTCCAATACGTCTTTGGTGCACATGTCGATCTTCGAGAAATTTCCGCGACGAACCCGAGCGCGACGATCAATGTCCTTCTGATTTTTTATTTCTTTCGATATTTCCTATCGAGGACATCGAACGCTAATCGATATGGAACCTGAAAGATTTCTCGACGAAATATTAGTTCTATGTTTGATATCATCAAAACCGAGATTAAGATATTAAGTCGACCAAGGTTGAAAACCTAAAGCCAATAATGATAATTTTTACTTCATTTCATCTGTTCAAGTGTTTATGTTTTTGCATGCTTAAACAAGAAGGAATTGAAAATGTTATATGTGTGTAATTCACATCAAAACTTAATCAAATATATACATATGTCTGAGGTTAATTTGCTAGCTTGCAATGCTTGCATCTACCTTTTTGATGAAGCATCTTCCTATATATAATTGGCTACTGCAGATTAATCGGTGGCAATGGGTCTGTGTAAATGGGTATTTCACCCGTCCAAGATCTTGATAGGTCATTAGCGGATTTTACCCATTGAGTCGTGGGACGGGTATAGGATTTTGAGGTGAAAATTGTTATATTCGTAAATTTTATATAATTTAATTTAATTATTTTCAGCCGGACGATGTGGACACGCATCGGAGCGGGTCGGAAGAAGTGCCGGATAATGTGAATTAAGGTGAGGCCTTTACACGTGTTTAGTGTTTTATTTTATTTATTTTAGGTTTTGGATTATTAGTTGAGTCGAGTCCGACGACTCGATCGGAAGCTAATTTGGTTAAGTGTGGGTCGAGTTGGGTAGAAGCCGCGATTGGGTTAAGTGAGGGGTAGAATCGTAAAAAAATAAATAAATAAATATATATATATATATATATATAGAGTAATTAAGTTTGAGTGAGGGTAGAATCGTAAAAATAAATAAATATATATATATAGGGAGTAATTAAGTTTGAGTGAGGGTAGAATTGTATTTTTTTAAAAAAAAGAAAAGAAAAGAGGGGATTATTTGGTGTGTACGGTTGCTACAGCCGCACACACCCAAAAAAAAAAATAGAAGGGGGAGAAAAGAAGGCAGCGACATAGGGTGACGGAGGAGGCGTTGGAAGAAGGATTTGCCGCCAGTGGTGTTGCCGTCGCCGGTGATCATCGACTCAAAAACTTTGGAGAGCGTCTTCCACTGTGATTTCTCTTACCGGTGAGTGGTTAAGTTCTTGCCAAAACCCATGATTCATCCGCTCACCTTGCCGCCCCTCATTTGAAGAAATATGAAAGAATTTCTTCGAAGATTTAAATTCCTTCTCCCATTTGGATTTAGTTGTGGTTCTGGTACTGATTTATGTGTTAAATTTGGGACTTGATGCATAAAATTTTAAGCAATGAAAACTTAGAATTTGTCATGATCGCTTACTGTCGAGAGGAGTTCTTGAGACTTCTATTCTTCAAGTCTATCGAAAATTTATTATAATGGCTTGTAATCTAGTTTTTAATTCATGTAATCCAGCCTCAATTCTTGTAATGGCTGCTTGTTGGAAACTTTATATTTCCTTCTTCAAGTGGTCGGACGAACAGAAGCTTGAGAATTTTATTTAGTTGTGTAAATATATATAAACATTCTTTGGTTCATTGAATGGTAATTTACCTTGGTAAATAGCTTTTATATATGTGTTAGTTGGAGAAAGGTTAACAGAAGAATAAAAAAGCAGGGAGGGGTAGTGTGGCCGCATGAGGCATTGACCTCATGTGGCTACCTGCTGCAACCATGGGAGGAATTGGATCATTGAATATTAAATCATAATGTTGGTAGTAAATTCCTTATGCAAACAAATACATATGGTGAACTTTGGTTTTGATTTAAGGAGAAAGAGGTTTAGGTGGCAGCTTTAAGTCCATTGGTGTGGTTCTTATTAAATAATAATTTCATGGTGGTTTATGCAAATATTTTTATCTACTATTATGCATTTACATATTGTGCTAGTATGAATTGGGATGTTTGCAAATATGTTTAATTACAGTGTTAGAATACTTATGTAGATATATTTTATTGTTAAACCTGTACTTGGTAACATTTAAATTGAACGAACTGATTGTATTTAGTGTGTGTATACATTATGGGTGTATCCATCATATGTAATGTGCCTGTGTGTGTGGACGGAATGGGGGTTGGTTGGGTGTGGACCGGGAAGCTCATCAGCGAGCCACACTGACGATCGACTCGGAGTGGCACTGGTTGGAGGGTTTTCCCAACCATTTGGGGTCACTATGGCTAGAGGGTCTGTCTAGCTCAGGAACCATGGACGGGAAGCTCGCATGTCCTAGTGACCGACTCGTATTGTTTGGAAGTATACCTGTGTGTATATGCGATTTCTTTTATGTTTGGGTTACATGTGGACTGCTTGGGTTTCACATAGATACAGGATTTAATTATGGATTTAAGCAAGTATTCATTATATTGTGAAATTAACTAATATGTGATTATTATGCTTTCCATATAACTGTTAACCGTGGACTGTGGTAGGCTTAGGACCGAGCCGCTCACTAAGTCCAATATGGACTTACTCTCTTTTTGTTGTTGTTGTATTTTTTATAGCACCGGGTCAGAACCAATAGTAGCACTGGAGTGTCTGAGTAGCACCGGCAGGTTCAGCGCTGATCTCGTGACAAGTCGAAGTTAGAGTTAGGGTAGTGGTCGGGTTTAACGAGAGTCCTGTATTGAGACTTATTGCACTTTATTTCATTTATGGATTCTTTATTTCATTTATTGTTTCAAACATTGTTTAAAGTTTATTCTGGTTGAACATTCTTGTTTCCGCGAATTCTTTAAGAAAAGGATGAATTTGTTTTGTTCTATAACCTTTTGTTAGTGGTTGGAGTTTGAAACATAAAGTTTGTTTTATCTATGTGGTATGTGATTTGTTTGTTTTATTTTTGTGGTTGTGATTTGAGTTTGGCTTCGGGGTATGCTTGTATACCCTGACCGGTCACACCATTGTGGAATTGGGGTGTGACAAAAACCCTATAGGATTTGGAAAGGATTCAAGATTTTAGATTAAAACTCGTTCCAAACCCATTGAGTATGAAATTACTAAAATACCCCTCATGTTATCCATATATGTAAAATAATTATGTTTTTTTTTAAAATTAGGATTCAATATAATTTATCTTATTTTAATTAAAGCTAAGTATACAACTATACACTATTTTAATTCATTAGGGTTTAAAAATATTTTACACCTTCAGTACCTACATCCACTACTAGAAAAATGGTCATCAGCAACGGCTGAGCCGTTGCAATAGCGCCGTGACAGAAAGTCGCGTTGCTGATGACTTAGCAACGGATCAGCAACGGCCGCTCGGGCCGTCGCTCAAAACATTATCAGCAACGGCCGCGGGGCCGTCGCTAAAAATATTATCAGCAACGATTTTGCCACAGACCCGAAGCCGTTGCTGATAACATTAATAGCAACGGCCGCTGAGTCCGTAGCAAGACCGTTAGTAAAACTCCGTCGCTAAGCCGTTGCTGTAGGTCATCAGCAACGGCTTTCGATACACTTTTAGCAACGGCTTTCCCACGGACGCCTGTGGGAAAGCCGTTGCTGATGACATATACCTGCAACCAGAAAATTTGAAAATTTCAAATTTCCATTGATACATTGATACATTTATCTGATACATAACTCACACACCCTTACCCTCATACACACATTCATTCACACATCACAAACATCTCATACACATTCATTCACACATCACAAACACACCAAGATATACATCAAAACAATTATATTTATATTCATAATTATCCACGATAGTATAAACACAATTCAAATGCAAAAATTGAAGTAACAATATCTCACTAACATAGTCAATATAAATTAAACAAGTTCAATATCTCAGTAACAATGTCAATATAAACAAAATCTCACGATGACGATGGAGGATGGCCTGGATCATATGGCGGGGTCTGGAGTGCTTGAGTGTACACCGGCGTGGACTGACTCGAGGATGATGGATTAGATGATGCCGAAGAGATGCCTGCTTCGGGATGACCCGACAAGTTGCGTAGCATAGCTTCTATATTCGCCATCGTCTGACTCTAGCGCTCCATCAACTCAGTCTGACGCGCGACCGTCTCCTCTAGTGTCCTTATCCTATTACTATGATCATAACTGGATCTGGAGGTGGACGGCCGCTCACCAGCGACCGGAGGGGTCGGTGCCCCAAGTGGCCCTAGTACGGCTCGCGCATGACCACTATCTGCGAAGCCATATACGCGGCCATGGTCCCAGCCACCTGCGGCCTCGACCCACGATGCTGCGTCAAAGTCCTCGGGGGTACCCCCACGCTGCACCACCGTCTGGCTGTAGGTCTCCTACTCGAGTTTGATTTTTTGTTTAATATTTATCATAAAACTTAAATTATAAATATATAATGAATAATTTAAACAAATATATAATTACCATAATGTATGCAGCGCGGTTGTGGATGTACTCCCCAGTCCCATGTGCTCGACGGTGAGTCCGCTCAAACATCGCCATCGGGGAGGGTCGCTGGACACTCCCGTCATCCGACACCGTCGTCTACATTTACAAAACAAATACATTAATTAGTACACATAATAACAAATAAAATATATAATTAAAAGATATACTTACCATACGGTTTGCGTGCACTGCAAATGCAACAGAGCCGCCGGTGTGACGCGCTGCTCCCCCCGACATGCGATTTCTAGCCGCATTTCGGGAAACCTCCTGCCATCGATCCGTCGACCATATCCCCACGAGCTGGTCCCATATATTCGGAGTAATCCAACCGGGGCCGTATCCCCGAGTCTCCGCGATGTTAGTGGTCCCAGCTCGGGCCATCGCCTGGGACCGAGCCTGCCCCAACTTCCCGTTGTACCTTGCCCGGGAAATAGCCTCCCAGGCAGCGTAAATGAAGGGCCTCTGGTCCTCGGCCCATGTATAGCGAGCCTGCAAAATAATAATATCAGTACCAATATTAATATATCATCATGTATGTAAAAATAATAATAATACGTGCCTCAAACTCGCGCCATAACATGTCGACGTGCTCGCTAGGCACGTGAGACCACGTAGGCCATGCCCCGTGCATGTATCGTCGAATAGTAGAAGAAATGCTCCTCGGCACTTCTTCTTGCTCGAACCTGCACAACAAAAATAAATTTTAATATTATATTATGATATAATGAATTTGTAATGATTCACAATTCATGATATATTACCGCTCCCCAATCACGCTAATCAATCTACGTGACTCTGTGGCTGGTGGAGGCTGCCACCTGTTCGGCCCGCGTGGCCGCCTACGTCTGGATGTACTAGCCTCGGCAGTATCATCCTTATGAGGATCAGCAACAGGAGGATCAGCAGCATGAGTAAGTGCTGGAGTCTCACCGATCGGAGACTCCGAAACTCTCCTGCGTCGATAACCACGACCAGACATATCTGTCGAACAGACATATAATCAGATTATTGTATAAATAGTAGAGATATATTTAATAAAATATATACTTTACAATTATTCTTCATCATTTGAATAATAGTCTTCGAATTCTTCTTCTTCTTCTTCCTCTTCTTCATCTTCTTCATCTCCAGCTTCCTCAATTTCATGATCGTCATCATCAGCATATTCAACTTCTAATTGAATTGACGTTGTGTCTGTATCCTCGAGTATTGGAATAATACGATCCACAGCAGGAAGATCATCTTCTTGATAGAAACCAGGAGGATCATTTTCTCCTACTATCGGATCAATTTTTCCTCTACCTTTTGTCTTACAGACTACACGCCAATCTGCTCTATCTTTATTTCGAGCCGGATACTTCGCGTAATATACTTGTTCGGCTTGTGATGCCAATATAAAAGGCTCATTTGCTGCCAATTTCGATTTGTAATTAACCTCAACAAGTTTGTATTTTGGATGAACTTTCATGCCCCTTTCTGTTGTATCGAACCAATGACATCTAAATAGGATCACTGATTTCAAGCCGAAGTAGTGCAACTCTATCACTTCTTCCACTAGTCCATAGAAATCCATATCACATTCAACATAGGTTGTCCCTTTCACGCAGACCCCAACATTCATCGTTTTCTTTGCAAATGAATATTCAACCGTGTGAAATTTATACCCGTTAACAAAATATCCGTTATAGCACGACACAAGTCGCGACGGTCCACTAACAAACTCAAATATTTTTTCATCTATTTCAGCTCTGTGATCTTTGCTGTAAGTCTGAATCCAAGAAGGGAAATCACGATTCCGTAATGTCTCCAATTCTTGATCGTTGTGAATAGAGTATTTTTGCACCATCTCAATGTCAAATATTTCAATGAATTGTTCAATCTCTGGACAATTGAGTAATACATACAAGTGTGCCAAATGATACTCTTCATCGCTTAAGTGTCGAGATGGACGAGAACCAAAAGCACGACCAGAGTGACAAAATATATTTAAACGTCCATCTGAATGTCGAACACCCCCGTCGTCGTTACGTGGAAGACGATCAAATCTTGTCTGTACTGTCGATTCAAAGTAAAATGAGCAGAATGTTGAAATTTCTTGGATGATATACGATTCAGATATTGATCCTTCAACAGCTGCGGTGTTCTTTACTTTTTTCTTCAGACGATTCATGTATCTTTCAAATAAGTACATCCAACGATATTGAACGGGGCCACCAACTCGTGCCTCGTATGCCAAGTGTATCGGTAGATGCTCCATCGAGTCAAAAAATGCAGGAGGGAAAAACTGCTCCAGCTTGCATATGATTTCAACAATATTATTTTCAAGTGTTGACATATCTTCGACTCGAAGGACATTTGCACAGATGCTTCTAAAAAACATACTTAATTCAGTCAACGGACCCCAAATATTATCAGGAAGAAGATCTCGAAATGCGATCGGAAGTAATCTCTGCATGAATACATGACAATCATGGCTCTTCATCCCTGATATTTTGCAATCATCGACGTTCACACATCGAGATAAGTTTGAAGCATATCCATCGGGTAATCTGAGTTCTTTTACCCATTGACAAACATCTTTGATCTGTTGTTTATTTAACACATATAGGGCCTTCGGTTTCAGATATCGTCCGTTGACCTCTTGTAACTCCAACTCTGATCTTTTACAAAGTATTTTCAGATCATGTCGGGCTTTGACATTATCTTTAGTTTTTCCAAAAATATCCATCACAGTGTTGAAAATATTATCAAACACATTTTTTTCAATGTGCATGACATCTAAATTATGTCGAATCAATAATGAACTCCAATAGGGCAATTCCCAAAAGATACTTTTTTTCACCCAGTTGTGTGTTTGGCCAAAACCTGACACTCTTTCATTGCGACCAAATACTATATCTGGAAGTGCTGAAACATGTGCTAACATTTGTTCACCAGACAACATCGGTGGTGGCCCATCTCTTTCGACTCTGCCCTTAGTAAATTTATTACGATTCCTTCGATACTGGTGATGAACCGGTAGGAATCGACGATGACAATCAAAGAATGAGATTTTTCGTCCGTTCTGAAGACTCATTGATTTAGAGTGTTCCATACAATACGGGCAAGAGAGTCGGCCGTGAGTGCTCCAACCCGACAACATGCCGTACGCCGGGAAATCATTGATTGTCCACAAGACCGCGGCCTTTAAATTGAAGTTTTGCTTCCGATGACAATCATAAGTGACAGCTCCCTCAGTCCACAATGTTTTCAATTCATCTATCAAGGGTCTGAGAAATATGTCAATTTCTTTTCGCGGACCCTTAGGACCCAGAATAATCATCGAAAGATAAATAAATTCATCTTTCATGCACATTGACGGTGGCAAATTATAAACTGTCAGCAGCACTGGCCAAACTGAATAAGGAGTTGCAGAATGTCCAAACGGATTAAAACCATCTGTGCACAATCCCAATCTGATATTTCTAGTATCCATAGCAAATGAAGGATAACATGTATCCAAATGTTTCCATGCTTCACTGTCAGATGGATGAGTCATTACTGTATCATCACGACTTCTTGCATGCCAACTCATGTAGGGGGCTGTCTTTTCCGACATGAATAATCTTTGAAGCCTCGGTGTTAGTGGAAAATACCGAAGCACCTTAAACGGGATATTTTTCTGTCGGACCGATTTCTTCTCCTTGTAACGAGGGTGTTGACATACAGGGCATTTATCCAACTGCACATTTTCTTTATAATATAAAATGCAGTTATTTTGGCACGCGTGTATTTTTTCGTACCCAAGCCCCAATTTTCTCATTAGCTTTTTAGTCTTATAAAAAGTAGGCTCAAACTTGTTATCAGTAGGCAGCATTCCATTAATCAATCCAGCAATCCGATCATACGCAACTCCGCTGATATTACAATCGGCCTTGATGCTTAAGAGCTGTGTCATTGCTGAAAACCTAGTGTATTTAGGACAATTCTCATACAAAGGTTCATCGGCAGCTTTCAACATCTCGTAAAATTCTGCAGCTTCTTTATTCGGTAATTCAATCTCTACCGCAGCCCCTACTTCTGTGATATCAACCGCTGTAGTATCTGGTGGGACTGATGTCTGAAGAACTGGCCGATCAACATTATCATTCAGGCGGAATTGACCCCCAAGACTCTCAAGTATCATAGTTCTATAGGGATTACATTGACCGGATGAAGAAGCACCAGCAGAGGAAGATTCACCATATGTCTGAACGACAGGATTGCTCGACGTCCCGACTTCGCGTGACTCCCCGTGACAAGTCCATAGAAAATATCTCGGTGCAAATCCTTTGGTATATAGATGCAGAGTGACAGTCTCCCGATCCAAAAATCGTCCATTTGAACAAATGCGGCACAGACATCGGATTTGATCACCCATGCTAACGAAATTCCAATTCGAATAGGCGAAATTTAGGAAGTACGTTACGCCTAATCGAAACTCATTCGTTAAAGCTCCACGATCAAGACATCGGTACATCCAACTTCGATCAGCCGACATGATTCTGTCAATCAATGACAATTTCTTTGGTTAATGTCTTTAGGTGAGATTGTCCTATTCCATTCGGGATTTATGTTATTCGTACTGCACTTACGTTTTTATTTTAACTGTTAACTAATTATTCTAAATTTCGACAGCATCTCCCTACAGTTCTCCGAATACGCATATCATCTGGGCGCGTATCGGAGAACAAGAGAGATGTTGCCGAAATTTAGAATAATTAGTTAACAGTTAAAATAAAAACGTAAGTGCAGTACAAATAACTATATTCCCAAATTGTCCAATCAGGGACAATTCAAGAATTGTACGTCGTATAAAAGATCATCTACTTCTTTTACACGAACATACAATCCCCGAACGGATCTAAGGTTTTGCTAAATCATATCCGATCGTCGATGCGTACGTGAAACATATCAACTCGTCGGAGGATGATTATTTTCTAAATGTTTCGAGACAGTTCGAGTCCATATTGGACGATTTCGGCGCGCGTCCGAAGTGGACGATTCCGGCGCGAGTTCGAATTGGACGATTCCGGCGCGCGTTCGAAGTGGACGATTCCGGCGTGAGTCCGAATTGGACAATACCGGCGCGCGTCCGAAGTGGACGATTCGGGCGCGCGTCCGAAGTGGACGATTCCGGCGCACGTTCGAAATTAATCTAAACCCTAATAATTAATCTAACAAATTAAACAATTAATCTAAACAATTATTAAATAATTAATTAACAATTATTAAATAATATAAACTATATATATATATTATAAATTCCGGCGCCGGAGTCCACCCTTCGGCGCCGGCGTACAGTGGCCGAACACACTATCCGGCCACTGCAGAAGGTCCGGCGGCGGCCATCGGCCGACCGCCGCCGGCCGAAACCCTAGAAATAGGGTTTCGGTCGGGTGATTTCCGCCGGTCGCAGGGAAGAGACTTACCTGAACAAGTCGGCAGCAGCGGTCGGCGTCGTCGGCAGCAGCGACAGCAGCGGCAGCGGCGGCGAGTGGCGTCGGCAGGAGCGGCGGCGGCAGCAGCGAGCAGCGGGAGGAAGAAGAGTCGGGCGCGAGAGCGTGCCCTATATAAACTTATCAGCAACGGCTCACTCGCCCGTTAGAACGCCGTTGCTGATAAGTTATTATCAGCAACGGCTCACTTATCCGTTAGCAAGCCGTTGCTGAATATTAAAAAAATCAGCAACGGCTCGCCTTTCCGTCCGAACGCCGTTGCTGATAATTAAAATAATCAGCAACGGCTCGGTTTTCCGTTAGTACGCCGTTGCAGATACAGATATCTACAACGGCTCGAGCGGCCATAAGAATGCCGTTGCAAATAGCAACGGCTTGAGCGGCCGTCGCTGATAGCCGTTGCTGAAGACGAAGTTTCTAGTAGTGATCCTAACACGGTAACACCCATTCACCAACTTACTCACCCGCCGCCAATCCCCTCGATCGCCCATCCCCATTGCCTGATGTGGCGACGCCCATCTATAGATCTACTTCTCCCGTCACACGATAGCCGCACCGCCGCAGACTTTCGGCTCTCCGCTCCCCGCCTCAACCTCCACTAGCGCATGCACGGTTATTCCTCCTTTCACCATCGCCGCAGACCTTTGGCTCTCCGCTCTCCGCCTCTCTCCCACATGCATGATTTGCTCCTCTCCTTCCTCTCTCATATGGATCTTTTCTATACCCTAAATATGTTTTTTTATCTGTTTTCTTGCTCCTCTCCTTCCGCTCTCTCATACTTCCGCTGTAACACGATCTGTGGATTGGAGGCATGGAGCAAGTGGAAGCATTTGTAATCCATTCTTAATTTTTTTTATATAGAATAATTTTTTTATATATAAATTTTATTAACGGGCGAAAAGCAGGGACCTAGTGGGTACCCATTAAATTAGTGGGATGAGTTTGAGAATTTCTCTTCAAAATAGTAGCGGATTTGGGACGAATTTAGGATTGAATTTTCTTAATAGGTATTGGATAGAATTGACTTCGTTGTCCCAAATCCTCCCTAGTGTCATCCCTAGATTAACATGTCATTACTAATGGGGGTAATGTCGACAGCGGGCTACATCAAGCAGCACGAAAATAACAAGATTGGATGGGCAGAGGTGTGCCCTTACTACGAGAAGTTATGCAAGAGGACTGAGCTCTCCATGGACACTTCTTTTTTGGCCTTCTTTAATCTTCTCAACATATGTATATATATCTCCTAGTCCTTTATAAGTATGAATGCTCATAAACATGTTGGAAGAGTATAAACATGTTGGAAGAAGTCGAAGCAATATAAAGAGACTTAATTTATTGGGTTTGTGCTTAATTGTAATATTAAATGAGAAAATTATATTATGTATCGTTATTGTTTGACATTATTTATTATTTTAAGTTGTGAAGCAAATTTATTCATGTTATCAATTAGTTGTTAATTTAATGATGTTAAACTTAATAGGCGGAGAACGTTTAGTTTGCTAATAATATATATTAAGTAGAAAATAAATATATCATAATATGATATAAAGGTTAATTTCTCAATTTAATGAACCTAAATATGACCAGCGGAGAATGTTTAAGTTATTAAGATTATATAAATAAAATGAATATAACATTTACAAAGATTCAAAATGAATATGTCAAAATTTTATGAACAGTAGAATATTCAAAATAATTAAGCACCGATGTATCAAATAACGTGGAGTTTCTGTAACATACTCAAAAGAATTTTTTCCTGAAAGATAGTAAGTTTCATTGCTAGAATGAGAAACATACTCAAAAAATTAAGCATAAAATTAGTATTTAAACAAAATAAAAATAGAAGTATACCATATCGGTACAAATAAAAAAATAGAATATAATTAGAAATTTTTTCAAATTTCTAGATATATAACATAATTAATCCTAATTTTTATTGATTTTGAATAAGTACGTTGACATGACAATTATATATATTTTAATTATACTTTTAATGTGCAGATCTAACTGCCTGATTCACGTCAACACTTGAACAACATATCTCATCTTTGTTTACTGGTGTGATATATTTGAAATAAAATAACATTTGAAGTACTTTATTAGTACAAATATTGAGAAAACTCTCAAAATTTAGAATATAGAAGGTAATTAACCCTAAATTTTCTTGTGTTTGCAATGTTGCATGTTTTATCCATAAGAGTGGTTTTAAAAATAAGATTATTTTTTTCAAAATGATAAATACTTTATCAATAAATGCATAAATCAAAAATTGAATATTGTCAACATCGTAACTTTATAGTATAGAGTTATTATTTAATAATTTTTATAGAAGATAAAATATATTTAAAGATTACTAATGATGCTATCAAAAATATATTCAAAAATTACTAATAATACTATCATTAGTTATTTTCAAAATATGAGAAATTGTAAAAAGCAATTATGAGATGTGGTAGATCGTTTCTCATTCATTAAATTATTTAATTGATACGTGTATTTTGAATTGTCTTGTGTTAAAGATACTTTTATATAATTACATTGTATTAATTTTAATTTTTTTTGTCTTTTATTTTCAAAATCCTACGTTCGTCCCTGGTTTTATCGACATAAGTGGTTTTAAAAATAAGATTATTTTTTTCAAAATGATAAATACTTTAGCACTAAATGCATAAATCAGAAATTGAATATTGTCAACATCATAATGATTTTTCTTAGGTGCAATTTCTAAAATACGAAGGTTCTAAATATGAGGTTATCGGCCAAACTGAAATTTAATAGGCGTTTATATAATCGACGAAGCGCACCAAGCACAGAGGCAGAACGTACAGAATCGTTATCGGCCATCAATTCAAGGATTACTGTCATGGATCAACACCACCGCTGCCCTTCGCCTCTTTCTGGCGCCGCCGTTGCATGGTCTCCCCTTTGGCAACCCAAGCCAAATGCATCGCAGGAAGAGACAGTAACCACGTCGGCGGTGGCAGCGGCGGAGGAGCTGAGGCAGGCGTTCCTCCAGACGACCCTGGAGCTCGAGTCCACCCGCGTCGCTGCCCAAGAGGAGCTACGGAGAATGGAGTACCAGGCCCTGCATCTCGCCTGCCTCCTCAAGGCCGCCACCCAGGAGCGCGATGAGGCTCGTCACGCCCTTCTCCTCCTCCTCCACCAGGCCGAGAGCCGCCGCCTCTCGACCGAGTCCAACCGCAGCCTCGACCCCGTACCCGTCCAATCTCAGGCTTTAGACGAGGGGAGCGATGTCGCGGCGGCGGAGGACGTGGAGGAGAGCAGCAACGGGGTGGATTACCCGACAGTGACGGCCATGAAGGAGGTGGAGGCGGCGGCGGCGAGGAGGAACCTTCCCGAGAAGGGTCGACTGGTGGAGGCGGTAATGGATGCGGGCCCGCTTCTGCAGACACTGATGCTGGCGGGGCCGCTGCCGCAGTGGCGCCACCCGCCTCCGGAACTTCATAGCTCCGAGATCCCGCCAGTGACCATCAGTTTGAACCCCAAGAAGGAGAAAGACGGCGACGTTTCACCGCCGCCGACGTCACTTTGGAACTCCTCTTCGTCTTCTCCGGAGTGTGACTATAACAGTAGTTTCGGCGGCGGCAAGTTTCAAAACATTTCGTTGAAAAATATGTGATTCTCTCTTTCTCTCTCTCTCTCTCTCTCGTGTTTGGGTTGGGTAGATCACTGTTATGCTTTTCTGTAGTTAATTATACGTAGAAAGTGCAAACAAAATGCAGGTAGAAATATTAATTGCTGTTCTGAATTGTATCATATAGATGGAAGTAGTAATTGCTTTGGAATTAACAATACAGTAGAGTGTATCAAATTAATTTATGTTGGGGACTGGAATTCGTGACAAAATTATCAGCCACAAACAAAAAAGATATATGTTATAACAGTATGCGTTATCAGTTGAAACAGTGAATTATCAAATTTATACCAAGATAGAATATTTAATCAAGAACTGATAAACACAGCCAAGAACCGATTACATCTGCAGTCATCCCTTGATTCAGCTTATCATTTCTAACAGCAGGTTAAATAATCAGTCTCACTGAAGAATCAGTGACCACCGACCAGCTTATTAAAATTAAGTTCCATTTCGGTTTTAAAACATTTAATACAGATAAATATATTCTTGTTGAGTGTTTCAGCCTTTGTTTTTCTCTTTTCTTCTCTTTTTAATTGAAAAAGAGGGTCATGTTAAACGGCGTAAAGATTAATTCCAACAACCACACATGAGGATATTTAATTGGAAATCAGAATAAACGTACTATAAATGAGATTATATAAATATGTCAAGCATTTCATTGATCTAGCCGCGTAAATTATGGATGGAAGGCAGCTATCGGTTTGCTGGCATAATCCAATCATGACAATATTAAAGCATGGCTAAAGCTGCCACATAAAGTTGAAGAAGAGAGTATCTCTGGAATCATTAACTTAGACTAGGTAGGCTGCTCCTTCTGTTCCCCTCTTTATTAACTAGATTTCGCCATCTCAGCACATTTAAGTTGTCTTTTCTTCCGTGTATCTAGTAATGGCAAGCAATGAAAAGAAATGCTATCATTGCGAAAGAGCTGTACTTGTGGCAAAAATTAACTTGAGATAGATGGAGAAACATAGAAGACCAGTTGTTGGCAGCTGCAAATTAGTCATCCATTTTGGAAAATAGACAACAGTTTCTATCCCTTGGATGCTGAGATAGTTTCATACAGATGCCAAGTATAGAACAAGTTAAAAAATTAGGTGGGAGAACACCAGGAGGATTTGGGTGGAAGAATTTTGCACAAGCATCCAAGAAACGTTAGGCAGAATTGACTTGTAATGTTATAACCCAACGAAAAGGAATCGTTGATCATTAGGACTCAATCTTTAGAATTTGGTTATTATAATAGCAAATAATAAATATGCTAAATTAACATATCCGTCTGCTTCAAATTTCTTAATATATATTATTTGATTTCCTCCGAACAAAGCTAACATTCATGTTCATCATGCAACTTGGTATTGTGTAGACCCGCAGGTTTCCATCGCCATCCCGAAGTACATCAAACATGTATATATATGATAAATTATTTGATTAATTATTAAATATATTCCGATTTTTAAGGGGTTTCTTTAATTTATTCTCACTTTTCAATTTTTTCAATTCAATACATCACTTTTTGATTTGTAACAAATCTATCCCACCACTAATAGGACCTCACAACAACCATTTAGATGCTGACGTACGTGGGCACGCTGACGTGGATCAAGAGCCCAGTCAGCATCTGAAAATATTAATAAAATATTAACTAAAAAAATACCCAGTCAGCATCTCTATTTTTTTAATTACTAAATATATTCAAACTTTTGAGGTATTTTCCTTTCCTAATCTATCACCATTTTTCAATTTTCACAATTTAATACATCACTTTTCGATTTGTAACAAATCTATCCCACCGTTAACGAGACATCACAACAACTGTTTGGATGCTGACGTGGGCACGCTGACGTGGATCAAGAGCCCAATCAGCATATGAAAATATTAATAAAATATTAACTTAAAAATACCCAATCAGCATCTCCATTTTTTTAAACTAAATTTATTTATGAGCCCCACCAAACCCAGTGAGCGGATCAGATCGAATCCTAAACGATCGATCACGAAGGCAGAGGATTGGAGGTAGACTGCGATGACGGCGGTGGAGGTGTCGAGGAGGAGCAAGAAGACAATGGAGACGGGGTGCCCCAAGGGGTCATGTCCATGGGGTAGCTGCCGAGGACGCACGACAAATTGTTGGATCACGGCGAGGGCATTCTGGGGGCGAGTCTCCGCCACGGACACCTGCGGGCGACTCTCGATCTTGGTGAAAATAGTTTTTATTTGCGTTCGCGCCCGACCCTTCTTCTTTCCTCCACTCTCTTCTCTCTCCATCGTTGTCGACGATTTGTCGCCGCCGATCATCACCGCATCGCAGCCTCGTCGTGCCGCCTGCTCCCCCGCCCTCACTGCGTCGCCTCCCCGGTCCTCTCCCCCTCTCTCTCGCCCAGACCGCCGCCCCTCTCTCGGCCCCCTCGATCTGCGTCGCCCACGCGCGCCGCCGCCGACCTGCTCCCTCGCCCTCGCCGCCGATCCCTCTCCCCTCTTCGCCACCACCAAGTGAGTTCATCCCCCTCCCCTCTCCGGTCCGACACCAGTCAAAACCCTAGGGTTCCGGCCGACGCCAACCAATATTATATATATATATATATATATTAATTAGTGTTAATTACTATTATTAGCGATTAATTAGATTTATTTACTATTAATTACTGTTATTAGATATTAATTAGGGTTAATTTTATATTTAATTAGTAAATTAGTGTTATTTTTTTTAAAACTTAGATTAATTAGTTTTCAATTAGATTTAATTATTGTTAATTAGTTGTTAATTAGATTTAATTAGGGTAGAATAAATGTTAGGATTAATTTTAGTTGGGTGTAATTATAATTATGAAATCATCCACTTTGGACTCGCGTGCTCCAAAATCGTCCACTTTGGACTCGCGCAGACATCGTCAATAAAGGATGGACTCGCGCGCGCTGGAATCGTCCACTTTAGACTCATGACCAAATCGTCCTCGGTGGACTCGCGCCGGAATCAAGACGAGTTGATACGTTTCACGTACGATCGACGAGTCAAATTTTAATTTTGCAAAACCTTAGATCCGTTCGGGGGTTGTATGTTCGTGTAAACGAAGTTAATGTTCCTTTATATAACGTACAACCCTTGAATTATCCCTAATTGGATAATTTGGGAGCATAGTTATTTATATTGCACTTAGTTTATTTTTTTTAGTCATTAACTTCATTTTTAAATTTTGGCTTGTATCTCCCTTGTTCTTCGATATGCGCCCAGATGATATGCGTATTCGGAGAACTAGAGGGAGATGCTGCCAAAATTTAGAATGAAGTTAATGACTAAAAAAAATACTAAGTTCAATATGAATAACATGAATTCCGAATGGAATAGGACCATCCCACCTAAAGACATTACCTAAAGATATTGCAAACTTTTTGACAGAACATGTCGGACGATCAAAGTTGGATGTACCGACGAATTCATCGTGGAGCTATAACGGACGAATTTTGAGTAGGTGTAACTTCTTAAATTTTGCTTACTCGAATGAAAAATTCCTTAATGGTGATAAAATCCGATGTCCGTGCCGAAAATGTTCGAACATAAGATTTTTGGACTGAGAAACTATCACACTGCATCTGTATACAAAAGGATTCACACCAAGATATTTTGTATGAAATTGTCACGGAAAGTCACGTCAAGTCGGGACATCGAGCAATCATGTACGTTGTCCAAACTCATAGTGAATCTTCTTATGCTGATGTTTATGCTTTCAATCCACCTAATCCTTATAGAACAATGATTCTGGATAGTCTTAGAGGACAATTCCATTTAAATGATAATATTGAGTCAGTTATTGAGACGGTAGTGCCACCAGATACTATGACAGTTGAAGTCACTGAAGAACAACCTGAGATACAGATTGAATTGCCGAATAAGGAGGTTGCACAATTTTACAAGATGTTGAAAATTGCCGATGAACCTTTGTATGAGAATTGTCCTAATTATACAAGATTTTCGGCAATGACACAACGCCTGAACATCAAGTCCGATTGTAATATCAGCGGGGTTACGTTTGATCGGATTGCAGGCTTTATCAGTGGTATGCTACCTCTAAATAACAAGTTTGAGCCAACCTTTTATAGGACAAAAAAGCTGATGAGGAAATTAGAGCTTGGGTGCGAAAAGATACACGCGTGCCCAAATAACTGCATTTTATATTATAAAGAAAATGCACAGTTAGAACAATGCCTGGTATGTGAACATCCTCGTTACAAGGAGAAGAAATCGGTCTGACAAAAAAATATTCCCTTTAAGGTGCTTCGGTATTTTTCACTAACACCGAGACTTCAAAGGTTATTCATGTCGGAAAAGACTGCTCCCTATATGAGTTAGCATACAAGAAGTCGTGATGATACAGTAATGACTCATCCATCCGACAATGAAGCATGGAAACATTTGGATAGGTGTTATCCATCATTTGCTTGGATACTAGAAATATCAGGTTGGGATTGTGCACAGATGGTTTTAATCCGTTTGGTAATTCGGTAAGTCCATATTCAGTATGGCCAATGCTGTTAACAGTTTATAATTTGTCTCTCTCAATGTGTATGAAAGATGAATTTATCTATCTTTTTATAATTATTTCGGGTCCTAGGGTTCCTCGCAAAGAAATTGACATATTTCTCCATCCCCTAATTGATGAACTCAAAACATTCTGGGCTGAGGGAGTTGTCACTTATGATTGTTACCGAAAGCAAAACTTCACTTTACGAGCTGCTATATTATGGACAATCAATAATTTCCCGACCTATGGCATGTTGTCTGATTGGAGCACGCATGGTCGACTCTCTTGCCCGTATTGCATGGAACACTCAAAATCCTTCAGTCTTGAGAATTGTCGGAAAATTTCCTTCTTTGATTATCATCGCCGGTTCCTACCGTCTAACCATCAATATCGAATGAATCGTGACAAATTTATCAAAGGTAGAGTCGAAAGAGATGAGCCACCACCGATGTTGTCTGGTGAACAGATGTTAGCACGTGTTCAATTGCTTCCAGATATTACTTTTGGTCGGAATATAAGAATCTCAAGCTTTGGTCAAACACATAACTGGGTGAAGAAAAGTATCTTTTGGGAATTGTCGTATTGGAGTTCATTACTGATTCGACACAATTTGGACGTCATGCACATTGAAAAAAATGTGTTTGATAATATTTTTAACACAATGATGAATATTTCTGGCAAAACTAAAGATAATGTGAAGGCCCGACATGATGTAAAAATACTTTGTAAGAGGTTTGAGTTAGAGTTGCAAGAGGTCAACAGACGATTTCATAAGCCAAGGGCGTCGTATGTGTTAAATAAACAACAGATGAAAGATGTGTATCAATGGATCAAAGAACTCAAATTACCCGATGAATATGTCTCAAACTTATCTCGATGTGTAAATGTCGATGAATGCAAAATATTGGGGATGAAGAGCCACAATTGTCATGTATTCATGCAGAGATTGCTTCCGATTGCGTTTCAAGATTATCTACATGATAAGATTTGGGGTCCGTTGACAGAGTTAAGTATGTTTTTCAGAAACATTTGTGCAAATGTATTTCGAGTCGAAGATATGACAGCACTTGAAAATAATATTGTTGAAATCATATGCAAGCTGGAGCAGTTTTTTTCTCCTGTATTTTTTGACTCGATGGAGCATCTACCGATACATTTGGCATACGAGGCACGAGTTGGTGGCCCCGTTCAATACCGTTGGATGTACTTGTTTGAAAGATACTTGAATCGTCTCAAGAAAAAAGTAAAGAACACCGCCGCAGTTGAAGGTTCCATATCGGAAGCATATATAATTCAATAAATTTTAACTTTCTGCTCATTTTATTTTGAATCAACCATCAAGACAAAACTTAATCGTCTTCCACGGAACGACGATAGGGGAGCTCGACCATCAGACGGGGAGCTGGACCATCAGATGGTTGTTTAAATATCTTTTGTTACCCCGGTCGTGCTTTGGGTTCTCGTTCGTCTCGATTCTTAAACGATGAAGAGTACCATTTGGCCTACTTGTATGTTTTACTAAACTGTCCAGAGATTGAGAAGTTCATTAAAATATTGGACATTGAGATGGTGACAAGATACTCAATTTACAGCGATGAGGAATTAGCAAAATTACGGAATCATGAGTTCCCTAATTGGTTTCAAGCTTATAACACAGAACACAGAGGCGAAATAGATAACCAAATCTCTGAGTTTGCTAGCAGACCGGCACGACTTGTACAGTGTTATAATGGTTATTTTGTCAATGGATATAAATTTCACACATTTGAATATTCATCTACAAAAAAGACTATGAATGCCGGGGTCTGCGTCAAATGGACAACGTATGCTGAATGTGATGTTGACTTTTACGGACTATTGGAAGAAGTCATTGAATTATAATTTTTCGAATGTAAATCAGTTGCCCTTTTTAAATGTCATTGGTTCGATACAAGCGATAGGGGCATGAGAGTTCATCCAAAGTATAAACAACTGATGGAGGTCAATTACAAATCAAAATTGGCTTCAAATAAGCCATTTATATTGGCATCTCAAGCTGAACAAGTATATTATATGCAATATTCATCTCGGAAGAAAGACATGGCAGATTGGCATGTAGTCTGTAAGACTAAAACCAGAAGAAAAATTGACCCGATAGTTGGAGATAATGATCCAACATATGACTTCTATCAAGAAGAAGATCCTTCAGAAGTGGAACGAGTTAGTCCAATACTCGAGGATGATGACACAGAGTTAGTTCAATTGGAAATAAAATATGTTGATGAGGATGATAATGAAGTTGAGGAAGGACATAATGAAGATGAGGGAGACGAAAAAGAATTTCAAAATTCAGATACTGAAGAACAAGAAGAAGAGTATTACACGGATGATGATAATGACGATGATGAATAATTGTAAATGTGAAGTATATATTCAATTATTAAATATATCTATTAATCTATTATATATAATCTAATTATATTAAATTTTTACAGCTATGGTTCGAGATATCAGTTCTCGAGGAGGCATTCCTCTTCGGACCCCACGACGATTACTACCCGCCCCACCTGTTCCCACTGACCCTTCGTCTTCCACCACCATCCCCCCACCTGATCCATCCACCATTCCCCCAGCTGATATGGTCACCATCCCCCCACCTCCACCCACCATCCCTTCAGCCGATCCAGGTCCGTCGACATCGAGACGTAGGCCACGAGGGCCTAACAGAATTCTCCCTCCGGCCACCCGAGGGACAACTGCGCAAAGCAGTTATTATGCACGAAAGAAGGTAAGTTTATGCATTAATTATTTCTAATTAATATCATAATATGGATTTATATTTGGTGCAGACTTGAGCAGGAGGACGTCTCCCGCACAATAGCGGGGATGATCCGAAAGTTTATGCACTGGGCGTGGCCTACATGGTCTCACGTGCCCCGTGAGCATATGGATTTATTATGGCGAGAGTTCATGGTAAGTATATTTATTAAATTAATGTTAATGTTAAATATTCATCGGTAATAATAATTTTTTTTTGCAGGGTCATTATACATGGCCGGAGGACCAGACCACTTTTGTGGAGGCTGCATGGGAGCGTGTTGCCCGCGCTCGCTATAACGGGCTGCTTCAGCAGGCCCGTCAGACCGTGATGAGATGACTGGGGGCCACACAGATAGGGTAGACTCGGGGACACGCACCCGAGTGGATTCCGGGCCCCGTGTGGGACCAGCTCGTTGAGCGGTGGGACACTCCAGAGTGGCAGGAGGTCTCCCGGACTGCATCGAGAAATCACATGTCCGGGGGGGACGACATGGGGGCGTGCCACACTGGTGGCTCAGTGTCTTTTACGGTGCATGAGCGTCGTATGGTATGTATAATTTCCTTACTTTTAATTAAATTATATATTGTGTATAATGATACTAATGTATTTGTTTTCTAATGTAAGACGCGTGTGACGGAGGACGACACCGTCCAACGCCCGTCGATGATGGAGGTGTTTGAGCGCATCCATCGTCGTCGACGAGGAACGGGGGACTACGTTGATAGCAGAGCCTCGATCATAATGGTAAGTATTTATATATGTCTATTTGATTTACACAATTTTTATTTATAGTTTGTATATATTTAAAATATAAACACGTGTACGAAACTTATTCGAGGACTGTGATCGAGCGTGGTGGGACATCGGAGGAGTTCGACGCGATAGCTTGGGTGGAGGCCGCTGGTGGCTGGGAGCACGACCATGTTTATGGCTTTGCAGACAGTGGTCATGCACGCGCTGTGCTCGGGCCACTTTGGGCATCGACCCCTTCGACCGCGGGTGAGCGGTCCTCGTCATCCCGAGCGCAGGACTAGAGTCGGATAGCGGCCAAAGAGTTGGAGCTCACCCAACAGAGACAAGCGATGGAGGAGCAAAGGCAAGCGATGGGGGAGAGGATGCAAGAGCAGAGGCTGACGATGGAGGAGCAAATACAGGAGTAGAGATGGTCGAATGATGAGTTGAGACAGACGATCCAGAACATGCATACACTTCTCACTCAGATTGCGTCTCAGTCCGGCCTTCTACCAATGATGTCGCAGTCATCGTCCTCCTCGACTCAATCGACGCTCCCGACCCAATCGTTGTTGACTCCACCGCCTCTACCGCCGCCACCGCCGTCGTGAGATTTTCATTAATTGTATTTTGTTTATATTTTGATACTTGATATAGATGATATTTTGATAGTTAGATATATTTTGAAACTTGGATGCACGAGTTGATATTTTGATAATTGTTTGCCTCCGGTTTGAGACTGATATTGATGATATTTATGTAAAACTCGTATGTTTGGTTTCTAATGCATTTGTATGATGTTTTCTGATTGTAATATGTGATTGAAAATTGTTTGTAGTCGATATATCGTTGTATACAGGAATTTACAAAATTTTCAGTTTTTCCAGTTACAAGATACACCTTTAGCCACGGCTTACCCACGGTCCACCGTCACTAAGCCGTGGCTGAAAGCCTATCGTAAATGGCTGATGCCCTCGGCCTGACCAAATATCACGGTTGCTAATAGTATCACCGACGGCTCGAAGCTGAGGCTGATGTGTTGGTATCAGTGACAACTCCAATAGTCGTCACTGATGATTTTAAATCAACGACAGTCCACGAGGCTGTCGCTGATAATTACGTGTGACGGTCGTGCGTGGCCATCACAACACATCTGAGACGAACACACTAGCGACGGTCGTTTACCACGGTTTAAGTTGTCCGTGATATTCATCGCCGATGGTTTAGTCACGGTATCAGCCGTCGCTGATGACCACAATTCTAGTAGTCGAGAGCACCTTGAAGAGCATGGGGGCGTCTGAATTAGGTGTGGTAGTGGGGTGAGAGGATAGCATGGCCTTTGCCATGGGGCCCACAAAAAAAAAATAGATTTGCTAATCGGGTATTTTTCAAATTAATATTTTTGAATGATGATTGAGCTCTTGATCCACGTCAACTATCCACATCAGCATCCAAACGACTGTTATGACATATCATTAATGGTGTGATAGATTTGTTACAAATCGAAAAGTGGTGTATTGAATTGGGAAAATTAAAAAGTGGGGATAGTTTAGGAAAACACTCCAAAAGTCGAGATATATTTAGTAATTAACCCCAAAAAAAGTGGGGGATGCTGACAGGGTATTTTTGAATTTAATATTTTATTAATATTTTCGAATGCTGACTGGGATCTTGATCCACGTTAGCGTGCCCACGTCAGCATCCAAACGGCTATTGTGACGTCCCATTAACGGTGGGATAGATTTGTTACAAATCAAAAAGTGGTGTATTGAATTGAGAAAATTTAAAAGTGGGGATAAATTTGGGAAACATCTCAAAAGTTAGGATATATTTAGTAATTAACCCTTAAAATTATTTAATTTTGATCTGTAGATGATGCCAAAATTCAAGTTTCTCACAGATTAGCATTGACGACTCACCTAGTCATTGTTAATAGTCGTAACAATTCGTTGCTAATATTTAACTACGTAGCAATAACTGTGCTAGTCATTGCAGATGACGTAGATTGCCGTCATGGTCAGCGTTCGTTCGGCTCTCGCTAGGGCGAATCTTTCGTCCCCTTCGAGCGCTCGTCCCCCGCCGGCCCCCCTGATCTGCTTCGCTCTCAGTCTTCTCCGAGGTCTAGCCGACTCCCCTTGAGTCAGGGCCATCCCCGAGATCTTCTCCAAGGGCTAATGTCGATCCTCCTAAAGGGTTGCGCCCTAGATCATCCTCGCCGGCGGTTGCTCCGACGGCTAGTAATGCTTCCAAGATCTTGAATCTTGCTTCAACCAACCTATCTTGGTCTTAAATCTTACGCGGTATGAACTCTTCCTCATCTGAAACCCCTTCCTTCTTTCAAAAGATTAGATCTAACCCTATCGGTAGGGTTTCCTTTCAAAAATCTTAATTAGAGCAATAGAGTGAACCATGGCACTCTAGTCTTATTAGGAAATTCATTGGTCGGGTTCCTCTTGTTAATGTTCTTCGTTCTTGGGCTGAATCGTTGTGGCTTTCTTGCGGTCTTAAGTCTATTTTGGACTTAGCTAACGATTTTTTCGTCTTCCATTTTGATTCTGTTTCTCAAGCCACCGATGTTCTTACTAATGGACCTTGGTCGTTTTGGGGGAATCTTCTTCAATTAATCCCCTGGAAACCCATGTTCCGACCATGGCAGGAGAAGATCTCTTCCGCGGCGGTTTGGGTCAGAATACATGGGCTTCCGTTGGAACTCTGGAATGAACAATCCATCGCGCTTTAATTGCTGCTTCACTTGGTCATGTTCTTCGGATCGATCACCGATCATTTTTTTTTGATCGAGGTAAGTACATTCGGGTTTGCATTGAAGTTGATCTCTCTGTTCCTATTCGTCACGGTGTTTATGTGGATTTTGATGGTTTTGAGGTTTTTCAACCGGTTTCGTATGAGAATTTATCCAAGATTTGTTTTCTTTATGGTCTGATTGGGCATTCGGATTCTAAATGTAAGAATTTTGAAAGTAATGGTCAATCGGCTTTTGTCCCTAATGTTTCTTTGAGTTATTTGCTTACTGTTGTTTCTTCTTCCTCGGATAAGTCATCTCCTGCTCAAGCATTGGATTTCGAAGGATTGCGGGAACCGGCCTGCGGTCGTTGGGTTCAAGTCCGCCGTCGTCGTCCTCGCTGTCGGTTTATGGGCGACACTCGCCGGCCAATACGGAGGTAGATGATGTTTAGGTGGATGAGCTCAATGATTCAGGGAAGGATATCGTCATTCCAATGTTTCTGATCGCGCCCTGTCGGTGTTTTCGGCTAAGCCAAACCATCAGACCAGTGGTAAGTCTGGCCTGGGTTCGACCGTGCCTCCTACAACATCATTTGCTCGCCCGGCTTTACATTCGCATCCGCTTGGCCAGTATCCGTTAAGCAGTAGCTTTAAGTCTCGAAAAGAGGCAAACCCTAATCTTGCTTCCCCCAAATCCCATCCTGTGTCGCTCGCTGTCTCTTCACTCCGATGGATGCTGAGCTCAGAGACGGTACCTCTACTCCTGCTTCTCGCTCCTTTGAGCAAATGGCACATGAGTTGGAGGTAGTTTTCTCAGCTGCTCCCTTGGCTCCCGTTCCCACTAAGGTAATGCGACCTCGTGCAAGGAAAGACCCAAAGCTGGGTCAAACTAGGTCCACTCCCCTTCTTCTTCTTACTGGTGGTTCCTCTATGAACAAAAGACGACGAGCGGAGCCTTTGGTGGAGTTGGCCCCCGACTTTGAAATGGATACTTCATCCCTGCCTTCAGGGAAGTCTCTTTAAACTCCCTAGTTTTTTTTTAATGAAAATCCTTAGTTGGAATGTAAGGGGGGATTTTAAGCGCTTCGTTAGGGATATGTTATCTTCTTTACTTAAAATGTACTCTCCTACTATTCTCTCCATTCAAGAATCTCACCTAGGGTTGCAGGTTGCTCAATCTTTCATTGACCGCCTTGGTCGCAACTGGACATGCACTCTGTTCCCTCCTCCGGTGCCTCCGGAGGTCTTATTTTTGCATGGGACACTTCGGTGGTCCAATGTCAGGTGCTTTCTACCCATTCTTAGATTATACATGTTCTTGTCCATATGGAAAAAAATTTGAGCCTTTTCTATTTTCTAATATTTATGCGAGTACTGATCCTAATATTAGAGCTGCTTTATGGTCATCTTTGAATGATTTTGATTTTTCTAGTTATCCTTGGATTATCATGTAGGATTTTAATGCTATTCTTGATCCAGCTGACAAATTTGAGGGGCTTCCTTTTTATATAAATAAGTCTGTTAGTGATTTTAGAAATTTTATGTATAATTCTAGTTTAACTAATTTAAATTTCACTGGTCCAAATTATACCTGGTGTAATAATAGGAAGCTTTCTAAAAGAATTTTAATTAGATTAGATTGGGCTTTAGCTAATCCTGCATGGCTTCATTTCTTTGGTAAATCCTCTGTAAAGCATCTTAGTAGAACCGGGTTTGACCATTGCCCTTTTTTGCTTGATTTGAATGTTTCTACATCTAGGAATAAAAATAGGAATTTTAAGTTTCAAAGCTTCTGGCCAGAATATCCTGAGTCATATGAGATTGTTTATGATACCTGGTCTAGAATGTTTGTTAATCCTTCAATGAGCCCTTTTACTTGATTCTCTTTAAATTTAGAATAAACTAGGTTTAGACTTTCTAAGTGGAATAGAAATGTTCTAGGTATGCTGGAAAACAACTCTTCTTCGGTTAACAATCAAATTTCTCAATTAGAGGCCATTGAATCCTCTCATTCCCTATCTGCCTCCCAAGAGATTGCCCCGAGATCTCTTTATAATAAGACAATTGTCATTCAAAGGTAGATTTCTATTAAATAGTGGTCCAAGGCCAAGGTCTCCTTCTCCTGTTAGTTGTAATACAACTCCTATCTGGCCTATTTTTACCAAGCCGCCTTTTGGTAATTGGCATTGTATTACTTGTCCATTCTCATATGATGAAATTTGACAAGTTATTAAGCAACTTCCTAATGGTAAGAGCCTAGGCCTGGATGGCTTTACTACTGAGTTTTTTAAAGCTTATCGGTCTTCAATTTTTTCCTCCTTCATTGAATGCATTAGAAATTTTCACTCTACTTCTTTTATTCCTCATGATTGGAAGCGGACTCTTATAACTTTCATCCCTAAAGTAAAAAATTGTAAAGCTGTTAAGGACTTTAGACCTATATCCTTCTGTAACCTTGCATATAGAATTCTTACCAAACTCTTAGCTGATAGGTTAAAACCTCTTCTACCTTCCTTAATCTCCTCTGAGCAAATTGCTTTCTTGAAGGGAAGAAACATCCAAGACAATATCATGATTGTTCAGAAAATTGCCCATTCCATTTTTGCTTCTAGAAGCACCTAACCTTACATCTTGATTAAATTAGATTTGGATAAAGCTTTTGATAAGCTTTCTTGGAATGCTATTTTTAAGGTCATGGATTTAGCAAATTTTCCTCATGTTTTTATTAATTGGATAAGGGCTTGTATGTCTTCACCTACTTTTGCTTGCCTTGTAAATGGAAATATTTCATCTTTTTTCCCCTCTAACAAAGGTGCTAGACAAGGGGACCATTTGTCTCCTTAATTATTTATATATTTTGGTTGCTCATACTTTTACTAATTTGATCAATGAAGCTATTTATAAGAAGAAAAAAATCATTCCTTTCAAAATTAAAAACTTTTAGCTTTCTCATTTAATGTATATGCTGATGATATATTTTTTTGGTTTTTAGAGCCACTGATAAGGGTTTAAATTGCATGAAAAATATTCTTGCCACTTATGAAGCTTTG
Organism: Canna indica; assembly: GCA_034359265.1. Taxonomy (NCBI): domain Eukaryota; kingdom Viridiplantae; phylum Streptophyta; class Magnoliopsida; order Zingiberales; family Cannaceae; genus Canna; species Canna indica. The sequence goes on along the minus strand of CP136894.1, from coordinate 8,411,151 downwards.
ACTGGTCAAGCTGTTAACTTCCATAAATCTGAAGTTTATTTTCCTAAGCATGCTTCTGCTAACATTAAGCAAAATTATTTTCTGTTTTGAATATGAAAAGTGGTCAGTTTCCCTTTAAATATTTGGGTTCTGTGATTGCTCCTAGAAGAGCCCCTGCTCATTCACATGGTTTTGTTATTGACAAAATAAAAAGTAGAATTGGATATTGGTATAACAATTTTATTTCTCAAGCTGGCCGCATGATCATTGTTAATTCAGTCCTGAATGCTATTCCTTTACATAATTATGCTCTCTTGGATGACTAAAAACTTTGTTGAGAAGATTAATACTCTTATTAAATAGTTTATTTGGTCAAATAATAAAAATGGTAGGTGCTTACACTTAATCAATTGAGAAACTATTACTCTTCCCAAAAGCTTAGGTGGATTAGGTGTCCATGATTTATATTATAAAACCAAATCTTTGCAGCTTAAGAGAATTGCTTCTTATCTTAATAATGTTGATTCTATTTGGGTGAAGCTGGTAAGAAGCAAGTATTCTCTTGTTTCTCAAACTCTTGTTATGATTCCTAATCATTGTGCTACTATATGAAAGTTTTTTGTTAATGCTTTTAAGCATCTCAGATTTGGTTTCAAGTGTATTGTTAATTCTGGTTCTAATACTAGCATTCTACATGATTGTTGGTGTGGAAGTATTCGTTTGAGCCTTAAACCTACTTTTATAAATATGGATTTGGACTTATCTAGTTCATCTGTTGATTGTTTGATCATAAATAATAATTGGAATGATGCTTGTGGCTTGCTTTATTTCCATGCTTCTATGTGGGAATCCATTAAACAAATCAGGTTGCCTTATCCACCCCATGATGATGTCTGGGTTTGGAAAATAGATGCTAATGAGTCTGTTACCACAAGTAGTGCCTACTCTTTCCTTATAAGTCGTAACCAGCAAGTTCATAGTAATTCCATCCCCTAGTCCAGTTTCTGGAAACTTAAGTTGTCTCTTAAAATTTTTAATTTCCTTTGAAAAATGCTTCATGGTAGATTACCTACTAGATCTTACTTAAGTCATCTTGGCTTGATTAGCACATCTACTTGTCCTTTATGCAATGATAGCTCCAATTCTGAGACCATTAATCACATTTTTTTCTCATGCGATTATGTTGCTTCTGTTTGGTCTCTCTTACAAACTCGTACTGACTTACCTTTGCATGACCGTACCTCTTGGCTTAATGGAGGTTGACTTCAGTTATCCTTTAACCAGACTATGAGTGTTTCAATTGGAATTTTTATTGCTATTACTTGCTGGTTTACCTGGTACGCTAGGAATGATGTGGTTCACCTTGTCAGGCGGTATTCCCCTTTTGGCATCATACTCAAAATAATTGCATTTGCCTCTCGATTGAATAAAATTCAGGTGCCCGAGGGCAATTTTTTCCAAAATGCAATTGCTTATAAATGGACTCTCCCAAAAGGCAATTGTATAAAAATAAACTGTGATGGTTCTTTTTCAAATTCTAATTCCGGCATTGCTTTTATTGTTAGAAATAATGTTAGTGATTGTCTCTTTATTGCATTGTATTACATTGATACTTGTTTTTTCCTTGCTTGTGCAGAGGTCCTTGCCATTCTCCAAGCTATTCAATTTGCGCACCAAAAATTTGATAATATTATAATTGAATCTGACTTCAAGACTGTCATTCAAGCCATTCAAGAGCACTATTTGGCTCCTCCTCAATTGAGCCACTTTGTTACTCAAATTCAGTCTCTTGCACGAGATTTTAATATTTGTACTTTTTCCTTTTATTTTCGTGAATGTAATAAAGCGGCCCACTAGGCGGCAAATAGAGCCCGATGTTTGAAAGAATCTAATGTTTGGACTTCAATCAGGCCTCTGGAATTGAATGATATTTTGTATTAGGACTATCCTAGTCCTCTTTATCAGTAGATAATAAGACTTTCTTTTTGGTAAAAAAAGTCATTGCAGATGATTAATACCTAATTAGATACATGTATAGCAATCACGCCCCTTTCTTCTCACTATTACTATCGCGGCTTGGGCTAGTGCCTGTGCTTCCATCATCTACCGTTGTCACGCTTGCAGTTGGAGTTCCACCGTTGTCACCTCCTCGGGTGGCTCAAAGTTTTTAATCTTAGGTCTCAAGTCCTGGTTTGGTTTTGATCAGAAAGATGAAAGCGAAATTAGAAAATTCAAAGAAGACATTGCTCGATGCTAGGATGTTAAGAAAAAAATCAAGATTAGTTTTAAGTTTAGAATTATTATGGGGGCGTTTGGTTGCTTGCAAGTATAAATGTTACAAAATTTATTTGCATGCAAAAGCAAATGCCCGCAAATAAATTTTGCAGTCTATCATTTGGTTGCCCGCAAGTAGAGTTGCAACTTCTATTTGCAAGTGTTTGGTTGGCCGCAAATGGAATTTGCAATTACACTTGCAACATGCAACGTGCATCTTACGATTTTTTTGGGCTAGGTTGGGCACGAATTTTTTGGGTTGGGCTGGGTCGGGCCTTGCACAAATTTTTTCGGGCCAGGTCGGGCATAACTTTTTTCGGGTCAGGCCGAGCCAGGCCAGGACGGGCTGGGACATGCTTGAATTTTTTCGGGCCAGGTTGACACAAATTTTTTTGGGCCGGTCAGGCACAAATTTTTTCAGGTCGGGCACGAATTTTTTCTCGGTTGTCCCGTTATCACCCAACCCTAGTGGTGACTAAGACAGACCGAGTGAGGTAGTTCATGGAGGGTCTGAGGGTACAGATTGGTAGACTGATACACTACACCGATGACACCACCTTTGTGCAGGTGGTGGATGAGGCGATGCGGAAGGAAGTCATGGTACCTATCGTTCGGCAGGACAGACCGGCCCGAAAAAAGTTCAGGCAGCACCGTCAGGAGGACAAGCGCACCCAGTCTGAGGGTGCCGACACTGGGATAGCACGCCCATAGAGCTAGGGACAGAGAAATTTCAACGACCGTACGCGGACAGGACCATTGACGGCTACTCAGAGTATCATACCAGGAGGCCAGAGAGGCGAGGTGTTAGTGTGTGGATAGTGCAGGAGGAGGCACAGAGGTGCTCATTATGGTCCGAGTACCTATTTTTGGTGTGGCTAACCAGGTCATATGAGGAGGGACTTCCATTCAGGCGGTCAAGCAGCATCACCACCTATAGGGAGAGCCCCTATGTCGACAGCTTTAGTGGCGCAACGGACTTAGACTCAGGGGACAAGGCAGTAGTGCATGGCGGGTCCGGGGAGGCCGTCTGCTCGCGTCTTTGCATTGAATCCCGAGGACGTGGAGGCGTCCAATGCAGTGGTGACAATGCAAGTATTATTTCAATTAGTGCATTACCTGCTCATGCGTTGTTTGATCCAGGTGCATCCTGTCTTTCATGTATCCATGCTTAAGCGGTATGTTCGGGATGAGTTTCATATTCTAAATGTTGCCGCAATGGAGATTGATCCAACCATCTCTTTTGAGGAGCAGCCTGTAGATATCCTAGTCAGGTAGCTGAGGAAGTTGAGGTCTAAAACGGTTCCCATGGTGAAAGTCTATTGGGAAGTTGAGTAGGATATGAGAGAAACTATAGTACCTGTACTTTTTTGATGTAAAGGTGAATTTCTTTCTTTTATCTCAAAATTCGATGACGAATTTTCTTTAAGAAGGGGAAAAAATTGTAATGCCCAAAATTTCAATAATAATATTTTATTCTTGAGCGGGGGATCGTAGGCCCGATTTAGCGCGAATTGGCGGAAAGCTTCGGGATTAGACCCGGGTAAGCATTTAAAGTAGAAAAATTAAGGAAAATTTTATTTTCCTTATCTCTATGAGTTAGTATGCTAGGATGATAGAGGGTCTCGAGGCGAATTTAGCAGTGCAATCGGATCTTGAATTGAAGTTAGAACGGGTGAATTATGGGCTGTTTAAGTCGGATAGCTTATGTAGGGGTATTTTGGTCATTTGGACCCAATCAACGTCTATAAATTAGATTCGGGGGTGTGTGGCCAGGGGTTTTAGTTGTACGCCACCTGAGGCAAAGGATAGAGGAGAGAGAGGGCACCGCTGAGGAGGAGGAGCCACTGGAGCTATCTTTTCCTTCTATTTTCTCTCCGTCCGGTGAGTGGATTTAGACTTTCGTTTCTCCAATTCTTGATTCATGTCGTTGTTCTCATGTCTCGGGGTTTTTCGTCATTTTTTGACACATTTTCTTAATTGAACCATGTTGTTTACCCCTTTTTGGAATAAAATATCTTTTTTTTCTTTTTCCCCTTTTTGTGCAGCCTGTCCGCGTCGAGAGGCGGCGCCCAACGTGTCGTCGCTGCCACGCGCGGGTAGCCGCGTTGCGCGAGGCGCCGTCACGGTCGATGGGCGACGGTGGCAGGATGGTGTGGAGGGGAGGAGAAGATGAGTAGATAAAACCTAGATGGGGTGATGTAAATGGAGGGCTGAGATTGATTTGGGTGAGATGAAGGGCTGGATTGAATTGATTGAGATGAAGGGCAGAGATTTGATCCTGTGTTGATGGAGGGCTGAGATTACATCAGGTTAGATGTAAGACTTAGATTGCATCATATAGATGGAGGGCTGTGATTGCATCTGATTAGATGTAAGACTGTGATTGCATCATATAGATGGAGGGCTGTGATTGCATTTGGTTAGATGTAAGGCTGTGATTGCATCTAGTTAGATGGAGGGCTGTGATTGCATCTGGTTATATGTAAGACTGTGATTACATCATGTTAAATAGAGGACTGTGATTGCATCATATTAGATGGAAGGCTGTGATTTGATTCTGTTTAGATAAATGGCTGAGATTTGATTATTGATTTATTGATTGTAATATCGTTATATTCATTCGTAATAGTGATTTATTAAACTAGTCGAGAACCTGCGTGTTGCGCAAATATGTATGAATGAATATAAATTTAATAAAATTGAATGTAATACAAAGTTAATATTTTAATTTAAAATTATTTAATAAAATTTAAATTAGATATATCACATTATTATAAATTTATTATGATATGTTAAGTGTAAAAATAGATGTTTATAAGCATTTACAACATATTTGTTTCATAGGATAAAAAATGATAGAATAAGAGATGAATACAATGATAATAAAATTATATAAAATTAATATTATATCTGACGTACATCAAATTTAAAAAATTCATATGCAATCCTTTCCCCATTTATTATTCAATCCCATTGAAATATTTGTTCGTCCTCAGGAATTTATTTTATATCCATGATTTTATATATGATGGTTAAATTTTATATTTTATAATTTAAACTAAATCATATTGGATTAAGTTTATTATTATTATTATTATTATTATTATTATTATTATTATTATTATTATTATTATTATTATTATTAAACAAATACCACTAAACATTCGTATATTGATGCAAGAGCATGGTTGGAATGTAAACCAAGTCAATAGCAAGTTTATTAAGATGGAAAGAACAATTGCAGCTTGATATTTCATTATTCTTCCAACAACCTTATAATCCACTTAGTTGATCACCAATTAATATTAAATTAATTCAAGCCTCCAAATCCCAACAATTTATTTTTTTAATTCGCTTGATTAGAAGTGTTCCTTTTTTCTCTAGAGGCTTTTTTGTTTGATGATGGTCTAGTCACATCGTTGTGAATATGTATAGATTCATGAACTGAGATGGTATTTAAAATCCATCTTACGAGTACAAAGCATAGAAATATTATTCTAGTATTAGGTAAAAGTGGACGATTGTGCTTTCTTTAGTCACACACTCACACTCGGAAGTTGGAACCCAACCCAATAATTAACCTTTTGCACTTGTAGAGTGGGGTAACAGTTAGAGCTTTTAACATCACAATTTTTACGCCAAAAAGAACTTAGTCTCACCACATGCACTCAGCGTAAATAGAATGCTTAAATTCTCACCACCTCAAGGGCAAAAACATGGACCAAAGATTAAAGTGGTCGAGGTGAAAAAAGAAATAAGCTTATGTTTTCAAAACATAGTTGGTTCTTCCTCTTTTATCACATAAGTATTTAAAGTCAGTCGTGCATACAACACAACGACATCCACAGGTAAAAAAGATACAAACCTTTGATGGCTGGAATAAGAAAATTAAACAAATGTTTGATTGGGAATGAGAATGGCATACAGGTTGAAATAAATTTCAACCAAGCAATATCCAAATGCTGAAATGCTTTCAAACTGTAAACATGATATAGGCATCTGAGTTACAATTACAGCATGGCACATTACACAGCTTTGTCAATATATATCTGGAGATTAAATTACATCCTAAAAGTCCAAAAGACAGTCCAACTTGGTTTAGAATGCTGCAAAGAATAGAGCTAAATTGATTTGTAGGCCTAGCATCTCCGATCTTCTCTTAAAAAGAATTGCTCTGATCAAAATCTGGTGGTACGTACATTGCAGCAAGTGCAGCTCCGATGAACAGACCAACCCAGAAGATGCACTGGAAAAGCATCAACATAAACAAAAATTTGCATCAGAATTGTTGTTCTACTTCTACTGTTCTAAGGTGAGTTTTAGTTGCTGTGATCTCAACAATTTCAAATCGGTTGCTTACATGGTCGTCCCAGGCGTGCTCCTTGTTGTAAATGATGACAGCTCCAAGGCTGTGAGCAGGGTTGATGCCGGTGCCGGTGATGGGGATGGTGGCTAGGTGAACAATGAACACGCAAAATACGATGGGCAACAAAGCGAGAATCTGAATACAAAAGCACCGGAAAAATGATGGACCTTGAGGAGGCGCTTGAGCTGGTCCTCCGAGTCGAAGCGGACCATGATGGACCGCAGGCGATCACGACGCTCCATCTCACGCTCGCCGAAGAGGGTGATGGGCTCACCGCGGCGGCGGAGGTGAGCTCCGACGCCGGTGTCATTGGTGGGGACGGAAGAAGAATTAAAAACTTGGATTGTGAAAAGAGCCTCTGTAGAAGCCATGCTACTACGAAATGGAAATAATAATTATAGCAGAGAGAGGAGAGAGAGAAATTGCAGTTACGTGGAGGAGAGTAATTGCAGTCAGTTACTTTTGCAAATAGAAAGTAATTATTCTTATGTAAATTAAATTACTTGTTGTATGACTGAGAGAGAGGAGAGAGAAAGAAATTACAGTTACTTAAGAGGATAATCACTTGGTATTAATTCTTAAATTAAATTAAATTAATTGTTGCGTGACTGAGAGAGAGAGGAGAGAGAAAGGAATTGCAGTTACTTAAGAGGATAATCACTTGGTATTAATTCTTAAATTATTGGGGTTGTGAGAATTAATAGATCATGAGAGAGAATATGTGTGAGAGAGAAATAGGAAGAGAGAACGGGCTATTAATTCTTTAATTATTACTGTTTGTTAGAATTATTAGAGGATGAGAGAGAGATAATACGTGTGAGACATAAATATGGAGAGAGAGGATAAAATAATTTGAAGGTTTGTGAGAATTATTAGAGAATGAGAGAGATAATATGTATGAGACATAAATAGGGAGAGAGAAGATAAAGTAATTTGAAGGAAAAAATTGCTTAAAAATTTGGATCTAATATGAGAATTATTAGAGGATGAGAGATAATACGTGTGAGACATAAATAGGGAGAGAGAAGATAAAGTATATTTTTGAAGGAAAAAATTACCTAAAAATTTTGATATAATAACCGAAGGAGAGAGATTTAATGAATTTAATAATCAAAGGAGAGAGAACGGGATGAGAGAGAAAAGGAGAGAAAGAGAGATTTAATAAATTTAATAACCGAAGGAGAGAGAAAACTTTATCTAAAAAAATAGAGAAAAAAAGAGATTTATCTAAAAAATTCTGCATTTGCCATGTCAGCAAAACTTCTCTGTGAAGATGCCACGTGGCAACGGTGAATGTTACTTTTTTTTAATATATATATAGATAAATTTAAGGTAATTTTTTTTATTATTTTAAATAATTATTTGGATGTCTTAATATTAGCAAAAATATTCATGTTATATATAAAATTTTATCTAATCGACGTTCTGGATTCATTGACGATGTCTATTTCGCTATCAAACCTCCGGATTTTGAAGGCAGTAGGCGATCGATGCCTCATTTTGCGTGCCAAGTTGAAAAATTATATTTTATATATTTTTATGATTCAAACTGAGATGATTCATTGATATAATAGTTAATGAGAAAAATCTTATCCTAGATCAGTGATTTCTATGATGAGTTATTTTATATAGTTGTTCTAGTCCATTAATTAACCGTTGTAATTCCTTTTTGCACTACTTTCATGATACACATACTTCTTTTCTCACAATGATTGGACGTATTATAATTTTATTTTATGATTATTTTTTTATGCTGAGGATTCATAATTTATGAGCACTATTTCTACATATATATCTGTATGTGCATGGTTGCGATGTATGACAGGAGGACGTGGAGGATGAGGTATGCCTTGGTCATCACTGGTGGAGCCAGTGTATTGGCAAGGGCCCCCTTGACATTGGTCCCTCCAATGGGTATATATATATATATATATATACTTATATTCCCCCCCCTTAAAAAATATTTTTTACTATGGAATTGATCTCGTTATATGTGATTTTATATTTTGTCCCTCCTGAGATAATTTCTTGGTTTCGCCCTCGCTGGTCATACCCTTTATTACCTGTTGATAGCGCATCTTGTTTATGCTTATATACCTACGTGTGTGGTGTTGTGATGTGCTTGTTGCATTTTTCGGAAGCCTCACTGGTGAGGGGAGGGTATGCCCCAAAGAGATAGCGTTGGACTTATTCCAAAAGTCCGGCTAGTGAGGGGAGATCATACCCCAAAGAAACAGTCCGGAGACTCGATCGGTGAGAGGAACATATGCCCCAAAGAGACAGATCGAAAGAGCTAGTGCAGGTGAGGGGAGGGCATGCCCCAAAGAGACGACACTGAGCTGGGTGGTAGTTCGGCGACCATCCGTCTACCTATCCTATGTGGCTATGTGGGATCGACGGGTCTAGGGAGCATGCATATGATTGAGGTATTGCATTGCATGCAAATGATTGAGGTGTTGCATTCGTCCTATTTTATTGTTGTGGATATGCTTATATTTGTTGACAGATGCTGGTTTCATGCATAGAGTAGTGGATATATTATTGTCGATTTCCCCTGACGTTGCTGTTACATTATATATATGTTGTTTGTGTTTTTTTATGCATGATGATTGATTTGGTGGATTGAGGACTGATCTGCTCACTAAGTCTTAGTTGGACTTACCCCTCATTACTGTTGTTTTGCAGCACCTAAGTTAGATTAGAGAGATACTGAGGTGCAATAGCATGGCTGGTGGCGGTAAGGCAGCGGGTTTCTTGACATTTGGTGATCGAGGAGGATACCGAGTCCAATCTTTTCTATTTTTGTTGAGTCATGTAGACTCGGTTATTTCGTTTTCGCATTTTCCTTAGTTTGGGGTGTCCTTGTTGAAACTTTAAAGTTCTGAAAATAAATTGAACCTTTAGCATTTTTTTTAATTAGTGGTTGAGTTTCTTTTAGGATTTCATATTTTCCTTTGAGTTTAAAAGTCATAAAATGTTTGGGTTTATTACTTGTTTATGCATAGTTTGTTTTGGGGTTAGGTATTGGGGTACGTAGCGTACCCTGGTCGGTCATACCGGATTTGGAGTGTGACAAAATAATATTAGAAATACATGTTAAAACTAGTTAATGTTGAAAAATACTTTTGCACCCAACCAAACAAATTTGTTATCTAAATGTTGCAACTAGAGTTGCAACATTTGCACTTGCGGACAATCAAACGCCTCCTATATAACATTTGGGATGCTTGTCGAAGAAGTTGAAAAATCAAATCAAAAAGGAAAAAATTAATAAATCTAACCCAAAATATGACAAAATTAGCAAATCTAACTCAACTTTTAATTTGCATCAAATCTAACATGAAGTTGTTGTGAAATAGTTAGTTATTGATGTGGCATCCAAGTCAACAACTAAATATTGACTTTTTAATACTTATATACATAAGTCAACAACCAAATATTAAAAAATAATAATTTGTTGCTGACGTGGCGTCCTAATTAGTTCGAGTGAGGACGAATGTTGGGTTAGGGTTTGATTTTTTTAATGTTCGACGGTTGATTTGTGTATATAAGTATTAAAAAATTAAAAAATTAGTTGTTGACTAGGATGCCATGTCAGCAATTGTTTCATTAACAATGACTTGACGATGGAATACAATTGGTGTTAATTCGAAACTTTCAAGTTAAATTTGATGCAAATTAAAAGTTAGGTACGATTTGTTATTTTTTCCATAGTTAAAGTTGAATTCATTAATTTTCTCAATTAAAAACCTTAAAATCTAAGCCAAATATCTAAGTTGCATCATCATCGTCTGCATGTTCTCTTTCGTTTGTCTCTGCCGCTCCATCACCTGCTTTTTATGCTCCATATATCATTTGGCTATGCTACTCTATCGTCTCTCTCTGATGTGCTAACTCCCCTTAGCGTTGGTTGATCGTCCTTGTGTACGTCTCCTACAAGAGTTAATTTATTATTTTATAAATTTATATAAATTATAAAATAATGTGTTTTAAAAAAACTATACATACCACAATCGTAGCGGCCCTCTAGTCGACGTAGTCCCATGTCCCGTGTTGTCGGTAATGTGTGCGGTCGAAGACCTCCCCATCAGTGAGGGACAGTGGACTGGTATTATTGGGCTCGGTCGGATTAGGCCCAATAGTGCCCCGCACTCCTGAATCTAACTCGAGCCAGACAAAATGGCTCCGCCTGGGGGCTCTTCTCGGCTATATAAGGACATACACGTCCTCCTTAATTAAGAGGAATACATCATTACAAGCTCGACATTCACAGGATCAACCTCGATCCATTCTGAGCAATATCCTCGCAAGATTATCGGGCGGCATCATTACCTCTACCTACAGTAAATATAGACACAACACGCCTCAAGTAATCCAAGATCTAATTTCCATTGTCTCCACCTCGATGTCCTACTTACTTGAGCGTCAGAGTGTCTTTTGCAGCCCCCCACCGGAGTTGCACTTGGATTGGAGACACACATAACTGAACCAAACTGCTATGATCCTCAAGCATGAACAATTAATATACAACTTTAATATATATAATTAAAATTAAATTATAATATAAACTTACCATGCGACTCTCGTTCATGATGAATGACACAGAATCCCCAATGTGGCGAGCCCCCGAGCCCTCCTCCCCATACATACAATTTCTAGCCTCAATCCGGGAGACCTCCTACTACTCCTCCGGCGACCAATGATCCACGAGTTGGTCCCACACATCTGTTGGTATCCACTCGGGGCCGTGTCCCCGAGTAATCTGTGTGATGTGGGTGGCACCCAACTTTCTCATCGTTGTTGGTCGGGCTTGGTTCAGTTGTCCGTTGTAGCAAGCGCGGACAACTGCCTCCCAAGTGCTCGCTATAAAGGGCTCCTGATCAGCATCCCACTTGTGGCGTGCCTACAAAATAAAACGATAACATTAGTACATAAATTTTTAATAAGAAGTTTAATTAGGTTATGCATACCTTGAGCTTAGGGGTGAGCAAAACCCGACCCGATCGAAATAACCTGAACCCGAATAAATGGCTCCTACACCATCCGACCCTATCCGAATAAGATTTTAGGGCTCGACCCGATTAATCCGAATAACCCAAAAAAAGGTGAAAAGTTGTATTAAAAATATAACTTCACTAAGAATTGAACTCAATACCTCTTAAATTTCATTTTAAACCCTCTCTAACAACTAAGCAAGCATCAACTTTTATAAATATAATATACATACATATATCTTTAACTTATATTTCGGGTTGTGTTAGGTATATCAAGGTTTTCACCTGACTCGACTCGACTTACCTGAATAACCTGATTCAAATTAAATTTTCGAATCGATTTTTTTAGGTTATTCGGGGCGGTACTAATTTTGCTCACCCCTACTTGAACTTACACCATAATAACTTGGCGGGGCTACGTGGCACATGGGATCACATAGGTTATGCACCTGTGCATAAAACACATGGTAGAATAACTTAATTGTGATTGTAGTTGGGTTGTTTTAGATAACTCTTAGATCTCGTTTGGTTGACATGAGAAGTAACTTTCTGCAGAAAGTTACAATTCACATGAATTAATTTTCTATATCTATATTACAGGAAGTATCTAAAAAGTGCAACTTCCTCCCCAGAACATGTTTAGTTGACATGAGTACTTCCTAGGAAGTACATATCAAATGACCAATATACCATTTTTAAAATCTCTATATTATTTATTTTAATTTATATGCATTAGTATATATATGAAAAAAATAAATAAATAATAAATAAATAAATAAATAAATATAATATAATATTTACATAAATAATTAATATAATATATACTTTATTATATATGAAAAATTAATTTTTATTTATAGTTAATATAAAAAAATTATATATTTTTATTAAAAATAAATATGTAAAGAATCGAAGGATTATCTAATCTATAATGTTGGAAATATAAATTATAAATTCTGTACTAAATGCAAATGTGAGGATGAAATTAGTTTTTTTCTTTAAATACAATGCAGGAAGTGCAACTTACTCAGGAGGCCTAGGTAAATTATTTCTTGTATTTTGCAAAAAGATGTACTTAGTCAGAAAGTTATACTTCCTGCAAAATACAAAAAATGTGTCAATCAAATATGAGTATTTTTTTTTATTTCTTAAAAATTATAATTTTTCTGCAAAAAATAATATCAACTAAATGAGGCCTTAGAAGCTTCCATGAATTCTACCCGTGCTTTAACATATTGTACCTACGTAGTCCCGATAATACCCAACACAAGGGATTTGGGCTCTCATGACTCATGATATATACTATTTTTCTACTTTGACATCATGATGTAGGACAGATTGCTAACAATGTAATAGAATAATTAGTTATTATTTTGTTCGGGTAATAAAATATAAAAAGTAAATATCTTTCCTCACCATTGTAAATTTATAATATCAAAGTTCAATATATGTATAATATATGTATAATAGAACTAGATCTTGTTTGACAGAGCTATTCGAGCCCAAAATCCATATTAAGTATTAGTTGTAATTTTTATTATTTAAAATAGTTAATAATATTAGTTATAACCATTGGCGGAGGCGCACCAAAACCGTCTCTACTAGAAATCATCGACACTAGGCCTTTGCATCCCGAATATTAGTTAAGAACATTTTTAGTAAAAGCGCTGCGAGTTGCATTATAGGCACAACTGAAAAGGGTCTTCGTCAAAAATCACGGATGCTAAGTCTTTGTGTCTCGAATAAGCGAGCTGCATTGGAGGTACAACTAAAAAATGTCTCTGTTGGAAATCACTGACGCCAGAGCTTTGTGTTCCAAATATTATTCGGGAGAAACTTTTAGTAAAAGCATTGCAAGTTGCATTGATGACACAACTAAAAAGCGTCACCGCTAGAAATCACCGATACCAAACCTTTGCGTCTCGAATATTATTGGAGACATAATGATCCGAGATGTTTGTAACACTACAAGAAATGTAACATTTTTCGGGGGCCACGACCGCTACTAAAATTGGCTTTGGCCCCCAGTAAATCCTTTTAGTGAGAGTCATGCGGCCCCCAGATGACTCCAGGAAAGAACGTGTCGGTGAATGTATATTTGAAGGTTAGCGAGTGGACTTCTGAAAAAGGTATTTGTACCAGCGCTTGCAAGCCCAGCATAGAACTTTTTTCTGGGGGCCGCATCCCCCATGAAAAGTACTATTTCCTTGGAGCCGCTACCATCAGGAAAAGTATTATGTCCTAGGGGCCGAGGGCCGCGATCCCCTAGAAAAGTACTATTTTTCGAGTGCTGCGACCCTTGGGAAATAGATCTATTTTCTAGGCCGCTACTTGCAGGAAATAGAACTATTTTTCGAGGCCACGACTCTTAGAAAAGACAACTTTTTCTTGTGACTAAAATTTTTCCTTAGGGTATTTTAATAAATCCAAATTAATATAACTCCTTGCTATAAAAGCAATGCATCTATAATTTCCTTATTCAAAAACTAATACAGCTAAATTACATTATAACCAAAAATCCCAATCATAGAATAAGGGTAAATTTTAATTATGCAAACTATAATATGTGCATAGAAAGAATAAGTCTAAATACATTGAAACATTAATTATTGCAAATCAATATCTCAATACATTAAAACATTAATTAATGCAAACTATATAATTAATATGTATGCCAACGTATTAATTAGGAAATAAAGTATTTAGGCTTCCTCTCTCGGGCAATTTCTAGGGCAATGGAAAACCCTTCGGTTTTCGGCCCTTCCTTGTCACCTCCTCCCCCTCGTCCCCCCCTTCCCCGCCTGATCCTCCCCCTCTCCTCTCATCCTCCCCCTCCTTGCCTTCTTCAACAAAGATCTCGTCACCGTCGGCCGGATCTCCTTCCGTAAAGAATGGATATGTTCAGTCCCATTCGTCTTCATCGAAGCCCCCTCTTCCCCCGACTTATGTGAAGGCCGTAAAGACTGGAGGCTCTTCTCGCAGTCCTAAACCTTCATCCTGGGCGGAGATCCTGAAAGGTCCAAACCCTACTCTAAATCGGGAGCCGCAGCCGTCGGTCCTCTTCTCCAAAATCCAGTCCTCGATTACAAACAAGGTAGTCTTCACCGCAGAGCAGATTCAAACCCTTCGGCAGCCCTGGGAGGCATCCCTTATCGGTAAATTTCTCGGTAAACCACCTCCTTTAAATATTATTCATTCCTGGGCTTCCCGATTGTGGTACTTGCATTATTTTCTCTCTGTGAAGAATTTAGATGATAATTTTTTTGTTTTTTGTTTCTCCTCTTAGGATTCTGCAAAATTTGTTTTAACCGACGATCCATGGTCCTTGCGTGGTGATGTTATCAGGCTTATCCCCTGGAAACCCCTTTTCAAACCATGGGAAGAAAAAATTTCAATTGCTCCCATTTGGCTTAGACTTCAATCTCTGTCTTTAGAATTCTAGAATTCCGACTGTGTTCATTATATAGCCAGTAAATTTGGCATGGTTTTACGAATTGATGATCGTTCATTTGACTTTGAACGAGAAAAATATGTTAGGGTTTGTGTGTAATTGAATCTGGCTTTGCCTTTGCTCCAGGGTATATGGCTTTCAGTGGATGATCTAGATTTTTTTCTTCCTGTTTGTTATGAAAACTTGTCGTCTGTTTGTTTTCAGTGTGGACTTATTGGTCATAGGGAATCGGATTGTCCCTCTTTAAAAGAAAATATATCTGTTCATGCCTCTAACCAGGCTTCTAATATTGTTATGGCTAATGCTTCTCCTGTTGTGGATTCTACTTCTAAATCTTTCGATTCGATTTCTTCTTTTGAAAACCCTAATTTTGAGGGTTCTAAAATGTTTCTGTATTTGACCCTGATCCGATTGTGAGACATTGGATTGAAGTCCAAAGAAAAAATTCTCGCAAATTTCGTCCTCGTAGTGCACGCCCACCTTCATCTCTGAAGGAGGGCCGTGCTCGGACTTTGGAATCTGCCTCTAGTATGGATGGTAAGGCTGTTGATTCTGCTCTTAATTTAATTCCAAATGCTAATATTTCTACTTCTTTTAAAGCCTCTGTTGGTAACTCTAGAGAGGTTTCTGATGTTCTTACAAATGTTGTATCTTCTGTTACTAAGCACTCCAATATGCTCAATAGGAATAAGAATTTAAATTCTCCTTCCCCTCCTAAATATTGGAAAGCTGTTCCTAAGCAAATTAAGGCATCAACCATTAGTTTAGATACTCATGGTTCTAAATCTCTCCCTCAATTGGCTAAGGAACTAAACCATGTGTTTAGTGCCCAAAATAATATCCTGAATCAAGCAAAGCCAATAGAGTGAATTCAAAAAAATCTTCTAAACCCCCTAGGCATAAATTAGTTGTTTCACCTGTTCCCAGCATAGGATTTTCAAACAAAAGATCTAGACCCTCATCTTTGTTTGATGATCAGCAATCTAATTGCATTCCTTCTATTTCCTCATTCAGGGTCAGTGATCATCCTAAGATCTCCATCCCTTCTAAAGAAGATTTGATGGATGACTCTACTGCCCATGGGTCTTTTACCCCTCTAAAAAATGCACTAATTATATATGAACATCATTAATTGGAATGTCAGTGGAGGGTGGAGAAGACCAGTCAGAGACTTTATCTTTGTTCAGCTAAAAATAATTAACTTGCAAATGTGTGTTCTTCAAGAAACACACTTAAACCAGACTCAATCTGAAAAGTTTATAAGTTCATTTGGCGGATCTTGGACGGGTGCTATTCAGCCTAGTATGAGCATCTGGTGGCATTATTGTTGCCTGGAACTCAAATTCAGTTCAAGCCAAAGTTATTTCTTCTTATGCTCAAGTTATTAATCTAGTTATAAAATTTAATGACTGTGAGCCTTTTCTTTTATCTATTTTATATGCTAGTACAAACCCCTCTCTTAGAGCTGCTCTATGGAACTCTTTTATTAATCTGGACCTCTCCTCTTATCCTTGGCTCTTGATGAGTGACTTCAATTGTATTTTAAATAGTCATGATAAGCTAGGTGGCTCTCCCTTCAAAAATATTAACCCTATCTCTGAATTCAGATCATTTGTTGAAAATTGTGGGCTAATTGATTTAGGATTTTCTGGTAACAAGTATACTTGGTCAAACAATAGATCTGGTAATGCTAGAATTCTTATAAGGCTAGATAGACTTTTTTTCAAATTCTGTTTGGCTGCATTTTTATGGGCATGCTTCTATTTCTCATTTAAATAGACTTACTTCTGACCATGGACCCTTACCGATCTCCTTACCTAATAAAAAATAACCTAAAAATAGGATGTTTAGATTCCAAAATATTTGGACTGAGCATAAAGAGAGTAAGGTAGTTATCAACAATGATCGGAACAAATTCTCAAATCCTACTAATGAACATGCATTCTCTAATAAACTCATTAATGCTAGAAGTGCTCTTAGTCATTGGAATAAGCATGTTCTAGGTAAAATTGAGGACATTTTAGTCTCTACTCTTAATGATATCTCTCTTGCCGAGGACCTTCAACCCTCTATTTTGGCTCCCGTAGATATTGATGTCAAGCTTAGATCCCTTTACAATAAATATCATGCTCTTCAAAGACAAGTTTGTCTTAAATGGTGGTCTAAATCCAAAACAAAATGGATTCTTGATGGTGATAAGAATACGGCTTACTACCATCGTATTGTTACTTTTAAGCGTAGAATCAATTTTATTGCCTCAATTCTTAACTCCCATAATACTTCTACCTCTGATAGCAAGGAAATTCAAAATGAATTTGTTCTTCATTACTCTAATCTATGGTTATCTTCTTCTACTTCCTCTCATTCAAGTTTATAACCTGCATTTAAAACTATTTCATCAGATTTCTTACCTTCTTTAACCAATCCTTTCTCTTCTCTTGAGATCTAGAACACCATCCAATCTCTTAGTAATGGGAAAAGTCCTGGAATTGACAGGTTTACTATTTAATTTTACAAAAATTACTGGTATATCATTAAAGATGACTTTTGTTATGCTCTAAATAGCTTCCATAATTCAGCATGTATACCCCCCTCCTGGAACCAATCACTGCTCAACTTCATTCTCAAAGTGGCAAATCCTAAATTAGTTAAGGAATTTAGACCCATTGCTCTTTGTAACATTAGTTATAGAATTCTAGCTGTAACATTAGTTAAAGCTACTCTTCCCAACTTTATCTCTAAAGAACAATCTGCATTTGTAAAAGGAATGAGTATTCATGATAATATTTTAGTGGTGCAAGAGCTAGCTCATTCTTTTTTTAATTCAAGAAGCAAATCCTCCTTTGTTATTGTTAAGCTAGAGGTAGAAAAGACTTTTGATATGATGAGTTGGAATGTTATTCTTAATGTTTTAAAGTTGAATGGTTTCCCTAAAAAATTTACTTCTTTTGCATGCTTAATTAATACTCATGTTTCTAAATTCTTTCCTGCTAACAAAGGAATTAGACAAGATGATCCCCTATTCCCTTTTTTATATATCCTTGTTGCTCAAACTCTATCTAACTTGATTAATACATTCATTGCTGAGAACAAGTTTACTCCTTTTAAATTGAAATCTCTAGCCATCTCTCATCTTATGTTTGCTGATGATTTAATTTTGATCTTTAAAGCAAACTCTAAAAGCATCTCATTATTTAAATCCATCTTCCAGATTTATGAATCTTTAACTGGTCAAAAAATAAATTATAATAAATCTGAAATTTATTTCCCTAAGCACACTCCTAATTCTGTTAAAAGAACTATTTTAGCTTCCCTTCATATGAAATCTGGAGCTTTTCCTTTCAAGTATCTAGCAGTAATGATTTCTCCAAAAAAGGCCCCCTCCTAGCACAAACAATTTTATTCTTAATCAGATAGATGCAAAAATTGGAAATTGGAAAACCAACTTCCTATCCCAAGATGGAAGGCTTGTTTTAGTAAACTCTGTTCTCAATTCCTTATCAGTTCACTCTATATCAGTTACTTGGCTAAATAATCATATTTCTGATAATATTGAAAAGAAAATTAGAAATTTTTTATGGAGTAAAGGTAGTAACAAGAATGACATGCATCTTATTAACTGGAATACTGTCACAACTCCTAAATCCTTAGGTGGATTAGGTATTCAATACATTAGGACTAAGAGTTTATCTCTCCAAGCTAAAAGAGTTCAAGCATATTTGAATAATGATAAATCTCTTTGGATTCAACTAGTGAAAGCTAAGTATCACCCCTTAGACTTCACTTCCTACTCTTGTTCAAATGTTTCATGGTCATGGAAATTATTTTTAGAAGCATTTCAATCCCTAAAAATTGGTTTTAAAAAATTAATAGGATCATGTGCTAATTCTTCATTCCTTAAGGATAAATGGATTCATGATTTACCCTTAGCCCTTAAACCAACTTTCATTAATGTTAATGTCCTTCATGCTATTACTCATGTTAATCATTTGATGCAAGATAATTCATGGTCTATTTTTATTGGGAATACTGTATGTAACAATGATCTTTGGAATGCTATTGAAGGATTACGGTTGCCTAAGGAATCCTATGTTGATTCATATATATGGATAAATGAGGAATTTGGTAGGATTTCTTCTTCTTCAGCATTTCAGCTTCTTAAGTGTCAAAACCTTTCTTCTGATGTTGTAAATTATGATTGAAAATTTTTTTGAAGATTACCTGTTGCTCATAAGGTAAAATTGTTTCTTTGAAAATTCTTTCATGCTCGGTTATTAACCCGTTTAAGACTTTTTCAAATGGGTCTCTCTGATTCTAAGCTGTGTTTTATGTAATTTTTGTGAAGAATCTATTGAGCATTTGTTTTTTGATTGTGCTTTTGCTTCTCTAATCTGGTCGGCTCTCAGTTCTAATCTCAATTATGATTTCACATCTAGAAGTTCATGGTGTTCTGGTAGCTGGTTGCTGCTGGTCTCTCCTCCTTTAATGGACTTAGGGCCCTCAACTATTGTTGCTAATACCTTATGGTTTCTTTGGTATTTTCGAAACCGTGTCTTGCATGGAGATTCAAAACCTACCATTTTCAATGCTATAAACAAAATCCTTGAATTCTCAGGACGGTTTAAAATTATATTAAGATCTGAGGAAAATACTCCTAAGACTTCTATAATCCCTCAATGGCAGTCCTCCATTTCTAATTTCATTAATATCAATTGTGATGGTTCATTCATTTCTCAAGAAGGTGGCTTTAGTATAATTTTTAGAAATCATATTGGTCATTGTTCTTATGCTATGGGTAATTATTTTTAAGCTGACAGTGCTCTTTTCTGTGAGACCTTGGCTATTTTTTTAGCCTTATCAGCAGCAGTTTCATTCAAATTGAGTCATATCATTGTGGAATCATATTGTAAATACCTTATGGATGTGCTGAACCGACTGATTTCTGTTCCATGGAGAATCCATGCTATTGTTAGAGATATTTGGATGCTTATTCCCTCATTTTCTGTTGTAATTTTTGCTTATTCTCCTCGATGTAATAATAAAGTTGCCCATTTGGTAGCAAACTGGGCTCGAGTAAATAAGGTGTCCTTGTCTTGGACCTCTTCTCGACCCCCAGAAATAAGGTGTCCATCGATGTATTAAATGTCAGCCTTTCTGCTGATTAGTTAATGCAATCCTTTTATTTTTTTGTAAAAATAATAATTAATGCAAATTATAAAGAGTCTGAATTACCCTTACATCAAAATAAATGTCATAAAAAGCAAGTAGCACGTGCTTATAAGCGGTATCCATGAGGTAATTAGTCATACAAAAAAGCATCCTAAAGAGAAAAAAAAGACGCTGTAGTGTCACGAATCATAATATATTTTTTTCAATTTTAAATCTTAATATTATATAATTAATTAAACATTATATGAAATATCAGGTAATATCATAATGTTTTTTCAATATTAAACATGATGCCAAATATAATATTAGATATGATATTAAACATGATATTAATCATGAATATCAAACATGAATATTAATTAATTAAACATGTCCTAAAACATGACATTAAACATGATATTTATTTAACATGGATATTATTTAATTAAACATGATATAAAACATGATTTTGAACATGATTTTTTTATTATTATAAAAAAGTAACTTTATAACACAACCATTACAAATTGCAAACGCGATAATATACGCACAAGACGTACAAAGACGTGAAAAAAGCGCACAAAGTGCTACAACTAGGGATTGAACCCAAGACCTAGGCAACATATTCGGATGCTACTACTACTTGAGGACAAGTCGGTTCACATTTTGAACATGATTTTAATTAAACAGGATATTAATTAATCATGTTACTAATTAAACATGATATTGATTAAACATGAAATTATTAATATAATTAAATTATTCAAAAATATCTTAACTTGTTCGATGATATATCAACAAACTTTATTTGCGCGATGAATTTCGTCGCTAATCCGAACACCTAAATAAAATTTAAAAATTATTTAGGGGTATTTTTTTATATGACTCAAATTGAAAAGATCTTTCAAAAAATGACCTTTTTATAAACGTAAGGATTAGGAGACGAAAATGACACAAATTTTTACGAATTTTTGAATTTTGATCGTTTTTTTAATTGATCTCAATTGTATATAAGAATTTTAACATTAGTTTTAATAATAGTCCGCCGTCTACTAACACTGAGTATGTCCGTTATTTTGCTAACGTGACAATTCAAAATTAATAAAAAATACACATTATTCATGTCACTTGGATAGACGTACGAGACTTTTTAATTAGGTTCTCTCTCTCTCATGGATACACATGAGCGCGTCCAGCAAGGACCGTAGCTCGTTGGGAAGTCAACAGCGAGACAGCACTGGCCCTCGTTGAAGTGCCCAAGGTGCGACTCCACCAACACAAGTTCTGTTACTACAACAACTACAACAAATTGATTCCTAACGAGCTGTAAAGTAACCATGCATTAAACTCGATTTGTTTTGAACTAACAGGAGGCAAGCAGAGCTACGTGCCTAGCCTTCCGCCATAGACGAGGTGCAACCGGGACTCCGGCTGGGCAAATATATGGAATAGGGCGACGATTCGGTGTAGAGCCGGCACCGACAGCACGCCAGGGAGGAGCAGCGCAGTCGACATGCACCAATCCCGTCCGTCCACGAGCCGCAACACGCAGAGGCTCTTCATCCGCCTCAACACCCTCCACTACTTACTCGCCCATCTCCACGCCCTCGATAAGTCCCTCTCCTTCTCCTGCAATGGCGGCCCACACCACTCGGGTCAGCTCGTCAGCGACTCAGCCCCACCCGCCGCCCGCCGCCTCGCCCCGTCCAATCATTTTGATCTCGCGCGCTCCAAGTTGCAGTGCGCTATCCAGCACGTGTCGAAGCTGGCCGCCTATCGCCTATCGCCTCATCTTCCTCGACATCCGCCACTTATTCTACGAAGGACTCTACGTCCAGAGCGTCGCCGAAGCCAGGATCCACTCGGGGGGTTTGCATCCTGAAGCAGAACTTGACATTTCTGGTGTCCTCACCGACCGAGCGCAGCCTTTAGCGGTGAAGGAGGTGATGAAGGCGTCGTTCGAGGCGTTCTTGATGGTACTCCTCGCCGGAGGGAACGATCAGGCATTCACGTTCGATGACTACGACTCAGTGGTGGAGGACTTCCAGAGTCTGAAGCGAGTGCTCTGCTCCTCCTGGGAGGGACTAGTGGCCGAGGAGGTGGTGGAACGAGAGGCGGAGGTGGCAAAAGGGATCGTGGCACTCATGGCGCTGCCCACTTCCTCTACCTCTGCAGCAGCAACAAAAGTTTCCCTTGCTCATCTCTGCAGATCACAACAGCAACATATTCCCGGAGATTCAACGTCAAGTTATGCTTCGGTCGCCGCTGCCACAGCTACAACTGGTTCAGTCGGATTACAGCTTCGCAGCTCGTTCTCCTTGGAACATGCACAGCTTCAAGTTGCAGGCAAGAATAGCGGGAGGAAGAATAGGAGAAGGTGAGAGAGAGGTGGGACCTAATTAAAAAATATATTAAAAAATAATTTGATCTGTTTCGAACTGACACGAATGAGATTTAAAAAATTATTTCTATAGACGGTCGTGTCAACAAGTTGACGGACGATCTCACGATTTGCATGCGAGAGGCTATTATTAGAATCAATGTTAAAGTTCTTATATACAATTGAGACCAATCAAAGGATTGATCAAAATTAAAAAATTCGTGAAAGTTGTGATCATTTTCGTCTAATAATTCTAAACTTAATAAAATCTGACCAAGAGAAAAGATTTTTGGACAAAATTATCCCCATGAATACCTGACCTGTATAATGAAAAATGTGTACTATTTCAATAACCCACCGGGTGTCACCAACCCGGGAACAACTCATCAATATATATGCCAACAACAAGGGACAAAGACAACACACCTTGCCATGGATGTCGACAACACAAGAAAACCCATCTAGGGTGTTGACAACCCGCCAACGGAGTCAATAACTCAAGACAAAGATGAAATACTCTGCCCTCGTATTTATGTTAATTTGTTTGTGTGATCTGAAATTTCAAAAAGTTTATACGTCATGCTATTAGTATTGATGCCCTACATTTGAAGAGATTGTCACATGTAAAGATGGAAAAGAACATGTATGTAACAATGTCCATTAAGTTTATTGAAAATTTTTAGATTTCAATATTTGCATCAATTCTATTTGGAATCAATTCCCGATGGTGACGAGTTGTCTTGTGTTTGTGATCAAATTGTAGGAACAAGTTACCTCAAAATCTAGTACCAAAGGGCTTTTTTATCCGCTCATGCAAAATATGATCACTTTTTATTAATTATATGGAGGGTCGAATTTTAAATTGCTTATCCTAAAAGAGTTATTCCTCGCAATTTGGTTGTATATAAACATTAATTTATAATTTTACAAGTATAATTAAATCAATAATTTACTAATGTTTATAAATAATAAATATTTATTTATAATCTATAAATATATATTTACAAATTATAAATTTATACTTATAAATTTAAAAATATATAAATTATAAATATATTTATAATTAAAAAAATTAATAAAAAAATATAAAAAAATTTAACACCATAAGAAAAAGGGGCATTAGTGACGAAAAAATTCGTCACCAATGCTTGAAAATCTATCACGAAAGGGTATCAATGATGAAAACTTTCGTCACAATGTTCGTCGTTGAAAACCTCCTAGCTAATGCTCGATCCATTTGTTCTTTTGTGACGGATGCGTACGTCACAAAAATATGTGCCCGAAAGTTTAATTTTTGTCCCAAAATCTATCACTAATATCGATGTTCGAAAATAGATTTTTCATCACTAATTTTGATATTAATTACGATTTCCTACGCATCAAAAATTTGTCAATTATATTATTATATTATTGATTATTATAATATAATATAATATAATATAATACTATTATAATATTATAATAGTACTTATATTTTTATAATGTTTTATGAAATTTATAAAAAATAATATGATAGTAAATTAAATTTTGGGTCTCATGAGGTATGAATTTATAAAATTAAGAAAACTAGGATTACAAAAAAATCCATATGATACTAAAAGGGTTATATTTTTATGCTTAAGAATAAATAAAAAAAATTAGTCCATGTACAATTAAACAAAACAATGATAAATTTTACTTCAATAATATTTATTTCAATTTTGTGTCGGATTTCTACTTATATCATTGACCCATCATTGTTATGTGGTGGTTTAGTGACAGATCCGTGACATACATGAAGAAAAAAATTACAGTGACGAAAATAAAATCGATTACTATTTCGTCATTGATGCTATTTACTAAAAATTCTAGGATAAATTAGTCAAAAATTTTGTGATAGATTTGTGCCAGAATCGTCTTGTGTCAGATTTCCTGTCACAAGTCCATCACTGTTTGGGAAAGAAGAAAGTTCATTTCACGCCGTCACAAATTTTTCAGGATCACGTGACTGGCCAGGGTATACGTGCCTATACCCCACAGCCTAAACCATGCACCTGCCAACTCAACCCGTAAATATAGCGGAAAAGAAATAACAAGTTTTATTTAAATGAAAAGCGAACCAAAATAGAGTTTATACAAAGTAGATCAAATGAAACGAAGAGTGCAGAAATAACATTTTAAGTTCAGCAATTCAAAAGTTTCGATACAATAAAGTCTGAAATAAATGATATAAATGCTCTCAGGGCTACAACTCCAAATCAATATAATACAAGTGCATGACTACTACCAAAAAACTCGAACACGACCCTATATAGGACTGCTATGAGATCATGCAGCTCCTCTGCCCTCCAACGACGTCAAGTGCTCCAACCCACCTCACCGGTCAGGCTCTGCAAAATAGAAATCAAACGACAACGGGTGAGTTCAAATAACTCAGTGAGCGGTTCTACCAACCTCCACAATAAACAGCATAGAGATAAGCAAGAATAACATCTATCTCTACATGAGGTAAGTCACGAAGGTGTGACTAGTTAATAGGCCAAGTGGCCACTACCCGCCGGAAGGCAACCAACACCCATACGGTGAAGAACAACAGGCCTAAGCCTAGCATGCCCTAAGGCAACAACATATACTAGGATAATCGGGAAGACCCTCAGAACTTATCCTAGTATACAAAAATTCGAGAGCAATCGGGAAAGGTCATCCGAACTTGCTCGACGAGACGCGTAGGGACAATCAGGATTCGTCCATCCGAACTTGCCCCTTTAAGATATCACATGAGTAATCGAGAAAGACCCTCCGAACTTACTCCTAAAAGATATCACATGAATAATCGGGAAAGACCCTCCGAACTTATTCCTTAACATCACCTTGAGGATAATCGGGTAGGCCCTCCGAACTTATCCCACGAGGTTGAACCAGAACAATCGGAAAAGGCCCTCCGAACTTGTTCTGCATGTTGGGAATTTGCCATCCAACCTCCTGGGCTTAGCCCGCAATTCGGCTCCTCTACGAGCCTCTCCGCCATTCATAAAGATATGATGCACCATGACCTAAGTCATGACTCTCCTACGGTGTCTTAGGGGTGATCCTATTGGAAAATGTCTCAACACTCCAAAACCCGACCCTAACTCCTAGACCCGTAATGTCATGAATCCGTATAGTTTTATTTCATGCATACTTTATAAATTGGTTCATAACAAATTATGCTCACCCTTAACCCAATTTTAATTATGTAATTAAAATTTAGATCAATTTTGTTTTAGCTTACTGTTCTGACCTGTACTGATGAATCTAACCCGAATCTAGTCTCCAAACTGTGTCATATATTTCCAAACTATATTTTTTGGTCGAAACGATATGTTACACGACTATATTCGCAAAAAAATACACACCACAGCAAACAAACTAAAACCAGTACAGACTCATCATCTCAGCATAAAATTTCAGCAACATACAATTTTCAGCATATTATGAAATAAATTTCGAAAATTAACATAAATTAGCCCCTAAATTATCATTAGGAAAAAATACTAATATCAATATTTAATTCACAGAAATAATGCTTTTAATCAAGATTAACAAGAACTCACAACACTTAAATCAAGAAGCAAGCATTAAGATCAAGAACATCTTTCTCAAGAATCCCAAAGGCATCAATATCAAGATCTTAATCCTACCACATGATTTCTATCAAAAAATCTCAGATTTAATTCTAAGCATGCAATCCACAAATCAAGAACCAAAATTAGAAGAATATATCAAGATTTGCATATCAAGGAAACAAGAAAACTCATTCGGACTTTTCATCGAACACCTTGAGGGCAATCCCGGTTTCCCCCTTGGCCGAGCACCCCTAGGTTAGCCCTAGGGCTACCGAGCCCCATAGGGGAGAGATTCGGGTCTTCTCAAGCACAAATTCTGAGAAACACAACAAGAACTCAAAGAATAAATCAAGAACAAAACATAAATACCAAGCCATCAAGAATGACTTCAAGAATCCAATTAAAATCCTGAAGAGAGAGGGTAAACCACTCACCTTAATTGAAAAAAAGATTAAAGAAGAAATCCTGGACGACGGCCCTCGAATTCGGCTTCAAGAGGGTGGTGGCTTGACTCAAGAAAAGGGGACAAGGGGGCGGCGGCTTACTCCAAGCCGCCGGCTTGGAGAGAGGGAGAGTGGGGAAGGAGAGGGGCTGGCTTCGGCTAGCTCCTATCGGCTCGGCTCCACAGGAAAGGAAGGAGGAGAGGAAGAGGAAGAGAAAGCAGGTGGTTCGGCTCGGCTCTGGGTGGCAGCGGCTCCAAGGAGAAAAGGGAAAGGGGGCTGGCGGCTTGGCTTGGCTTGGCTTGGCGGCCGACTCCCTTTCTCAATTCTTTGGGTGGCTCCAAAATAGGAGCCGACCACAAGCCATGAGGAGAGGGTTTTATACTCTCTCCTCAATCCTAACCCCACCTTAATCCCAAACCAAGTCCGCTAACCCGATAAACTTAATTAATTTAATTAATTAAACTTATTCTAATAAAACACAAACAATTAATTAAATACATCAACATGAACATAATTAACAATTATGCACAGACAACATCAAATTAAATAATTTCAACTACCAAGCCTAAAATTCATAAATTCATATCCTACTTACCCGAGCTCACAAGCTTACTTCGGACCATGAGCCGACTCGGCTCGATCACAAACTAGTCCGCTAGGCTGGCAAACAGACATAAGAGAAAAAATAATAAATTTAAATATCTAGGATACTACATAATCGATACTCGTTTTTCTTGTAGTGTAAAAAAGGAGGAGGATTAGATGAGCCCCTCCCTCCTTCTGTGCCTGCCCAAAGGCTGGCGACGGCTAGGGTTTCGACGGGCACAAAAAAGGGAGAAAGAGTACCGACGAGCTCGGTGGGGCGGCAATTGAGAGAGAGAGAGAGAGAGAGATGGCGAGCGAGGAAGAAAAGAGTTTGTGTGGGGATATAAAATGTTTTTGCAATAATTTTGAGAACCTTGTGGTCGCAAAAGTCAACCACAAAACACACCTCAATTAATTCTACAACGGTAGTTATCACTGTTGCAATGTTATCGCACAGTTGGGAACAATGCGACGTCCATGATCCGTGGTCGCGGAACCGTCACGTCTGCGATCGTTGGTCTACCATCACAAATTACTTAATTTTTACAAGTGATCTCTTCTCTCCTCCCTTAATTCTTCCCCGTCGCACTCATATAATTTTTTCGTCTTTAATATGTTATTTTATCAAAATAGTATATCGAATAATATATTGTTTTAGTGAAACAACATATGACGAAACACAGTTTCTAATTTGACTACTGCAGATTTTCAACGCCCTAAATTAAATGCCCACCATCCAAAATTAAATGTAGGGGCATTTCAAAGAGATCGGAACAATTGGTTCCGGAACTCATAATATTCGGAACTAATTAAATATAATTTGCATAGAAAAAGACTTTATAACATACTCATTATAAGATGATAAAAAACCATAAAAAATGCAGCAATTTCCCAAACCCAGTTTTTGAGGGAAATTCCCAAATTCAAATTTTGAGGATCAAAATTTTCAAAACCGGAATCTAGTAGATTCGATACCCATTTTACCAATGAGTCAAAGTCTATAACTGGTTAAAGGCTTTGGTCAAATATTAAAAAAAATAATATAAAAATATTAAAAAAATAATAAAAATTTATAAAATATTTTTTATGATAAAAATAAGATATTAGAGTATAAAAAATATATTTTCAAACTCTCTAATACATTAAATTTTTTTGCACAAAGTCTATAAATTTAAATTTAAACTAAAAATTATGAAACATTTTGATGTAAAATATTTTTTTGGATCACATCTTTTGTATCATTAAAAAATTATTTCATGAATTCAAATATTTTTTAAAAAAATTATGAAGCTATTATAGACTTTGTACAAAAGTCTCTAATGAATTAGAGATTTTTATTTATAATAATTTTTAATTATAAAAAATAAAATTTAATTCACAAAAAATATATATGTGATATAAAAGATGTGCTAGACTGTCAAAATATTTTGGATAAAAATATTTTAATATTTTTATTTTAAATTTAATTTTATAGACTTTGGGCGAAAGTCTCTATAATGTATTAGAGACTTTTACCCAAAGTCTTTAATAGATTTATAATTAAAAAAATAATAATTAATTAATAAAATATCTTTTTTAAAATACAAAAGATGTGTTGTGGTTAATTTTTTTTTTCATCATAATATTTTATAATTTTTAATTTAAATTTAATTTTATAGACTTTGTGCAAAAGTCTCTAATGAATTAAAGAGTTTGAAAATATATATTTTAGACTCTGACAACTCAGTTTTATTGTTTAATTTTCTTATAAATTTAAATTATATTTAAAATTATATATATATATATAATCAAAGTCTTTAATTGGTTAGAGACTCTACACTACTAGAAACTTGATCTTCAGCAACGGCTATCAGCAACGGCCACTCAAGTCGTTGCTATTTGCAACGGCATTCTTACGGCCGCCCGAGCCGTTGCAGATATCTGTATCTGCAATGGCGTTCTAACGGAAAATCGAGCCGTTGCTGATTATTTTAATTATCAGCAACAACTTTCTGACGGAAAGGCGAGCCGTTGCTGCTTTTTTAATTGTCAGCAACGGCTTGCTAACGGATAAGTGAGCCGTTGCTGATGATAACTTATCAGCAACGGCTTTCTAATGGGCGAGCGAGCCGTTGCTGATAAGTTTATATAGGCCACCAGTCGCGCGCCCGACCCTTCTTCCTCCCGCTGCTGCCGCCGCCGCAGCTCTCGCTTCTCGCCGCCGCTGCTCTCGCTTCTCGCCGCCGCTGCCGCTGCTGCAGACGCTGCCGACGCCGACGCCTCTCGCCGCCGCTGCCGCTGCTGCCGTCTTGTTCAGGTATGTTGATCGGCCGGCCGGCCGGCCGGCTCTTCACTAGTTTTCGGCCGGCGGGAATCAATCCGACCGAAACCCTATTTCTACGGTTTCGGCTAGCGGCGGTCGGCCTATGGCCGCCGCCGGACCTTCTACAGTGGCCGGACAGTGTGTCCGGCCACTGTACGCCGGCGCCGGAGGGTGGACTCCGGCGCCGGAATTTATAATTATATATATTTTTTATATTGTTTTATAATTGTTAATTAATTGTTTTATAATTGTTAATAAATTGTTTAGATTAATTGTTTAATTTGTTAGATTAATTATTAGGGTTTAGATTAATTTTGGACGCGCGCCGGAATCGTCCACTTCGGACGCGCGCCAGTTTGTCCACTTCAGACGCGCGCCAGAATCGTCCACTTCGGACGCGCGCCGGAATCGTCCAATTCGGACTCGCGCCGGAATCGTCCACTTCGGACGCGCGCCAGAATTGTCCAATTCGGACTCGCGCCGGAATCGTCCACTTCGGACGCGCGCCGGAATCGTCCAATTCGGACTCGCGCCGGAATCGTCCACTTCGGACTCGCGCCGGAATCGTCCACTTCGGACGCGCACCAAAATCGTCCAATATGGACTCGAACTATCTCGAAACATTTAGAAAATAATCATCCATCCGACGAGTTGATATGTTTCACGTACGCATCGACGAATCGGATATGATTTAGCAAAACCTTAGATCCGTTCGGGATTTGATCGTCTTCCACGTAACGGCGACGGGGGTGTTCGACATTCAGATGGACGTTTAAATATATTTTGTCACTCTGGTTGTGCTTTTGGTTCTCGTCCATCTCGACACTTAAGCGATGAAGAGTATCATTTGGCACACTTGTATGTATTACTCAATTGTCCAGAGATTGAACAATTCATTGAAATATTTGACATTGAGATGGTGCAAAAATACTCTATTCACAACGATCAAGAATTGGAGAGATTACGGAATCGTGATTTCCATACTTGGATTCAGACTTACAACAAAGATCACAGAGCTGAAATAGATGAAAAAATATTTGAGTTTGTTAGTGGACCGTCGCGACTTGTGTCGTGCTATAGCGGATATTTTGTTAACGGGTATAAATTTCACACGGTTGAATATTCATTTGCAAAGAAGACGATGAATGCTGGGGTCTGCGTGAAAGGGACAACCTATGTTGAATGTGATATGGATTTTTATGGACTGGTGGAAGAAGTGATAGAGTTGCACTACTTCGGCTTGAAATCAGTGATCCTATTTAGATGTCATTGGTTCGATACAAAAGAAAGGGGCATGAAAGTTCATCCAAAATACAAACTTGTTGATGTTAATTACAAATCGAAATTGGCAGCAAATGAGCCTTTTATATTGGCATCACAAGCCGAACAAGTATATTACGCGAAGTATCCGGCTCGAAATAAAGATAGAGCAGATTGGTGTGTAGTCTGTAAGACAAAAGGTAGAGGAAAAATTGATCCGATAGTAGGAGAAAATGATCCTCCTGGTTTCTATCAAGAAGATGATCTTCCTGCTGTGGATCGTATTATTCCAATACTCGAGGATGCAGACACAACGTCAATTCAATTAGAAGTTGAATATGCTGATGATGACGATCATGAAATTGAGGAAGCTGGAGATGAAGAAGATGAAGAAGAGGAAGAAGAGGAAGAAGAAGAAGAATTCGAAGACTATTATTCAGATGATGAAGAATAATTGTAAAGTATATATTTTATTAAATATATCTCTACTATTTATACAATAATCTGATTATATGTCTGTTCGACAGATAAGTCTGGTTGTGGTTATCGACGCAGGAGAGTTTCGGAGTCTCCGATCGGTGAGACTCCAGCACTTACTCATGCTGCTGATCCTCCTGTTGCTGATCCTCATGAGGATGATACTGCCGAGGCTAGTACATCCAGACGTAGGCGGCCACGCGGGCCGAACAGGTGGCAGCCTCCACCAGCCACAGAGTCACGTAGATTGATTAGCGTGATTGGGGAGCGGTAATATATCATGAATTATGAATCATTACAAGTTCATTATATCATAATATAATATTAAAATTTATTTTTGTTGTGCAGGTTCGAGCAAGAAGAAGTGCCGAGGAGCATTTCTTCTACTATTCGACGATACATGCACGGGGCATGGCCTACGTGGTCTCACGTGCCTAGCGAGCACGTCGACATGTTATGGCGCAAGTTTGAGGCACGTATTATTATTATTTTTTACATGCATGATGATATATTAATATTGGTACTGATATTATTATTTTGCAGGCTCGCTATACATGGGCCGAGGACCAGAGGCCCTTCATTTACGCTGCCTGGGAGGCTATTTCCCGGGCAAGGTACAACGGGCAGCTGGGGAGGCTCGGTCCCAAGCGATGGCCCGAGCTGGGACCACTAACATCGCGGAGACTCGGGGATACGGCCCCGGTTGGATTACTCTGGATATATGGGACCAGCTCGTGGGGATATGGTCGACGGATCGATTGCAGGAGGTTTCTCGGAATGCGGCTAGAAATCGCATGTCGGGGGGAGCAGCGCGTCACACCGGCGGCTCTGTTGCATTTGCAGTGCACGCAAACCGTATGGTAAGTATATCTTTTAATTATATATTTTATTTGTTATTATGTGTACTAATTAATGTATTTGTTTTGTAAATGTAGACGACGGTGTCGGATGACGGGAGTGTCCAGTGACCCTCCCCGATGGCGGTGTTTGAGCGGACTCACCGTCGAGCACATGGGACGGGGGAGTACATCCACAACCGCGCTGCATACATTATGGTAATTATATATTTGTTTAAATTATTCATTATATATTTATAATTTAAGTTTTTTGATAAATATTAAACAAAAAATCAAACTCGAGTAGGAGACCTACAGCCAGACGGTGGTGCAGCGCGGGGGTACCCCCGAGGACTTTGACGCAGCATCGTGGGTCGAGGCCGCAGGTGGCTGGGACCATGGCCGCGTATATGGCTTCGCAGATAGTGGTCATGCGCGAGCCGTACTAGGGCCACTTGGGGCACTGACCCCTCCGGTCGCTGGTGAGCGGTCGTCCACCTCCAGATCCAGTTATGATCATAGTAATAGGATAAGGACACTAGAGGAGACGGTCGCGCGTCAGACTGAGATGATGGAGCGCTAGAGTCAGACGATGGCGAATATAGAAGCTATGCTACGCAACTTGTCAGGTCATCCCGAAGCAGGCATCTCTTCGGCATCATCTAATCCATCGTCCTCGAGTCAGTCCACGCCGGTGTACACTCAAGCGCTCCAGACCCCGCCATATAATCCAGACCATCCTCCATCGTGATTGTGAGATTTTTTGTTTGGATATTGAACTTGTTTAACTTATTTTGTTTGGATATTGATACTTCAATTTTGCATTTGAATTGTTTTTATACTATCGTGGATAATTATCAATATAAATATAATTGTTTTGATGTATATCTTGGTGTGTTTGTGATGTGTGAATGAATGTGTATGAGGTGATTGTGATGTGTGAATGAATGTGTGTATGAGGGTATGGGTGTGTGAGTTATGTATCAGATAAATGTATCAATGTATCAATGGAAATTTGAAATTTTCAAATTTTCTGTTTGTAGGTATACGTCATCAGCAACGGCTTTCCCACGGGCGTCCGTGGGAAAGCCGTTGCTACAAGTGTATCGAAAGCCGTTGCTGATGACCTACAGCAACGGTTTAGCGACGGAGTTTTACTAACAGTGTTGCTACGGACTCAGCGGCCGTTGCTATTAATGTTATCAGCAACGGCTCTAGGTCTGTGGCAAAATCGTTGCTGATAATATTTTTAGTGACGGCCCGAGCGGCCGTCGCTGATCCATGGCTAAGTTATCAGCAACGCGACTTTCTGTCACGGCGCTATTGCAACGGCGCGGCCGTTGCTGATTCTCTTCAGCAACGGCTCAGCAACGGTATCAGCCGTTGCTGATACCCATTTTTCTAGTAGTGCTAGTCCTAGGGTAAAATGAGTATCAAATTTAGTAAGTTCCGATTTTAAAAAGTTTGAATCCTAAAATTCGGATCCGAGAATTTTCCTTTCTCATGATCCGATTTTGGAAAAATCTTGAAAAAAAATGTGTATCCTCGGACACCTTCGAAAATTGTGATGCATTGCATAATTATTATAAGGTATACATAAAATTAAAATTATGAGTATAAAATATCAGAAATGGAGATCAACGGTGAGTATAAAACTCATGACCAGGCATCATAGTTAAATTATTTAACCTGCCAACGGTGAGTTGGCTACTGCTAAACAAAATTACCAAGGATCATAAACTGGACGGGTTTTAACTTTTAAGGGCAGAATGTAATACTATAATTAGCGCCGGTGCAAGTGAAAGTGCTAGTGGAATCGTCGTACGCATAACTATAGGCCTGCGGGCACGCATCCTTGAACACCTTCGCAAATTGCGACGCCTTGCATGTTGTCGGACTCCCGTACGCCCCTCGGCAGCAGTACTCGTCCGTGTTAAAAGCCAAGCACGCGCTCTTGCAGCCCACCACGGCTCCGCCCGCCGCCGTCTTCTGCAGCTCCGCTGGGCACAGCTTGTTGATGTCCACTGGGCAGGCCGTGGTGTTGCAGTTCGTTCCGCTGCCGCCCTGCGGCACCACCGCCACAGGCAGGTTAAACCCGTCGACGTTGCTCACGTCAAAGAAATCCATCCCCTCGTGGCCTTGCACCGTGAACTCCGTCAGCGTGGCCGGCGGCACCCCGCCCGCGCCGTTGCAGGGTACGATGCTGCTGGCGCAGTCGGCCGTGAGGCACGACAACTTGCCGGAGGAGTCTGCGGTGCAGTTCGTCCTCGCCCACACCCGGCCCGACCATTTCGCCGGCACATCAAAGGACTGCTGGGCGCCGGTCGCCAGCTCGAAGCCGGTCGTGGAGAGCTGCGGCATGCCGCCTCCGGTGAGCGTGGCCGGCCAGATTGTGAACGGGCAGTTGTTTTTCACGGTGAACGTAGCAGAGTGCGCGACTGTTGCAATAATAGTACGTCATGCATTAATACATACTTGCAAACAAAAAACGTAGAAAGAAAACTGAGAACTTCTAGAGGCAAACCTTGGACGAGGAGGAAGAAAAAGATAAAGAAAGCCGCCATGGCGGAATTCGTTTAATAATTGATTCTCTTTTGATTGAATATATACTGCAGTCTGCAGAGGGATTGTGGAGGATTTATTGGGGTCTCTAATTTATAGGACTGGAAGGATAAGATTGTTCAATTGTTTTTGGGGAAGGAAATAAAAGCGTTGACTAAATAATTGATTACCCTCACTATAGTAGTTTGCAAATTTATAAATAATTTATGAAAATTCTATTAATGGCAAAACAATGGATGGTAAAATTCAACCTCCTATTAATTAAGAGAATCTCACTCTGGTTAATTAAGGATATAGTATCAAATTTAGTTATTACAAATAAATAGAATAATATAAAATAAATAGAGAAATTAAGTTTTCTCAAATTTGTAACCATAAATAATTTTCTCAAATTTGGAAAGCCGGCCAACAATAAGTTTTCTCAAATTTGTAACCATAAATAATTTTCTTTTGAGAATTAGGAAAACCCTAACATCTTTAATAAAGTTCCAAAATTATCTCTCAATTTTCAATTTTTCATAAGCCAATTGATTCTTCCAACAAACCGGTTTATTGTGAAGCAGTGGTTTTGTTTTTTTGTTTTTTATTTTGGTTAAATCTTGGTTCTTCCAACAAGCCGGTTTATTGAGGAGCCGTGGTTTTGTTTTTTTTGTTTTTTTTCGTTTAAATCTCAAATTAATTATTATTTTTTCAATATTTCAATTAAATCTCAAACTCATTTTGTTTTTTTCTTTAATTTCGTTCAATCTCAAATTGGTTCAGATCGAATCCGAATTTTGCATGATGTATAGTATTAGTGATTTTTTTTAAATACCTTGGATCCCTAGATTTGATATTGAATTGAAAATGAAAAAAAATCAAAACATATTTGAGATTGAACAAAAAAAAAAAAAATCAGTTTGGAATTGTACTAGAAATGAAAAAATAAAACCGGCTTCTCATGAACCAGTTTAATTGTTGGGTGAATATGTTGGGTTATGAAATTTGAGGGATAATTGAAAATTTTATTAAAAATATTATGTTTTTTTTTCTTTCTAATTTTTCTAATTTATTTATTTTTTTGACAAATTTGAAAAACTTATTATGATTTTTCCAAATTTATCTTATAAAAAATATTCTCATTTTCATTTTACTTTATTTCCTTAATTTCTGAACACTACAACAAATTGATATAATATCAACTTATTTTAATAGAGAAACTCATCTTTTTAATTTTGGGATCTAAATAAGAGTTTAGACACACTTAAAAGGATCGATTTGGGGGTGAACAATAAGGGATGAAGAAAATACAAAATCGGTGCCCCTAGTTCATTGAATACCGGCGCTTAAGATATGATCGCCAATATAGATTTTTGAGATTTTTATTTAATATATAAAATTATAAAAAATCATTCTCTAATTTAAACATTTTAGAATTTAGAATGATATTTCATGATCAAATAATCACTTTTCAATAGTTTTACTTGAAACTCTTTAAATATTTGTAAAATTTCACTTGAAGCTTTTTTACTTAAATAGCCATTTGATCATGAAAATACATTCTAAAATCTTAAAATTATCATTTATCAATTTAGATTTTTTATGAGTTTTTAGAGATTTAATGATGTATTTTTATGATCATATGATCACTTTCAAGATTTTCAAGTGAAACTCTTTAAATATTATAGACTTTCAAGTAAAACATTATAGAGTTTCAAGAGTTTTTTTAATTTTTTTTGCAAAAATTTATGATGCTTTATAGAATTTTGTAGGGGTCGGAATGTGTATTATAAAACTTGATTTGAGATCTAAAAATTTTAGCATATATGTTCTAATTCGAGAAAATTCGGAAAAATTCATATCCTTTTGCATCTCTACTCACTATAACAAATCTTTGTTATATCGACGATAAATAAGATCGTCGTCAGTTATTGGCAACGAAATGTAAAGACGAAAGAAAAAAATATAGTAATTTATGTACCGACACTTAATTGCGTCAAGCACCGATACGTATATATGTACAACAATATAGATTTCCTGCTCCTGGCAAAACAAAATTTATTTTACTTTTATATATATCTTCTTTATTCCTTTTCACTTTTCTCTCTTTCTTTCTTTTATCCTCTCTTGAATATTTCTTCTTTTCGTTCTTTTTATTTTTTCTCCTCCTCTTATATTTGTTACTAGTTCAAAACACTACAAGAAAATAGACTTTCATCAATCAATAATTACCAACAAACAAATTTTGTTGGTATTGCCAACAAACAAATTTTGTTGGTATTACCAACAAATATATCATTTGTTGGTATTACCAACAAAATTACCAACAAAATTACCAACTTATTTGTTGGTAATTACCAACAAATATATCTTACCAACGGATAATTGTAATATTCGTTGGTAATACCTAGCAGGGTATCACCAACGGATTTTACAAATGAAAATCCGTTGGTATTAGTATTACCAACAAAATTTTGACTATTATCAACGAATTTAATCCGTTGATGATACCCTATTTTTTTGTAGTGAAACTCGTGCTTTGCACGAACTATTTAGGATATTTAGAAATCGTAAAAAAATGGCTTATTGAATGGTGCGGTTGCTACAGTCGCACACATCAAAGAAGAAAAAAAAAAGGGGAAAGCAACGACGCTTGAAGAGGGGCGACGTAGAAGGCGACGGATAAGGGGGTTTGCTGTCGATTGTGTTGCTGACGCCGGTGATCATCGGCTCAAGGACTTTGGAGAGCATCTCCCATCTCGTTTTCCCTTACTGGTGAGTGGCTTTTTTGTGATTTTTATTTTGTTTTCTATTAATTTATATTGTGTGTTGATTGAATCGGAGATGGCCGGAAGGGGAAATGGCAATCGCGACGACCGGCGAGGCATTCCACCCTCCTGTGACGCCGGACCCGGCGAGGCAACATGCGCTGCCGCTGCTTTGTGGTAGCAGGCGCGACTACTACTACAAAGCAGGCAACATGAGATCGCCGTGGTCTCCGGCTTGTAACCGGTGCCTCTCTGGCGCCAGGGGCCGCGGAGAGGTCGACGAGGCCGACGGTAGAGGGAGGTGATGGAAGAGGGTGGTCGTCCGGTGGCTAAAGGGCCGCTCGGCGTGGAGATGAGAGAGGAGTAGAGGCGGCGTCGGGGGCATCTGACGGAAGGGAAGAGGGGAGTTTATTAAATATTAATAAATAAAAAAAAGGAGAGCTGGATAGTAAGAAATGAGTTGCTATATATAGATTATTAGAGTATTTGTGAAATTGATCGTAGAGGTGTTGGATGAGATAAAGATGAGTATGAAAGTTATAGATTTTCGCGTGCTGAACGCGATGATGGTGTCAGATTTCCGATCTTAGATCGTTCGATAGGTCTTTTGTATGTTTTTCAGTATTATATAAGATTGTATTTTAAATTTACATGAGACTCTATGAATCATTATTGATGAATGGTTGGAGATAAATAGAGGTGTAGGTAAGGAAGGGCCGGCCGGGAAATAAAATAAAATAAAATAAAGGAAGAGGTTTATCTTGGAAATCCTAGTTGTTACGGTGATAATTCTTTTTTAGAATTTTTGGATTATTTTTATTGAAATAGTTACAAACTTGTTTTCCTAAATTTCAACGAATAA
The DNA here is from genome assembly GCA_034359265.1 of Canna indica. Lineage (NCBI taxonomy): Eukaryota > Viridiplantae > Streptophyta > Magnoliopsida > Zingiberales > Cannaceae > Canna > Canna indica. Next base: position 8,372,901 of record CP136894.1, on the reverse strand, counting down.
GAGGACGGGTGTGTAGTTAGGGGTTAGAGCCAACCCCCTTCTAGTTCGGGTTAATGGCTTCATGAAATTCCTAGTTTGAACACCTGGGTGTTTAGATTGAAGTATGATTAATTTCTGTAATTATAACGATAAATTTTCATTTTTAAAAGTGTGGAAACATAATTCAAGGGTGACAATGCGGTTTGGAAATTTGGGTCGACTCTTGTGGTTGTTAGCTATCGGTTTGACGAGAATCTTGTATTGTACCTTAATTTTGGCATTTAAGCATAAATGATTCTAGATTTAAGTGGTCATTTCGTCTTGGTATTATCTTATTAATTCTGGTTAAATTTCATAATATTAGCATGGTTAAATTTAGTTTAGAGCATGGATAAATTTCAGAATTTGCTAGATGATAAACTACAAATTTGACTATGCTAGACATAAGGTTTATGTTGGTATACACTTAATATCATTGTGGTGAATAAAATTGTAGTGTACTGTGATACACTTAGTAATGATTGATTATACCATTGAGAGGTTAGAGCCCAGGGTAGGGCCAATTTAGGGGATGAGCGTGCGCATACCCGAGTTTGGTAGCAAGGACTATAATGGTCCAAGGAGATTTGATTTAGACTAAGACATATATTTATTTATGGTTGTTATTATTTATCTTAGTCATGAATGTGGTTTTTGCTTGTGTGTGGTGGATTGTTTTGGACCGAGAAGCTCGTCAGCTGCCACACTGACGATCGATCCGGAGTGGCATGGGTGGGAAGGTCGCTGAGACAGAGCAGTGCTCAGTGACCGACTCGTATGATCGACGGTTCTCAAGATTATTGGACCGACGAGTCTCTGGATATTCTTCGATTGCGGCTGTTGTAGCTACCTCTGCATCAAGTTTGGCAGTGATGGTTGTAACGTTCTTGTAGAAGGTCACAGCTTGGCCTTCTATCCTTAGGCCACCCTGCATGGCCCTGATAAAATTGCACCCAATAAGCATTTGTATGCTATTCCTTTCTCCCATTGGGAAGGCATAAGTAAGGGGAATTCTGAAGTGGTTTTCTTCTATTGACATCCTTCCATTTTTTAATTTGTATCGCGCAGTTTTCGCAGGACCGACGGGTTCCTGGACCGGGAAGCTCGTCAGCCTGCCATACTGACGACCGACCCGGTGGCTTGTTTGGAATGGTTGGTTATTCATTTGATGTTTATTTCTTATTTGGATTGTTGATCATGCACAGTATGTCTATTACTTATATGGGTGGATTGAGCGTATGTGCATTGGGTTGCTATAATGGTTTGGATTTTTCTTTTCGCATGAACTATATGACATATAATTTATTAGATTATGGCTATGGTAATATTCTCTTCATGTGAGTTACATGTACATATATATCTGCCTGAATCATTAAGGTTATAATAATTGGTGATTGGAATTATGTGAAATATGTTTGGATTTATGACTTGGAGAGGGCTCCAGAATGAGCCACTCACTGAGTTCTTTATGAACTCACACTTTTTTGTTGTTGTTGTTGAGTTTTTCTTGCAGCTCTAGATGCACCTATGTGGCGCGGCCGGGGTGGTGAGCTCAGGAAGCAGATCTCGTGATGCGTTGGGTCGTAGTCGAGTTGTAGGGGTCTATGCATATTGTCATATGTTGTTTGCAGAACCTAAATGTGTAAACATATTGGAGTCTAAACATTTCATTGGATTTACGCATTTACACTTTTGCATTCAGTGTTCTGCATGGTTGTTAATTATTATTTTCGCATTGGTATTCATAGTAGGGTAGGCTTTGGAGTACGGATATGTACTCTGGCCGGCCACGTGACCCCGGATTTTGGATCGTGACAACTGTTTAGGATATTTATAAAACTAATATAGTAGTATGAGAATAATAATAATAATATATAAGATAATATATATACACACATTTTTTTAGTATGAATTTATAATAATAACATATTTTCAAAAGAGAATTCCTTATCAAACTTGTTCTTAAAGTACCTTAATTTTTTTTACCATAAGTCGTTAATCTTTTTTGGTTTTACACAATATACAATTGAAATGATAAATTGTGTTTACATTATCTTTTTGAATGAAAATTATGAATCAAAACTTCCTAAATATTAGATCAAGTTTGCAATGTATTCTATTCAGATTTTTAAAAAGCATGTTGAATCTATCGGATTTGATTAGAAAAATATTTAAACATCAAAAAGTCATGTGAGTTTGCAATGTGCAAAGAATAGAAGAATATAGAAAGATTGCTATCATTCAATAAAGAGATCTAAAGATGACAAATTTACAAACAATGAAAGTACACACAATTACTTATATTTAATCTACGTCTAACTTCACATTTGTTTATTGTGAACTTGCCACCTTTTACGAAAAGGGTGAACGTGAAGAGAAAAGAAAACAGACAAAAAAAGAAATAATTGCTAATTAGTTTGTAGTTTGTGCATTATTTATCCGCTAAAGTTGAAGATATTAAAGAAGATGAAAAAACACAAATAATGAAAATCAATTCATAAGAGCTATTCAAATGCAAAGAAGATGAAATCACTTTGGAAAAGCAATAGGAAGTGAAAAAAATTGAGTTTTGGTCTTCATAACGTGAAAAAAAATTACTTCATAAATGACTCCAAGAGAATGAAAGCTTTTGGTCTTCATTGTGACTTATATTTATGATGGAAAAAAATAATAGGAAGATATGAGATTTGCATCATGACTACTGCATCAATAAAATAATTTTTACCAAAAAACGTAAAAAGTAAACCTAGATCGGAGTGTTGAAGAGTCTTACACCCAAATTGATGAAATTTTGAAAAATCCACCTCCTTTTCCATTCGCTTCCGTTCATCTCGCTTGATCCATAAAGGAATTCAAAATCTAATATTAATTTGAGTAACAATCGGCGGTTGGTGGAAAGAGAACAAAAACTTTTCTACATTATTTTTAATTATGCATCGGAAATAATGAAAACTATTGGGTTGAGTAATTGCAGGACTACATGTCAAGTACTTGAGAGGGAGAATGAATGGAGTTAAAAAGTTAATGTTAGAAAACAGTCGTGAGTTTTAAAAATAAGTTAAAAAATTGAGTTTTTAAATATGCCTTAGAAATAATTAAAAATATTGGGTTAAGTAATTGCAGGACTACATGTCAGGTAGTTTTAAGGGAAAGTAAATGAAGTTAAAAAGTCAATGTTAGAAAATAATCGTGAGTTTTAAAAATAAGTTAAAAAATTGAGAGGGAAAATAAAAAGAGAGTTAAAAAATATGTGAGGGAAAGTTAAAAGGGAGTTAAAAAAATCAATGTTAGAAAATAACAGGAGTCAAATGAGTTTTAAAAATAAATTAAAAAATTAAGAGAGAAACTAAAAAAGATAGTTAAAAAATTGTGGGTAAATTTATTTGCAAAAAATAGCTGTCAACACAAAAAATTAAGGGTAGAATTGGAACAAAAAAGATACCACATTGAGCCATGTGTCAAGTTTAGAGAGAGAGTTAAAAAGTGATACTGATTTTATAATTTAATTAATATAATAATTTAAAAAATTATAATTAAGTTTAAAGTTAATGATATAATTGAAAAAACCAAAAAAATACTATGAACAGTTGTCAACCAACATAATTGAGGATAAAATTATAGTTAAGTTTAAAATTAAGAATATAATTGGAACAATAAAAAAATACTACAAAGAGCCACTTGTCAAGCTTAGAAGGAGAATTAAAAAAGTATGATTGCTTTTATATATTTATAGATATTCGCAGGCCTTCATTTTATCTTTGTACAGTAAGTTTTTCATTTTATACACTTAGTGTTTTTCAATATTTTGTTTCTAGATATTTATCATAATCCATTCAAATTTTTTTAAGGTCATTGGAGTTATCGAAATCATCAAAATCGATTGTTGGGATTATAAATTTTTTTAAAGGTTAGTGTCTAATTTATTTTTGTTATTATTTTTTGTATTATATTTAAATTCAATCCTATTTTTTTTACTGGTTAGATAAATTATTAATTTATGTAATGTTAATTTAGATATAAATTCAATTTGACCTATTCACTGCTATATATATACTATTATGTATACATTCAATTGGAATTCCGCACAAAATTTATAACTGAGGATGATGAGTGAGAGCAAAGTGAATAGGGCGATTTTGTCGCCTTTTTCGGAGGACTTTCCAAGACCTAAAAAGCCATCGGATCAGGAGTTGATGAAGTCAAATCCAGCGACTGAGGCAGGAGGAAGACTAGAGAAAGGCAAGGACTCATCCCTGATCCCAAATCAAGGAGTGTTTGAAGTTGGGAGAAATCTGAAAGGGGGCAATCAAGCTAACTGGAAGAGAACGAATGAGCCGATCTCTTAGGCGAGTTTATTCAGGCGAGCGGATAGGGAGGATGACTAAAGGTTCTCTAAAGATCTCAAGGATAAAATCAACAAGATACAAGAAAGTGCTAAAGGCAAGGTCAAGATTGATGATGCTGAAATTGAAAAGGCAAGGGAAGACTGCAAACTGATTCTCTACGGGAAGTTCTTTGGAAGAACTCTTGCCCTTGAGGTGGTAAGGAATATTCTACCCAAAATATGGAAGTTAAAAGCTAGTTGTAAAATAGTCGATCTTGCAGTCGATTATTTTGCATTTAAATTTGAAAATGATGTAGACTATTGGGAAGTTATTTATGATGGACCTTGGTTTTTGAGAGGGCAAGTCTTATCCCTGTGTCAATGGAAAGAAAATTTTCAGCCTATGAAGGAGACTATTTCGTTGATACCTGTGTGGATCCAAATGTCAGGATTGCCACTTGAATTCTTAAGTCAAAGAATACTTTTGCAACTTGTTGTAGTTATAAGGAAGCTTGTGAAGATAGATAAACACACTTTCAGGAAGCAAGGGTAAATATGCCAAAGTTTGTGTGCTTTTGGATTTGAAAAAACCTATAAAATAAGGTTTTTGAATTGAGGCAAAAGGTAATAGTTTTTTTCAATATGTGCCAAATATTTGCTATACTTGCGGTAGAATTGGCCACAAGGAAGAGAAGTGTCTCTTGAATGAAAAAAAAATTGAGGAAAAGGAAAAAATTGATGAAGATTCAACTGAAAAAATTGAAGGGAATAATCTTCTTGGACCTTGGATCCAAATTCACAAAAGAAACATAAGGGTTGCCAAGGAGAATACAATGAAGAAAAATAGTGTGAACAACTCCCTTGTGGTCTTGAACAATCCAACCTATGAGGAAAAATACAAGGAAAAATTAATAGTGGTTAATAACGGTAGAGAACAGACAATGGAAAATAGAAGGGGAGTTCATAATGCAAGTGATAAACTAGAAAGTAGTAGTATTTGGGTGAAGAAACTTAATACATGAAAAAAGAAAGGGAAGAATGAGAGCTCAAACATGGAAATTGATTTATTCAAAGGAAACCTAAATATGAATGAAATCAGTTTTAATTCTAAGGAGAAAACTCAAGTCATAAAGAAAGGGGAAGAAAAAGAAAAAGACAATGAAAAAGAGTAGGAGGAGCTATCAGTTAAACTCTCTTATTCTTTTTTGAGGATATTAGAAAATAAGTTTGTAGAAGATGACTTTTTAGAGTATGGATTTGTTCCTGAAAGTTCCAGGAGTATAGTAAAGGAATGAACAAAAGCAAGAAAAGGAGCAAAGCAAAATGATAGTCTAGTGAATGTGCCAATTATGCTCAGAAATATAAAATTAAAGAAAAGAAGATACATGACTGAAACTATTGCCCTAGGGGATGAAGGTGATCCAGGATCTCAAACCAGTACCAACTCAGAAATTAAATTTCTAAAATGAAAAAACTATCATGGAACATCGGGGGTGCTGATAAAAAAGAGGCTAATGAGTACTTGTGGTCCATTGTTAGAGAACACAAAAGATTGAAATGATTTTATTGCAAGAAACTCACATGGAAGAAATAGAGATTGAGAATTATATTCTGTACAAATGGAGAAACTGAAATGTTGAGGCCGTGTATAGTACAGGAAGAGCTGGTGGCATTTTATTGCTCTGGAGGAAAAATTGTTTCAAAGTTAATATTGTATACAAAGATGATCAATCAATTAATAAAGTGATTCAGATAAAAAATGGGAAATCATTCTTCTTCACAGGAGTCTATGCAGGTACAAATAAAAAGAGAAGAGCTCAACTTTGGGACATATTAGCAGAAGTGGAAGTGCTTGATATACCTTGGTTTGTTGTAGGAGACCTAAACTGCATCAACAATTTTTGTGACAAGAGGGGAGAAAAGCTTTTTGTGGTGAAAAAATAGAGTATTCTTACTGAAAACAGGATTAATGGAGGCTGATTTCTTTGGGCCACAGTTTCACTTGGACAAATAACAGGGAATGTCAATTTAAAATATGTGCAAGGTTAGATAGGGCACTGTTCAACATTAAATGGGTTGAATGAGATTACAAAATGAAGGTTGAGCATCTGCAAAGGACTGGTTCTGATCACAGACCAATTGTAATTACATGTGAACACAACAGTTTTGAGTAGGCCTACAATTCATGTTTGAGCAATTTTGGTTGGAGTATCCAGTGTTGAACAGAATAGTGAAGTACCATTGGGAGAAGCATGATGACAACTTAGATATCATGGAGAAGCTTGAAAAGCTAAAGCCAAGTCTGCAATCTTGGAATTAAGATACAGTGGGGTGTTTGAAATTTTTTTTGAAAGAGACATTAATACAAATGAGGAAAATTGAAATAAAAAAAGAAAAGGAAGGAATTTCGTAAGTGGAAGGTATATTGTTGAGATGCCTCTCTAATAAAGCTGCAGCATTAAGGAAAATAGGTTCACATCAAGTGGTGATCAAAATCAAGAAAGAATTGTTTGGAAAGGGGGGAGAAAAATACAAGATACTATCACAGTATTGTCAAGATGAGAAGGCAACAAAATCAGATTGAGGAACTTGAAGTGGATAACACTATTGTTAAAGGAAATAAAGAAATGGCTGATATGATGACAAAATGGTATGAAGATCTCTGGAAATGGGAGGCGGGGAATGTAGAAGTGGATAACAATTTTCTTTCAACATTTTCCTAGAACAGGTTATTAGATGAAGAAAGTAAGGACTTGAAAAGAAAAGTCTCTGAAAAAGAAATTTGGAATGCAATGAACTCTTTGGGAAGGGGCAAGAGTCCAGGAATGAATGGCTATACCTTAGAGTTTTACATTTCTAGCTGGGAAATCATGAGGACAGAGATTCTGAGAGAATTCTCAAAAAAAATTCATACTGTAGTGATACCTGAAAGGTGGAAAGAAACACTTTTAGTTATGATTCCGAAAAAAGAAAGGCCAAGGAAAATATTAGATTTCAAGCCAATAGCCCTTTACAATGTATTGTATAAGATATTGACAAAGATTTTGGTTTACAGAATTAGACCATGTTTAAATAAATTGATTAGCATAGAACAATCATCATTTATTCATGGAAGACAAATCCATGATAATGTGTTGATAGTTAATGAAATAGTCAGCTCATTCTACAAATCAAAAATCAAAAAGCCATATTTCATAATGAAACTTAATTTAGAAAAGGCCTACGATAGAACCAATTGAGACTTGATATATAAAATCACGACTCAAATGGGGTTCCCCAGTCAGATGATAAGATGGTTAAAGGCATGTCTTGAAGGAGTAAATTACTATTGCAAGATGAATGGTGAACAATCAACAGTTTTCAAAGGCTACAAAGGCATAAGACATGGTGATCCTCTATCACCTTACCTTTTCATAATGATGGAGGAACTTTTATCAAAATTTTTGAAGAAGACAATGATGAAAACTAAGATAGATCCTTTCAAGGTGGGAGAACTTAAAATTAGCCACCTTTGTTTTGCTGATGACATCATTATAATAGCAAAGGGGAACAAAGAATCTGTATATAGGGTGAGAAAAGCGCTAGAACTGTATTGTAGTATACCAGGGCAGAAGTAGAGGTGACAACGGGTTGGGCTAGCCCATGGGCGGCATGGGGCCGGCTGTGCCCAGAAGACGGGCCGGGCTCGCCTTATGGGCACGCGGGCCGTGCTAGGCACGGCCCGTAGTCGGACCACCATACTCGGCACGGCACGCGGGCCAAGAACGGCCCGCGCACCCGTGCTCTGGGTGAGCACGGGAGGCCTGACGTGCGCCAGACGTAGGTTGGCCTGAGCCAAGTCTGGCTCGGGCTGACGAATATATTATTAAAAAAACAATTAAATTTTCCTATAAATACCACATTTCCTTCTTCATTTCTTCTATCTTCATCTTCAACTCTTTCTCTCAATCATCAACTCTCAACTCTCAATTCTCAACTCTCAACTCTCTTAGACTGTTACTCTCAACAATCTAAGTTCATTTACAATTATTCTCAACAATATTTTAAGCTCATCAAGAAGACAAGGATTCAAGATTGTTGTTAAATTTTTTTAATCTCTTCAATTTATTTCATTGATTAGTATAATATTTATATTTTTTATATTTTTAATTTTTACTAATGGCGGATGAAGATTTTTCAGGTTATACTCCACAAACTGGCCGGATCAAATATGTTAGAAGAAATGTCTCATACTACTCCTACCACTCAACAAAATCAAAACATTGAGATAAGTCCATCTATTAATTTATGTCCATCAAGTAGAAAATAAAGTATGGTTTGAGAATATTTTGAAAAAATTATTGAACCTGATGGCACCAAAACAATAGCTCGGTCCAAAAAATATTAAAAAATTCTTTCGGCTTCAACAATCGGAGAAATTGGTTATTTATTACATCATGCAAAGGGTCATGACACTAAGGTTACGCAAACTCAACAAATTCTTAATTTATCTTCTTATGGTTTAACAACTTTTTCGTATGATCATGATTTTCAACGTCGTGAACTTACAAAATTAATTGTTCAAAGTGAATCTCCTTTAGTTTTGTTGATCAACCAAGATTTTTTAGTTGGATTCAAAATACTTTACAACCAAAATATAAAAAAAATACTCAAAATATAATAAAAAGTGATGCTTTAAAATTATTTTTTATATATAGAGAAAATATAATGACTAATTTTCAAAATAATAAATCAAAAATTTCTTTAACATCTGATATTTGGTCTAGTCAACGTACTACTAATTCTTACATTTGTGTTACAACACATTGAACTGATGAAAATTTTATTTTGCAAAAAAGAATAATTAGTTTTAAAGTTTTTGAATATCCACACACTTCTGTTATCATTTTTTTTGCTATTAGATTTGTAACATTTTTCTATAATATAAATGATAAAAAAAATTTCGATTAGTTTTGATAATGCTAATAATAATGATGCTGCTATTCCTCCCCTTATACAATTATTTAAACCAGTATTAGATGATGAATTATTTCATTTTCATTGTGTTTGTCATGTTCTTAATTTATGTGTATAAGATGGTTTAAAATAAGTAAATATACATGTAGAAAAAATAAGAGATGTTATTAGATATATGCGTTCTTCAAAAGCAAGAACACAAGAATTTAAAAAATTTAATGGTGATGTTATTCCTAGATGGAATTCAACATATCATATGCTTATGTCTACTATAAGATATCAAGATATCCTTACAATGTTTTACAATCAAAATATGTCTGGTGATCCAATTAATAATAATGTTTGGTTAGTTGCTGGGCATATTACTCAAATTTTAGAACTTTTTTAATAAAGATATCAAACAACTTTTCGGTGTTTATTATCCTACATGTAATTTAACTCTTTCACATATAGTTCGTATTAGTAAAGTATTTTTTTCATATAGACATCATCCTTTATTTGGACAAATTATTTCTTTAATGAAATTTAAATTAAAAAATATTGGTCAGATATACCTATTTTATTTTGTTTAGCAATATGTTTAGATCCTAGAATGAAAATTGATGGTTTAAATACGTTGTTAGATGATTATTATAACAATATGGAATTAAATAATGTTGAAGAAAAAAAATTTAAAATTTTGAATTTATTGAATTATATGTTTGTATTTTACACTTCAAAATTTGGTGATACAATTACAAATAAGACAACATCTTCTTCTAGATTAAGAGATGATGGTGGAAATATTGTTAATTCTTAACTTGGTCGCAGAATAAAAAAACTAAATCTACTAATTTTAATGAATTACTTTTTTTTCTAGATCATAATCATTATGAAGAAATAGATGATAATAAAATTTTAGCATGGTGGAAAAAATAAGAAAATAGTATCCTATTATTTTCATCATGGCACGTGATATATTAACTGTTCCTGTGTCTACAGTAGCTTCCGAGTATTGTTTTAAAAAACTGGTTGAATGCTGAAGATAGATTACAAGATAAGGGAGGACACGACACTTCATCATCGGGAGAGGAGGAAGCTTAAACAAGCGAAGCTGATGCTGCTGGTCCAAGTACAAGTTAAATCAACGGACTACGGGTGATTAAAAATGTAAAAAGAACTAGGTAGACCTGATCCTTCTATAGTTAATCATTGGGGAGTACAAATTTAGCTATAGAAAGTACGTAGGCAATCTTTTAAGGTGCGGTCTGTTATAATATTAAAAAAAATTATTTTATCATTGGATGAATATTTTTGTATTAAAGATAAATAAAAATTTAATTATAATTTGATTTTTTTAAAATCTTTTTATTAATTTGTACTGCGTTACAATGTTACATATAAAAAATGTGTTTAAAAATATATAATAAAATTTAGTACAGTGATTAATAAAATTAGAGGTCCAAGTTCAAAATTCACCCATAATAATTAATTTTTAAAATTAAATTTTAAACCTTTAAAAACTTAAATTTAAAATTTTAAAATTTTAAAATTTAAAATTAAATTAATTAATTAATTAATTAATTTTCGGGCTGGCCCGGGCTAGGCTTGGCTGCCAAACATTCGGGTCGTGCTAGACACCTTTAGGCAGAAGGTGAATACAAAAAAGTCAGAGATTTATTTTCCAAAGCATTGTAGTGCAACTTTGAAACATGAAATCTGTCAGGCCTTTGGAATGAGAGAAGGGTCCTTTCCAATGAAGTATTTAGATGCTTATGTTTCACCTAAGAATTTGAAAAAAAATCATGAAGCAAAACTGGTAGAGAAAGTTATAAAGAAGGTGGACCCATGGGCAAAGAACCTACTATCACAAGCTGGTAGGAAAGTTTTAATCAATTCTATTTTGAACTCAATACCAATATACTCTTTTATGACTTCATGAATAAGTGGAGACTCAATAAAGAAGTTAACAAATGTGACTATGGAGTTCTTTTGGAATTCAAACAATAAAACAAAGTATGCAAAAATGATAAGTTGGTAGAGAATCACTGCAAACAAGGGAGTTGGTGGTCCGGGAATCAGAGAATTATCAATGATTAGAAGAGCTTTAATGGCAAAAATGATTTTACCTCTGCTTAATGAGGAAAAGAAGGTCTGGACCAACCCGATGAATGAAAAATATGGGAAGTTTAACCCATGGAATATGGAAAATATCAAGAAATTATCTTGGGCAATCAAACCAGTTAAAAGCACAATGAAAGATTTAAGAGAAGGCTTGAGGAGAAAAGTTGAGAATGACATAGATACTGATATATATGAAAAGTTGAGAAGGGAAAGATAAATGAATATGGTCTGATAATTGGAAGAGAGACCTATCAGTCAGGATTGCATACGAGTTATTTTAAAAAAGACGATGCAATGGAAGATTGGCCAAAAGTAAATTGGAGTGGAATTTGGAGAATGAAAACTTCTAATAGGGTAAAGATATTCACTTGGGGGATGATTTGGGGAAGGCTTCTAACATTATGAGGGATTGCAAAGATATCAGGAATTGAGGCAGATCACTGTCATGTTTGAAAGGAAGGGAAAGATGAACTCACCCATATATTTTTTGATTGTAAATATAACAAGAAATACTCGGAGTTGGCAAAAAGCACACTTGGCATTGAATTCAAATACAAGAATGCTTGGAAAGAAGGAAGATGGTTAGAAAAGGATGATGGATATGAAATTGAGTTTGTCACAATGTTGAAAGCCTTTTTGGCAATTTCAATATGATATTTATGGAAGAATAGAAACAAAGAGAAGTTTGAATTGAAAGGTTGGAATGTCAATAATCTTCTAAACAAAGCCCTATGAGAAATGTGGGAATATATGAAGAATAAAAATCAGCAAGGGATGAGAAGAAACGTACAAGAGTGAAGATGCTGAATCTAAAACTAATAACTGAGATTATATACTTTACTGTGATGCAGCTTTCATGAAGGGAGGTACTGTGAGTGGAAGTGGTTTCGTTTTGAAAGATAATAATGGAGTAACAATGTTGAAGGGAAACAAAATTGGTAGTGTTGACAATCCTCTCTTAGCTGAAACATTGGCCATATGGTTCAGATTAGATAATGTTAGAATAAAAGAGAGGAAGAAAGTCCTTGTAAGAACTGATTGCCTGAGGTTGGTGAGGATCCTGGAAGATGTATTTGATTCACCTTGGGATAATAAATAGGTACAGAATGTAGAGGCACATGAACTTGCAAATAAAAGTTTCATAGAAGAAATGAAGAATTACAACAGGGAAGTTGAGAAAAATTATAAACCTAGTACTTCTACTGGGAAAATTGTGGTAGATATTCAGTCAAAGAAGTATAAGGATTCAAAAAAATCTCTTCGCAGAGGAAATCAAAATGTATTGAATTTTAACAATACTAATGTTTATGGTATTATGCAAATAGATAGGGATTCATTGTATATGGAGGGAAACTACAGTTATAACAATTTGGGATATAATCACTCAAGGATTGATTCGAATAAAATGACACTAAGAAAGAAAAATACATCTGCTTGTTCTTTTGGCGAGGAAAGTACGGCTACGATACAATGCTTTTTTTACCCGGAGAATGAGTAGATGATGAACTTTTTTTTTTACTTGGTTTATTTTTTCTCTGAAAAAAAAATTAGAATTCCGCTGATTCAATTGAATTCCGCCTCGAATTGCGCTGCAGCGGGCCGGAATTCAACATATGTGCGGCGACCGAGGCGTCATAATTCCAAGGCATACTGATGGACATTGAATTGAGTACTGTAAGCTTCATTGATAAGTTGATAGACACACTGATTGATTTAATTCCAAGGCATCATGATCTTACATTACAGCAATACCTATAAAATATTCCATCTCATGTTAAGATAATTAACCGGATTTAGAAAGATCTACATTGATTGTCTGCGTTTGCACTTGGTTGGGGGTCATTTACTTTTACTTTACTCTTATTTGAAGCTTCCTCTAGTAGGCGTGGAACTCCCAGAATCTGCAGACAACAATCATCAACTATGATATAATACATGAATGCCGTAAATTTTAACCGATTCAATTGCGCTTTGAAACAATATACTTTTTAATTATGCTCGACTAAGAAACCCGTAAATACAATTGTACAATCATCTCAAATACAGAAAATTTTAAATTTCACTCGGATTGTAAATATAAAAGATTTATTGATAGAAATTATAATATGAAAATGCAAGTAGATGAAAATTGTGTAGTATATATTCAGTCAAAAAATTATGTCAATGAATGCATGTAAATCTACCTAACAAGACTTTTCCCGAATTTCAAACTTATAGATGTAAATAAAGCATAAGAACCATTTCAAATGTTGTTCTAGTCTGTTCTAGTAAGATAAATCAGTAAAAGAATCAACTGTTCTAGTCTGTTCTAGTAAGATATATAGATGAAGAAGGACCAGTAGTGATTGCTAAAACCTGATTTTTGGTGTTCAAACAAAACATTAGGTGGTTCAGTAGTTGTCACTATTATATCTGTTCAATGCCAAAACAAAAAGGAGGAAATTTCTTTTTTTTTCGAAAAAAAAAATACTTGTATTAATCAAGAAATTTGAAGTATACAAGTGGGAAAAGGAGGAAATTTCTATTGGAAAGAATCCCAATTAACTAGAGGCACCTGTTTCATCTCATTCACTCCAAGTCTTGAAAGGAAAATAGCAAATTCACTCATTATGTATCTCAATCTATATATACCTCTATTGCAAGATCTTCAAAACATCTGCTGACGTTTTCTCCTGTCTTTGCACTGCACTCAATATACATGCAGCCCATTTCTTTGGCAAGGGCAATTCCTTCTTCTCTTGTCACCTTCCTATCAATCTCCTGCAACATATATATAAACCAATGTGATTAGGATAAAATGAGTATGCATCTCATGTCCAGCTAGACAAAGATATTAGAAGAACAAAAATAAAGGATATTTCTTTTAGATGACATAATAATAAAATGTGTCTAAATGTTAGGAGAAAAATGAAAATAGGCAAGGCTTTACCAAAAAATGCATGCGAGTGTAGGATTTGTATACATTATTGTACATTCATAACACACATATTAAGAGTGAAAACCAGCATTTGCATATAAGTGCCATGTGCAATGTTCTTTAAATAGACGCTAAGAAGGGGACAAATTTCTAGGTGTAGAGAGTAACTTTAAATTTTTGGGATGGCATAGAAATAACACATCCAATTCTCTAATGCACAAATGAAATTGCATTAATAAATTTTTGAATGAAATAAAATTATAATTCATATTAACAACTAGGGGTAGAAAGTGGTACTTGCAAATCACACACATCAATTTCAATTAAAGTCAAATCACTGCACAGAGAAACAGTTACCAAAACTTGCTAAGATACCGAATTTTCCCTCATTATAAATTAGTCCATTTCAAGAAATTGAGGAGCCATGGAACTTTATTCTTTAATTGAGCACATTTTTGCTTGCCTAGAATGTCATTCAATCTTTTGACCCGATGACATATATTGGTGATGCATGCACCTAATTACTTCATGGATCAATATTCTAGATGATTACTAGCTCTACTCATAATCACTTCTTTTGCTTATTAGCGAAGTAAGTTGAATTCCCCCCCCCTCCTCTTTTTAGATCATTTGGACATCCTTAATTCCTTGACATATGTTTAAAAATTTGAGACACACATATCAAGGCAAGTCCTAGAAAAGTTTCAAACCATGCATGACAATTAGTTTAAAGCAAGCAAAATTATTTATTGGTTCATTAGGAATCAAAACCTATGTTTTTCAAATTTCAAGAAGACATCTAGCATAATCATTTTCTACGTGGAAAGATGAGAAAAGCACCATTTGTGCTAGCTCCCTATTATAAACCAATTCAACTCATCAAGTCACGGCAAATTGGACTCTTCAAGGACTCTTCAATTTTAGTACTATATTATGTTCGTTTCGTATTATCACAACATATGACAAGACAATTTGACAAAAATACCCTTTGCACTATTTCTTGTTCATTTCATCGTATAAAGCATATCAGACAAGAGTATTTATTATTATTATTATATTATTATTATTATTATTTAATATTCGTTAACATAATGATTATAAATCAAATTAATATGTTAAATTATAATTATATCACAATTAGATTAATTAACTAATATGTTTTGACATGAAGGCCCTAGCGTCATCGACGACACTGCCACACCGCCTCACATACTAAGTATACTTGCTAATATAGTGAGTATACATGATTACATAGTAAATATACATAATCATAGTGTTTTATTTGACTAAAAAATAATTTTGATATATATATATATATATACTATCAAAATATAATATCTTTTAATCCAAATATACTTTCTCTAAATATAGATATATATTCAGTTTCTATTAAAATATAGTCTTTTTAAGTTCAAATATACTATCTTTTAATCTAAATATTCTCTCTAAACACATATATAATTATTTTTGCAAAAAAATACTCTCTTTTAATCTAAGTATGCTCTCTAAACATATATATACACTATTTCTACAAAAATATACTCTATTTGGGTCCAAATATTCTCTCTCTCTCTCTCTCTCTCTCTCTCTCTCTCTATATATATATATATATATATATATATATATACCCCATTTCTATAAAATATATTGTCTTTAAGTCTAAAAATATACTTTCTTTTGATTCAAATATATTCTCTTTAAATATATAAATATGCATCTTTTCTATATATATATACTTTCTTTTGATGCAAATATACTCATTTTTTATCAAAATATATTCTCTTTTAATCTAAATATACTTCTTTAAATGTAAATATACTTATTTTGGAAAAATTGGACATTCTTGAATTTTTTTCATATATTGAAAATATATATGAAAAATGCTATTGTTGTCATTTTCATCTTTGTACCAAAGTAAAAAACTCTTTTTACTCCAATTTGGAATAACAAGAAAATGAGTCTGGTGTACTGTACCAAGACATTACTCTGGTCTTGTCTATGATATATTTTCACAAATGAACACGGAACAATGAGTGTTGTCTAGTGTTGTACCTTAAAATTATGCGAAGCGAACATACCCAAATTGTGATTATTGTCTTGTTGATTGTTGCAATTAGGGCCCGTACGTTGTGCAATCATTAGGATAATATTTTGTCAATCAAAATTATTGGATCCGTAATTGTTTAACTATTCTGATAATTAGTGGTAATTAGCTCATTGTTCATAATCATGTGTTCAATTGATGCTAAGGAAATATATAATCTAACCTAAATGAACCGAGCTTATCATGTGTTCAATTTAGTCGGAATATATAATGTGTTCAATTTTTGCATAATCTAACCTAAATATATAATCATGTGTTCAATTTTTGCATCAGCGACCAATCTCTCGAATCAAAACCAAAATTACACCTTTAGTCGGAATCTTCTTGTATTGATTAATTAGTTTAACTCATTTCGTTGTTTAGTTTATTTTACTTTGAACTATTTCAAACCCCCCTTTTTAATATTCTTCTACTTTCTCATTCTTGGTTTATTAATTCTCAATAATAGGGATTTGCCAAACAAATTTCAAAGATTTATTCCTAGGAAACAAAAGCTATCTAGTATGAACTAAATTCTTGGCTGACAATGACGATAACAGATGCCTAGAGGGGCTCTAGACCATGGCTATAGACGAGGTTCTCCTATAAGATAGCCGGTGGTTGGAGAGTAAGTAAATATTTAATTAATTTATTATTTAAATATTTATTTATTAAATTTATTTTGAAGTCCACGTACCTATGCATAGTTGGTGAGCCAGTGCGGAGGTGGTCGTACACAACATCACCTCAATGCTGACTCATGGATGCAAGTGACCAGCATTGACCATAGTCGTGTTTACGACATTGGCACAATAACCCATGCACGGGCATTGTTGCAGCGACACGGTGCAAGGTTGACTGCCTATATCTCCTCCTTCACAAGTTCATTAACATCATTTGAGTCTGGACGGATAGAGGATTCACTAGTGGATGTCAAGAGTAGTCAAGCACGCATCATCACCGACTTCACCGCTAGCTATTCAACATTAGATGATGCAAATGATGGAGTATTTTGAACATATTACTTCACTGGTGCCCGGTGCTCAACCCCCTCCTTCAATTGGCACTACTAGAATAGTGGCTTTCACCGACGGGGCTCACCCACGGTTGCCCAAGCCGTCGAAAACATCCACGGTTTTTCAACGGCCGAACACACTGCAGTTGATGTGACCCCATCAGCCATGGCTCTCATATGACCACCGAAGGCGCGCACAATGCGCGAAATGAAAAAAGTCATAAGCCACGGCTTAGAGTGAGCGAGGTGAGCCGTCGGTGGAGTGAGCGAGGTGAGCCGTCGGTGATATTAATTAGTCATTAGCCGCGGCTAGGAGCGACCG
This sequence comes from Canna indica, assembly GCA_034359265.1. Taxonomy (NCBI): domain Eukaryota; kingdom Viridiplantae; phylum Streptophyta; class Magnoliopsida; order Zingiberales; family Cannaceae; genus Canna; species Canna indica. The sequence goes on along the minus strand of CP136894.1, from coordinate 8,355,163 downwards.
TCGGTGATAAAATAATGGCGCGCACTTAGCGCGAAAATAAAAAACAAATCACCGATGGCCTAGAGAGGGCCACGTGGGCCATTGGTGAGATAGTAAATAATGATCTACGATTTACAGACGGCTTGGAAGCCGTCAGTGATAAACCTTTTATTTGCGTTAGCGCCCGACCCTTCTCTTTTGTTTCTCTTCTTCTCTCCTCGTGTCGCCGCTCCCATCACACTTTGCCGCGCCTCGACGTCGCCCGTCCCGCAAGTGTTCCGATCCTTCGCCGACCCCTTCTTCTCGGTGAGTCCTCCATCCCCGCCACCCTAGCCTGCCCCCTTTTGATTGATTTTCTCCAGCCACCCCTAGGGTCGCCACCAGTGTCAGCGTCCGGCTAGGGATGGCAACGGTTCGGTTAACCACACTTTTGGGGGTTAACCGAAACTGATTTCTAAACCTGCTAACAGAAACCGAGACCGAAATCGATCGATTTCAAAAACCTATACCCGAAACCGAAATCAAATTTTTTGGTTCGATTAGAACCGGTTATCCATTTACTAACCGGTTAACCAGTAGTAAACAGATAACCGATTCAAAGATTAATAACAAAACCGATTTTGGATACCAGTTAATCGTAAAAAACTAGTAGTAAACGGATAACCTATTCAAAGATTAATAACAACATCGGTTTTGGATACCGGTTAACCATAAAAAATTACTAAACAAAACCGAATATATAACCGGTTTCGGTTAGCGGTTAACCGTGGCTCGATAACCAAAATCGAATCGATTTTAAATGGTTTTTGGTTTTTACTCTCCGAAACCGAAACTGAACCGCAAATCCACTATCTAAAATAGGATTTTGCGGTTCAGTTAACCGGTTTGAATTGTCATCCCTACGTTCGGCGTGGACGCCGACATTGGCCAACGGGTAACCCAACAGTATGAACAGCAGCCGACAGCTACATTGTCGGCTACTGTTTGATTAGGGGTTTAACCCCTAATCTAACTTGGTTTAATATTTTTACATTTTATATGTTAATTGTAGATTACCGTAGATTAATTGTAGGTTTTATATTTTAATTATAGATTAATTCTAGATTTTATATGTTAATTGTAGATTAATTATAGATATTAAAATCATCCACTTTAGACTCGCGCAGGCCAGAATCGTCCACTTTGGACTCGTGCGAAATCATCTAGTCTGGACTCGCACTGGCATCCAAAAATTTAGAAAATAATCATGAAGTAAATCATCGAGTCAAGTTTTAATTTTGCAAAACCTTATATCCGTTCGGGGGTTGTATGTTCGTGTAAACGAAGTAAATGATCTTTCATATAACGTACAATCCTTGAATTATCCCTAATTGGATAATTTGTGAACATATTTATTTATATTGCACTTAGTTTATTTTTCTTTTAGATATTATTTATTTTTAAATTTTGGCTTGTATCTCCCTTGTTCTTTGATACATGCCTAGATGATATACGAAATTTAGAATGGAATAGGACCATCCCACCTAAAGACATTACCTAAAGATATTGCCAACTCTTTGACATAACATGTCGGGCGGTCAAAGATGGACGTACCGACGAATTCATCATGGAGCTATAACAGACGAATTTCGAGTAGGCGTACTTACTTCTTAAATTTTGTCTACTCGAATAAAAAATTCCTTAGTGGTGATAAAATCTGATGTCCGTGCCGAAAATGTTCAAACATAAGATTTTTGGATCGGGAAACTGTCACAATGCATCTGTATACAAAAGGATTCACACAAAAATATTTTCTATGGAATTGTCAAGGGGAGTCACACCAAGTCGGGACATCGAGCAATCCTGTTGTCCAAACTCATGGTGAATCCTCTATTGTGGTTGTTTCTTCTTCCAATCCACTTAATCCTTATAGAACAATGATTCTGGATAGTCTTGGCGGATAATTCTATTTAAATGACAATGTTAAGTCAGTGACTGAGACGGTACAGCTATCAGATACAACGACAGTTGAACTCATTAAAGAACAACCTGCGATACATATTGAATTGCCGAATAAGGAGACTGTAGAATTTTACGAGATGTTGAAAGCTGCCGATGAACCGTTGTATGAGAATTTTCCTAAATATACAAGATTTTCGGCAATGACGCAACTCCCGAATATCAAGTCCAATTGTAATATCAGCGGGGTTGCGTATGATCGGATTGCAGGCTTTATCATTGGTATGCTACCTTCAGATAACAAGTTTGAGCCAACTTTTTATAAGACAAAAAAGTTGATGAGAAAATTGGGGCTTGGGTACGAAAAGATACACGTGTGTCCAAATAACTGTATTTTATATTATAAAGAAAATGCACAGTTGAAGCAATACCCAGTATGTGAACATCCTCATTAAGGAGATGAAATCGATAATAATTTATAATTTGCCACTCTCAATGTGTATGAAAGATGAATTTATCTATCTTTCGATGATTATTCCAGGTCCTAGAGGTCATCGGAAAGAAATTGACGTTTTTTTCCGACCCCTAATTGATGAAGTTGTCACCGGAAGAAAAACTTAACTTTACGAGCTGCTATATTGTGGACAATCAATGATTTTTTGGCCTACGACATATTGTCTGGTTGGAGCATGCATGGACGACTCTCTTGTCCGTATTCCATGAATCACTCAAAAGCCTTCAGTCTTGAGAACGGTCGAAAAAATTTCCTTCTTTGATTATCGTCGCTGGTTCCTACCGTCTAACCATCAGTATCGAAGGAATCGTGACAAATTTAGTAAGGGTAGAGTCGAAAGAGATGAGCCACCACCGATGTTTTCTGGTGAACAAATGTTAGCACGTGTTGGATTGCTTCCATAGATTCCTTTTGATCAGAATGTAAAAATTTCAAACTTTGGTCAAACACATAACTGGGTGAAAAAAATATCTTTTGGGAATTGCCGTATTGGAGTTCATTATTGATTCGACATAATTTAGACATCATGCACATTGAAAAAAATGTGTTTGATAATATTTTTAACACTGTGATGGATATTCTCGGCAAAACTGAAGATAATGTGAAGGCTCGACATATGTGAAAATACTTTGTAAGAGGTCTGAGTTAGAGTTGCAAGAGGTCAACGAACGACTACATAAGCCAAAAGTGTCGAATGTGTTAAATAAACAACAGATGAAAGATGTGTATCAATGGATCAAAGAACTCAGATTACCCGATGGATATGCCTCAAATTTATCTCGATGAGTGAACGTCGATGAAGGCAAAATATCGGGTATGAAGAGTCACGATTGTCATGTATTCATGCAGAGATTTTTCGGTCGTGTTTCGAGATCATCTACATGATAAGATTTGGGGTCCGTTGACATAATTAAGTATGTTTTTCAGAAACCTTTGTGCAAATATCCTTCGAGTCGAAGATATGTTAGCGCTTGAAAGTAATATTGTTGAAATCATATGCAAGCTGGAGCAGTTTTTCCATCCAACATTTTTTGACTTGATGGAGCATGCATCTACCGATACACTTGGCATACGAGGCACGAGTTGGTGGCCCCGTTCAATACCGGTGGATGTACTTATTTGAAAGATACATGAATTGTCTGAAGAAAAAAGTAAATAACACAGCTGTAATTTAAGGTTCCATATCAAAAGCATATATAATTAAAAAAAATTCAACATTCTGCTCATTCTATTTTGAATCCACCATTAAGAAAAGATTTAATCGTCTTCCACGGAACGACGACGGGGGAGCTCAACCATTAGACGAGGTATCTCGACCATCAGATGGTTGTTTAAATATCTTTTTTTACCCTGGTCGTGCTTTGGGTCCTCATCCGTCTCGATTCTTAAATGACGAAGAGTATCATTTGGCCTACTTGTATGTTTTACTAAACTGTTCATAGATTGAAAAGTTCATTGAAATATTTGACGTCGAGATGGTGATAAAATAGTAAATTTACAAAGATGAGAAATTAGAGAGATTACGCAATCGTGAGTTCCCTAATTGGTTTCGAGCTCACTGTACATAACACAAAGCTGAAATAGATAACCAAATCTTTGAGTTTGCTAGCGGACCGACACGACTTGTACAATATTATAACGATTATTTTGTTAATGGATATAAATTTCACACACTTGAATATTCATCTACAAAGAAGACTATGAATGTCGGTGTCTCCGTCAAAGGGATAACATATGTTGAATGTGATGTTGACTTTTATAGACTATTGGAAGAAGTCATAGAATTGTAATTTTTCGGATGGAAATCAGTTGTCATTTTTAAATGTTAGTGGTTCGATACAAGCGATAGGGGCATGAGAGTTCATCCAAAGTATAAACTTGTCGAGGTCAACTACAAATCAGAATTGGCTTCAAAAGAGTCATTTATATTGGCATCTCAAGCTGAACAAGTATATTATATGCAGTATCCGTCTCGAAAGAAAGATTTGACAAATTGGCGTGTAGTTTATAAGACTAAAGATAAAGGAAAAATTGATCCGTTAGTTGGAGAGAATGAGTGAACAGATGACTTCTATCAAGAAGACGATCGTGCCGAAGTGGAGCGAGTTAGTCCAATACTCGAGAATGATGATAGAAAGTTAGTTCAATTGAAAGTAGAATATGTTGATGACGACGATAACCATCTTGAGGAAGAAGGACAGAATGATGATGAGGGACAAGAAGAAGAATTTGAAGATTCCGATACAGAAAAACCAGAAGAAGAGTATTACATGGAAGATGATACTAACGATGACGAATAATTGTAAATGTGAAGTATATATCTTCAATTATTAAATGTATCTATTAATCTATTATATATATACTAATTATATTCATATTTGACAGCTATGGTTCAAGAAGTGCGTGCTCCAGGAGGCATTCATCGTAGGACTATCACTCGACGATTACCACCTGCCACCCCTGCACCCACCATCCCCCCAGATCCGACCACCATTCCCCCATCTAATCCAGCCACCATTCCCTCACCTGATCCGTCCACCATTCCCCCACATGATCCGTCCACCATCCCCCAAGCTGATCTAGCCACCATCCCCCCACCTCCAACCACCATCCCTTCCGTCGGTCCAGGTCCGTCAACATCGAGCCGTAGGCCACGAGGGCCTAACAAAATTCTCCCTCCGCCAATCAAGGGAGAGTCGTGCAGATTTGTTAGTATGCCCAGTAGAAGGTATATAGATGCATTAATTATTTCTTATAATTTATTTATAATTCCTCACAAGTATAATATAGAATTGTACTATATTTGATGTAGGTTTGAGCAGGAGGACGTCCCACGAACGATAGCGGGGACGATCCGAAAGTTTATGCATGGGGCGTGACCTACATAGTCTCACGTGCCCCGTGAGCATATGGATTTACTATGGCGAGAGTTCTCGGTAAGTATGTTTATTAAATTAATATTAATGTTAAATATTAATCGGTAATAATAAATTTACTTTTTTGCAGGCTCATTATACATGGCCGAAGGGCTAGACTCCTTTTGTGGAGAGTACGTGGGAGCATGTTGCCCGTGCTCGCTACAACTCGTAAGACCGTGATGAGACAGCTGGGGGCCACACATATTGGGCAAACTCGGGGACACGACCCCAAGTGGATTCCTGGACCTGTGTGGGACTAGCCGGAGTGAGAAAGAGATCTCTCGAACAGCGTCGAGAAATCGCATGTCCGGGGGGGGGGCACGTGGGCGTGCCACACTGGAATGTATTTATTTTCTAATGTAAGATGAGAGTTACGAAGGATGACACCGTCCAACGCCCCTCACTGATGCAGGTGTTTGAGCGCACTCATCGTCGACGATGAGGAGCGGGGGACTACGTCGATATCAGGGTCTCGATCATCATGGTAAGTATTTATATCTATTTGATTTATACAATTTATTTATATATATATTATTTAAAGTATAAACACGTGTAGGAGACCTACACAAGGACCGTGATCGAGCGTGGAGACATGCCGGAGGAGTTTGACATGGGTGCATGGGTCGAGGCCGCAGGTGGCTGGGAGCACAGCCGTGTGTATGACTTTGCAGACAGTGGTCATGCACGCGCTGTGTTAGAGCCACTTGGGGCACCGACCCCTCCCGCTGTGGGTGAGAGGCCCTCGACATCACATACGCAGGACCAGAGCCGGATAGCGGCCTTGGAGTCCGAGCTAACACAGCAGAGAGTGACGATAGAGGAGCAGAGATAGGCAATGGAGGAGCAGCGACATGCGATAGAGGAGCAGAGACACACGAATGACGAGTTGAGACAGACGATGCAGAACATGTAGGCCCTCCTCACTCAGAATGCATCTTACTGAGGCCTTCTACTGATGATGTCACAACCGTCGTCCTCCTCAACCCAGTCGACGCTCCCGACCCAGTCGTTGTTGACTCCACCACCTCCATCGTAGTCATGAGATGTATGTTCGTGTATTTTGATTATATTTTGTCACTTGTTAGCCTTCGTTTGAGGCTTATATACTTGATAGATGTTTATACTTTACATTTCATATTTTGATACTTGTTTGCTTCTGGTTTGAGGCTTATAGTTTTTTATATACTTATAGTTGTATATATGATATTTTGATACTTGTTTGCCTCAGGTTTGAGGCTTAGATTGATGATATTTAAGTAAAACTTGTATGGTTGGTTGAAAATATATGTGTATGATGTTTTGTGATTGTAATATGTGATTGTAAATACATTGTAATGTATAAATATCATTGTATACAAGAATTTTTAAAATTTTAATTTTTTTCAATTACAGGATATAACTTCAGCCACAGCTTACCCACGGCTGCTCATCACTAGGCTGTGGCTGAAAGCATATCATAAATGGCTGATGGCCTGAGCAGCATTAAATATCACAATTGCTAATGATATCACCGACGGCTAGTAGCCGCGACTGATGTGTTTAAATCAGCGACAACCGTCGTGTGCCGCCACTGACATATTTAAGTCAACAACAACGCACGCGGCTATCGCTGATGACTAGTTGTGACGGTAGAGGTCGGCAATCACAACTTATCTAAGACGTGCATATTAGTGACGACGTTTTTCCATGGTCCGCACCGTCTGTGATAGTCATCACTAACGGTTCAGCCATGGTCCGAGCCGTCAGTGACAATGCCAATTCTAGTAGTGTGGCGCGACGACATCATTTTTAGATCCATTATCGATGACTGATACGCTCCCCACAAAATCGATTGCCATGATGTATGTTTATTTTGTATGATTCTTACATTTTGATTTTAATACATTAATATAGATTGTTTTGATACATTTGATATAAATAAAATTTTGATGTATATGTCACATTATTTGATGCTTCGTGTGTTGACTGTTGGTGTGTTGACTGTTGTTGTATTATTGTATGTTTTATATCCTTAAATATTGATAAATTATAAATTATAAGGAAGAAAATTTTATTTTAAAAAAAAACAAAATTGATATGTATCGAATTTACTGTATCAGCGGTTGGGCACTCCTGTATCACCTGTCGCAAAATGTCTTGGCAATGGGTCTACAATGACCCATGACGATTGTTGTGCCATCGCAAAGTAAAATCAATTGGGACGATTAAGGGGCGTCGCTATTACTTTTTGACCGCACGTGCGACGCCCGCTAGCCATCGTGGTTGCAGTTTTGAGTTTTCTGCGACAGTTGTGTTTGTCGTTGCAAAGTATCTACCGCTAGCTCTTTTGCAACAAAGTTTTGCGACGGTTCACCACCGTTGCAGAAGACCTTCTCCAACGGTTCAACGATGTAGATGACCTTTTCCTAGTAGTGATTGAGATTTAAAATTGTAGTTCTTGCCGTAATAAGCAAGAAACAATTCAACACATGTTTGAGGACTGAGAACAGGTAAAGGGCGTGGAGAATGAAGTTCATGATCATGGCAAGACCACTAGAAGTCTTGTTTGTGCGAACTTGAGGGCACATAGCAGAAACAATCTAGGACTAGCAAGTTTAGTGAGAGAAAAACAACAAAAAGGCTTGAAGAGGATTTGAGGGGGAAATGCAACTTATTGAAGGCGGCCTATGTTGGACGGAATGATGTTTGAAGAAGGCTCATAGTCGTCAGCTCTAATGGTCGTTGTCAAAAAAAAAATTTGAAAATGAATCTTGTATTTAATTAATTTATTTTAAAAAAAAAAACCTTGTATATATTTATCAAGAGTGTCGAGAAATACAAATATAAGAGGGAGGAGAGAAAAAGGGGTAAAAAATTACAAAAGCTAATGGCAAGTGTTCAACCATATATACAAATGGTGGGTATATGGAATTGAGTAGTGTAACTCCTTGTATGATCATCTTGTATCTTTAAAACACTTTAGGTTTCTTTCTTGCTAAATCTTCCACTTTCATATCATGATTGGTCTGTATATGTAGATAATATCTTGTTTTCTTTTCTTTGTTTTTATTTCCTTATTTTTTTTCTTTTCTCTAATTTCGAGCTTATGTACGTATATAATTTTCTCTCTGCTTTAATTGTTAATGAATGTTGGATATTTTTTGTTGAGCAATTACACAAATTCATAATTTGGACATGGGATTTTCTCATATCGGATTTGGATTTTTCCAAATGCATAACTAAATGATCAAAGTTCTAATTTTACCATTCATTTCAAAATATAGTTTTCTTTTACTAATTAAATTTTTTTGTAAAAGTATTTAAATGACTCAAAATAAATATTTTTTTTATTATTCATAATATATTTTTTTAGCAATTTACATTAATATTATAGTAGATAAAAATTTATGTTAGTGGCTAATAATATTATTTTTTATTTTTATTTATAATAATTTTACACTAAAAAAATAAAATTTTTGGCTATTAATAAATTCTTTAGACACTAAAAAAATACTACAAGGATTGTTAAAAAATTAAATTACGTTGTATTTTACTTAACAAGTGTATAATTTAAGTATTTAAAGATTTTTGAAAAATATTTTAAATATTTTTAAAAAAATATTATTAGCCACTAAAATAAAATTTTATCTACTATAATATTAATATGAGTTGCTGAAAAAAATATTATGAATAATAAAAAAATTTATTTATTTTGAATCATTTAAATATTTTTAGAAAAGTTTTTAATTAGTAAAAGAAAATTATATTTTGAAATGAAGAGTAAAATTAGAACTTTGGTCATTTAGTTATGAATTTGAGAAAATTCAAATTCATATTATGGATATGGAAAAATTTCATGTCCAAATTATAAATTTGAAAAATTGGAACTTTTTTATTTCTCTTGCTAAAAAAAGAATAATATGAAAAAGATAAGATGACCATTTAAAACTGAGAAGGCTTACCTTATCCACTTTGTTTCCAACTAGCACTTTAAGGGTCCGTTTGGTTCGCAAACTGCTCATCACAGGACACCAGACAGGGACAAGGACAGGACATCAGATGTCCTGGAACAATAGCTATACCGTGTTTGTTTCGTCAAGAACAGGACACGATATTCCGTTCTGTCCTGCGTTTGTTTCGCTATAACAAAGTATTATATATGACAAATGACTAAAATACCCTTGTAAATTAGTCTTAAAATTAATTAATATGTAAAAAAATATTAATATATAGTATCAAATACTTTAATACAATAAGAAGTTTTAGTTTAACTAATAAATGTTCAACTAATTATACCGAAAAATATAAAAATCATACCAAACAATTTCCAATCTAAAATTTGACACCACCATCGCGTTCAGCATGCGAAAATTTACAACTTTGGTATTCACCTCGACTCGATCCGACGATTCTACGATCAAAGAAAGGGGTAATTTTGACAATTGCAGCCCTTGTCCTCCGCCCGATTTCGGTGTACCGAGAAATTTCTCGGTACACCAAAATGAGTGGAAATCCTATCCCGGACAAGGAGAAGTCCTTGTCCCGAAGTTTCTTTTGCAAACCAAACGGGGGACATGAGCGGATGTCCAGTCCAGTCCCCCATTTTTTAGCAAACCAAACGGGCCCTAATACAGTCATGATTTGTTCAGTATAGCACTATTTCCTTGGCCCACATGTCAACCAAATTTTTGAAAGTATCTCGCCTAGTCACATCATAAACCGGTGGTGGAAAAGAGTTCATTACAATTTTCAAGTTATGAAATCAGGCATATATAGCAATTGATCAAACAATAAATTAACTAGACTTGTTTTTGTTGGTGAACATTCAGAGATAAAGGATCTTTCTTTGAAAACATAAATGGTGCCCAAATTAATCTTACTGTGCTAAATCACCTCATTTTGGAATGAAGCAATACTGTTTTAGAAACCAGAAATGAGAGCTAAAAAATAAAAACAGGTTTAGCAAGCGATCAAAAAAGAACAACAATTCCATATAAATTACTTACCCATAATTATTCCATGAGCTCCTCTATAATAAGAACTAGTGAGTGTCCTGAATTTCTCTTGCCCAGCTGCAAATTGAAACATATAAATGTAATTAATTTTTGCCTCATCTGACGTAAATGCATTGAGCTAGATAGAAAAAATAAAATAAAATCAAACATAGGTTTTTACCTCCAGAGATTTAATTGGGTTTGACAGACACTACAAGAAATATAGTAATTTCAGACGACCATTATAGTCGAAAAATGATCGAAAGTTTGTAGAAATCATTCAATCAGAAGCACTCCTTGTGGTTGCATGATCGGAATGTTTTCAGTGAAATGACATACACTTCCACATGGAAGAACCTTTTTTTTTATGCTAGTTACTTATTAAATTGGGAAATTACTCTAATTTTCTTTTAACTGGACTAATGCATCAAATTAAAAGGTGATATTTATCAAGAAAAACAACAGGTATTCAGCTTGGTGAGTATATACATGCGAGGAATTATTATGTATCTAAATAAATGGACCAAAATATTAAAAAGAGAAACTAATTAAGATATTTAATTCTGAAAACTTATTCTTGAGGATTCCAGATTGTACAACTTACCAGTGTCCCATAGGGTAATCTTTAGTTTCTTATCACCAATTGTAAGATACTTTATTCGTAAATCCACTCCTATACACATAAATCCAAATAAAATTGACATATAATTAGGTGGTGAGCAAAAGGAAGAATTAATTAAAGGATTATAAGCAAGAATGTGATTAAAAACATACATATGAAATATTGAAATGGTCAAATATCCCTAATATATATTATTTTAAAAGGAACAATCATTTTAATTTGTGTAATGACGAATATCTACCAGAGGAAAACTGCTATTCCTTTGTCAAACTGCATGATCTTAATTTCCTGTCTACGTACTAATATCATGAACATAAATAAATCACTAGACATAGACGAAAAATATTTATTATTAAAACTCTCTATTAGCATCCATGAAATTGCAGCACCTACAAAACCATACAAATTATCCGATGGAAGAAAAAGAGGGTTTCACAAGGATCGAAAGTGAAGATTATATAGAGCAAATCATGACCGGATATGCTCACCGATGGTGGGGGGAGGCCCGAGAGAATCGAGGTTGGACAAGAAACTGAGTATGAGGCTGCTCTTCCCGACTCCGCTGTCTCCTATCAGAAGTACCTTCGACGAGTAAACAATGTCGTCTTTCCTCTCGCCCTGATTCGCCGAATTACCCATCTCCCTTCTTAGCTATGCAAAAAGGAAATCTTTCTTCAGTGTCTTCAATCACACAATGTGTTGCTGTTAGTGGTGGTGGGAGTTGAAAAGGCACGGGGGAAGAGATTAAAAGCTAGAAGGGAAAAGGAGAGAAATGGAACTCCTTTTGCCTTCTTTCTACAAAAGAGAAGAAGCGAATCGATTCTTTAACAGCTAGAATGGAAAGTATCGGTTCTTAGCGTTGCGTTCCCTTCTGATCCTTTCCTTTTTCTTCGTATTAGTTCCCCTTCTATTCTCCAATATATCCTGCAATCCATTTGGTATTTCCTGCATTTGCTTCACTGCAACTTGACAAGCATCGGGCCACAGTGTAAATTTCTCCGTTTGATATTTACGAGATTCTTTTTCTCACTTTTTTAGCTATTATGTATATATTAAGATGCGTCATCTTTTGTATGATTTTATGTATCGTTAAATATTAATCTAATGGCTTGTTTGTTTCTTGTAGTATAAGATTTCAGTCCGAATAGAAATTTAGTTAAAATTAATTAAGATAAAAATTTCATACGGATAAGCTTATATCTGATATAGTTTTTTAATATATCTTGGACTCCAATAAAGTCAAATTCTTAAATCTTATATCTGTTTATTTTGACTTCAATGCTTATGAATATTAATGATTCAATGTTTAAATGTTATTTGACCAAATTTTTATATTAAAATTTATGAAATTAAATTTAAATAATTAATTTTTAATATTGTAAGATGAAAATTTTGACAAAATAGAAATAACAACGGGGTCGTGCATGTAAATTCCTGTCAATGATCCGAAAGTCAATATCATAGAAAGATATTACCGGATGAGCATGTAGCCTTTGCGAACGAGTTGCATTGTCGATGCCTAGGATGGTTGTGTTGTCGACGAACAAGCGTCGCCTTCTCCGGCAAATCTACCTACTATGTAGTCGATGACTCCCCAAATATCGAAGTGGGGCTGCTCAGTCTCATGGTCATTGTGGTTATCTATGTCGCGAGGTGGTGGTGTCTTATTGGGACCTCGACGCTAACGGTTGTGGTTCCACTGGCCTCGGCTGCGGTTCCGGTCGCGTCGAATGTAGTGATCGAGGCGACCTCCTCTGATCAAGCGCTCAATCTAATCGCAAAATACCACACATTCTTCAGTGGTGTGCCCATAGATTCGGTGAAATTCACACCTCTTCCTTTTGTCGCCTTTGAACGATGGCTTTGGTCTTTCAAGGTTGTAGGGGGATTGAGCCACCGCAGGTGGTAGACCTCCCGGAGATGATTTCTTGTCTGGTGTTGAGACGAGTGTACTCGTTGAACCTAGGAACGGACCCAGGGGTGACCTCACTCTCCTGTTGTGACCTCGGTCAGACGATCTCTATCTTCTCCTCCCTCGATGGACTTTTGCCTTTTCTTTTCTCGGCGACGCTCTAGGTGGTCTGCCTATTGTCTTTTCTGGCTTTACAAAGTTCTTCCATTTTCATGAAGTTTGTAGATGTCTCCTGGAACTTGATCATATCATTTGGTTTCATCAAGGCGATCTAATCGCGAAGTATTTAGGCTTCAGCACGTATTTGATGGAGTAGATTTTGACTGGGGGGTCGAGATTCGAGATCTCTGCCGATGTGGCTTGGAACCTTTGCACATAGTTTCTTAGGGACTCGTGTGTCCCTTGCCTGATGTAGTGGAGGGTGACCTCTGTCTTGAGTAGATCCGGGATGAGGAGAATCGGCTGGTGAAGGTGCGGGAAAGTTCCACGAAAGAATGTATGGACCTCGGTGGAAGGGAGGAGAATCATAATAGAGCGACTTTCAATAAGAAGGTTGGGAAAGCCCTACAGTGGACGAAGTCGGTGGCTCTGTTGAGGAGAATCATGGACTAGCTAAACATTGTCAGGTGTATATTTGGGCCCATACCATTGTAGGGTTTCAAAGTTGTCGACAACTTGAACTTAGGCGGAAGGCATATGTCGACATGATCTATTCGTCGAAAGGTCTTGAGTTGACAAGATCGAATAGGAGCAGCGACCTCTGTGACTCTAGAATATTTTCCCTATCCTCGGCGAGGTGTGCTGAAGGTCTCATTCTAAATGATAAAGACTGGTCTTCTTCTCTCAAAGTGATTGCTTTCCCCATGCTCCGAGCGGTGGAGCTCGTGATCGACCGAAAGTGGTTCCTGGGACCATGTCAGCATCTTGACCTGGGCTGCTAACCGTTAGTTCTATGCGTCCAGGTCGTTTATCCGATGCTGAGGTGCTTTTGGTGGGAGGTTGAGTGGTGCCGGAGTGTCACTCCTCGTTGTTTCAACATCACTAGGTTGCGGGTGAACATCGTCGTCAGGGTGTTGCCGTTAGCGTGCAATGGCAATCACTTGGCTCCGGGTTCTAACCATTATGGGGCAAGTAAGCTTTATTCAACCCTACGGTGGGCGCCTAATGTTTCTACCTTAGGATCGGAGTAGTCTGGTCCGATTCGATGTCTCTCTTAGTTAGGTGCGACTCTAGAGCGAGAGGGAGGACCTACAAAAGATACTCTAACGCTCAAGTTAGTAGGTATTCGAGGTAGAGATAATGAAATTGAAACTTAGGTTACCTAAGACATGTCGTGTCTATATTTATTATAGGTGGAGGTAATGACGTCGTCCGATAATCTCACGTGGATTTTGCTCGGAATGGGTCGAGACTGATCGGGCTTGTAATAACGTATCTCTCATAATTATGGAGGATATGAATGTCCTTATATGGCCGGATGTGTGGAGCCCCTTGGTGAAGCCATTAGGTCTAGCTTGAATTGAGTTCAAGAGTGCGGGGGTGATGCTGGGCCTGATCCGACCAAGCCCAAAAGTACTAGTCCAGTCCAGAAATATAAACACAATAGATGAGGCATGTTGAAGCAATTGAAAAAGTTAAAGAGGCAGATTGCTGAAGCTAAGGCATTAGGTTTTACTTATCATCATCTAGTTTCTAATTCATTTTCTTCTTTGATGAAAATGTTTAGCTTGTCTTTTTTTTTTTCAATCTTAAGAAGAAAGAAGAGAAATATAACTTGCTAGGCTGTAGGTTGAAGGGGTTGATTCACTGTAAAATGTGATTTTTTTATTTTTATAATTATGATATCTTCTTTTACTTGAATTATATGATCTATTTGTGTAAGGAGAGATAACATGTTATTTAGCTCCCATTGATTTTTTTTAATGTCAGAGAGCTAATTTGATAATTTCTTCCAAATTTGAAGGCTATATATGTTGGCAGAAATAATGGACTTGCACATGTCACGAACCTTTAAGATTATTGTATTTAGTTAGGACTCAACCTTGTATATGTGTTTTTCTGGTTGAGAAATAAAATGATTTTGAATGGAAAAGATAAAGACTTCAAATTATGTTTGGTAGGAATCCAATTTCTTCAGGTAGGAATCCAATTTCTTCTAAGCAATTATATTAAACATATAGAGCTATATATTTATACAATATTTTATATAATTTAATTTTAATTAATTATAAATACAAAGCCAAGTATATATAATACACAACGCCCTTAACTAAAATTGATGGATAATTAATACCTGACGCCCTAATTAAATGGCGTCGGGTAATTAATACCCGACGCCCTTATTAATACCCGGCGCTCTGCTTAGTGCCGGTTTAAAATGTTCTTTTGTCTCTTATTTTTTACGAAAAAATTAATCTAATTAATTGCGCCTAAACCAACATTTAGACTTTTAAAAAACGCTCATTTTTAATCTAATATGCAGTCATATTTTAAAAAAATTCACGTAGTGAATTTCTATACTTAGAACTAAGAATCCTTTCTTGCTTGAGCATCAAAGTATCTTTTTCATGTCCCCCATCGGTGTTGCATTCGAACAGGAGACGCGCAAACCGACGTCACCCAACTTTAGACAAAAACAAAATGCATGTCACTTCAATAACATGCTGCTAATACGGCATTTCATTAGATTAACACACTATCGCCCCTAGTCTACATGGTTAGTGCTAATAATGCATAAAGCATATGCTAATCATTCCCAGGAAACTAATTTTCATGCTAAATCGAATGCCTCTCAGGAAGCAATCAACATCGCAAACAAAATCAAATTTTTATTATTAGTTATCAGGATTGTGAAATTAATGACAAGTAACAAGAAATCACACAGGTTACGAATGTTAGAAAATCAGCATTGAACCTAACTCCACCCCAAAAGCTAGCTCAAAGGGGAAGGATTACCCAATCTATTTCAAGGTTATCTAGCCCACAACCTCAACCAATGTGGGACTTTAACACACACCCCTCACGCCCAGGTAGGTGGCCCACTCTGAACCATAGGTCTAGCTCTGATACCATGTTAGAAAATCAGCATTGAACCTAACTTCACCCCAAAAGCTAGCTAAAAGGGGAAGGATTGCCCAATCTATTTCAAGGTTATCAAGCCCACAACCTCAACCAATGTGGGACTTTAACAACGAAATCATAAAATAGTAACACGCATCATAGACGAGAGATCGGATCCGTTTGTACCAATATCACGCGCTCTGCAGCTGCCGATGCTTATTGTTTGGTTATACATGCAATAAATGAAACTTTGAAATGTGAATTCAATCCCAATCGACAACGTATTTTTCAAACAAATCCTCCATTGATTCCGATCACCTGCCCGTTCACCCACTCTGCCTCGTCCGTCACCAGGAAAATCACCACCGTCGAGATGTCTTTCGTCTCCCCCAGCCTCCTCGCTAGCGTGATATTGGTTGAAACTATACAAAAAAGTAAAAAGACCATATTGTCCCTTACTGTTTATTACCTAAGTCTATACAAAAAAGTAACTTTGCTTGAAACTATTTTAACTACTAACTAACTGGGTTCAGCTAGTATTTGAACCTTATTCTTGAGCTTTATTCCTGCTACGCTGCGCCTGATATGATCAACCTGATATATTCAACACCCTCTCCTCAAGTTGGTGTTGGAGAAGATGTTCTCCAGACCCAACTTGGAGCATATATTCTGATGTAGTTGTGTAGGAAGCGCCTTTGTCAGCACATCTGATGGCTGACATTTCCCGAAAATATAGACGGGCTTAACTTGCTTATACAAAAAAATTTCTCAAATAAAATAGCAGTCGATATCTAAATGTTTTGTTATTTCATGGAATACCAAGTTTGCAGATATGTGTAGGGCGCTTTGATTATCACAGTAAACTGGCATTGGTCTTTCAAAATCAACGCCTAAGTTTGTTAACAGCTTGCTAACCCAGATCATCTCAGCAGTTGGGCTAGATAAGGCTCTTAATTCACTTTCAGTACTCGATCGACTTACTGTTTGCTGCTTCTTGCACTTCCAATTTATCAGGGAGCTTCCAATCTTGACTAAGTAATCGGATACTGATCTCCTTGTTAAATTGCATCCTCCCCAATCTGCATCACAATATCCAATGATTTGTGATATTGGCTCTGCTCTGTACATTAAACCAAGTCCTGGTTCCTTCTTTAGATATTTCAAAACAATTAAAGCTGCTTGCCAATGTGACAGTTTTGGGTTTTGAGAGAACTGACTCAGCATATTCACACTAAAGGCAATATCAGGTCTAGTTATTGTCATGTACAAAAACTTGCCTACAAGTTTTTGGTATACAGAGTTATCAGGAAGAAACTTATCATTTTTTGTTTCCTCATTGTCTAGCTTGATCTTTATCTGCATTGGAGTGTCTCTTGGTTTGCAGTCCTTCAAATTGTATTCAGTCAAAGTATCCCGTATATTTCCTTTGGCATACATGTATACCATTTTTGTCTCTAAATACCTCCAAACCAAGAAAATATGTTAACTTTCCAATGTCCTTGATGCTAAACTGGTCATTTAGTTCCTTCTTCAAGCTAGTTATCTCGATTTCACTTGTTCCAGTCAAAATGATATCATCTACATATATCAATATGACTGTTATTTCACCATTTTCCCCTCTCTTTGTAAACATGCAAGGGTCTGATAAGCTCTGCTGATATCCTAACATGTTTATGCTTGAGGACAGCTTGTGATACCACTATCTCCCGGCCTGTTTAAGGCCATAGATTGATTTTACCAATTTACAACCTTACCATCATTTGGATCACCATATCCTGGTGGTTTATCCATGTATACCTCTTCTTCTAATGTACCATGTAGGTATGCATTATTTATATCAAGTTGATGTAGAAACCAACTCTTTGAAGCTGCTACGGCCAACAAAGCTCTAACTGTGGCCATTTTGGAGACTGGTGCAAAAGTCTCATGGTAATCAACACCCTCTACCTGGGTGAAGCCCTTGGCCACAAGTCTAGACTTGTGCTTTTCAATCTTTCCTTCAGGGTTGAATTTTGTGCGATATACCCATTTACAACCTACTTTTTTTTTTCCCTATGGTAACTCACAAAGCTTCCAAGTATGGTTAGCAATTAGTGCATTCAATTCATGCTGCATTGATTCTATCCAAATAGGTATTTTAGAAGCAGCTTCATAAGAAATAGGATCATAATTTGTGTCAATTTGACTTAAAAATGTTTGGTGTTTGATTGGTAGTTTTGTGGAGTTCATGTATTTCTCAATAGGATAGGGAGTGACTCTTTCATATAATCTAGGTCCTGGTTTTTTTAGTGAACTGTTGCATTGATAATCCAGGAGCATGATAGGTTTTCTAGTGATTCTACTACTCCTTCTAACTGGTATTGTACTTTGGCTTGGAGTGTCAATTGCACTAGGCTCATTTCTTTCACTTTCCTCTTCCTCAACTCTTCCACTCATTTCATTAGCTTCAATGGATGACAATACAGGGAGCTCACACTCTGATCTAGCACAATTGGTGAACTCACTCCCATTGTCTGTATGAATAACCTTCACAGAGCTATTGAACTGAGTTTTTACCATTTGAATAAAGTTGATCAATAAGTTTGACACTTGATCTTTTGAAGTAAAAAGATAAGTCCAACAGTTCCTTGTATTATCATCCACCAAAGTAAGAAAATAGGAAAAATTATTGTAAGTTGGGATCTTATGAGGCCCCCATACATCACAGTGAATGACATCAAAAGGTCTCTTTGCTTTATTTTCACTCTGAGTAAATGGCAATCTACATTGCTTAGCTAATGGGCAGATGTTACAAAAGAAATTTGACTCTTTTTTCAATTCTGGTATTACATGCGAAAGCAATTTCATCCTAGTATTGGACATGTGTCTTAGTCTTAAATGCCAAATTGATACACTATCTAATGAGACAGACAAAACATTGACACTCTTGTTGTGGTTCTGAGTTGACTGAGCTCCTGGATTCAAATACAATACGTTCACTTGTTTACCATTCCCCAAAATTTTCTTCAAGTCTAGGTCTTGTATGACAAAAGTTGTTGGGTTAAAGGTAATAGAGCAATTCATTTCTTTTGTCAGTTTGCTTAATGACATAAGATTGAATTTGAAGTTTGGAGCAGATAAGGTATTGGGTAACTGTATGTTTCTATTAACATATGCAGTTCCAGTGTATGATACACTAGTGACTGAACCATTTGGCAATGATATTTTGCATTCTGGGCTAGGTTTTGATATCCTATCTAGAGTTATATAACTGGAAGCTATATATATGGTATGTGGCACCACTATCTAAAATCCAATTTGTGGATAGAATAGATACTGCAGAACATAAATGCTTACCTGCAATGCTTGCAATGTGATTCTCAGCAAACTTGTTCTGCAGCATATGGAATAGAGCACTGAATTGTTCCTCATTCAGTCCTCCTTTGGAAGTTTCAGCTACACTACTTCCTTCCTTTGTCGCAGCTTGCTCATTTTCTTTTTCACCAGCTGCTGCTTGCATTGCATTTACTGGCCTATTACTGAATTTTTGTTTACCCTTGTACAATTTATGTCCTGGTGGATATCCTACCACCTTGTAGCAATACTCCTTTGTATGCCCAGCCCTTTGACATACTTCACAGAATTTTCTGTTGTAATTTTGGTCCTTAGCTTTATTATACTTAGAGCCTCCTTGAACAGCACTATTCAAAGCCACACTTCCTATAGTTGGAGCAGGATTTGAACTCAATTTCCTTTGTGTCTCTTCTTGTTCTAACATTTCATATATCTGATTTATGTCAGGTAATGGCTTCATCATTAGAATTTGTCCCCGAGTGCCAACATATGAATCATTTAGTCCCATTAGGAACTGTGTAATTAAGTCTATCTTTTGTTTTGTACTCTCTACCAGCTTGACATTTGCAGTATGGGTTAATTTTCATTGCATCTAACTCATCCCAATGCCCCTTGAGCTTTGTGTAATAAGCAAATATAGACATTGTACCCTGTTTGGTAGAACTAATCTGCATTTTAACATCAAACACTCTCGGTTCATTACTCCTTCCAAATCTTGATTCAAGATCTGGCCACATATGCATTGCTGATTGTGCATACATTATGCTTGAATTCAATTCTGGAGAGACAGATTGAAGCAACCATGACTTCACCATATCATCACATCTCCTCTAGATTTTGTAATTTGGGGATGTTCCTTCTAGTTCTAGAATTGAGCCATCCACAAATCCCAGTTTGTTTTTAGCGGATAGTGACATTAGCATCGACTGTTTCCACGATAAATAATTCTCATTTTCGGATAGTTTTACTGAAACAAGCATCATACCTGGGTTGTCGTTGTTCAGTAATACAAACAGATCATAGTCTACCTCTGGTACTTCTGATGTCGCTCCCCTTTCTTGATTGGTTTGCGACTCTCCAGATGCAGATCTTGACGAGTTTGATCTCCGGTTTCTTGCCATCTTTCCTCAGTCGACCAGGCGATCTCTCTTACTCTATTGATCGGTGTGATCTATAAGCGATTGACAACCTGCTCTCATACCATGTTGCGACTCTAGCTGGTATTAGGGCACCCAAATGAAGGACACACTACTAGAAATTGGGTCTTCAGCAACGGCTGCTCAAGCCGTTGCTATTTGCAACGGCATTCTTACGGCCGCTCAAGCCATTGCAAATATGTTGTATCTACAACGGCTTTCTAACAGACATGCGAGCCGTTGCTGCTGATGTTAATTATCAACAACGGTTTTCTAACAGACAAGTGAACCGTTGCTGATGATAACTTATCAACAACGGCTTTCTAACGGGCGAGTGAGCTGTTGCTGATAAGTTTATATAGGTCGCAAATCGCGCCCGCCCCTTCTTCCTCCCGCTGCTGCCGCTGCCTGCTCCTCTCGCCTCTCGCTGCCGTTGCTGATGATAACTTATCAGCAACGGCTTTCTAACGGGCGAGTGAGCTGTTGCTGATAAGTTTATATAGGTCGCAAATCGCGCTCGCCCCTTCTTCCTCCCGCTGCTATCGCTGCCTGCTCCTCCCGCCTCTCGCCGCCGCTGCCAACGCCAACGCCGCCGAGCTGCCGCTGCCAACGCTGTCGTTCGTCCTCGACCGCCAATTTCAGGTATTTCTCGTCGCCCGGCCTTCCCCATTGATCCCAAAGTAAAATCCGATCGAAACCCTATTTTTAGGGTTTCGGCCGGCGGCGGACGACCGATGGCTGCCGCCGGAGCTTGTACAGTGTCCGAACACTGGACTCCGACGCCGGAAATGATATTTTTATAATTTTTTATTTAATTATTTACTTGTTAATTAATTATTTGTTTTATTGTTTAATTATTTAGATTAATTGTTTTTTTAGATTAATTTTTAGGGTTTAGATTAATTTTTAGAGTTTATATAAATTTTTAGTTTAATTTAGTTAGATTAATATTTAATAATGGTAGGTTAATTATTTAAATTAGTTAAAATATTGTAGATTAATATTAGTTAATTAGTTAAAATATTGTTAATTAGTCCGAAGTTGACCTCAGTGGACTCGCATCGGAATTGTCCACTTCGGACGCGCGCCGGAATCGTTCATTTTGGACTCCCACCGGAATCGTCTAATTTGGACTTGTGTCGGAATTGTCCAATATGGACTCGAACTGACTCGAAATATTTAGAAAATAATCATCCATCCGACGAGTTGATATGTTTCACGTATGCATCGACGAGTCGAATATGATTTAGCAAAACCTTAGATCCGTTCGGGGGTTGTATGTTCGTGTAAAAGAAGTAGATGATTTTTTATACGACGTACAATCCTTGAATTGTCCCTGATTGGATAATTTGGGAATATGGTTATTTGTACTACACTTACATTTTTCTTTTAACTGTTAACTTATTCTAAATTTCGACAGCATCTCTCTTGTTCTCCGATACGCTCCCAGATGATATGCGTATTCGGAGAACTGTAGGGAGATGCTACCGAAATTTAGAATGAAGTTAGCGGTTAAAAAAAGTACTTAGTACAATATGAATAACATAAATCCCGAATGGAATAGGACAATCTCACATAAAGGCATTAACCAAAGAAATTGTCATTGATTGACATAATCATGTCGGCTGATCGAAGTTGGATGTACCGACGTCTTGATCGTGGAGCTTTAACGAATGAGTTTCGATTAGGCGTAACGTACTTCCTAAATTTCGCCTATTCGAATCGGAAATTCGTTAGCGTCGGTGATAAAATCTGATGTCTGTGCCGCATTTGTTTGAATGAACGATTTTTGGATCGGGAGACTGTCACTCTGCATCTATATAGAAAAGGATGTGCACCAAGATATTTTCTATGGACTTGTCACGGGGAGTCACATGAAGTCGGGACGTCGAGCAATCCTGTCGTTCAGACATATGGTGAATCTTCCTCAGCTAGTGCTTCTTCATCCAGTCAATCTAATCCCTATAGAACTATGATACTTGATAGTCTTGGGGGTTAATTCCACCTGAATGATAATGTTGATCGGCCAGTTACTCAGACATCAGTCACACCAGATACTACAACGATTGATATCATAGAAGTACAAACTACGGTAGAGATTGAATTGCCGAATAAAGAAGCTGCAAAATTTTACGAGATGTTGAAAGCTGCCAATGAACCTTTGTATGAGAATTGTCCTAAATACACTAGGTTTTCAGCAATGACACAGCTCCTAAACATCAAGGCCGATTATAATATCAGCGGGATTGCGTATGATCGGATTGCAGGATTGATTAATGGAATGTTGCTACAGATAACAAGTTTGAGCCAACTTTTTATAAAACTAAAAAGCTGATGAGAAAATTGGGGCTTGGGTACGAAAAAATACACACGTGCCAAAATAATTGTATTTTATATTATAAAGAAAATGTGCAATTGGATAAATGCCCTGTATGTCAATATCCTCGTTACAAGGGGAAGAAATCGGTTCGACAGAAAAATATCCCGTTTAAGGTGCTTCGGTATTTTCCACTAACACCGAGGCTTCAAAGATTATTCATGTTGGAAAAGACGGCCCCCTACATGAGTTGGCATGCAAGAAGTCGTGATGATACAGTAATGACTCATCCATCCGACAGTGAAGCATGGAAATATTTGGAAATATTTGAAAGATGAATTTATTTATCTTTCGATGATTATTCCGGGTCCTAAGGGTCCGCGAAATGAAATTGACGTGTTTCTCATACCCTTGACAGATGAATTGAAAATATTGTGGACTGAGGGAGCTGTCACTTATGATTGTCATCTGAAGCAAAACTTCAATTTAAAGGCCGCGGTCTTGTGGACAATCAATGATTTCCCGGCGTACGACATGTTGTCTGGTTGGAGCACTCACGGCCGACTCTCTTGTCTGTATTGTATGGAACACTCTAAATCAATCAATCTTCAGAACGGACGAAAAATCTCATTCTTTGATTGTCATCGTCGATTCCTACAGGCTAACCATTAGTATCGAAGAAATCATAATAAATTTACTTAGGGCAGAGTCGAAAGAGATGGGCCACCACCGATGTTGTCTGGTGAACAAATATTAGCACGTGTTTCAACACTTCCAGAGATAGTCTTTGGTCGCAATGAAAGAGTGTCAGACTTTGGTCAAACACATAACTGGGTGAAAAAAAGTATCTTTTGGGAATTGTCCTATTGGAGTTCATTACTGATTCGACATAATTTAGATGTCATGCACATTGAAAAAAATGTGTTTGATAATATTTTCAACACTTTGATGAATGTTTCTGGAAAAACTAAAGATAGTGTCAAAGCCCGACATGATATGAAAATACTTTGTAAAAGACCAGAGTTGGAGTTACAAGAGGTCAACGGACGATATCTGAAACTGATGGCCCCGTATGTGTTAAATAAATAACAGATCAAAGATGTTTGTCAATGGGTAAAAGAACTCAGATTACCCGATGGATTTGCCTCTAACTTATCTCGATGTGTGAACGTTGATGATTGCAAAATATCAGGGATGAAGAGCCATGATTGTCATGTATTCATGCAGAGATTGCTTCCTATCGCATTTCGAGATCTTCTACCTGATAATATTTGGGGTCCGTTGACTGAATTAAGTATGTTTTTTAGAAACATCTGTGCAAATATCCTTCGAGTCGAAGATATGTCAACACTTGAAAGTAATATTGTTGAAATCATATGCAAGCTTGAGCAGTTTTTCCCTCATGCATTTTTTGACTCGATGGAGCATCTACCGATACACTTGGCATACGAGGCACGAGTTGGTGACCCCGTTCAATATCGGTGGATGTACTTATTTGAAAGATACATTAATCGTCTGAAGAAAAAAGTAAAGAACACCACAGTTATTGAAGGATCAATATCTGAATCGTATATCATCCAAGAAATTTCAATATTCTGCTCATTTTACTTTGAATCGACAGTACAGACAAGATTTGATCGTCTTCCACGTAACGACGACAAGGGTGTTCGACATTCAGATGGATGTTTAAATATATTTTGTCACTCTGGTCGTGCTTTTGGTTCTCGTCCATCTCGACACTTAAGCGAGGAAGAGTATCATTTGGCACACTTGTATGTATTACTCAATTGTCCAGAGATTGAACAATTCATTGAAATATTTGACATTGAGATTGTGCAAAAATACTCTATTCATAACGATGAAGAATTGGACAGATTACGGAATCGTGATTTCCCTACTTGGATTCAGACTTACAGCAAAGATCACAGAGCTGAAATAGATGAAAGAATATTTGAGTTTGTTAGTGGACCCTCACAACTAGTGTCGTGCTATAGCAGATATTTTGTTAATGGGTACAAATTTCACACGGTGGAATATGCTTTTACAAAGAAGACGATGAATGTCGGGGTTTGCGTGAAAGGGACAATCTAAGTTGAATGTGATATGAATTTTTATGGACTAGTGGAAGAAGTGATAGAGTTGCACTACTTCGGCTTGAAATCAATTATCTTATTTAGATGTCATTGGTTTGATACAACAGAAAGGGGCATGAAAATTCATCCAAAATACAAACTTGTTGAGGTTAATTACAAATCTAAATTGGCAGCAAATGAGCCTTTTATATTGGCATAACAAGCCGAACAAGTATATTACGCGAAGTATCCGGCTCGAAATAAAGATAGAGCAGATTGGCGTGTAGTCTGTAAGACTAAAGGTAGAGAAAAATTGATCCGATAGCAGGAGAAAATGAGCTGATACCTAATATGACAGATGGTTTCTATCAAGAAGATGATCCTCCTGCTGTAGATCGTATTATTCCAATACTCGAGGATTATTTTTTTTATCCTCCTACTAACAGATGGTTTGAGGCACGTATTATTTTTTTTTATACATACATGATGATTAATATTGGTACTGATATTATTATTTTGCAAGCTCGCTATACGTGGGCTGAGGACCAGAGGTCCTTCATTTACGCTGCCTGCGAGGCTATTTCCTGGGCGAGGTACAACGGGCAGCTGGGGCAGGCCCGGTCCCAAGCGATGGCACGAGCTGGGACCACTAACATCGCGGAGACTCGGGGATACGGCCCCGGTTGGATTACTCCGGATATATGGGACCAGCTCGTGGGAATATGGTCGACGGATCGATGGCAGGAGGTTTCTCGGAATGCGGCTAGAAATCGCATGTCGGGGGAGCAGCGCGTCACACCGGCGGCTCTGTTGCATTTGCAGTGCACGCGAACCGTATGGTAAGTATATCTTTTAATTATATATTTTATTTGTTACTATGTGTACTAATTAATGTATTTGTTTTGTAAATGTAGACGACGGTGTCGGATGACGGGACTGTCCAGCGACCCTCCCCGATGGCGGTGTTTGAGCGGACTCACCGTCGAGCACATGGGACGGGGGAGTACATCCACAACCGCGCTGCATACATTATGGTAATTATATATTTGTTTAAATTATTCATTATATATTTATAATTTAAGTTTTATGATAAATATTAAACAAAAAAATCAAACTCGAGTAGGAGACCTACAGCCAGACGGTGGTGCAGCGCGGGGGCACCCCCGAGAACTTTGACGCAGCAGCGTGGGTCGAGGCCGCAGGTGGCTGGGACCATGGCCGTGTATATGGCTTTGCAGATAGTGGTCATGCGCGAGTCGTGCTAGGGCCACTTGGGGCACCGACCCCTCCGGTCGCTGGTAAGCGGCCGTCCACCTCCAGATCCAGTTATGATCATAGTAGCAAGATAAGGACACTAGAGGAGACAGTCGCGCGTCAGACTGAGATGACGGAGCGCCAGAGTCAGATGATGGCGGAGATGCATGCTATGCTACGCAACATGTCAGGTCATCCCGAAGCAGGCATCTCTTCGGCATCATCTGATCCATCGTCCTCGAGTCAGTCCACGCCGGTATACACTCAAGCACTCCAGACCCCGCCATATGATCCAGACCATCCTCCATCGTCATCGTGAGATTTTTTTATATTGACTTTGTTACTTAGATACTATACTTGTTTAATTTATTTTGTTTGGATATTGATATTTCAATTTTGTATTTGAATAATTTTTATACTATTGTGGATAATTATAAATATAAGTATAATTATTTTGATGTATATCTTAGTGTATTTGTGATGTGTGAATGAATATGGGTGTGTGAGTTATGTATCAGATAATGTTGATATGTATAAATGGAAATTTTAAATTTTTTTCATTTTCAGGTTTACATCATCAGCAACGGCTTTCCCACGGACGGTCGTGGGAAAGTCGTTGCTAAAAGTGTATCGAAAGTCGTTGTTGATGACCTACAGCAACGGCTTAGCAACGGTCTTTTACTAACGGCGTTGCTACGGACTCACTAGCCGTTGCTATTAATGTTATCAGCAACGGCTTCGTGTCCGTGGCAAAACCGTTGCTGATAATATTTTTAGCAACGGCCCGAGCGGCCGTTGCTGATCCGTTGCTAAGTTATCAGCGACGCGATTTTCCACCACGGCTCCGTTGCAACGGCGCCAATCTTTGCTGATGCCCATTATTCTAGTAGTGACAACTCATTCGAGCGGGAAGAAAGCAGAACTCATTGTTATTCTGGAAAAAGAAGAAACTGGAAAAAATATTAAAGAATACAGAAAAACTGGAAAAAAATATTAAAGAATACAGAAAAACCTTTTTCTCCTCAGCACGCACTATATATATGTATGCTGATTCAAACTCTAAAAAGCAAAAGTAAAAAGACCATATTGTCACTTACTGTTTATTACATAAGTCTGTACAAAAAAGTAACTTTGCTTGAAACTATTTTAACTACTAACTAATTGGGTTCAGCTGGTATTTGAACCTTATTCTTGAGCTTTATTCCTGCTGCGCTGCGCCTGATATGATCAACCTGATATATTCAACAGAAGGTTCCCCAACAGTTGATGGTGAACGTCTGGTCGAAGTCCTCCACTTGTTGAGGTTAACTCATATTCATGGGTTGTTACCTCAACTATAAGTAATGACTTACTGTTTAGAAGTTAAAGTTGGTAAGCAGATTACCAATCTTACTGTTACTTAGTTCAAGATGAGTTGTTGTAGTATAAAAAGATGTATCTTGCTACTGTTTAGTTGTGATCTTTTCTTGTGTACTTTTCTGATAAGTTGTAAAGTATTATCTTCTTTTCTGGGAACAAGTGGTATCAGAGCCATTATAGTCTAAGATGGCAGCTGCAACTGCAGGTCAAGTAAATCCATCTGTACCAAGGTTTGACGGAGTAGAATATGAAGATTGGAGTATTATGATGAGAACGTTCTTCATCTCCCAGGATCTTTGGAAATTGGTGAATACTGGTTTTTCTAAAGATGGATTGTCAGCTGGAACTCTTCGGGAGACCAGGAAAAGAGATGCCAAAGCGTTGAGCCACATCCAGCAAGCTGTTGATTCCAAAGTCTTCAAAAGAATCAACTCTGCTGAGACATCCCATGAAGCCTGGAATATTCTCAAGATCACATATCAAGGTACGACTAAAGTCCAAAAAGTCAAGCGACAAACCTTGAGGCGACAGTTCGAAAGCCTGTATATGAAGGAAGAAGAAGACATTAATCTCTACTACTCACGAGTAATGGAGATGGTAAATCAGATGCGCAGGTACGGTGAAGAAGTAACTGAACTACGCATTGTAGAAAAAATTCTTCAGAGCATGCCGGAGAAATACGACCATATCTATGCAGCGATTGAAGAAGGAAATGATACGGAGGAGATGACCTCTGATGAGCTTCTTGGTTCTCTCTTATCTCATTTTGAAAGAATCAAGAGACATGAAGAAAAGAAAATAGAGCAAGCACTCAAAACTCAGCACAGAGAAGATTGGCGGAAAGGAGCAAGCAAGAAACCACAACATAAATGGAATAATAAGGGAAAAGCTCAAGTTGAAGATACAACCTCTGATGATTCCGGAGTCTGGAAAAGAAAACAAAGGTTAGTCAAATGATACAAATAATCCTAGATTTATGAATAGGAAAAGAATACAATGTTTTTATTGCAAGAGGTTCGGCCACATTGAAAGATTATGCCGACTTAAAGCAAAACATGTTAATCATGCAAACTTGGCTGAGGAAAAACAAGATGATGAAGTTTTGTTGATGGCAAGTATTCAAGAAATCAAGACTGACAATTGGTATTTGGATAGTGGTTGTAGTAACCACATGACAACAGAAGAAAATCGCTTTCTTTTTCTTGATCAATCACACACTGCAAGCGTGAAGTTTGGTGATGGAACCATTCGGAAGGCTTTGGGAAAGGGAGATATCTGTGTAGATGATCAAATGAAGAAAACAATCAAAAATGTGCTGTACGTACCTGATCTGGACTCAAATCTTTTAAGTGTTGGACAACTCATGAAGGAAGGATTTACTCTGGTATTTGAAAGTAATTTCTGCACTGTCTACACTGATAGTACTAGAAAAGCTGAATTGATCAAAGTAGCTGTAACCAGAAACAATATTTTCTCTTTCAATCCGCATGAAACCAACTGTGCACTTAAAGCTGAAGTTTATGATACTGATAAGCTGTGGCATTGTCGATATGGACACATTAACATTGACTATTTGAAGAAGCTGACAGATGACTCCATGGTGATTGGAATGAACAAGCTCAAGGGACATTTGTGTAGTCACTGTGAAAGCTGTGTTCATGGAAAAATGCACAGGAATTCATTTCCAAAAATGGCTAGTTACAGAGCTACAGAACCTCTAGAATTGATACATTCAGACATTTGTGGTCCATTGCAGGGGGAATCGTTCAGTGGTAAGCGATACTTTATCCTCTTTATAGATGATTTTAGTAGATTTACCTGGATCGATTTTATTCAGTGCAAAAGTGAAGCTTTTGACAAATTTAAGGAGTTTAAGACTCAGGTGGAAAATGAACTGAGTAAATCTATTAAAACTCTCAGAACTGATAGAGGGGGAGAATATTTGTCAAGGAATTTTGAAATGTTCTGTAAACAAAATGGGATCAAAAGACAGCTTACTACAGTATACTCGCCTCAGCAAAATGGAGTCGCTGAGAGGCGTAATCGGTGTGTTATTGAAATGACTAAGTGTATGCTGAAAGAAAAATGCTTACCCAAGTCTTTTTGGGCCGAAGCAGCGCAAACTGCTGTATACCTGTTAAATAGATGCTATTCATCTGCTGTTTTTAATATGACTCCTTTTGAATCATTGTACAAGCACAAACCCAAAGTTAATCACCTTAGGGTGTTTGGAAGCATTGTGTATGTATTGACACCCAGCATTCTTAGGAGAAAGCTAGATGAAAACTGTACATGTTGCATCTTGGTTGGTTATAGTCCGGAATCAAAAGCTTATAGAATTTATGATCCTAATTCAAAGAAACTTTTGGTTAGTAGAGATGTTCTTATTGATGAAAATAAAGCTTGGATATGGAATGATGCAGAAAATATCGATGGGAAGTTGCAGATATCTATTGTGATTGAGTCTGAAGCGGAAAATATGATCGAAGAGAGCAATAATTCCCAGTCACCTATCATCACAAATGATCAACAGAATGTTTCAGAGTCTGAATCTGAAGATGAAAGAGCTAACGCTAGATACAGAACTCTGCAGGACTTGTGTGAACATACTCAGGTATGTAATACTGCGCAAGTAAGTGAACCTGTTAACTTTTTTGAAGCTGTTAAAAATCCGAAATGGAAGAAATTGATTCAATTGAAAAACATAATACTTGGCAGCTTGTAGAATTACCAGAAGGCAAGCTAGCTGTGGGATTGAAATGGATTTTTGAAGTAAAATTTAATTCTGATGGTTCTGTATCTAGGTATAAGGCCAGATTAGTGGCCAAGGGTTTTATGCAGAGTGAGGGAATCGATTATAAAGAAATCTTTGCTCTTGTTGCTCGAATTGAAACAATCAGGACTCTGCTTGCATATGCCACTGTAAGGAGATGGGAGATTTATCAACTCGACGTAAAATCTGCATTTCTAAACGGAGATTTGATTGAGGAGGTCTACGTTCAGCAACCTGAAGGGTTTGTTCGTGAAGAAGGGAAGGATCCATTGATGATAGGAAGAGCACATCTGGTTTCGTGTTTACATGTGGAAATGGAGTCATTTGCTGGGAGTCAAAGAAGCAAACAGCTACTGCTCTATCAACTGTAGAGGTTGAATATGTTGCAGTAACTAGTGCAGCTTGTCAAGCAGTCTGGTTACGAAAAATACTAGAAGGTTTGGGCTGGTCAAGTCAAGGGTCAACAATGATTAAATGCGATAACCAATCTACAATTGCTATGACTAAAAATCCAGTCTTCCATTCAAAAACTAGGCATATTGATACTAAGCTTCACTTCATCAGAGAATTGGTAGCTGACAAGACAATTGAACTTGTTTACTGCAGAAGCAAAGATCAAATAGCAGATATTTTTACCAAGCCTCTTCCTGTTGAAATGT
This sequence comes from Canna indica, assembly GCA_034359265.1. Classification (NCBI taxonomy): domain Eukaryota; kingdom Viridiplantae; phylum Streptophyta; class Magnoliopsida; order Zingiberales; family Cannaceae; genus Canna; species Canna indica. The sequence goes on along the minus strand of CP136894.1, from coordinate 8,324,344 downwards.
TTCAGCATCTCAGACAGCTGATGAATGTTGAGAGAATATGAGTTAAGAGGGGGTATGTTGAGGTTAACTCATATTCATGGGTTGTTACCTCAACTATAAGTAATGACTTACTGTTTAGAAGTTAAAGTTGGTAAGCAGATTACCAATCTTACTGTTACTTAGTTCAAGATGAGTTGTTATAGTATAAAAAGATGTATCTTGCTACTGTTTAGTTGTGATCTTTTCTTGAGTACTTTTCTGAAAAGTTGTAAAGTATTATCTTCTTTTCTGGGAACACCACTGTCGTCTCCGCCAAGGTCGGGCACTTGGTGTCGAACACGCCGGCGCAAGTGACGAGGAAGTGCAGAGGGCAGCCGAAGACCTCCTCGGCGTGGTCGAAGAGGGTGCAGACGGCGTCCGGGTTGGAGACGTCGGCTTGGACGGCGATAGGGCGCGGCGACGAGTGGACGACATTAAGCTTGGAGGCGAGGAAGTCGGCGGGCCGTGAAGAGCTGGCATAGTTGATGACCACGCGAGCGCCCAGGGACGCCAGGTGAGCGACGATGGCGCAGCCGATGTCACCCGAGCTGCCGGTGATGATGGCGACGCAGCCGTTGAGGGGGGAGACGGCACCCGTGGAGGTTGTTGGCTGAGACATGGTTGTGTATGAATGAATGTGGGAGATCTTTTTTACTAGCTTTAATTTGGAGTTGTATTGCTTGGTTATGATCATGCTTATTTATAGGATTTTGGGCGTATTCGAAGAGATATAGTCGTCATTCGTGATGTCAAATACATGCATGAGAGACTGCATATATGCAAGAACAAGCTGCAATACTTTATTTCGTCAGTGCTGATGGCAAAACACGTAGATTATTATATTGAAGGACTTAAATGAATTGGTTGGTAAACAATAGCCGACACCGTGAATGGAACTTCGCTGCAGCCCTGGCTGATCAAATGACAAATACATTTGAAGTCTGGAAGTGGGACTTATATGGGCAGCTTGCTCATATAAGCCTCCATGGGCGGGATGATGGGAACGCGACAGGTCATCCTGCTCGGATCCCAAGGCACCTAACATGCAGCGCGCGCGCGAGAGAGAGAGAGAGAGAGAGAGAGAGAGAGAGAGAGAGAGAGAGAGAGAGAGAGAGAGATGACGTTGCATGTAGCCTTTGTCCACTTTTTTCGATCGTTGTTGCCGCCGACATTTCCTGATCGCCAACGCTGCCGACGTTTCCCGATCACCGACGCCGCCAACATTTTTCGATCTCCGTCGCCGCTGATGTTTTCAGATCGCCGCAGGAAGTGTTGCAGAGAGAGAAAGAGATGAAGTCAGGTAGCACTGCCGAGAGAGAGGACCTGTGCGCGGCGATAAAAAAACGTTGGCAGCGACGGCAAAGTCGAAACGACCACCAATCGAAAAAAGTGAACAAAACTGCCTCTCTCTCTCGACAGCGCTGCCTGTTGGGGTGCTTTGGGATCCGAGCGAAATGACGTGTCACGATCTCATTATCTCACCCATAGAGATTTATATGAGCAGCCTACTCATATAAGTTCCACTCTGACTTAGGAGTTAGGACCCATGTATTTGGTTTTACCCACGTACATTCCTCATTTACCCAAACCTCCCAATGTAATTCGACTACTTTCATAATATTCAATTTTTATTTGATCCTACCTTTTCTAATGTTTTCTTCCTCTTCATATGAATCTACTCGTTAACGATATTTACCATTGTTCACTCCTCCCCTTCTTCGGAGACCTTATTTAGATGTATTCTACACATCAAGAGCATCTTCTCTATATGTGTTTCAGTATCCATAATTTCTATGCTGTATTAAAATCTTTATTTTTAGTTATACTTATTTTTCATTTGATTTTATTAAGCTATCATTAAAGTTACCAACTTGTTTGATTTTATTAACTTATTGTTAAAGTTACTCATGGATTCGAGCCATAGAAATAGCCTCATAGCCCACAAAAATGAGATTGTTTCATGCACCGGGTCACTTTACTTTTTTTCTTTCTTTACGAAGCTATTGCATGTAAGAGATTTTTTTTAATCCCCATGTCAAAATTTCTTATATTTACATCAAATTGCCTTTTAAAAACTCTATGATCGATTGCATCAAACGTCTATTGCAAGTTTCACTACAAAAACAATAGGGCATATTGACAAATCTAACTCATATTTTGACAAAATTAACAAATCTAATCCACCTTTTAATTTGCATCAATTATAATCCGTACTTACGAATTTACATCAATTCTAACCTCCCGTCTACTTTGCTGTTAATCACCTCGTTAGTTGCTGACGTGGTAACCTAGTCAGCAACTTAGTTTATATTTTTTTAATCTGAACTTGCCACGTCAGCTTATTCCAAAAGAATTTTTTAAAAAATAAACTAAGTTGATTTTAAAATTGACAAATCTAACTCATACTTTGACGAAATTAACAAATCTAACCCGCCTTCTAATTTACATCAATTATAATTCGTACTTACGAAATTACATCAATTTTAACCTCTCATCTACTTGATGTTAATCGCCTCGTTAGTTGTTGACGTGGCATCCTAATCAGCAACTTAGTTTATATTTTTTTAATCTGAACTTGCCACGTCAGTCTATTCCAAAAAAATAAAAAAAATAAAAACTAAGTTGAATTTTCTTAATCCGAACTTGCCACGTCAGCCTATTGGTGCGTGGCCAGAGCCACCAGCACCATGACCACCCCCAGCGGTGCGCTGGGGTACTTCTGCTTCCCGACGCTGAAGGGCAAGATCTTGAAGCCAGACCCGTGGCTTATTTCCACTCTCTGCTACTCGCCTTCACCCTCCGTCGACAGCAAGTGCCGCTTTGGTCGAAACTCGTCGATGTCGCCTTCACTCTACACGCGCAACGCCGACATCAATGAGTTCCGACCGGAGCGGCACCTGCTGCCGACGGAGGGTGAAGGCGAGTAGCAGAGAGTGGAAATAAGCCACGGGTCTGAGTTCAAGATCTTGCCCTTCAACGCCGGGAAGCGGAAGTGCCCCGGCGCACCGCTGGGGTTGGGTCATGGTGCTGGTGGCTCTGGCCACGCACCAATAGGCTGACGTGGCAAGTTCAGATTAAAAAAATTTAACTTAGTTTATATTTTTTTTATTCTTTCCGAATAACGTGGCAAGTTCAAGTTAAAAAAATATAAACTAAGTTGCTGATTAGAATGTCGCGTCAATAACTAACGGGGCGATTAACAGCAAGTAGACAGGAGGTTAAAATTGATGTAAATTCGTAAGTACGGGTTATAATTGATGCAAATTAAAAGGTGGGTTAGATTTGTTAATTTCGTTAAAGTATGAGTTAGATTTTTTAATTTTCCAAAAAAAAATCAACGTAGTTTATATTTTTTTTAATTCTTTTAGAATACGCCGACGTGACAAGTTTAGATTAAAAAAAATATAAACCAAGTTGCTGACTAGGATGTCACGTCAGCAACTAACGGGGAGATTAACAGCTAGTAGACGGGAGGTTAGAATTGATGTAAATTCGTAAGTACGGGTTATAATTGATGCAAATTAAAAGGCGGGTTAGATTTGTTAATTTCGTCAAAGTATAGGTTAAATTTGTCAATTTTTCGAAAAAAATAAGAATTTGTGACAAATTTTTGGAGTGACCAACAACAATTGGCCACAAAAGGTGTAATCTACGACGAAATTTATGGCAAAATTATTTTTGTGATTAAAAATATAAGTTCGAATAATTTGTGACAATTTTTTTAATTTTACCACTATGTTTGCCACTAATAATTAACTCAACGTTTAAAATTTATAGTTTTTTTAAATTTATGACAATAGATTTTGCCACTAATTCAAAATATTCTACTGTGGCAAACGTTTGCAACAAAATTTTTGCCACAAGTTTGTCACAATATTTCATGGCAAACGTTTGTGACAATATTTTTGCCACAACTTCGTTATGATATTTTGTTGCAATTATTTGCGACAATATATTTTTTATAGACATAGAACTATTTATTGTGGCAAATTTTTGTGCCATAGATGTTAAAATATTTTTTTAAAAGAAAACAAAGTTTTAGGCGGTATCTATTATATAACTATATACTTAACTAACAAATATAAAAATATTTTTCTTATATTTTTATATAAATATAAGAAACAAATATAATAAGATAAAAATATTTCCAAATAAATTTTATTTTTTCTTATAATAACCAAGGTTTAAAATATCGGTACCGGTCATCATCTCGGTCATTGATCGATACCTGTATGTATCGGTACAGTACAGTACCAACACACGGTACGGTCAAGTACGAAAAATGCATACCAGACAGATTTTTTTTTTGATTTTGCTGTTAAAAGTAACTCAAATAACACATAATTGATCAAGAAATACTTAAATTTAATATTCAAATATCAAATACATGAATACAATGTTTAAAATGCGGACGAATGACGTCCGTCGTACTCTTGCATATCTTGGGGATATACACGACTAAGGTCAACACCGTATGTTGAGATGTGTGGCGACTGATTTGCCTTAACCCTCTTATGTTGCGCTATGCAGAGTCTTCGGCGATCCCGGTATGATTGTAAGATTTTTTGGGCCCTTGGGTTGTGGGTCTGTATCGCCCTATATAAACTTCAATGTAATGATTCTCTTGTATCTATGAAAAACCCTAATATAGTATCCAACGGCTCTTTTCAAGAACAGTTGGATCATACCGGGTGGTATTGCCCGGTATGACATCAAATACCGCCCGGTATTTGCTAAATATCGGGCATACCGTGCGGTATTTATCGAGATATTCGGTATCTTCCAATATCAGGTATCTTGCTACAGTAACCCAAGGTCATACCGGACGGTATTTACCGAGATATCCGATATCTTCCAATACCGGGTATCTCATATACCGATTTTACCAAAAACCGATAAATACCTGACTTACCGCCCGATACGATACGAGATTTTGAACCATGATAATAACAAATATAATATAAAAAATATTAACTATAATAATAACAAATATAATATAAAATTAAAAAAATAAACTCAATAATTAACCCAAACCCTCTTTTATATTTGCCTCTTTTATTTCCCTCGATTTTTTTCATACCCCGCGCTCGTCCCCAACCCTCTTTTTCCTCAATCAATTTTCCATCCCTATCCCTCATCGCCCATCGCCCTAATCGCTCCCTGTTCCCCTAATCCTCAGCCTTCCTCCATCACTTCATGTGAAAAAGAGATGCACGACTTCTGCTTCACGATCCCGTACGAACTCTTGGTCCTCGTCGGCGACATCGTCGGTTATGCACAGTGAGGCAGCACGGCATCACTCGCTGGAGGCGCGGGCTCCGGCGTCGTTCTTCTCCTCGCGGGGTTCCTCAGCCTCAAGGCCTTCGAGAAGCGTCGCAACTCCTATGTCGCCTTGGTCTTGGAGACCCGTAAGAAGCTCCTTGGGTCGACTTTCCCGGATCATTTCTTTCAAGTTTGCTAATTTATTTCACCATGCGTTCAATGCTTTTTTTATTTTGATTATTTTTGGAAAAAGAGGATCTTATTTGCAAGTTACCGTGCTGATACTTGATTTGACCTAGCGGTTTATTTAAAGATGACACATTTATGCTTCAATATTCATCGATTAAAGATTGGTTCATGTTGTAACATTTTCCTGTATTGTAGCTTGTTGTTTGATACTAGAATGGGGAAATTGTTTGTAACTTCACTGTGGTTGGAAGAGAATGGGAGATGAAGACAGAAAGCATGTCCTAAGTAGATGATTGTGAAGTTGCATGGGTTTTCGATGCCATGTGTCATGTTGTCTGAGAGCTTTAAAATAAGTTATGATGGTTGGATGCATCAGCATAAAAATTGTGTTTATTCAAATAAGTCATTAATCACTCTTGTATTTGAATTGACCATTTTTCTCCTCTTTTTCCTGCTATAAATACAAGTTTATATTGGGTGATTTGTGTTTATTCAAAGATCATGATTTCAACTCCAACTTGTTTCTGAATTGGGAAGCTTTATTTATGATTTGATTGTGTAGTGCAATTTGCTGCAGAGAGCTTGAAGAACTATGCAAGTCAGGTTGCAGCAAAGCTACATCAACAAAAATCGCATGAGCTAAATCAACCAATGCTTGTTCAAAATTTGTCGACTGTTTAGCATATTTTTTCATCATATCTTTTAAATTTTAGTTGCATCTGTTTAGCACATTTTTACCCTGCACTATATATGGATGAAGCGTTAGAAAAGTTACTAGTAGTAATCTTTGCACACTTTGACTAAGTTCCTTGGTTTTGTTAAGTATTTTTTTAACCTTTTCTTGCACAAGTAGTAGAAGCCTTCTAGTTGTCTTACTCAACTATTTTGTTTCGGTGATGCTTACTCAACTATTTTGTTTTGGTGATGCTTTGGACTTCAATCACTTTGTTTCTCTTGTCAAGCATTCTAGCATCGTGGTAATGTTGGACTGAAGTTCACTGTTTAGCAGCTGATTATTGAAATGTTTACTTTGTTAATACTACACTATCTCCTAGGCAAGAAACAATTCCAATGCTGCTAATGACAAGGAGGAAAGGAAACAATAATTGGAGAAAAAGTTGCATGTATTGAATGAGAAGAAGCACAATCTTGTCCAAATGTTAAAGCAGGTAAGCTTCATTCCAACTTGTTTATATATTTTACTTATTACTAACATTATAATTGCTATGCCATTTTCTTTATATCAGTTGGGATCTGGAATAACTGAGAAAATTTTGGATATCAGCTAATGTTTTTTGTTGGAGTCAATCATGAATAGTATTTTTCACCTACTAATTATGTAAGACTTAAAACACAATAATTTTACTCATGAAAATTATCATAGAGAAATATAACTTCTGAAATTGAAGAGACAACAAGATTTTTGCTTTATGAGAACTGTATATTTGGTTGTCCAACAGATCTTAAATGCAGAAGAAGAAATAAAGAGGAGGAGCATGCAGTCACCTATTTTACGTCCTTCTATTCCTCAAAAAGTAGAAACAAAATTTGAGATGGGTGCTATTAAACAAGTTCCCAAGCTTATAGTAGAGGTTAGTTTTGGTAGTGATTCAGGTGGGGAATCAGATGCCCCTGCTAGTAGGGGTGAGCAAAAAAATTGGTTTTTCGGTTAACCAGAAAACCGGTCCGATTTTTTCGTGCCGGGCTGGGCCAAAAACTGCCACCCCAACCTCTCCCCATCTCTTCAACCTGCTCTCATTCACCGACGAGTCGGCACCGGCAAGTCGGCGCACCCATCTTGGGACTAAATAATGATTTGTTGCTTTAACATAAGCCAGGGTTTGTAGAAGTTGATGTAGACATAGATTTTTTTTTAGGGTTCTATTACACGATTAAATATGCCCGCACAAACATGGTAGCTACAACAAATGTTTAGTTATTTTAATTTTAGAGATGAAAAATTGAACTGTTCTCTAATGTATTCACCAAATCTCTATCTTTGTGATTTTAATAGACAAGAGAAGTGTCTCAATTTAAATGGATACTTAGCCAAGATATGGATATCTTTAATGCCATTTATTTTAGATTATAGGAAAGGCTAAAAGTAGCATGTTTGTGATACTTGTCTGTTCCTAGTCATAGTAATATAAACTGTCTTATGCTGGAAGATTATATTCTTTCAACTTTTTAATTCCTCTTTTTCCATATTTTTGCAATATTTTATATCTTAGAGTAACAAGCTTACCTAGAAAATTGCGACTCTACATGATTCTTAATGATGGTTATTTTTTTGTCACTGAAGTTTTGAAGCATATTTATCCAGATTGTTTGTTCAGTTGTACAGTATGTATTAATAGGCATTTGCATCTCCTTGACTGAGTTAATGCCTTGTGGTTTGTTCACGATGGCATTGCAAGTACACCATTATGGATTCTCTAGTGTGACTTGATTCTATAGTCTAGTTATATAGTTCTAGTAAAATAGTTGTGCAAGTTGAAATACTCTGCTTCTTCCTATGTCTGACTACAGTTTACAAGGTGCCGTCAGCAGAGCAAGAGCTACAATTTTTCTAGTCTTTCCAATTGCAAGGAGGCCGATTGTTTGATTTATCTTTATTTTAGGTTTTCTTGTTGGATTTGGAGAACATGGCAGGTGAGATAGAGAGCATATTGCATGTGAAGATTTGTTATAATATATATGAACAAGCTTATTTTTCATTTAGACAATTAATATTTGTTCACCTTACCAGTTTTTACCCTAAAACTATAGAATGACAATGACAGTGTCTTGCGTCATAGAATTACAATGACAGTGTCATTTATGTTTGCATCATAGAATGACAGTGATAGTATCTTGGAAGCATCAACATATTGATACAATATCTGTTACAGAGAAGATCAACTAAACATGTAAGTTTTCAGCCTGCTAGTTCGACTTAGCTATGGATTTGATTTTCCATAGTTGAAAAGTAGTAATTTGTTTAGATTAGTTTTCTTGGTTAGTTGTTCTATTCAGTTTTGCTAGATCTGCAAGCTCCTTGAGCACTTAGTGAGAAAGATCCTTAACTAATTATTTTATTCCTTTCCATAAAGAAACACCTAGGAAGCAATTAAAGAGAGGACAAATAAAATGGCAGATAAAGTAGACATTGTCTAAGAGTTTTATATATATATATCATTTATGGTTTTCTGAGTTATTTGGCATGTTTTCTGGTTGATTTGGGTAGATAGCATCATAACCATTTATCAAGTTTGCTATACAAGTCATGCATGCACTGGTTATTACAGTTTAAGAATGGACTTGCCTTAGTCGTCACTATCTACTTAGAGTATATATACTAGTACTAGGACCTTGTTCTTCAAACACCATGAAATGAAATAGTTAAATGGCTTATTTCACTCTTGCAGATAACTTCTTCAAAGAGGCAAAACAGAAGGTGTCGTCCATGAATGCTGTAATATATAGCAACATTATTTATGCACATTGGTTAGTATTTCCATATTAGTTCTTATTGCCCGTCTAGTTGTACTACCTACTTGATATTGCTATTTTGCAAGGTAGTCCACCAATAGTTTTATTTTGCTATACGGTGGAATTATTTATTTTCTATTTTTGGATGTTATTATCTAGAGTTAGGTATCTTAATCTTAAAAATGCATCTTAGGTAGCTTCACAGAGTGTTCGTGGTTTTGTAATTTAAAAGAAATGAAAGAGAAGAAGGGTAGGTTTAGCGGTACAAAGAAAATATAAGGAAAATAAAATAATTCCTTTTCAAGATGGAGATTTCTCTTTGACTTTCTTACCATTCATCATGTGTGTTCAGAAAACCTTTCTGCATTTGTAAATTTAGGCAAGATATAATTGGTTTTTTTTGTTCTCCCGAATCGAAATTTGATTGGATAGTCGTTACTTCTCCTGTTCAAAAATCAGAACTGATCTTATTTATTTCTCAGAAATATGTTCTAGACTTTGATTCTAGAACAACTAATGTGTTTGATTTCATAACTTGTTATGGACTTTGATTCCAGAACAACTATGTGTTTGATTTCAAAACTTGTTCTAGAATCAAATTCCAGAACGAACAAATTTTGAGAATCTGAAATCAAAGTGTTTGATTTCAAAATTTTGATCTAGAATCCAGAACAAGTTCACAAATAATGTTCTTTATGAGAAGTAAGAACTAAGATGTGAGAAGAAGATAGATATAAATTTTTAAGAAATTTGAGAAGTAGAAAAAGATAGAAAAAGAAGAAGATAGAAGTTGTTGAAAACTTGAGATGCTGGTATTTAAAAACATGCTTAGTTGGTAAAACATATTACTATTGTCTGATTCTTATCAATTAATATATTGTATTCAAGATATCCATGGATCAATAATGAGCAGAAAATGTAAATGACTCAACAATTAATATATTGAATGTTGTGAGTTCTATTATGTGATTTTGGTCTTGGTTGTCTCCTTTCTTCTTATTTATTCCTTCTATAGTCTTTCATCTTCCCTGATATATTATTGGTAGTTATCACTCTTAAATATGAAAAATTTTGACTGATACCTCTTCTGTTAGCATAGTGCTTTTTATAAAAAAAAATGATGAGTTTTGATTTTGACTTGTGTTCTTAGTTCCTTTCTTTTATAAGGGAAAAAGAAGAAAAAATGAGACGGACCTAGCGGACGTACTGTAACTTTTTTTTATTTGGGCAGTGTTGTCTGGTTTTTTTGGCGTACGGACTATTTTGTGTACCCATTGGAACTTCTTTTAATGGATATTAGATACTTTGGACTATTTCATGTTTGTGGACAATGTTATTTTTATGTATTTGGATTAATATTAAACTTATTTTGGATATTTTGGATTTATTGATGGTTGGATATGTAGATGGTTGGTTGTATATCTACTAAGTTATAAGTTTTGTAATTAGTAGATGGATTATTATATTAATGAATGATTAATTATTAAATTTTGTGTGTTTATGATAAATTTATTTATTATAAATTCTCAAAGTTCTTGCAAAGTCATTATATATTGTGGCAATAATCTAAATTTGAAATCGTATTAATGGCAAATTCATTTTAATGTTTAATGACAAAGGATCAAACATGTAGTAGCAAAAAAAAATGTAGCAAATTTGATATTTAATGGCAAAATGTTATATTTTTAATGGCAAAAAAAAAAATTTAATGGCAAAAAATGTTACAAAATGAATTTTTAATGGCAAAAAATATTTAAAGGCTACAATTTTTTAATGGCAAAAAAAATTGTAGCAAATTTGATATTTAAAGGCTACAATTTTACTAAAATTGTAGCAATGAATTTGAATCAGATACCTATCGAAAAATCATCTAAAAGACTCATATTGACATTAAGAATTACCCCAATAATGTTTGGACAATATGTAAAGTTGAATTGAATCATAATCATAAAATAACAAGTCCAATTAATGCTTATATGCTTTGATTACACATGAAAGTTTTGCCATTTTAAAAGGTAATGATTTATGACATGAGTAATGATCATATTAAGTTGTAACAAATTTACAACTTATTTGAAACTTTAGCTAGTATACTTGAAATGATTGATTTTATACGGAAGGATAACACTAATTATATAAGCCAAAAAAAGCAATATGTTAAAAAATGGATAGAATTGCATGAACTGGCCCCTTTAGAATAAGTGTTTTTAAAAAATGATCATTCATATAATTTTTGGTCAAATTTTATATGAATGAACAAAAATGCCGTTCATCCTCATCTCCTCTTCCTCTTCCGTCCCTTGCTCATTCGTCTCCCTCCCTTGTTCTCCTTCTCTTCACCGGATTCACCACCGGTGCTCGCCCCTCGCCACTCCCCTATGCTCTCCTCTCACCGACTAACGTGCAATCTCGCGTCGCGATTTCATCGACCCATTTTTGGTATCATGCTATCATCTTTGGCATGGATCAAATTCTCCTCTTCATTATATATAAGTAATCTGTAGCACAAACAGGAATCACACAAGCAACAAAGATATGAGTGCGGGATATTTTTTCTTTGTCCTAGATTGTTGACTTCATCGACGGGTTATCCCGAGTTGTCGACACCCTGGACAGGTTGTTCCGGGTTGTCCTAAGAGGTCGACATCTAGAGCGGGGTGTGTTGTCTTTGTCCATTATTTGTTGGCTTATGGACGGGTTGTTGAGACAGACACATCTTTTCATCATACGGGTCGGATATCAATGAGAATAATTTTTCTCCAAAAAACTATTCTCTTATCTAGATTTTGCCTCGAAAAAAGACAACCAAATCCCAAATCATAATTACCTTCCTACTAGGATTAAAGGCTGAACATACGGTAGGCACACGAAAGGGCGCCCCTTTCGCCCCGCAATCGCAATGTAATCACAAAAATCGAAGATTCACGAGGTGAAGAAATCGATATACACCGAGATATCCTACTCTAGCATCCTGCCTAACGGAGGACACAACATACGCTTATATACTGATTCGAAGTCAGAAGCTCGACATAAACAAAGAGCTCGGCATGCGTCCAAACGTCAGCGCACTATAGAGCTCGGCACGAAGTCTTCGGACTTCGACTAAGCTCGGGGGGCTATGAATTGGAGTAATACTTTGGGCTCGATCGGATCAAGGCCTAGAAGCGCCCACACTCATGAAGACATGAACTAAACTCAAGTCAAGCCAACTATAACCTAGCTTGGGGGCTCCACCCAGCCATACAAGGACACTCACGTCCTTCATTAATTGTCAGTGATTCGATAGTAATGAGCCCAACATCTTCGGGATAAATCTTGACCCATTCCGAGCATATCCTCGTGAGATTCAAAGAGACATCATCGCCCGAGATATCCCTAACATGCACTATAAACAAACACGATGCACATCAGGTATACTCTCGATTCCAATTCCATACCCACAATTTGAAATTCTTTCTTACTTAAGCGTCAAAGTGTCTTTGCAGGTCCCCCACCGGAGTAATATCGGAACAAAAGACGCGTAGACCCGCATCATCCCGACTTCATGCAAGGAAAATATATATGAAATATAGACATTTGTAGGACAAATATGAATATTTTAATATTTCAAAGTGTAAATATGTGAAAATCCAAAGTCTGTGTTAGAGGATACTTAAGACGGTACAAATAAAAGATTATTTAAAAAAATGAAATACTAGAACATTTAGTAGAAAATTAAAAAAAAGTAAATCACACGGAACACCCCTCGACTATAGTCGATGTGCGCAAAGACTACCTAAACTACCAAGTGTGCATAGAATCCCCCGAGACTATATTTTTTGTTCAAATAACCCTTCTCTGTTAGCATGTCTGTTAGTAACTTAACGATAAAACTTCCACGTGCACAGAACCCCCCTCCTCAATGCCACGTGACAGCAATATCCACCTTTCATCTCATCCGACGGCCATCACTTCTTCTATCTATCTCATTGCCCTAGACACCGTCGTCGTCGCCGCCACCACCACCACCACTGCCTCCTCCTCCCATCGCTACCACCACCACCACCACCTCCACCTCCTCCTGAGGAGGTGGTGGTGGTGGCGGCGGCAACGACGACGATGGCGACGACAGTGGAATCTAGGGCAAGGGGATACATAGAAGAAGAAGTCATGGCCGTCATATGAGATGAAAGGTGAAGATTGTTGCCACGTGGCACTAGGGAGGAGGAATCTGTGCACGTGAAAGATTTACCGTTAAGGTACTAACGAACAAGCTAACAAATGAGGGTTATTTGAACAAAAAGTGTAGCCGCGGGGGTTCTGTGCACACTTGATAGTTTAGGTAGTCTTTGTGCACATCGACTATAGTCAAGGGAGATTTCTTGTAATTTATCCTTAAAAAACTACGTCAAACTAATGTCAGATACAATAAAGAGAAAATCATACTTTTGGTCCCCACAGTTTGCTCCAATTTTGGTTTTAGTCCCTATAGTTTCAAAATTTTGGTTTTAGTCCCCACATTTTATTTTCGTTTAGAATTTGGTCCCTACCGTCACATGAGGTCTAAACAGTGCTGACGTGGATAACGGGTGCTGACGGAATAATGCTGACGTAGAGCCTCCAGGGATCAACTTTGTAAACTTTAAGGACTAAAATCAAAATTTTGTAAACTATGAAGACTAAAATCAAAATTTTATAAACTATATGGACTAAAACCAAAATTTAAGTAATTATTTTTCCTAATAAATATAAAAAATTACAGGATATTTTTTTAATTTATTTATAAATAATTATAATATTTAAAAATATTAAAATTGTGCAAACTTTTTATATATTAATGTGATTTATTTTGGATTTTATTTTGAAAAGTGCGATGACATGTTTATATATTTAAAAGATTAGTTTAATATTTGCAAGATTAATTTATTTTCTATTTAAGACACAAATATCTGATTTCATATTCTTGCATTGAACACATTAATTGAACAAGGAACATATTAATATTTTGCAGTATGTTCTGTATCTTCGAATATCCCTTAATAATGCATACGAAATTGTAGCAATAACTTTGTATTATGGTGTTGTCACTACAGCAAATGCATGGGAAATCAACATTTATGAGAGTGAAAATCAATACTTTCTTGATGTTCAAAATCTAATTTAAACCGCTTTGAATGCGTCAAATTTAGGATCAAAATAGAGGTGAGGAGGTGATCAGTGAAGAGATGAGCAGATCAGGAGAGCAAATTTTTAAATTCTACAACCACTAGGGAATTCACGCTAAATCAAGATAATTGACAGATAAAAATCGACGCCTAATGACGGTGTCAGTTTAAATATACTCAAATTAACATAAATTATTGTAGTGTGCTCAAATTTAATATTTTTAAATATTATAATTATTTATAAATAAATTTTAAAAAAAATATGATTTTTTATATTTTTAAAAATAATAATAATAATTTTGGTCTCTATAGTTTACTTGAATTTTAATTTTAGTCCATATAATTTACAAAATTTTAGTTTTAGTCCTCATAATTTACAAAGTTGATCCTTACAAGTCCATGTCAGCAATGTCCAGTCAGCTCCGTTTATGCCTCATGTGACGATAGGGATCAAATCCTGAATGGAAATAAAATATGAGAACTAAAACCAAAATTTTAAAATTATGAGGACTAAAATCAAAATTCGAGCAAACTGTTAAGACCAAAAGTATGATTTTCCCTACAATAAATTTGAAGGAATTCACCATCAAACTAATGACATAAGGCTCCAACAATGTTTTAGCTTTGTCGATTTCTTTTTAAAAATAATTTTTTAAAAAATATATTTTCTCATCTATTTTGAAAAGGAGACTTTGATATATAATATAAATATTTAAATATTTTTTTTAATATGCACTAGTCATGCGTCATTACATCTAAAAAAAAGTTTTTTAAACTTAAACACTTAAATAATGTTCTTCCAAATGAAGCTTAAATGATTCAATTATAAAACTTTATTAGAAAATTTTTTAAACTTAAACACTTCAATAACATTCTTCCAGTATTGTTTCGAGAATTTTATTAGAAAATCTTGATTTGTGCTTCAACAAAATATCATGAATTATTGGATGTTCATGTTGTATTATTTGTCATACCGTTGTCTAGACTTTTGTTTATTTATTAAAGTAAATTGGATCAAATGAAATAATGTCACGCAATAGAACATGTATATTATTCTTGTCATGTTATTCGTGTAATATATATGTCATGTTTGTAACTTGAGTTCCAATATTTTAAGTTAATTGTGACATGTTTGTGTTTGAACTAGTCATATTTTGTATCATGATTATGTTAGACACCTTTATAACCCACCAACAAGAATTCTTAATCCTACCCAAAGCTCTTCATGACCTATTTGCCTTAAAGATTCAATTTGCATGTTTCTATACTAACATGACAAATTTATTAGTTAGGTTGACACGACATAATTAATCTACTAAACATATTTTTATATTTTTAATATAGGATTAATTTCCATTCAATCTCCGTAATCCCATGCCACTTCAATTTAATTTTCAATCTAATCATTGCACCGAATATTGTTATATTTTTTTCTAAATTATGCATCTAAATTGAGCATCTAAGGGAAAAAGAATGACTTTTTTAGGTCATATGAACACGACTAACAATCGAGAAAATAAATTGTGAGTACGACAACAACACTAGTGAAATCCTTGGGGGCTTTCGATACGAGGTATCTTATCTATATTACAAGGCATTTTACATATAATAATGTGAATTAGCATGTTTGATTGTAATATATAATAGTAATTTATCTTGTCAAAACTGAAGAGGATCAAAAATATCTTTTATGTGAGAATTCACATTATCATCTTCCATAAGTTCTCTAAATTATCACCTCAATTAGTATATATTAGTGTTTCTTTATAACTAATTTTGGAAACATATTGCTAAAAAATACAATGGTATCTAAGTAAATTGATATTAATTTTTTAGTAATCATGTTGTCATACTAAACTAGGTAATTGAAATTTTCAACAATCTTATACCAACATTGTTTAGTGTAAATCATTGCAATGTATGATTTCCAACAATTTTGAAATTGATAATATATCTATAAGATAATTTAGATTACCTTGCACAATTATCTAGTAATGCATCAAATGCCCCATTAGATAAAAGTAAGAAATAAAAGATAATATAAAATAAAACATTGATATCAACAGATAAATTGCATTGGAATATTCGGCAAAAAAAAAAAGATTGTTTGATCCAAGGACTAAACTAAAACCAAATTTAAAACTGAAGAACTAAATTAATTTTTATTAAACTCTAGAAGCTAAATTAAAGTTCACATAAACTATAAGTATTAAATTAAAATTAAGTGTTTAATATATATATATATATATATATATATATGACAAAGGATATTTTTATCATAGTTAGAAATATCAACCAATTTCTATCTTGATCAAAAGTTGGATGGAGATTTTTACAAAGAAAACATTTTTTCGTCAAAATTATAGAGGGAAATGCGAGAAATCGGTTGGATCAACCAACATAGAACAAAAATTTGTCAATTCCTTCATGCGGTCTGAGTTGAGTTGTTGCCGTCTGCGAGAATAAATTGCATAGAAAGTATAATTTTTAATATAGTTATGTTTTATCAACCAAACACATTTTTTATTCTCCTTAGTAAATGCATGTGAAAGTTAATTCATGAAAAATAGAACTTCTTGAAGGAATACTTCCCATGTCGAACAAACGAGACCTATCATTGATTTTTTTAATAAAAATTAATTAATTTTCGTAAAAATAACAATAATAGATACTGTAATAAAAAAAACACAAATGATTGGTTTCATTCTAATATAACAATACGACAAATAAATATATTAAGTAGGTATAATATAAACATTAAAGGGTAGTATTCAAAAGAGTCACACAAAAATAGATGAGAGTACTATTGCTAGATTAAAAGTAGGGCAAATTATACTGTATATCCTGAACTTTAAGGGTATTCCCAATTTTGACCTGAACTTTCAATTGTATCAATTTTATACTCCGATTTTTAATTTATTTCAATAATATCCCGTCGTCAAATTACCGTGAATTTTATCGTTTGTTTGATGATGTGGCATTGCACACGTGGACCTGAAATCATATAATATGTTTAAAAATTCATTCAATGCCACGTCAGCAACAAAATTTAAAAAATTACACTATATATCTTCAACTTTAGGAGTTTTCCCAATTTTGACCCAAACTTTCATTTGTATCAATAGTATACTCTTATTTTTAATTTGTATCAATAATATCCCCTCGTTAAGTAATCGTGAGTTTTATCATTTGACTAATGACGCGGCACTTCATACGTGTACAAATGTTGAAATCAATACATAAAATTTGAATAAAAAATAAAATCATTGTCAAGTCATCATTTCACTCCACGTCTAAAATTTAACATGAATAAAATATTAGAAAAATACATGTCAACAAAAACTTAAATTATTAAATTATTTTAATTAAGGTTCAACCATCTTAGGCACTTGCCGGGGGGGGTCCTTAGATGCCACTCCACTGCCTCTCTCGACGTCAATGCACGTGGTGAGCGCGACAGGCCCAACAAACCTAGCTCACCGGCATCAACCTTCTGGTAGCAGTCGCAGTACTCCTTCTCGAGCTCATAGAACATGTTGACCACCACGCTGTGGAAGCCAACATCTCCTTAATCAAGTCTCATACGTCGGGTCAACACTTCCACCACATCCCCATCACCCAGCAACTCTTCCACCAACCCGCCCATCGACCATCAGTTCTAGTTTTTCCACCCTCAATAGCAGCAATACTTGTCGGAGCCAAGGCGGCATCTCATCCCGCAGCATCACTAGCTTGGGTTGGATCAGGAGTCGACTCCAGCTTCCCTCGACAAGTGCCTAAGATGGCTGGACCCTAATTAAAATAATTTATTATTTTAAGTTTTTGCTCACATGTATTTTTTAAATATTTTATTCAGGTTAAATTTTACAATGATGACTTGACAGCACTGATTTCAATTTCTATTCAAATTTTATGTGTTGATTTCAACGCTTGTACACATATGCAGTGCCACATCATCAGTCAAACGACAAAACTCACGATTAGTTAACGAGGGAATATTATTGATACAAATTGAAAATAAGATTATACTATTGATACAAATAAAAGTTTGGATCAAAATTTGGAAGACCCCTAAAGTTAGGGATATATAGTGTAATTTTTTAATTTTGTTGCTGACGTGGCATTGAATGGATTTTTAAACATATTATATGATTTCAAGCCCACGTGTGCAATGTCACATCATCAAACAGACGGTAAAATTCACGATGATTTGACGACGGAATATTATTAAAATAAATTAAAAATTAGAGTATAAAATTGATACAATTGAAAGTTCATGTCAAAATTAAAAATACACCTAAAGTTCAAAATATACCGTGTAATTTGTCCTTAAAAGTATTGGAAATGGGCAGCATACTTCTATTCTATCTGATCCATGGATTTTGAATCTTCCACTAGCATTAAAACCAACATATATAAATGTCTCTTCCCTTGATCTTGATAACCAGGTTGCCTCCTTAATAATTGCACACGATGGAATGATACCATAAGCTTACTACTTTTTGATGAGAAAGTTTGGGACTCCATTAAGAATATCATGATGTCAAATCAACCCTACGATGACAAATGGGTATGAAAAATATGAAATGAGAGGAAATGTTACTACACGTGCAGTTTTTTGGTTTCTTAGAGATCAAATTGATTCTTATAAAAAATAGGATGTGTGGTTGGCTTTGTGGAAGCTTGCAATTTCTCACTCTCGTATGGGTTTAACAATCTGTTCTGTGAAAAAATTTCTGCACTATGATTTCAAACCTGATATAGTTGCTGGATAAGGATGTTAGTCCCTGTTCCTTCAAAGGCCGGGTTGCACTAACTTTATGGTTTTTTTAGTTCTCTCAAAACAAAAAATTGCATAATGTCCAGCAGCTTTCCCAGAACAATTGGTGAATTGTATATTATCGTATGCTATTATGTATTCTCAATTGGTTTGGATGGAAAGTTTTGGGAGGAAAGCAAACTTTTCGTTTCTTGCTTTGTTCTTATCCTTTTAAGTAAACAAAGAAAAAGAAATTTAGTTTCATTTTCCTCCTCTTGGATCCATTCCTCCTCTTCTTCCAAATAAAAGGAGTTTGAATGATATTGAACTAATACTTTTCATGGTAAAATGTAATCCCCGTAAAAAGTATCTGATATTAGGGGCGCATAGATGGGCACGACCCGATAATTGCGTGCTTGGGCCGGAGAGTTCTGTTGCACGATAAAATTGAGTGTCGGGTCAGGTCAGGTCGGGCCATCCCTTATCGGGCCAGGCCGACCCGTCGGCCGGCTAATTATTAATTTCGGCTAGTGTTCTCCCTTATCGGGCCAGGCATCACTACAATTTTATCATTGTTTAGTGCTTCAAAATTGCAAGTGAAGTTAATTTATGGAACATTTCATGTGAAATGTCATATTTTGTACTTATTTAGTCTCTCAAATATTTTAAATTAATTATTTGGTGCTAATAAACGGGCTCGCAGGCCATGCCGAGCAGCCCGCATAATCGTGCAGGTCGTGCTGGGCCGCAAATTTCTAGCCCACACAATTAGTAGGTCGGGCTGGCCCAGCACGATACCTTACCGTGCCGGCCCGTTTTGCCATCTCTATCTGATATCTTGTAAAGAAGCATGCATAAGTTGTTTTTAGCTACTGCTCAATTTGTATACTCTGCATATCAATCTAGTTCATCCTAGAGCTAATGGTTTCAAGCTAGTGCACACATACTTGGAAATAACATGCGTCATTAAGTGGACTTACATAAGTGCCAAATGATCTAAACCAGATGGGTGGGCAGTTGCATTGGATATACAACTGAGCTCCTAAATGCAGTGAATTGTGAAGAGCTCTCAAGTCAAGATCAATGTCATAAAACTTGGACCGGATAATGAACTAATTGGACCAACGCTTCACCAGTTTGATAGATCCAACTGGTTCAATCCATCCCAAATAAAAGAAATGGAAAATTTACAAAACTCCAATTCAATTGAATCAATATTGATTGAATTGGCCAGTTTTCACCCAGCTAAAACAGTTCTTGACCAATCCAATTTCTATGCAAAACCTGAACCAAATTCTGAACCAGTTTGCGAACGAACTGGCTGGTCGAGTTTGGTTGCAAAATACTAGTTAAATTTTACTTTATATTTAAGCATGAGTTTGGGATTAGATTGTGAAAGAAAAAAAGCAAAAAACCATTAACTTTGTCACCATAAATTGGATTGGTGAATAGAGTGAGGATCCATTTAAATTCTGTAGGAGAATCCTTATGGAGTTTTAGGTTGATAGGAACAAAGTAGAAGAGCAAAATTACCTGATCTGTTAGCTCCAATAAGTTCGACCGCTGGAACTAGTTCATTTTATCAATACTTGAGAACCAGAGAAGAAAATGATCACCATAATTTTGTGATGGCAGCAAGAAACAATTCACCAACTAGAGCAAGGAAGTCCGTCTGAACCATCAAAATTGTCATTACCTCAAACCATCTACCTGGCAAAATGAGACTTGAATTTTGAAAGTGTTTTAACATTGCTAACTTTGCCACTAAAACCACGATATATGCTAAAGAATCCTCACCTTAGATGACTTTAATCCACCCTATACACCACTGTGCTCATGCATCTATATCCATACACTGTTGATTCTGAGCACAGACTAGAGTTTTGAACTCACAAATTTTGGTCACGTGACCAAACCAATTACTTGAATTAACTAAGAAGCCTACCTCTGTTTCATCATCATCACTGTCGATATATTTTGGAGTCACATGATTCTGGTACCTCCTCCATCCAAGGAGAAACACGTTGAAGTAATAGCTCACTATGCTTTTCCTGTCCTTGAAAGGAAAATACAGGTAAAGCTGCTCCCAGAAATTCTTGTTTAGAGATGCTCTATTCTGAAAAACTATGTTCTTGAACATTTTTTCTTCCTCCTCAG
Source organism: Canna indica (assembly GCA_034359265.1). Taxonomy (NCBI): domain Eukaryota; kingdom Viridiplantae; phylum Streptophyta; class Magnoliopsida; order Zingiberales; family Cannaceae; genus Canna; species Canna indica. The sequence goes on along the minus strand of CP136894.1, from coordinate 8,303,344 downwards.
TCCACAAAAGTGCAACTTCCTCACCCACAAATTCATATTTCCAAGCATGGAAAGCGCAACCAAGTTCACACTTCAATTGGAGCCTCTTCTCAGCAATGTGGAATCTAACACACTCCATAGAGCCTCGTTTTTCACAATTACAGATATTTGGTCGCCCTCTTCCAATAAGAGCGAAATCCAATAACTGACAGTTCTCTTGATTTTCAGGAGGCCATGTCCGTGTACCCAACCATTTTAATGTATCAGTATCAGTCGAAAACATTGTGGGCCGGCCAGTCCAAATTGGCACTTCTGCTTGAAAGTATGGACCTATTCGAGGTTGTTGATCTCCATAAAGCCACCCATCAGAATGAAGCCCCTGATTGCTTTTCATTGCTTTAGTCTGAATGGTGGAATCAACACCATTCTCAAAAACATGCAAAACCTAGAATGATATGCTTTAGGATTCAATTAAGAATTTTAATCATAAATTAAAATTATCTGGAACTAAAAGTCACATGATCATGTTCAGAACTTTGAAATATGCAAATAGAGGTTTTCACTCCTGTATCTTGGCTGCAGATATGTGTCAACCGGCATCCGTGTTGAAATTTAGGGCCTATTCACTTGGGCAGATAAAAAATAGGATGGGAAAGGAAAAGCTAAAAGAAATCGAAGAGAAGAGAAACAGAAACAGGAAAGAAAGAAAGAAAGATGCATCTGTCATAAGTTCCAACCATTTTCCTACTAACCCTTTTGTTTAACTAATATTTGTAATGTTATATTTATAGTATTTAATATTATTAAAAGATAAAATGATATTTTTTCTTTGTTATTCCAATGATATTTTTAAATATTAAAAATTCCTGCTTTATTTTTACATAATATATCTAAAATCAAAAATCAACATTAACTACCAAACAATCTCAAAAAAAAAGTCACGCCTTTTATTGGTCATTTTGCACATTCAAACAACTAACAAGTAATAGATAACAATTAATTTAACCAAGCATCTTTGAATAAATCTAAGACAATAAATTGGTCAAATCAGAAAATACAATAAGCCAACCACTAACAGCTAATAAAATAAGCTAGCATCTATATCTCTGGTTAGAAAGTTTTGAAAAAATGAATATGGGTATGAAACCCAAAATCTTCAAGTTCCGAAAACCCAAGTAGGAGTATATAATGAAACTCATTCTGTCGAACATCCCTCTCACATGCATCCCTCTTTTTCCCCATGTGGTCCCTCTCACAATCATCTTCTATCCACAGTCATGCCTCCAACTCATTCTTTTAGTGGTTCTTAGCATCAGTGAACTTCTATTAATTAAATTTTTTATCAGTTATAATAAAATAAGTAAATTTTCTACAAGTCAAGTCTCGAAACAAAAGTTCAACCTTTCAACTTCCACTGATAAGTCTAGGTAGATAGTCTAAGTAATGCTTAGATCTTTCTTCTTAACTAGTCCAAACAAATGTAATTTCGAAAATATGTTTTATACACGAAGAAAAATCAATATTATAACAAATGACACATGGAGCATGACAAAGGTTAACTAGAAGAATAATTGTTACAATCTTCTTACATGTTTAAAAAGATTTTGTGTGCACAAGTTAATGATTATAGACTTGTTTAGGCTTATGAACCAATTATCCATCAAACACACAGTTACATTGTGAAAGATAACAGAAAGACTTTCTTTCCTTTGTTTGAATAGGAGTTGAAAATAAGGGAATTGACCTTTCCCTTATTTGGATAAAGAGGAGTCTCGAAGAGAAAAGAACCTTTTTTCCACATCAGCAAAATCTCTCCTCCCAAAAATGGGAGGAAGTAGAGAGAAGAGAAACCGTATAGGTATTAGAAAGTTAGTATTTCAAAACTACCCTCATTCTCATTCTATCCAAGAAATTTAACAAATAATTCTAAGGGCATTATAGGAATAAATTAATATTATCCTTCCTTCTCTCCTTTGTATTTGTTCTCTCTAAACAATAGAAACCTTCTTTCCTTTCTTTTCTTTTTTGTATCCAAACAAGGGAAAAGAATCACTCATCCTCTTGTCTTCTTTTCTCTTCCACATTTTCTATCCAAAAGGCCATAATGTTGTCATTATGGCCTAAAGAATAACTAATAGCCTAAGTCCACAACATGTGGGACGCTACCTAGCCCAATGGCTCCTCATCCTAATGTGCCTCTGGTCCCATTCTTGTACCAGTTGTCACAACCCTAGCCTATCCAAAAAATTTACAAATTAAATCAATTTACATCAACAAACTCATCTAGCCCTATGAACAAAGACAACGATTGATCTCAACTCTCAAGTTAATCTTAATATACTCAACTAGCCAACTCTACGAACAAAGACAAATCATTTCTCACATTTGATGTTATATAATATCAAGGGGTGACAATAATGTCATTCTCACTAAGTGCATGCCATAGTGGTCAGTTGCCTTCGAGTGTCCTTTTACAGAAGTTATATGTCAATACTAAGTTATAAAAGCACTTATAAAACACCCAAAGCATCATTTAAATATTGTGGTAAGGATCAAGGAAAATGGTCTGAAACTAGTAAACATTTATAATAGTTGACAATCAAACCTTATAAGAGATATAAACCATGCTGTAAATGCAAAATATTGTGAAAAGCAGATCAAGAGTTATTTGTTCACCAATCAACTATGCATTCTACGAGATTACCAAAAAAAATAATGCATTCTACAAGACCACCTTCATTATCCACATCTAAACATCCTATATTGAAGAACTATATAATTTCACAATCATTTAGTAAAATTTAACTTGTTATTATGAAGCACTTTATTACAACTTGAGATTTAAAAGAACTTTTGACAATTACCATTGAGAAGCAGTCAAAAATGTATGCGAACTACAAAGGGAAGAATTATCTACGGCATGCAGAAGAAAAGGCCGTACCTGTAAATGTGATGAAGTAGGACTTGTTCGACGTGTTCTTCTGAAAAATCTTACTTTCCTAGTCCGTAGTGCCTGACCATAGAATTCCCCAACTGCGTGTCCATTAGTTTTATTTTTATCTGACGGCAAACATTTTGCTATAGAAGGATCCCCAGGGTTCTTTGCCAATGTTCTGACCCAATCCAGCATTCGCACAACAGTTTGCCGTTTCCTCTTGTGATGGTTAACCCCTCCATTAGCAATGCCTTCTCCCAAGACTACAACATCGTCGTCCCTGATTCCATTATCACCAAGCGGCGTCAAGAAGTTTTTGTTCTTCGTACTGAAAGGCGGTGTGTACTCACAATACTTCCTGGGATCCGCAGTCACTCGAGAACAACATTTAACCAACGAAGAGCTGGAATTCTTGTACCCTGTTCGCTGGCGCATTGAATTCTTGCCTGAAACTCTTTGTAGCAACAGGTCCAGCGCATCCAAATACTTGAAGAATACCAACTTCAGTGACGGTCCAATCGCCGGCTCCAACCCTACCGTCTCGGCCACCGATTGCCATGCAGACGAATTCGTTACCGCGTCGTAGCCGCCTTCTCCTTGAACTACTGAGTATAGTTTCAACAAATCCACGGAGCGTCCGTCGCCGAGCATGGCCGGCAGCGGGCGGATTTCCTCCCTCTTATAGATCTCTCTGAAGAAGACTGACAGGATCCGATCGAAGAGTAAGCCAGGATTCCTGCTGCAGGGCGAGTCCTTGTTGGAAACGACGTCGAGATCGAAGCAGAAGCCGACGCTTTGGAGCTTGCGGAGGATCGCCGCGGCGGAGTCGAAGGGTGGTGTGGGGGTAGGGGAGGTGGTGGAGGTAGAACATTCGGCCATGGGGCGGCGGGAAGAGTAGGGAGGAGAGGTGGCAGCCGGGCACCGCCTTGCGGCACCCCGAGCGGGATGTGGGGAAGAAAAAGAAGAGAGGAGTGTTTTAAGGAAAAGAGTATTGACGGCTACCGAGTACAGGAGAATTGAAGATTTCCTCAGAAGTTTTGAGATGAAGGGGTAAAAGAAAAATTAGGGATGGGAGAAAGGGGAAGGGGAATATTTTTATATATCTTCACTGAACAAAACATGTTTGTAGGGAATCAAATTATTCAATCAAGAAAAATCAAGATTAGGTTTTGAATTGACTAGCTCTTTGGCCCGATCAAACTAGGCCCGAAAGTATCCCAACTCATGAATCAGATTGAGATAGAACCAATCACAACTTATGACGGGGGCTCCATCCGGTCAAATAAGAATAAAAATATATTTTTATTTATTACCAAGGATTCGGCATTAATGAGCTCGTCATCTTAGGGATAAATGTCATCTTAGAGACATCATCACCAAACACCTTGACCAGTCTCATAAAACAGATATGATGCACATCAAGTATACTCTTAATTCCAATTTCATATCCATCATCTGAGATTCCTTTCACTTGAGTGTCGAAGTGTCGACTTTGTATGTCACCATCAGAGCCGCACTGGACCAAGGAGACGCGAAGGCTTGCATCGCCCCCGACTTCATGCGAGAACATTTGGCGCCCATCGCGAGGCCAAGTAAACCTCACGTGGAGTTAGGTGAATGTTGTCGCCAATAGGCAATAACCTAGCAGCAATTTTTCCCCGCTACCCAGAGACGCTAACACGGCGAGGAGTGACGCTCTTATGCCCACCTCCTCAATACTAGAGGAGCTACGGCGCCTGAACATCGATATACGAACCCAGAACCAAAGGTTGACGGCCCAGATCGACGCGCTAACATGGTCTAAAGAAAAGCATCCAATCGAGCGCAAAGCCCTGCTGCTCAGAGCACGAAGAAAACAGCCACCACGAGGGAACTGTGAGACCAACCTCGGTCTTTAGAGATGAGATCTCTCACATGCAACACTAGAGAGAAGGAACCAGAGCCACAAAAGTTGTTCCTTCCCTCGTCGTCGACTCGGGACCGTCGCAGAGCACATCATGGCATCCCCTCTCCCCGATAACTTCAAATTGTTGGCTACTCTCCAACCTTACGACGACACGGGTGATCCGACCACCCATCGAACGATGTTCAGATCGATGATGCTTCTCAACGGCACAACCGACTCCATCATGTGTCGAGCTTTCCCCACCTTCTTGGAGAAAGCGCATTGTTATGGTTCTCCACTCTTCCGCTAGGATCCGTACACACCTTCCAAAGCTCTCCAGAGCGTTCGTCAACCAATTCTCCTTGTCTCGGATCTATTACAAGATCAAGGACTCGCTCTACTACATCAAGCATGGACAAAATGAACCGCTCAAAGAATTTCTGAAGAGATTCAACATCGTAGCCATAGAGATCCCAAACCTCAACCCTCACGTTGAGTTGTATTCTATCAAACACGGTTTGAAGTCCTAATAGTTTGCAGACCAGATAGCTCTATCCACGCCAAGAACTATGGCCGAGTTCCGAGAACGAGCAGTGTGTTACATGGAGATGGAAGAGCTTAGAGAGGCCAGAAAAGCCGATAAACGAACTAACAAAGATAGCATCGAGGACAAGAAAGCAAAGAAGTCTAATAAAAAGGGAGAAGAACGAGATCGCCGCAAGCGAGACAACAGCAAAAGATGGAGGTCACCCTCTCGACCCAGCCACAGATATAGCGAATACACCCCAATGAACAACAAGAGGTAGACCATTCTCCAGGAGATTCAAATTTTACGGTTGAAGGAGAATCCCAACAATGGAGGGAAGCAGAAGGTCCCGCATACTGCCGACAAAAGTAAGAAGTGTGTGTTCCATTGCACCTATGTGCATACCACCGAGGAGTGTGTGGAACTAAAAGACCAAATCGAGCACTTGATACGGGAAGGTCGATCGCTACATTGGTCGCCCGAGAAGCCGCAGTCGGGACCGGCAGGACTACGGCTCCCAACACTGAAGTCAGAGCAGAACGCCACCCCTAAGGGACGTTAAGGGCAATCAAGATGGCAGCATAACTAACCAGTCAAGCAGCGAGATCCGCAGAGTCATAGACCACATAGCTGGAGGATCCGTGGAGTCATCGACCATGAGCTCAGCTAGAAAGAGGTCGATCTGAGCCATCATGGCAATTGATGCCACGACCCGCTCGCAAATGCATCATGTTAGAACCTGGTAATATCATTTTGTGAATCTGCATGACCCTGTCATCATTTCTATAATCACTGGCGACTTCATTGTCACAAAAGTCCTGATAGATCAAGGGAGCTCAGTCGACATCCTGTTCTACTCAACTTTCAAAAAGATGCAGCTGACTGAAGCCTCACTCCACCCCTACAACAGAGATCTTGTCGGGTTCTTGGGAGAACGAGTCAACATTTGAGGCCATGTGTGGTTGAGGATGACGTTTGGCTCTTCACTGAAGACTAAATCAATAGATGTGCAACATCTGGTCATTGACTGCCCCTGCCCCTATCACATGATTCTAGGGTCCACTGAAGAACATGGGAGTCGTCGTATCAACTCCCCACTGTTGGTGAAATGGCCACACTAGATGGGGGGTGAATAGTATGTTATCTAAATTTTTTTGTCTAATTTTAATTTTAATCGTTTACTTGATTACTTGGACAATTCACAAATCGAGTAGTAAGCGGAAGCAAGATATAAATGATAAGCGATAAGAAACGCAAGGTAAACAACGCTAATACAATTATTTATAGTGGTTTGTCCCCAATGCCCACTCCACTACTTAGGCACCCCACTTAGGATTTCCAAACTAAACTTTACTAGATTAAATATTTCTCTTACAAAGAGGACTTTACATCGGAAAGTCTCCGCTCTCAAACCGAAGGCACTTCCACACCCGGAAGTATCATGCATTCCTACCGAGAGCACTCTCCCACCTCAACCTAAGGGACAACTCAACTAATCCTAGTAAACTAACTTTACAATGGTGGATTTAAGTCTTAACACCAAGGCAACCACCAACTCAATCAACCTAGCACTCTAGATTTACACACACTCAAATACAATGAAATGAACAATAAAATACAACAGTAAATGGAGCAATAAACCAAATAATAAAGTACTTAGCTCCACAACAAGATTCCTAGCTTTCTCTTGATGTCTTTGATGATGAAACAATGAATGTAAGACTCAATCAAAGAGATGAGAGACCAAAGCTATGGTTTCCACAAGAATTGGCTCAATAAGGCTTGGAAATGATCACAAGATGACTCAAGAAGGTTAGGAGTGATCAAAAGTATCAAAGGAAGGTTGGGGCATCAATATTTATAGAGCCATGAAGAAGGCTCGGGTGAAACAATGCTCAACGGCTCGAAAACTAGTCATTTTTCGCCTTTTGATCGATTGCCGATCGATTGACCGATCGGTCGATCGAAGGCTTACTGCCCGTTCTGGGCAATGTTCGATCGATCGGTCGATCGATCGAAATGCCGACAGTCGAGCAGTCGATCGACCAAACCTGGGCAGGGCAGATTTTTTGCTTGTTTATTTTTCTGCTCGTTTGGGTTTCGTCTTTGCTAAGTCTATTTATATAACAATAAATAACTTTAAAACATAAATGTTATATAAGGATTACCCCCATTTGGATTCAATAAAAATATCTAAAAAATTAAAATCTAACTTTTGGGGTCTAGTACAAATTTCCAAAAAATAAAAAAAAATTAATCTCCCGGGTCAAATATGGGTATGCTAAAGGCTTCCAAAAATTTCTTTAAAATATCTCGTTATCTAGTTTTTACCCAAGGAATAATTATCGGCACTTTTCGTGGCAAGAAAATATCTAGGTCATATAGCCCTCCAATGAGCTCCTTAGGCTTAGTGGATTTCAGGGCAGTTTTCGGATTTTCATGTTTTGGGTTCGGGTTTGGTTTTTGGATTTTTTGCGTCATGAAAGAGTATTACAACACATGCTAGACACCCTAAACTTAAATTCTAACTTTCCGAAGAATCCCAAGCGTCGACGAGCATCCTTGCTGATTTCTTCAATTTCTCCGATTTTTTCGATCGCGGACGTCGTGCGCGAACCGACTTGGAACCTGAAAGTATTTCTCAATGAAACATTAGTTTCATATTTATTATCATTAAAACCGAGATTAAGACCAATGTAGAAATTCTTAGGCCAACACCCACTTGGCGCTCAAATTCTCTATTTTGGTGACAAAAGTGGGAGTGGTCCACGCCAACCAAAAAGAAGTCCGCTAATGCTACAATGAATGCTTAAAGTAGAACAAGTAACTATATTACCTTGTGAAACAAATGTGAGAAGTATTTTCATTATTCAATATCACGTAAAATTAATGAACGAAGAACGAGTAACTATATTACCTTGTGTAGTGTTATTCTTGTTGTCAAGTGCAAATCTATAAAACAAATAAACCCATAAGTTAGAAAGGATAGATTGCTAAGGATGACTTGTGATCACGATATTTCAATGGCTAAACAACGAAAAAGAGCAAAATGATAAATAACTTAAAATAGACTCCATAAGTGACATGGTTAATTGGTTAACCAATTGCTAGATCAACCAAATTGATCTAACTATGCCATCTTAAGATTATATATATATATAATCATTCCTCATTTATTATCTAATCCTATCATATCCTATCCAATGAAGCAAACATACTATTAGATATAGACATTCACGATAGCCAAGAGCCTTAGGCATTAGTATAAGACAAAATAACCAAATTTTAGTTATTGTGTATATTATAATTTGAATTACTATATTTGTTGTAAAATAAGGTGATAATCCCCTAGTTCTTTATAGGAATCAAAGCATTAATTACCTGCCCAAATTCAATTGAAGTTTTTGCAACATATTTACTATCAGTTCACTTATCTTATTTCACATTTCATATTTGTTTTCATGGGATTGAGAAGAATAGTATATTAAATGAATTTTAATCATTTATTTGTTTCATGCTTGGATTAATAAAATAGAATCAAAAGAATATAAAATTTGATGTTATATCTAGTGTACATCAGATAAATGAATTCATTTAACTCTATTTTTTATTTGTTATCCTATTTTAATCATATTTTATCCAATGAAATAAATAAACCATAAGTATAAGCTTATAAGTATGAAAGTAAGTCATGAAATGCGACAAAATTAGCTAAAAATAATGTGAAATACTCACAAGTTCATATTTTATTTATCACACATTAACAATGCATATTTTAGTACCGTATAGCTAAAAGACAGACCACCAATGCCGATGAAAAATGCAAGGTGAAGAATGTAGGCATGCTTTTATGTCAAATTCACGTGGGCCATGCCCAACATGGCCTGAGTCACGAGCACGGGCCTACTACGCCTTTTCTATGGCACAGCAGGCTTACGCCCCCTACCTTCACAAGGCAGTGGGCGCGCTACCTTGGGAACACAAGCGCCCACTTACCTACCCAAGGTGAGTAGGCTGTGTTTTGGACTGGGCTACCCCTTTAAAAATTTGGATTGTACTGGGCACAATATAAAAAATGTCTGATCCACGAGGGGATCGATGATCGAGAGAGGTGTTCGCATGCTAAGGTAGAAAAGTTCAAGCAGTTTCCAAGTAAGACTCCAACCTCCTTATTGTCTTGTTATGATTTATAATAACAACGTCATGTCATTGGATTTTGATCGATGAATGAAGATTAGGGATGACAATAAATTAGATGTTATGTGAATATTAAGTCATCCGCATCTGCATCACATTTCACATCTACATCTGTATTCCACCACTTTCATATGAAGATATTTGCATCACATCTGCATCCACCCCATATTTTAAATAAACTAATTTACAAAACCTATTAAAACCCTTAAAATTAATTAAAAATCATAAAACACTATCAAATAAATAATATACGGAACAATCACTTAACACTATCAAAAACCTATAAAATTACCTAAATGTACAATACACACACATATATATTAAATTTTATAACTTATTAGGATATTATTATAACTATAGGTAGGTGCATACACGAATCATATGTGGTGAAACCATGAAGGTATACTTCCACAACCACATCAAATTTGCATCTGCATGGTTCAAACCCACATCTGTATCCATTTCTTTTTTTTATGGTGCTGATATGAATTGGATTTGAGTTTTACTCAGCGGAAAGTAGATAAAATTTCCAACCCTAATTGGGATGAGTTTGATTATTGTCACGAGAGATCATGACCTACACATGTTCGTGCAACTGGTACGAGGACATATGGACTGCACGTGATCGTATGGCACACATGGTGTTAGAAACTTTTCTTGTAGCTCTAATGTAGAAATCATGTAGTAAAGCTCCCTATGTATATGTACATACTTTGTATAGAGTCCATGCAAGTTTGTCTTCCTTTCCTTCCTTTGGTAGTATCCAGAGGTCTTGTATAACCCTGGTGCCTTTGGAGAACTTTTTATCCTACTATTGATGCATTTCTGGCTTATTCTATGGTTAGATGTTGCGTAGTGATAATTTTGTAATTAAATATGTTGGAATCCATCATTTCATCCATCATGCATAGTCTTGGCCCATGGCTTGACTAGATTGGACAAAACTACTTAATTTTTCTTGTGTTGCGCAAAGCGAGAGCAAATGTTGTGTGTCATGACCTTATGCAGACTGCCCAATTTTCATAAGTAACTACTATTTTAATCAATTTTTGAATGTAGTTTGCCCATGTCAAAGTGTCAGCTAGCATAGGCCCCTTGGAATAGGGGCGGCAAAAATAGGCACGACACGATAGCACGGCACGAGCACGACACGATAACTGCGGGCCCGGCCAAAAAATTCGGCCCGATAAGCTTATCGGGCTGGGCCGGCCCGGCCCGGCCCGATAACATTGCGGGCCGACGCGGGCCGACTCTTATCGGGCCGGGCCGGCCCGTTTGGCCCGCTAAACATATATAAAAAAAATTAAGTCTAGATTATGGCTTGTTTAGTGCTTTAAAATTGAATGTGAAATTAATCTATAGAGTTTTTCATGTGAAATGTCATATTTGATGCTTATTTAGTCTCTTAAATATTTTAAATTATTTTTTTTTAAATTTTTAAAGAATTTTTTTAGTTAATAAGAGGGCTCGCGGGCCGTGCCGGGCGGCCCGCAAAATATTGCGGGCCGGGCCGGGCCGGGAATTTTCGGCCCACTGAGTTAGCGGGCCGGGCTGGGCCGGCACGCCACCTTATCGTGCCGGCCCGGCCCGTTCCGTTTTGCCACCCCTACCTTGGAACCCACGAGGGTGGCAAAGAGGGTAGGTCTATCTAGTAGAGTGTGGGCGAGCTATTTTCAAATTCTTGAGTTAGTTTAGTTCAAAACTTGCTTTGAACACGTACGGGTGTGTAATCACTCATTTTTCGACTAGGATAGCACAGGAAGGTCATCTCGCATTGGGTGTTGTCTAATTATGTATCTTTGAGTTTATGAATATTTTTTATTGTAATCAAAGGCTGGTTATGACCAATAGTTTATTTGTGAAGGGTACGAGATTGCTTGTTCAATGAATGATTGCCTCGAGGAATACGGTCAGGAAGCGAGGATCTTAAGGGAAGACTTATCCCTTGCTTTGTGAGCAAGGAAGCCGCATGGGTTGACTAGTGCACAAAGGTTAGCCTCGTGATAATTTAATAATAATTTAATAACATATTTAGATATATAGCATTTGGATATTGTTTAGTGTTTAGATTGTTTGGGTAATTATTTCATAACATTTGATGATTTATTTCCACTATATATTATTGTTATCTTTTGAAATTCTATCATGTGAATATGTGATTGTCCTATTTTATTGTAGCACGCTCCTAGGCGTATCAACCTAGATGGTGAGTAATCCTATGAGGGGCATGACATTTCACCTATGTATGTTTATTAATGATCAATATATAAAATAATTTACTTCGCCACATCATTTATCATGCATCAAATAATTGTGTTTTATAAAATTATTTATACTAAGCCCACGATCTATGGGATAAAAATCGACCCATTCGGGACATATCCCCACGAAAATCCAGGAGGTATCCTCGTTGTGTTTCAAAACAGACACGACACACAATAAGGTAATTATTTATTCCAATTTCCATACACATCATCTGGAATCATCTCTCACTTGAGCACCGGAGTGTCTTTGCAGGTCACCACCGGAGCCGCGCTGAATCAGGAGACGCAGAGGCTTGCAGCACCCCGAACATTAGGCGATAACATTTGGCGTCCACCGTGTGGCCGGGTAAATCTTACCTTCCCCACCATGGTAGACACCGAAGTCAGGCGAACGTTATTGGCAATAGGCAGTAGCCCAACAGCATTGTCCCCTCGTTACCTAGAGACACTAACACGGCGATGAGTGGCGCTCCAATGACCACCAACTCAACTATAGAGGAGCTACGACATATGATTATTGATCTCCAGGCGAAACAACCCAGGTTGGCTCACTAACAGAGTCCAAAGAGCAGCACTCAATTGAGCGCGAGCCCGCCGCTCGGAGCACGAAGAAGATAACCATCATTAGAGAACTGGGAGATCGGCCTCAGTCTTTAAGACGAGGTTTCCCACACGCAACACCAAAGAGAAAGAACTAGGGCCACAGATGTCATTCCTCCCCTACCGTTGACTCAAGACCGTTTGCGGAGCATATCATGGCGGTCCCTCTCCCTAACAACTTCAAAATGTCGACCACTCTCTAACCTTATGACGGCACGGGTGATCCGAAGACCCATCTGACGATGTTTTGATCGATGATGCTTCTCAACGGCGCTACTGACTAAATCATATGTTGAGCTTTTCCCACCTTCTTGAAAAAGGCTACACTGTTACAGTTCTCCACCCTCCCGTCAGGGTTCATACACACCTTCCCTCGTCTCAGATCTATTCCAAGATCGAGGACTCCCTCCACTACATCAAGCAATGACAGAATGAACCTCTAAGGGAGTACCTGAAGAGATTCCACATCATAGTCATGGAGATCCCCAACCTCGACCCTCACGTCAAGTTGTACTCTTTTAAGCACCAGCTTGAATCCCGAACAATTCACATACCGGATAGCCTTGTTCAAGCCTAGAACCATGGCCGAGTTTCGGGAACGAGTACTATGACACGTGGAGATGGAAGAGCTCAGAGATGCCAGAAAGGCCGACAGACCAACAAATAAAGACAACGCCAAAAACAATGAGGTATACTATATATTCCAATTTTCATATACACAATCTGCAATCTTTTCTCAATTGAGCGTCGAAGTATCTTTGTAAGTCACCACCGGAGCCGCACTAAACTAGGAGACGCGGAGGCTTACAGCAACCCAGACTTCAGGCGAGAATATAGAAAAATGGGGTTGACTTGCATATTTTGCACTATCAAGCGATCCCTGGTTGGCAGTCTGCCTATTTGCAAACCAATTCATGATGGAAATGGACACCGAACACTTACGACTCCAAACATATTTGACAGAAGGGTTGATGATATCTCAGTATGTGACCCAAGTTGTAAAAGGAGTATGTCATAAATTTTCCATTGGAGTTTCACTTGCAAGTAATGTGATCTTCTCCACTTCAAGAAAGGAGCGATGCAAGGTCGCTTACTAGGTTGGCGAGGCTGGACAAGGAACGAAGCTAAAGAAAGCAATGTTCCATCATAGTACGTTGCTTTGCATGTGTACTTCCTTTGATTCACTGATGAAGCTGTAGAGAGTTAGAGAGGGAGAAGTGCTCTAAGTATTTGTCATGCAATGAAGTGCCTTCAAGCTAAGGGTGAAGCCACAGACGCGTAATATTGCTTGACCCTATTTGATAGTGCAGAGAAATATTAGAAAATTTGGGATAATTTTTTGCAGGATCTACAAAATTCGAACTCGGCGAGAAAAATAGAAAACCAAATCTGATAATAATAATGCAGAAAAAAATAAAAAGACAAGAGGGTTAACATGATTCGAACTCGGCAGGGTGCCAATCCTACGTCCACGGGGAGAAGAGGATACTGTTTTATTAAATTCAAAAAAGAACTTTTACAATAAGAGTGCAATAATCTAAATCTCCTTCAGAATACAGCAAACTATATTAAATTAATTGAACCTAAAACTAGTACGGAGTAGAGACACTGTCTCTGCAAGATCTGCCTTGAAACTGAACTCCTACTGTTGTATGTCAGAAACTGAGAAGGGGCACTCTTAGGAAAAGGGTCATAGCGGCACTCTTAATTTTCTGGATCTCTGAAACTCTCATATAGGGGGATTTTTTCTTGGTGTGAGATTATTTTAGAATTGCATATTAGGCCCCTATTTATAATAGAGGGGGAGAGTCGATTCCACTACTAGAAACTTGGTCTTCAGCAACGGCTATCAGCAACGGCCGCCCAAGTCGTTGCTATTTGCAACGGCATTCTTACGGCCGCCTGAGCCATTGCAGATATTTGTATCTGCAACGGCGTTCTAACAGACACGCGAACCGTTGCGGATTATTTTAATTATCCGCAACGGCTTTCTGACGGAAAGGCGGACCGTTGCTAATATTTTAATTATCAGCAACGGCTTTCTAACGGACAAGTGAGTCGTTGCTGATGATAACTTATTAGCAACGGCTTTCTAACGGGCGAGTGAGCCGTTGCTGATAAATTTATATAGGGCACGCAGTCGCGCCCGACCCTTCTTCCTCCCGCTGCTGCCGCCGCCGTCTCCTGCTCCCGCCTGTCGCCGCCGCTGCCGACGCCGACGACGCCTCTTCCTCCTCCCGCTGCCGACTTTTTCAGGTATGCCTCGCCGGCCGGCCGTCTCTTCTCGTTGCGGCCGGCGGGAAATCCGACCGAAACCATTTTTTAAGGGTTTCGGCCGGCGGCGGTCGGCCGATGGCCGCCGCCGAACCTTTTACAGTGGCCGGACAGTGTCTCCGGCCACTGTACGCCGGCGCCGGAGTCCACCTGACTCCGGCGCCGGGAATTTGTAGTATAATAAATATTTTTTAATTGTTTTTTAATTGTTAATTAAATGTTAATTAATTATTTAGATTAATTGTTTAATTTGTTAGATTAATTATTAGGGTTTAGATTAATTTCGGAATTGTCCACTTCGGACGCGCGCCGGAATCGTCCACATCGGACGCGCGCCGAAATCGTCCACATCGGACGCGCGTCGAAATCGTCCACTTCGGACGCGCGCCGGAATCGTCCACATCGGACGCGCACCGGAATCGTCCACATCGGACGCGCACCAAAATAGTCCACTTCAGACGCGCGCCAAAATCATCCACTTCAGACGCGCGCCGGAATCGTCCAATATGGACTCAAACTATCTCGAAACATTTAGAAAATAATCATGCATCCGACGAGTTCATATGTTTCACGTACGCATCGACGAGTCGGATATGATTTAGCAAAACCTTAGATCCGTTCGGGGATTGTATGTTCGTGTAAAAGAAGTAGATGATCTTTTATACGACGTACAATTCTTGAATTGTCCCTGATTGGACAATTTGGGAATATTGTTATTTGTACTGCATTTACGTATTTATTTTAACTGTTAACTAATTATTCTAAATTTCGGCAACATCTCTCTTGTTCTCCGATACGCGCCCAGATGATATGCGTATTCGGAGAACTGTAGGGAGATGCTGCCGAAATTTAGAATAATTAGTTAACAGTTAAAATAAAAACGTAAGTGCAGTACGAATAACATAAATCCCGAATGGAATAGGACAATCTCACCTAAAGACATTAACCAAAGAAATTGTCATTGATTGATAGAATCATGTCGGCTGATCGAAGTTGGATGTGCCGACGTCTTGATCGTGGAGCTTTAAAGAATGAGTTTCGATTAGGCGTAACGTACTTCCTAAATTTCGCCTATTCGAATCGGAATTTCGTTAGCATGGGTGATCAAATCCGATGTCTGTGCCGCATTTGTTCAAATGGACGATTTTTAGATCGGGAGACTGTCACTCTGCATCTATATACCAAAGGATTTGCACCAAGATATTTTCTATGGACTTGTCACGGGGAGTCACGCGAAGTCGGGACGTCGAGCAATCCTGTCATTCAGACATATGGTGAATCTTCCTCTGCTGGTGCTTCTTCATCCGGTCAATGTAATCCCTATAGAACTATGATACTTGATAGTCTTGGGGGTCAATTCCACCTGAATGATAATGTTGATCGGCCAGTTCTTCAGACATCAGTCCCACCAGATACTACAGCGGTTGATATCACAGAAGTACATACTGCGGTAGAGATTGAATTGCCGAATAAAGAAGCTGCAGAATTTTACGAGATGTTGAAAGCTGCCGATGAATCTTTGTACGAGAATTGTCCTAAATACACTAGGTTTTAGGCAATGACACAGCTTTAAACATCAAGGCTGATTGTAATATCAGTGGGGTTGCGTATGATCGGATTGCAGGATTGATTAATGGAATGCTGCCTATTGATAACAAGTTTGAGCCAACTTTTTATAAGACTAAAAAGTTGATGAGAAAATTAGGGATTGGGTACGAAAAAATACACGTGTGCCAAAATAACTGCATTTTATATTATAAAGAAAATGTGTAGTTGGATAAATACCCTATTTATCAACATCCTCGTTACAAGGAGAAGAATTCGGTTCGACAGAAAAATATCTCGTTTAAGGTGCTTCGGTATTTTTCACTAACACCGAGACTTCAAAGATTATTAAAGTCGGAAAAGACGGCCCCCTACATGAGTTGGCATGCAAGAATGAGTGATGATACAATAATGACTCATCCATCTGACGGTGAAGCATGGAAACATTTGGATACATGTTATCCTTCATTTGCTAGGGATACTAGAAATATCAGATTGGGATTGTGCACAGATGATTTTAATCCGTTTGGACATTCTGTAACTCCTTATTCAGTTTGGCCAGTGCTGCTGACAGTTTATAATTTGCCACCGTCAATGTGCATGAAAGATGAATTTATTTATCTTTCGATGATTATTCCGGGTCCTAAGGGTCCGCGAAAAGAAATTGACATATTTCTCAGACCCTTGATAGATGAATTGAAAACATTGTGGACTGAGGTAGCTGTCACTTATGATTGTCATCGGAAGCAAAACTTCAATTTAAAGGCCGCGGTCTTGTGGACAATCAATGATTTCCCGGCGTACGGCATGTTGTCGGGTTGGAGCACTCACGGCCGACTCTCTTGTCCGTATTGTATGGAACACTCTAAATCAATCAGTCTTCAGAACGGACGAAAAATCTCATTCTTTGATTGTCATCGTCGATTCCTACCGGTTAATCATCAGTATCGAAGGAATCGTAATAAATTTACTAAGGGCAGAATCGAAAGAGATGGGCCACCACCGATGTTGTCTGGTGAACAAATGTTAGCACGTGTTTCAGCACTTCCAGATATAATATTTGGTCGCAATGAAAGAGTGTCAGGTTTTGGCCAAACACATAACTGGGTGAAAAAAAAGTATCTTTTGGGAATTGCCCTATTGGAGTTCATTATTGATTCGACATAATTTAGATGTCATGCACATTGAAAAAAAATGAGTTTGATAATATTTTCAACACTTTGATGGATATTTCCGGAAAAACAAAAGATAATGTCAAAGCCCGACATGATATGAAAATACTTTGTAAAATACCAGAGTTGGAGTTACAAGAGGTCAACGGACGATATCTGAAACCGAAGGCCCCATATGTGTTAAATAAACAATAGATCAAAGATGTTTGTCAATGGGTAAAAGAACTCAGATTACCCGATGGATATACTTCAAACTTATCTCGATGTGTGAACGTCGATGATTGCAAAATATCATGGATGAAGAGCCATGATTGTCATGTATTCATGCAGAGATTACTTCCGATCGCATTTCGAGATCTTCTACCTGATAATATTTGGGGTCTGTTGACTGAATTAAGTATGTTTTTTAGAAACATCTGTGCAAATGTCCTTCGAGTCGAAGATATGTCAACACTTGAAAATAATATTGTTGAAATCATATGCAAGCTGGAGCAGTTTTTCCCTCCTGCATTTTTTGACTCGATTGAGCATCTACCGATACACTTGGCATACGAGGCACGAGTTGGTGGCCCCGTTCAATATCGGTGGATGTACTTATTTGAAAGATACATGAATCGTCTGAAGAAAAAAGTAAAGAACACCGCAGCTGTTGAAGGATCAATATCTGAATCGTATATCATCCAAGAAATTTCAACATTCTGCTCATTTTACTTTGAATCGACAGTACATACAAGATTTGATCGTCTTCCACGTAACGACGACGAGGGTGTTCGACATTCAGATAGACGTTTAAATATATTTTGTCACTTTGGTCGTGCTTTTGGTTCTCGTCCATCTCGACACTTAAGCGAGGAAGAGTATCATTTGATACACTTGTATGTATTACTCAATTGTCCAGAGATTGAACAATTCATTGAAATATTTGACATTGAGATGGTGCAAAAATACTCTATTCACAACGATCAAGAATTGGAGAGATTACGGAATCGTGATTTCCCTACTTGGATTCAGACTTACAGCAAATATCACAGAGCTGAAATAGATGAAAGAATATTTGAGTTTGTTAGTGGACCGTCGCGACTTGTGTCGTGCTATAGCGGATATTTTGTTAACGGGTATAAATTTCACACGGTTGAATATTCATTTACAAAGAAGACGATGAATGCTGGGGTCTGCGTGAAAGGGACAACCTATGTTGAATGTGATATGGATTTTTATAGACTGGTCGAAGAAGTGATAGAGTTGCACTACTTCGGCTTAAAATCAGTGATCCTATTTAGATGTCATTGGTTCGATACAACAGAAAGGGGCATGAAAGTTCATCCAAAATACAAACTTGTTAAGGTTAATTACAAATCGAAATTGGCAGCAAATGAGCCCTTTATATTGGCATCACAAGCCGAACAAGTATATTACGCGAAGTATCCGGCTCGAAATAAAGATATAGCAGATTGGCGTGTAGTTTGTAAGACAAAAGGTAGAGGAAAAATTGATCCGATAGTAGGAGAAAATGAGCTGATACTTGATATGACACATGGTTTTTATCAAGAAGATGATCCTCCTGCTGTAGATCGTATTATTCCAATACTCGAGGATGCAGACACAACGTCAATTCAATTAGAAGTTGAATATGCTGATGATGACGACCATGAAATTGATGAAGAAGATGAAGAAGAGGAAGAATTCAAAGACTATTATTCAGATGATGAGGAATAATTGTAAAGTATATATTTTATTAAATATATCTCTACTATTTATACAATAATCTGATTATATGTCTGTTCGACAGATATGTCTGGTCGTGGTTATCGACGCAGAAGAGCTTCGGAGTCTCCGATCGGTGAGACTCCAGCACTTACTCATGTTGTTGATCCTCCTGTTGCTGATCCTCATGTCGATGATACTGCCGAGGCTAGTACATCCAGACGCAGGCGGCCACGCAGGCCGAACAGGTGGCAGCCTCCACCAGCCACAGAGTCACGTAGATTTATTAGCGTGATTGGGGAGCGGTAATATATCATGAATTATGAATCATTACAAATTCATTATATCATAATATAATATTAAATTTTATTTTTGTTGTGCAGGTTCGAGCAAGAAGAAGTACCGAGGAGCATTTCTTCTACTATTCGACGATACATGCCCGGGGCATGGCCTACGTGGTCTCACGTGCCTAGCGAGCACGTCGACATGTTATGGCGCGAGTTTGAGGCATGTATTATTATTTTTTTTACATGCATGATGATTAATATTGGTACTGATATTATTATTTTGCAGGCTCGCTATACATGGGCCGAGGACCAAAGGCCCTTCATTTACGCTGCCTGGGAGGCTATTTCCCGGGCAAGGTACAACGGGCAGCTGGGGCAGGCTCGGTCCCAAGCGATGGCCCGAGCTGGGACCACTAACATCGCGGAGACTCGGGGATACGGCCCCGGTTGGATTACTCCGGATATATGGGACCAGCTCGTGGGAATATGGTCGACGGATCGATGGCAGGAGGTTTCTCGGAATGCGGCTAGAAATCGCACGTCGGGGGAGCAGCGCGTCACACCGGCGGCTCTGTTGCATTTGCAGTGCACGCGAACCGTATGGTAAGTATATCTTTTAATTATATATTTTATTTGTTACTATGTGTACTAATTAATGTATTTGTTTTGTAAATGTAGACGACGGTGTCGGATGACGGGACTGTCCAGCGACCCTCCCCGATGGCGGTGTTTGAGCGGACTCACCGTCGAGCACATGGGACGGGGGAGTACATCCACAACCGCGTTGCATACATTATGGTAATTATATATTTGTTTAAATTATTCATTATATATTTATAATTTAAGTTTTATGATAAATATTAAACAAAAAATCAAACTCGAGTAGGAGACCTACAGCCAGACGGTCGTGCAGCGCGGCGCTACCCCCGAGGACTTTGACGCAGCATCGTGGGTCGAGGCCGCAGGTGGCTGGGACCATGGCTGCGTATATGGCTTTGCAGATAGTGGTCATGCACGAGCCGTACTAGGGCCACTTGGGGCACCGACCCCTCCGGTCGCTGGTGAGCGGCCGTCCACCTCTAGATCCAGTTATGATCATAGTAGCAGAATAAGGACTCTAGAGGACACGGTCGCGCGTCAAACTGAGATGATGGAGCGCCAGAGTCAGATGATGGCGGATATACAAGCTATGCTACGCAACATGTCAAGTCATCCCGAAGCAGGCATCTCTTCGGCATCATCTAATCCATCGTCCACGAGTCAGTCCACGCCGGTGTACACTCAAGCACTCCAGACCCCGCAATATGATCCAGGCCATCCTCCATCGTCATCGTGAGATTTTTTTTATATTGACTTTGTTACTGAGATATTGAACTTGTTTAATTTATATTGACTTTGTTACTGAGATATTGATACTTCAATTTTGTATTTGAATTATTTTTATACTATCGTGGATAATTAGCAATATAAATATAATTATTTTGATGTATATCTTGGTGTGTTTGTGATGTGTGAATGAATGTGTGTATGAGTGTATGGGTGTGTGAGTTATGTATCAGATAATGTATCAATGTATCAATGGAAATTTGGAATTTTAAATTTTTTCGTTACCAGGTTCACATCATCAGCAACGGCTTTCCCACGGCCGTCCGTGGGAAAGCCGTTGCTATCGAAAGTCATTGCTGATGACCTACAGCAACGGCTTAGTGACGAGATTTTACTAACGGCATTGCTACGGACTCAGCGGCCGTTGCTATTAATGTTATCAGCAACGGCTCTGTGTCTGTGGCAAAACCGTTGCTGATAATATTGTTAGCAACGGCCCGAGCGGCCGTTGCCGATCCGTCGCTAAGTTATCAGCAACGCGAGTTTCTGTCACGGCTCTATTGCAACGGCCCGGCCGTTGCTGATGCCCATTTTTCTAGTAGTGTTCATGCCTACTTTAGTGGAGAAAAAAATCTCCAAGAAATTTGTTGCTCCGTCTGATTTAATCGGATGACTGAAATACTTTTTTTGACCAAGAAACTTTCAAAATGCTTGGTGGTTTCACGTGATGCCTCCACCCTTTTCTCCCTTTGACTAGTCAAAAGCAATATTTGATTTTCACATCATCAATTTGAGAACTCCTGAAGTTATCATCAATTTGAAAACTTTTACGTGTGTTGTTGCAACATTGGCATGAGTATCTTGATAAGATGGTGGGCTGGGCTTCCATGCCCATGATCATAAAATAATGGTTTATTTTGATCGAGTCCGGTTCAATATGGTTCAATCAAATTGGCAAATCGGTTCAAACATATCTTGATCAAATCGACTCCGATTTGAATCCGATCAAACTCGTTGGATTTGATTCGGACCCAATTTGAGTCAATCTCTAACACGAAATCTTGAAGATATCCCTACTTTTTATAATGTCTCTCCAAATCTTAGCTAATTAACTTGCTTTTGAGAGGGTGAGACCAGCTTATGATTGTGGAGTACAATAAATAAGTTCAATCCAAATCATGCCTTGCAATTTTAAGACTCTTAAATTGTACGGAGAGAATGTACGTATAATTAGCACGATAGGGCTTTGGTGCAAATATTGGGCAGAGATGGTCGATTAGCGTGTATAATTATTAAAAAGAAAGGTGGCATAATAAGTGAGGGCCTTTTTTACAAAAGTCCTCTCAATTAAATCGCCCTTTCAAACGCAGTCCCGAATAGGGCTGACAATGGAGCGGATACGGTGCGGATACGGATTATCCGTATCCGCACCGCACCCCATATCCGCCCATCCGTATCCGCACCGTATCCGCCACGGATGTGAATATGGATATCCATATCCGCACCGCTTCAAATACGGATATTCGCACCGCATCCGTATTCGCACCGTATTTAATAAAAAAATATTAAAATTATATATTTAATTAAAAAAATCAATAAAATATCAATTCATTGATCCAAAATAAATATATAATATACTTCAAAATTCACCTTGACATGAAATTACCATAGAACTCTTATATATATTAATAACTTATATGGGCAAAATAATAATTCAGAGACGCGGATAGGCGGTGCGAATACGGTGCGGATCCACAGCCATATCTGTATCGCACCATATCCGCGCGGATATAAGTTTTCTAAATCCATATTCGTATCCATATTCATTTTTACTTGCGGATATGAATCGAATACGATGCGGATGCGATTTTTAATTAGCGGATGCGAATAAAATTATCACTCCTAGTCCCGAACTGCCTTTTCTGCCCATTGTGCATGGAGAATTCTCCGCTTATTTGCCAGCAAACCTTTCACCAGACCTCTGGATGATTGGACGGAGATCATGGGACCCACCTCTGGATGATATTAGTACTTCTATTTTTATGTTGACATGACGACTTTAGAGTTGCGTGTCAGCCTAGCTGAAAAAAGGTGTTTCCTGTTTGGTCCCAGTAAGTCAACAAATCAATACAAAAGCAAATTTGAACATATTTTTTACTTTTTTAAATAAAATAATTTGCAGAAACAAGGCTTGCTATTATCAAATATGAACGGCAAAGAAATTGGCTCCATATAATAAAATATGATATTAAATGAGAATATTTGATTTTAAAAAAAATATATAATATATATCAAATATGATATTTATTTTATATTATTCTAATTTTATTTTTTTAATACATGCACTAAATAAATAATAAATATAAATTCATCTCTTAGCATATTTGTTTATCCTATAAAATAAATATACTCTTACATTAAGAGCTGGTTTGGTATCTTATATAAGCCTCTTGTATTTATCACAATACTATACATTATTTGGAAAATATTAAATGATGTATTAGTTAATGTAAGGATTAGAAATAATATCTCAAATAGTGTATTAATAATACATTAATATACTAGGAGATCCTATCATTAGGCTGTATTAGAAAAATAATAATTTCCAAAATCGAATTTTAGGAAGTGGAAATTATCAAATCCAAATTTTCGAGGTAAAAATTTTCAAATTCGAAACGTAATATTTTGGATACCCATTTTACTAGGGGTGGCAATCTGTGTCATGTCGTGTTTAAACGTGTCGTGTCTAAATAATCTCATGTTGTAGAAGGCTAAACCCGAACACGACATATTTATTAAACGTGTCATAATATGCAAACTCAAACACGACTCTTTTATTCTCGGATTGACACGACACGACAGATTTATCCATTTAAGTAAACATGTCTAAACGTGTACATGTGTATACACCTACACGATACAACACGATAAACACAATTTCAATTGTGAACAAAATGAAAGCTATTGAAATTAAAATTAAACACGGTAGAAAGAGTATTAATAACAAGACATATCCAACATCCGTAACTAATCAGTGTTGAGATAATAACAGGCCATACTTGGTCACAGGCCAAGACAAATAGATTAAATAAATACAATAACATGATTAAACATATTTAGTTAAATAAATTTAATCATATTTATACGGGTTACATAGGTTCAACCCTGATTAACACGATTATATAATCATGTTAATTCGGGTTGAACACATTTATTCAAAACACACATTTAACCAAATCTGAACCAGTGTAACTACGTGGCATGTCGTGTCATGTCGGGTTATCGTGTTGTGTTAGAAATTGTCAGCCATACATTCTACCACCGGCCAAAGTTTCTAATTGATTAGAGACTTTGGCCGAAATTTAAAAAATATATTAAAATTTTAAAAATAATTTTAATTTATGAAAAAAATTAATGATAAAAAAGAGATGTTAGAGTCTATTTTTTTTCAAACTCTCTAATGAATTAGATATTTTGTATAAAGTCTATAAAACTAAATTTAAATTTAAACTGTGAAATATTATAATAAAAAAAATAGTTTTGAACAACATCACCTCTTTTGTATTATAAAAAAATTTATTTCATTAATTAAAATACTAATGAGTTAAAATTTATTTCATTAATTAAAATACTAATTAAGTAGTTATAGGGGAAGAAGTTTAAGCTTTCCTTAAATGGTTGACATACCCCAGCATCAAAATAATTTATAGAACTACTTAAGCAAATCTGATGTGATTGAGATTTATGTGTGACCTTTTTTGGTTTGTTATGTGATGAATTTAACTTTGATGTTTATGTTTACGGTTTGGATTTAGCTTTGATGTTTATGTTTGAAGTATTTAGATGTGGCATTGCTATTGATGTATGACATATTTAACTTTGATATTTATGATTGAGTTTTAATTTTGATGTTTATATTTGGAGTATTTTTATTAATTTTCAAATTTAATATCTATTAATTTTCAAAAGTCAACTTGTATAATTTTGGAAAAGCAATGCATATATTGTACATGCTCATTGTATAATATAAGTTACATGTCTGCATCAAACATTGTATAATAATAGTACAATATAAATTAATACTATACCTGTTAACTAATACAATTAATACTTTACAAACTAGTTGAGAACCCGCACATTGCGCAATTATATATGTATATATAATTTAAATAAAATTATCAAATTTAATTTAAATTAAATTATATTTTCCAATAATAATATTAAAATCTAAATAATTAAGAGTAATAATAAATATCATCCATATGAAAATTTATAAGTGTATACAAACTAGTAAATATTAGTTTA
The DNA here is from genome assembly GCA_034359265.1 of Canna indica. Classification (NCBI taxonomy): domain Eukaryota; kingdom Viridiplantae; phylum Streptophyta; class Magnoliopsida; order Zingiberales; family Cannaceae; genus Canna; species Canna indica. Next base: position 8,278,345 of record CP136894.1, on the reverse strand, counting down.
GTTTAATTTATATAATTAATAAAGAAAAATATATTTTATTTATTGCTTAAATTTCACCAAACACAATAATATATTCATAGATGTTAAAAAAATATAAATTAAAATTCAATGTAATTAATTTTTATATTTAAATGTCATAATTCTAATATTAATAATGAATTATTTCTTATTCCAATGTTTCCGATTACACTATTCATTTTTAATTGTATAAAATAATATATTATTAAACTATTCATTTATTCATAAATTATAATTTTATTATAATATTTTGTTGATATTTTTGTTTACATGATATTAAAAAGGAGTGAATTATAAAATTAAAATCCATGACCAAATATGTAATTAAAATAATAAAACAATAATACTATTTTCATGAGTGAAACAAAGATCCAATAATATAATAAATAACTATAGAAATTAAAAAATATATTTTTTCTAAAAATTTAATTGAAAACTTTTGTTTGACTAAATTGTTCTTTATATAATATATTTAAAACATATATCACTTGGTTAATATCATTATATCATAATTAAATAAAATTACATTGCAATATATATATATATATATATATATCATGATATTTATTATTGCTCTTAATTATTTGTGTATGAATAATATTATTTAAAAATATAATTTAGTTTAAACTAATTTTGGTAATTTTATTTTTATTATTTTTAAAATTTATATAAAAGTAAGAAATTTTACGGATAAACATTAAATAACAAAAAAAGTAAAATCTACCAATAAAAATGGTATAAGTGTAGATAACTCATTTAAAACTAATAAATTTTAAATTATATAAATTTTTAAAAAAAATAAACAAAATTTGATATTTCAAAAACACAAAACTATTAAAAAATAATTATTTTACATTATAAAATATATTGAACAATTACTCGATATATTTATAATTATTACCATAAAAAATAATAGGTTCAAATAATTAATATAGAAAAAATAGAGTAAAATTTATAATAATAAAAGAGTAAGATATTAATAAAATATAAATATGAAATCAACGTTAATATCTTAAGAGAAAACAAATTGACCTCAATATATAAATGCTTTTTATATTAAATTATTTAAAAATTATAAATAACATTTTAATTACATATATCAGTATTATAAATTTATTATGAAATGTTTTTGTAAAAATAAATATTTATGAACATTTATAGCAAAAAAGTTGATGACATTATCATTAATTAATACGATAATACCAGCTAAAGAAAGTAAAATAGAATTTTGCGATACAAACATGGCATTTTAAATATTTTATTAAAGTGCATAAATAGTACTGTAAATAAAAGGAAAATGTTTGATAGCAAAAATAACAAAATAAAAATAAAAATATGTTTGATAGCAAGATGTAAAATTATGTGAATACATTTGGATTTTGTTGTTGACCCAATAATCTATTGGGAGGGTTCCTTATTAGGGTTTTTAGCTTATTATTACTGATTGTGAAATTAGTATTTTATTTTTCTCATTGGATATTATGCTTGGTTCTTGATTGCTCCACATATGGCAAGTTGAGCCAATAAAAACTTGAATTTGTACCTTCGTTTTTATAGTGTTTAAACTTTGGGTGAATTTGAGAACTTATTTCATCTTCGCTTGGAAAAGGTTAATATTGTTGCTTTCCTTCAGTAGAATTTTGCCTTATTGAATCTTGTTGTTGATGTGCTACTAGGGTTGTTCATGGGTCAAATCCGACCCAATGAACCTGAGAAACCGACCCGACTCGAACTAATCGGGTCGGGTTCAAATTTTTGAAATCCGATTATAATTGGGTCGGATTCGAATTTCAATATTTAAAATCCGATGACCCGAGATCCGACCCGATTACTCGATTAATTAAATATTATTATTATTTTTAAAAATATATATTAATTTTTATTAAATAATAATTGAGTGGTTGCTGCTCGACTTCCCACCCAAGATCTCTTAGGAGATCTTGGGTCAAATCTTGGGAAGACACACGTCTTCCCAAGATTTAGTTTTGGGAAGACTTTTGTTTTAATTTTTTTTTCAATTTTTTTTAATTTATATTTATCGGGTAACCCAATTACTCAACCTGACCTGATCCAATTTCGAGCGGGTCGGGTCGGGTTCAAAAATTTTATTTTAAAACCCGACCCGACCCAATTACTTGTTGATCGGGTCGGATTGATTTTTTCTTCAAATCCGATCCGACCCGTGAACAGCCCTATGTGCTATCATCTTGTATAAGTACATTGTTGATACTTTGTGTGTTTTAAATTACAAAATATATAAGACAACCTTGGATGGGCTACATTGACATTTAAACAAGTTAGTAATTCCTTTTAACATTTCTGAAAATTTTGTTTTTGAGCTTTAACTTTCTAGTGTACTTACATGAGCAGTCATCTGAAAAAAAATCTTGTAGAAGATCAAAATTTCTGTTTCTTTAATTGGATTTGATGCACAACTAAGATAGAGATGAAGAGAAGGAGAAAATAGACAGTTTTCAATTAATCAAATTTGGAAAACCGATCATACCAAGAACCCGTAAACCACACCTACCAAAAAATCCTCACAATACAAAAATATGAATATAATAACCCTGATAGAAAACAAATAATAAATTCAAATAAAATATAATTACTACGACCCAAGTCTAAAAGATGAACTACACCCACTGAATCAGGTTCTTTTATACTCGGCCTAGTGAGCAAACTCTCATCCTTTTTGTCTAGTTGGACCTCTCACTGTTCTATAAGGAAGCTTTTGAGGAAGTTCGAGTCACCTACATCAATGATGTTAAGACAGCAAACTCGAAAATATTTACCATATGCAGTGAGATTGTATTCCCATTTTCCATTGAATCAATTTCATGCTTACGCAGTGAGATTGTATTCTCAAGTGAGTACAATGTCGTCAATGCCAGTCGATCTTGTTTAAACAACAATAAATTATCAGTTAGATAAATTACCAAATGATACTGAATAATTATCAGAAAGCAAGTACTATACTTATTATTCAGTTGCTTTAACCAAGAAAAAAATTAAGAAAGAAAATGCAATACGAAGTCATAAGGTATGTCAACATCACAAACCTCTGAATCATCCAAAATATCGTAAACTGATTAATAGCAACATGTATGTACTCCAGTATGGCAAGTTGGCCCATGAGGCTTCCCTAGATATATAATCTAACATGCAAAATATTAGACTCAAGTAAAATCTTTAACCAAGCAACAAAAAAAGCTTCTCTTTCTTTCCATTAGAAGCTTACTGAGTCATGATCGCAATCCAAAAAAAAAAACATGGACATTGATTAAGTTCATTGAAGTCTCTCCCTTAGTCCACAATGATGACCTCGATCGGTCGTAGAAAGTAGCCTTCCGAGAAAAAATAGTAACTTCAAGTGCTTCCCTTGAATCAGAATGGCTTCGATGTCCATATCACTACTAGAATATACCACATCATCAACGGGGATCAGTGACGACTACTAGAGCCGTCAGAATAAGTCACGGCTTTGCGTCGGCCTAGTCGGTCGTGACCGATGTAACTAAATCAGCCGCGGCTCGCATACGACCGCACAAAGCCGTCGCTCATACATCATGGCGCGCACGGCGCGCAAATTAAAATGGGTTAGTAGCCACGGTTTAGCGGGGGCCTCGTAGCTGTTGGTGATGAGAGTAACCGAGCGCACGAAATAAAATAGGTTAGTAGCGATGGCTACGCTACGCCGTCGGTGATATGCGTAAGTCATTAGCCACGGTTGGCTACAACCGTCGCTTATTATTTAATGCCACGAACGCAGCGCGAATATATAACTCTCTTAACCGACGGCTCTGCGAGCCGTCGGTGATAATAAACTTACATATCCATGGTGTTCCGACGGCCAATGCGCCGTCGGTGAAAATCCTTTTTATTTGTGTTCGCGCTCGACCCTTCCTCTTTCTTCCTCTTCCTTCTCTACTCGCCGTTGTCGCCACCGTCCGTCGCTGCCGAGTTGTCGGGGAGTCGTTGCTGTTGCCGCCGCTGTCAATCGCCGCCGGTGAACCTTCCGGTATGCTCGCTTCCTCTTCTCCTCCGTTAGATCCCCATAGCGCCACCCTTTCCGCCCGCGCTGCCCTCTCCGCACCGGCGTCGACCCAGCGTTCATCTCAGCATCGACCTCAACCCGGCCGACGCCGCATTGGGGCCGATTACCATCGGCCCCAATGCCGACGAGCAGTAGCCGACAGTGATGCCGGCTACTACTTGATTAGGGTTTAATTACCCTAATCAATTACTTGATTAGGGTAATTAACCCCTAATCAAACTGTGATTAGGGTTTAATAACCCTAATCACAGTTTGATTAGTTTTTTTAATTATTTATTGTTAATTTTTAGAAATTAATTGTTAATTAGGTTAATTATTAGTTTAATATCAATTAATTAGTCGCGCGGAATTGTCCACTAAGGACTCGCGCCGGAATCGTCCACTAAGGACTCGCGCCGGAATCGTCCACTTTGGACTCGCGCGGAATCGTCCACTTTGGACTCGCGCGGAATCGTCCACTTTGGACTCGCGCGGAATCGTCCACTGTGGACTCGCGCGGAATCGTCCACTCTGGACTCATGCGAAATCGTCCACAATGGATGGAATCGTACCGGAATCGTCCACTGTGGACTCGCGCGGAATCGTCCACTTTGGACTCACGAAGAATCGTCCACAATGGATGGACTCGTGCCGGAATCGTCCACTTTGGACTCGTGCGAAATCATCCACTTTGGACTCGTGCGGAATCGTCCACTTTGGACTCACGCGGAATCATCCACAAATGGATGGAATCGTGCCGGAATCGTCCACTTTGGACTCGCGCGGAATCATCCACTTTGGACTCGCGCGGAATCGTCCACAATGGATGGACTCGTGCCGAAATCGTCCACTTTCGACTCGCGTGACATCATCCACTATGGACTTGCACCGGCATCCATAAAGTTAGAAAAAAATCAAGACGAGTTGATACGTTTCACGTACGAGTTGATACGTATTGCAAAATCTTAGATCCGTTCGGGGGTTGTATGTTTGTGTAAACAAAGTTAATGATCTTTTATATGACGTACAACCATTGAATTATCCCTAATTGGACAATTTGGGAGCATAGTTATTTATATTGCACTTAGTTTATTTTTTTTAGTCATTAACTTCATTTTTAAATTTTGGCTTGTATCTCCCTTGTTCTCCGAGACACGCCCCAGAGTGGATTCCCGGCCTTGTGTGGGACTAGCTCGTTGAGCGGTGGGACACTCCATAGTGGTAGGAGGTCTCCCGGACTGCTTTGAGAAATCGCATGTCCGGGGGGGACGGCACGGGGACGCGCCACACTGGTGGCTCAGTGTCTTTTGCGGTGCATGAGCGTCGTATGATATGTATAATTTCCTTACTTTTAATTAAATTATATATTATGTATAATGATATTAATTTATTTGCTTTCTAATGTAAGACACGCGTGACAGAGGACGACACCGTCCAACGCCCGTCGATGATGGAGGTGTTTGAGCGCACCCATCGTCGTCGACGAGGAGTGGGGGACTACGTTGATAGAAGAGCCTCGATCATATTGGTAAGTATTTATATATGTCTATTTGATTTACACAATTTTTATTTATGGTTTATATATATTTAAAATATAAACACGTGTAGGAAACTTATTCGAGGACTGTGATCGAGCGTGGAGGGAAATCGGAGGAGTTCGACGCAGGAGCTTGGGTGGAGGCCGCAGGTGGCTGGGAGCACGGCCGTGTTTATGGCTTTGCAAATAGTGGTCATGCACACGCCGTGCTCGGACCACTTGGGGCACCGACCCCTCCGATTGCGGGTGAGCGGCCATCGTTATCCCGAGCGCAGGACCAGAGCCGGGTAGCGGCCATGGAGTTGGAGCTCACCCAACAGAGACAAGCGATGGAGGAGTAGAGGCACGCGATGGAGGAGAGGATGCATGAGCAGAGACTGACGATGAAGGAGCAGATGCAGGAGCAGAGACGATCGAATGACGAGTTGAGACAGACGATCCAGAATATGCAGACACTTCTCACTCAGATTGCGTCTCAGTCCGGCCTTCTACCTATGATGTCGCAGCCGTCATCCTCCTCGACCCAATCGACACTCCCAACCCAATCATTGTCGACTCCACCGCCTCCACCGTCGTCGTGAGATTTTGATTAATTGTATTTTGTTTATATTTTGATACTTGATATAGATGATATTTTGATACTTGGATATATAGATGATATTTTGATAATTGTTTGCCTCCGGTTTGAGGCTGAGATTGATGATATTTATGTAAAACTTGTATGTTTGGTTTCAAATGCATGTGTATGATGTTTTCTGATTGTAATATGTGATTGAAAATAGGTTGTAGTCGATATATCATTGTATACAAAAATTTACAAAAAATTTAGATTTTTTAATTATAGGATAACATCTTTAGCCACGATTTACCCCCGGTGACCTGTCAGTAAGCCGCGGCTGAAAGACTATCGTAAATGGTTGATGCCCTTGGTAGGATCAAATATCACGGTTGCTAATAGTATCATCGACGGCTATGAGCCGAGGCTGATGTGCTGTATCAGTGACAACCCTCAGAGCCGTCACTGATGTTTTTAAATCAGCGACAGTTCACGAGGTTGTCGCTGACAATTACGTGTGACGACCGTGCGTGGCCGTCACAACACATCTGAGACGAACACATCAGCGACGGTTGTTTGCCACGGTTGGCGCCGTCCGTGATATTCATCACCGACGGTTCAGCCACGGTATCTGCCGTCGCTGATGACCACAATTCTAGTAGTGTATCTTTATATAATAAAAGTAACTAAGTCTGAAATAGATAAGGTAGTAATTTTTTACTTTTTTTTTTCTTTCCCGCTCATTTAATAAAAAAAAGTTTTTATGGATATTTCTATAAAACAAATTTTTTATGAACATTTTATTTTATTTTGTCTTATCTTATATATTATATAAAACACATCTTCATGTGATAATTTTGAAATTAAAAATTTAGAAATAAATATAAATTACAGAATTAATATAATTTTACTTAGTAATTCTATTTCAAAAAAAAAACACATCTTAATTAGACAAGTGTTGCTCCAACATTAACTATTTTAATTTTTCACGTATGTAAATGTTAAAATTCTAATTAAATATTTATATTTTTTTAATTCACACATTTGTTTAATAAAATTATTTAAATAAAATTTGAAATGGGCTACATTTGAAAATAAATAAAAATTTCGAAATTAATATAATTTTACTTAGTAATTCTAATCATTCTAATTAAAGAAAAATATATCTTCGTGTATACAGATATTTGCTTCCACATTAATCTGTGATCTCTTAAAATTCTAATTAAATATTTATAATTTTCTAATACACGCAGTTAATTATTTAATAAAATTAAATAAATATATTTTAAAATTAGAAAATTAGGAAATAAATAAATATTTCAAAATTAATATAATTTTACTTAGTAGTTTCCTAATTCACACATTTATTTAATAAAATAATTAAATAAAATTTGAAATCAGGAAATTAGGAAATAAATAAAAATTTTGAATTTCAATATACTTTTACCATTCACACATTTATTTAATAAAATTAATCAAATAAATTTTGGAATCAGGAAATTAGGAAATAAATAAAAAATTCGAATCTTAATATAATTTTACTTAAAATTCTAATAATTTTAATTCTACAAAAATACGTTATCGTGTAGACACGTGTCGCTTCCACATTAATCTGTCCCTTTAAAATTCTAATTAAATATTCATAATTTTCTAATTCACGTGAAAATTTAATAAAATTAATTAAATAAATTTTGAAATTAGGAAATTAGGAAATAAATAAAAATTTCGAAATTAATATAATTTTACTTAGTAATTCTAATAATTCATTTATTAATAATCTTTTTACACAATTTACATTACTTAATTATTATGATTATTTTTGAAATTGTGATTAATTATCATTAATTATGATTAATTAGACAATTCAAAAGTACTAAATAAGAATAATAATAATCAACATTTAGTCATTTTTACTGAAATCATTAACTTAATAATCTTATTAATTATTGTGAAATTTCTTAATTTCGGATTTCTTATTAATTTTGAAATTTTAAATTAATAATCTTATTAATTATTGAATATTAATTACCAAATTTATAAATAATTCTTATTAATATGTGATTAATAATCCTTTTGCACAATTTAACTATTTAATTACCGTGATTATTTCCGGAATTTTGATTAATTATTATTAATTGTGATTAATTACACAATTCTAAATTACTAAATAAGAGTAATAATCAACATTGAGTAATTATAAATGAAATTAATAATTTAATAATCTTATTAATTGTTGTGAAATTTCCAAATTTTGAATTTTTAATTAATTTTAATTTTAAAATTAATAATCTTATTAATTATTGAATATTATTTACCAAATTTACAAATTTTCTAAAATTTCATGTCTATAAAAATTAGCTTCATGGTCAGCCTAGGATATCAATTGTTCTCCTTTCTCTTAATCTTCTGTCATGCCCCAAATCTGGGTAACGCGACCGACCAAAGTGCGGACACACACTCCGAAGCCTAAACCATACAACACAATTATCCATGCTATATAACCAAGTCAAGATGCCATAACATACACCTTAATCATCAAACTAGCTACTCGGTATCAATTTTAAGTAAAAAGCTACATAACCAAGTATCATTGCTACATAAGTTCAAGTAACTACCAGACTCAGACAAACTATATGTCTCTTAAATAAGCTCAAATCCGACTTAACTCGACTACACCAATGGGTTTCACGAAACCGCCACCGGAGTCCGTCGCCACTAGCCGCGTCATAATTCAATGATCACGCTCTGCACAACAACATACAAAAAAGAATGCTGACTTCAAAGAACCCAGTGAGTGGTCGTCTCGATCATCACCAAGCCAAACCATGTAAATAATTAATGCAGTAATTATCTCTCAAATGACTGATATATTCATGGTACATATACTTTAGTAACTCGTGCGCTACGTGCACCACACAGACTGACTCGACCCATTTAGAGCAGTCCTCTAGTTAACCGCTTACAACTCACGAGGGGCTCGCTAGGCCGACAACCCCCAGTAAACCTCTCAACTCAGGCTCACTGAGCTAGGAAGACCCTCTAGCCTCAGTGCCCTAGTTCGGTCGGGAAAGACCCTCCGACCCATGTCACTCAGGCTCACTGAGCTAGGAAGGCCCTCTAGCCTCGGTGCCCATAACTCGGTCGGGAAAGGCCCTCCGACCCATGTCACTCGGGCTCACCAAGCTAGGAAGACCCTCTAGCCTCAATGCCCATAACTCGGTCGGGAAAGACCCTCTGACCCATGTCACTAGGGCTCACTGAGCTAGGAAGGCCCTCTAGCCTCTGTGCCCATAACTTGGTCAGGAAAAGCCCTCCGACCCATGTCATTCGGGCCCACTGAGCTAGGAAGGCCCTCTAGCCTCAGTGCCCATAACTCGTACGTTACCACTTGGCCCAAAACGACCCAACATCATCTCGTGTGCGATGCGCACCACTCGGCCCATCTGGCCCAATATCATCTCGTGCGCGACGCACACCACTCTGTCTATCCGACCCAATATCATCTCGTGTGCGATGCGCACCACTCGGCCTATCCGGCTCAATATCATCTTGTGCACGATGCGCACCACTCGGCCTACCCGGACCAATGTCATCTCGTGTGCGATACGCACTACTCGCCCTACTCGACCCAATATCATCTCGTGCACGGAGCGCACCACTCGGCCCAATAAGGCCCAATAATGCCTCGTGCGCCATGCGCACCACTCGGACTAATGAGGCCCAATAAATATCAATTTAAAGAACCACCAACTCCTAAACACTTCTTTTCTATGTCTTGCAGAACGTCAATCTGTATCGCTCTCTACATTCAACTTTTTATTTTTCTTACTCAAGGCCATACCCTCATGTCAACATGTAGAAGTTAAATTTTACTACTGATATCAGAAAAATTTCTAGTATTTACAGCAAGCCGAAAAAATATCGTACAGGGTTCACAACCCAGCCCGTTGAACACTTACAACAACAATTTTAGCCTACTGTAACTCCCCGTTTACTCATCGTACACTACTGTTCAGGTCACCAAAATACTTTCTAAGTTCTTAAATCATAACGTACATGAAGATCGATAGGTCACATCGATACTTTATATAGTAAACCAGCATCTCAAATAATAGAATTAACTCAGCATGCATTTAACCAAGTTTTTAGCAAACAGGTAATTCTTACCAATTGATATTTTCAGCTTCAGCTATGTGAAATTTCTAGCATTAAATCATATAAGATTTTAGCATCAAATTACATGAAAATTCCAGCATCAAACCTTATCAAATTTCAGCAAACAATAATTACAACGTACTATAATTTCAGCGGAAATATAATTTCAGCAATCCATGCTTTCAGATATTTTAATTTCAGCCAATAGTAATTTCAGCAATTACAATTTCAGCGTTTATACAAATTCAACAAATCATCTAAGTAAACCAATCACTCTTCCCTAAGCTTTGATGTGTGAAGCAACACCTAGGAGCAAATTAAAATTCTAAACCTTAAATTCCACCCAAAGCTCATTGTTTAAAATCCACCCAATTAAATTCGTTGACTGTACGTCACAGTTAACCCCTCCTCTCCAACGTGCAGCCACGAGAAGAGGCAATGACACAGGCGGCCACATGGTTTTACCTAGGGTTTCCCAATTCCTTTTTTTTTTAACCATTCCACCACTTTAATCCTAGAAGAAATATATGCTTGAAGGTAATACTACTTATACCAATCAAGAGAAACCCATAAATCATAAAATTTCTCAAGAATTTTCATATGGCGGTAGGCGGTCACCAAGGAGAAAAAGTTTCCATTGCCTAGGTTTCATGACTTTAACCTCTAATTTCTAAGAAGAAATTGACACAAGAAACACGTCTCAAACCTAATGGAAGAATAATCAAGAATTGTAGAGAAGAATCCGGATTTTTTTCTCACGATAAGGGGCGGCCAAAGAGGGAAGAAAGACTTCGAATTTTTCAAGAATAAACTACTCACCTAGGATTGGATTAAGGACGAGGAAGACGATGAAGAAGTCCCGCTTCGAATCAGATCCGGCAAAGCTCCGATCTCTGGCCGATTCCCTCTCTGATTCATCCCTCTCCCTCACGCCTCCTTGGGTAGCGTGCGGCTCCTCCTTGGAGCCGTACGCCCCAGTTGGCTCTAGTTATATATTTTTTAATTGCCTAAATTACCTATTTACCCCTCATCACTTAACTTGACCTAACTTGCTCAAAATGAGTCCGATTCGAGCTCCGATCGCACCCTCGAATTCGGCTCGAGCCCAACTCGGACTTGACACAAACTTAATTCTAATTTAAGTAATTTAGATTGAGCACGGGTCTCACCTCACTTCGCGCCCAACCGCGATCAACTTTGCATGTGTCGCTATACGTCGCGCTCATCCCGCTAAAACTAATATGCAAAAAATTTAATAACTTCGCGGGTATTACATCTTCATAGTTTATTATTTTCTTCTTTTATTTTAGTACTGAAATAATGATCCGTATGATTTAGTTAGGATCAATACGGTTGTGGAGATTGCCCAATTTCAATAATTCTAATTTAAAAGAATTTATTGAAATGGTTCTTATCGATAGAAATGTAAGATTTTTATTTTCGTATTTTTTAAACGATTTGATAAATTTTGAAATAATTATTCATTTTTTTCTTATATCATTTTATTGATTATTGAGGTAGAGTGCCCAATTTTATTGATTTTATTCTTATTTTCATTTTATTACTACTTACTTGCAAATCATACTCTTTTAAGATTATAAAATGTACTATATTCATTTTTTTTTACTTTCTATTTATATTTTGTAAATAGTATTTCAAATTCAAAGAAATTAATGTTGATTCTAGATTTATATTTTATTAGTATTTTCACTCCCCCTTTAAATATATTAGTATTGATTCTAGATTTATATTTTATCAATATTTCACTATCTTATTATTATATATTTTATTTTATTTTTATTTTTTTCTATATTTATTATTTGAACCTTTACTTTTTATGGTGATAATTATAAAATTTATTACAATTATTTTAAATTTTTCATCTAAAATAGCATTACTATAAAGATTTTAATTTAAAAAATAGTCTAGAAAATAAATACATTTTAAAACGAATGCATACCATTATATAGAAATATTATTTATGTGTTGAAGTCAAAAAAAATCCCTTCAAAAATATTAGTATTTATTCTAGATTTAGATTTTATTAATATTTCACTCTTTTATGACTACATGTTTTAACTTATTTTTATATATTTAGTTTTTGAACCTTTATTTTTTATGTTGATTAGTATATATTTACTAAATAATAATTGGAAATAGTTTTTATTGTTATAATTATTTTTTATATTATTTTTGTATTTTTAAAATATGATTTTCCTTATGTTTTTTTAATAAAAATTATATAATTTAGATTCTTTTTTTATTTTTGAATTAGTTATATGTACTAATTCAATTTTTGTTGGTATAGTTTATTTTATAATTACAAAATATTTGAATTTATCCTTTAAAATATATTTTTCAATTTTATTTATATAAATTTTAAATATAAAGTATTATTTGTTTAAAATAGTTTTGTCATTTTTAATCAAAAACAAATTACTATATTATTATTATTATTTTAAAAAATACTCTGAATATGACGAAAATAATTTGAGCGTGTCCAAAGCGATTATATCCATAATTGAAATTATCATATTATCTCTTATAAACTACCTTAATTGTTGTAATTTAATTTTCATTCTCTCTCTCTCTCTCTCTTCTTCCTCATCTTTCTCTTTCGCATAAAATAAATTTCTATTAATTAAAAGTTTAATTAATTTGACAATTAATACGTTTAGTAATATTTTTTATTTATTTTGTTTATGTGATATTTGCAAATGTTTAGTAATATGTTTAATTTAATTTGACCTTTAAATGATATTACTAAACATATTAATGAGATCCACATATTTTTAGTAATATTTGGCCTCCCAAGTAAAATGTCAAATGAATGTGGATCTTATTAATTAAAATTCACAAATGTTAAAATTTTAATTATTTTAATGAACCTCATCAATTTAAATTATAATTGTCACATGCTAAGATTTTCTACTAAATTGTATTAATAGTGGTTCCTAAAATCACTCCAATATGAAAATAAATAACAATGTCACTTTTGACTTTTGAGACTTCATGACATGACAGGCATAATGAAATTTTGAGGTAATAATTAATTAACGTGATTTTACTATTTATTTGATATTCTTCATATTTTAATTTTGAGTATTAAAATATTAATTATTTAATGCACCATACTAATTAAAATTGTAATGTACCATACTTATTGTAATTATAATAAATTAATTGATTGTCATGTTAAATAATTCTCTCTAATTCACCATACTAATTGATTTTTTCATCTATTATTTATTTTTAACCATGATTTTATATAATAATTAAGATTTATATTTTATAATTTAAACGGATTCATAATGGATTAAGTTTTTTTTTACTATTTTTTAAAATTCAATTGGACACGTGTGGACACATTTAAAATTCATAAATGTCTTGCATATAAAGTTTAATTTAACTTTCATTTTTTTGACATTTTATTTTATTTTATATATAATAAAAAACACATCTTCATGTGGATACATGTTGCTTTCACATGAAATTGTGTTCCATCCAAAATAATTTTTATATATAATTTATCAATTAAATTAATTTTGAATATTATTAAAATTGAAAATAATTAATTTCAAAATTTTTAAAATTAATATCACTATGATTAATTTTCAAATTTTCAAATCCATTTAATTAACTATGAGTACTTTCCAAATAAAATCAGATTAAATTTCAATTAATTACTCTTAATTTTCTAATTTCTCACTCTATTTTTAATTATACATGTCAAATTTTCTAATTTTCAACTCTAATCTTATCTTATCTTTATATAATATTAGTAACCAAGTCTAGAATAAATAATATAGTATTTTTTCACTTTTTTTTTCTCTTTCCTACTCATCTTTATATAATAAAATAACAAAATAAATAAGTTAGTAATTTCTCGCTCTTTCTTTTCTCTTTCCCACTCATTTAATAAAAAAAATTAGTAATTTTTGGGCTATTCTCGCTCATTTAATATAAAAAAAAGTTTTTATTGACATTTCTATAAAATCATTAGATAGACATTTATGTAATGTTCATTCACAACAAAAAAAAAAATTGAGATTTTTTTTATGAATGAATCTTTTTAAAAGAATTTCACAAAAATATTCATGAAATAAGCGAAAATAACCCTAAAGTGAGTGAGAAAAAATGTTACATTTTGCACAAAAGTGCGTAACACATCACGAATTTTTTTGATATATATATATATATAATATGAATTATATTTATTATAATAAAAATAGATTTTAGAGGTATACAAAATTGTGCCCGAAAATATCGAAAATATTATTTTTAAAATTTTCGAATCATAAATTAAAATCCATTTTTAAAATTTTGTTTTAATAAAATTATATTTTTAATTTAATAGGAAAAAAATAAATTTTTATGTCATTTTAATATAAATTCATGTCCGTATAGAAATGAATGTGATTGGAGCATAAGCAATATAATTTTATTAAGCATGGTTGAAATTTAATTTACATATAAATATAAATATAGACTATATAGTTGACATTTTATTAAAGGAATAAGGGCAATAGAAGTCCTATAAGTTTTAAGTTTTTTGGACTTTATTCCTATAAATTTTATTTCGATATTTTCAGCCCTATATATTTGCTCTGTAATACATATTTGATCATATGTTTAATGGTCTGTTAACTCTATCAATATGTACATAACATCGTTTATTTTTCGTGGATGAAGAATTAATGAACCGTCACATATAGGGCTAAATCTATGCTATGGAGCAAACATATATGACTAAATATTTTGAAATAAAACTTATATGACCAAATTTGTCGGTGTGTATGAACAGCATTATGTCCATGTGGACGGAGAGTTAACTGACCGTCACTGATGGGGCCAAATATGTGTTACGTAGCATATTTATATGATTGAAAATTTTGAAATAAAACTTATATGACCAAATTTGTCGACGTGTATGAACAATATTATGTCCACGTAGTCAAAGAGTTAACTGACCATCACGGATGTAACCAAATTTGTGCTACGTAGCAAACATATAAGATTAAAAATATCGAAATGAAACTTAAAGGACTTATGTTCAAAAATTTAGAACTTATAGGAATTTCATTGCACTTCTATATAATTTCAATTTGACATATCAAATTAATATTTATTGAAATTTATTAACCAATATAGGTAATTAATTATATCAAATTAATTTGCCCAATTAAATTAATTATGATTTTGCTAAAATATATTTACAAATAAAAATCATTATAAAAAATTTAAAATTTGATTAGATGAATATTACATTATTATATCAAGTTATAATCAAATTAGATCAACTTGTCTATTGTCTTTATAATAAATTTAGTTAGTTACTTATTCAAATTTATAAGTTAATGTAGCATGTTCACATATAACAAAATTGGTTCTACAATTTCATTATATTAGGATTTTGAAAGTTTTAAATTCTATATTAATAATAATTGTGAAATGTATCGTAAAATCATCAAAAAAAATATCAAAAAAACTTCATTAAAACAAATCAAATTAGAATTTGTGTGATTTTTGGAGGATTTTAGGATTTTTTTAAAAGTTTCGAATACTAAATTAAAAATGATTTTGAAAATGTATCATAAAATATTCAAAAAAAAACTACACAAAAATTTCAATGGTAAAAAAACCACAAAAAAGTATATTTGTGAATTTTTGAGGATTTTAGGATATATTTTTAAAGTGGCTTTTAATTTAGGAAAAATGAAAGATTCATGTTAAATAAAATTACACTTTTACTTTAATATGAAAAAGATAAAATTTTATGCGAAGATAATTAATGAGAATAATATAATAATTTATTTTTATTGAAATATTAATTTAAAATTATTAAATTATGTGTACTAATCAATTTAGAATATAATTTGTCAAAAATAAAATATTTTTAAATTCATTAAATGAACGAAAAAACTACATAAATATATCCTAAATGAGTGAACTCATTTTTTTTGTTAAATTTTTTTACAAATATGTCCATGAAATAAGCGGAAAATAGCTTTAAAATGAGTGAAAAGAATATTCAATTTTGTACAAAAGTGTGTAACACATTACAAATTTAGTTTGAAAAAAATAAAAAATAGTAAAAATATTTTGAAAAATATGAAATATAATTATTATGATAAATATAGATTTCAGGTATTTTAAAATAAAATTGTTCAAAAATCTAAAAAAATCCTGAAATATATTTTAAAATCTTCAAAATTCACAAAAAAAATTGACTTTTTTATGAATGATTTTGTTTAATTATTTTTTTGGATATATATTTTAGTATATTATTTCAAAATCATTTTTAATTTAGGATTTAAAATTTTCAAAACCCTAATATTTTTAAGATTTTGAAGACATTTTTTTTATATGACAATATTGTATATTAACTTAAAAATATCATTAACCATGATATTTATAGGCAACTTGTTGATTTTATTTTAAAGATAAATATGCAAATTTATTTCTAAATATCAACTATCAAGATTTTTAATTATTTTATGGACATTTATGTAATGTTAATTCACAAAATTCTTAAATGGATTTTTTTATGAATGTATTTTTTTAATGATGTTTGGGGATTTTAGGATACGTTTTCAATATCGTTTTTAATTTTGGATCCGAAATTTTCAAAATTCAAATATTATCGAGATTTTCGGGTCAAATTTTTTTAACTTAGGATTCGAATTTTTTTTTAACTTTAATAAAAATGACAAAGTCTATGGATAAAAAGGAATATTATTTCTCACTCATTTCATGAATATTTTTATAAAATCATGTAACAAAAAATATTAGATCTCGTCCATTTAATGAAAAATATGTAGGTTTCTTCTCATTTAATTAATTTTTAAAAAAAATACGTTCAAACTTAATTACTACACATAATTTAATATTTTTAAATTATTTTTTTGGTAAAAAGAATTTATTATACTATTCTCATTAATTATTTTCGCATAAAATTTTTATTTGTCTATTAAAGTAAAAATATAATTTTATTATCCAAAATTTTAGAAACAGTTTTTAATTAACCATCCAAAATTTTCAAAACTAATATTTTCGAGATTTCCTGGCCACATTATAATATTTATTATAATAAATATTTTTCATTATTTTTTTATTTTTTTAAAAAAAATTTCAAAAGTATGCAACGCGTTACGCATCCTAAAATCTCTAAAAAAATACTTTTTAGATTTTTTATGAATGATTTTTTTGTGTGAAGATTTGATCTAAGTGAAGATAAGTTAAATATCTTTGCTCTTGCAGAGATTGAGAATATATTAAGGGGTAACAATATGAGTCTAGCTGATTTACCCGAAATATCATTTCTAGATATCTCATTCCTTCATCAATGTAGAAATAAACTTATTTATGATGAAGTTAACTATGATAAATGATCATTAGCTGTAGAACATGCCCAACTCCTTTCTAATCTCATAGTTGAACAAAGAAATATATACGATAAGATTATGCTTAGAATCGCTGAAAACCTTGGAGGATTATTCTTTCTATATGGATTTAGTGGCACGGGGAAACATTCATTTAAAAAACTCTTTTGTTATAACCAAAATTTTATTAATTTTGTTCAATTGGCTTTGTAGCAGAAAAACGAACACTTAAGACAGGCAAGTTAGTGGAGTCCCGAGCGATTCTTGGTAATGTTTAAATTTTTAAAAAAAATGGAAAAAAAATCATATCTATTATTTCTGCAATTCTAGATTTTAAGGCGAACTCGATGGTTCGATTGAGGTTCGAATCGGACTTAAATCAGACTCAAATTGGGCATTTTCTAGTTAATCTAAGTATAGGGGTAAAAAGATAACATGGGGTTAATTAAACCCCAAGTTATAAGTAGAGATGCGGGTGGGCGACAGAACACCCGACCAAGACGCAGCGGCGCAAGGATGAGGGACGAGCGGATCTGTAATACCCGCTAAATTATTTTGTGTATACTTATTTCAGCGGGTTGCGTGTGACGCGAGATGGCGCGCGCGGGTTTGAGCATTGATGCTTAGCTTAAGGTGAGACCCAATTACTCTAAAAATTTTCTTAATTAAAATGTAAGTGGTAAAATATTTTATGTGTCACGTAGTTAAAGAGGACTTCGAGGGGAATCCATCGGTTCAATCGGATCCGAATTCAGACTTAGTTTGGGTGAGATAGAGAAGGTTTAGTGAACAACTTAAGTTAGGAGCAGATTAGTAATTTCAGCCCAAGTTATTGAAAAAAAAAGAGAATAAAATCCCTGTCACCTGGGGGCGTACGGCACTGTAGCCGCACGCAACCCGAGGTGCTTGGGAGAGAAGGGGCAGCGACCAAGGGTTTGAGCGGGGTGTCCGATCCAGCCGGAAACTTGCGAATCGTCGGCGTCGAGCATCAATAGACCTTCCCTACTCCTTGTCTTCTCCGATTTCTTTTCGGTGAGTGGTTTTCTCCTCATAGAATTTAGGGTTCCTCCTCTTCCTTGGCTAGCTCTCACAATGGAAGGGATCCAAGTTTTCTTTCAAGTTTTGGTTCTCTCTTTAATTGGATTTGCCCTATGTTTTGATGCCGGTTTCTCTCTTGGAAATTGAGGTTTGATACATATAAAATCCCTAAAAGAAAAATTTGAGTCTCTTCGTGAACACCTACTGCCATGGAGAAACTCTTAAACTTTTATATTTTTATTTGCAATTACATGTGGCTTGTGTGTGCGTGAGGTATATTGGAAGAAAGATTAATCATGCTTGATGTCCAATTTGATGGAGTACCTGTTAAAGGAGTGGAGCACATCTCCTTGTTTCAAGCGGCTGCACCTTCCTTCTCTTTTGCAGCCACATGGAATACAGGGAAAGGTTAGTTGATTAAGCGGCTGCACCTTCCTTCTCGTTTACACCCGTAGTACTCACTCGATCGGGAAGGCTCTCCGACTCATGCTCGCATACCACTCGGCCTGCATGCGGCCCATAGCCATCCCGTGCGCGATGCGCACCACTTGGCCCATCGGCCCAATATCATCTCATGCGCGATGCGCACCTCTCAGCCCCATGAATGTCAACATGTAGAGGTTTAATTTTTTTTCTAATGATATTAGGATAAATTCCTAGTATTTATAGCAAGCTGAGAAAATGTCGTACAGGGCTCACAATTCGGCCCGTTGAACATACACACGGACAAATTTCAACATGCTGTAACTCTCTGTTTACTCCCCGTATATTACTGTTTAGGTCATCAAAATAGTTTCTAAATTTCTAAACCCTAGCTTACAGGAAGATTGATAGGTTACATCGATATTTTACATAGTAAACTCGCATCTCAACAACAAAATCAATCTCAGCATGTGTTCAATCCAGTTTTCAGCAAAACAGGATATATTTCAGCACATAGCTTCGAAATTGTAATTTCAGTGAGAATATAAACTTACAACCCACAATCTCTAGCAACTACAATAGCAACCAAGTAAACTTAAACATATGTTCTAAGCATGCTTTGGTTTTCACTCAAACAAGAATTCAAGTAAGGAATCATTCCACTAATTTATAACAAAACAATTGCATGAGCATAAAAATTAAGGCAGGTGATAACTCGACTTGAACTTCTCGAGCTCGAGCCGAGCCGAGCCGAGCCAGACATTCGAGCGAGCCGAGTTCGAGCTAACCTATACTCGGCTCGAGCGGCTCGCGAGCCTAATCGAGCCTAATCGAGCCTTCTATATATATTATATACCGGGTTTGATTTTTAAATTTTATGAACCCGTTACCCTCTAAAATGAACCCGAGCTTAGTCGAGCTCGAGCTCGATCGAGCTCGCGAACGAGCTCGGCTCGTGCGGCTCGACCCATGAGCCTTGATTTTTTTCCCGAGCCGAGCCGAGCCGAGCTCGAGTTGCTTGAATGTAACTCGAGCCGAGCTTGAGCCGATAGACTAAAGCTCGATCGAGCTCGAGCTCATTATTTTCCAAACGAGCCGAGCTCGAGCCGAGCCAAGCTCGGCTCGGCTCGATTACACCCCTAGTGAGTACTGGTGCTAGAGGGCCTTCCTAGACCAGTGACCCGAGTAGAGATACAGTGTGTACTGGTGCTAGAGGACCTTCCTAGACCAGTGACCTGAGTAGAGATACAGTGGCCGAGTGGTATGCACAGCATACGAGCGAGCATGGGTCGGAGGGCCTTCCCGATCGAGTGGCCGGGTACTGGTGCTAGAGGGCCTTCCTAGACCAGTGACCCGAGTAGAGATACAATGGGTATTGGTGCTAGAGGGCCTTCCTAGACCAGTGTACCCGAGGGGAAGAGGCAGTTGGACACTAAGTCTAGAGGGCCTTCCTAGATCAGTGAAACTGAGAAAAGTAACTAATTGAGATTCAGAAATTAGAAAGTGTTTCCCGTAGAGTCGGATGAGATTGTATTCCTTACATATATAACTTGATATATTGTATGCACTGCCATTATTTAATTCAATTTCCTAAGGATTGGGAGACCATTCACTGAGTTTTATACTCACTTTTACTCTCATGTTTATTTTGCAGAGCGTGACCCTGAGGTATGGCGCAGCTGATGAGGACGGACTCCGGTAGCGATCTCGTCAGCTGGTTGGCGTAGTCGAGTCTAGTTGAGTCGAGTCCTGTTTGAGAACTAAGACATTATAGTCTTTAGAGTGTCCTGGAGTTGTTTAAACTTTTTGTTGAATCATTTTTATGAGATATCTGGTATGTGGATTGTGTCTTTATCACTGAGTTGCTATTGATTATTTTCTGATTATGTTATAAACACATTGTTTTCAAGTTGTACCTATTTAAATGTTTGTATAATGGGTTAGACTTCGGGGTGCTTGACTGCACTCTAGCCGATCACGTGATTAAATTTTGGGGCGTGACAGGATCTCAACAGGCTGTGGCAATTCGTCGGCGACGACTGTCGGAGGAATCAATTTCACTCGTCCTCCTTTTCATCTTCCCTAAATCAGTGAGTGATTTAACCTCCTCTTTCCTTGCTTTTGGATGTCAAGCCGTCGTCTCCCCATTCTTGTTCTTGCTTGATTTGCTGCTAAATCTAATGTGAATATGTTATATCTAGAAGTTTCCTTGTTGTTGCATGGTTATTGTGTTGATTTGGTTGGGTCTCAGTCATTGCTAGCCTTCAATTAGGGCTGGGCGCCTCCTTCCCTGCTCAAGGTCGCTCGACCAAGAACAGGGCCGAGCGCCTCTCCCCTGTTCCAGGTCTCTCGGCCAAGAAGCAGGGGTTGTACGCTCATTTCCCGTACTCAAAAATCTCATGTCCGGGAGTAGGGGCAGCCGCCATGATTGTTTGCTGCAGGGTGCGAAATCTAGACTGAATGTTTGCCATGTTTGCTCGGCAAATACTAGGACAGTATACACCAAATTAGAGACCCTA
Source organism: Canna indica (assembly GCA_034359265.1). Classification (NCBI taxonomy): domain Eukaryota; kingdom Viridiplantae; phylum Streptophyta; class Magnoliopsida; order Zingiberales; family Cannaceae; genus Canna; species Canna indica. Next base: position 8,256,681 of record CP136894.1, on the reverse strand, counting down.
AACTGAGTGATTGGAATTTAATTGTACACACATACTGTTACACTTAGTTTAGGGACGAACACAGGAGATATATGTTGAATACATGTACAGACAGATTCCTCTTGTTATGTTCAACATATGGATGTTATTCCTTATAATCTGTAAGTGTCATTGCTGGATTTATTGTGCACATAGGATTGTTTGATTATTTCATGAGTTGCCTTACTTACATGCTATGGATGAGACTTGTGTTTTTTTTTTACTTGAGGATATTAAGGGCTCTAGGTGGCCCTGAAACAGTTTACAGACATTCAAATGTTCACATTTATCTCATTTTATAATTATATGCATATACTGTAGCTTGGTTGAAAAGGCATGTATGTGTATGTGGATGTGGACCGGGAAGCTCGTCAGCCGCCACACTGACGACCGAACCGGGTGGCAAAGAGCGGGGAGTACGCTGAGACAAAGGTGATCAGCGTCCGACTCATAGACCGACGGGTCTCTAGATGATCTCCCTGACCGACGGGTCCTTGGACCGGGAAGCTCGTCAGTACTGCCACTCTGACGACCGACTCGGGTGGCTTGCGTGAATAGTTGAATGACTTTATTGTTGTTTACCTCATGTTAGGATTATTAATATGCTCTTACTAGTTGTTGCTTAGGTGGATGCATGGTTACACTGAGTATATTTGTATTTCCTTGGCGCACCTCATTCTGCTTATGAAACATTGGGTTTATAGCATACACATGTATATCTGCTGGTTTGCATTTTTGAGCATGGCTTCAGGAGATTATGTCACTCGCTGGGAGCATCACTCTGGTCAAGAGGCCACCTGGGAAATTGAGCGTGATATGAAGGAAAAATATCCCCATCTTTTCGATGTCGTGGTGAGTTCCTCCCTTTACCCAAAAAAAAAATTCGGGGACGAATTTTCATTAAGGGGGATAGATTGTTATAACCAAAATTTTATTAATTTGTTCAATTGGCTTCGTAGCAAGAAAACGAAGACTTAAGACGGGCAAGTTAGCGGAGTCTCGAGCGATTCTTGGTAATGTTTACATTTAAAAAAATTGGAAAAAAAATTCATATATATTATTTTTGCAATTCTGGATTTCAAGGCGAACTCAGTGGTTCGATTGGGGTTCGAATCGGACTTAAATCATACTCAAATTGGGTCTTTTCTAATTAATCTAAGTATAGGGGTAAAAAGGCAACTTGGGGTTAATTAAACCCCAAGTTATAAGTAGAGAGGGGTGCGGCTGGGCGACAGAACACCTGATCGAGACGCAGCGGCGCAAGGATGAGGGGCGAGCGGATCTCAGCCGGCTGTGGCAATTCGTCGGCGACGGCTATCGGAGGAATCAATTTCACTCGTCCTTCTTTTCATCTTCCCTAAATCGGTGAGTGATTTAACCTCCACTTTCCTTGCTTTTGGATGTCAAGCCGCCGCCTCCCATTCTTGTTCTTGCTTGATTTCGCTGCTAAATCTAATGTGAATCTATTATATCTAGAAGTTTTCTCGTTGTTGCGTGGTTGTTGTGTTGATTTGGTTGGTTCTCAGTCATTGCTAACCTTTAATTAGGGCTGGGCACCTCCTTCCCTGCTCAAGGTTGCTTGACCAAGAACAGGGTCGAGCGCCTCTCCCCTGTTCCAGGTCTCTCGGCCAAGAAGCAGGGGCTGTACGCTCGTTTTCCGTACTCAAAAATCTCATATTCGGGATTAGGGGCAGCCGCCATGGTTGTTTGCTGCAGGGTGTGAAATCTAGACTGCATGTTTGCTCGGCAAATACTAGGACAGTATACACCAAATTAGAGACCCTAAACTGAGTGATTGAAATTTAATCGTACACACATACTGTTACACTTAGTTTAGGGACGAACACAGGAGATATATGTTGAATACATGTACAGACAGATTCCTCTTGTTATGTTCAACATATGGATGCTATTCCTTATAATCTGTAAGTGTCATTGCTGGATTTATTGTGCACATAGGGTTGTTTGATTATTTCATGAGTTGCCTTACTTACATGCTATGGATGAGACTTGTTTTTTTTACTTGAGGATATTAAGGGCTCTAGGTGACCCTGGAACAGTTTACAGACATGCAAATGTTCATATTTATCTCATTTTATAATTATATGCATATACTGTAGCTTGGTTGAAAAGGCATGTATGTGTATGTGGATGTGGACCGAGAAGCTCGTCAGCCGCCACACTGACGACCGACCCGGGTGGCAAAGAGCAGGGAGTACGCTAAGACAAAGGTGATTAGCGCCCGACTCATAGACCGACGGGTCTCTAGATGATCGGACCGACGGGTCCCTCATCGACGGGTCCTTGGATCGAGAAGCTCGTCAATACTACCATGCTGACGACCGACTCGGGTGGCTTGCGTGAATAGTTGAATGACTTTATTGTTGTTTACATCATGTTAGGATTATTAATATGCTCTTACTAGTTGTTGCTTAGGTGGATGCATGATTACACTGAGTATATCTGTATTTCCTTGGCGCACCTCATTCTGCTTATGAAACATTGGGTTCATAGCATACACATGTATATTTGTTGGTTTGCATTTTTGAGCATGACTGCAGGAGATTATGTCACTCACTAAGTCCTAGTTTGAGTTACTATTTATTTCATTATTTTGCAGCACCTGAGCGTAATCAGGCAAACACTGGAGTGTCGTAGCGCAGTTAGTGGCGTTAGTGACGGCGAATCTCGTGACACGTCGTGGTCGAGAGTTATGTTGAGTCCATAGGGTCATATTTAATCTTTTCTTTTATTTTGTAAATGGACATTTAACGCTATGTTTCCGCATTGAATGTCAAATATTTGTTTATGATTAATTGGTTCATTTTAAATGAGTTTGAACATATGTAATTAACAGATTTCTTATGTTTTGGATTTGGAAATTTTGATCATTTATATTTATTGTAAGAAACTAGTCTCTTATATTTTCCAAAGTTTCATATTTATTGGTCATGATGTTGGGTTAGGCTTCAGGGTACCTGTAGTACTTTGGCCGGTTACGCCTATGTTTTTAGGGTGTGACATATTTCAGTAACTTTGAGATTCAAAAGTGAAATTGTTTTAACAGTTGCTTTGAGTGGAATAGTGGCTTTGCTCATTCCAAGTGGGAGTACGATACATTCAAGATTTGTAATTTCCATGAAAGTTGATGAAAACTCCACCTGTTATATGAATCAAGGTAGTCCATTGGCTGACTTGATAATAAAAGTGAAATTTATTATATATGATGAAACTCTAATGATGACAAAACATTATTTTGAAGCTGTTGATCGAATCTTGAGGGATATAATCAAGTTTTGAGCAACATTTTGAAGGAAAATAAATATTTTTAAATGAGACCCTTATAGGGTGATTTCAAATAGATTCTGTCTGTTATACCCAAAGGGTCAAGACAATATATTGTGCATGCTACCATTAATTCATCTTATTTGTGAAGATACTGTGTGAGATGCTAACATTAACAAGACATATATGAGGTTGCACTCAGAAAATTCACCGTATCAAGCATTGAAAATGAGATCCTTAGTGATGCTAATGATGTGGATGTCAACATAAAGATTCCTGATGATTTGCTCATATAAGAAACTGGTGATCCACTTGCTACAATTACGAATATCATTTATCTATTGTTTTTGAACAACATGGACGATCTCAATTACTTGGAGCACAGAGTTATCTTAGTACATACAAATGGAATAGTTCAAAAGGTGAATAATTTTATGTTGTCTTTGGTTCCTGGTGAAATAAAGATTTATCTCAGCTTTGACAATCCATGTTCATCGGATGGTGGTTGTGATTCAATTAATGATATTCATACGAATTAAAGCTTAAAGTCGATATTTCTGTCATCTTGCTTTTGAGAAACATAGATCAATCTTCAGGTCTATGCAATGAGACTCGACTTGAGATAATTCGAATAGGCCAACATGTGTTGAAAGAAAAAATAATATCAAGAACCAATAGAGGATAAGATTTTTATTTCAAGATTGATATTGACGCTATTAGATATAAAAATTCATTTTAAATTTCAACGGAGATAGTTTTTTATTATAAATAAGAGTCAAGATCAAAGCCTTAAATACGTTGGAGTATATCTAGAAACATGTGTCATCTCATGATCAATTATATGTTGGTATTTTTAGAGTAATCAACAATCGTGATTTGAAATTTCTTATACATGACAACGATGACAATTAAAAAAATAGCACTATAAATGTTGTTAAAAGGAAGTCTTTTATAATGTATAATAAATTCCTACAAAAATTTCTTTTATAGCACTATAGTCATTATTTTCATTTTTTTTGAGAGGTTAGTTTACAAGAAATTATTTTATAGTGTATATTTTTATCTTTAGTTATATTTTAATTTAAAATAAAATATAAATTTTTTCTTTTGTAAATAATTTAATACCTAATATGTTGATATATAATTCAATATTATTGTTACAAAAATCATTTAAAATATTTTTCTTTTATTTATTTTTAAAAATATAAATTTTACACACAAAATATATTTTTCATAATTTTTTGCATTTCTAAATCTCTACATATGTAATAAATGATAATATCTAATTCAATATCATTTTAGTATATATAATTTCCATTTAAAAAAGTAAATATAATTGTTTTTATTCTACAATTAAATTTATAAATATATATAACTAATTAATTTATTTTTATTTAAATAATTTTATAATATAATTAAATCGTGTGTAGCACAGATGTTATAGTAGTTCTGAGCAATAGAAACTGTATGGTGGGGTGAAGTAGAGCCGGACAGTCCTGCGGGGTGGCCACAGCAGCGTCCGACAGAGTAGGTACGACAGGCAGGCGAAAGTGAAAATTTGGAGGTTGGGAGGAGGCGTGCCGCCAAACAAAAAATAAAACTTAATGAATTCCTTTGCTAGCTATGAATTGTTGGGAATTCATAGGGGATACAGATGATCTGTGGGTGAGAGAACATTAAATGTGATTGAAATTGATATTAAATGTGATGGAAGGGAGAGGGAAGAGATTAAGACAGCGTATGAATTGAAAATGAAATTAAATGTGCGGACATGTGCATGAATTGAAATTGAAGGGGAGACGTTAAATGTGCATGAATTAAGGGGAGAGATTAAGGGAATTAAATATGATATTAAATATGAATTGAAATTGATATCGAAGGGAGAAGAGATTAAATGTGATGTGTGCATGTGCACTTGTGCAGACGTTAAATGTGCAAGGAGAGGGAAGAGAGGAGAGGATATTAAATATGATATTTAAAGAAATTCAAAAAGGAATAAAATTCAAAAAATTTAAAAAATGCCACATCGGACAGATTTTCCATGGGAATATGTCATGTGACAGGTGTGAATTTTACTTTTTATGTATATATATAGATTAATGCAATACATCGTACCAAATGAGTCCTAAGTGATTGGTAAACTTTAAATTCAAGTACACATTTATTCTCCAATTGACCAACAAAATCCTACTTAGAACAATCACATTCGTTTAGTTTCCTGCCGTTCTATCGGCACTCTTCCGTATCATAAGATCCAAAAATGCACTGAATGCATGCAGATATCGAGCCACTACTGCTACAAATACAAAGTGCACCATAAGCCTTCAATCAAAGAGTAAAGACGGAGATCTTCCTCTTTAACCTTGCCGGGCTGCAACTCTCCATCAACAGCTAACGCAGCAGAATAATAATCACAAATCATTTGCCCATAATCAACTCCAAAGTCACAGCTGAAATCCCAACCAGAAGGGATGGATTTGGAGTTTGTGTTGCCGACACAGACCGCTTTTGAACCTATATATCATAAAACAAAGTCACGGATCATTTTGCAAATGAATGCAAGATTCTTATATTTTTTAAAAAAGTCATTGATGATATTTTATGTCATGGCATCAACTCAAAGTATGGCAAACAACAAAAAGATATCCAAAGAAAAATCCTACACAAAGGAGACGTTTTAACCCCAGGGTGTCAAATAGACTGCTGAGGTTCACAGTATTCCACGCAGGAGAACAAGAAAGATACGCATAAATCTATGTTTGACAAATGAAAGTTATTTCAGTATTCTGATTATTATATGAAATATCCCGAGGTGAATTACCATCCATTTCATATTAGCAGATAAAAACCATGTATAACATGGTTGCTAAATTTTAATTCCTGGTCCAAACTAATTAAAGAAACAGAGATATTGGAAGGTTATTATTAACGCCATATTATTAAACTCTACTCTTCACCTTTGTGGCCTTTCCAACTTCATTGAGAGCAATTCTTTTTCAATGAATAGTTATGTTAATCGGCTACCTCTGGGCCGTGCCGGGCCCGAGCAAGCCCGGCCACCTCCGGGCCGGCCCGACCACTCAAAGGGGAGGCCCAACCCAAGCCTGAGCCCACCCCTTCGGGCTCGGGTTGGGCTCGGGCCGGCCCGAATTATAAAAAATAACATATTAAAGGCCGGCAGGCCGGCGGTGAGACTCAAATCGCCGACCTTTAGGCTTTTTTGTGGTGAACTAACCACCACACCAAGAGTCTTTATATGTATATATATAATTTTATTAAATATAATAGTTACTCCCATGGTTTAAAAAATCGGCCGAAACGGTACGGTAAGCCTGGTATTTACCGGTTTTTGGGAATTTCGGTATTCGATATACCCGGTAATTGAAAATACCGGCTATATATGGTATATCGAGCAGTATATGTATCATACCGCCCAGTATGACGCGATATCAAGTTGTTCTTTTTGTTTTTTTATTTATAGAGTTAGATATAACTCTAATAATACATAATTGATGAATAAATGCTTAAAATCAATATTCAAATATCAAATACATGAATACAATGTTTAAAAGCTATTTGGTACTGTATTAGGATTTTTCACATATACAAGAGAATTACATTAGAACTAATATAGGGCAACACAATCCCACAACCCAAAGGGTCTAAAAAATTTTCGGGGGCTCCGCCCGCACACCCCTGGCAGGGACCGCCGAAGACCCTGCGTAGCGCAACATAAGATGTAGCGCAACATCAACTAAGATGATGAATACCATGTGTCGCCCTATATTAATTCTAATGTAATTCTCTTATATCTGTGAAAAATCCTAATGCAGTACCAAATAGCTTTTAAACATTGTATTCATGTATTTGACATTTGAATATTAATTTTAAGCATTTATTCATCAATTATGTATTATTAGAGTTATATCTAACTCTAAAAAAAACGGTATGCTATTTTCCGTACCGCACTGTATCGTGTGTCGGTACGGTACGGTACAGTACCAGTTTCGGCCGGTGACCGAAATCGGTACCGGTACCGAGATTTTAAATCTTGGTTACTCCTCAAGCCTAGCACAAAAGACCAAGTGCAGACTAGGCTAGGCCTGGGTGGCGCCAGGCCTAGCTTGCGGGTGCAATAGTAGGCCCAGGTTCGTGCCAGGCTTGGCACGGCCCACGTGCCCAAGGGGTGAGCCCAGCTCGCCCCTTGGGCATAGGCGGGCCGTGCCCGGCCCGACACAAAATTCTTCGGGTCGGGCCCGTGTCATCCACTGGCGGGCCCGGTCTATTGCCACCTCTAGTTGTCAGGCCCCTACAATTCTTGTATTTGCTATAGCATCTTATAATCTTCATATTCGTAGACTTAACTTAATTTCTACCTTGACCATCCGCACCTCCGATCCTCTCTTTAACCCTTAAGATGCTTTATGTTAAGGATAATTCATAATTAAGCTATGATCTTATGGAAAATGGTTTTTGCTAATCAACTAGTGGGAACAATTTAAACCTAAATAAACACAAACCAAGAACAAATGTCAAAGTAGGGGCATGAACACTAGAAACTAGGAAGTGAACAAGTATTTATAGACTGTAGACTACTTAGCATTAAAAAAGCCTTTTTAATTAAATAAAAGGATGATCAAGAAAAAAAAAAAACACAATTCCTAGTCAAAGATGATGTGAAAGGAAGCATACAGGTCTGAACATAAATTTCCATTACGAAAAAATTGTTAAATTTATGTATAGAAGGTTAAAAATCAGAACCAAAAAAGAGATTACTTCTCAATCACTACAAAAGAAAAAGAGAAGAAATGAAGGAGCTTTTTGAAACCTGCGCCTATGTCAAGCGCCGGTTTGAAACTCCGATTTAATTACACATGTGCCCAATTTTACTTTAATTAAACCCCAGTTTAAACCAAGATTTTTGGAGGAACCGGTGCCAGCTATTGATGCTGGTTTCGAAACCAGCACCAACTACTAGGAGAAATTGGTCCCAAAATGGCTGGAACATTTTTGAGTTATGGTGCCAATTTTGGGAAACCGGCGTCGGTTTTATAATTCTCATGCCAATTTCTGACTAGCGCCGGTTTTCCTCATTAATCCCACATCACGTATCATATGTGAGATTTGGAGAGCTTAATTCAAATTAAGGTTAAATATATTTTTTTCTTAATCAATTATTTAACCCACACCATTAGCATAAAAAAAAATTAAATCAAAACTATTGATATGGACGCCAATAGCAGGAGCACGAGTATTTTATGTAAGTATTTTAAAAAATTGAATATTGGTGCTAGTACTAGTGTCGGTATCCTAATTTATTCATTAGGAAGTTCATGCTCGAATTTATTCGCTTTCTAAAGCATCTAAATTCTAATATATTCATCATACCGTTGGAAATGTGGAAATAAAATAGCATGGCATCCTATATGTAGATCAAGGTGGAAACTTATTTTAATGGCAAAGAAATCTTAAATTCTAATATTTAGAAGAAAAACAGATGAACGGTTAAGATCCATGGTTTCTCCAAGACAATCTAAGACATCATAGTCTAAGCAAAAATAACTAGGCTTTAACCTCAAGTTCATATCTTTCTTGTGACCAACAGGAACCAATCACAAACTGCTGAATTTGAATGCAATATCTCAAGAAGAGGAAATTAACACACATGTACAGGTTTCCTTTTCTTTCATGCACTGGTTGAAACCCTATAGAAGACTCATGATTATTGTAGTTATTGCTTAAAATGCATTGCTTTGTTTCAACCAGCTAAGTCACTTGACCAATAAGCACATATCCACTCGATACCTAGAGAAAGAGGGCAATGCATACAACTGGATCCTGAAATAGAATACACCAAAATAGGACCTGTATGATCATGGACAACTTGATAATAAGTTGGAAGCAGAAGTAAACTATCTTTCTTCGGACTTCGCTTGACAATTTCATGGGGAAATATAACTTCACATGAAAACAAAATCATAGTAAAAATCTGCTAGCTATAACAGTGTGTAACATCAATACGGGCCAATGAAAGCATTTTTATCTAATCTAGAACTCAATACAAACCAAGATGACACAATATGAAGTATAATGAAACTAAATGTACGACCCTGGACAACAATAATAAGTCTGATACAAGATGTGGCAGAGGATTGCTAAAGGCTAAGCGCACGGCTAGTTAAGTGCTTTAACAATACGAAGCTATTAAAGAATCAACAGCAATACCATTATTTTCTCACCAGGATTCAGCCCTCAATTCACAGCCGCCAAATCTGCAACAATCAACAGGAGAGGCAAAGCGGAAACAAGAACGACGGCGGCAAGGCGGAGGAAAATGGGGCGCTGCAGAGGAACAGATTAGGGCATCATTTCTTTAGGTCTTTGGTTTTGCGTCACGTTGGGTTTAGCCCGGCCGATTCCGCATAAAAAAGGGCGCGGCATGGTGATTTCGTAATTATGGGAACAACTTGCGTGGCAACTTTACCAGAATTCGGTACCTGGAGATGGTTGGTATAAATGAGGGTGAGGACGGTGGAGTGAGCAAAGTTGGAACTCTCTTCTTCCGTTCTTCCTCGTTCAAAAACGCCATTGGCAGGCGGTTTGAAGAGCGCGAGAGAGTCGATGAGGATTCGAAAGCAAGCCGCCAAGATGCTGACAATCTCACAGCTGCCTCCTCCCTCCTCCTCCGTGGTAAATCCACCGTCTTCGAGTGAGGTAATTGATCGAAGAAACACCATTTATTCCCTGTACATGTTGATCTTTATGCAACTTATTTCAGTTCCAGTTGCAGATATCTTGCTTGCCCTCTTCTTTGTTATTGTCTTACCTTTCTTCGCAGTCTGAGCTTTCTTGACGATGGGTTTGATTTCGAATCTGCTTGTTCATCTTCATTAAAACCTCGAGAAGCCCCAATTGATCTCATTGCTGGTTGTTTGCTGAAACAGATGTTTGGTTTCAAGCAGCCGGTGGCAATAAAGAGAACGGAGGAGAAGGTCGAACCAATGGGGAAAATTAGCACGGCGGAGCCTCAGACATGGTGCTTGCTCGATACCAGCTAACAAAAATCGCATCCTTATTGGTTTTCCTTTATAGGGTTTATGGCGTGTCTGAGATGGTTGCAATGTGTTCTTTTGCCCTTGCTAAAATTGGTGTTTCTGCCTTTCTGGTGGTGCTTAGCGCTGAGGCCGAGGAGGCAAAGAAGAGCTCGGACGTGGTGGTCACTTGCAAGAGGCACGACGGGAAAGGGTGGCGGTGCAAGCGGGCGGCAGAAGACGGGAATTCCTTCTGCGACCACCACCTCTCTTTGATCCGGGCGCGCAGGGCCTTCCAGTTCGACGGCACTAAGTTCAAGAAGGCTAGGAAAGGGCAGAAGAAGGGGAAGGCAGAGGACGAGGCGGGACATGGGCCGGCACCAGTGGTAGTTTTGGACGGCAGTGTGGCGGAGATCACAAAATGAACGGTGGTGATCGAGATGTTGTTTAACTGTTTCCACTCCCTTGATTGTCCGCTTCTTTCTTTCTCCTTTAGCTTCAGTCCATGGCAAGTTAAGAAAAAAGTCTCTGGTAACACAGTATATTGCTGAAATAAATGTAGTAGAGATGAAGATGGAATATACGAATTTTCTTCTTAATGCCAAATTATAATCACCGACGTCAAATCGAAATCTTCGAATGCCAGCAGTTAATTTACTTATTAATTTGGATACCAAGTTCAGATGCAACGATTTGATTCATTCCAGAGAGATTGGATTTACCAAAATCTAAATTTGGTATAACAAATAAATCAAATTCTGAATAACTTTTCAAAAGCATCAAAATTGAAATAAAAAAGCCAAAATTTTAGTATAAAATAAATCAATTTTTTTTTCCGAAAAAATAAATCAAATTCGAAATAACTTTTCAAAAGCACTAAAATCAAAATTAAAAAAATCTCTAACTACTTTGACTTTGTTTGTTTAGTTTAATGCATGATATGATTATATACGGTACTATATTAAACGAGAGAGTAATGAATAAAAAAAATTTAGCATCGAAAAAAATATCAAATTTATATATCTTTAATCTTATTTTCTTTTTCTTTTAATTAATGCACTAAATAAATAAATGATACAAATCTATCATTTTATCTTTCTATCATATGAAATAAATATATCCTAAATATTTTGTTATGTGTTTTTCATTAAAATTAAATAATAAATAATAAAAATAACTATCTTCCATATTTTATTTTAGTGAAAAATATATTGAGTCGTGTGATAGTGTAATATATATATTGTATGTTCTTATTAATTTTTTCACTTACATATATTAATTGACTATCCAAATAATCTAAAAGTTTTTCTGCTCATTATTTTATTTTAGTGAATAATATATTGAATAATGCAATAATGTGTTAACATTATTTACAATATTAAACAATTTATACACTTTTTAATATTAATTAATAGAACACAATTTACCCAAATCGAATTTTGGGAATGCAAAATTCTTAAAATCGGATTCAACTTTGGGAAATCCCCCAAATCGGAATTGAGTGGATCTAATACTGATTTTGCCCCTGGCCAGTTAGAGAGTTTTGTTAAATATTAAAAAAATATAAAAAATAATTTTAATTTATATAAAAAAAGAGGTATTATAGAAATGAGGTGTTAGATTTTAAAAAATATATTTTCAAACTCTCTAATCAGTTAGAGACTTTGGTTAAAAATTAAAAGTATATATAAAAATATATTAAAAAGAGGTATAATAGAATTGGGGAGTTAGATTCTAAAAAAAATATTTTCAAACACTCTAATGATATGGAGATGAGGTGTTAGAGTTTAAAAAATATAATTTCAAACTCTCTAAATCATTAGAGAGTTTTGCACAAAGTCTATAAATCCAAATTAAAATTATAAATTATAAAATATTTTTGATATTATAGACTTTGGGCAAAAGTCTCTAATGCATTAAATTTTATTTAGAGACTTTTGTCCAAAGTCTATAGAACTAATTTTTAATTATGATGTTAGTGAAATATTTTTTGTCCAAAATATTTTGATAGACTCTAGCATATCTTTTATATCACATATATTTTTTGTGAATTAAATTTTATTTTTTATAATTATAAAATTACTATAAACAAAAGTCTCTAACGCATTAGAGACTTTTGTGCAAAGTCTATAATAGCTTCATAATTTTTTTAAAAAAATATTTGAATTCATAAAATAATTTTTTAATGATAAAAAAGAGGAATTATGATCTAGAAAAATATTTTACATCAAAATATTTCATAATTTTTAATTTAAATTTAAATTTATAGACTTTGTACAAAAGTCTTTAATATATTAGAGAGTTTGAAAAATATATTTTTTATTTTCTAATATCTTATTTTTACCGTAAAAAGTATTTTATAAATTAAAATTATTATATATATTTTTAAATTTTTGGTCTGGATAGAGACTTTGACCAGGGGCAAAATCGGTATTGGATCTACTCAATTCCGATTTAGGGAATTCTCCAAAGTTGAATCCGATTTTGAGAATTTTGCATTTCCAAAATCCGATTAGGGTAAATTGCGGTTAATAGAATATTTTCTTACTTTGTACTCATACAACTTTTGTTGGATGATATTATTGTTTATTATTTTATTTTAATAAAGTAGCATATTGAACTAGGTGATAATATGAAGTTTTTTATAATTTTTAATTACTTTTACTCTTCACAATTTTGATTTTTCATTTAATATATTTATCTAGATTATATAATTTTTGACAAATATTAATATTTAGGGATAAACCCAATTTTTTATCCTTATATTTTTACTATTTTTATTTTTATTTTTATCCCTACAATTTAATTTTTTTATTATTTTAGTTCTTATAATTTTACTTCATTAAAAAAAATTAGTATTGTTGTCATCTCATAAACTAATTATGTTATCTTTAATTTCGTGTGCAATCATTTACTGATATGTTAATTTAAATTAATTTTATACATTGACACGTCATTTAAATATTTATTTAATTTAATTTTTTTAAAACTAAAAACCTAATTATGATCCTTATATTTTTCACGAATTTTTGTTTTTGATTCCTATATTTTCACGACATTTTGTGTTTTGTACTTATAATTTAAAAGATTTTATTTTCGCCCTCGTAATTTTACTATGTAAGGAAGCCCTACGATGATATGAGCGAACTACACACTTGACAATATTCAGATCCATGATGCTCCTTAACAAAGCAATCAATCTCATCCTTTGGGAGCCTTCCCAACATTGAGGCAAGAATAGTTGGCTTTTAATATTAATAATATTTTTCAATTTTCAAATACAATTGTATATTTAAGTGGAATAAGAAAGAATTTGAAACTCAAGATAATCTTAAAAAATGCTAGCTGAGTTTCTTGAAACAAAAATACTAAATTTTCCTAATTGATTAATTGATGTACCTAATAATCCTTCAAATAGAGATGACAATAGGTCGTGCTTGACCCGGCCCGCCAATGCCCAAGGGGCGGGCTAGGCTCACCCATTGGGCATGTGGCCCGTTCCGAGCCCGGCACAGACCCGGTTAGGTTCGGTCGGGGCATGCTCCTGCACTCGCAGGCTAGGCTTGGCGCCGCCCAAGGCTAGCCTGGTATGCACTTGGTCTTTTGTGTCAGGCTTGATGAGTAACTACTTTATTTAATAAAATTATATGTATACATATAAAGACTCTTTGTGTAATTGTGTGGTGGTTAGTTTGTCAAAAAAAAGTCCTAAAGGATAGTAGTTCGAATCTTATTATCCGTCTTTAATAACTTATTTTTGATAATTCAGGTCGCCCCGAGCCCAGCTCGAGCCCGAGCCCGAAGGGGCGGGCTCAAGCCTGGCTGGGTCTTCCCTTTGAGTGATCGGGCCGTGTAGCATGACCCGAGTAGTGGTCGGGTGTACGGCTTAGAGGTGGCCGAGCTTGGATCGGTCCAAGCACGATCTATTGCCGGCTCTACCTTTAAATAGTCGCATCTAATAAAGTATGTTATCGTATGCTACTTTGTTACTGTGAGAGATTAGAAAAGTTATTATTAAATCTTTAAAATTTGTAGAGGATATAGTAACACTCTTGCCGATATTTTGACACCCCTGAAAACGGCATCATGTGCTGCCTCCGCCACACATGCTTTCCCTTGGGGACCACGCTCGACTAGAGAAAATGATTACTGATTTCTAGTGAGGTCTCTGTCTTGGTCCAGACAGGAAACGCTCAACTCCATCCAACCAAAAGAGCAAGATGCTCGGATTATTTTGCATTTGCGAACTATGGGACACGTGGCGTATTTGTTATGGTTAACTCTCTGTTTCCTGTGATGGTCGACGTCGCAAGATTAGCTACTCCAGGCTTGAGCTCATCGCTACAGTATATAATCAAACAATATAGATGTATCATGTAGTGCGCTGCCATTATGTTCACAGAGACAGTCACAGTCGCAAAGCGAGTTAGTAAGGAGCGAGGAGGTACGAACTTTTCGATGGCAACGCGGCCGTGGACAAAGCATCGCCAGCCCAAACGGCGGCTGTGGCTCCTCCTCTCAGCCACCGCCTTCCTCCTCACCCTCGCCTCCCTCCAAGCCTCGACGTATCTTCTCCGCCGCGCCAACGCCCTCGGCCGCCAGTGCGCGACGCTGCCTGCGGAATCCTCCGCCGAAGACGCGGCGAGCCCACGCCCGAGTATCGTGATGGTGAGCTTATCCGACGAGGGCGAGGGCGGATCGCGGCGGCGGTCGTTCCGTGGGGTAAGGGCGGCGGTGGAGGGGAACAAGCGGGCGTACGCTGTGCGGTGGGGGTACGGGTACACTGAATCGGGGGATCTGGTGGATCGCAGCCGTCCGCCGAACTGGAGCAAGATTCTGGCCGTCCGGACGCAGCTGCCGTTCTACGACTGGGTCTTCTGGAATGACGCCGTGAGTCTATCTCTCTTGTGCTGCTCCGCCAAATTAATTAAATGCCAAAAAGAACAAAAAAGAGACATTTAGTTTCGTTTGTGTTTCTCTGTGTGTTATAGGACACGGTGGTGACGAATCCGGACACATCGTTGGTAAGAGCTATAAAACTTTTGATTGAAACTGATTGAACGAAAAAGCTGGTGTTTCAATAGAACTTGCAAGTACGGAGGCAAACGATAAGAGGGGATAGAATAGAGGATAGATTACTATCATTATTTGTTTAGTGCATGATTAAAATAAAATATTAATAGAAGTATATTTATATTTAATATATATCGAATTTAAAAAATTTATATCCAATCATTTCTCGTTTATTATCCGATTTTTTTCTATCCAACAAAGCAAACATACCATAATTATTTAATCTGTGGATATAGGAGAATATTCTACATGCAGCAATTGGGCACAGAGATTTCCACTCATCACCAGACTTAGTGGTAACCCAGGATTTTAATGGGGTGAATTCAGGTAAATTTTTTTTACTCCTAATGTTAGTTTCTTGCCCATGCTTCCCAAATTTTATTGTATAATTACTATGTATTCTAACACTAATAACCTTTTCAAGGAAAGTTGTATTAGAAATGATAACTTATTTGTGGTGATTTTTTGTTTTTTTGTTTGGGGGAATGTTGGAACTTGGAAATGACAACAAAGATGAGTTTAGGAACTTCTAGTTTTTTTTTATTGAGAATGAACTTTTAGATTAATTTGAGTGGAAATGAGGGTAACCACCTCAGTTAAGTATTATAAGATAAAATAATAATTTAGAAACTTATGGTATATTTGCTTCATTGGATAGGATATAATTGGATTGATTAATAAATGAGAGAGAATTGAATATGAATCTTTTAAATCCAATATACATCGGATATTATATTAATTATATATTATTCTAATCATATTTTTTCTAATCAATGCACTAAACAAACAATGGATTCAAATTCATATCCTATCCTATCTTCCTTAATCCCATGAAGCAAACAAACACTTATAGATAAATGGTAAATTTTACAACTTTATTCCAATTTAAAGCTTTTATTGGCTCAAGTGATTTCATTTTTGGACCAATAGCTCATAAGTTGGCTAGAGTTGCGAAAGCAAAAGCTGCAGAGGAATATTGTCTGAACTCTGAAATAACATTGTTAAGCCCCAAGAGTACATTGTATTCATCTCAATGTGAGGAGAAATATATAGATGTACAAGAGTGTAAGATAGTCTTGAGGTATAATATAAGTAAACCTATACTAGCATAATAACATAGCAAAATAACATAAGGTATTTAACACTCCCCCTCAAGCTGGAGCATATATGTTAATCATGCCCAGCTTGCTGCAAAGAAGTTTGAACCGAGTAGAGCTGAGTGCCTTGGTGAAGATATCGGCAAGCTGTTCTTGAGATGAAGTGTGAGGAGTGACAATTTTCTTGGAGAGAACGGCGTCACGAATAAAGTGGCAGTCAACCTCAATGTGTTTGGTCCTTTCATGAAAGATAGGATTGTTGGTAATATAGATTGCAGATTGGTTATTACAATACATAGTCATTGGCTCATCAAGAGAAACTCCAAGTTCTTTGAGTAAATTTTCTACCCACATCAATTTGCAGGTTGTGTGCCATGGCCCTGTATTCAGCTTCTGCACTAGATCGAGCTACCACATTTTGTTTTTTACTTCTCCAAGTAACCAAATTTCCTCCAACATAAGTGCAATGTCCAATGGTAGACCTCCTATCATGAGTAGACCCAGCGTAGTCTGCATCAAAATAGCCTTCAACTCTCATGTGACCATTTTCCTTATACCATAACCTATAACCTGGTGATTTCTTAATGTAGTGCAAAATCTTCAACACTGCATTCCAATGGGAACACTTTGGCTTATGCATGAATTGACTTACAACTCCTACTGCAAAGGAAATATCTGACCGAGTTACAGTAAGATATATCAATTTTTCGACCAATCTACTAAATCTTGCTGGGTCCTCGAAATCATTTTCTCCCTCTAGTGCTGGAGTGAGTTGAGACTCAATAGGAACTTCAATAGGTTTACAACCAAGTAAGCCGACTTCATTGAGAAGATCTGTGGCGTACTTCCTTTGAGATAAGACTACTCCTGTAGAATTGTAGGCAAATTCAATGCCTAAAAAATATTTTGGACGACCAAGATCTTTGGTGACAAAATATTTTTTCAAGTGAACCTTTACTTTGTTAATCCCTTCTTTATCACTGCCGGTAAGGAGAATATCATCCGCATATACTGCAAGAACAATGCTTCTAGCAGAAGAATGCACAATACAGAGTGATCTGCCTTACACTCTTTAAGCCCAATTTCTAAGGCAATTTTGCTAAGCTTATCAAACTAGGCCCGAGGACTTTGCTTGAGACCATATATAGCTTTTTTTAATCTGCACACAAAATTCTCCCCCTGAGCAACAAACCCAGGAGGTTGCTCCATGAAGACCGTCTCAGTTAAATCACCATAGAGAAATGCATTTTTGACATCCATTTGAAACATGCTCA
The DNA here is from genome assembly GCA_034359265.1 of Canna indica. Taxonomy (NCBI): domain Eukaryota; kingdom Viridiplantae; phylum Streptophyta; class Magnoliopsida; order Zingiberales; family Cannaceae; genus Canna; species Canna indica. Next base: position 8,238,903 of record CP136894.1, on the reverse strand, counting down.
AACCAAGATTAATTGCCATAGAGATGATAATCCTAACAGAATTGAGTCGAGCAACGGGTGAAAAAGTCTCAAAGTAATCTACCCCATATTCCTGAGTGAAACCCTTTGCAACAAGACGAGCCTTGTAGCGCTCAATAGACCCATCCAACAGATATTTCACAGTAAAGACATTTGCAAGCTATAGGTCTGGTGCCATGCGGTAATTTTACCAAATCCCAAGTGTGTCGAGTCCTGAGAGCATTCATCGCCTCATCCATAGCATGTTTCCAATTAGGGTTAAGCAGAGCTTCCTAGGAATGGAGACGGTAGACAAGGATAATGCAAACTCACGAAACGATGGTGAGAGATGAGTAAATGAGATATAGAGACTAATAGTGTGAGTTGTACAAGTACGTGTACCTTTTCGAAGAGCAATAGGAAGGTCAAGCTCAGATGAAGGATCTTTTGACTGAGGAGTGGAAGGCGAGGTCTGCTGCTTGGAGGGCCCATCTGCTCTCTTATGTTTCCTCTGATATACCTGTAATGGAGGAATAGTAGTGGGAGGTGGCACATCTATAGGGGGCGGAAGTGGAGGTGGAAGCGGAAGTGAAGGCGGAAGTGGAGTGGACTCAATATTGGAGTCGCGAGGACTTTTAGAAGAGATGAAGTAGGGTGTATCCTCAAAGAACGTCACATCAACAGTTATAAAGAGTTTCCTAGTTCCTGGATCATAACACCCATAACCTTTCTGGGTGCGAGAGTACCCAATAAAGATGCACTTTACCGCCCTTGGGTAGGGCTGTCCATGGTTCGGTTCAAACCGAACCGAACCGAAAAACCGAACCGAATTTTTCGGTTCGGTTCGGTTTCAACCATGTGGGTTCGGTTCTTTGACCCGAACCGAACCGAAATTTGAATTTCGGTTCGGTTTCGGTTTTCGGAATTCGGGAACCGACCCGAACCGAAAACCGAATTAATTAAAAAAATAATTTTTATTTTATTTTTAACAGAATTACTTAAATAAGTATTAAGTAATTATTTTGAATTTTGAATTTTTAATTAAAATAATTAAAATTTCGGTTTTCGGGTTGAAAACCGAACCGAACCGAATAATTTCGGTTCGGGTTAAATCGGTTTAGGTATAGTTCGGTTCAGGTTCGGGTTGGAATTCGGGTATAAAAAAATTTTGGTTTGGGCTTGTTCGGTTCGGTTCGGTTCGAACCGAATGGACAACCCTACCCTTGGGGATAGTTTGTCATGACTAGGTCCCAGACTATGAGCAAATCAAATACACCCAAAGGTTTTAGGAGGAACTTTAAACAATGGCGCATTGGGATGAAGAATGGAATAAGGAGACTTGTTTCCAATTACGGAGGAAGGAACTTGACTGATGGGATAGGTCGCCATAAGAACAGCATCCCCCAAAAAATACCAAGGTACGTTCATATTAAACTTCAAAGTTCTAGCAACATCCAATAGATGATAGTTTTTGCGCTCGGCAATCCCGTTTTGTTGAGATGTGTAAGAACAAGATGTCTCATGAATAATACCTCGAGAAGTACAAAAGTTAACAAAATCAGAATGAAGATACTCACGAGCATTATCAGTGCACAAGATTTTGACAGATATACTAAACTAATTTTTTATTTCAGAATAGAAGTTTTGGAATACAGTAAACACCTCAGACCGACACTTCATTAAATAAACCCATGTTATACGAGTGTGGTCATCAATGAAAGTCACAAAATACCTGTATCCCACACGACTCATATCAAGACTTGGACCCCAAATATCAGAGTGGATTAAATTAAAAATAGACTTACTACGCAGATTCGAGCTTTGTGGAAAGGACACTCTAAGGTGTTTGCCTAACTCACAAGCTTCTCATTTAAAAGGAACAAACGGAATAGACTTTGGAAGAACACTCTTAAGTTTGTCAGAGGTGGGATGACCTAGACGACAATGCCATTGGTAGAATGAGATGGAATGATGAGCAACAGGAAAACATGACGATAACAGATAAACACATCCAGATTCAGCTCCCCCACCAATCTTTCTCCTTGTCTTTAGATCCTGTATAACACAATGAGAAGGGAAGAACCACTGAACAACTATGATTTTTAGTAAGTTGGTTGATGGAGAGCAAGTTAACATGGAATTTAGGTAAGTAAAACACATTGTCAAAATTCAAATTGTCAAAAGTTGTTATCGAACCTGAACCTTGAGCAGGTGATACGGAGCCATTAGCTAGGTGAACATAAGGAAAACTAGGGGTAGTTTGAAATTTTGAAAACAGGTTCATGTTACCTGACATATGAATTGAAGTACCAGAATCAAGGATTTAGGACATACCAGAAGAGACACTAGCCGCTACCCCAAAAGAAGAAGCCATACTTGTCGAAGAGGAGGTGACACGAAGCACTCTAGCCATAGCGCTACTCAGGTCATGAATAGTGTTATCAGCCATAAGTTGGGTTCTTACACCATGAAGTGATGATGGAAGCCCGTTCAGAAATTTTGCAACAAGAAATTTATTTCTTTGTTTTTTCAGTATAGAGACATCAGCCACAAGAGGATGGTACTCTGCTAATTCGTCCGCCTTAGCCTGAAGAGTAGCATAATATTCCTGCATAGATCCGTCTTCGTCCATTTTCAGATTAAAAAGATCGGAATACAGAGTATATATCTTTGATATGTTCTTGTCTTGATAATAAGTTTGTCTTAGGGCATCCCACATATTTTTCGTCATTAAGTGGAAAACCATTGTGGAAGCAATTTGTGGTTCAAGACTGTTTAATAACCAAGAGATAACAACATAATCATTTGCTTCCTAGTCAGCATATTCAGAAATATTTGTAAGGATAGGTCCGAAGGATCCTGATCAAGATGATGGGATTTCTTCTGTGAGCCACATAACACTCTGAAGGCTCTTGCCCACAAGAGATAGTTAGCACCATTTAACTTGATAGAGGTGCCAAATGAATTAATCTTAGGATCCTTTATGGAGTTTGACATTGATAATATAAAGAAGCACGAGCAAAGGTGGCTTGTTTGGAGAACTCCAGTAGAGGGAGAAGTCTAGATCCAAGGAAAACAATAAATTTCAGCCGCTGAAATTTTACCCTAAAGAGCAGTACCTCTCAATGCTGAAAATTTCACTTGCTGCCTCGATGAGTGCGTGGAAGGATCGGAAGATAGAGGGGGCTGTTGTGTTCTTATCGAGAGAGGAAGACAACCCTAAGATCACCGCAGATGCTTGAGACGTAGGTTGATGAAGGGCTGTTTTTTTTTTTCTAAAAGAAATTCCAGCAGATTTGGAATTCCAGTAGAGTCTTCGAAGAAGAGGTGAACCAGGAGAGGCCTTTGGAGAGGTGAACCAAGAGAGGTTCACACGAGCAAGAAGGGGCAAACAGGAGAGGTCGACTTGGAACTTGATCTTGCTGTCCGCCTGGATTAGGAAGAGGAGAGGCGGACCAGGAGAGATCCGCCTGGAGTATGCTGCCCGCCTAGAATAGGCAGATCTTGAGGCTTCAAGAAGCGGCTGGTTTGGGTGATGCCAAACCCTAGCCGTCGGGTGTAGGTGGAGAAAAAAAGGGAAGAGGAAAAGAGAAAAGAAAACCCTACGACTCTGATACCATGTTAAACCCCAAGAGTACATTGTATTCATCTCAATGTGAGGAGAAATATATAGATGTACAAGAGTGTAAGATAGTCCTGAGGTATAATATAAGTAAACCTATACTAGCATAATAACATAGCAAAATAACATAAGGTATTTAACAAACATTATTAAACCAGCAAACATTCCCAGAAAAGTATATTCTTTACAAGAATGGTGAATACATCATGCTGTATCAGTGTATAAGGTAGAACACAAGATTGACAGAAAAGGAGTACATATACCCTCCATTTGTTTAATAACTAAATGCAAATCAGCTCCTAACTTTCAGGAAGACAGGAGTATGCACAAGCAAACGTTTAAACTTTTATTGCAGTTTCTACTAAAGGATTTGTAGGTGATATAACACTGAAAATAATTCACCATTGCAGTTCCATTGTTAATTGTTGTTAGCTAAGAAACTCAAAATAACAGCTTTCTTGTAGTTGTCATAGAGAGTACACTGCTCTGTTGATCAATTAAATTAGTCTCTCTGGTCTCTACCCAATGTTAGTGTTAATATGTAGAATCTACAGGCCAACCCAAACTAACCCACATCTTTGTAGTTCAGTGAACTGTTCAATTTTCCAGAAATGACATGAACCACTGAATTTGTTCATTTTCACTTTTTTTGTGGCTGATAGGTGTTTTCTTTGTTCGACGATCCAAATGGAGTGAGTATTTCTTGGATACATGGTGGAATCAGACATCATTTATTAAGTTTGGCTCCACCAAGAGTGGTGACAATGCTGCCATGAAGTACCTCATTGACAGCCTCTCTGAAGCAGAGTCACTCATCCATGTTCGCAAACTGCAGATGCAGTGCCTATTCAACTCCTATCCTTGGGTTCCTTCTTGGAAATCTATTCACCGTTTGATTTCATCACCGTTGGTTACTTGGAAAGGTAGTTCCTACAATCCTTAAAATTTGGCCAATTATTTGATGTTGAAGTGATTAATTAAAATGGAATTTTGTCATGCTATGGTATTAGGAGTATACTCTGATGGGGACTTCATGGTGCACCTTGCTGGGTTGGATGAGAAGAAGAAATGGATTAAAGAGATACTCGAACAATTGTGAACTGTAGTTTAAAAGTGTGCAACCTCTCCTTGGGATAACAGAAGTATATTGACTTTGAATAACTTAAGTGCAGAACCACATGTATGTTGTATATGTAGAATGGAGTTAGAGACACTAAGGGCATGTTTATTTTATGGGATAAAAAGAGGATAGTATAAGGAATGAATTTTAATATCTAAATTGATGTTTTATCTGACGTACACTAGATAAATCGTATCCCATTTTTATATCATTTGTTTCTATCATATCTTATCCTCAATCTTTCATTCATGTTTGCAACTGTTATTTTTTTGGTAATGAAATGAAGAAACTGGGTCACAACAGCTAGAGCATTTTTTTCGTATATTTATCTTTTGCATTAATGAATGATACAGTAATTCTCTGATTAAAAATCAAGTTCAGTAGGTTTTACCAAAAAATAACCTTAATGCAATGTTGTTTCTGTAAGAAATACTATCAGTTAACAGTTGAAACATCTAATAAAAAAAGGTGCAGAGGTAAGCTTAATTTATAAGCTTAATTTTAAGAGTCCAATATGTATTTTATGTTATACATCCCCGGTTGGTTAGGCTTGAATCATGAATCAATTTATAAGAGAACCATGGTGAAATGCAGTACAATAAGAGCATATTTGCTTCGATAAGAAAAGATAGAATAATTGATGGATTAATATTCATTATTTATTTAGTACATAGATTAGAAGAAAATAGAATTATAAGAATATAAAATAGATATTATATTTGATGTACATCGAATTTAAAAAATTTATATTTAATCTGTTCTCATTTATTATTCAATTTAATTTTATTTTATTCAATAAAGTAAATATACCTGTACGATGAAGAATCATGGACCGTATGCACAGGTAAAACCCACAACTAAACAATTAAGCAGTACAATAAGAATAGCAGGGGCTTGTATGGAACTCGTGATCTGTGTTCTGATATCTCTGCATTCTTATAATTGAGTGCATACTTAAAGCTTAATCCAGAGTCTAGTAATATCATTGAAGAGTGGGAGAGAGGGATAGTAATATCATTGAATCATTTGATCCAGAGTTCTTGCTCTGTAGAAAGAATTACAACCAGCATGAATGATGAAGACTAATCAATAACCAAGCCTGAGCTCCAAATCCAGCACTTCTCCTTCAACCTTCTGCTCCTTCACTCCTCCATCCAAGAAATCTGTGCCACCATCGACGTGCAAGCTCAAGCTCAAGCTCAGCTCTAAATCTTCACCTGAAAGCTTCAGTTGATCTTGAGGCCTCCCTAAACTCACAGGGTCTTCATGCGCGGCTGTTCCCATGTTCTGAGGACCAAACCATGACGCATGCAAGCTCAAGTATGTGGTGCAACTGGAATGATCGTCTCCAGGGTTCGTGTTGAACAAAGGCATCGTCGACGCCATGGTCGTCAGAGGTTGCTGCAACTTGGCTCGATCTTTGCGGTGGACGTTCATGTGGCCACCCAAGGCCTGTGCCGTGGAGAGGCCCCTCTTGCAGAAAACGCATTCATAGTATGACTGCCCTTGGAAGACCGCCTCCTCGATCGTGTCCTTGGGATCCTTCTTGCGATCACTCTCCATCTGCGTTTGACAAGAGCACTCTGATAAATAATTTGGGAGGCCGGCGGAAGATGAACAAAAGGCAGACATGGGGGATTTATAGGCAGGCGAGGGGGGGGGGGTGAGGATACACAAGGGACAAGATGAAAAAGAGGAGAAGAAAAGAGTATTATATCTGGCCGGCCGTGATTTTAATTAGATGCATCGTTGCCCGGTCTAGCTCATCATTCACATAGTTTTCTTATAATTAGGCTGCCAGCTCTTGCATCTCCAAAGGTCGAAAGCAAATACTTAATTTGCTAAAAATAAGCAACTATTTAATTTAAGACTATGGATGTAAAAATACTATTTATTACGTTTGAAATTACTCGTAAATCAACTACTGCTGGTAGACATATCTACTTTACAGGTTACAGCAATTAAATTGTAATTTTATTGCAAAACAGCTATAACTTTTAAGAGGAATTGCCCAAATTCATAATTTGAACATTAGATTTTTTTTATATTCATAACATAGATTTGGATTTTTCCAAATTCATAATTAAATGACCAAAGTTTCAATTTTATCCTTCATTTCAAAATATAGTTTTCTTTTACTAATTAAAAACTTTTTTAAAAATATTTAAATGACTCAAATTAAATAATTTTTTTATTCATAATATTTTTTTCCAGTAATTTATATTAGTATTATAGTAGATAAAAATTTATTTTTGTGGCAAAAAATATTATTTTTATTTTTATTTATAATAATTTTACACTAAAAAGTAAAATAATAATTATTTTGACTATTAATAAATTCTTTAAACACTAAAAAAATACTACAAGAATTGTTAAAAAATTAATTTACGTTGTATATTACTTAACAAAGGTATATTTAAGTATTTAAAGATTTTTGAAAAATATTTTAAATATTCTTAAAATAAAAAATAATATTATTAGCCACTAAAATAAATTTTTATCTACTATAATATTAATATGAGTTGCTGAAAAAAATATATTATGAATAATAAAAAATTTATTTATTTTGAGTCATTTAAATACTTTTAGAAAAAAATTTAATTAGTAAAAGAAAATTATATTTTGTAATGAAGGGTAAAATTAGAACTTTGACCATTTAGTTATGGATTTGGAAAATCCAAATCCATATTATGGATATGGGAAAATCTCATGTCCAAATTATGAATTTGGATAATTGCTCAACTTTCAATATCGATAACTAAAATTACTGTAGTTAATTTAATAGATAAACTATGATTACTGTAATTAATATCGGTAACCATAATTTTACTTAATTCGTATATAAATTAGGTAGACAAAGACAGGTGTCCAAAGTAGAAGTAAATGACGCTAAAGAGTGCTCGCACATGTATTAATATGCGGTTTCGAAAATCGCTTCGAATAAGAAAATAAATAGCAAATATTTTAATTTATTATTCCAAAAACTTTTTTAAATCAGAAAATAGATAGCATTGATTCTTTTTAGAAAAAAATCGTTCCGACTCTAGAAATATATAGTAACTAAAGAGTGCTCGCACACGTATTAATATGCGGTTTCGAAAATCGCTTCGAATATGAAAATAAATAGCAAAGATTTTAGTTTATTGTTCCAAAAATTGTTTTGAATCATAAAATAGATAGCATTGATTCTTTTTAGAAAAAAATCATTCCGGCTCTAGAAATATAGAGCAAAGACTTTGAAACCTTGTAACATGCACAAATTTAAAGATTTCATAACATACAAAAAGCACTTTTGATGAGAGGTAATTAATGTGGCTTTTCGCCAACTAATTAATGCTAAAAGTCAACATGCTTGCTGAGTCAGCGAAAAAGGAGGCGATAGGGATGGCGACAATCCCCAAGCCGAAAAAACCTCCTGATCCGTCGGATCTGAAGGGTGAGAGGGGATCTTGGTTTGAAGGCGATCAATCTGCATTTGAGAGGGACCTAGGCTTGGCTGGAAAAGATGAACAGGGGCTGAGATCAAATAACTGGAGGAAGGCAGGTAATGCTGAAGGGAACCAGAGGAATCAGCCAATCTCTTGGGCTGGTCTTTTCAGATTGGCAAGGAAAGAAGGCGAATGGCAGAAATCTAAGGAGCTGAGTGAGAAAATTGAGAAGATCCAAGAGAACTCGAATGGGAGAGTCTTCATATCGGAAGAGGATCCGGAGACAGTGAGGTACGATTGTAAATTCATTCTTTACGGGAAATTTTTTGGTAGAACTCCACTATTGGGGGTGGTCAGGAGCTTAATGCCAAAAATTTGGAGATTGAAAGCGGAATGTAGGATGATTGATTTAACAGTAGGGTTTTTCGCCTTCAAATTTATGTGGGAAGAAGATTACTGGAGGATTTTATCGGAAGGACTATGGTTTCTAAGGGGCCAAGCACTTTCTTTGATCCCATGGAAAGAAAGGTTTCAGCCTTTGAGAGAGGTAATCTCAGAAGTACCTGTCTGGATTCAACTTTCGGGCTTGCCTTTCGAGTTTATGCACAAAGGGATTCTTCCGCAATTAGCTGTTGCTGTGGGTAACCTGTGAGAATTGACAATCATACCTTATCCGGAGAAAGAGCAAAATTTGCGAGAATCTATGTGCTATTGGACTTAAGAAAATCGGCGGAACAAGGGATATGGATAGACACTAAGAATGAAAGTTTTTTTTCAGAGTATTGCGTATGAAAATCTTCCAAAGGTGTGCTATAAGTGTGGTAAGATTGGATATTCTGAAATTGAATGCCTTGAGAAGATGGACAGTGGCAAGAAAAGTGAAAAGAAAAAGGAGGAAAACTCTCTTTGTAATGTTGGAGAGGAGGGAGGAAGTAATGTGAGTGGGAAAAAGGTAGACAAAGTCAATGAGGAATTGTTTGGTCCCTGGATACAAGTGCAGAAGAAGAAGAGGAATGCAAATAGGGGTAAGGGCAGGAATGAAACCCCTACGAATAACTCCTTTGTGGTGTTGAATAATCCAACTTTTGAGGAAGTTGGGACAAAGGGAATAAAAGAAAAGGGGAGTGGCAGTGGTTCAATGTTAGCTGAAAGAGTAGAGGAGCCTGTTACAGTTGAGAAAACAGTGATGATGAAGGTTAATAATTGGCAGAAAGTAACAGAACAAAGTGGTTTAAGAGAGGTGAAGAAAGTAAAAGGGATGAAATGTTGATAGAGATAGTGGAAAAAACAAAGGAGATTGAGTTGCTGAATTTTGAGGCAACTGAAATGGAAATGGAGGCTGATAGAAACGGGACAGGAAAAAAAGAGAAAGGAATGGACTTGCAGTTACTATATGAAAATCTAAGTAGTTCTTTTTCAAATATCATGAATAATGAGTTTGCTGAAGATGATTTCCTTGAGATGGGAATTGACCCGAAGAGCTCAAGAAATGGCGAGAGAAAAGTTCAGAGAACAAGTAGGCTATCAGGAAACATGAAAAGTAACAAAATTGTTAATGTTCCAATTGGTTTCAAAAACATTAGACTGAAGAAAAGAAGACACTCGAAGGAGACTAGTGCTATGGGGGATGAGGGTGGCCCATTTGAAAGTGAGAAGGGGGGAAGTCAGGATGAAACCAAAAAATGAAGATAATAAGTTGGAATATTAGAGGGGTGAAGAAGAAGATAGCTAGTGATTATCTCTGGTCAGTAGTGAGATTGAAGAATATAGACATTATTCTGATATTGGAATCTCATCTAGAGGAAGAAGAAGCAGACCAATTTTTGAAAATGAGAAGTAGAGCATGGGAAGGTGAGGCTGTAGGAAGTAAAGGAAAATCTGGGGGCCTAATTTTGCTCTGGAGGAAGAATAGAATCAAATGAAAGGTTGTACATAAAGACTATCAGTCAATTAATGTTGTTTTCGAGATTGTGAATGGCAAATGTTTTCTGCTTTCAAGAATTTATGCAGATAATAACAACAGGAGAACATGTCTTCTATGGAAAAGGTTTGAGGAGCTGAATGTATCAGGGATTCCTTGGCTACTGCTAGGGGATATGAATTGTATTACCGAAGCTAATGAGAAAAGAGGAGGAAGACTATTTATAGAAAGATATTCTTCCATTGATTTCATAAATTTTACAAGAAAAGTGGGTCTATGGGATGTTGGCTTCAAGGGGCCAATGTTCACTTGGTCAAATAAAAGACAAGGATCTGAGAAGATTATGACAAGGCTTGGCAAGGCTTTTATCAATACAGAATGGCTTCAATGAAATTATAATATTGATGTTGAACACCTCAATATGATAGATTCAGACCATTGACCAATATTGGTCAGGTGTGAGAATAATAGAGTAGCAGGGAGATGGAAGAAAAAGAAAAACTTTGTGTTTGAATATTTTTGGCTTGAATATCCAAAGAAGGAGATTGTGAAAGAACATTGGTGCAGCAATAACGGGGACATGGAATGTATGATGGATAGTTTGGAAACACTAAAGGAAAAGTTGATGGTTTGGAACAGGGAAGAAGTTAGCATCTTAGAGAAAAGGCAGAAAGAATGTAATAAAAAATTGAAGGACCTGAAAATGAAAGATGAATTGGGAATGTTAGCTGAGGAGGACCAAAGAAATATTAGAGTTGTTTCAATGGAATTGGCAACTTTGAATAGACAGATAATGCTAAAGTGGTGGTCAAAGTCAAGGACAATGTGGATAGAGGAAGGTGACAAGAACACTAAATTTTTTCACAGTTCAGTGAAATTGAGCAGAAGACAGAGTAGAGTGGAGAAGTTAATGGTAGAGGGAAGAGTAGTTTCGGATGAAAAGGAAATGGTCAAGTAGGTTGCAAAATGGTATGAAGACTTGTGGAAAAGGGAAAGAGAAGGGGATGAAACATTTGAAATTCTTGCTGAGTTGAATTGGAACAAGATAACTGATGAGGAAAGCAGATGTTTGATGAAGGAATTCAATGCTGAAGAGATTTGGAAAGCAGCTAGTGGTCTTGGTAGAGGGAAAAGTCTATGAATGGATGGTTATATTCTGAAATTCTACCTACAAAATTGGGAGGTGGTAGGAAAAAGAATTATGATGGAAATGAATAAGTTTCAAATAAGCAACATATTACCTAAAGGATGGAATGACACATTGTTGGTAATGATACCTAAGAAGGAGAGGACAGACAGGATACCTACTTTTAGGCCAATAGCACTATGCAATGTGCTATATAAAATTCTGACAAAGACCTTAGCTAATAGAATAAGGTCTCTTCTGCAGAAGATAATTAGTCCTGAATAGGCAGCCTTTGTCCCTGGTAGACAAATACAAGACAATGTATTGATAGTTGCTGAGACTATAAACTCTATGGATAAGACTGGTAGAAAATGGCCCAATATTCTTGTGAAGCTGGATCTTCAAAAAACTTATGACATGGTGAGATGGAGGGCAGTGTATGCAGCAATGGATTGCATGGGTTTTCCAGGAAAGTTCATAGAGTGGGTAGCCGGATGTATTGAAGAAGTGAGATTCTTTTGTAGAATGAATGGGGATGTGTCAGATTCCTTCAAAGGATTTAAAGGAATTAGGTAAGGTGGTCCAGTATCACATTACCTATTTATAATAATGGAAGAACTATTATCGGTTCTTGTTAAAGGCTTTGTAAGAGAAGGAAGAATTAAGCCTTTCATGTGTAAGAGTTTTGAACTAAGTCACCTGTGCTTTGCAGATGATCTAGTTTTCTCTATAAAGGCTGATAAGAAATCCTTAAAAGGCCTAAATGACTGTCTGAATCTGTATTGCAATATTACTGGGCAGAAGATCAACAAGGAGAAGTCAGAAATACTTTTTCCAAAGAAATGTAAACCAGAAGTAAAACATATGATATGTCAGGTTCTGGATATGAAAGAAGGATGTTATCCAATGCAGTACTTGGGGGCTCTTCTCTCACAAGGAAGATAGAAAAAAGGCACCAAAAACAAGGTCTTTGAGAAGATAATGGCAAGGATGAATATCTGGGGAAGAAACTTCATTTCTCAGGCAGGTAAGGTGGTATTAATTAATTTAGTCATTAACTCTATTCTAATATACAACTTGATGACATCTTGGCTGACTGATAAGGAAGTGAATAAAATTTCTGTTGAGACAAGAAAATTTTTCTAGTCTAGCAGTAAGGAGAAAGGAGTCAATTTAGTTAGTTGGGAGAAAGTAACAAGAAACAAATGTTTTGGGGGTTTGGGAATTAAGAATTTGCTGATTATGAAGAGAACAATGATGGCAAAAAGATTGTTACCTCTACTGAATAAAGAAGACACTATGTGGAGTAAGCTATATAGAAGCAAGTATGAGAATTTTCATCCTTGGGAGAAATGTGGAAAAAGGAAGATGTTTGACCAATTGAGGGCAATTGAAGTGTGTATGATGAATTTAAGAGAAGGATTGGTAAAATCAATTGCAGAAGGAAAATAAACTAACATATGGAATGATGCCTGGGTGAGTGAGATACCACTGAACAAGTGGCCAATATTTGTTAATATGGAAGAGCTAAAAGGTTTCAGCATGGTAGCTGAGCTGATTCAGGAAGGGGAATGGAACGAAGGGTTGATTGAAAAATGTTTTGCTAATCCTCTGAAAGAGAAAGTAATGACTGTACAGATTGACAGAGAGAGAATAATGGACAGTTGGGTGTGGAAGCATAATTAGAAAGGGACTCTATCAGTGAAGGAGTCTTACTATTTCATGAGGCAGAAAGAGGTGTGTTCTGAAAATAACGAAGTGGAGTGGAAATGGATATGGTCATTGCAGGTGCCTGAGAAAATAAAGATTTTCATCTGAAAACTTATATGGAATAGGTTACCTACATCAGATTGGTTCTCCAGATTTTTAGGTAAAGAAACAGAGAAATATAATGTATGTGAAATGGGTACTGACAGTGCAAATCACTTATTATTTGAATGTGATCATGCTAAGGAGGTATGGAAAGTGATAGAACAAAAGCTGGGTATTATTTTCAGTTATAGAGTGAACTGAGGAGATGGAGGATGGTTCTGTGAAGCAGAGGTTTTTGAGAAGAAATCAGCTAGAAGGCTACTAGCTTTAATGACAAATGTAATCTGGATGTTGTGGACGGACAGAAATAGAATGAAGTATGAAAAGAAAATATAGGGGGATAGAATGGATTTTCAATAAGGCCTATGATGAGAGAATGCACTTTGAAGAGGCAAAGGTAAAGGGTTCTAAAAGTAATCAGAGACTTCTTTCTGAGAAAAACTATACTGATACTATTTCTTCAGCTGAAGTAGCAGATGATAATTATCTTCTGAAATGTGATGCAGCCTGGAAAGGAGAGTTTAGTGCTGGCTGTGGCTTTGTGCTCTATAAAGGAAGGAGAGTTTTGTAAGGTGGGGGAATGGAACATGCGGGTAATCCTCATATTGCAGAAATGAAAGCAGTAAGGTTCGCAATGAACAAAGTGAAGAAAAAGGGCATAAAAGAAGTATCAGTAGTATCTGACAATGAACTGATTGTGAGAATATTGAAAGATGAAGTCGAAGTACCATGGGAAGTGAGTGATCTAACAAGGAGGATAAAAATGTTGGCAGATGAAATCAATGTTGTAAGATGAGATCATATTAGAAGGGGGATGAATTTTGAAGCACATGAACTGGCAAGAGCAGTGTATGCTGAGGAAATCAGTAATAAAGTTGTTGAGGTACTAGGAGTTGAGGAGGGAAGGTTTGGTTTTGAAAACTATTTTGTAGAAACTGGTGTAATAGATACTGTGTTCAGTAATAAAATTCCTTACTAAGGGGAATATGAGAGCATGTCTGGAGCAGTAGAGGAGTGCACGACCATTGGTCCAATGCCTCTTCATATTTGTTCGGGGGATGTAATCTGACCCTGATAGTAAGTCTTTTTGTTTTTTGTTTTTTTAAAAAATTAATGTGGCCTTTCAATTCTTTTCTTAATCTTTCTTTCTATTGATTCTATTGTCGGCAAAAATAAAAGCTTGGGACATTTATTTTATATTTTTGCTTGTATTTAAATTTTAGCCTACAAATTTTACATTCAAATCCAATTTGAAAACTCATTTCAAATTCTCACGGGTAAGATTATCATATCTTACATTTTCATTCCCTATATTCCAATTGTGCTAATATCTTTTTCTACTAATTAATCAATAGTTTTCATTTAGAATTCGAACTCAAAATCCAATTTCAAAATCCTACGCCAATTTTCAACGAGTAAGAATATTATTTTCATTTTCTCTATTTCCGCAACCAATCCATTTTCATTTTCATTTTTTTTCATGTATTTCACAAAATTGAAATATATTTTTAGTTTACTATTTTAATAATATGATTTTTAATCAATATATGTATGTTTTAATTGGAATTAATCAAAAAAATGTATCTATTCATATTATAATTGCTAATTAAAATATATTATTATTTATAATATGAATTTTAGTTTATTCCAATTTTCTTTTAATTATTTAAATAATTTATTGATAATTTTTTTTTATTTTAATTATTAAACTATAATTTGATAATTAATATTTTAATATAAATTAAAAGCAAAAATATATGAAAACATATGTTACTAGAATTTGATGGGTTAAGTTAGTGTAAGATTTTTTTTATTTTAAAAAAATTAACTTTATAACATAGTCATTACAAAGCGTACATATGACAATATACACACAAGACAAATTACAAGACGTACACATGGACATGAAAATACGCTTAAAATACTACAATTAGAAATTAAATCCAAGACCTATATGCAACATACTCGAATGTGTCACCACTAAGCTATTAGTATATCTCATAAGTTAGTGTAAGAAATTTGACTCTTATTTGATAACTCTATCTCGATGAGCTTAAGTTTGAGTTAATGCGAAAAAAAATATATAATAAGGATAAAAAATTCAAATATATTATTGTATATAATTAAAAATGAACATATTTATTTAGAAACACTGAAATAAAAAATAATTCAATTGGTAAAAATAAAATTATCACATTCAAAAATAGTAATTAATTTTGATGAGTGTGATTTAATTTTTTCTACTTTTTATGTACATATTAATTTATTTTGATTTTAAATTTAAAGTAAAAAATGCATTTTATATTTAAAAAAGATATCTATATTTTGATTTTATAATTATATAAATTAAATTAAGTTAATATTTATTACTATTCTCCGCGCTTATAATTTTTCACATAATATTTGTTACTATTTTTTAATTTTTTAGGCATGAATATTTTTGTTTGAAGTGCAATTTAATTTAAATTAATTTAAATAAAATTTGTCATGATTTTTAAGTTATATGTATATATAATTACTTATCACGCATCAAGTGGATTTTTGACTAGTTAAGATTAAAGCTAAAGTAGAAGTCAATATGTTGTGCGAAAGAGCTTAACTCATGTTCTTTAAATTTAGTCTTAATATAGAAAAGCTCCTTTTAATCAAGGACGGATCTACATTGAGGTAAAGGGAGGCATGGCCACCATGAAAATATTCAAAAATATAAATTTGATAATTTTAAAAAATATATGATTTTATTTTCTTAAAGACACATTGCAAATGATGTAATACACAAACGTGAAAATATATACAAAAAATGCATTACCATGTGTACACATAGATGCAAAAATATACGTATAAAGTGCTATAACTAGAAATCGAACTCATGATCCATTGATAATATACTCGGATGTCTTAGGTACTAGTGAGTCAATCTATATATATACACACAATTTGTTTGGATGAGGTGGAGCATAGTTTAGTAATATGTGATATGATATTGTAATTACTTTTTTCTATTTGAGAAGATGATATAATATGGTACGATTAAATGACAATAGTTACAGATACGAGTGTAAGTGAGCCAAACAATTTATGAGCTACTCGAGATTGACTCGATGAAAACTCGAACTCGAATCGATCTTATCGAGCTCGAGCCGAGGCTTATAAAGGAGAATGAAGTCTTGACTGAGCCGATCAAGAACGATAAGTGAAAGTCTAATTTAGTACGAGTAAATAAATGATCTAAGATAAATTATAAATTTTAATTGTGGATAATTTAGAAATAGAATTTTATTAAATCAAAAGAAAATTACTAAATTCATAGTTTAAAAACTGAGCAAAATCGATGATTTTAAAATTACGAGATTTTCACCCTAAATTATGATCATCTTTTATAAGTCCACGTTCCACGTGGAAAGTGTATGAATAATATTAAGTTCTACTTTTTCAATTAATTCATGTGGTCCAGTGGTGAAATATTTTGGCGTTTTACTTAGATATTTATGGTTATATTGACCATAGTAATTTTGCCGCCGTATCATCTCTCGCATGGCTCCGCCGCTGGCGTTGAGGGTCCTCGAGACATGTCAAGTCTCGCCGCCGCCCGGATCGGTAGCGGAAGCTTCTCTTCCCCTGACCTTCCTTGAGATATACTGGCTCTATACTCCCCCAGTGCAGCGTCTGTTCTTCTACCGTCTCCCTCCTTCCACTTCGTCCACGTCCTCCTTCATCGACTCCGTCCTCCCCGATCTCAAATCCTCCCTTTCCCTCGCTCTCCACCCTTTCTACCCACTTGCCGGAAAAATCCGGCGCTCCCCGGGAAGCAGAGATGAAGACTTCCAATATGAGCTGCAATACGCCGACGGTGGCTCTGTTTCTTTCACCGTGGCAGAGTACGAGGCCGATTTCCACGACCTCTGCGGCAGACATGCGCGCAATCTGGCGAAGCTTCAGCCCTTGATCCCCAAGTTGGCTAGCTCTGATGACGGTGGCGGCGACGGCGTCATGCCGGTGATGGCGCTGCAGGCGACCGTGTTCCCAGGCAGCGGTGTGGTCGTCGGCGTTTCCGTTCATCACAGCGCGTGCGATGGCTCGAGCTCCATGCACTTCATGGCTTCCTGGGCTTCCGCTTTCCGATCTGGCGGCTTGGCGCCGGTGGTCCCGCCGCCGCCCATCTTTGACAAATCTCTCTGCTCCAATCCCCATGGATTGTACTCGATTTATGGCGATTTCATCAGGAGGCTACGCATTATTTATCAGTCTCGTGAGGCACCAGATGATACCGCCAACGTCGCCGCCGACGACGTCATGCTCGCCACATTCATCCTCAACCAACAACAGATTAAAATGCTCAAGGAATTGGTGCTGGCCAAATCGGCCGAGCGCGAGACGAAGCCTTTCCACATCTCCACCGTCGTCGTGGTCTACTCGTACGTGTGGACGTGCCTGACGAGAGCGCGAGGAATGGACGGCGAAGAGACCTCCCATTTGGTCTTCGCCGCCGACTGCAGGGAACGGATGAATCCGCCGCTGCCGGTAGGGTACTTCGGGAGCTGCATCCTCCCGTGTTTCGTGGAGGAGAAAGCCGCCCGCGACCTCACTGAAGTGGACAGCGGGTTCCTGACGGCCTGCGAGGCCACGGGAAGAGCGATCGAGAGGTTCAAGGACAGGGGTCTCAAAGACGCAGCGGGGATGCCGGAGAGATTGATGAGTATTTTGTCGAAGAAGCCGATGAGTGTTGCGGGGTCGCCGAAGTTAAAGGTCTACGACACTGATTTCGGGTGGGGGAGGCCGGAGAAGGTGGAGGTGATCTCGATAAGTTCGTCGGGGGCCATTTCGCTGGCGGAGAACAGAGGAGAAGAAGCCGGAGTGGAGATCGGGTTGGTGGGCTCCAAGAGTGAGCTCGATGCATTTGGCGCTTGTTTCTTTGACGGCCTCAAAGCCCTGTTGGGATGATCAGGTGATCGATCACATAAGATATTATTTTTGAGTTATTTATTTTCATACCTATATTTGGATAATTACGAAATTAAATGCTTCTTTTTTTCTACGACAAGAGTACAAGACAATGAAGTTGTGTTCATTCATCGAGGACGAAACGGATTGACGGGGATGCGTACGCGCCAGGTTCAAGCATTTGTTTGACTATTTTAATTCGTGCAGTGACTTTTGACATGGTTGTCAAAATCAAATTGCAGTACTTTTTTAATTCGTGTACCTGTGAGTGACTCGTGACATAGTTATCTTAATACAAGTGTTGTTTGTGTATTTTAGTTTCGTGGGTGTGCTTAATGTTTCAAATTAATCTGGTACTTTTTAAAAAATTTAAAATTCAATTTAGCCCTAGTGACATGCAGTCGAGTAGCAATTTCATTAAGTTATTATCTGAAGTTGGAGTGATGCGGTCTTGCGCATCTCTTAGTCCAGTGCGACTTCGACGAGGAACCTGCAAAGACACTTCGATACTTAAGTAAGTAAGAAATTCAGACGTCGCATTGGCGCTTTTAGACGCATTTTGCACTTCACATGTGCGCATCGTCGCTAGGAGCCTCGCTCGAGCCGCGAGCCAACTTTTTGTCAAGTTTGACCTGAATTCGAATCTAATTTTTTGACGGTTGAAATTCAACAGTTACATGAATCATGTCACTCAATATTTAATTAATTGGAGAGTTATTTTAAAATTTTATTCTGTTCATTAATCAAATTAATTGTTACTAATTATTAATAATGAGCATTAATTTTGAAATTAATTATGATTAATCTATATATCTCAATTTCAAAATCTCTCTTGATAGACTAATCTCAATTCCTTCTCTTAATCTTCCTCCTCTTGCTGCAACCTTTCTAAGTGACTTGATAAATCCTGAAGGTGTATTGCTACGGGGCAATAGAAATCTTAAAGACTGGGATCTCCCGTCAGCCCTTAGATCTTTCTCGACTCTACATAATTTATAACAGGGTGGAGCCCCTAGTGTATGGCTCGACTTGAGCCTACTTCATGAGTGTGGGTACTTCTGGGCCTAATCTGCATGGCCCCAAAGTGCTAGTCCAGTCAACAGCCCCCAAGCTTGATCGAGGTCCAAGACTCAGTGCCGAGCTCAAGTAGTGCGTCGACTTCCGACCTCGATTTGATATATAAGCATTGGTGGAGTTCCTTCTTTGCCTAATGCACTGTAGTAGGACACCTCGGCATGCATCGGTCTCGTCGCTCTGCAACTCTTCAATTTTCATAGTAAATGTGGCGATCGTGTGGAGGAAAGAGCGCCTTTTCGTGTGCCTAACACTTGCCCAGTCTTTAATTTTAACATGAGGGTAATTATGATCGAAGATTCGAGTATCAATTTCCAAGGCACTCGAGTGCACGTCGTCGATTGGCAAATGTGGCTCCGTTAGTGGAGTAGTGGCCAACGGCCGTTAGAGGGAGTGGCTCATCATGGGTCTTTAAAAGCCCCATGCCTCTTCAATTTTTTTGCGTGTATGAGTTCCAACAAAGAGTGGGATGTCTCGAAAGTTTTTGTTCCTCCAAGAATCGGTCTTGGGCTAGAAGTGAGGAGATCAGAGATCATCGTGGGTTCGTAGCGCTAGGTTTATGAGGAGGGTAGGAGGCGCGAGGCTAGTTGTGGCGATCGAGATGACTGGAGACCCGAGATCGGCAGCCCGCGGTGAGTTTGCACCTAGTGGGGGCCTCCTTCACCCCGAACTAGAGAGGGGTGTTGTGTTGCCTTTCGTTTGGAAGCCCTACCATCGGTGCTTCATCCATTTTGTCAACGATAGTTCCTGGTCTTCTCGGACCGATCTTGCCACAAGTGACACTAGGGCCAATGGCACTGCTTCAGGATGCCTTAATCAAAGGGCTCGTCCTTCTCCGGCGATGGTGCCGACATTTGTGATGTGATTATCCTCCTCCTTTTATCAGCCACCGTTCTAGGTCAAGTGGTCCGAGCTTTCCCCGACGCTTGAAGTCCTCAACCTCCTGCTTTCGGAAAGGCATCAGATGTGACTCTACTTGGAGAGATCTATTGTTAGAATGTTTTTCCCTCCAATAGATGTTTTTATTTCAGTAACTTGTTTCCCAATTTTATATTTTCCCGTTGTGGGTCTATGAATGTATAACTCCCCTTCACGGGCTTCATGAATATAAGAGTATATTCATGTTTCATGGTGACTCTTTCTTGTGGCTTTTGCCTTTGGTTGAGTTGTTCGGCCTTCTTGGCCTGTATAGGATGTCGCCGATGTTAAATAGTCGACTGTCTCTGTCGGATCGAGTGTCGATTACGTGTTTGGTTGTAGTCAGCTCCTTCCTAGCTACCTAATGCTACATTGAGCCATTACTTGAGATTTGTTAAGCCTTCTTGAGTCATTCTTAATTTGAGCGTATCTGTCATACAAGTGGCAAATATCCAGAAAAGCGCCCTCCTCTTCCAGGTAAATGTCACACCCAGCCCGGATAATGAAGAGTCGCATAAAAAGCCTAACACCCTGCACATGACAACCGAGGTCGTAAGCCGACATCACTTAGAGCTCGACACGCAATCCTCAGGACTCCGACCGAGCTCGAGGTTTGTGGACTAGACTAGTACTATTGGGCCCGATCGGATTAGACCCAGCAGCGCCCTACAACCTGAATCGAGCCAGAACTAGACGGCTCACCCCAAGGCTCCACCCGATCATACTCCAGAACCTAACTCGAGCCAAATCGAATGGCTCCGCCCGGGGGTTCTACCCGAACATACAAGGACAACCACATCATTCCTTATCACGAGGGATACATCATTACATGCCCGCTATCTTCGGAATTAACCCTGAGCCATCCTAAGCAATATTCTCGCGAGATTACTGAACGTCGTCATTATCTCCACCTGCAATAAATACAAACACGACACGTCTCATGTAACTTAAGTTTCATTTTTTATTATCTCCACCTTGGAGGCCCACTAACTTGAGCGTCATAGTGTCTTTTGCAGGTCCCCCCACCGCTGGAGTTGCACTGACCAGGAGAGACACCGAGCCAGACCGAACTACTCCGATCCTCAAGCAAGAACACTAGTATTTTGGAAAATGTCTGTAATTGTTCTTAAAAAAAATAGAGTTTTGGCCAAAAGCTTTGAATAGTTTGAGAAGTCATGTAAATTTTAATTTTATTGCATGATTTTATTTTCATATCACATATATTGATCCTTAAGTCATTCAAAAAATATGGTCGTTTATCACACCTGACCAGGAGATGCGTCAGATCGTATCACCCTAACTTCAGGCAAGAACACTAGTATTTTGACAAAAGTGTATAACTAGTTAAAGACTTTTGTCTGAAATTTTTGAATATTTTGAAAAGTCAGTAATATTTAATTTTTTTTTGACAAGGTTGAAGTTTTTTTAACCAATCAGTTACTCGTTTATTTATATCGACTTTTTAGAGTCATTAACTTTTGTGAGAAAACATTTAGTGAAAGGACAAATGTCATTAATTCAACATTTTTAATCATTCAACGTTTTAAAAATCATTAAATTTATTCAATAACAAAAGTTGACTAATGTTAGATTCTTTCAGCTAAGAATTTGCAAGCTTTTTGAGGAAAGTCAATTTGGAGGAGAAAGAAAGAGAAAAAATATAAAAATGCTCATAATATTTTTTCATGAGTATAAAAATACTTTTAATATTTTTTTGGAATAAAAAATACTCTTTACGTTATAAAATTAGGTACAAAAATATCTCTATAGATAAACGGTATTAATTAAAAGATAACAGAGCTGACGTGGCCAATGACTGGGACCGATGACGTTGACATGTGGTGTGCATGCAGACCAATACGTTTTCTTACGGGTACTAAAATGCCTCTGACTTTTATTTTGGACCTAAAATATCATCGGTTTATAAATTCAATTTTATAAATTTTGAGCAAAAATATCTACTTTTACACCGAGTCTATAATAATTTTATAATTCAAAAAAATAATTTTAATTAAAAAATATTTTTTTATAATACCAAAGAGATGTTGTTTTAAAAAAAAATTCATCAAATTTTTTTATAATTTTTAATTTAAATTTAGTGTTATAGACTTTTACAAAAATCTCTAATACATTAGTGAGTTTGAAAATATATTTTTACACTATAATATCTCATTTTTATCATAAAAAAGTATTTCACAAATTAATAATATTTTTTAAAATATATAAATTAATAATATTTTTTAAAATATATATATAATTTTTGATCAAAATTTCTAACCGGTCAAACACTTTAAACCAAGGATAAAATAGTTATCTAAAGAATTAGATTTCGAATTTAAAATTTTGATTTTCAAAATTTGAATTTAGGAATTTTTCTCTTTCAAAATTTGATTTAAAAAAATTCTTTAATATCGTATTAAAAAACAAATAATTATACCCAAAATAAAAATTCAAACGGATGACAAATATTAAAAAGTTACCCAAATTTTATCGTATACTCACATGATTTTATCCCAACACTTTTGACATCAAATATGATTTATAAGGATTTTTGAAGAAAATATTTCGTGTGGCTCTCAATGCGCTTCGTTCACATCCTCTCAATCATAATCTCCTTCCCTACAATAATTGAAGAGAAAGAACTTTTTTTCTTACCTTTTATTGAAGAGAAAGAACTGTTTTTTCTCTTACCTTTTATAATTGAAGAGGTGGTAAATTACCGTCCTTTAATATTACCATTTACCACCCCTAAAAAATTACCTCAAATTCAGGTTTTTCTGTTGCGAACAAAACTTTGCTGCAACCAGAGCTAAAGAAAAAAGCCTAATTTTTAATATGGATAAGAGAAATCCCTGATACATATTAACGATCTAGAAATTTTTAAATTCATAATCTTTTTTTTCAAAATCACTAAAATATTCTCGAATTTAAGTCTAGCACTTGGTTCCAAAGTTAGAAAATAATAAGTTCCAGACTTTTTCAAAAGTATAGAACTAAAATAAATAAGATAAATTCGTCATTTTGTGATAACTATAACGATAGTATATATATATACACACACACTTTATTTCGTATATTGTTGATAATATATAGAACTTCTTGAAAATATAATATGTTTCAGACTTTTGTAAAAGTCTAGATGTAATACCCGAAAATCCTAATTAATATTTTATGTTTGATTCATGGGCTGATTCGGAGACGCGCCAGGATGTGTTGCGAGTTTACTGTAATTAGAAGGTACAGTCGGGTATTTAATTAATTGCAAGGTTGTTAAATTTATGTTAATTATGTTAAATGGATTCATAGACTTAAGTCGGGGTGAGGACGAGTTAGTGGATTCGATCCGAGTTTGATTCAGGTTTGAGTTGAGCCAGATAAAGCCACTTAAACCCCGAGGGGTAAATAAGTCTTTTGGTAGTTGATTGTGGGGAGTATTTAATCCACCCCCAACCACCCGTGTGGCTCAAGAAAGGAGCCGCACGCTTGCACCTAGATTTCTTATCATCGGCGCCGGAGCGTGGGGGTCGTCATCGGTGATCGGAGTCGTTGACATCTCGTTTCCTTTTCCTTCCGGTTAGAGGTGAGTGGTTTATGATTTCTTATCATGGGTTTTCTTCTTGTGGATTTGATTTCTCCCTCTCACACTCGTGTGATAGATTTCTTGTATCTACCCGAAATTAATTTCGTTCTAAGGTTAATTTGATTTCATGTTGTTGTTTGTCGATTTCAATTTGAGAGAAAACTGAGACTCGTGCCTTCATAAGGTAGAGACTTAATGGAAGATGTTTAAATTTACATTCTTCTAGTTGCGGGGAATTATTGAGTTATAAATTTATATTCTTGCTGGAATTTATTTAGTATTTGATAATTGTTGTAATTAAATTGATAAGCTGTCTATGTTTAGAATGCTGTAATTTAAATATTAATTGTAGTAATTATCTAGAGTATGCTAAAATAGATGTGTGGTTATAATATTTATCATCTACCATGTATAGATAAATATTAGAGATATATATTGACATGATGAGCATGAATTTATAACATAACCCCTGCTAGTAGATGACGGTGAACATTAGAAATTAAATATTTCATTTCAAACATAGAGACATCATAAGTAAGGACACGAAAGTAAGTACTATAAGCATGTAGTCTCACATTGCACCCAATAAGGAAGGGTGACATTTAAAGGTTTGACCGAGAGAACCCGGAAAGAGGCTGGTTACGGGCGCATGCCCAGGTGGTTGGATTGACAAATCCCAACTAGTGTTAGATTTGAGTTTGGGAATTGGATGGGCGAATCCCAATCCGGTATTGCTTTATGCAGGTCAAACCGATATGTGAAGTGTGAAAATGAAATTGCACAATTATATAGCCATTTGTGGCTGAGTGTTATTCATGCTAGTGATGCCAATTGTGGCCAAGTGTTAGTTATAAATGTGGGCCAGCTATGGCCAAATATTCTTATTCATGCATGTGGGCCAATCGACCAGATGATGCATTAAATCCTTGATTTTACATGAGAATATTTTTCTGCTATATACTTATGATTTTGGATTTAGGTGGAGGTTCGGTAGAACCACTCACTGAGTTCTTCATGGACTCATGTTTGTTTGTTTAATTCTTGTTTTGCAGAGCCTGACTAGTGAGGTACTGACTAGAGTACATGACATGGCTACATGGGCAAACGACACTGTTGATCTCGTAGCAGACTGAGTTTAGGGAGTCGTGAGTCTTGGTTATTTTCTTTTCATGCATAGAGATATTTTGTTTTGAGATATTGGAGTTTGTACCTTTTTTGATCGAGCATTTATTCTTATTGATGCATCCGGTCAATTTTATGTCAGTTTGCATGGTTGTATGCATGAGTTAGGCTTCAGAGTATTTACACATACCCTGGCCGGTCACGTGTTCATGAGTTGGGGCGTGACACAAGAACATATTAGTTTCACACTTTTAGAAAAGTCTAGAATCAAACTAAACTTGACGGTATTTCGAGAATTTGAAGTAAAAAGTTATGTATCTGGAAATTTTCGAATCCTTGTTATGGATTCGAGAATTTCCCTAATCCATATTATGATTTTGGGTAAATGGTTGCAGTCTGAGCGAATCTACTGCCATGTATGATTTTACGAATCTTAATGTTATATTTTCACGATCAACACTATTTTTTCTATTTTTTTCCGCACTCATTCCTATTTACCCAAACGTAGTCCCTACTTAACCCGTCTATTTCCAAAATACCAAAATAAGAATTGTTTCTTAATTATTAAATAAAATTATTAATCAAAATTTAATTAAAACAAACGCAAAACAATAATAATTTTATATTCATTTTAAATAATAAATTAATTATCATTAATGTCAAATCTGAATAATGGAGAAATCTTCATCATACAATGAGTATACTGGATCAGAAAATGATTATATGCTATCTTAAAAGGAATATACCTATGCATAATATGGATTTACTTATTCTGAGAATAAAGGAACTTCATCATAAAATGAGTATATAGAACCATAAAAGTCGTATACGTATTCTTAAAATCAATATACCTATTCATAAAATAAATATTATACCTACAAATAAAATGACTTCCTATTTATCAATATAAATAAAATGAGTTCTTGTTTATCATAAATACATAAAAAATGTGATAGGCGTTGGTCTGCGGGTACGTGTGGGCCGGCCTGGTGCAGGCTCGAGAGGACACGAGCAAGAAGAAAGCTCACTTCGGCTTCGTCACCGACTGCCGGCCACGGACGCACCCTCCCCTGCCGCCCAGCTACTTTGGCAATTGCCTCAGGATTTGCCGCGTTGAGGCTGATAGGAGCGAGCTCGTCGGAGACGATGGAGCTGCTTTGGCAGCTGATGAGATTTGGAGGGTGATTAAGAGACTGGAAGAGGGAGCATTTGGAGGGGCGGAGCATTGGATCCGGGACGTCCACGAGTACGCGGCCAAGAAGGCCCTGACTGTTGCCGGGTCGCCGAAGCTGAGGGTGTACGATGTGGACTTCGGGTGGGGGTGGCCACGCAAGGTGGAAGTGATCTCCATCGAGAGGACGGGGGCATTGTCACTGGCAGAGAGCTGAGGAGTGGAGGGCGGCATCGTGGTGGGGCTGGCGCTGCCGAGCCAAGAGATGGGGAAGTTCACCTCCTACTTTATTGACGAACTGTTGCGCGCGGCTCACTCTATTGTGCACCATAAGGAGATCATTTTGTCTTGATTCTTCGTAGAGCAGACAAGAAGTAGCAGGACGTGGTATAAAATGACACGTTTCATAATGTCAAATACCGTGTCGTATTCTACTAGTGTTGAGTTCTGTTTGGCTACATTTCATCCCTTATACTGATTGGATCTGAATTTTGGTGAGGTAAGCCTTCGTTTAATCGAAAGAATCTCAATTTCATTCATATAATTTTTAAAATCGTCTTACTTTGATTTTCTTTTAAATCGCAAATATTAGTAAGGGTTAAGAAATACCTTGGAACCTTCGTTAGACTTCAAAAACTTGATAAAAGTCATCAAAAAATTATTCTAACTAATTAAAATCTGGCAAGATAGTATTATTAAATTAATTTTGTTATGAATTTCATTCCAATTCATAACATTGCTATCACTTGGATCAGTAATAGTATTGTCATCAGATATCAAAGTATTGTCAGAAAATATTTTTGGAGCAATGACAATTCAAAGAAGGGCTTTCACCTTATTGGCTGAAATAAGATCACTGTCAAAGAGCATAATGGAGGATTGGGCATAAAAGATTTGGATACAATTAAATATTTTATCTATGCCAAAAGAATTTTGCCTTTTTTGAACAAAGAAAAATATTTGTGGTCTATAATACTCATTGTCAAATATGAAAATTATCATCCTTGGTCTTTTGACAAATTAAAAACCTATTTCCTAGGTCTTTAAGGGCATGCATGAAGCCATTCAATGGCTAAAAGATGGGTTAAGAATCATGATTGGTTCTAAAAACAAAGTTGCTACCGTAAAGGACCATTGGATCTTCGATATTCCAATTAACAAATGACCCACATATATCAATATGGATATTCAAGACAAATATAAGAAAGTCTCTAATCTTTGTTAGAAATGGTGGCTGGGACTATGAGTTGATATTAGAGCTCTTTGGGGAATCACACTTCAGCAGTATTGTTTAGATCCACATTTCTAACAAAAATATCAAAGACGGGTTGATTTGGAGTGTAGATGAGAAGGGACTTCTTACTTGCAAATCTGCATATAATTATTTGAAGGATAAGTACAAAGATGACATTGCCATTATTCATAACTGAAAAAAAGTTTAAAGTCTCAGGGTTATACCTAAAGTCAAAACTTTCACCTGGAAGTTGCTCTGGGGCAGATTGCCTATAGCCAAATTCAGCAAGATTACTCCAAGTTGTTGTCATGTCTGTAGCAAATTAAATAAGCTGATAGCTCTAATCATATTTTATTTGAATGCACATTTGCTAGGTGCTTCCGAGACAAAATTGAGTATGATCTTGGCATTTGCTTCAAATTTAAAAATGGTTGAAGTAATGGAGAATGGCTTAAGGAGGATACAAATGCAACCTCTGATGTTGATCACTGGTCTGTGGAGCTCATAGCAGCATCCTTGTGGAACCTTTGGAAGAATAGAAACATTATTTGCTTTCAAAATATTAGAATTGGCTTGAATTCAATGCTCTATAAAATCATTGCTGATGTTAATCGAAAAAATAGAACTAGTAGCTCCGGGAATCATAAAACAAAACATGTGGAATATGATGTTATGGAGCATGTCTAACATTCCAATTGCAGCTATAAAATCCTTGGAAAGACAAGGATTTTGATGCAGGAGTTGGCATTTTCATAATAGATGAACTTGGCAAAGAAACTACTAGTAATTATTTCAGGAAAAGAGCTTGTCCTTTCCTCTCTGTAGAAATGTGGGCCATATGATATGACTTGCAGAAAATTTCTGACTTAAAGCTCAATAACACCTGGATATTCTCTGACTATTTGCAAGTTATTAAAAACCTAAATAAGAAAGAAAAGCCACCTTGGCATCTTTTTAGCCTGGTCAAATATATTTGGTATCTTATCAGTCAACTAAAGGTTAACAAATGGCTTCATGTGAGGAGAGAATTTAATTTGAATGCACATTTGATTGCTAAGAAGGCAATATCCAATCAACCTGATATTTGTGGATCATCTAATGCTTTATCAGGTTTGTATGATGATAAAGAGGAAGCTGTTGAAAACTCTAATTATCAGAGTAATAAGGTCATCCAAAAGGGTATTGTAATGAATGCTTCCTCAGGGAAGATTAAACCAGTTACAAATTCTTATGTAGAGTTTTTGTGTTCGGTAAATAAGGAGTTATCAGTTCTAGATACTATTTTGCCACCTCATGTTAGAGGTGTAGACAGCTAGTTTACATTCTGAAAGTGTACTAACAGTGTATTGTAAAGAATGATGTTTTGATTTTAATAAAGTTACTGGACTGGGTGTAGGTAATGCTTGTAATGAAGTGGTGGAGGGTGCACGTCCAGGGACCACTGCCCCTCTTACCCATGGATTTCAAGTAGATCCTTAACTTAGTTTAGTTTTTGGTTTAAAAAAAAGTAAGGGTTAATTTATTTGTAAAGTTATTTAATTTTTAAATTATAATTTATGTCAATTCAATAGTACGAGATAAATTTATTATAAAATCTATATAGTTTCAGATAGACACGTTAATTTTTTTTTTTAAAATAATCATTTCTTATGATGTCGAAAGTGCTGACATCACATTGGAAAATAAAAAATTTAATATTTATTATGTTGATTGTGATGCCACGTCAACAAATAACATTTACGGCAACGAATACCTAACGAATACCTAACGATAGGATATAATTGATGTCAATTCAATAACATGCGATAGATTTGTGCAAATTAAAAAATGGAATAAGTTTGTTATAAGGTTAATAGTTTGGGACATATAGATACGTTAATTTTTCCTTTAATGAGATTTCCTAGATGTCATGATTCATGTACTTTTAGTTTT
The DNA here is from genome assembly GCA_034359265.1 of Canna indica. Lineage (NCBI taxonomy): Eukaryota > Viridiplantae > Streptophyta > Magnoliopsida > Zingiberales > Cannaceae > Canna > Canna indica. Next base: position 8,209,905 of record CP136894.1, on the reverse strand, counting down.
GCAACAAATGTACTGAGTCATGAAGTAACGCCATAATTCATGATGTACGTATAAATTTATACAAGTCCACAATTATATTCGGACATATCATTGATGGTATTTTTTATAAGAATTATTTGATTTGATTTCATGAATCAATGTAATGAATTCAATTATCTTTATAATAGTTATTTGACTTAATTCTACAAATTAATACAATGCATTCAAGGGTCTTTATGACAATTATTTTGTTTGATTCCATGAGTCGATGCAATGCAATGCATTCGTTGAGATTGGCTTCATCTTATTGCACTACTAGAAATGAGTTCTTCAACAACGGCTATCAGCAACAGCTGCTCAAGCCGTTGATATTTGCAACGACGTTCTTACGGTCGCTCAAGCCGTTGCAGGTATGTCATATCTGCAATGACTTTCTAATGGACATGTGAGCCGTTACAGATATTACTTACCTTAGCAACAGTTTTCTAACGGACATGTGAGCCGTTGCTGATGATTAACTTATCAGCAAAGACGTTCTAACAGTTAAGTGAGCTGTTGTTAATAAGTTTATATAGGGCACGCGCTCGCGCCTGCCCCTTCCTCTTCCTCTGCTGCCGCCGCCCGCTGCCAGCGCCGATGCCGCCGCCTCGCTGCCGCTGCCGACGTCGTCGCCCTGTCGTCGACTGCCGCCGCCCCGTCTATTCCAAGTATTCGTCGCCGCCCCGCCTTCCCCATTTAATGCTAGATTCGGCCGAAACCTTAAATATAGGATTTCGGTTGGATCTGTCCAGTGTCCAAACACTAGATGCCGGCGCCGAAAATACATTATTTATTATTATTTAATTAATTATTTAATTTTTAATTAATTGTTTAATTTATAGATTAATTTTTAGGGTTTAGATTAATTTTTAGATTAATTATTATGATTTAGATTATTTTTTGGATTAATTATTAGAGTTTAGATTAATTTTTAGATGAATAATGGTATGTTAATTATTTAAATTAATTAAAATGTTTTAGATTAATATTAATTAATTAGTTAAACTGTTAATTAGTCTAGAGTCTTCCTCAGTGGACTCGCGTCGGAATCGTCCATTTCGGACTCGCGCCGGAATCATCCACTTCGGACTCCCGCCGAAATCGTCCACTTTCGACTCATGTCGGAATTTTTTACTATGGACTCGAACTAACTCGAAATATTTAGAAAATAATCATCAATCTGACGAGTTGATATGTTTCACGTACGCATCGACGAGTTGGATATGATTTAGCAAAACCTTAGATCCGTTCGGGGGTTGTATGTTCGTGTAAAAAAAGTAGATGATCTTTTATATGATGTACAACCCTTGAATTATCCCTGATTGGATAGTTTGGGAATATAACTATTTGTATTGCACTTAGTTTTTTCTTTTAACCGTTAACTTATTCTAAATTTCGGCAACATCTCTCTTGTTCTCTGATACGCGCCCAGATGATATGCGTATTCGGAGAACTGTAGGGAGATGCTGTCGAAATTTAGAATGAAGTTAGCAATTAAAAGAAATATTTAGTGCAATATGAATAACATAAATCCCGAATGGAATAGGACCATCTCACCTAAAGGCATTAACCGAAGAAATTATCATTGATTGACAGAATCATGTCGCCTGATCAAAGTTGGATGTACCGACGTCTTGATCATGGAGCTTTAACGAATGAGTTTCAATTAGGTGTAACTTACTTCCTAAATTTTGCCTATTCGAATCGAAAATTCGTTAGCGTCGGTGATAAAGTACGATGTCTGTGCCGCATTTGCTTGAATGGATGATTTTTGGATCGGGAAACTGTCACTCTGCATCTATATAACAAAAGATTTGCACCAAGATATTTTCTATGGACTTATCTCGGGGAGTCACGTGATGTCGGGATGTCGAGCAATCATGTCGTTCAGACACATGGTGAATCTTCCTCTGCTAGTGTTTCTTTATCTAGTCAATCTAATCCCTATAGAACTATGATACTTGATAGTATTGGGGGTCAATTCCACCTCAATGATAATGTCGATCGGCCAGTTACTGAGACGTCAGTGCCACCAGATACTACAGGTGTTGATATCACAGAAGTACAAAACTGCAATAGAGATTGAATTGCCGAATAAAGAAGCTGCAGAATTTTACGAGATGTTGAAAGCTGCCGATGAATCTTTGTACGAGAATTGTCCTAAATACACTAGGTTTTAGGCAATGACACAGCTCTAAACATCAAGGCTGATTGTAATATCAGTGGGGTTGCGTATGATCGGATTGCAGGATTGATTAATGGAATGCTGCCTATTGATAACAAGTTTGAGCCAACTTTTTATAAGACTAAAAAGTTGATGAGAAAATTAGGGATTGGGTACGAAAAAATACACGTGTGCCAAAATAACTGCATTTTATATTATAAAGAAAATGTGTAGTTGGATAAATACCCTATTTATCAACATCCTCGTTACAAGGAGAAGAATTCGGTTCGACAGAAAAATATCTCGTTTAAGGTGCTTCGGTATTTTTCACTAACACCGAGACTTCAAAGATTATTAAAGTCGGAAAAGACGGCCCCCTACATGAGTTGGCATGCAAGAAGTCATGATGATACAGTAATGACGCATCAATCCAACAGTGAGGCGTGGAAATATTTGGATACATGTTATCTTTCATTTGCTAGGGATACTAAAAATATCAGATTGAGATTGTGCACTGATGATTTTAATCTGTTTGGACATTCTACAACTCCTTATTCAGTTTGGCTAGTGCTCCTGACAGTTTATAATTTGCCACCGTCAATGTGTATGAAAGATGAATTTATTTATCTTTCGATGATTATTCTGGGTCCTAAGGGTCTACGAAAAGAAATTGACGTGTTTCTTAGACCCTTGATAGATGAATTGAAAACATAATGGACTTAGGGAGCTGTCACTTATGATTGTCATTGGAAGCAAAACTTCAATTTAAAGACTACGATCTTGTGGACAATCAATGATTTCTCGGCATAGGACATGTTGTCTGATTGGAGCACTCTGTGGGCGAAATGGCAACACTAAAGGGAGGGGGGGTGAATAGTATGTTTACTATATTATTTGCTTAATTTATCAAAATATTTAATTGTTTTCTTGAATCGTTAGGCAATTTGCAATTCGATGATTGATTGCGGAAGCGATAAATAATTAATCAATTAAAAACGAACAATCAATCAATGCAAACACAAAGATTTTATAGTGGTTCGGCCCCAATGTCTACTCCACTACCTAAGCACACCGCTTATGATTTTCAAACTAGTTTTACTAGATTAATTTACGTTTCCCTTATAACAAGGACTTTCCACCGGAAAGTCTCCGCTCTCCAACCGAAGTCACTTTCACACCCGGAAGTATCCTGCCTTCCTACTGATAGCACTTTCCCACCTCAACCCTAAGGGACAACAAAACTAATCCTAGTAAACACTAAGTTTACACAAGTGGCTTTACTCCTTCCACACCAAGGATACCACTTCACATAGAAGACCAAACACCCGGTCTTCTACATACGCACAAATTAAACACAGTTTAAATACAATTGAAAAGAGCTAAGGAATGAAACCAATAGACAAAGCTCTTTTGCAATCCTTCGATCCTTCAACTCGTCAAGGGGTAGAGCTTGAATCAATCACTCGAGTTGAGGCGGCAGCTAGCGCTTGAGAAGGTGTTCGCGAAAATAGCAGAGCGCGCTTGATCAATCGATGTAAGGCTCAAATCTTCCTTTTAATGGCTTAATAAATTCTATAAAAAATCAAGGAAGAGTGTTAGAAGATTTATATGAGGGTATATTTATACCCTGGTGAAGAAACGACACTCAACGGATATAAATCTATCCGTTGCAGGCCGCCGATCGAAGCGTCGGTCGACCGGTCATTTGACTGCTGTAATTTTCCCTGTGGTCGATCGACCGATGGGTCGACCGCCCAGACGCTCGCGACACTCGGTCGACCGACGTGCGCAGCGTCTTTGCCTATTCGTAGGTCGGTCGACCGCCAAGCCTACTGCCCATTTTGGGCTTCAGTCGGTCGACCGAATTTGAGCTGAAGAAGGCAGACAACTCATGTTAAATAACTTTATAACATGATAACTTTAAAACATAAATATTGTATAAGGATTATACCCCATTTGAGTTCAATAAAAATATCTAAAAAATTAAAATCTAGTTCTTGGGATCTAGTATAAAACAGAAATTTTCTAATCTTTCGGGTCAAATAAGGATATGCTAAAGGCTTCCAAAAAATCCTAAAAAATACCTCGTTATCTAGTTTTGAACCAAGGAACAATTATCGTCATTTTTTATTTTAAGAAAAGGTTTGGATCATATAACCCTCCAAGGAGCTCCCTAGTCTTAGTGAATTTCAGTGCGGTCCCGAAATTTCATGATTTGGGGTTCGGGATATATTTTTGGGTTTCTTATGCATCATCATGAGGATTACATTAATTTCTAGACACCCTAAACCTAAACTCCATTTCTTGAAGATTCCCATGCGCCGACGAGCATCCTTGTCGATTTATCCGATTTCTTCGATCGCGGACGTCGCGCACTAACAAATATGGAACCTGAAAGATATTCTCAATGAAATCATTAGTCCCATGTTTGTTATCATCAAAACCATCAAAACTAAGATTAAGGCTATGGTTGAAAACCTAAAGCCAACACACTCACGGCAGACTATCTTGTCCATATTATATGGAACACTCTAAATTAATCAGTCTTCAGAATTGATGAAAAATCTCATTTTTTGATTGTCATCGTCGATTCCTATCGGCTAACCATCAGTATCGAAGGAATTGTAATAAATTTACTAATGGCATAGTCGAAAGAGATGAGCCACCACCGATGTTGTCTGGTGAACAAATGCTAGCATGTGTTTCAGCACTTCCAGAGATAGTGTTTGATCGGAATGAAAGAGTGTCTGGCTTTGGTCAAACACATAACTGGGTGAAAAAAGTATCTTTTGGGAATTGCCCTATTGGAGTTCATTATTGATTCGATATAATTTGGATGTCATGCACATTGAAAAAAATGTGTTTGATAATATTTTCAACACTTTGATGGATGTTTTCGAAAAAACTAAAGATAATGTCAAAGCCCGACATGATCTGAAAATACTTTGTAAGAGACCAGAGTTGGAGTTACAAGAGGTCAACGGACGATATCTGAAGCCGAAGGTCCCATATGTGTTAAATAAACAACAGATCAAAAATGTTTGTCAATGGATAAAAGAACTCAGATTACCCGATAGATATGCTTCAAACTTATCTCGATGTGTGAACGTCGATGATTGCAAAATATCAGGGATGAAGAGCCATGATAGTCATGTATCGAACACATATGCAATTTAGTGAGTTGTAGGCAAGTATCGATGTTGAAGATCACTTGCAGTAACATTTTTCCTAATGAAATGATAATTGATTTTAATATGTTTGGTTCGAGCATGAAACACCGGATTATGAGACAAGTAAATGACACTTTTATTGTCACAAAGACGGAGGCGACGATGTTTGAGTTGGATGTCGAGGTCATATAAGAGATATTGAAGCCATGTGAGTTCAAAAGTTGTGGTTGCTAAGGATTTATATTCAGCTTTAGTACTCGAATGAGAGACGGTGGGTTGTTTCGTTGTGGCCCAACACACAGTATTATCCAAGGAAAATACAATAGCCAGTAACATGTTTCGCCTAGTAGTTGGGCATCCTACCCAATCCGCATCACAAAAAGTATCAAGAGTGAGAGAGATTTATGATAAATAAAGAAGGTCATTTGTTAAAGTTTCTTTTACGTAACACAAAATATTTTTGACTGCACGAAGGTCCATTTTGGTGGGGTTTTGAAAATGTTGGCAGACAATATTAGTAGAGTGAATGAAAGTTACCGAAGAGATCCCCATAAGTGACTGTAGTTGGTAGGATCCACAAGCTTATGATCATAGGTTTGGGAGCAATGAGAGTGTTGATCTTTGAGGTTTTGATCATGTTGGCTTTGGCTAGAAGGTTATGGACATACTTCATTTTGGAAATGATAAGACCATCATGCTTCGTTTTGGAAATGATAAGACCACCAAAGAAATATTTGACTTCAAGCTTGAGGAAATAATGAGGTTGGGCTAAGCCTTTGAGAGCAAAGTCTTCGTTAAGATGTTAGCTAGGTAAGAGATGGATTGTTGCTTGTAACAATAACATCATCTACGTAAACAAGTAGAAGAGTATAGACAAGTAGAAGAGTAAAGTTAGTGCCACGACGATAAATAAACAATGATGAATGTGTTTTACTACATGTAAATTCAATAGAGATAAGGCAAGTAGATAGTTTAGCAAATCAAGCACGAGGTGCTTGTTTGAGATCATAAAGGGATTTGTAGAGAAGGCACATGTGATCAAAAAATTGCGGATTCACAAGGCCTTGTGGTTGTTCCATGTATACTCATTTACTGATTGTGTCATGGAAGAAAGCATCCTTGACATTCAATTGTTTGACATGTCACTTGAAATGCGCGACTATAATAAAGACAACCTTAATGGTCGGAGCTTTGACAACTAGCTAGGCCGAAAATTCCTCTAAAGTCAACTCTAGGAGTCTATATATAACCTGTATATGGTGTCATCTTTTTTAACTTCAGTTCAATGGGATCCATTCAGAACCCACAACATTAATATTAGGTGGGCGTGGAAGAAGAGACCAAGTGTGATTACAATGAAGACCATTAGTTTCATCTTGCATGGATGTCTGCTATTTGTGTATTTGAGAGCAATTTTCTAGGTTTTGGGCTCTTCAATGGATATAATAAGGGCATTATGGGATTGTGAGGGGTTTTGAATATATGAGGAAACATAATTTTTTAAGTATGATGGAGGGTGTTTGTCCGGGGTGGATCGAGTAGACGTAGATAGAGTGTTTGAATGATTACTAAGTGAAGAATGTAAAATATCAATTGAGGGTGGATCCATGATGAATGGAGAGGAATGAAATGATGGATAAATTGTTGGAGAAGCGAGGGCTGCTTTAGAGTTGGAGGGAATATTATTTGAATTGGTGGATATTAAATTAGGTGTGGGAGATCGAGTGAATCCAAGATTAGAGGTTTAAGAGGGACAATTGGTGAATCTTCAAATGGTGAGGTATCATTCATACTTCTTAAAAATTATTCATCAAAGTTAGGAAAAAAGTAATAGATTTTTTTTTTTGCAATAAAAGAAAGCTAAGATATATTAATCTGGATCAAAAGGTACAACTTCTCGAGAGAGGATCAATTCAAGCTCTGGGGGCCAATTTAGGGACCAGACAATGGATTCCCTACTAAGCCGAGCTTGGTTTACCGTCCAGTAAACAGCTTTGTTTATAGTTCTATATTTACAAATACAAATTTTACACTTGTAAAGTGTTTACAACAGGAAAGAATATTTTTGTAGACAACATCACCAACCAAGGGGGTCTAGCCACACGATTTAGGCAGTCCACCATAATCTTACAATATGTCATAATCAAAATGTTAGAAAGGTTTCTGTATTTGACAACCTCAATGGCATGATGTATAGCTATAGCTTCACAAAAAATAACAGAGTTGGTTTTTAAAAATCTGGAATGAGCATAAGTGCATTCACCAAGATGCGATCTGATAATTAAACCAATACCAGCATCATTATTCAAAATAGAACCATCACAATTTAATTTGAAGGTACCAGCTAGTGGGGGAGACCAAGTGAGAATATTGTTATTAGAAATTAGATTGTCCTCTAGAGTAGTTTTTTTTCATATATTGATATTAAAAAGTTAGTATTTTACCCATAATAGAATGAATGGTCGGCACAACTTCGTCATGCAATACACAGTTTCTGAAATACCAAATAAACCATAAGGTATTAACAACAATGGCCTTTACCAAAGCAAGAATCCAGCAGTAGCTAGCTACTAGAATTCCAAGAAACTCTAGAGTTAAAATCCAAATTTAATTTTGAAGAAAGAGAAAACTAAATTTCAGAAACAATAGTGCAGTAAAAAAATAAGTGTTGAAGAGTTTTCTTAGCAAAACCACAAAAAACACATGAATTTGAATCCGAAATATTCACGTGAAACAATCTAGATTTAGTAGACAATTTTTCATGAAAAAATTTCTATAAGAAAAGCTTAACTTTTGGAGCAATTTCAAGCCTCCAAATTTTTGACCAAATAGGATTAATAACAGTAGAGTCTAACTTTTATATATATATATATATATATATATATATATATATATATAATATAAAAGTAATATTCAAAAGTGCCATGTGGCACTTTCATAATTTACTATGACTGTTGTGGTATTATATATATATATATATATATATATAATTATTTTATCATTTTTTTATTTTTTAAATTTTTCAAATTTTTTTATTTAATATGCATGTTTTGCGCCTGTTACACTCTCTCACACGTCCCCTCTCTCGATTAATTTACTGCCATTACTCATCCTCTCTCACATGTTTCCTCACCCCTCTACACAATTAATATGCAACTGTTACTTTCTCATTACATTTCTTATTCTTCTTCTTCTCCACCAGATCTGCATCGACAGCATCACGCGGGCAGACCTCAAGGTGGCGATGCAAGGCGGCCTCCTCAACTCCTCGACGCCATCGCCATCATGCATCAGCTAGCACCGTTGCTCAAGATCCTCAAGCTCCGCAATATCTAGATCATCGGGGGTTGCAGGCTTCTGGCTGCTCGTGAACAGGACGGAAGTGGGGATTTCAAGTCGATCCAGGCCGCGGTCAACGCCATGCCCAGCAAATACGATGGGCGATACATGATCTATGTGAAGACCGGCTAGTACAAGGAGTACGTCAACATCACGAAGGAGAAGATGAATCTGTTCATGTACGGCGATGCGCAGAGGAAGATGGCGGTGAGCGGCGGGGAATGAGAACCACGTCGACGGATTCACCACCATCAACACTGCCACGTTCAGTAAGCAGAATGAAGCAGCTTCTTCTTCTTCTTCTTCTTCTTATAATCAACCACTTCTTCTTCTTCTTCTTCTTCTTCTTCTTAAGGTTAAGCTCAAAGTTTTTCTTTTTTATGTTTGAAGCTGAAAACACTTACAATCTGTACAATATGGTTTCTGATTTCTAAACAATATATTTTCTGAAGCAATATATTCTGGAGCATTATATCCTTCCATATCCTTGAGCTCCCATTATTTGAGTGGATACATTAGTTATATCCCTAATTAGTCCAGCTTTTGCAAGATCAAAATCTGAAAGCTTTGCATTAATTCCTGCATTGCATAGAGGCAAAAAATGCTTGGGGAACATAACCCAAAACTTAGAGTGCTTCTTCTTGGCCGTTGGCACAAATCTACACAACATACTAGGTATAGAGAATGTTAGATACTTAGATGCCTTGACATCTCGACATATTACTTGAGACTTGAAGTCATGCAAAAATAATGAGATTCCTCTAGCTAGCTGTGCACTTCCTAGAAAAGAATTAAATCAAATCCTAATTAATATTTTTTTACTTAATTTCTACTGCGTGCAGATTAATGTACCGAGCAACAATTCGTGTAACAATATTGTCACAGTAAGATGTGGACTTTGTGCTAATATATTGTCGGTGAATCTCGAAGCTTTTATTGGAAAACATCCTCTTCATGATAGATCTCCAAGTTAGTTTCGAACAATATTTGCTAATTTTGGTATTTTCACATCTTATACAACTAATATTTGCTCTAAACTAATTTATCGTGAATATATATTACGTACATTCATGTATATATTTATCTTTGACTCTGCAAAAGGAAATTGTATGCAATGATATTTTTTTTTTTGGAGTTCATTAATTACCACTTCATTTAAAAACTTAATTTGAGCTTTTTCATGTTTATAAGTGGTTATATATATATATATATATATATATTAAAGATAGAAAGTCATAATAGATGATCATACTAGAATTCGAACCCTAGATCTCTATACAATATTTAACATGCACTACAACACAATTAATCTATAGAGACACAAAATTAGAGACAAATTATATTTTTACTTCTAAATCTTCATATTTAGAAACTAATAAACACAAAATTTGCTCCTAATTAGTCTCTAAAGATCTATAGAAATAACAACAACAGAGTCACTTAATTGATTTGACTCTAAGCCATAGAAACACCAGCAACAGAGTCACTTAATTGATCTGACTCTAAAATTATTTTTAGAGGCTAATTATGGATAAATTTTGTGTCTATTAGTCTCTAAATATGAAGATTTAGAAACAAAAATCTAATTTATTTTTAATTATGTGTCTCTATAGGTAGATTATGTTGTAGTGATGTTGCCACCAACTGTGCTGCCCACAGTTGGTATATAACTATATATATTTACTTAGATAATTATCTGAGAATTAATATATATCACATATATATATTGATTGATTGAAGGAGTGAATACAAAATCAAAACATTGGATCGTCGCAACATATCCAATACATGGATTGCGAATCTTCCTCTTCAAGGCGTGCCAGATTATTACTAATGAACCCAGTCGATTATGTTCAGCAACAAATGCAACTCACCCATCATAAGTTTAATTAATTACTTACCTTATGTATTCGATATTTTCTTCCATTATGTAAATCATATTTTTTACTGAATTTTGTATATATTAAAAGCAAAATCAGAATTGTTAAATTTTTTATCGAATTTTACTGAATTTGGTATATATTAAAAATCTCGATTTTCTTTTTCTTTTTCACTTCTCTCTCTCTCTCTCTCTCATGTCTCTTTTTTTATCTAACATACTCACATGTCTATTCTCTCTCATTGTATTAGCCTATTTTTGATATTTACAAATTTGGAGTTTATGAGTTTTTGAAATTTTATTTCTCAAATTTGTTATGAATTTTACTAGATTTTACTGATTTTCAAATTTCATTTCTTGAGTTTGCTATGATTTTTTTACTGAATTTTGTATGTATTAAAATATGAATTTGGTTTTTTATATTTTTCCTTTTTCACTTCTCTCTCACCTCTCTTTCTCGCATGTCTCTTCTCTATCTCACATATATAGTCACATGTCTATCCTCTATCTCTTTGTATTAATTTGTTTTTGATATTTACAATTTTGGGTTTATTATTTTTTAATGTATTGAAATATTTTATATTAGTTTATGAGTTTTTGAAATTTTATTTTATTGAGTTTGTTTTTAATAATATTTGAAAACCAAATAAGTTTATGTAGTTTAAATTAATTAAAAAATTTATTTTCTATTTTGTTATGTAGTTTAAAAAAATTTAGATTTTTTATTTTCTAATTTGCTTCAATTTGTTACATTACATCTATATTATATTTAATTTTTATTCATGAAAATATTACTTCTTTGTAGTTTTTCTTATATATATATTGGTAGATAAAAATATTAATTTTTATATTAGTTTTTGAGTTTTTAGAATATCATTTATTGAGTTTGTTTTTAATAGCATTGCAAAACCAAATATACTTATGTGGTTTAAAATAATTTAATTTTTTAATTTATAATTTATTTTAATTTATTATATTTATATTATATATATCCATAAAAATATTACAAGTTTTGTAATTTTTTCTTTTTTATATGTTGTTGTTGAAATCTATATAGATTTATTCTAATTGTTTTTTACTTTTTATTTTAAAAATTAAAAATTATATGATTACAATGAAGATTTTTTAATTAAAACATTACTCTATTCAAATAAATATATCTTAGAATAAATGATTATGATTATATAAGAAGCAAAATATTAATGTTGGTTTCATATTTATATTTTGCATGCTTTTGTAGGCGAGTCCTATCGATATTGTAGATGAAGCGCTTCGAGAAGCTCAGACAGTAGAAGGAAGGAGAACTACGTGAGTAGATAATAGGGCATATAATACGACAATATCATGAAAATGAGTAATGATTTCCTCACCATCTATAGGGTTCGTTATAGGTACGATGCATTTTGATATGCATAATCCATCACCTCCAAATTAATCTTAATTGAAATATTACTTGAACTTTGCAAGTGATGTAATCTAATATTCATGAATTTCAAGTCATTTTTTTTACCCCACATTTTTACTAATGATTTAAGCGGGAATGTTGTCCATTCATCCTTTATGTTGTATTGCTAATTTCGTTATTTTTTAATATAGTTTGGGGCTGTAATTAAAAGCTAAATTTTTATTTATGAAGAACATTATTATGGTGTAATTGATTCCCATACATCTATGGAAAAAGATAAGAACAATATTGGACCAAAATAGCTTTTATATATATATATATATAATGATTCAATTTCAACTGTTAGTGATTTTAAAAATCTAACAATTCTTTATTCAAATTGGTAAATGAGTAAGTTGGAATTTGTTTATACTATAAAGATCCAAAAATAAAAATAAAAATGCATCTTTATATGTTTTTTATGTCGATTATAAAGTATCCAAGATGCATTTGAATCTTAGCCAAATATTTGAATGTATGTCTTTAAATTTTTATTTAAATGTATTTAGAAATATTTATTTTATCTCATTTCCATTTGTGATGATGACAATGATTTTTCCTCAATTTTTTAAATGGATAGGGTCTACGCATTCGGTTCCGTCAAAATAATAATTGTATTTTACCAATTAAGAAAAATATCATTAATTTCTTACTATAAAAATTAATAAATATCTATTTTTATGGTTAATTTTTAATAATCAAATTATAACAATATTATACTTTTAAATAAAATATTATATATAGTTTTACAAAATTATTAAATCTATATTGAATTTATTTAATTATTCGTGTTTATTTAAATAAAATTATATTTATATATATTTGCGCAACGCACGGATTCTCGACTAGTTGATTTTAAGAAACTTGTAAGCATGAGAAGAGCAAGCCTCACCATTCATACAATCCAACCAATAATAGAAATCATCATAGGGCATTTCCGGTAACACAATATTCTTAATAGTCTCCCACAAAGCAATACCACACACGGTAGAGCCAATAAAATTAGACCAATTTTAGTTCATCATTAAATGATTAACATGAGTAATATTGTTAATCAAATGAATATTGATAAAGGTAGATTTTAAAGCAATAGGTAAATCTAGTAGCAATTTATCATTGAGAAAAGAGGTATTGGCATCAGAGCCAGTGATTTTATCAAAACCCCATTTTAAATTAAAAAAAAGCATCACAGAAAAGGTTCCAAGCCCAAGATCTTTTAGAGGGAACAACATTAGAAGTGAAAGATAAATCAGGATATTTGATTTTAACCACCTTAATCCATAGAGAGTTGTTGTTCTTAAGATAGTCTTGAACTCTTCTAACTTGAAGGGAAAGGCTTTTGGATTTTAGATCTTGAATACCAAGACCACCTAGGAATTTGGGAAGTGTAACTGTGTTCCAATTGATTAAATGCATACTTATTTTATTAGGATTTTTATCCCAAAGGAAGTCTCTCATTTTCTTTTCAATCTTTCCACAAGTGTCAGTAGATAACAAGTTCACAACAGCTGAACGGATAGCGACGGCATTGAGGACATATTTAATAAGGACAAGCTTATCAGCTTGAGAAAGCATAGAGGACTTCAAATGAACAAGCTTAGAATCAATTAAAGAAAGAATCATATCATGAGTTTTAGGAGGAGGTCTTCTAGGTGAAATCATGGAACCCAAATATTTAAAAGTAAAGCAACCCTTGCTTCATACCCAAAAAAGAACTAATACCATTTTTAGTGGAAGAAGGGGTATTTTTAGGGGGAAAAAAATTCAAATTTAGAAAAATTTACTTTTTGACCAGTTAAAACCTCAGTGTTGAAAAATGGTTTTTATAGAGAGAAGAGTTTTCTTATTAGCTCTGCAGGTGATAATCAAGTCATCAGCAAACATTAAATGACTAATGTCCAATTTGCCCTTAAGCTTAAAAAGAGTGAAATGCTTTTCAAGAACAACAGAATTAATAAGATGGGTAAAAGATTGAGCCACTAGGATATAGAGAAAGAGGGATAGAGGATCCCCTTGCCTTATACCCTTGGTGGAGAGAAAGAAATTAGAAAGTTGGATTAATCATAAGATTAAGGTGTGGATTGAATTTGTCTGAGGTAAATAAGGAAAATAAATTTCATTAAATACTACCTGACGGAGAAATGTAAACATGGTGACTGTGTGGATCTAGGCATCAATATCATTTATGGAGTGAGCTATATCCTAATAAGGAACAAGATGTGATTTTTCTAGAAAATTCGTGTATGGTTGTTGATTGGGGCGGGTATACCGAATGAACTTAAGAACTCGACCCAATCCAATTAGTTTGGGTTGGATTGGGTTGAGTAATTAGGTACGTTAGGATAAAATCCGATCAAACCCGATCATAATTGGGTTGGTTCTCAAATTTTAAATTTTGGAACCCAATGACCTAATACCTAACCTAATTTATTTTTTTTAGAAAATATGTTTTAAAAATATAAAATAATAAAACTAAATCCTAAATACGATAAAAAACACATTAAAATTTAAATCTAATAAACATCTACCACGTAACCAAACCAGATCCACCACCATATAATAAACCTATTTGTATTTGGAGTTTGGTTTGAGAGTATTTTAAAAGATCCAAAAGGCATGGGCTCAAAAAAAGCCGCTAAACGGATCAAAATAGATTCTTTGGGCACTTTGATCGATCATCGGGATCAAGGATCGGTCGATCAGTGAGTCGATCAAAGATCGGCCGATAACTTAGTTGATGCTAATTTTTTTAGCATTTTTGATTTCGAGTTTCGTATTTGGTTTTTAGGGTTCTTTTGTATCAAAATGAGGATTGTACTTGTAATCGAGACATCCTAAACCTAAACTCTATCTTCCCGACGAATCTCGAGCGTCCTTCCGATTTTTGCCGATTTCGTCATTTTTTCGATCAAGGACGTCACGCGCAAGCAAACTAGGAACCTGAAATTATTTCTTGCTCAAACACTTATTTCAGGTTTGTTCTAATCAAAATCGAGATTAAGGTCAAGGTTGAAAATCTTAGGCCAACAGTCTGTCGGGAGTCGAATGTCGTTCTCAACCACACAAAACCTCGGACATTGACCAATTCTCCCAACAAGCCTAATAGGTCTTTATTATAGTGGTGGAGCGAGGCCTCAGTTAGTTGCATTTTTCTTAACGTAGAGTGAAGGAGAATGTCGGTCGAGCTTCCCTAATCTACAAAGGCTTTCCTGACAATAAAATTGTCGGCAATTACAAAGATGACGACAAGGTCATCTAGATTTTTATCAATTCTCTAAAAGTCATATTCATAGAATGATATTACAGAGGCTCTGATTGTGGGCCTCTGCAGGCGAGTTGTGTCGTCAACTATCATGATGGCTCGAAGGGGCCTTTTATTGGTCAAACTTGTCTCACCTCGTCCCGTGAATCCATTGGCTATGTGGTTGATGACCCCATGAATCTTGTTGGTCCCTGGTGTGGCTCGGGGGAGTTCTGCTCTAACTTCGACGTCGGTGGTCATGGTCGTTCCGATCTCGGTTACGGCTTCTTCTACGATTGATATAGCGGTCGAGCTATCCTTCCCGTACTAAGTTCTTGATCTGATCTTTTTACACCATGCACTCATCGATAGTGTGTTTGTAGGTGTCATAGAATGCACATGCCTCTTGCTTTTATCGACATTAGGTGATACCTTCTGCTTCTCGACGTTAATGGGATGTTTGAGAAGTTGTAGGTCATAAATTTCTCGGAGAATAGTCTCCTCTTCGTATTTAGTGTAGTGTATTTCTCATATCTGGCGTTTGGTCGAGGCGGCGACTCCCCTCATTAGTTGTTGTCTCACTCACGACGATCTTGATCTTCACCCTTTCTATCAATCTTTTTGGGCTTCTTGTCCTCGGCGCCGTCTTTGACGATCTGCCTATCGGTCTTTTTGGCCTCTCGGAGTTCTTTTATCTCCATGTAGCATACAACTCACTCTCATAACTCAGCCATACTCCTCAATTTGGATAGGGCAACATGGTCCGCAAACTGCCTAGGTCTTAGACTGTGCTTGACAGAATATAACTCGATATGAAGGTCGAGGTTGGGGATCTCCATGGCCACGACGTGGAATCTTTTCAAGTACTCCCTTAACAGTTCATCATGTCCTTGCTTGATGTAGTGAAGAGAGTCCTCAGTCTTAGAGTAGCCCGAGATGGGGAGAACTAGTTTGTGAAGGCTTTGTCACATATAAATTCTGCTGAAGAGATCTGATTTCTTAACTCCGAAGGTGCGTACTTTGTGTTGCCAGTTATTTGAGGAGTTGAGACTGCTGAGTACGAAGAAGGCAACAATTTATCTTTTCTATCTTCAAGCCAAGATGGTTGTGGGATGCTAACTCACTAAAACACAAGGATTGTGTGGAGGATAGAACTCTGTGGCTGGGATGACATAGAGAGGCAAGTCGGTATGTGCTTGTAATAGTAATAGGTATTTGTTATTTCCAGATCATTGTAGTACGGATATAGTTGTATTTCAGAATGTGAAATCCTGAAGCTAATATTATACTTATAGATAGTGGATTGGGCATCTATCCAGTGAGTGCGCCACAGATTAGTTGACATGATTTGTCGCTGAACTTGTGTTTACGTGTGTTTTTGTTTTGATTCTTAGTTTGCCACTCTAAGGTAGTTACAATAGCAGTTGTAACTTTTCGTGCAACTGTTTGTTAACAAAAGTTCCCTTAGAGACTTTTGTCAGAGATCGCTCTTCCGGCTCTTTCAAGATGATTGTCTTCATCATGTTTCAAGCGGCGATGCTCGCGCTCGGCCAAGTGATGCTCTCTTGATTGTGTCAGCACATCGACCTAATCTGTTAACCTTTGGTTCTGCGCCTAGAGATTGTCGATCAGGTGTCCTGGCTCTTATAGTGTTGTGTTGACGGGCACCGGAGCGTCACTCCTCATCATGTTCGCATTTCTAGACAGCGAGGGAATGCTGCTGCTGCTAGGTTGCTACTTATATGTAGTAGCATTCGCTTGACTCCGGGTCCCTACCATGATGGGGTAGGTAAGATTTACTCGGCCCCGTGTTGGGCACTAAATGTTCTTGCTTGAAGTTAGGGTGATGCGGGTTCACATATCTCATAGTCCGCGTGTTGCTTCGGTGGGGGGGACCTACAAACACACTCTGATGCTCAAGTAAGAAGAGATTCTTGGGTATGAAATTGGAATTAGTACTATACCTGGTGTGTGTTGTGCATGTTTATAGTGCATGTTTAGGAATATCTCGGACAATGATGTCTTTCTTAATCCCGTAAGGATATGCCCGGAATGGGTCGAGATTTATTTCAGAGATGTCAAACTCATTACTGTTGTATCCCTAGTAATTAATGAAGGACGTGAGTGTCCTTGTATGGATGGGTAGTCCTCAGGTCTGATTGTATTAGTTTGACTTGAGTCTAATTTATGAGTGTAAGCATAATCGGAAATTGATCCGACTGAATCAAAAGTGTCAATTCAATCCAAAAAGCATCGGCCAAAAATCTTCGTCGACGGTCTTCAAAAATTATATAAATCTTCAAGCTACAAAATAAGGCTGGACAAGTTGAGGAAGAAGCCGAGAATATTGCTGCTATTTCGGCTGAGATTACAGCGAGAAAACTCTGGATGGCGGCTGCAATATTCCAAAAAAAATCGCAAAAACATATGCAGGAATCATCTCCGAGAAAAGAGGAACCCAAGTTTCGTCGGAAATCAAGCGAAGGCCAAACAGGCCATCAGGCCATCAGGCCGAGGCAGCCCAGCAAGCATTGCTTCCAAAATTGGTTTACTTGATTGGACTCCAATTCCAACTCCAATAGAATCAATTTCTTTATAGAAACACAATTAGACTGAGAAAAATTGGAATTAGATTATAAGAACCAAACTATGAGTTTGATTTTTAACTGTAACATATTGTGCACATATTCTCGTTTATGTATACGTGTTGACTATCTTAAATTTTAATATTTGCTAAAGAAGGAAAATCCAAATTATGAGACAGTCTCTTTATACGTAGTGTTAACCTATAGATTGCCAAGACATCTTTGCAATTGATCCAACCTTTTTTTCTCTAAGTTTCACTTAATATTCACCCATTTGGATGGCTCAACTTTTTTCTCTCTAAGTTCATCCACTTTTTCTCCAGTGAAGTTTCACCCAATTTGCTTGACTTGCGCTCATTCCAGGACTCCAGGTGCAACCAATGTTGCATATAAGATTTACTCGTAAAATCACAAGCCATTTTGCATACAAGGTCAATAATTTTGAAGAATAAATAATTTATTGTTATAATTTATAAGAGTAAATACATATTCTTTATGTTCTAAAAGAGTAAATATGTGAAAGTTTTAAATAGAAGGTAAATTATATTGATCTCCCGCTAAATTTAGTAAAATTATATTGACATTTTTTATATTTGTAATTTTATTTTATAATCCTCTGACTTTTGTAAAAGATTACACAGATATTCTTTACTAACGAAAATTGTTAGTGGAGTATCTGTCATGTGCTGCTTATTAATGTTATTTTTGAAAATTATACAATTTTTTTTATTTTAAATAATAAAAATACTCTTATGTCATTTTTATTTCTCTCAAAAATTTTATTTTTAAAATAAAATATTTTTTTTAAAATTTTTATTTTTAAAATTTTTATTTAATTATTTTATACCTGTATTTTAATAATTTTTCAACAATGATATAAGAGAAAAATCACATTATTAACGGACTTCATTTAACACCGTTAGGTACAAGGGAGATGAGTGCCACCTAGACAAATAAAAGGGAGGTCAATGTAATTTTACTAAACCTCAGGAGAGATTAGTGTAATTTAACTTTAAATAAATTTTAATGAGATAAATTAGGGCAGTAATAGTGAAATTATAACAATATTATTTTTGATCATTCAAGGTTGTTGTTCACATGGGCAACCTTGTTTTCTATCAAATGAACTTTTTGTTTTTAGGGTTAATCAATAAATATATCATGACTTTTATTAAAAAAATTAAATCTATCGTGACTTTTTATTTGTTTCAAATGCAGACTTCAACTCTCGATTCATTTTAATTGTATCACACTGTCAAACTCAGGTTAAGTTTTCCGTTAAACTGCTGACTTGACATCGATAGCATGTCAACCTAAGTCCAATCAATCATTAATTTAATATATAAAAAATATGTAAGCTGATATGTATCAGTAAATACATAAATTTAATAGGTAATTAAAATACTGTACTTACTAATACACGTCAGCTTATCTATTATTTATATTAAATTAATAGTTGATTTGACTTAGATTGACATATCATCGATGTCAGGTCAGTAGTTTAACAAAAAACTTAACTCAAATTTGACGGTGTGATATAATTGAAATGAATCGAGAGTTAAAGCCTGCATTTGAAACAAATGAAAAGTCATGATAAATTTAAGAATTTCGATAAAAATCATGATATATTCATTAATTAATCCTTCCGAAAATGCCTATCACTAGAATTCCTCCTTTACACATGTTGTAACCAAAATAATTTAATTAGGTGAGGATCTCTTTTGCAATTAATTCTTTAACCATTAAATTAGTATTAAAATTCGTGGCAGGTGATGATTAATAATGTTATTTAATCTCCTTTTACACGAGTGACTGCACATAAATATATATAGCACAATTAACAATATTATCCACACTCGGACATAACCACATTTAGAATGCATTTATATTTCTTTAATCAAATAAACTATGAATCGATTTATATAATTTTCATCAAATAAACACATACCTACTCCTGGCTCAATATACAGAAGCAAACAAGCCTACTTTCTGGCTCCGCCAAAATTCGGCAAAGCCAATTGACTCTTTTGAATTGGAAATTTTAGCACCAATCTCTTTTAATTCCTCTATTCATAAGATTAAACTCAAGACTTTTGACGAGATACCTTTCACCAAACCCTAATAAGTCTACTGATTGAACGAAGTCTACTCACGAAGTCTTTTGAGAAAAGCAAAGATGGAGCCAAGTCAACGAATATTGAAGCTAGAGTCAACAATGGCCGCTCCACATGTTCCATCTGCAGAATGTGTGGGAACTGTATATAATTAATACTATTGACTTTAGATTTCTAATCCGCGTTGACTTTGACCGTCAATCTTTTCTCTGGGCCCTTTTTTGTAGTTTACGGTACAGTGACACTTCATTTCGGAGATAGAGCAGTGCAAATTAGGACCACATGACTAACTTTTTCTTCCATGAGTGTGGTCAACAAAATGCTGCTGGACTTTTGATACATCTTTTTATCAATTTAATGTCGTGTTATTAAATTATTGGAGTTTATTAAAAATTTTGTTAGTAGACATATATGCTATTTTTCTTCATTTTAAATATGAATACGAGTATAGTTAATTGACGATAGACTTGTATAATGCAAAATAAAAAATCTTATCCCTAATTCAAGAAGGATTAGCGATTCAACGAATATACCAAAGTTTCACGTGTAAAAATAAAAATCAATCAGATAAAGTGTGAATACTATATTATCTACATTTGCACTGCACTTCACATCCGTATCACATTCAGATACGGATATATATTTGCGCTGCACTTTACATCCGCATATGTACCACATGTAATAAAAAAATCAATAATCAATAATAAATTATATTTATTAAAATTTATAAAAATTAATAATTCACTAGAGTTTCATATTTAATTTATCGTAAAATCTTTCTATATAATATATTTTAAGTAATGTATATATAGGAACAGTGAAGCCACTCACAAAGTAGGGGTGTCCAATGACACCCTTAAATATATAAAATGATTAATTAATATGTATATTCAAAATATGTAATATAATTTGTTTATATATATATATATATAAATAAGTAAAAACATATTACACATAAAGATTTGACACCCCTATTTATTACAATACATGCATGCATACATATATTTTATTTATTATTTAGGATAAATTACTTAAATGTAATTAAATTGATTAAAGTTAAATTTTATTAAATTTAATTATATCAATTAATTTTAATTTAATTATAAATTAAATTAATGATTTTTAATAATAATGTTAAAGAACAAAGGTGTGATAATTTTAATTATGTTAAATTTATTAAATTATTTAAACTAAATTAAATTAAGTAAGTTAGTTTTAATTAAATTCCTTAAGTTAGCTTTAATTAAATTACTTATATTAGTTTTAGTTATCGTTAAATCACTTAGATTTCTTTTAAATAAATTAAATTACTTGTGTTAATATAGATGAGTTAATTTTTAGTATTTTCATAACATATAAACTCTTAAAAAATATTTGTAAAAAATGTTTTTTTATTTTTTATTATTAGAAAATGTTTTATTTTAAATTAGTAAAATTTTGATGTGTATTTAAATATTATTTGATAATTTTTTATATTTAAATCACTATCTTCATATATATATATATATATATATATATATATATATATATATATATATACATATATATATATATATTAGTAGGAATAAAAGTAAAAGTCTTGGTTGCTTTCAAAATTAGTGCAATCGTACCCATTATTTGCCAAATAGCAAATATCGAATCTTTAAGACCATATGTTTACTTCATTCTTAAAATGATTTTCCTAAATGCATGAATTTGATTAGCAAGTTAGAGAATCTGATCATAATTTTGAATGAATCTAATTAAGAAATGAGTAAGCATACGAGAAAGTAATTGTTTCTATCTTAAAAAAAAGTGAGTTAAACTTAACTAGTTTGAGAGAGAAAATGAAAAAAAAAACTTTGACTAAAATAAGAGGAAACGAGAGAGAGAATAGGGCGATTTTATCGCTATCCTTGGGAGGTTTCCCGAGATCAAAGAGATCCCCAGATCCTAGTTTGACGAAATCAAATGTGGATTTTGAAGTGGGAGCTGAGAAGAAAACTCTAAAGGAACAAGAAAATGGAGACGAACAACATGAGAGAGATGATTGGGACGACCTGAGGTCAGTGCTGAATAACAAGGAGATGAACAATTTCTTCTTTGTGCTGAATAATCCAACATTTGAAAATGGACTTGTTGTGAAGAACATTGATAAAAGTGGCTGTGAGGAGTGCAGTGTATGAAAGAAAGTTTGATGGAAATGAGGTGATTGATGAAAACAGAAATAGAAGACTCGATAATGAAAAAAATATATGGGTGAGAAAAGTGGACAAAAATGTTCAACTATTAGGTGATTATGATAAGAAGAATGAAGCAAATTGCAGCATTTCTAATGTGAAGAAGAAAATAGCCAAAGGAAATGATAGCATGAAGATAGAATTGTTTAAAGGCGATTGAGAAATAAATAATGTTTGCTTCAAGTCAGTAGCAGATGAGAATCCAGAAGAGGCTGAAATAAAGAAAAACAAGCCAAATGAAGATTTAGAGGAATTATTAGCAAAGTTGTCATCATCTATTGCTAAAGTCTTGGACAATAAGTTTGCAAAGGAGGATTTTTTGGAGGCAGATTTTGATCCAGAACTATCAAGAAATTCTGAAAAGGTGAGAGTAAAAGTAAGAAAAGTTGGAGGAAAGAAAGATAGCATAGTCAATGTTCCAATCATGTTCAGTAATACTAAATTGAAAAAAAGAAAATTCATGAAAGAGATAAGTGCAATGGGTGATGATGGTGACCTAATAAGCCAAAATAGTATAGATTGTGAAATTGTCTCCTTAAAATGAAAATAATTTCATGAAACATAAGGGGAGCAGGAAAGTGTGAAGCTAATGCTTATTTGAGAGCTTTGATAAATGAGCATAAGATAGATATGATTATTTCGTAGGAAACACACATGGAGATGGCTGAAATTAAGAGGTACATTATGAAATATTGGAGGAGTTGGGATGATGATGTTGTGGAAAGTAACGGCAGGGCTGGAGGTATTTTGTTGCTTTGGAGGAGAGATAGATTGAAAATTAATGTGGTATACAAAAATGAGCAATCAGTGAATGCATTGGTGATAAATGCTTCTTATTATTTGGGCTGTATGCAAGCATAAATAAGAGAAAAAAAAGTCAGTTATGAAAGTTCTTAGGAGATGTAGAAATTCCCAATGTTCCTTGGCTGGGGGATTTCAATTGTATTAACAGAGCTGATGAGAAGAGGGGTGGAAGGCCTTTTAAAGTCAAGAAATCAATTATAGATTTTAGGGACTTTATGGAGAAAACTAGTCTAGTGGATGTTGGCTATCATGGTCCAAAATTTACTTGGACTAATAATAGAGAAGGGCACTATGATATAAAAGTAAGATTAGACAGAGCCTAGTTAATTCAATTGGACTGAAATGGAATATGAAGTAAAGGTGACGCATTTGCATCTTATGGGGTCTGATCATAAACCAAATTTGGTCTCTTGTGTACATAAAAGAAATAACAACATGAAGATGAAACAGTTTATTTATGAGCAGTATTGGAAGGAATATCCTAAACTAAATGATATTATTAAAGACTGTTGGGTGGAGGCTGATGAAAGGGGAAAGAGACTGACTGAGAAGTTGGAGATTCTTAAAATAAGACTGGGAAAGTGGGACAGAGAATCAGTGGGATGTTTAGAAAATAATCTTAAAGAAACAAAAAAGAGATTGTAAGAGATGGAAAAGAAAGAAGAATTGGGGTTACTAACTGAGAATGAAAAACATGTTGATCAGAAGCATGTATAATAGAATGGCTGCATTATGTAAACATATCCAAATCAAATGATGGAGTAGATCAAAAAAGAACTGGATTGAAGGAGAAGAAAAAAATACAAAATATTACCATAGTGTGGTTAAAATAAGAAGGCAGAAGAACTTGGTGGAGGAACTGAAAGTTGAAGATGGCGTAGTTAAAGATAAAAAGAAAATGGTGTTTTAAATGACAAAGTGGTATGAAAACTTATGAAAGTGGGAAAAGGAAAAAAATTCAAATTACTCAGAGTTATCAAAATTGAGATGGAAAGGATTAACTCATAATAAGTGCAATGAATTAAAAAAGGGCCTCAGTATAAGTGAAATTTGGGTGGCTCTTAACTCAATGGGAAGAGGAAAATGTCCCGGAGCTGATGAATTTAATGCTGAATTCTATATTGACAATTGCAAAATCATTAAAGAGGATCTTTTTAGAGAGATATCAGAATTCTTTGGAACAAACAAAATGTCAGAGGAATAGAAGAAGACAATCTTGGTTCTAATTCCAAAAAAAAAAATTCCAAGAATGATAACTAATTTTAGACCAATTTCATTATGCAAGGTTATCTATAAGATTGTGGCTAAAATTTTGATGAATAGAATCAGACCCTTCTTAAGAAAAAAATATTAGTGTGGAGTAAACTGCTTTTGTCCCAAATAGACATATGCATGACAATATTTTAATTGTTAGTGAAGTTGTTAATTCAATCTGCAGATCAAGAGCAAAAAACCTTTCATTATCATAAAGCTTGACTTGAAAAAAGCATACGACAGAGCTAATTGAGAGTTGATTTACAGAAACATGAAACTAATGGGTTTTCCAATGGAAATGAGGGAATGGATAAAAAATTATTTGGAAGAAATCAGCTATCAATGCATATTAAATGGGGAAACATCTGAGTAGTTTAAAGGTTTTAGGGGGATCAGACAAGGTGACCCCTATCACCTTATTTATTTGTCATAATAGAATACGTTCTTTCAAAGTTAATAAATCTACCAGTGAATTATAGAAAGATCAGCCCTTTAAGGATAGGACAATTCAGTTTCAGTCACATTTGCTTTGCTGATGATATTATATTGGTATCCAAGGGAAGTAGAAAGTCTTGTTGGGAACTGAAAAAAATCTTAAGCACTTACTATAAAATTTCAGGACATAAGATAAACAGAGGGAATTGATCAAAAATTTACTTCCCAAAATATTATCAAGTTGAAATAAAGCATGAAATATGTGAGCTCTTTGGAATGAGAGAAGGAAGTTATCCAATGAAGTATTTAGGGACTTTTGTTTCTCCAAAAAAATTGAGTAGAGAATATGAATTGAAGTTAGAAGATAAAGTAAGAAAAAAAGTTGAACCATGGGCAAAGAATCTGGTTTCTCAAGCATGAAGGAAAATCTTAATAAGCTCAGCTTTGAATTCTATACCTGCACATTCACTAATGACATCCTGGGTTAGTGAAAGATCTGTGGAGAAGATAGAAGATTACCGGATATTTCTTTTAGGGGTCATGTGAGAATAAAAAAGTTGCAAAATTAATTAGTTAGAGGGTGGTGACTGATAACAAAGGTTATGGTGGATAGACTATAAGAGATCTAAAAATTATGAAGAGGGCTTTAATGGCAAAAAGGGTGCTGCCTATGCTGAATAAGGAGAACAATATATGGACTTCATTATTATTAAGTAAATATAGCAGTGTTCATCCATGGGTTGAAAAAAAGTAAGAAAACGTTTTCATGGAGTATGAGAGTAATTGTCCGAATCATGGACTATTTAAAAGATGGATTAAAAAAGAATGTAGAGAATGGAAAAAGTGTTGAAGTATGAAATGATCCATGGATTGGGAACTTACCATTAAGTAAAGGGAAAATACCTAAATATAGCATGTACTTTGGCATTTGTCTCAATTGTGGCATGTAATTTCATTTGTCTCATTTGTGTATATGTACTAAGACATTTGTTTCAATTGTGGCATGCCGTCAAATTTTCGTCGGGCGCCCCGTTAAACTGATGACGTGGAATGCTAACCTGTATAAAAAAATATTTTTTATATTAAAATATTACAACTTGAAAAGTGGTCCTCTCTCTCTCTCTCTCTCTCTCTCTCTCAACCGGCCCCTACCTGCTCTCCCTCTCCTCCTCCCCTCACCACTGCCGTCGCTCCTCCGTCCAGCCCCGCCCCCACAGTTCGACGACGATGAGTGGAAGTGGCAGCGAGATGATCGGCCGGCTCCGAAGAAGATTGCAAACAAAGCTTCTCATTCTTCTCAGTTGCTTCGACCGAAGTGACGGGCTTGTGTGTGATGGGATCAATGCCCATGTTTCGTAGCTTTTTCTTGATGTGAGTGTTTTAGTGGTTCTTGATCTCGTTGTCAGTTCTACCAGCGAGTTTAGGAACAACTCTTCAGTAGCATTGGCCATTGGCGAGGATGAAGCTGATCAACTTCTTGTCCTCCTCTGCCGTCCATGGCCCCTTCTTCAGCCCCACCTTGTCACAGCACAACTGCCTTCCCATGACCTCCACCTCAACCTTCTTCTTCCTTAATTAAGTCAAAGCAACTCGAGTGAGGCATATATGCAATATGACAAGTGAGGGTAGGTGCCTATCGATTGGACCTTGCTTTGCATCACCTTTATAGGCTGCCTCAGGGTTGGGCCTTTCTTTGCAGTTTAATTACATTGTGATCTGATTCATATGATTAACTAGATCAAGAACTTATGGAACTCTTGGCTCTAGAAGAAGCTCAAGCAGAAAGATATCAACCCAACAGTACACAAGCCACTCATACTTAGCAGTGGCAATGAGGACATCAACGCCCCAACATTGAACGAATTAACCTAAGCTCTTCTCTCCCATCTCCCGCTCATGTTCCTCCTCTGTCGCTCCCATCTCCCCCACACCTTCTTCGTCGTCTCTGGAGTTGGATCCCGATGGCGAGAGGGACGAATAGAGAGCGGGCACTCCAAAGATTCTGTCTTTGCCTCGGAGTGCGTGTGGTGGAGGAAGGCGGTTGGGGAGGAGGAGGAGGAGGAGGAGGAGGAGGAGGGTTGGCCGCAGCTGTGGCTGCGGCGTCGTCATGAAGGGAGATGAGGATGGCAGTGGGAGCGGAATAGCGACAGACGAAGACGTCTATGACAGCGGCGACAATGTTGAGTGAGTGGGTGTAAGCGGCGTGGGCCGCAGCGAGGGCGTATCGACTCTCCACAGCCACCTTGGGGAGGCGATTCAGCTCTCGACAGAGAGACACTGGGTCATCCTCCTCGCCGTTGCTGCGCAGCCTCGTGATAGAGAAAATGAGTTTTAGAGGAGAGTGGAGTGTGGAGAGAGATACTGAGTCAAAGTCAAAGGTGAGTAACCGGTGTTTGTGGGAATGAGAGGAGAGGAATGGACCCACTTTTAAGTTGTAATATTTTAATATAAAAAATATTTTTTTATACAGGTCAGCATGTCACGTCATCAGTTTACCGGGGCTCCCGACGAAAATTTAACGATTGGCCACAATTGAAATAAATGTCTTAGTACATATACACAAATGAGATAAATAAAAATACAGATCACAATTGAGACAAAGGCCAAAGTACAAACTATAGTTAGGTATTTTTCCTTAAGTAAATGACCAACATATATTAATGTAATGGAGCTGGAAAAATTTTCTTTGGTAGGTGAGTTGATAGATGTGCAGGGATGGAATGTCAACAAAGTTGGGAATTATTTTGATGAACCCCTAAAGAATCACATATTGTCGATCCAAGTTGATGAAAAAGAAGAAAATGATAGATAGATATGGACTGAAAACTGGAAAGGTGAAATATCAGTGAGGAATGCATATTTACACTTGAAGGGAAAAGAAGAAAAATAAATAAAGTCATATGTGAAATGAGAAAGAATTTGGAGAATCAAATATTCTGAAAGAGCAAAAATTTTCATTTCGAAAATGCTACGGGGAAGATTACCAACTTCAAGTTGGTTCACAAAATTTTTTGGTATGGAAATTGAGAAGTGCTTTATATGTAGGAAAGGTTTGGATGATTTAAATCATATTTTCTTTTTATGTAAGCATGCAAAAGATTATTGAAAACTTACTGAGAACAGTATGGGAATTGAATTTAAATTCAAAGAGAGCTGTAATAATGGAAGATGGATGAATGAAGCTAATGGTTTTAAGAATGAGTCAGTTGAGCTGATAGTAACTTTTATGACTGTATCTATGTGGATAATTTGGAAAAATAGGAATGGATGTAAGTATGGTGAAAAAAGCTGGGATGTGGAACAAATGGTTAATAAAGTTATAAGAGAAGTGGTGGACTATAATGAAAGTAAAAAAAGAAAGATAGTTAATAATAGAGTACAGGAGAAGGATAAGGATGTGGAAAGGGAAATTAATGCAAATTTTATATTGTATACTGATGTAGTATGAAAAGTGAAAGGACTGCATGATGTGATTTTGTAGTCAAAGATAAAAATGGAAGAACAATATTGAATGGAGAAGGAACTGAGGCTACAGACAATCCAATGTTAGCTGAGGCAAAGGCAATTTGATTTATGCTTGACAATGTGAGAAAAAAAATAAATAAGAGGTTGATAGTAAGATCAGATTGTTTGAGGCTGATAAGAATACTAAATAGTGAGTTTAAATCACCTTGGAATATTTTTGTATTTGTGAAGAAAATAAAAAAATTAGATGATGAAATAGATGTAAAGCAATAACAATTCATTAAAAGGGAGCAGAATTTGGTAGCTAATGAGAATGCAAGAAAATTTTTAGAGAGGTATATAGCAACTGATGTTATGATTAATGGTGAAATTGTATTGAGAGGAAAGGGGAGTATAGTTGATGTATATGGTGAGGAAAGAAATTATATTAGTTATTTGATAAGTAATAAAATTAGTGAAGCGGTGGAGGAATATACTTCTATTCTGGGAAGAGGCGAGGAATACAAGACCAATGGTCCGCTGTATCCTCTAACCTCTACCAGGATAGAGGGTGACTTCTTCTAGCTTTTAATTATTATTTTTTGAAAGAAAAAAACTTTGATATTCAAATTTTAACATTTGTAAAAAATTAAATGGATGTACTGATGTTAAGTATAGTCTAGAATTTGCTGACGTTTTATTTGATTAATAATATACTCAAAATATTACACCTTTACTTATGGGTACTGACTTCGTCACTGTATAAAAAAATGATAATTATTTATATATGAATAATGCAATGCAGATACAATGCATATATGCATTCATATCTATTTTTATTCATAGACATAATTGAATCGAATATAGTGCATATAAAGTTTTTATCCAATGGATGCAAATAAAATTATCATCTTTATTCACACGTGACCTGACTTATCACAAATTGGTTGATTTTAATAGAAGAAGAAATGGAATCCAATGCTTTAGGATAGAAAAATTAATTAATTAATAAGGTTAATTTTAATTTGATTTTATATTTCTGCATGATTTTTTATAATTTTTCAAATTATAACTTTTATAAATTAAATTTTTAGATTCGACATTATTATAATATATTGTTCCCAAAGGACTGTCAATTTCAAGACATTATTATCTTCTTTTTTTTTAAAAAAAAACTATTATGATGGTCAAATTTAAGTCATCTTTAATTTTCATGGAGTTCTAAGCACGAATAAACCCAATATTGTTAAAAGTAAATCTAATATTATTAAAATTAAACCTAAATTAAAAATATTAGGTTCATTCTTTTATAACACAGAGTCATATTTACTTTGAGTTTAGTTTTAGTTTTATTAAATTTAATTTTAGTAAAATTAGATTAACTGGTATATGAGGTTCGAAATATCTTTGGAGATTGACTCTCAAGGTTCCTTTCCTTTTCGATGAAGTTGGGCAAATTAAAAGTGTTAGGTTCACTTTTTGAGTTCAATTTTAATTTTATTAGATTTAATTTTAATAAAATTAAATTAACTCATATGAGGTTCAAAATATTTTGGAGACTGACTCCGGAAGTTGCTCTGAATTTGGGACAAATTTAATTTGATACCGCATAGGCCCGTAAAATTTAATTTAATTTGACATCATAAAATAGAAAAGTCTATAGACTTGGACAGCACGTAAATATGCAACCATTCCTTCCATTTTATATTTATAAATAGTTGAAGCTTGGCGGGTTAAATCCGTTGGACAAAAGAGGCGAACAAGAATTGCCATCAATTCAAGGGTAGAAAAATACAAGGATGTAACAATCTTTAGCATTTCCTCAACAAAAAATGTCAGTCATTATTAGGCTGCCTGTTTCATTTGTCACAATCCATTAAAATTGCTAGGGCTGAAAACCGAACCGAATTGGTCGAGCTCGATTCGAATTCAGCTCAGAATCGAACGAGCGGGACTCGAATTCGAAATGGATTTGAGCCAAATTTGATCCCCCTTTAGGGTTCGATCAATTAGGCGAGCTGGATATGAATATAAGGGTGCTCGACTCGTTTTCTCCTCAAGCTACTCGACTCCTCCCGAACTGTTCGTGAAGGCGTCGCCACTCGAAATCGCTTGAGCTATTCGAGCGAAGATCCGATGCAATGCAATTACTACTGACTTGATATGTCGAACAGTACTCGGATTCGTACTCAGATTCGTTTCAATCGGACTATTTGATTGCAAACCGAATCAAGCAATTACAAACTCGAGTGCTCGAACATTCGAATCGAGCTTAATATAACCAGCAGGTCTAGGTAATGCTTCAAATTCGAATCGAATTCGAATATGCACATCTTAAAACCGAGCAGAACATGAGCAGACCAGCACTCGCTCGTGTTCGGCTCATTTTCAGCGCTAAAAGTTGCTGCCTATTTTTAGTGAGATTGCATGACTGGCTTATGCCTTTTCTTTCTTTAGTTTTAATATTGTCACAAGAGCACTTGCCCAATCCTAACATTAAAAGGTTAATGGCAGGCTATTTAATGGGCATGTATTTAGTTGTTTCTTTACTTTAAGTGAGCGCCGTAAAATTATATATATATATTACATTTTCATTTTTTCACTTTTGAATCATCAAACTGTCTTAATTATTTCAATACTAAATCTCACCAACTCATCCTAAGTTGATGAAGTGGATTATTTTTTAACCAAATATTTTAGATAAATAATTTTAGCACTTAGTTTCAAGCCCAGCTTGGCTCATTTAAAAAATATTGATCTCAAATTCGTTCGAGCTTCGATCTTCAGGCTCAAGCTTGGCTCAAGTTATACTCGAACAATTCGAGTTCGACAAGTTAAGCTCGTTTATTTTCCAAGCTTGAGTAATCTTATGAACGAGCTTGATTAAGCTTGACACAAGATCAAACTCTATAGACTTGAATTCTAGCGAGCTCAATTGAGCTCGTGGAATTTAAGCTCACATGTAAAGTTCAATTAGGCTCGCGATCTCCTAAAGTCGAGTATTGGTTAGCTCAAGCTCGGTAGGATCGAATCAAGTTCAAGTTTTCATCAAGTCCATCTCGAGTAGCTCGTGAGTAGCGCGGCTCACTTGCAGCCCTGTAGAAGTTAAATTAATTAGAGATCACATTGGTCTAATTTTTAAATAATGAGATTAAATTAATATTTAATTTATTGGAATCAAATGAATATAATTTTTAATAAAATAATAAAATAATATTTTTATAACATTTTAACCCGTTTTCAAACCTGTTAACCCAATCAGCATATTTTCAATATTTTTTAATTTTTATTGACCGGAGCCGGGGCAATTGCCATCCTTCCCAATTAACTTTTTTAATTCTTATGTGGGGTAAAGACAAAGTTGCCCTCCTCCATATAATATTCCCAATTAACTTGGAGCAATTTTAATACTTCTGGGACGAAATTGACATTTTTTAAAAGTTTGGAAAGCTGATTACGATTTGTTAAAAGTTACAGGAAGTTGTGTATTTTTTATAGTATTTTTAACATAGACTAATGTGTAGACCTCGAGGGAATGGAAGAAATAACTGCTATGGCTCAATAGCAAATTTAATCTCAAGTAATTAAAAAATTACTTTAAGATTTGTGTTTCATGGAACATAAATTTCAAAGTAACTTAAAAGTTGATTTAAAACGTGTGTTTTAATTGTGGAGCCCGAGTAATAAATTATTCTACTCTAGATACGAGTCCAGTGAACTCGTACCTCACATGAGTAATTAACTTAGCGTAGAATAAACCTTTTGTATGGAGCCGGACTCCATGCTAAGTTGTATTCGGGAATAGAGAAAGACGAACTGAGTAATTAATGTGACCACCTCGAGCGCTCGAGAGAATAGAGAAAGACGTACGAGCTACCAATACTCGTCGACACAGAGCTCAGAGCTGCACAACTAAAGTCTAAAGTTGTGTTTCTACGTTGACTCGGACGACTTCCGATGCTTCTTAATACATCCCGTGCCCTTTCCCTTTCTCTTCAACTCCAACTTTTCTTCTCCCTTCTTCTTCTTCTTCTTCTTCTTCTTCTTCTTCTCAGCAAACCCAGTCGCTCAGCCTCTCAAACTCATAACAGAGCAGGTGCATACATACTCATCTTATTATAGTTGCTTCTTTTTTCTTTTGTTTCTTCGTTCTTCGATCAAATGTTCCATTTTTTAACCTTTTCAATTAGTGGTTCTTTTTTATATTATCCAGTTCTCCATCTCTGTTAATTTTACTGATCATATGGCTTAACTATTTTTTTTCCTGAAAGCGTTCGGTTTCTTTAATTGTTTTGAGGAGTTTTATACTTTTATGTTTTGTTGATTAGTTCTTTTCCAACTTGATGTTCCATGTCCAAACCTGTGAAAAGTGATGTATCTTTTTCAATGTGAATCTTCTTTTTCTGCCCCCCCTTTAATTTCTAGAGCTCAGGAATATTCCGAGGGTGATTCTTGTTCACCAATCGATGTATCTAGATTCTGCCTTTTTGAGGAATCGCTCAACCCCACACTTGTGGATTTCCTACAATCTTGTAGCTTCCATTTTGTTTGAAATGGCGAAGAGTTTTCTTGGGAGTTGCAGTTTAAATGGCTAAGTGGTTTATGTAGATTTTAACGATTGTTTTCTTCTACTACTTGCAGTCGATCGTATGAACGGCTAAACAATTAAGGAAGTAGGAAGCAGAGGACAAGTATTGCTTTAATGGCGGGAGATCAGCTGCAAGTGCTCAACGCTCTCGACCTAGCCAAGACTCAATGGTACCACTTCACGGCCATCGTCATCGCCGGCATGGGCTTCTTCACCGATGCCTATGACCTCTTCTGCATATCCCTCGTCGCCAAGCTCCTCGGCCGCATCTACTACTTCGACGCCAACTCTCCGTCGCCGGGTACGCTTCCGCCCAACGTCTCCGCCGCTGTCAACGGCGTCGCTTTCTGCGGCACTCTCACCGGCCAGCTCTTCTTTGGGTGGCTCGGCGACAAGCTCGGCCGCAAGAAGGTCTACGGAATGACCCTTATGCTCATGGTAATCTGTTCCGTCGCCTCCAGCCTGTCCTTCGGCCATAGCGCCAAGGGCGTAATAGCCACCCTTTGTTTCTTCCGCTTCTGGCTCGGGTTCGGCATCGGCGGCGACTACCCGCTCTCTGCCACCATCATGTCAGAGTACGCTAACAAGAAGACCCGCGGCGCCTTCATCGCCGCCGTCTTTGCCATGCAAGGATTCGGTATCCTCGCTGGCGGCGTCGTTGCCATCGTTGTCTCAGCCG
Source organism: Canna indica (assembly GCA_034359265.1). Lineage (NCBI taxonomy): Eukaryota > Viridiplantae > Streptophyta > Magnoliopsida > Zingiberales > Cannaceae > Canna > Canna indica. The sequence continues at coordinate 8,176,528 of CP136894.1, read as the reverse complement.
CCTTCAAGGCACGCTTCGACGCGCCAGCGTACAAGGACAACCCGGCCGGCTCCACCGTGCCCGAGGCCGACTATATCTGGCGCATAATTCTCATGCTCGGCGCCCTCCCGGCGGCCTTGACCTACTACTGGCGGATGAAGATGCCGGAGACGGCGAGGTACACCGCCCTGGTGGCCAGGAACGCGAAGCAGGCGGCCGCCGACATGTCGAAGGTCCTCCAGGTGGACATCGCCGAAGAGCAGGACAAGGTCGATCAGCTGGCCATGAGGGAAGCCAACAGCTTCGGGCTCTTCTCCAGAGAGTTCGCCCGCCGCCATGGCATCCACCTCGTCGGCACTACCACCACCTGGTTCCTCCTCGACATCGCCTTCTATAGCCAGAACCTGTTCCAGAAGGACATCTTCGCGGCGATCAACTGGATCCCCAAGTCGAACACCATGAACGCCATCGAGGAGGTGTTCCGCATCGCGCGCGCGCAGACCCTCATCGCGCTCTGCGGCACCGTGCCGGGCTACTGGTTTACCGTGGCCTTCATCGATACCATGGGCCGGTTCACCATCCAGCTCATGGGTTTCTTCTTCATGACCGTCTTCATGCTCGGGCTCGCCATCCCCTACCACCACTGGACAACCAAGGGCAATCACATCGGCTTTGTCGTAATGTATGGGTTGACCTTCTTCTTCGCCAACTTCGGGCCCAACAGCACCACCTTCATCGTTCCGGCGGAGATATTCCCGGCGCGATTGCGGTCGACGTGCCACGGCATCTCGGCGGCCGCGGGCAAGGCCGGGGCGATCGTGGGCGCTTTCGGGTTCCTATACGCGGCGCAGAGCAGGGACCCGGCGAAGCGGGACAAGGGCTACCCGGCTGGCATCGGTGTGAGGAATGCGCTCTTCGTGCTCGCAGCGTGCAATCTTTTGGGACTTATCTTTACCTTGTTGGTGCCTGAATCGAAGGGGAAGTCACTCGAGGAAATGTCCGGCGAGAACGAAGACGAGCAACAGATGGAGTCCGGCGCTCCTAACAACAGGACGCTCCCTGCTTAGTATTTGCTTCCGCCATGGTTAGTTTTCCTTCTTGGATCTGCGATTAATGTGTTCTAATCTATCACCTATAAATACACAACAATTTGAGCTTAAGTTTGTAGATAATTGTTGCCGGAGTGATGCAAGATTTAGTTTTCGATCGGTGTCAATATGATCGATATATACAGAATTTGGCATCAAGTATCAAGTTCACACTTTGCTTATGCTGAAATCGTTCATCAAGAGATGATATTTTACCTTGATTTGCAACTGGTATTTAACTGGACTTACTGAAATATTTTCGCTGTCAGGTTTCCAAACGAATCACTCAATGAATTTAGTGTTATAATAAAAAAAAATATTTTCTTAAAAATTGATCTTTTGATCATTCCGGTGAGGCAGGCACCTTCAACATTTACTGGTTCCTGGTTCTTTTGACGAATGAACAGCAAATTGATTGTCATCGATCCAAGTATTACTTGGTGCAGTTGGGAGGAAAAATTATGCTAAACTCTCCATTGTGATAAAGCTCCTAACACTCTCCCTCGAGTTCAAGCGGGGACATAAATGTTATAAAGCTCGAGCTTGTTACAAATATATTCAATCCTTGGACCACGGAAAGATTTAGTTAATACATCAGCTAGCTAACTGATCATTGGAATTGACAAATGACATTGTAATTTTTTTAGACCGCACATTTTCTCTAATAAAATGATAATCAATCTCTATGTGTTTTGTTCTCTCGAAAAATTGGATTAGAAGTTATATGCTTAGCAGTTTGATTATCGCAATATAACTTCATAAACTCGGGATGCTTGAATCTCAACTTTGTCATTATTTGCTTCACTCACATTAGTTCACAAGTAGCCATTGTCATAGCCTTGTACTCCGCCTCTACGCTTGATCTTGCTACTAAATTTTGCTTTTTTTACTTTTTCATGAGATTAGATTTCGTCCAAGAAGAACACAGAAGCCGGATGTAGATCGTCGATCAGTGGGTGCACCTGCCCAATCTGCATCTGTATATGCAGTTACTTGAAGATGACTTTGACCATGATATATTAGTCCTTTACCAGGAGCAGCCTTAAGATAACGAACTACTCTCAAAGTTATTGTCCAATGATTCTTGCAAGGAGTCTCAAGAAATTAGCTAATCACACAAACAATAAATGAAATATTAGGTCTAGTAATCGTGAGATAGTTGAGTTGTCCTACTAGCCTACGAAATTTTCCTGGATCAAATAAATGCTCCCCCTGTCCAGATAGTAGCTTGACATTACAATCCATATGTGAGTCAACTGGTTTGGCTCCCAGCATACCCGTGCCCTCGAGTATATCAAGTGCATACTTTCTTTGTGACATAAATATCCTTCATTCAGATCGATCTATCTCAATGCCCAAAAAATATCTCAAGTTGCCCAAGTCTTTTATTTGAAATTATTTATGCAAATAAGCTTTTAGTCTCTTAATCCCCTCTATGTCATCACATGTGATGATTATGTCATCAACATAAACAATCAACAATATTCATTTTCCAGAGGATGAACTGAAGTGGAAGATCGAATAATCTGAAATGCATTTGATCATGCCAAACTGAAGTAGGTCAGAGCTAAATTTCTCAAACCAAGCTCTCGGTGATTGCTTCAGGTCATATAAAGATTTCTTCAACCGACACACTAGTATTGACTCCCCCTGAGCAACAAAACCTAGTAGTTGCTCCATATATATCTCTTTATCAATGTCACAATGGAGGAATGCATTTTTGATATCCAGTTAGTGAAGTGGCCAATTAAAAGTGGCAGCCATAGCAAGAAAGTGGCGCGGATATCTCCTCATTCATAGCTTGTTGTCATCCTTTATGGGAAAGAGCTTCTGAAATATGCTGTGGAATAGTAATAGAAGAAAAGGAGGAAATAAAAGCATAATAGTCTGATGATAAAGCAGAGTAGGAAACAAAATCCGATAGGGGATAAGGTGATTTATGCTGACGAGTACATTTCTGAAGAGCAATGGGGAGATCAATGTCGGTGTCAGGTGGGGCAGCGGAATCATGAGGAGTTTGCTGTGTTTGACGACGATAAACCTATAATGGCTGAGCCGGAGTAGGGTTGGAGGGAATAGGGTCAGGTGTAGTAGATAGGGGAACATGAATAGGCAAAACCTCAGTAATGGCATAGATGTGGAGAGTGCATTGATAAAGAATAGTGTATCCTCGAATAAGAAAACATCAGCAGAGATAAAGCCACATTGAAGTTCAGGAGAATAGCAACGATAACCCTGCTGAAGACGAGAATACTCAAGAAAAATACATTTAATTGCACGTGGGGCTAGATTGTCTTTTCCTGGGGATAAAGCTTGGACAAAGTAAGTACAACCGAAGGTTCAAGGTGGAAGTTTGTAGAGTGTCATTTGGAAAAATAATGGAATTTTTTTTTCCCTTGTATATCAGAGGAAGGCATGCGGTTTATAAGATAGCAGACCGTCAAAAATAACATCATCTCAAAAAGTGAGGGGGACATTCATGTGAAGAAGAAGTGTTCTAGCAATTTCTACAAGACATCTATTTTTTCGTTCGGCAACCCATTATTGTTGAGGTGTGGGGACAAGATGATTGGTGAAGTATTTCGTGGTGTGCAAAGAATGTTTGGAATTGGTTTGAAAAATATTCTTTAGTATTATCACTTTGTAAAACACGAATAGGAGTGCCAAAATGAGTTTTAATTTCAACAAAGAAAGCGGAGAAAATGTTAAAAAGTTCGAAATGCTATTTTAGCAAGAATAATCATCAATAAAGATAACAAAATATTTGTATCCTAACTGGGAGGAAGTACGACTAAGACTCTAAATATTAGAATATATTAAGGAAAAAGGTGTAGAGGCCCGAGTACTTGCTCTACTAGGAAATGAAGGTCTAGTATGTTTTCCTACCTAACATGATTGACAATCAAGATTCTGAAGGTGGGAAAGAGATGATATCATTTGTTGAAGCTTACGAAGATGAGGATGACCCGGACGACAATGGATTTGGAGAGGAGATGACTCAACCACTAATGCAGAAGAATGTTCTACAGCAAGGTGGTATAAGCCTCGAGATTCATGCATAGTATCAATCATCCTTCCAGTTCGCAAGTCCTGAATAATAATAGAATTAGAAGTGAAAGTGATTGAACAATTCAATAATTTTGTAAGTTTGCTAATAGACAAAAAATTTAGAGGAAATTTTGAGATATAAAAGGTAAAAGATAATGATAATGAAGGTGCAGGAGAAACAATATCAATTCCTTTAACTGATAAATGAGACCCATCAGCAAGAGTAACTGTGATAGGATGAAAAGGTGTCTTGAGATAAGAGAAGGGAGAAATGTTAGCAAACATATGTTCAAAAGCTCTTAAATCTAAAATCCACGAATTAGACCCCGAGGTTTGTGTTAAGCAAGCAGTAGATGCACCTCCATGAGCAGACTGTGAGGTAGATTTTTGAGCATTCTGAAATTGGAGAAATCGAGCATATTTCTCAGCAGAAATACTAATATTGAGCTTGTGTCTCATGGGTGACTTCCGAAGAGACTGAGTAGCACCAACAGTATGAGAGAGATACCACTTGTTTACTTTTTTATCGTCAAAAGGCATAATGTTGTTGGAGATTTTTCTTCTCTTTTTTTTAAAGACTTAAGTGGATTTAGTGGGTCACGTAAGCCCAAGCTTCTCGAGTGGGCTTATTGGACTTGTGGGTCACAAGTGGAATAAATGAAATATCCATTTTTTGCTGCTTCTTTTTTTCTTTTGCCTTTTTTTTGTTTCTTGCAGCAATCTTCACTAAAGGTCACATGACCTCTTGATAAGAAAACAATGGTTATTCTTTTGAAGGAGAATAAATTCAACCACCAAATCAAATGATTCTGAAGAAGATTTTAATCGCCATGGATGGCTCCCTTGGATCGCTTACAGAAGATTCCAGCAAGGAGGACATTTGGTTAAGAAGGCCCTCACAGAAGACTTCACAGAATACTGTGCTGCTGGATGCATCGTGGGAACGAAGAAGGTGCGGAGCGGCACAACAAAGAGGCGACACGTGTGACCCGGACGCGTTGTTGAAGGCGCACGGTGATGACGCGCAAGCAGGAGGAAGCGCTGAGAGGAGGCGCTGATGTTGATTCCTCTATTGATGACGAGCGAGTAGGGGTGAAAACAGGCCAGGCCAGGCTTTCGCCTTAACATGCCATACCTATATGGTAGAAAATTGGTCTAGCCCTGGCCTGTGACCTATTATTGGCTTAAATTTTGGCCTAAGCCTAGCCTGGCCTATGGCCTGTTAACGAAACTTGCTTCCAATATAAAATTTTGGTCTGACCTGGCCCGTGGTCTATGGCTTGTGTTTTATTAAATTAAAATAATATTAGTTATTACATTAAAATAATTTTAATATAAATACGTAATAAAATAATATTTTATATATTTATATATACACCACCTTAACAAGCTTAAGCTGGTCTATCAGGCTCAACATGCTTTAAATTAAACCTGGGGCTGACCTGTTAAGGAAAATAGACCTATTTCAAAGTCTTGACCTGATTTTTTTTTAAACAGGCCAGACCACAATCCCCTGACAGGCCGCCTAGCCTATTTCCACCCCTATGAGTGAGTAAAGGTGTTGATGATGACGCCTCAAGAAGGAAGAAGGGCGCGAGGGAGAGGCGTTGTTTTGAGGGCGTTGATGATGCTTGGCAGTGAAGATACATAGCCGTAGAGGTGATGCCTTATATGCGTTCTTGCGGTGTAAACAGATAGCCATTGACGCCTAGAGAGCGTGTTGAGAAAACGACGATCATAAAAAATTAGAACGATTCTAATATCATGCAGTTGGGAGGAAAATATTATGGAAAACCCCCAATGTGATAGATATATTCTACTACGTATGTTTATATAATAAAAATAAAATTTACTTAAATAAATTATCCTCGCACAAGTGTCCTGACTGCTAACACTGTATCATCTTTAGTTTCCCGAAACTGGACTGAAATCTAGGGGAAAAAATATGAGATTTGGAAAAAAGAAAAATGACAGCATGAACTATGAAGTCAAATTAACAAGTCATGATTTGGCTCGAGTTAAACAGCAAAAGAGAATCTTGGAGCTAAATACCAGCCGATGGAGTTGAACTTTCGGACTTGATCTATAGTACTTGAGGGAGAATTTTGGAAAGTACAGGTTGATCGGTAAGAAATTGAAGACAAATATATGAAACTTGCAACTTTTGTCTGGTAGAACTCAGAACTCGAAAACTTTGAAGTGGCCTAAAAACAAAAATTTGAATCAAGGCATTGGTGGAAGAGATAAAAATGATCAATAAGAATGAAATAAAAATTTATATTTTTGATCCTTCAAAATATTATATTTTATTTATTTAATTTTTTATTTTAAATTTTTTTTATTTAGTCATTCAAAAATTATTTTTATTTTTGTTTAATTTATTCGTTAATTTTTCGTTAATTTTTACAATTAAATACCAACATAATAATACTGACATGAATTTAAAAAAAATAAAAATGGTACCCGAATTATACATGAACTAATTGATTACTATTTAAAATTTTAAACGTGATAAATTATTACCTAATGTTATCACTGCTTAACACGTTACTATTTCCATCACGTGGTTGCAACTAGGGCTGACAACAGATAGGATACGGTGCGAATAATGTATTATTCGTATCCGCACCACACCTCATATATGCACATTCGTATTCACACCGTATCCGCTACGGATGTGAATATGGATATTCATATTTGCATCGCATCCGTATTCGCATCGTATTTAATAAAAAAATATTAAAATAATATATTTAATTAAAAAATCAATAAATTATCAATTCATTGATCCAAAATAAATATATAATATACTTCAAAATTCATCTTGACATGAAATTATCATAGAGTTCTTATATATATATATATATTAATAACTTATATGGGTAAAATAGTAATTCAAAGACGCGGATAGACGATGCGGATACGATGTTGATCGACAGTCATATTCGTATCCGTATCGTATCCGCACGAATATAAATCTTCTAAATTCGTATTCGTATTCATATCTATTTTTACTTGCAGATATGAATCGGATACAGTGCAGATGCAGATGCAAGTTTTAGTTGACGGATGTAGATAAAATTATCACCCCTAGTTGCAACTTAAGCGATGAAAATTGAAAAATGCATACTCCCTGCACGTTGGATTTTGGGTAGAAAATATTTTGTCAATATCAAGAAATCATTTTCTTACCCATTATTTATTTTCTTTCCCTCCACATTGATTTTTCATTTTTACAACCTAATGATCATATCAAATAATATTATCTATGGTTAGGGCTGAAAACAAGCCGAACACAAGCGAGTACTAGTCTGCTCATGTTCGGCTCGGTATTAAACATCGCAGACTCGAATTCGATTCGAATTCGAATCATTACCTAGACTTGCTGATTATATTCGGCTCGATTCGAATATTCGAGTACTCGACTTCGTAATTGCTCGACTCGGTTCGCATTCGAATAGTCTGATTGAAACGAATTCGAGTACTGTTCGACCTCAATGCAAATTGTATGAAATTAACAAACTTGGAATTTCAAAACTAATGCATACAGACTTAATCCTAACAATTTGATATATACAAAACCAAGATCAACACTTGGAAATCAATGGATACAGAATTTGAGATATACTGATTTACAAAACAAAGATCAACACTTGGAATTTCCATTTTCCAAATTGGAAAATACATTAATTTTAACAGACTTTCAATTTGTAAGGTACACAACCAAGTTTGAAAATAAAGATCAACACTTGGAATTTCCATTTTCCAAATTGGAAAATACATTAATCTTAACAGACTTTGTACTGTGTATGATTACAATTCATCACTAGTTCACTACAGGCAGTAGCAGACCAGCAGTTCATCAGGTTTTAATGTTTTATGCAGTAGTTCAAAACTTCAAATCATCACTACTTGAACAATCATCACTTCATCAGTTCATCACTGCAGCAGAAACAATTAAACAAACTAAGTATTTGCAAATCAGCAAACCAGAACAGCAACAGTTGATTATACTCAGCAAAAGACATGAAAGTACCAACCTCAACATCTCCCTCCATCCTAAGTCCTAACCTTCTTTGTTTGAACACCTAGAGGATCTGTCCATATGAAGAAGCATTTTGAAGATATGAGAATCAATCAAGATTTCATATGCTCTATCACAAATTTCAATCAGAAAAGACTTCGATTCATCTATGCAATAATGCATGAGTACAGAATGAGGAACTAACTGAAGTTAACAGAATTCTAACAAGGGAGAAAATGTAATGTTGAGACAATTCTCTAAGTCAAATAAAATGTCCTGTGTTACAATCTTTTATATTTGTATTTTATTTACTAAGAAACACAACAGGATTACTTACAAATGTCATACCTTGATTAATAGCAATCAATTCCTTGTTGCTAAGAATAGTCAAAGTATCATTTGTCATATTTCGCACATCACAACCAACAAGAAGAGGAGCCTGCACATCCAAGTTCCAAATAGGAATTTATCCAGCAATATCAAAATTGAAAAGAGCTTTAAGGAATAATAGAGATGGTTAGAATAGAAGTCTTTAGTCATGGAATCTTCACACAATATCATAAACGAATAGGATCAATTCAAGAGTCATGTTACCTTAGAAATAGCCCAAATTCAAGTCTGCTGCAACTTTCGGATACTGTTGCAAATTCAACAGATATATGAGGATCAAAAGCAGTTTGTTGCAAATTCAAGTATTCAACAGATATATCATAATTAAAAGAAATCCAATATGAGGATGAAAGAACAATAATTCATCAATACCTGAAAGGCTTAAACAAGTTCATAAACCAACTAACCAAGTATCATTTACTCATACAGCAGTAGTCTGAGCAGCAACAAACATCAATTCATCAAAAAAAATTAAACATATTGAACTCAGTAAAAATTAAACAAGTTCATCAATTTACCTAAACAGTGAACATTCATACAAGTCTTGTTGATGAATGATGAACTCAAACAGAAACAGCATGTTCATCAATGCAGCAGCTAGTAGAAAACTAAAGATGTGTTTATGAATGATGAACTCAAACAAAACAGGCAGTTCATCAATTCAACAAAACAACATGTTACTCATGCAGTTCATCAATAATAAAAATAGCAGTATCCATAACAAAATATATTTTATAAGTAGCATAAAAGAAGTCTTCAAAACAGCACTCAAGTAGTCAAGTCTCCAGATTTTCTTCTTCACCCTATCAATATCAGAAGGCAGTAGCATTAGTCATAATAATTAAGAGATAAAAATAGAAACAACATAAAACATTATTAACTAAATAGTCTAAATTTACCGTATAGTTGATAATTTTGTAATCATTTTTCAGCCAATCTGCGGTGCATATCAAAGCTTGGACAGTTTCTGGCTTCAGAGAACTTCTATACTGATCCAAAACTCGACCCCCAGCACTGAATGTGGACTCTGAAGCCACTGTGGTCACAGGAATTGAGAGTACATCTTTTGCCATTTTTGACAAAATTTTAAACTTCAAAGTGTTTGTTTTCCACCATTGCAAAGCATCAAAACTTTCTCCATTAGTACAAATGTATCTACCTTCCTCAAGATAGGCATCAAGATCAGATTTAGAAGGTGTAATAGATTCTACACTTTGAGCCCACATATCAAATTCACTCCTGCTCTTTGTTTTATTTTTTTCAAGCAATGAAGTGTTATTTGAAGAACCACTGGGTCCACTGTCCATGTTGGTTTGAGAAGGTTGTTGTGACTTATGCATCTCAACATAATAGTTGTAAAGATCATAAATTGCATCTTTCACAACATCAATTTTCATTTTTGCTTCAAACTCATTCAAATATATTTTCGAAAAGCAGAAAATGACTAATTGCATCTTGTATCGAGGATCTAATATTGATGCAATTATCATTAATAAGTTACACTCACCCCAGTACTTATCAAATTTGTCTTTCATTTTGAAAGCCATGGCCTTCATGTACTCACAATCATCAACTACAGTTAACTCCAACAGTTGCTTTATTTTCCAAACTTCAGGTAAAAAAAGATTTGCAGTCGGGTATTCATAGCCAGAGAATACATTAGTGGCTTCATTAAAAACCTCCAAAAATTCCATAATTTTGGAGCTTTTTCCCAATCCTCGTATGAAGGAACTGACTTGTAGTTAGGATCTCTTTCATGGTATCTCAGAAACACATCTTTAAACTCTAAAGCTGACTCAAGCATGGCATAAGTCGAGTTTCATCGAGTAGAAACATCTAATACAAGTCTTTTGGTAGAGGACAGTTGTAATTGTCTCGCAATTTCATTAAACTTGTGAAGCCTAGCAGGTGACCCCTTTATGTATTTAACACTTTCACGAACTTTAGAAATAATGTCATGAATTACAATCAATCCATCTTGAACCATGATATTGAGGATGTGAGCACAACACCTTACATGAAATATTTTTCCACCAAAAAATAGATTTTTCTTCAAAGTGAAACTTAAGTGTCTAACAGCTGAATCATTTGAAGAAGCATTGTCAAGAGTGATTGTTGAAATTTTATTTTCAATGCCCCAATCATTTAGACAAGAAAAAATACTATCACTGATCATGAGACCAGTATGAGGGGGTGGCATGCTTATAAAATTCAAAACTCTTTTTTGAAGGTTCCAATCATTGTCTAAAAAATGTGCAGTCAAGCACATATAACCAATAGTTTGGTTAGAAGTTCACAAGTCAGAAGTAAGACTTATCCTATCAACACTACCAAGCAAAGCTTTGATTTTTTTCTTCTCTAAAGCATATATCTTCATGCAATCTGCCCTAACAGTCACTCTTGACATGCTTTCAAATTTAGGATTCAATGTTTTCATGAGAAGTTGAAAAAAAGCATGCTCAACCATCCTAAAAGGATACTCATGGACAATAATCATTTTTGCAAGTATATCTCTATTTTTTTCCTTATTGTATATAAATGACGTCAAGTTACCTATTTTACCATCAGGTTCCATAGTAGGGAGTGCCAATACCTGCTGAGTTTTTCCGGAAATAGAAGCCAACCTAACTGCACATGTGAGCATATGCCTATTTAGATGTGTTGTTGAGCCCGTGTTTTGATAAGCTAGACGAGCACGACAATAGTTGCATTGGTTTTTTTTTATACCATCCTTCAATGATACCACTGTAAATTCATTCCAAACCTTAGAAGTCTTTCTTTTTTTCTTTCCAGGGGGATCAGTATCACCATTCATTACGTTGTCCTTCGTCAGGAGCCTCTTGGCTTGAATTGACAATGGCAGAATTTTCCCCTGCTTTAGATTGTGGTCCTGAGATTGTGTTTGTATCATCCCCAAGCAACACAACTGATCAATCACAGACTTAAAACATTACATTATAGTTACAATATATAATAAATTGAATGAAACAAATCAAATATATAAAAGAACATATTAAACTGTTTACCATTTTCAATTGCAGAGGTAGACATGAAGTACTGAAGGAGAGCCGCAGAGGTTGACACTTCACAGACTCACAGTAAGGGAGAAATTTTAAAATGGCAGATTGCTAATTGCTCAATGCTAATTGCTATGGCCTATGGCAGTACATGAAGTACTGAAGTAGAGCCACAGTAGTGCAGTACCGAATCAAATGCTCAATGTTAATTGCTAAGACTCACACTCGCACAGAGACGGGAGAAGACAGTCGACGGACTCACAAATGCTCAATGGCTCAAATTAAGGGAGAAGACAACCGCTCAATGCTAAGAAGTAAGAACTAGAGCCCAAATGACCTCTATTTATAGAGAATTAAAGTCACATACATGATACATCAGATAAATCCGGATGTGCGATGCAAATCAATGAATCATGCAAATAGTAAATTTAGGGTTTTGAAACTTACAAAATCGGAGATAATAATGCGAATAAATCTTCTTGGAACTGAGAAAAAAACATCAAATTGATTCGGAAATCGTCGATCCGGCGTCTATCGCTTCAACTTCTACTCGATTAGGACAAAAAATTTAAAGACTTACCGCTTACAAGAAAGGGCAGTCGGCGTCTCGATCTCGGAGTCAGGCTGACTCAGTCGGCACTCGGCATTCGGCAAGTCGGCAGTCGGCAGAACTGCATCAGATCTTCGCTCGAACTGCTCGAGCGATTTCGAGCGGCGACGCCTTCGCGAACAGCTCGGGAGGAGTCGAGTAGTTTGAGGAGAAAACGAGTCGAGTACCTTTCAAATCATATTCGGCTCGTTAACTTGATCGAACCCTAACCCGAGATCGGATTCGGCTCAGATCTATTTCGAATCCGAGTCCCGCTCGTTCGATTCCAAGCCGAATCCGAATCGAGCCCGAGCTGTTCGGTTCGGTTTTCAGCCCTATCTATGGTAGCTGCTATGGTCATCACAAATAATTTGCAATATGATCATGTATGATGGTTTTTTGTTACGATGTTTTTTTTGAGTGAATAGTGAGGCCTAACCCACACCTAAGCCAGCTGATACGATGCATTTCATAAAATTTAAAGAATTCTTTTAGTACCTTATATAAGTCTTTTGTATATTATTATAATAATATTATATTGTGTTTGAAAGGGATATTGGCTAATACTTGTACTAGAAATAATATCTCATAAATTGTATTAGTAATACACTATCATAACTTTTCATTAGCTTGCACTAGAAATTTTAATATTTTGGATACTCATTTTATCCCGTCAAAAAATGATAAATAATAATAATAATAATAATAATAATAATAATAATAATAATAATAATAAAATAATTTTAATTTATAAAATAATTTTAAGGACAAAATATATTATATAATTTTTATATAATATAATACAATATTATATATTATATATTATATATTATATATTATATATTATATATTATATTATATTATATTATATTATATTATATCTTTATATATTATATTATTATAATATTATAATATATTACATATAATGTAATATATTATTATATATTATATTACATTACATTATATAATATATGATATTATATATATTATATAATTTTTATATTATATTATATTATATTATATTATATTATATTATATTATATTATATTATATTATATTATATTATATTATATTATATTATATTATATTATATTATATTATATTATATTATACATGTTAATTAATACATACTAATTCATATAAATTAGTACTATACAAACTAGTATATGTCTGTATCAAATATTGTATAACACTACAAGAAAAGAAGGTTTCACCGACGGATGTGTTACCAACCGATATGTTTTGTTGGTATTACCAACAAAATTACGAACAGATACATATATCTGTTGGTAAATTTTAGAAAATCCTTATTTCTTTTCATTCCATCTTATTTTTCAGCCGACCAGCCTTTCCCTCTCTCCCAGCCGACTTCATCCGACGCTTCTTCCCTACCACACGCGATCTCCCCTTCCACCCGCAACAAGCTCTCGCGGAGGCCCATCGCCAAGCTAGCTCCCCCCTGCCACCCACGATTCTTCCCCCATCCAACACTATCGCAGGCCCCTTTCTTCCGATTTCTCTAGATTTGTGCTGATTTGAGGTAAATTTCTTTAATCTAATTAATTTTTTTCCAGATTTCATAGATTATTCTTAGAGAGTTGTTATTGATTTCTTAGAAAGCCATGTTCTTGTTATTGATTTATGCATTTATTTGTTTTACTGCATGTAAATTTCTGTGCTTTTTCTTCTTTTGCTGCTGGTTCATGGTGGGGAAGATTTCTGTGCTCTCTGTCATACTATTTGTCTGTTCAAAGATAGCACCATGAATCTTCGAATATGCATTGTCATCTCCAGATTCATCCTCATCGTCCTTCTCTGATGCTAAATCCTTGGACACAATACCTATAGGATCTTCCTCTTCGTCATTGTGAACTCCTTTCTTATTCTCTGATGCTACCATGAGTCTCAGACTTTGCATCTTCAGCCGCTTCATAAGCAGCTGCTGCTGCATATTCAGCTTGTTTCAACTTGTTTGACATCTCAGCTCCATTCGCCTTTGCTTCATGTGCTTCTTGTTCTGCTAATTTGAGTGAATCAACAACCTTAGCCATTTCGCCTTTGAGAGGAGCTAGTTCATCTTCTGAATTTTTGATAGCATTAATTAAGTGAAGCTCCTTTGTATCCCACTCAGTGCTTGAATTATCAGTTTTAGCTTCCAATTTTTCAACAATTTTCTTGAGGCAAATTATCTCATATCTTGCTTCATCAAGCATGACCTCATACCTCTCTTCAGTGTTCTTAAGAGTTGAATCCAATTGCTCCATCTGCGATCGAGCATCTTCAATTTTAGCTTGCTTTTCTAAAAGCCTTTCTTGATTTTCTCTTGACTCAGTAGACATTTCATTTAATGCTGAAGCTAAACCTTTCATTGTTTCTTTACCTTTTTGCAATTCATCTTTGCTGGTCTTAAGTTCATCAATGAGTTTGTTCTTCTCCTCGGACAGTTCATCAATATATGAAGCAGCAAACTTGACCTTGTCAAGTGCTTGCAACTTCTCCTCCTCTAATTTCTTAAGCTGAGACATTAGCTTATGAACTCTCAATCCTGAAACTTAAGGAGCTTCTTCAACTAAACCATTCATTCTTCAACTTAAGGAACTCTCAATCATTTGCATGTTAGTCTCTAGTATATAAATCATTTGGCTCTCACAGTTCAGACTAGCTCTCTCGCTAAACTATTCATTCTTCAACTTAAGGAACTTCTTGATTACCCCCATCATTTCACTTCCAAGGAACCTTCCCAAGCAACCACTTGCCTTGTCATGACCAACATTATCTATAGCATGTCAATCCAGTGCATAATCAAATTGTTGTTGTCTCATTAGTGTGTTTAATTTGCATTTCATATTTATCTCTGTTCTTGCCCTCCATTTTGGCGAAGTGAAAGTTCACCACTGACCTCAAGTTAGGGTAGACACATATTTGAGTTAAGAATCTTGTGAGGGGGATGCCCCTTTTGAGGGAGGGGGATGACCTCAAGTTAAGGATCATTATAAGCTATTAGTGTATCAAAAATCACCTTTGCTAGGAAACCAAATTGTCCAAACACCAGTTTGGACTTCGAAATATCAATCATTATGAGATAGAGACTAAAAGCAATGGTGTATTTCTTTGTGAAAGTGATATCAAAACTAGCAAAGATAGTTTAGATGGTACTCAACCTCTATAGGACTAAACAGTCCTACATCCAAGCTCATATCTCATCTTGTCTAGCTTGTTTCCTTTAGCATTTTGTTATTCTTTATGTTTTTTTTTTTCTATTTAACTCAATTATTTGCATCCAATAAATGATTGAAGATGATTATAAGCAATAAAATATGATGTTGATTTAATGGGAAGGCATCTAGGAGCCTAGAAACCATCTCTAATCTTAAAAGGAATATGTTAATAAATAACTTTGCATCATCATCTTCCAGATGAGTTTCCTGCAACAATATTAAATCTGATCTATGAATTCTTATTAGGCTACCCAAATACTCCACTGCCTCTTCCTTAGCAGCTCCTCTAATGTCCAACATGGTAAAATTTGATTTCAAAACAATACTAGTTTGTATAGCCTGAACTATACACAATAAAATAATGAGTCCAAATAATAAGAATAAATGGCCTCAATTCTAGAAGAAACAATAGAAATTGGTGACTTATGGTTATGCCTTACTCATATCTCTTTCTCTAGTGATGACAGTACTTGGAGCTTGAGGATTGTAAGAATTCTTCACCCTCACTGGTATATCACCTTCTCTAGCAGGTCTCATTGACTGAGGATGCAAAACTTCAATCCACTGCCACTGCCATTACTACTACTACCTAAGTTGCACATTACATCCACTGCCACTACACATTTTTAACCTAAACTGTACATTACATCCACTGCCACTACTACTACCTCAGCTCAAAACTTCAATCCATCTTTTCTTTTCTTTTCTTTTCTTTTCTCATTTTCCAGCAAACAAATAATGAAAATGGCCATAAGATAGAAACCATATCTAATGAAAATGGTATTTTTAGAGCTTCTTTCCTTAGTGATAGCATGTAAAAGCTCATCAGCTCCCTCCCTCACTCCCATAAAGAGCTACTGGAACATGTAAAAGAAGACAAGGTTTTCCCATGAGGCCTTGTCTCTCTTTTTGTTTCCTCCAATTATTTTATCATGTGCTTTTAATTGCTTCATCAACTAGCTAGTGTAATTAACAAGAGGGACCTTCTTCCTAGTACTACTCCTACTTAAACAAGCTCCCATCTTGGCATATTTTGGGGAGATGCCTGTGTACTCCCATGAAAGTTTCCACATGCACACTGGTGAGTGATTGCACATATATAAATTGTCTTGAGAATGACTACTTCATTAATAATTGTCTACAATATTAGAAGCTGGAAGATTAATTTTATTTAGCAATTAAATAGCCTTCCAGTCCATTGCTATTTAATGCTATATATCTTATCTTATGAAAAACCATGCCTTACACTTTGGAAAACAATGACCAAATCTCACATTCATGTTGCTTCTTCTTAAAGAGAGTCACTGAGTTGTAGGTGAATCAGTCACCTGATCACAAGAGAAGATTGCCCAAGCCATGGCCTTGTCCAAGAGCACAGCCCCATTAACCATGCTCACCACACACCTCACCCCCTGGATCAGGCTATATGCTGCAGTCATCCCATTAGCTATCACCAAGAACCTGCAAATCATACCAAAGACGATCTCAAACTTATACTATCATAAGAAAAGAATAAATAGAAAGATGTCCCAAGCAATAATCTTGTGTTGAAGAGATAAGGAGAGAAAAAATATAAGAAACACCAAAAAAATTAAGCTCAGTTTATATATTTATGATCTTCTCGGGAGCAAGTTGAATTTGGATTAAACTCTTGACCATATATACCCTACTTACCACAAGGAAAAGAGTGCATAAAAATGTCACAAACAAGCCACGGCTCAGAATCTTGTGTGATGAAGAGATTTGAGTAGGTGGTCACTTGTCTCAAATGCTTAAGCTGTTAGAAAATGACCTAATTTAGATACTTAGGACCTCAAGATTGTCTTAAATAGAGCAAGATTGCATAATCTTGTGTGGTGAAGAGAATTGGGTATGAATGCACAGATTCAATCAAAACATAAATAATGACATAAAAATAGCAGAAGAGACAAGAGAAACAATAATGAAGAGATCGAAGAGGCTTACACCAGAGCTTTCATATCAGTGAACCTTGCCTTCTTCTCCAACGAGAAGAACTTCCTGACCTGGGAGTCAAACCCTATAAGAGCAGCAGCAAGAACCCCAAATGCACTAATGGCACACCTTAGGACGACCTCAATCATCTTCATCCTCCTGTCCAGGACTCGCAACTTTCCACCTCCATAGTACACGGCCACAGTCCATGGGCTCATACTCCGTCACCTTGAGCTTAAAAAGTTAAAACCCTTGAGAACAGAGACAGGAGCAATGAATCTTGAGAAGACCGATAATCTCCTCTCTATTCACCAGTGGTTTGTAGTCATATGATCAAACTTTCACCAATGGTTTAGAGAGTATCTATGTGGTAATAATTACTGATAATTATTGTGTCTGTCAACATCCATTGCTATTCCACATATTGTTGTGTGCCACTATCAAATACCCAATTAACATAACAGCTAGCTGTTGAACTATGGTGCTTACATTATATTCGTTTTCAGAGATAGTTTGAAGCATGATTTTAAATACTGTACCGTCTAGTACGGTCGGTATTTTTACCAATTTTTTTAAATTGCCTAGTACCGAAAGAAAAACAAGGTAGTTAAAAGTTTAATTGAAAACAATTCTAAGTAGAAGCTATATTTAAATACTCTTGTCACCTAGATAACTAGGAATTTGTTAACCATCTTTTTCCTTCGTCCCCCTTTCTCTTCCCACCCCTTCTTTTGCTTAACTCAACTCCCAAACAAACCAAGGTACCACTTTAATAGCTAATTTTTTAAAATATCATCTAAATAACATGATAGCTGATTTTTTTTTAAAATTGTGTTCTAATTAATGTGCTTAATATTGTTTCTAGGTTGAAAAAGTTAATCAAAATGTCTACGGATCGTAGTTGGATGAAATGTCGAATAATTAGAGGAGTTTTGACTGATGAATTTATTCAATGAGTCGAGGGATTTTTTAATTTTGCATACTCCAAAACTCAATATGTTTTTGGTGATAAAATTAGGTGCCCATGTCGACAATGTATTAATCATCATTATCATTATCGAGATGATGTGGCATATCACTTATGTTCGAAGGGATTTATGCCTCGCTACACACATTGGATTGCACATGGGGAGTTGACAAGTGAAGAAGTTAGTGAATCCTCAACCATTCCTCAATCAGAAAGCACCACTCAAAATCCCTATAGAACTATGGTGGTGGATGCAATTGGTATTGGCTCATCAAATGTAGAAGAAAGACCAAATGAAGAAGTTGCCAAATTTTTTGAATTATTGAATTACGCAGATGAGCCATTATGGAGTGGTTGTAAGAGTCAAAGTAGGTTATCAGCCATGTCACAGTTACTCAATTGCAAATCTGAGTTTAACATGAGTGAAGCTTGCTATGACCGGCTGATGTCAATAATCAAAGATATGTTACCAGAAGATGCGAAGTTGGAAGAAAATTTTTATAAAACAAAGAAGATGATGAAGAAACTAGGACTTGGATACGAAAAGATAGATGCATGTCAGAATAATTGCATGTTGTTTTATAAAGAAACAACAAATTTGATGCAGTGCTCAGTGTGTGGACATCCTAGATATAAGCCAACACCATTAAATAATGGTAGGAGAAAAAAAATACCGTATAAGGTCTTACGGTATCTTCCGATAACACCAAGACTTCAAAGGCTTTTTATGTCTGAAAAAACTGCTGAGTATATGATTTGGCATGCAAAGAATCGTAGTTCAGATGTTATTGCACATCCTGCAGATAGTGAAGCATGGAAACAATTTGATGTTCACCATCCTTCATTTGCTTCTGATCCAAGGAATGTCAGATTAGGATTGTGCACCGATGGCTTTAATCCATTTGGGCATTCTTCTATTCCATATTCAGTTTGGCCTGTGCTCATTACTGTATACAATTTGCCTCCATCTATGTGTTTGAAAGATCAATTTATATTCTTAAGTTTGATAATTCCTGGACCAAAGAGCCCACGTAAAGAACTTGACATATTTTTGAGGCCATTGATTGATGAACTGAACATGTTATGGTCTGATGGGATTATGACATATGATGTGTTTAGAAAACAAAATTTTCAAATGAGAGCAGCACTTATGTGGACTATCAGTGATTTCCCTGCATATGCTATGTTATCAGGATGGAGCACACACGGGAGGTTAGCTTGTCCATATTGTTTAGAGCATAGCAAATCTTTTATTCTTGAAAATGGGAGAAAGACATTATTTTTCGATTGCCATCGTCAGTTTCTCCCTCTTGATCATCCATATCGAAGGCAAAGAGATAAATTTATGAAGGGTCGAATTGAAAGAGATGTTCTACCTCCACGATTATCGAGCGATGAAATGAAGGCACGTGTTGATAAATTACCTAGTATTCAATTTGGAAATCAATGTGTTGCTAGAATTTTAGGATTTGGGCAACAACACAATTGGGTTAAAAAAAAGTATCTTTTGGACTTTACCGTATTGTCATACAAATTTAATTCGACACAACTTAGATGTGATGCATATTGAACGAAATGTTTTTGAAAATATATTCAATACGGTAATGGACATCAAGGGAAAAACAAAAGACAATGTCAAGGCTAGAGCTGATTTGCATAAGTATTGCAAGCGCCCTGAATTAGAATTACAAAATGTCAATGAAAAACTGTTGAAGCCGAGAGCCTCATTTGTGTTGAACAAAGAACAAATCAAAGCAGTATGTCATTGGGTCAAAGAATTAAAATTTCCTGATGGTTATGCTTCAAACATAAGTCGATGTGTAAATATAGATAATTGCAAATTTTATGGAATGAAAAGTCATGATTGTCATATTTTCATGCAAAGGCTTATTCCAATTGCATTTCGTGATTTGTTACCTGATCCAGTATGGGATACATTAATTGAGCTGAGTTTATTCTTTCGGGACTTGTGTTCAAGTGTGTTGCGAATTGAGGAGGTCAAAAGACTTGAGTTAAATATTGTTGAGATACTATGCAAGCTTGAGAAAATATTTCCACCAAGTTTTTTCGACTCTATGGAGCATCTCCCTGTTCATTTACCTTATGAGGCTAAAGTTGGCGGTCCTGTACAATATAGATGGATGTACAGATTCGAAAGGTAACACATATGCCTTTTGATTCTTCATTCAAATTTTTAATTTTTTTAAACGTCTTAATTTATAAGAATATTTCAGGTATATGCTTCAATTGAAGAAAAAAGTGAAGAATCGAGCATATGTTGAAGGATCAATTTGTGAAGCATATATCATACAAGAAATTTCTACTTTTGTTCTTTCTACTTTGAACCAAAGGTAAACACAAGGTTGAATCAAGTGCCTCGAAATGATGATGGTGGAGTTCCAACTACCATGGGACGCCTATCTATCTTTACCTATCCTGGTCAACCTTGTGGGGCCGTTGGACGTTATAGGATGGTTGTCGACGAAGCTGAGTATAAAGCAATGGAGCTTTACGTACTTATAAATTGTCAAGAAATCTCTCCTTTTATTAAGTACGTAGTAGTATTAACATCAACTTTCCGTTAATTATTTCATATATTCAAATTATGTTAATGTAAACCTTATTGTTTTTAGTGAGTTTAATGATATCGTTAGGCAAAGAGAACCACACTTAACTGACGCAGAAGTAGAGAAGTTACGAGACAGAGAATTTCCAAAATGGTTGATTAGTTTTTAATTAGTTTTATAATGGGTTGTTAGTGGGCTGTTTAGATTGTTAGTTGATATCATGAGTTCTAATGGTTTGTTCATTATTATCTTCTAGAGTCATCTTAAGGGTGTTGCCTTTTGCTTTTATCTTGTACATCTACAAAAAGATAATGTAACGAATGATGGAGATCAAGAAATGAAATCAAATTTCTTTCCTCCATTCTCTCTACAAGGTGTTCAGCTCACTTCCCCCAATGAGTTCAAGGAGATGGTGCTCTGTCCTAACTTGAACCCTAGTTATTCATTCTCATTTCCATTTCCCTCTTTCTCCCTTTTATTCAATCTTTGCCTTGTAAGATGTCAGCTACACTTCTAAAGCCTCTGGGTGGTGGTGAAGAATCATTATTGCTCTCACTCTGAACATTTTCATTTATAGTGTGTTCAGACACAGTTTTCATTCGGCTCATCACTCAATAAGTTCTCTTCTTCAGCTTCTAAATCATGGACTTTCATTCGGTACATCTGTTGATGATATATGCTAAGGTATTCAATGCTTCAACCCACAAGTTCTTAGGTAAACTGCTCCCCCTCAGCAAGCATCTAGTCATTTCCACTAAAACCCTGTTCTTCCTCTCAGCTACTCCATTCTGTTGGGGTGTGTAGCTGGCTGTTAGCTGATGTTTAATTCCTGTCTCAGTGCAGAATTCATCAAAAGACTTTGAGGTGAATTCTCCACCTCTATCTGTTCTCAAGACTTTTATCCTTGAGTTAACTTCATTCTCAACTGCTAATATATTTGAACTTCTTGAACAGATTCAGAGTTTCGGATTTATCCTTCAAGAAATACACCCACACCATCCTGCTCCAATCATCCACAAACACTGCAACATATTTACATCCAGAGTAAGAATCAATACTTAAAAAGTGCATATCAATAAGTGCATATCAATACTTAAGAATCAAAAAGTGCATATCAATACTTAAGAATCAATACCTTCAATCATATGTTTAGTGGTCATATCAATAAGTGATTGTTCATTGACATGTCCCATGCGTTTATGCCATAGACTTAAATCAGTTTCAACTCAACTTTCAACCCTTAATGCAAAATTAAAACTACTTAACTTGATCAAGTTATTCTTAGCCATACTCATAGTGCATACAATCTTTTCAGATTCCGAACTACAACAATATTACTTGAGTATACCTAAAGACTGCAATGCAAAATTTCAGACATTTTACATGGGTAATTTATGTACATGATATTGAACTTGATTAACTTAGAAAGCTTAAGTGAAAATAGATTGTAGTAAACATTACGTTAGGAAGAATAACAGGCACCCAGCCCTTAAATGATTAATGATGCATATGTCCACAGGTATTAATGAACTCTAACACTTGTTAATCAAATTCAAACCAATCCGAATAGGAAAGAAAGACCCCAAGAATGTATTCCTGCCGAGTTCAAGTAGTTGTTAATCCACTGTCTTTCTTACATATACAAAAGTGATAGATCATATGGTTTACATGCTAATTGAAATAATCCAAGAATTTCAAATAACCAAGGAACTATTTTTGACTACACCTACCCAACCACCAGACCTCTCCACCACCAACTCAAACTGATGTAATATACTAATATGTAGAGTTCCTCAGTGCTAGCAAGTTGAACTACTATTGAAAAAAGGATTTCATCTAAAGTTCTAAACCGCACAAAGGACAATATATATTATGCATAAAGTCAATTGCGACTGAGAATAAGCTGCTAGAAATTGCACTCTATGAATTGTTGTTTCCTCTAAGTCTGTGCAGGAAATGACTGTGGAGGGAGCCTCTCTATTTTTGACCGACTCCTTGTAACCTAGTCCCTTTGGGCTTTTTCCGAGGTTTCCTTCTTCCTCTGTATATTCCCTTACTCCCCTACTTAGCTTGTATTTCTCAATTCTTTTGATAATTATAAGCCTTACTTTCCTAAAAAATATATGGATTGTTGTTTCATATCTCTCTTTTACGAAAACATGCACCATGATGAAACCTTTGATATAACCATCACAAGTTAGCATAACTGATGTTCAGTGGCAGTGACTGTTTCTAAAGCCTAGCTTAAAATCTTTACAAGTTATCATCCAAGCGCGTAATGTAAATGCATCCGCCAATGCTGACTTCAAGAACTTCTTACAATTAGCTTAAAATGCAGTATTTGAAATGTATCTTATAATTACAGATTAATGACAAATATTTGAGCTATTTCTTATTACAATTTATCAAGTTTCTATGATCTAGTTTTATTATTTTTGTAGCTTCCCCGAGACAGAAGTGGTTAGAGACATTTCATCAATTATTAAGGAAAATTTCACGGGTGTATGGCCATATTGGTCTGAAGTGCCATCACATCTGAAGGAGTTACTCTGGGACAAATTTAAGATAAATTATTTTAAAATTTTGATTATGATAATTATATGTTACTGATATATAAACCCTTAAAATTGAAATTTTTATCTCCACTATTGTGTATTTGGGTTTTTTTAGGCAGTTTATCATTGGGATCCTTCTCAGACCGATGAGGTTCGAGAAATATGGGACAAGACAGCTTGTCGACGCTTCTCTGATAATATGTGTGATGCTAGAAATTATGCAAAAAGAAAGGCTAACACCGATGATATTCGCCGAACTAGCGGTTTTGGCCCTCCGTGGATACCTCCAGATATTTGGAATCAACTTATTATTGAGCATTGGGATACAGATAAGTGGAGACGAAAATCAGAAGTCGGCCGTCTCAATCGCAAGAAGGAGGTAGATAGTGACATTACACTTCATACATGTGGATCTATTTCATTTGTTGCTCATCGAAAAAAACTGGTATGATATTGATAATATTGTTGTCATACAAAATTTATATTAATATTGTCAACTAAATATTATTTATCTTTTTTGTAGGAAGAAAAGTTGAATCGACCACCTACACATCTTGAGTTGTTTAAACACACCCATAAGCGAAAGAGTGGTGAGGGTGACTTTGTCGACGACAAATCACAAAAAGTTGTGGTATGTACTTGATTTAACTAATAATTAACTAATTTTTGAAATCTAATAATAAACTATTTTTAAAAAAAATGTACAGGAGACTTATGAGGCATCAATTATAGAGAAGTATGGCACAGATGCATCATTACACCCGAATTTTGATCCCGAAGAATGGATTAATGCCTCTGGACCCCCGTATCATAATCGAGTTTATGGTTTTGGATGTCGAGAGGGTGTTAAATCTGTTATTGGGAGTTCAAGCTCTCAAGGAAGTACATCCTCAAGTTATGGGCATCGTCGGACACATGATGAGTGGAACAATATGCAGATGGAGGTGGCATCCATGCGAGAGCACATCACCCACTTGGAGACATCGATGCAATCACAAGTGGAGGTTCAAGTGCGCTTGCTATTGACACAGCTTGGTATTCCTATCAATCCTTCAGAATCAACAAATTCTCCATCGAGTTCCACCGCACCACCTCCACCACCTCCACCTCCACCTCCATCAGCTGGGTAAAGAAATATGTTAGTAAATTAAACTATTCCATTCTTAATTCAATTATCAGCATGCTATAGAATTCTCAGCATGCTCTCACAGAAGTTCAAAACACTAACCCTCACCATCTTTACCAAGCCTGCATAAGGAACAAGTAATTACATATGTGAAGTTCCAATCTAAGAGAGTCTAACATAAAGAAAGATGTGAGCTAATGTCGGGACCTAGAATAAATTTGGATTAGTAATCAATATGCCCCGCTCACTTACAATTCTAGGATTAGTAATTAGAGAGCATGATATTCTCAACATGCTGTGGAATTCTCAGCATGCTCTCACAACATGCTGAGTGAATTCTCAGCATGCTGAGTGAATTCTCAGCATGCTCTGCATCACAATGAGCTACTGTCAGCATGCTCTCACAGCCTGAGTGAATTCTCAGCATGCTGTGTGAATTCTCAGCATGCTGAGTGAATTCTCAGCATGCTAAGAATTCAGCATGCTGAGAATTTAGCATGCTATCTCAGCTCTCTCAGCATGCTCTCACAGCCTCAGTGAATTCTCAGCTCTCTCAGCATGCTGAGTGAAATCTCAGCATGCTGAGTGAATTCTCAGCATGCTATGCATCACAATGAGCTACTGTCAGCATGCTCTCACAGCCTGAGTGAATTCTCAGCATGCTGTGTGAATTCTCAACATGCTGAGTGAATTCTTAGCATGCTGAGAATTCAGCATGCTATCTCAGCTCTCTCAGCATGCTCTCACAGCCTGAGTGAATTCTCAACTCTCTCAGCATGCTAATTCTCAGCATGCTCTCACAGCATGCTGAGTGAAATCTCATCATGCTGAGTGAATTCTCAGCATGCTCTGCATCACAATGAGCTACTGTCAGCATGCTCTCACAGCCTGAGTGAATTCTCAGCATGCTAAGAATTCAGCATGCTATCTCAGCTCTCTCAGCATGCTCTCACAGCCTGAGTGAATTCTCAGCTCTCTCAGCATGCTCTCACATACTGAAATATGAATAAGGAAGCTATGGAAAACATCAATTATCATCAATATAGGAAAGAATAAAATGCATGAAATAGACAGTGCATCTGCAAAATGTAAACAACTAGTAGCAATAGCGTGATGATTGGCCAAGATAGGGTAGGCATTGCCAAAAATAATGTTCCAGATATGCAACGGGGTTTATATAAGGAAACACCTGAATACCTGATGCTTGCGTACTACTATCAAGGAATTCACAATTCCTATGCGAGATGTTTACATATACAACGTAATAGCTAAAATGATATCACAGCATTCAGACTAACCTTATCTACAGCACCCAATTTCTTGCAGATCTGTGCCTTCTGTTCATCTGATATGTCATCAGTATTCACTATCACTTTTAACAACTGGTATATAAACTTGAATTAACACCCGAAATAATGAGAAATGGTGATTGCATGGTGTTACTAATGGTAAAAATATCCTGATAGAGAGCATTTGGGAAACTGGGTATCCCTCTGCTATTATATTGTTAACCTCCTTGTTTGGAACATCAAAATCCCCAGACTTGCAAGCTCCAAATAGTGCCTGAACTGCATCCTGGGGGATTACCTGAAGAATCACAGCATAAAGAATGAAAGCCATAATAAAAGTGCCAAAGATTATATATAAGCCAAGCAAAAATAAGCATTCAGTTCTGAAATATGACATATCATTACTTTATGCCTACTCTTAACAGATTCATGAACAAAAAATTGAAGTATGAATAAGGAAGCTATGGAAAACATCAATTCTCATCATGCTATTGTTACAATTCAGCATGCTGCATTAAAATTAAACTTGAACTTGTTGCTTTTATGCACATTAAACTTGGTAAATTAAACTTGCTGAGAATGAACATGTTGGGAATTCATTCTCAGAATCTCAGCATGCTGAATTCAATTCTCAGCATGCTGAGTGAATTCCAATTCTCAGCTGTGAATTCAGCATGCTGAGTCAATTCTCAGCATGCGTGAATTCTCAGCATGCTATTGATATAATTCAGCATGCTGCATTGTTAGGTATTTCTCATTTCATTGAGTTACAAACTTTATTTACAACTTCAGAGTGTCAGTTTATTATTTTGCATTGAGTTACAAACATCGTATTCCTCATTTCATTGCCTCATTATTTTTTTTGTTTCTACATGCAGGTAAAAGGATGAAGTGCAAGGATCAGCTTTTTGGAAAAACTTATCTTATGTATTTGAAACTTTGAAACTTTGAAACTTTGTAAATATTTGAATAACACAATGTATTTCGAAATTACTGGTATACAATGGTTTCTTATGTGTGTGGATTTTAATGTGTGATTCAAAAATTATTTTTCAGATTTCGTGTGATCAAATTTATATGTGATTTCATTATTTGAGGATTGATCAGGTACACATATAACAAAATAAAATATCTGTTGATCAAAATTGGTAGATTCTAATTCCAACGGATTTACCAACAGATACATATATACGTTGGTATTACCAACAGATAGGTTTCGTTGGTATTACCAACAGATATTTTATTTTGTTGGTAATACCAACGACAAAATATCCGTTGGTAATACCAACGGTATGCGTTAGTAATACCAACGGAAAAATATTCGTTGGTAATACCAACGAAAATATATTCGTTGGTAATACCAACGGACACATATTCGTTGGTAATACCAACGGACAAATATCTGTTGGTAATACCGACAGATTAATTAAAATCCGTCGGTATTACCGAGGAGCCTTTTACCGACGGATTTTACCGACAGTCACTCCGTCGGTAACAATATTACCGACGGATTTTTGGGTATTACCAACGGATTTGGTCCGTCGGTAATACCATGTTTTCTTGTAGTGTAATAATAATATAATACAGATTAATAATATATTAATTAATCAATATAAATTAGTATTATATAAATTAATACTATATAATGCACCAACCGAACCCGAAATTTACCACGCAATCAATAGAAACAAATTCCAACATTTCAAAGTCTAGAAAAAAAAGTCTTTTGTTACCGTATCAATCCACTACTAAGTACTAACCTTAGTTCTAATATAGTGTCGGAGAAAAAGGAGATTGATTAGAGAAACCAACGTCAGAATAATATTGGTCTTTATTTCGAAAAGATGAATAATCTTTCGTCCGATAGAGCCTTTCATTTGAAATAAACCAAGCTTCTTTGAATGCTTCGACCGGTTTATTTCTTCAATTATTTTGATTTAATTATAATAAGTTCTGTTCAAACCAATTTTACTGCAAATAACATTTGGTTTAGCGCAGTTCAAAGTGGATCAAGTGCAATTTCTCTAATTGACTTCCATTTGACCTCTGATTAAATCCAAACTTGTCGGGTTCAGTTCAAATTACTCCATAATAAAACCGGTTCACCAGTAATCAGCTCCGGAGCCCAATTGAATCAATACTCAACACTATATTTTTGCTTAATTTTGATGATTAAATTACAATTTTGGATATCTCAGATACTAGCTTATATATGTACGTGCAATAATACTTCTTATAATAAAATTATGGCTCTCAATTAGAAGCAGTCCTTAATTAAGCCAATTCTACTCATCTCCCATTTTTTTATTCCTCGATCAATTCGTCTCCTAAAGCTCGTTTTCAAATTAAAATTCTTTGTAATTAACTTTTCATTTAAGCCCAACTAAGCTGATAGAATTCGATTACCAAGATACTTTAGCCAGTCAAAGTTAATTAGTGGAAAGAACAATTGAATGTTCAGATGCATATATATGAGGTGTTTGGTCACAAAAATATGGAGAACAATGTAGTACTAAAGTTCTTTTGCATGAACAATTTACACCATGTAAATATGCAAAACTGAAACTATTTAATATTAAAGAATATATAACAAATATTTAACAAACGAGGTAATAATATGCTATTAGAACTCCGATACAAGAGCAAATTAAATAACAATAATTAGAAGCAAAGGAAATCAGATCGAAAAAATAATTAGCAGTAGCAAACAAGCAATCATATGCATATTAATATATTATATATAGCAAACATGTTCTTGCAATGTATAGTTTAGGTCGCAGCTTCTTCTTCTTCATGCTCCTTGGATATTTCCTCAAGGGAGACGCCCTTCGACTCCGGCACCAAGAGCGAGAACAGGATACCCAGGAAGTTGGTCGCCACAAGCACGAAGAGCGCGTTCCTCACGCCGATTCCGGCCGGGTATCCTTTGTCCCTCTTCGCCGGGTCCGGGTTCTGCGCTGCATACAGAAACCCGAACGCGCCCACAATCGCCCCGGCCTTACCCGCTGCCGCCGATATGCCATGGCACGTCGACCGGAGCCTCGCCGGGAATATCTCCGCCGGCACGATGAAGGTGGTGCTATTGGGGCCGAAATTGGCGAAGAAGAAGGTGAAGCCGTACATGACCACGAATCCGATGTGGTGGGTGGTCCAGTAATTGTAGGGGATGGCCAGGCCGAGCATGAAGGCGGTCATCATAAAGAATCCCATCACCTGGATAAAGAACCGTCCGATGATGTCGATGAAGGCGACGGTGAACCAGTAGCCGGGGACTGTGCCGCAGAGCGCGATGAGGGTCTGCGCTCGGGCGATGCGGTACACCTCCTCGATGGCGTTCATGGTGGCCGCCTTCGGTATCCACCCTATGGCGCTGAAGATGTCCTTCTGGAACAGGTTCTGGCTGTAGAAGGCGATGTCGAGGAAGAACCAGGTGGTGGTAGTGGCGAGAAGGTGGAGCCCGTGGCGGCGTGCGAATTCCTTTGAGAAGAGGCCGAAATTGCTTGCTTTATCGGCGACTAGCCGCTGCGCCTTCTCGGTATCCTCCTCCAGTTCCATGTTGAGCACCTTTGACATGTCCGCCGCTGCTTGCTTCGTGTTCTTGGCCACAAGCGCGGTGTATCGGGCAGTCTCCGGCATCTTCATCCGCCAGTAGTAGGTGAGTGCGGCGGGGATTGCTCCGAATATGAGGATGATCCGCCACACGTAGTCCGCCTGGGGCACGGTGGACCCGGCAGGGTCGACGCTGTAGGGCGGCACGTTGTACTTGATCTTGAATGCCGCTGACACGATGATGGCCACAATCCCTCCGGCGAGGATGCCGAAGCCCTGCATGGCGAAGACCGCGGCGATGAAGGCACCGCGTGTCTTCTTGTTCGCGTACTCCGACATGATGGTGGCAGAGAGCGGGTAGTCGCCGCCAATGCCGAAGCCGAGCCAGAAGCGGAAGAAGCAGAGAGTAGCTATCACGGCCTTGGGGGAGGAGCTGAAGGAGAGGCCGGAGGCCACGGAGCAGACGACCATGACGATGAGGGTGAACCCGTAGACCGTCTTGCGGCCGAGCTTGTCACCGAGCCACCCAAAGAAGAGTTGGCCAGAGAGGGTGCCACAGAAGGCGACGCCATTCACGGCGGCAGAGACATTAGGCGGAAGCGATCCAGGCGACGCCGAGTTGGGGTCAAAGTAGTAGATTCGGCCAAGGATCTTGGTGATGAGGGAGATGCAGAAGAGATCGTAGGCGTCGGTGAAGAAACCCATCCCGGCAATAATGATCGCCGTGAAATGGTACCATTGAGTCCGGGCGGCATCGAGCGTGTTCAACACATTGAGCTGTTCTCCTGCCATTGCTGTATTCCTACTCCTTTCGTAATACCTACAAAACAATGATTTGTATGTGAAGAATTCTTGAAATTTGAGGTAAAAATATATATTAATGCTATATTGACAGGAGTTAACGATGAGGATGGATAAGAGGAAGAAAGGTATTTTGGTGAGGATATAATTAACAAAGAATGTGGAATTCACCTGACCTGGGGGAGAGGAAAACAATGAAGAATGAGAGCAGCTGATGATGGTGCTTTGGCTCTCTGTACGTGTTAGGGCTATATATACTGTGTGATCTTATTCTTCAACAAGATTGGCAGACAGTAGTGATCATAGTTTAATATTGTTAACTAATATTTTATTTGCAGTCAATTAACCCTTTATTGATTTATATATCTATTTAACAAATAGTTTATTTGCAGTCAACTATATCAGAAATTACTTATATGCATTCGCCCAGTTATTTCCATATATATATAATTGTGCCATCTCACTAAATCTGTACATATCTATACGTAAAAGATGGCCTACATATCACAATATTATATGTGGGTGAAGTCAAATAGTTTTTTGTGGGCATCTACGTGGCATCATTAGGTATATTCCCTGAAGTTGAGCAACTGGAATTATTAAAGTACTTGAAATAAGCAAAGAGATGTGCCATATCATTCGTAGTTGGAAGAGTTATGTGCAAGCATGTATGTGCTTTTAGTTTGTATATATGTCGGATTTGGTAGATATCTATTTTTCCTTGGAATTCATCATATGCGGAATCCACTATTTTGATTGTCTCTTCTCATTATAACTAAAAGATGGTATCAGGAATTAATGACGATTAAAGGTATAATTCCATGCACATTCTTGTTGATTACTCCATACTTACACTTAGATCTCCTTGGTTAATCTCCCCAAGGGGCCAGTAAAAACCGGCCGATTTTGGTTTCCTCGAAGATACCTACCTTGACGTTGAATTAAACAAAAAATAAAAATAAATTTTTTTGGATACTAATTTCAATAATTGGTACTGACGTCTCTACATATTGGCGCCGACACCCAATTAAATTGGGTACTTGTGGCGCCTTTATGTATTGGCGCTAGTATCTATTTTATGTGTTCTATATAATTTGATGTTAGTGTTATATCTTAAAGCCGATTTTATAGTTTATTCACTTTTTAATTTTTAATCTAATTTCTTAGCATTAAAAAATATCTAATTTCTAATTTAGGCATCAACCAAGTATGAATATTTTAATTTAAATTGATGTCAATTTAATATTAATTTTTTAATGATATCCTTTTAGGGCTTTAATTTTTAAAACAAAAATCTTAGTAAAAATTAAGTAATAGCGGATAAAATGATAACATGTATATTTTTCATTTTAAGTTATTTATTTTCATACTAAATTCGAATTAAATAATTCCTAATATGTGGTTATTGTTATATTTAATATTTAGGCAACAAAGTATGAAAAATACACCTTGCTTGACTTAAGCTTGGTTCATGAACGTGGGCGCTTCTGGGCCTAATATGGTCAGAAGCTCAGTCCACAACTCCCGAGCTCGGTCGAAATTTGAGGGCTTCGTGCCGAGCTCAAAGTAGCGTGCCAACCTCTAATCTCGATCTGATCGATAGATGTCGACTGGGTCTTCGGCTAATACACTTATCAAGAGACCTTGGCAAGAATTGGAGTTATTTCTTTTGCGACTCTTCGGCTTCTGTAGTAAATGCGATAGTTGCATGGAGAGATAGGACGCATTTTCGTGTGCCCACCACATGTATAATTATTAATCCTGACAAGGAGTACTAATTATGACAGATGATCTGATCGGTAGTTTCCAAGGCACTTAAGTGTTAGTTATTTGATTAACGGACGTGGTTTCATCATTACAAGAAATTAGGTCTTCAGCAACGGCTATCAGCAACAGCTATTCAAGCCGTTGCTATTTGCAACGAAATTCTTACGGCCGCTCACGTCGTTGCCGATATGTTGTATCTGCAACGGCTTTCTAACGGACATGCGAGCCGTTGCTGATGATGTTAATTATCGGCAACGGTTTTCTAACAGACAAGTGAGCTGTTGCTGATGATAACTTATCAGCAACGGCTTTCTAACGGGCGAGTGAGCCGTTGCTGATAAGTTTATATAGGTCGCAGATCGCGCTCGCCCCCCTTCTTCCTCCCGCTACTGTCGCCGAGCTGTTGCTGCCGTCCGTCCTCGACCGCCGATTTCAGGTATTCCTCGCCGCCCGGCCATCTCTTGTTGTTGATCCCTAATGAAATTCGACCGAAACCCTATAAAGCCAGCGGTGGACGCCCGATGGACGCCGTCGGAGCTTGTCTAGTATCCGGACACTGTGTTCAGATACTGGACTCCGGCGCCGAAAATATTAGTTTTAGATTTTTGTTAATTATTATTTAATTGTTAATTAATTATTTAATTAATTATTTAATTTGTTAGATTAATTTTTAGGTTTAGATTAATTTTTAGAGTTTATATTAATTTTTAGTTTAATTTAGTTAGATTAATATTTAATAATGGTAAGTTAATTATTTAAATTAATGAAAATGATGTAGATTAATATTAATTAATTAGTTAAAATATTATTAATTAGTCCGGAGTTGTCCTCAGTGGACTCGCGTCAGAATTGTCCACTTCGGCCATGCGCCGAAATCGTCCACTTCGGACGCGCGCAGAAATAGTTCATTTCGGACTCCCACCGGAATCGTCTAATTTGGATTCATGTCGGAATTGTCCAATATGGACTCGAACTGACTCGAAACATTTAGAAAATAATCATCCATCTGACCAGTTGATATGTTTCACGTACGCATCGACGAGTCGGATATGATTTAGCAAAACCTTCGGACGCAACAGCGTGGGTCGAGGCCGCATGTGGCTGGGAGCATGGCCGTGTATATGACTTTGCAGATAGTGGTCATGCGCGAGCCGTGCTAGAGCCACTTGGGGCACCGACCCCTTCGGTCGCTGGTGAGCAGCCGCCCACCTCTAGATCCAGTTATGATCATAGTACTAGGATAAGGACACTAGAGGAGACGATCGCGCGTTAGACTGAGATGATGGAGCGCTAGAGTCAGATGATGGCTGATAAACAAGTTATGCTACGCAACATGTCAGGTCATCCCGAAGCAGGCATCTCTTCGGCATCATCTCATCCATCATCCTCAAGTCAGTCCATGCCGGTGTACACTCAAGCACTCCAGACTCCGCCATATGATCCAGACCATCCTTCATCGTGATCGTGAGATTTTTTTTATATTGACTTTGTTACTGAGATACTATACTTGTTTAATTTATTTTGTTTGGATATTGATATTTCAATTTTGCATTTAAATAATTTTTATACTATTGTGGATAATTATAAATATAAGTATAATTATTTTGATGTATATCTTGGTGTATTTTTGATGTGTGAATGAATGTGTGTATAGGTGTATGGGTGTGTGAGTTATGTATCAAATAATGTATCAATGTATCAATGCAAATTTGGAATTTTAATTTTTTTTCGTTTGCAGGTTCACATCATCAGCAACGGCTTTCCCACGACCGTCTGTGGGAAAGCCATTGCTAAAAGTTTATCGAAAGCTGTTGCTGAAGACCTACAGCAACGGCTTAGCAATGGTCTTTTACTAACGGCATTGCTTCAGGCTCACTAGCCGTTGCTAATAAAGTTAGTTATCAGCAACGGCTCCGTGTCCGTGGTAAAACCGTTGCTGATAATATTTTTAGCAACGGCCCGAGCGGCCGTTGCGGAGCCGTTGCTAAGTTATCAGAAACACGCTTTTCTGCCACGGCTCCGTTGCAACGGGTGGGGCCGTTACAAGCCGTTGCTGATGGTTTTCAACAACGGCGCAGCAATGGCTTCAGCCGTTACTGATGCCCATGTTTCCAGTAGTGCGTTAGTAGAAAGGTGGCAAACCACTGTTAGGGTGATGGTTCTGCTTGGGTCTATAAATAGCCCATTATATTTTGCATTCTTCATGTGTGAGTTTATCATGGAGTGGGAGACGTCGAAGATGACCGTTCTTATGGGAGTCAAGAGAAAATAAAGAATTGTCGTGAGTTCGCACCACTAGGCTTGAGAGGAGAATGATGAGATGCAACCAGTATTGTTGTATATTCGTGGGCATCTGCTGTAGATGGACTGAGGTGGGTACACACCGTTGGGCGTGTGCTGCCTTGCGGATCTTCCTCTTCCACCTTGTCGTCGACTCTCTTCTTTTCGCTAGAAGATCATTTGATGGTGGGGACCTCCTGTTTTGAGGCTTGTACTCATCGTTAGATTTTCTTTTCCCGATTATGGCTCCCTATTGTTGCATTGTTGAAGTGTCCTTTCTCCAGCAATTGTATATGTCAACATCTTTATATATTTCGGTAACTTATTTTTCTACTTGTAAATTATCGTTCCGGGGTTTGTAAGTGTAAATCTCCCCTTTGTGGGGCCTCATGAAATAAGAGAATGTCTTTCTATTCTTCTTTTGGTTGTTCTTTGGTATCTGCTGAATTGTGTGGCCATTTTTCGGTCAATATGTTGCATTTGCCAACTAATGTTGATTATATGTTTCTATATAAAAATGAATTTTAAGGTTAAAGTTACATGTTCGATAGTTGTGGGCTCCCTTTGAAGATATTTGAATCCTGTGAGCGGGGGCGCTGAAAATAAGGACTAGACTCGGCGAAAACCAAGCTCGCGAGGAGCATGCTTCGGGTCGTTGAGGGCGTGGGAGCCCGAGTTTGTAAGGGCTCTGAGGTCGAAAATAATGGTCTGAGGTCGAAAATAATGGTGTTGAGGCTGAGGACCAGACTCAGTAAAAACTAAGCTCGCGAGGAGCGCGCTTTAGGTCGTTGAGGGCGTGGGAGCTAGAGTTTGTAAGAGCTCTAAGGCAGGAAGTAATGACGCTGAGACTGAGGACCAGACTCGGTGAAAACTGAGCTCGCGAGAAGCGCGCTTCGGGTCGTTGATGGCATGGGAGCCCGAGTTTGTAAGGGCTATGAAGCCGAAAGTAATGGTGATGAGGCTAATGAGCCAGACTGGTGAAAACCAAATTTTAGTCGCTAAGGGCATGGGAGCCCGAGTAAGGGCTATGACGTTGCGATCCAGACTGTCGAAAACCGAGTTCTTATCGCTGAGGGCGTGGGAGCCCGAGTAAGGGCTCTAAGGCCATGATCCAGACTAGTGAAAATCGAGTTCTTGTCGCTAAGGGTGTGGGAGCCCAAGTAAGAGCTCTGATGTCAAAAATAATGGCGTTGAGGCCGACGAGCCAGACTGGTGAAAACTTAGTTCTGGTCGCTGAGGGCACGGGAGCCCGAGTAAGAGATCTAAGGCTGGAAGTAATGGCGCTGAGGCCGACGAGCCAAACTGGTGAAAATCGAGTTCGCGTGGGTGCCCGAGATAGGCACTGAGGTCAATGAGCCGGACGGGTGAAAATCGAGTTCTGGTCGGTGTGGAAGTGGGAGCCCGAGATAGGCTCTTGAGGCCGAGGAGGATCGGTACGCCGCACAGGGCAGGAGTTGTTGTGAGACCGCAGAGAGTCCTCCTCCCATACGTACTTTGAGATAGTCATGAATAATTTGGGCACAAAGAAAATATGTAGAAAAGAAGAGCAATATTATTAATAAATGTCATGGTGATAGTACATCGTGTCCCAGCAAGTGATGTGCGTGGCCTATTTATGGTGGTGCCTCGTTAAAAACTTTTCAAGGGGAAAACCTAGTGGAAAAAACCTTCATGTAGGAAAAAGAGTGCACCGATCACTTATGGTTTATGGGGGGAAACTTAGTTGTAGTAGCCCCGTAGGGAGGTTGTGTTCAATGATCGTGGGAGTTCTCGTTTGGAGAGTTCAACGATTATGTAGGTGCCTTTTTCGAGGATCTCGGTGATTTTGTAGGGGCCTTCCCAATTTGGAGTGAGCTTCCCTTCTTTGGCTAGCTTCCTTTGGAGTTGGATCTTTCAGAGGACTATGTCTCCTTCTTTGAAGCTTCTCGGTTTGATGTGCTTGTCATATTTCTGAGTTGTTTTGAGTTTCATAGCATCTTCACTAATTCTTGTGAGTTCCCGCTCTTCCTCAATAAAGTCGAGCTCAACTTGACAGGTTTCTGAATTGCTTTGTTCCTCGAAGGTCGTTCTGCAAAGGTCGGGCTCTGCGATTTTGACGAGAATTATGGCATCTACTCCATAAACGAGCCTATAGAGAGTTTTGAGTGTAAAAGATTGAGCGGTAGTATTGTAGCTCCATAGCACCTCGTGTAGTTCTTTGGCCCAGTGTCCCTTGATCTGGTCAAGTTTCTTTATGAGTCCTATTAGGGTGACCTTGTTGGTTGTTTCGGCCAGACCATTGGTTCACAAGTGCTCTACTGATGAGAAGAGCTGTCGAATACTGATGTCCGAGCAGAATTCTTGGAACCATCGATCTACAAATTATGTCCCGTTGTGGCTGACGAGCTCACGGGGTATGCCTTACCTACGAATGATGTTCTTCCATATGAACTTTTGGACCTTCTTGGTCACAATCGAAGATAGGGGTTCAGCCTCCATCCATTTGGTGAATTAGTTGATCACCACTACCAAATATTTGATATGTCCCGGTGCTTGAGGGAAAGGGCCGAGGAGGCCAATACACCACTTGTGGAACGACCAGCTGACTTCTAAGCTATGCAGTGGCTTGAGATGTTGTTGTGAGACTTCGAATAATCTCTGGCATTAATTTTCTGCATCTTTTGATGTATAGGCTGCAATCCGCATTCATGGTTGGCTAAAAATATCTGACTAGGAGGATCTTGGCTGCCAAGGATCTTTCCCTGATGTGATTGTCACAGATGTCGTCGTGTACCTCTGCCATCACTATATTTGTTTGAGCTTAGCTGATGCACTTGAGCAGCGATCAAGAATATCATCTTTTGTAGAGTTGATCACCGAGAAAGCTATAGTAGCTTGCTATCCTTCTGAATTTATTCGGGTTGGAGGTATGCTTCAGTATCTCTCCTTGTTTGAAGTAGATTATGTATGGGGTCCTCTAGTCGGTGGCCTGCTCGATTGCTTAGACCTCGGCCGACGTGGAGAGGAATTTAGACAAGATGGTCATTCTTCGTGTGAGCTGATGTACTTCTTTAATGTGGTGTCTATGCAAAGAGTGTCGTGTTGAGCTTTGAGTTCAGCGGGGAGGCATGCTCTCATGTAAGTTACATGTTTGGGGGAGGCTCCGACTAGTACGAGCTCCAGATCGTCGGCGGGCTAGGACCGCTCTTGGACATCTCCTCTTGGGTCCAATTTTGAAATTTGAGGCTAGTGTTCTGTGTGAAGAACTAAAACCTCTTGTGAGAACAGGGTGTTTGATTTCTCTTCTGGCTCGGCTGGCCTAAGCTTTAAGCATTCATTGTAGCACTCGCGAGCTTCCTTCTTGTATGTGTGTACCACCCATACTTTTATCTCAGATATGGGAAATCTGGTGGCGAGATGGAGAGTCGATAGACGGCCCTTAAATTGTTCAACGATGTACTTCTTGGCTAGAGTGTTGTACGTCCACTGACTTCGTCCTTTGTGTGGAGTCGAAAGTCGTTGTCAGCCATTTGGGGTGGAATCAGGCCAGGCTTTCGCCTTAATAGGTCAGGTCTGTATAGTAACAAATTGGTCTGAGCCTGGCATATGGCCTATTATAGGTTTGTTTTTTGCCTGAGCATGACATGTTCATTAACCTGCCGGTCTTTATATAAAGCTTGGAGCCTATTCATAAAACTCGCTTCTAATACAAAAATTGAGCATGTTAGCTTATGGTCTGTGACCTGTTTATAAGGTCTACTCTCATTATATATTTATATATGCACTGTGCACATCGCCTTAACAGGCCCAGACCGACTTGTCAGGCTCAATAGGCTTTAAATTGAGCTTGTGCCTGGCCTGATAAGGAAAATATGTCTATTTCAAAGTCTGAGCCTTGTTTTATTTTTAAATATGCCAGACCAGACTAAGCCAAATATAAGCCAAGCCACAGGCCCCTAGCAGGCCGCCTGGCCTATTTCCACCCTTTTCAACCACAAGTAGCCTTTGACGTTCACTCATTCTCTTGAGAAACCGATGAGATCCCCATGGTAAGGGTGGAGTGAGGTTCGTTGATGTGAATCTTTTTGAGTGTCGGATAGAACAGGACATCAGCTAAGCTTCCCTGACCTACTAGAACTTTCTTGACAAGAAAATCACTATTGTGTGAAATGGCACACTAGAGGGGGATGAATAGTGTGTTAACTAATTCTTATTTGCCTAATTCGATTTTAATCATTTTCTTAAACTAGTTAGGCAAGTTCTACTTCGACAACGTCTAAATGCGGAAGCGAGTAATGAAAATAAACAATGAATGCACAAGGAGAGCAATGCTAACACAATTATTTATAGTGGTTCGGCCCCAATGCCTACTCCACTACCTAAGCACCCCGCTTAGGATTTCCAAATTAAATTTACTAGATTATATCTTGTTTCCCTTACAATGAGGACTTTACACCGAAAAGTTTCTGCTCTCCAACCGTAAGCACTTCCACATCCGGAAGTATCCCGCCTTCCTACCGAGAGCACTCTCCCACCAAACTTAAGGGACAACTAGAACTAATTCTAGTAAACTACGTTTACAACTGTGGAATTAAGCCTCAAACACAAAGGCAACCACCAACTCAATCAACCTAGAATTCTAGGTTTACACGAAATCAAAATACAATGAAATAAATACAAAAATACACAAGTAATGACGCAAATAAATAATACAACATATACTTAGCTCCAAAACCGAGTCCTAGTTCCTCTTGATGTCTCAATGATGAATCGTTTAAGGGTTGAAGGCAAGATCAAGGATATATTATGGAAACTAGGGCTTTCAAAAAGATGGCTCAAGAAAAGCTTTAGAATGATCAAGAATTGGCTCAATGGAAGATTGGATCAATTATTACAAAGGCTTAAAGAAGGATGAAGAGGAGTATTTATAACCCCTCAAAGAAATAGTAGCTCAACGGGCGGAAAACTAGCCATTTTCGCCGTTCGGTCGATTGGCTGATCGATCAACCGCAAGCTTACTGTGCTTAAATCGTGTTGTCCGATCGACCGACGGGTCGATCGAATGAGTCGCGAGCCTTGCGATCCGCAGTCCGGTTGACCGATCGGTCGACCACTCAAGCTACCACCAATTTTTGGCATCGTTCGATCGACTGAACTGCCTTCTCCTTTGGTTGGTCGACCAAACCTGGGCAGGGCAGTTTTCTTTGCTTGATTTTTTTACTCATTTGGGTTATATCTTCGCTAAGTCTACTTATATAATATTTATTAACTTTAAAATATAAATATTATATAAGGATTACCCCCCATTTGGATTCAATAAAAATATCTAAAAAATCAAAATCCTTAAGAATCAAAATCTAATTTTTGGGGTCTAGTACAAATTTTCCGAAAATGAAAATTTCCTAGCTTTTCGAGTCAAGTATAGGTAGGCTAAAGGCTTTCAAAAAATCCTAAAACATACATCGTTATCTAATCTTAATCCAAGGAATACTTACCGCCATTTTTTATGTTAAGAAACTATCTGGGTCATATAGCCCTCCAAGGAGCTCCCTAGGCTTAGTGAATTCAGGACGGTTTCCGAATTTTCATGTTTTGGGTTTCGAGTTTGGTTTTAGAGATCTTTGCATCATTAAGAGGATTTACAACATATCTAGACACCCCAAACCTAAACTCTCGTTCTTGAAGATTTCCAAGCGCCGACAAGCGTCCTTGTCGATTTCTTCGAATTTTCCGATCGGGGACGCCGTGCGCTAACCGATATGGAACCTTAAATATATCTCATTGAAATATTAGTTCCATGTTTGTTATCATCAAAACCGAGATTAAGACCAAGGTTGAAAACATTAAGCCAACAATCACTAGCGATTACGGAGATAACGATAGGGTCATGCAATTTTTTGTCAATTCCCTAGAAATCAGTTTCATAGAAAGATATTACCTGGGAAGGCGCATGTGGCATTTGTGGACAAGTTGTAATATCGATTGCCATGATGGCTTGGAGTAATTCCTTTATGGCCGAGCTCATCTTGCCTCATATGGTGAATCCTCCTGCTATATAGTCGATGACTTTGCGGATTTCAATGTTTGAGTGCTCAGCTCTACAGTCGTTGTGATTGCTTGTCGTGCCGCGAGGTAGTGGTGTCGTGCTCGGACTTCGGTGTTGGTGGTCGTAATTCTGTCAGTATCGACTGTGGCTTCGTCTGCGCAGACGTAGCGATCGAGGTGGCCTTATCTAATCAGGAGCTCGATTTGATCCTAGAGCACCACAACTCCTTAGTGGTAATGTCCGTAGGTTCGATGGTACTCACACCTTTGACTTTTGTTGACGTTACACGAGGGTTTTAGCTTCTTTATGTGATGGGAGGTCTAAGCAACTGTAGGTGATAGATCTCCCGAAGTATGGTCTCTCGTCTGGTGTTGAGAGAAGTGTATTCGTTGAACTTGGGGACAGGTCGGGAGGGAGACCTCCCTCTCCTGCCACGATCTTGGTCGCGACAATCTCTGTCTTTGCCTTTAATGTCGGGCTTCTTACCCTTATTGTCTTCGGCGGTGTCTTTAGCATTCTGTCTGTTAGCCTTTCTACCATCTTTGAGTTCTTCCATCTCTATATGGTTCATGGCTTTCTCTCGAAACTCAATCATGTCCTTCAGCTTTGCGAGGGTGATCTGGTCTGCAAAGTGTCCGAGCTTCAGACCGTAATTGATAGGAAATAACTCGAAGTGTGGGTCGAGGTTTGGGGTCTCCATCGTCATTGCCTGGAATCTCTTCATATAGTCTCTTAGTGACTCGTGTTGCCCCTACTTCACATAGTGGAGGGTGTCCTCGGTCTTAGAGTAGATCTGCGATGAGGAGAACTGGTTGGTGAAGGCGCGGGAGAGCTCCTCGAAGGTGTGTATGAACCTTGGTGAAAGGGTAGAGAACCAAAGTAGTGTGGCTTTCTCCAAAAAGGTTGGAAACACTCAGCAAAGGATATGATCGGTTGCTCTGTTGAGGATCATCATGGACCTGGACATCGTCAGGTGCGTGGTTAGATACTTGGATCGCCCATGCCATCATAGGGCAGGAGTATGGTTGGCAATTTGAAATTGTGAGGAAGAAAGACTGTCATGATACGTTCGACGAAGGGTCCTGAGTCGACTGTGGGAGAGGGAGTGGCCTCTATGACCCTAGTGTCCTCCTCTTCTCTTTGATAGTGCGTGCGGGAGACCTTATCCCGAAGGACAAAATCTAGTCTCCTGGGTCTTTTGAGATGGTTGTCTTCATCACATTTTGAGTAGTAGTGCTCGTGTTCGGCTGGGAGTTGTTCCCAGGACCGCGTTGGCATCTCGACCATGCGGCAACGTTTGCCTAACTCCAAGTACAATCCATTACGGGGTAGGTAAGATTTACTCGACCACAATGGTGGGCGCCAAATATTCTTGCATAGAGTCGGAGCGATGCGGTTCGGTGCGTCTCCTGGTCAAGTGCAACTCCGACGACAAGGGGATCCGCAAAAGACACTCCAACGCTTAAGTAAAAATGAGTTCCAAGTAAGGTAATAGAAATTGGAATCTAGTGTACTTGAGGAACGTCGTGTCTGTATATTATGCAATATAAGGGATGTTTAGCGATGATGTCGTCTGGTAATCTCGTAGGGATGTTTCTCAGAATAGGTCGAGGTTAATCCCGAAGATGTCAAGCTCCTAATTGTTGAATCTCTCGTAAGTAATTAATGAAGATGCAAATATCATTGTGTGGCCGAGTGGAGCCCCCGGACTAAGCCGTTTGGTTTGACTAGCGAGTCTAGTTAATGAATATGGGTACTTCTGGGACTAATTTGGTCGTGCTCAAAGGTACTAGTCAAGTCCAATAATAGACTTGAATCATATCAAGAAGCCTAATTACCCTGATATACATTAACCAAAACCAGCAAGCAGCCTTGGGCGATTTATCCATTAATCAGTTTTCTAAATATTGACTTTGTGTTTGTTCCATATATGTTATCTCTTCTTCATTGTCTTACTACATTAATTTGTTTGTTTAATGGTTTTGACCAATTACACTATGATTGTTTGCATCTCCATCCATATAATATTGTTTGACTTCTTGCGTTACATATTGCCAATTGCATTTTACTATTATTTTAATCTACTTATCTCCATCCATTCTTACGTACGTACGCACGTACGTTTATGTACGTACGCACGTACGTTTATGTACGTACGTACGCATAAGATCACTTTGAACTTTATTTTGTCCATATACTTGAATATTAATTAATTATGACTGCGCTACTTAATTCACTTCAATTATTTGAAATAATGATGTATATAAAGATGAGTAAACATATAGCTTATAACAGGTTTGACATTACAACGTTCGAATTAAGGGGCTTTAGTTAATTGATAAGTTACCTACTTTGAGGCGTTTCCTGTCCAACGTGATAATTTTATTAGGAATTTATAAGATAGAACAAAAATAAAATAATAAATTATACGGAATCCCCCACGAGTATAGTCGATGTGAGCAAAGACTACATAAATTATCAAGTGTGCACAGAACTCTCACGACTACCCTTTGTGTTCAAATAATCTCCATCTGTTAACTTGTCCGTTAGTAACTTAACGGTAAAACTTTCATGTGCGCAGAACCCCCCTTCTCAGTACCACGTGGCAGCAATTTGTACCCTTCATCTCATCTGACGGCAATCACTTCTTCTTCTACCTATCCCTCACCTACTTACACTCCTCCTCTTGCCCTAGACTCCACCACTGTTGTCGCCATCGCCGCCTCCACCACCACCACCTCCTCCTCGAGAAGAGGAAGAGGTCGCCGATGGCTCCTCTTCCTCCTCGTCCTCCTCCATCTAGAGGAGGAGGAGGAGGTGGTGGTGGTGGATTCTAGGGCAAGGGGAGGAGCGCGGGTGAGGAATGGGTAGAAGAAGAAGTGAGGGTGCATATTGTTGCCACGTGGCATTGGGGAGGGGGGTTCTGCGCACGTGAAAGTTTTACCGTTAAGTTACTAACGGACAATCTAATCGGGGGGTTATTTGAACAAAAAGTGTAGTCGTGAGATGTTATGTGCACACTTGGTAGTTTGATTAGTCTTTGCGCACATCGACTATAGTCGAGGGGGTTCCGTATAATTTATCCAAAATAAAATAAAAGATAAATTTGTTATTTTAATCTTACATTTGTTTGGTACTTGGATTAAAATATATAAGATTAGTAAAGGATGATATTAATATTATATTCGGTATATATATACATTAGATAAAAAATTATATCTAATATTCTCTCATCTTTTATTGTACCTTATAATCTATTCTATCCGGTAAAAAATATGGACCATAACCGAATATTTGTTTCACAAAATTAATAAAGAAGAATATAATAAGAATTTTATTTTATTTTATTTTTTTATTTGGCACTTGAATTAGAAAGAAATTAAATTAAAAAAATAAAATAAAATTTAATATTACATTCGATGTATATCACAACAAATATTATATTCTAACTCAATCATTTCTTTTTATACTTATGGTCTATTTGGTAAAACAAATCGATCTAAAGGCTTTATCCCAAATAAAGAACACAGGTACAGAGGCGAACCAAACAAGCAACATGAATCACTAGTAATAGATAAAGATTAACACACAATACGATATTACGATTCATTCTAGCTAAATTCTACAGTGAAAGTGCAATTAATTGTCAGATAAAATTAAAATAAGTAAAATGAATTTGTAAAACTAACCTGTTTCACATTTAAATTCTTTAATTTGTAAATTCACAATTACGTGGAAAAGTTTATCTCACGTGGAAAAATTTACTTCTCAAGTTAATTTTGTTAGAAAATAAATAAATAAAAGAATGTCTATTTTCTTAAGAAGATGCAATTCGTATAAATATAGAAAATGATTTATTTATCTCCTAGGTAAATTATACTTCATGTATTTTTTAAAAATATAAAAATAGAATATTATCCATGGATTTTTTTTCATATAACTAATATATAACTAAAATGTATAGGTAGCAAGTATAATATAATAGTATCATATTAATAAGGGAAAATATACAAAAATGCCCCTGACATTTTCTTGCGGGTACTAAAATACTCCTAACATTTTTTTGGGATCAAAAATACCCCTCAAGTTATGAATTGGGTATAAAAATATCCCTATAGATAAACAGTGTTAGTTGAGAGATAACGGAGCTAACGTGACTGATGATTGAGACTGATGACGTGGACATCTGACGCACATGCGGGCCAAGACATTTTCTCACGGGTACAAAAATGCCTCTGACGTTTTCTCACGGGTACTAAAATGCCCATAACATTTTCTCACGGGTATAAAAATACCCATAACGTTTATTTTGGACCTAAAATACTCCTGAGATTGTTGAAAATGATATAAAAATGACATCAGACTAACTTTTGTTAGGTGAGACTTAATAGAGATGTCATGGATGCTGACAAAGATGTTGATTTTACACGTAGAGCATATGCATGGAGCAACTTGCCACGTAATCGTATGGGTGAATTAAAAAATTAAAAATTCAATTAATTAAAAAACCGGTTTGAAACCGAACTAAATTTTACAATTTTCAATTTATTATGTGTCACTTACATGGCAAGTTTCTCTCTAGATATGCATTACATGTAAAGTCAACATCTTTATCAGCGTCCATGACATCTCCGTTAAGTCTCACCTAATAAAAGTTAGTCTGATGTCATTTTTGTATCATTTACAATAACCTCGGGGGTATTTTAGGTCCAC
Organism: Canna indica; assembly: GCA_034359265.1. NCBI lineage: Eukaryota > Viridiplantae > Streptophyta > Magnoliopsida > Zingiberales > Cannaceae > Canna > Canna indica. Next base: position 8,131,583 of record CP136894.1, on the reverse strand, counting down.
AACAAACGTTAGGGGTATTTTAGTAGTCGTGAGAAAATGTTAGGGGTATTTTTATACCTGTGAGAAAACGTTAGGGGCATTTTGTACTCGTGAGAAAATGTCAGGGGTGTTGGCTTTAAGTTTTCAACCTTAGCCTTAATCTCGGTTTTGATAGTTTTGATGATAACAAACATGGAGCTAATGATTTCAATGAGAATATATTTTAGGTTCCATATCAATTAGTGTTCGATGTCCTCCATCGAAAATAACGAAAGAAATCAGAAATCGAAAGGACATTGATCGTCGCGCTCGGGTTCGTCGCGAAGTTTCTCGAAGATCGACGAGTGCACCAAAGTCGCTTGGACGAGTCCAAAGATCAAGTCAAAAACTATCCAAGATGATGCCCGTTGAAAGCCAGAACCCGAAAACGAAGCGCAGAAGAAATAGGCTGAAGAAATAACATTCAACCTAGGTTCGGTCGACCGAGCGATCGATCGATAGAAGCCCAAAATGGGCAATAGCTCGGGCGGTCGACCTACCGGTCGACTAACCCGCTGATACTCACGACGGAAGATCACGTCGGTCGACCGATGGGTCAATCGAATGGCGAAAGAAACTGGCTGAGGCTAGCGGTCGACCGACCTGCATATGAGCCGTGACGCAATACCGCATCGATCGACCGATGATCGGTGATCAATTAATTTGCGTCTAGCGGTCGACCCATCGGTCGACCGACCATAGGGTAAACAGAAGCGGTCGAATGACCGATCGACCGATGCTTTGACCGGCGCTTCGACCTACAGTCTACAACGGGTAGAAAACTATTCGTTGAGCTGCCATTTTTTCACCTGGGTATAAATATACCCTCATATGATTCTTTTAATACTTCTTCGTCATTCTTACAGAGATTATTGAGCCATTAAGAGGAAGAGTTAAGCCTTCCAAAAAGGATTAGCATTTCGCTATCTTCTTTCGCCAAATTCTTCAAGCGCAAGCGCAAGCTCTGCTGCCTCAACTCGGGATTGATTCGAGTTCTACCTCCTGAAGAGTTGAAGACTTCAAGGCTTAGAAAAGAGCACGACTTCTTGGTTTTATTTTAAGCTCTTTTTCAATTGTAATTTTATCTGTTATTGAACGTTTAATTTATTTGTGCGGGTAGAAGACCAGGTGTTTTGGTCTTGTGTGTAGAAGTGATATCTTGGTATAAGAGTAAAGCCCCTTGTGTAAACTTAGTGTTTACTAGGATTAATTTAGTTGTCCCTTAGGGTTGAGGTGGAAGATGACTCTCGATAAGAAGTCGGAGACTTCTGGGTGTGGAAGTGACGTAGGTCGAGAGTACGTCTCTTCGGTGAAAAGTCCTCGTGTGTAAGGGAAACATAAATTAATCTGGTAAAACTAGTTTGAAAATCCTAAGCGGGATGCTTAGGTAGTGGAGTAGGCATTGGGGCCGAACCACTATAAAATTATTGTGTTAGCATTGATTTCATTTGTTGTGCTTAATTGTTTTATCATTTATCTTGTTTCCGCATCGCATAATTGTAATTCGACTAAACGAGTTAAGTAATCGATTAAAATCGAATTTAGGCAATTCGTATAGTAAACACACTATTCACCCCCCCTCTAGTGTGTCATTTCGTCTAACAAGGGGCATTTTAGTACTCATGAGAAAATATATTGGCCTGCATGCGCGTGAGATGTCCAGGTCATCAGTCATTGTCATCAGCCACGTCAGCTCCATTATCTCTCGACTAACACTGTTTACTTATAGGGGCATTTTTGTATCCAATTCATAACGTGAGGGATATTTTTAATTCCAAAAAAATATTTGGGGTATTTTAGTACCCGCGAGAAAATATCATGAGCATTTTTGTACATTTTCCCTATTAATAATTATAGTATAATAATATTATTAATAATAAACTTATATTATATTAATATAACTAGTATGACACATGTGCTACGCACGGCTTAATTATGCTATAAAAATTATTTGAATAAGGATAAATTAATTAGTTGTATACATTTATAAATTTAATTATAGAGTAAAAGCAATTATATCTACTTTTTAAAATGAAAATTATATATACTAAACTGATATTGAATTAGATATTATCATTTATTGCATAGGTAGATATTTAGAAATGTAATAAGTTATGAAAAATATATTTTGGGTGTAAAATTTATATTTTTAAAAATAAATAAAAGGAAAATATTTTAAATAATTTTTATAACAATAATATTGAATTATATATCAACGTATTAGGTATTAAATTATTTACAAAATATAATTAAGAATTTTTTGTAAACTAACCTCTCAAAAAAATGAAAATAACGATTGTAGTGTTATAAAAGAATTTCTTGGAAAAATTTATTATACATTATAAAAGACTTCCTTCTAACAACATTTGTAGTGCTATTTTTTTAATTGTCATCGTTGTCATGTATAAGAAATTTCAAAGTTACTCTAGAAATACCAACATATAATTGATCATGAGAGGATAGATATTTCTAGATATACTCCAACGTGTTTAAGGCTTTGACCTTGGCTCTTATTTATGGTCATAGCAAAACAAATATATATCAAAAACTATCTCCGTTGAAATTTAAAATGAACTTTTATATCTAATGATGTTAATATCAATCTTGGAATAAAAATCTTATCCCTTATATTGGTTCTTGATATTATTTTTTCTTTCAACACATGTTGGCCTATTCGAATTATCTTAAGTCGATTCTCATTGCATAGACCTAAAGATTGATCTATGTTTCTCAAAAGCAGGATGACAGGAACATCGACTTTGAGCTTCAATTCGTATGAATGTCATTAATTGAATCACAACCACCATCCGATGATCAGGAATTGTCAAAGCTTAAATCTTCATTTCACCAGGAACCAAAGACAACATAAAATTATTCACCTTTTGAACTATTCCATTTGTATGTACTAAGATAGTTCTGTGCTCCAAGTAATTGAGATCGTCCATGTTGTTAAAAAATAATAGATAAATGATATTCGTAATTGTAGCAAGTGGATCAACAGTTTCTTATATCAGCAAATCATCAAGAATCTTTATGTTGACATCCACATCATTAGCATCACTAAGGGTATCATTTTCAATGCTTGATACGATGAATTTCCTGAGTGCAACCTCATATATGTCTTGTTAATTGTAGCATCTCACCCAGTATCTTCACAAATAAGATGAATTAATGGTAGCATGTACAATATCTTGTCTTGACTCTTTGGGTACAACAGACAGAATCTCTTTAAAATCACTCAACTAAAAATATTCATTTTCCTTCAAAATGTTGCTCAAAGCTTGATTATGTCCCTCAAGATTCGATCAACAACTTCAAAATAATATTTTTTCATCATTGGAGTTTCATCATATATAATAAGTTTCACTTTTATTATCAAGTCAGCCAATGTACTACCTTGATTCATATAACAGATGGAGTCTTCATCAACATTCATGAAAATTGCAAATCTTGAATGTATCGTACTCTTACTTGGAATGAGCAAAGCCATTATTTTATTCGAAGCAACTGTTAAAATAATTTCACTTTTGGATCTCAAAGTTGTTGAAAGAGTTCTTTAAATGAATGTTTCTCCCGTGTCACTAAATCCATATAGAAAGAATAATTCTTCACGATTTTCAGCGTATCTAAGCATAATCTTATCGTATATATTTCTTTGCCCAACTGTGAGATTAGAAAGAAGTTGGGGATGTTCTACAGCTAATGATCGTTTATCATAGTTAAATTAATTCTAAATAAGTTTATTTCTGCATTGATGAATGAATGAGATATCTAGAACATTTCAGGTAAATCAGCTAGACTCATGTTGTTACTCCTTAACATATTCTCAATATCTGCAAGAGCAAAGTTCTTCAACTCATCTTCAATTAGATCAAATCTTCACACACAAAAATTTATTCATAAAAAATCCAAAAAGTTTTTTTGTATTTTTTTAGAGATTTTAGGATGTGTAACTCATTACAGACTTTTGAAAAAAAATAATAATGAAACATATTTATTATAATAAATATTATAATGTGGCCAGGAAATTTCGAAAATATTATTTTTGAAAATTTCGGATCGTTAATTAAAAATCATTTCTAAAATTTTGGATGATAAAATTATATTTTTAGTTTAATAGACAAATAGAAATTTTATGCAAAAATAATTAATGAGAATAGTATAATAAATTCTTTTTATCAAAAAAAATAATTTAAAAATATTAAATTAAATGTAGTAATTAAGTTTGAACGTAATTTGCCAAAAATATTTTTTTTAAAAAAAAAATATTTTTTAAAAAATTAATATATTAGCAAAAAATTACACATTTTTCATTAAATGGACGAGATATAATATTTTTTATTACATAATTTTATTAAAATGTCAATGAAATGGGCGGGAAGTAACATTTCTTTTTACCCATAGACTTTGTAATTTTTATTAATGTTTAAAAAATTTCGGATCCTAAGTTAAAAAATTTTGACCCGAAAATCTCGATAATATTAGAATTTTAAAATTTTCGGATCCTAAATTAAAAACGATATTGAAAATGTCTCCTAAAATCCAAAAAAATTATAAAAAACTTCATTCATAAAAAAATCCATTAAAGAATTTTGTGAATTAACATTACAGTTCATAAAATAATTAAAAATCTTGCTTATTGATATTTAGAATTAAATTTGCAAATTTATATTTATAATAAAATCAGCAAGTTGCCTATAAATATCTTGGTTATTGATATTTATAAGTTAATATACAATGTTGCCATATTAAAAAAATTGCCTTTAAAATCTTAAAAATATTAGAGTTTTGAAAATTTTGAATCCAAAATTAAAATGATTTTGAAAAAATATACTAAAATATCCAATAATAATAATTAAACAAAATCCTTCATAAAAAAATTCAAAAAAGTTTCTTTTGGTGAATTTTGGAGGTTTTAAAATATATTTTAGGATTTTTTGAGATTTTCGAACTAATTTTATTTAAAATACCTGAAATCTATATTTATCATAATCATTATGTTTCATATTTTTCAGAACATTTTTACTATTTTTTTTATTTTTTTCAAAGAAAATATGTAATATGTTACACACTTTTGTACAAATTAGAATATTTTTTCCACTCATTTTATGGTTATTTTTTACTTATTTCATGGACATATTTGTAAAAAAAATTAGCAATGAGATATCACTCATTTAGGATATATTTATGTAGTTATTTTTGCTCATTTAATGAATTTAAAAATATTTTATTCTTAACAAATTACAATCTAAATTAATTATTACACATAATTTAATAATTTTAAATTAATATTTTTAATAAAAATAAATTATTTTATTATTCTCATTAATTATCTTCACATAAAATTTTCTTTTTTTCATATTAAAGTAAAAGTGTTATTTTATTTAACATGAATCTTTCGATTTTCCTAAATTAAAAGCCACTTTTAAAATATATCCTAAAATTCTCAAAAATTCAAAAAATAAGCTTTTTCAGGTTTTTTTACAATTTAAATTTTTTTGTAGTTTTGTTTGAATATTTTATGATATATTTTCAAAATTATTTTTAATTTAGTATTCGTAACTTAAAAAAATTCTAAAATCCTCCAAAAATCACACAAATTCTAATTTGAATTTTTTCAATAAAGTTTTTTTTATATATATTTTTTTGAAAATTTTACAATACGTTCACAATTATTATTAATATATAATTTAAAATTTTCAAAATCCAAATATAATGAAATTTTAAAATCAATTTTTATATATATAAACATGCTACATTAACTTATAAATTTGAATAAGTAACTAACTAAATTTATTATAAAGACAATAGACAAGTTGATCTAATTTGATTATAATTTGATATAATGATGTAATATTCATCTAATCAAATTTCAAATTTATTTATAAATTTTAGCAAAAACATAATTAATTTAATTGGGTAAATTAATTTGATATAATTAATTACCTATATTGATTAATAAATTTCAATAAACAAATTAATTTGATATGTCAAATTAAAACTATATAGAAGTGCAACGGAAGTCCTATAAATTTTAAGTTTTTGAACATAATTCATATTAATTTCATTTCGGTATTTTCAGTCATATATGTTTGTTACGTATCACAGATTTGGTCCTATCTCTGACGGCTTGTTAATTATTCGTCCACGTGGACATAATGTTATTCATACACGTCGATAAATTTGGTCCTATAGATTTTATTTCAAAATTTTTAGTCATATATGTTTGCTGCGTAACACATATTTGACCCTATCCGTGACGGTCAATTAACTCTCCGTCCACGTGAACATAATGATGTTCATACATGTCAATAAATTTGGTTATATAAGTTTTATTTCAAAAATTTTAGTCATATATATTTGCTCTGTAGCATAGATTTAGTCCTATATGTGACAGTTCGTTAATTATTCGTCCACGAAAAATAAACAGCGTTATGTACATGTTGACAAAGTTAACAGACCATTAAACATAAGACCAAATATGTGTTAGAGAGCAAACATATAGAGCTGAAAACATCGAAATGAAACTTGACTAAAGTCCAAAAAACTTAAAATTTATAGGACTTCTATTGCTCTTATCCCTTTAATAAAATATCAACTATATACTCTATATTTATATTTATATGTAAATGTAAATTAAATTTCAACCATGCTTAATAAAATCATATTGTTTATGCTCCAATCACATTCATTTCTATATGGATATGAATTTATATTAAAATAGCATAAAATTTTATCCTTTTATACAGATTATTAATAAATGAATTATTAGAATTACTAAGTAAAATTATATTAATTTTAAAAAAATTATTTTTTTCCTTTTTTCCTTTTTTCAAAATTTATTTAATTTATTTTACTAATTTTCACGTGATTTAAAAAATTATAAATATTTAATTAAAATGTTAAGAGATTGCATATTAATTAATGTGGAAGCAACATGTATATACACGAAGATGTGTTTTTTAAAAAATTAAAATGATTAGAATTACTAAGTAAAATTATATTAATTTCAAAAAAATTATTTATATTCAAATATAGCCAATTTCAAAATTTATTTAAATAATTTTATTAAACAAATGTGTGAATTAAAAAATTATAAATATTTAATTAAAATTTTAATATTTACATATGTGGAAAATTAAAATAATTAATGTTGGAGCAACACTTGTCTAATTAATAAGTATTTTTTAAAATAGAATTACTAAGTAAAATTATATTGTTTTCGTAATTTATATTTATTTCTAAATTTTTAATTGAAAAATTATCACGTGAAGATTTATTTTATATAATATATAAGATAAGACGAAATAAAATAAAATATTCATAAAAAATTTGTTTTATAAAAATATTCATAAAAACTTCTTTTTTATGAAATGAGCAGAAAAGAGAAAAAAAAAAAAAGAACGGAAAATTACTACCTTATCTATTCCAAACTTAATTACTTTTATTATATAAAAATATTATTATAGTAGTCATATATGGATGATATATTTGTCATTTAATGTGTATTTATGAGAAGTACAAAATTGAATCAAATAAAATGTAAAAATTTAACTATTTAATTTCTTTTAACATATTAGTCGTGAGCATGTCACTTAATACTTTTCAAATGATGTGTACTGATAAATTAGTAGTAAGTGGACCAAACTGATATAAAATTTATATAAATGCAGGTATCATGGCGTGATTTTTAAAATTGAAGAGAACCAGATTGTAGTAAAATTAAACTTAGGGGCCAAATTAAAATTTACCCTAATAAATAGTCAAAGTAAACGAAGCATAATAATACTATTTGTTCTTAGTGATGACAATTGATAGTTCACATGTTTAATTTGCATTGTTGGCAACTTGGCATCAGCTGGAAATTAATGGTTGGGTACGTTCTGACTTCACTCTTATTAAAACTATGTCAAGCAATTCGATGTCTCAATTCATAAAGGTTCATCGATCCGGCAACAAATGTGGCAAGGCTCATACCCGGCCTGGTCTAGGTTGGACCCGGCTCGGATGGGCCCAGCCCAATCCAAGCATGTGGAATGCCTAGCCCCCGAACCCAAATTTCAAGCAAGGGTGGCTGGGATACTTTGCGTATAATGGCATGAGGCGGGATGGGGAGTGGGATCTGATTTTTGTTGCTGAATTAAATCAAGACTCAATACATTTCGAGAGAAGACCTCTCATTTTCTCATTTATTGAATGAAATGGAATTCAACTATAACAAAGAAGAAGATAGAAAAGGAGAAAAAGGATGTACAGTCGATAGCAGTGATCAGCCCTTCTATACATAGATTTGTTATCCGGTGTATTTAAATGTACATGAAATAACTAAAATACTCCTTAATGACTAACATTGTAACAAGGTTATTTATGTAATTCTGAATCTTGTTTCTCACCATTATTCCGACGCACACCCCTCAAGTTGGCAACTACAAAATGATTTTGTAGTCCCAACTTGTTGATGAAAAAAATGTGTCTTTCTTTAGGTAAAGCTTTGGTAAGTATATCTGCTAGCTGAACTTTGCTTGGTACATAAACAAGAATAAAAAAATCTTCTTAATATATTTCTCTAACGAAATAACAATTTGTTTTCAAGTGTTTGATTCTCTGTTATGTGAATTGCACTTTGATGATCATAGTGCAATCTAATTGGTAGCTTTTGTTGAATGCCCAACTCATTTAGCATTTTTGAAAGTCACATTAACTCAGTTGTTGCAGTGGACATGGCATGCAGCTCACTTTCTACAGAAGACCAACTGACAGTGGTTTGCTTCTTGCACTTTCAGGATATCAAAGCTTCTCTAATCTTCATACAATAGTCTGTAATTGACTTCCTAGATAAAGGGCAACTGACCTAGTCAGCATCACAGAAACCATTCAATTCCATGTTCGAATTAGCAGGGTAGAACAAACCCAAACCAGGTGTAGCATTGAGATATTTGATTATTTTCATAGATATTTTGTAATCCTTTATAGTTGAGTCATGTACATGTTGACTTAGATTATGCACTGCAAATGATACATCTGGTCCTGTGACGGTGATGTACTGTAACCTTCCCACCAATCTTCTGAAACCTCTTTCATCATTATATCTCTCCTTCAGTTTCTTTTCCAAGCCATGTGTTTTGGACTTAATTTTCATTGGCGTTGACTGAGGTTTATATGAGCTCATTTTGACTTCTTTAAGTAGGTCTAATATGTACTTTCTTTGTCAAGATGGATACCTTCATTTGTTCTATGAATTTTCAAACCTAGAAAATATTTGAGTTCTCCCAAATCCTTGATTTTGAAATTGTCATCCAAGAACTGCTTGAGTTGCTGAATACCAATTTGACCAGTTCCTGTTAAAATCAAATCATCTACGTACACGTACTAAAACAATGATAATCTTGTCTCCATTTAGCTGAGTAAACATGCATGCATCACTGTTACATTGTATGAAGCCTTGAGAAATTATACTTGTAGAAAGTTTAGAGTACCATTGTCGGCCTACTTGTTTGAGGCTATAAATTGATTTCTTCAACTGACAAACTCTCTTGTCATTAACCTCTCCATAACCAAGAGGTTTATCCATGTACACCTCCTCTTCCAGTTCTCCATGAAGGTAAGCACTATTAATGTCTAGTTGGAACAATCTCCAATTCTTAGCTACTGCAATTCCCAACGGCACTCTAACAATAGTGAACTTTGAAATAGGAGCAAATGTATTTTGATAGTCTACACCCTCAATCTATGTATAGCCCTTCGTTACCAATCTGGACTTATGTCTTTCTATATCACCATTTTATTCTGTACACCCATTTGCACCCAATTGTGCTCTTCCCAGGAGATAATTCACTTAGAACCCATGTTTTATTTGCTTCAAGAGCTTGCAACTCCACCTGCATAGATTCTTTCCATATTGGATTTTGAATAGCAGCCTCAAAGGTAATAGGTTCTAAATTGTCATCAACTTTGGCTAGAAAGGAAGCATGTTGTGGTGATATGTGGTTCATGGAAGTGAAGTTTCCTATAGGATACAATTCTGTTCGATCTGGTAATGATAGGTTCGTTGTCCCGAGGAATTTTGAGCCAATAGCATTGCATTGATAATCCATTAGTCTAGTTGGTTTATTGATATTTCTCCTTGCCTTTCTCGAGGCTATAGGTAGGTTTTCTGAATGAATAGGCATGTCAAAGTTTGGTTGAACAGAAAAGTTCTCAGGTGAGTTTGGCTGCGTCACACACATAATATAAACATCCAAATACTCTAAGGTTATTAAGCTATCACACTCCAAACCCGATATGATCGACCAGAATACGCCACGTACTCCGAAATCTAACCCAACTCAAACACAACAACAATAACCTAAACAGTGGGATATATTTTTTTTGTTGAAAAGAATAGACATGAAATCACGAACCAAATCAAATCAAAATTCAATATGAACACACTGAACAAATTATTAAAAAGGAGTTCAAATAAATAAACATGACTCCCCAAATAAAAATAAAATGCGAAAACCACGACCCGAGTCAACATGACTCAACAACCAAAGAGACACTAAAATGACTCAGGTATCCTCCTCAATCACGACATGTCACGAGACCCGCTATCCTGCTGCCACCAGCCGCGCTACTACACCTCGGTTCCTCTCTGATCTAACTCGGGTGCTGCAAAACAATAGTAATAAGGGGTAAGTCCAACTAGGACTTAGTGAGCAGATCAGTCCTCAATTCACCAAATCAATCATCATGCATAAAAATATAAATAGCCGATATAAATAACGTAACAACAACGTCAGGAGAAATCAACAATAATATATTCATAGCACTATGCATAAAATCAACAAGTATTAAATATCTTTAAACATGACGGAACAAGCATTGGTAACACATCCACTACCCTACTCATATCCACAACAATATAATAGGATGAATGCAACACCTCAATCATATGCATGCAATGCAACACCTCAATCATATACATGCTCCCCGTACTTGTCGGTCCCACATAGGGTAGGTAGACGGGTGGCCGCCGAACTACCATTCAGCTCAGTGTCGTCTCTTTCGAGATAGCCTGTTGGGGCATACGTTCCCCTCACCTGCTCAGGTCTCCGAACTATCTCTTTGGGGTATGATCTCCTATCACCAGCCGGACTTCCAAAATAAGGCCAACACTGTCTCTTTGGGGCATACCCTCCCCTCACCAGCGAGGCTTCCGGGAAATGCAACAAGCACATCACAACACCACACACGCAACTATATAAGTATAAGCAAGATGTTCTATCAACATGTAATAAATGGTATGTCAAGTGCATACCTCATCCTCCACCTCCTCCTGCCATACATCACAATCACATACAGATATATATGTAGAAATAGCGCTCATATATCATGAATGCTCAGCACAAATAAACAATCATAAAATAGAATTATGACACTGTAAGGAAGGATGCACGTGTATCATGAAAGCGGTGCACAAAAGAAACTCCAACTATAAATCAATGAACTGGAACATGATAAAATAACTCGTCATAGCAATCACTGATCTAGGATAAAATTCACCACATTAACTACTATATCCATGAATCATTTCAGATCGAATCATAAAAATATATAAAATATGATTTTTCAGCTTGACACGCAAAACGAGGAGACATCCGACTACTATTTTCAAAATTTGAAGGTCTGATGGCGAAACAGATCTCGCCAATGAATCCAGAACGTCGATTAGGTGAAAATTCACATATAACATAAATAATTTTGCTAACTTTAAGGTCTCCAAATAATTATTTAGAATAATGAAAGAAATACCTTAATTTATTTAATAAATCACTGCTATAAATAAATATAATCGTGTTACAATCAATAAACCAGTAATGAAATCTTAGACCTTCATCTAAACAGGATCACATCACAGCCTTCCATCTAATATGATGCAATCACAACTCTCTATTTAACATGATGCAATCTCGGCTTTACATCTAACCAGATGCAATCACCACCCTACATCTACATGATGAAGTCATAACTACACATCTAATCAGATGCAATCACAGCCCTCCATCTACATGATGTAATCACGGCCTTACATCTAACCTGATGAAATCTCATCCCTCCATCTACATGATGCAACCTAAGTCTTACATCAACACAAGATCAAATCTCTGTCCTTCATCTCAACTAATTCAATCCAACCCTCCATCTCACCCAAATCAATCTCAACCCTCTATTTCATCTCATCTCATTAGGTCATCTTCATCTTCATCCTTCCCTCACCCACCGCTAGCGCCGCCCCTTCCCCAGCCACCGCTGCCGCTCACCGACAGGGTCCGGCCGGACGGGGACCCCGCTAGGTCTCCTACCGTCCGATGGTGGCTTGCCGCCGCCTGGCGCTCGACAGCGACCCCAAAGGGGCGGCTAGGCCGGCTGCCCCAAAGGGCGAGCAGCCACCTAGCCCAGTCGCGGGCCGCGTCCGGCAGCGCCCACCTGGGCAGGCGACAGCACCGTCGCCGGCCTGACCCACCGCCGCCTAGCAGCGGCCGCTCCTAGCGGCGGCCGTGTCGACGACGGCTGCTCAAGGCCCTTTATATATATATATATATCAATAAGAGGAAGGACAACGATTTTTACTTCCGAACCGATACAAAAAATGCGTCAAAATTGACGAAAAACTCCGAAATATAAGAACAGCGACATGAATCAGAGAAAAAAAGGTCTAAATCCACTCATCGGATGGAGAGAAAATGAAAGAAAAAGACGCGCAGAATCTTCCCCCGATCGACACCGACGAACTCGTAAAAATCCAGCTCTAGCGGCTCCTCCTCCTCGGCGGCGCCCTCTCTCTCCTCTCTCCTTTGCCTCGGATGACGTGCGGCTCAAAAACCCCTGACTGCACACCCCAGGGTCTAATTTATAGATACCGATTGGGTCCAAATGACCAAAATACCCATACCTAAGATATCTGACTTAAACAACTCATAACTCATCCGATCTAACTCCGATTCGAGATCCAATTGCATCGCCAAATTCTCCTCGAGACCCTCTATCATCCTAGCATGCTAAATCACAGAGATAAGACAAATAAAATTTCCCTTAATTTTTCTACATTAAATGCTTACTCAGGTCTAATCCCGAAGCTTCCCGCCAATCTGTGCTAACTAGGGCCCGCGATCCCTCACTCAAGAATAAAATATTATTATTAAAAATTTTGGGTATTACACAAGCTGAGATGACTTTTTGTATAACAACTCAAAATGACTCTTGTTGTTCAAAAGAAGACTAGGTAATTTGTTTATCATGTAAATGGCTATCATCACACATTCTCCCCAAAATCTTAATGGCAAGTTTGATTAGAATTTTAAGCTTCTTGAAACTTATAAAAGATGCCTATGTTTTCTTTCTACTACCGCATTTTATTGTGGAGTGTTTGGACAAGAACTTTGGTGTACTATGCCCCTCTCAAGAAGAAAACTTTTGACACTAAAATTGAAGAATTCACCTCCATTGTTAGTTCTCAAATATTTCATACAAAGTTTATCAACAAACTTGAAGCTTGGACCTTGGAAGACATTAAGAAGGTCTAACAACTCCTAGAGAAATCATCAACTATGGTAAGAAAATATAAACAACCACAATGAGTTTTAACCTTAAAAGGTCCCCACACATCACAGTGTATTATTTCAAATGGTTCTGAAGTAGAAATTTTGCTAGAATAGAAAGGCAATCGACTTTGCTTGACTATAGGACATATATTGTAGAAGAGGTGAGGCTGATTCTTTACTTTAAGAATGGAATTTGAAAGTAGCAGCATCATTGACTGTGACATATGACCCAATCTTAGATGCCACAATGAAAATTTGTCTTTACAAATAGAAAAGGCTTTAGGTTGAAAATTTGATGAGACCTCAAATATCAGATATAATCCATTGCTCTCTCTACCAATCCCCAGGAGTTTATTGGTGTTTTGGTCCTGAATGTAACAGTGAGTAGCAGTGAAGTTCACAGAACAGTTTAGAGCTTTCGTAATTCTACTGATGGACATAAGGTTGAACTTAAATGAAGGTACTAACAAAACATGTTTGAGGTTAAGGTGCCCATTTATGTCTACATTCTCTATGTGTGATACTACAATTTGGGTTCCATCAGGTAGGGAAACATATTCATCTTTCACTGGTTTGGTAGGATTTTGTAAAGAGGTTTCGGGTGTGGTTATATGGTCAGGGGAACCACTGTCCAAAATCCAAGTATCCTTAATTATATGAATCTAATAATAGGTAAGTGGAATTACATGCACAGTTTGCAATTTTGCCTACTGAAGTTCCTCCTGTTAGCTTGGTGTTCAGTATGTTCATCAGTGTACTCAATTGCTCTTCTGTGAACCCACCTAGTGTTCCATTTGAGGATGTCAACTGCTCAGACTCCACATTTTCTGAAGTTTCTTGAGTTTTGTTGACCTTTTGTGCTTGATATTCTGATTTAAACTTTGGCATATTTTTCTCACTTTTCATTCATTTTCCTTTGTAGAATTTATGACCAATAGGGTAATCGTGTATTTCATAACAAGTATCCCTCGTATGGCCCATTCTCCCACAGTGATTGCATTCTTTTCTATTCTGATTTCCTCTATATTTTTGGTTTTGATATGAACTTTTTAGAGCAATCGATTCCATGTTTCCTGAGCCTGCATTCGCCAATTCTCTTTGCTTTTCCTCTTGCTCTAGCATTGAATAAGCTTGTTCAATGCTGGGCAGTGGTTTCATAAGCAACATTTGGCCTCGGATGCTGACATAATTCTTGTTCAGGCCCATCAAAAACTAGCGTAATTTTCTTCTTTTCATACTCTTTTCTCCAGCTGAACATATGCACTCAGCATCAATGTCGGCCAAATCTAGCTCATCCCATAAGGACTTTAATTGGGTGTAGTATTATGCAATTGATATGTTCAATTGCCTTGTGTTGCAGATTAATTTGAGCTTCGGTCTCAAATATCTGCGGCTCATTGCTTCTGCCAAAGCATGACTGCAGGTCTTTCCACATCTTCTCCGCGATTTTGGAATACAGGATGCTCTTTATCAATTCTGGACTCAACGATTGGGAGATCCAAGATCGGACCATGTCGTTGCATCGTCGCCATTGGGTGAAGAGCGAAGAGTCACTGCTTGGATTCAGGATACTTCAATCTACGAATCCAAGTTTGTTCTTGGCTGATAGGGCCATCAGCATAGATTCCTTCTACATAAGGTAATTTGCGCTGCCTATTAGCTGAACTGAAACTAGATTAGTACCTGCGTTATCACCACTGTGTAGCAGTATCGGATTATCAATAGGTGCCATGATGTTGCTTGTGCCACTGACAAAAACCTTCCATGACTAATTTTGAAAATGACGACCGAGGATCTCGTGAAGAGATTTCAACAGATTTGGTTTTCGGCTCCAGTGTAGAGAGAAATTCTAGATCAGATCGCTGCTTTTTTTAGTTGATACCACATTACAGAGAGGATCAAAGGAAAAGAGTGATCTAGTTGATCGCGATTCTTGCAAACTCCAACTGTGGAAGCGTATCAATCACCCGCTCTGATATCATGTTGCAGAATTGAATCAAGACTCAATACATTTTGAGAGAAGACCTCTCATTTTCTCATTTATTGAATGAAATGGAATTCAACTAAAACAGAGAAGAAGATAGAAAAGGAGAAGAAGAAGCATGTACGGTCGATAGCAGTGATCAGTCCTTTTATACATAGGTATGCTATCAGGTATATTTTAATGTACATAAAATAACTAAAATTCCCCTTAATGACTAACATTGTAACAAGGTCATTTATGTAATTCATGAATCTTGTTTCTCGTCATTATTCCAACAATTTATCATGCTCGTCTATTGCATTTATTTTGAGGTAGAACAAAGTGAAGTAAAGAAAAATATTCTCTTCTTCGTTCCTCTTTTCTCCTCCTCTTCCTCTGTTCTTCCTCTCTCCTGCACCTCCCTCTCACCCTCGCTTCTTTTCTTCCTCTCGGGCAGCTCTCTCCTCTTCCTTCTTTTCTTCCTCTATCGTGCATGCCCTCTCCCTTTCCCTTCTTTTCTTCCTCTCTTGTGAAGTTCCCTCTCCGTCTCTAACTCCCTTCTTTTCTTCCTCTCTCTTGCAGCTCCCTTCTCTTCACTTTTTTTTTATTTCTCGACACTACTAAAAGATCTTGTCTTATGTGACGACTTCAACGATCACAAAATTTAATATTTACATCAATGTATCTAAAATAATACATCAATGTATAAATGTACATACATCAACATATAAATACAAAACAAATGTTATCGCTCGGGATCAGGCGGTGGCGAGGAGAGGGATTGCGTGGGCAGTGTGTCAGTCGGCATCGACGATGATGATATATGGATCTGATGTTGATGTCATCACGTCGAATTATGGGAGGTCGGAGTACTAGGAAAATATGAAGCAATATGTCCTAAGCACTGGATCATTTGTGTCATCTGATCCCGAAGAGCGGACATGTTGGTGTGAGGCATCAATAACCTTTGGAGTTCACGATCGTCAATGTAATTAAATCTACCACGTAGAGCATTCAAAAAAATATATATTTTTGATAGAGCTGCTCAATAGATCATATAAGTTGCGAATGATAATCTAATATTCAAAACCCATCGATGTTCTTGGATGAAGTCAAGGTGATGCAGCCTGCATCTCTTGGTCTGGTACAACTTCGACGGGGAGGGGGGGCTACAAAGACATTCCAACACTCAAGTAAGAAGGAATTCTAAACGTGGGTATGAGAATTGAAATCGAGAATCTACCTGAAGTGCGTTGTGTTTGTATATAGTGCAGGATGAGGGATGTCTGGTGATAATGTCTTCTTGAATCTCGTAGGGATGTGTTCAGAATGGATCGAGGCTAATCCCAGAGATGTTGGGTTCATAATTGATAAATCATTTATAATTAATGAGGATATAAGTGTCCTTATATGGCCGGGTGGAGCCCTTGGGCTAAGTAGCGTCTGGTTTAACTTGAGTCTGGTTCATGAGTGTGAGTGCTTCTAGGCATAATCTGGCCAAGCCCAAAGTACTAGTCTAATCCATAATGAAACTAGAAAAAGATGAGAAAAATATATGTAGTCTACCTTAGCAAAAATTACTATGGTGTCATGCTCCATAGGAATTCCTATGGTTTTCCGCATAGGAGTGAACATAGCATTATTAAGACCGAACCTAGAGCAAAAGTGTTAGGTTCACTTTTACACAATGTTTGTTCACTTCTATTTTAGATTCAGTCTTATTAATGCTAGGTTCACTTTTAGTGAAGCTAGGTTCATTCTTTTGCAAGACTCCATTAGAGTTGTACTCCTCTACCTCATGCATTTGGCTTGCCGTGATTTCTATCTTGGAAATAATTTCCTACCTAAACAAATAAGAATAACCTTTAATTGGAAAAGAAACGAGATTTTATCCTGAACAATTAGCACAACCCAACATTGATAATTAAGTAATACCCAATAATCTTGTGATCTTTGTTCCTAAAAAGTAATCTCCAATTTTCAACCCCACCATACTCATCAGATGAAGCTTCCTCGAATCCATCTAGAACTAAAACAAACAAATGAGCTAGCATGAAACTCATGATCAGCAATAAATAATTGGCTTATATTATCTGTAGCGAGCATTCCACATGTTTTATATTATCTGTAGTAATAAACTCATGCTGCCAACTCGGGAAGCATCAATGGGGTGCTTCAAGATCAATTCCCAGAAGGTATCACCCATGTTTTATACGCAGATGATCTTATTATGTTTTCGAAAGCGAATCCGCAAAGTTTCAACCGGATTAAATTATTATTCAAATGTTTTGAACTTGCCTCGGGCCTTTGCATTAATTTAGCCAAGACATCTTTTATTCACATTGGAGGTAATGACGCTTTGGCCTCCTCTCTGGCCGGGATCCTTGGGTGCTCTGTAGGCAGCCTCCCTATCAGATATTTGAGCCTCCCTCTCCGTATTGGCAAGCTCCGCAAGTCCTATTGGCACAGCCTCATCGTTAAAAATGACAAGACTCTCGCTGCTTGGCAAGGTATTAACCTTTCTAGAGCTGGTCGTCTCACATTGATTAACAACACTTTAACAAGCCAAGCTTTCTACATGCTATCCATTTTCAATGCTCCAAAATGGGTCCTCAATTGCTTGGATATGCGAAGGCATCATTTTTTCTGGTGCGGCGCCCGAGACTCCAGCTGTTAGGGCAAGTCTCTTATGGCATGGGACTCGCTGCTTGATGATATTAATGAAGGTGACTTGGGCATTCTCAACATTGAGTTATACAACAGAGCTCGTCTTATCAACTAGAACTGGAAGATTCGAAAAAGGAAGGATCTGTTCTGGGTTCCTCTGGTTTCTCTGCTCTACTTTGATTCTTTGGATTCAGGTCATGTAGACCTTCTTCCATTATCCCCTATTTGGTCAAGTATTTGCGCACTAAAGGACGAATTTCGAGTTTCCTCTCAAATCTCGGTTGGGGACGGCTCTAGGATTCGATTTTGGCATGATATTTGGTACAGTGACATCCCACTTAGTCATAAATTTCCTCAACGGTTCGGTCTCGCCACCTCTCCCAATGCTTTCATTAAAGAGCTCAAGGAAGTTGACTCCTCCGACAACCCCTCAGGTTGGAATATTCACTTTTCTGACTTCATCCTTATTAATGATTCCCTTCTTCTTCTCAATATGATTGGGGACTTCTTATTCCAATCGGGGGACGATTCGATTTCTTGAAGATGGTCCGCCTCGGGTGATTTCTCCACTCAATCTCTTTATAGGATCCTGAATTTCCGTGGTATTTACGACTTCAGAGCTCCATTCATCTGGCAATCCTCATGCGCAAGGAACATCTCAATCATGAATTGCTTCGCTTTCCACAATAGGCTTCACACCAAAGATCGCCTTATAAGACATGGCATACAGGTCGACCCAAGATGTGTCCTTTGTCTCTCAGCTCCAGAGTCTCACAGACATGGCTTCGGAAGCGACTCTTATCATCTATTCGAAGTTGCTCTAGAAGGGGCTTCTTTTTTTCGACTTTCTTCTCTGTAATCTTTTCTTTTCTTTTTTAATTTTTTTTTGTTTCTAGATTATCTTCTCCCTATAGCTTATCTTGTATTTTTCAAAACTCTTGATTAATACAAGTTACGTATTTAAAATAAAAATAATAATATAATAATAATATAATAATAATAATAATAATAATATAATAATAATAATAATAATAATAATAATAATAATAATAATAATAATCTGTAGCGAGCATTATAACGAAGCTTCGCAGACGAGGTGTTCTTTAGAAAATTCAATGGATGCATGAATTGACGACAGGTAGTGTGCTAAAAAACAAATGAACATTCATAGACTATTAGTTCGAATTGGCTCTTCTTATTCATTTCATTGTACTCGTCTCATTCAAGAGTAAATAAATATACAAGGTTTTCTCAAGTCCACGAGTCGTCCAGCTCATGCAAAACTCACAATCACATTTCACCTACTGCAGATGAATTGCTTAGAACAGACGCAAATCAGTATTGCATCTGATTACAAACAGCTAGCTTACTTTATCAATTATTGAGATGAAAGTCAAAGCATCCTCCATGAATTTGTGGACATAATCAGTCTTCAGAAAATACCCCTCAACAGTGAAAAGTTGTGATGCGTCGTCCAAGGAAACAGGCGATTTTGTTTTTCTTCTACGTACCGGGCAACACACGATTTCTTCTGCTACTTTGAAAAGCCTCCCTAGTCCCTCCTTCCTTAATGAGTCGGTCGATGATGGCACTGCCGTTGACTTTTCGACCCAAGCCAATTCTTAAAGGGATCTACTAACTCGATCGTCCTTCTCGGCATCCCACTGAGCTTGCAGATTAATCGAAGATGAAGCAAGTCAAGGCGTTGTTCTTCTTCGCCTTCCTCCTCTTTTCTTCGAGCCATTTATCTACAGCTCAAGAAGTTGGTAAGTCGTGCCTTTTATTAACTTAAATTTATTCTGTCTGCTGTATGAATTAATCGTCTCTGTGCATATACCGACGCAGAGGATGAGAGCGAGTTCAGCTACGAGGAAGGGAGTCCTAATGGCCCCGATCACTGGGGAGAGATTCACGAGGAATGGGCTGCCTGCAGCAATGGTGACATGCAGTCTCCCATCGATCTCCTGCAGAAGAGGGTGAAGATTTTTCCAGGTTTAGGGAAATTGAAGAGGAGTTACAGAGCTGCAAATGCAACGCTCAAGAATCGAGGCCATGACATAATGGTGAACAAAACTCGGATCAAAGCATCTGCTTCTTCTCAATCTTTTCCATATGGTGTAAATTAATTGATCTCTTGTTTTGCTCTGTTTTTTTATTCATCCATTCCAGTTGGCGTGGGCGGAGGGAGCAGGAAAAATTCACATCAACGGCACAGATTACAATCTCAAACAGTGCCACTGGCACTCTCCATCGGAACACAGCATCAATGGCAAGAGGTTCTTCTTCTTCTTCTTCTTCTTCTTCAATAATTAAGTAGCCTGATTTGTATGCAATAATATGCATACATCAATCCCTTTCTGTAATCATGTTAGTGGAAAACATGTTTTCATGTGCCGCGGTGTAGTCTAAATGTCAACGTGCAGGTACGCACTGGAAGTCCACATGGTACACGAATCGGATGACCGACGCGTGGCTGTAGTTGGTATCATGTACACAATCGGTCGGCCTGATACTTTTCTACAGGAGGTAAAAAAAACTGAAGCAGAATGAGTCAAAGTTCTATATTGATTAATTATGAAAATATTTAAATCTTCTGATACAGTTAATGGAATATATTGAGGAGATAGCAGAGAACACAGAAGAAGAGAAGGTAGTAGGTTTGATGGATCCAAGACATATCAAGGTAGGAAGTAGGAAGTACTACAGGTATATGGGCTCTCTCACTACCCCACCTTGTACTCAAGGAGTTGTATGGACCATTAGCAAGAAGGTATCATGCATCATTAATCGATACATTTTCTTAATCTTTTTTTTTTTTTTTGTTGTTGCTCATATTTGAAATCCATGTTAATTTGTGTTGATTACAGATCAGGACTGTGTCGAAAGCACAAGTGAGATTGCTGAGGGATGCTGTACATGATGTAAGCTTGATATATCCTTGTTTACTGAAGCATTCTTATCTGCAAAATATACATTAGGGAAAAGTTTCTGAAATGTCTAATTAGGTTTAAGAAAATATGTGTTGTCCTTTATATTTTTCCAGAGTGCAGAGGAAAATGCGAGGCCACTTCAGCCGATAAATGGTCGAGAAGTTCAGTTTTATACTCCCAATTGGCGTCGTAAAGATGGCGAAATTTTCCATCCATAGATGAACAGTTAAATGTGTTTCCATCTGCGTAGATGCTTCTATTGTTGATTTGTTTCTACGGTTGCCTATAATTATTCTATATCATAGAGTTGTTTAGGTTTGCTTCATGTTTGAGACCTTGAGAGGATCTGATGCATCTTGAGGTGTATAATAAAATACTTAATTGATTATAATTTTATTATACAGTTATTTTTGTCTTAATCCTAGCTAATAGTTAAAATTTTTAGGACATGTTTGTTTTGTTTAGTGCATGAATTAAAAAAAATTGTGAACGAAAGAATATAAAATTGATATTATATTCGATGTACACCGAATTTGAAAAACTCATCTTATCCAAAGCAAATATTGGATTTACCTATTAATTCATCTAAAATGTCTAATATGACGTTCCCACATCCCCGTAACGGTTAGCCCAGCCTTGTCTACTAAAGTTGATGGTTTGGGCTTAATTGCGAGTGGGCTGGTCTAATATATATATATATATATATATTCACCTCAAGGCGCAACATGATTCAAGAAAAGTCCAACATGGGCACTTTGACGGACCATATTAGGTTGACTCGTTGTAGCTCTTGGGATCACCCACCAGTTGTGCTTAAGCCGCATGGTTGTTTGATATAGTTAAAGCACACTTTGTTAGCACTTTGGTTTGAGATTTAGATCCTTTAATCTATGCATGATGCACTTGGTAATGCAAAATAACTTTAAAGTTTACTTTTGTTAAGTCTGTGTATTCAAGCTGGCTTAATTTGCAATGCACTGAATTGTTCTTGAGTCGTCAACTATTGTCTTGTCTTGACCTCTACCGAGATACATCCATTTCTTTGCGGACACAAATAATATAATGTTCCAGACATAACTTGGAAGGGTTACATATATAAAAGACATTATATTTGTTTGATTCCATAATCTGTCGAAAGATAGAAATAATTATTATTCACCTCAGTTGAAGCATGTCAAATCCCCACTAACTCATGCACATTAATCGACAACCTTAATTAATATATAGCTGATTTAATCATCTGCATTTCTGACCTACCAATTAATATCAGCTACCACTTTGTGCTGGACTGACAAGGTGGGAGGAGTGTATATATAACTCATCAATGCATCTCAAATTCAAAAGGAGGTAGACCACCAGCATAAGCTATAAGAACCATTATCATCATCTCTCTCTCTCTCTCTCTCTCTCTCTCTCTCTCTCTCTCTCTCTCTCTCTCTCTCAAGTGTACGTGCTGCTTTGTGGAGATTCATAAAATAGAAAGGAAAGAAAGAAGTGAAAGAGATGGCTGCGACAAAGAGAGAGGAGGGCTTGCGGTGTTCGTCATCGTTCAGTCGCCGGTGCCGGTCGCTAGTGAAGGAGCAGAGGGCCAGGTTCTACATACTGCGGCGATGCATCGTGATGTTGGTTTGCTGGAGTGATCCCGGCGATCTTTGAACGATATATACTATCGAGAACATATGGCGGAGGAGATATGTGTTAAAGTCCCACATTGATTGAGGTTGTGATCAAAGTAATCTTTAAATAGTTTGGGTAATCATCTCCTCATGAGCTAGCTTTTGGGGTGAAATATAGATACAGATTATGTATACGGCGAGCAAAATCAATTATTGCAGATCTTGCTTACTCTTTAATTAATTAGTGGTATTGCTTTGATTTGCCCTGTGCATGGAGAAATGGATCTGCATCAGGAAGAAAAGAAGATGCAGAGCAGACATATACTTGCTTGTATATTATTCCAAAGTAAAGCTTTTGTCTTCCAAACTTAGCTTTTTGATCAACTCATAATGCCTTACTTCATTTCCATACACTCTGATGTTTACAGCTGAACAAATTATGATTCTTCTTTAAAAGATCAGTCATGCTATCCGCTTATCCAGGAAAAGAAGGTACAAGCTTCCCTCAAAATGAAGTAATTAAGATCATTTCCATAAACTCTAGTTGAGAGTAGAACAATCAAATATGAATATGCAAAAATGACAAGAATTTGTATCTCTGAGAAGCGATGGATCAACGAAAAAAATTAATTAAATGCATTTGAAAAAGTACTGCTCAGTGCTTCCTAGCTTCTTAAAGAAAAATAACTTTGTATTAACAAAAATATTAAATTCTTCTAATTGATGTGACTAATAATTCTCTTAATACTCACATTTAATGATTAATTAGGAAGATTATTAGGCATATTTTTAGGAGGAAATAGATAACAGTAGATGACTTCTTTTGCTTCTTTAGTTATTACTGGGAGCCTGAATTTATAAAGGCAGATATTCTATTGCATGTGTATATAAATTTGCAATTTATTCTACTTATATTCCAATTCTATTAAAACATGGTTCATGGGTCAGAATTTAGTTTAAATTGAAGATAAAATAAAGAAGAATTTATTTGGCAAGACATGCATATTTCTCGTACCTATCTTTTCTAGATGAACAGATGTTTTCATTCATGTGGCATTTATTTTAGAGTTTAGTAATTCCAAGTTGTCATCATTAAATCTTAATTGACAAATTATGGCTAGATGCTTAGGAACCTTAACATTTGTTGCATTGTCTTATCAAGGACTTTATTGTGTGTGCTCTCATTATTTGTGCAATTTATAGTACTTTGATTACAACTTCACTTATCTGGACAACTGGCCACGTACCGGTCCCATTCAGTATATATTGACTCCAACCAAATAATAATCAAACAAAATTATTTAGATCGAATTGGTAGATATATTGATGTTATAATTAACTTTGTTGAATAATTATTATATGTTACTCTGGAGTCTGAGCTACTAATAATCATTCATGAAATGTTGTTTTACTGTAAATAAATCAATTATAATAATATGAGAATGCAGCACCTGGCTATAGAAGTGCATGCTGTCATCAAATACCATGAACAGTAAATAGCTCGAGTAAATAAAATGTAGGGCAACAAAACAATTTTAGGTCCACATAATATAACCTTTCTAAATGATTACTTGCTGAGGCTATCAATTAATTCCTTTGATAGGTTGAGCTTCTCTGAGATGCGTGGAGGAATAAATAACTGTTGATATATATATATATATATACATATATAATTGCACATAACATCTGCATTTATAGCTTGGAAACTATAAAGATAGCTAAGTAACTATACTCAAATAGTTCAATTACTAGCATTGAATGAGGATTCCTTTTCATCTGTTTTTTAGCTTTACAATTCGCGCAGGAGATCCATTATCAAAATTATGCAGCATGTCCATCATCAAGATTAAATATTACCATCAATTGTCATGGTTTATGAATCCTATAAAGTAATTTATTTATTTTTGAATAAAAGTATTGTATTCAATTCATGAGTGAGAATAGAATACATGGGAGGGAGAGAGAGAAAACATAAGATAGAAATTTAAAATAAAATAGAAATGAAACAGATTGAACAAAACCCAACCAAGACTATGTTATCTTGTAGGAACAAATGAAGGCCAACATTGAAGAAGTAAGATCAAGAATTCTCTTCTCAGAGCCCTCAAAGTATCTCCTGTTTTTTTCACCCCAAGTGAACCACGACCAAACCAAGAGGACTCGGGCCCTTAGCAGATTGTCTGAGTTGAATTGATTCCATCTCTCATCACCTTGGTTCCAGGATGAATCAAAGACAGGGATATTCAATTGGTTGATGTAGTGCATCCAGGACATTTGAGAGAACTGACATTTGTTGAATGAGTGATCGTGTGTTTCAGTCTCGTTCTTGCAAAGTAGACAAGTAGTGTCAACATTCATTTCCCGTCGGTCCAACCTATCGTGTGTTAGAAGACGTTTGCGAACCCAAATCCAACCAAATATTGAAATTTTAGGAGGAATTTTATCTTGCCAAAGAAGGTGATGCGAAGTGCCATCCAAACCACGAAAGCTCAGTATACGATAGAGGGACATAGTAGAGAATACCTTGTCTAGAGTCCACCTCCAACATATCATATCTTCACCGATGGAGAACTTAATATTCTCAAGCTTTTGAACCAAGGCGTAGATGTGTGCCGGATCCATATAGGTGGAGAAAGAAATGTTCCAGCCAACGAAATCCCCATGTTCATCCAAGGTCCTAGCATCTTGAATGAAAATGTTTGGATTAGAGGAAAATCTGAAGAGGTGTGGAAATAGGTTTGCCAAACTTTCACTGCCACACCAAGGTTCAAGCTATAATTTGATTCTTGCACCATTTTCGATGGAGTAGGAGATGCCACATTTAAATGTATGATGTAATTTCAAAATATTGCGCCAAATCGGAGAGGCATGTTGACCGTTCCAGGAATCAAACCATCCCACCTGAGTACCTGAAGTTGCCCGGATGTAGAAACCATGTCGGCTCCCACCCAAAAGAATCTCCGTCGGCGGCAATCAATTTTCTTAATAACCCAAGTAGGTGCTTTGAAGATCGATAGCATATAGCTGGGTCCGCTTGTAATTGTGCTATTAATAAGAGTACGTGAGGCATCCTGCGCGAGAGAGAAGCTGCCCTTTTCATCCACTTAGTTTCTTGTCGATTCGGTTTATAAGAGGAAACCAATCAATTTTGAGGAGCCTGCCTATCCGCAGTGGTAGTCCGAGATAGGAAATGGGGAATGAACCAACAGAGAATCTAAAGAAGTTGGCTACTTCCTGGGCCACCCTGTCGATGCCTTGAAGAATCCTATAAACTAAATGGGCGATTGAAAATTTAAGTGGAAAGATTCTCCTCCAAAGAGGATAAGCCTCATTATATAGAGAGAAACAGGTAAATTAAATTAATCAAGTGGATTAATTAGGCAAACATGACACAAGAGTGAGTACTAAGTACTAACTGTTGAGGGTTTTGTTGGATAGCAATGAGAGAAGGACGTACGCCGACAGCGGGAATCCATGAAAGGGGCCCAATGTAAGGCTCTCAACAGCTCACAAAAGATTTCCCACCCGTGCGCCCCCATAATTAAATATCAATCAATGTGCTCTTCTTTCTTCCTTGCCCTGATCTCATCATGCGATATATGAGATAAGACGAAAAGTAAAGAACCTTTCAAAGAAATGTTTTATTCATTTTTTTAAAGACAAAGTGGCCCACGAGAATTCTATTAGTTAGAATTAGAGAAGTTTTGACCTATATATATATATTCACGGATTAACAAGAGAAAGCAATTGTTCATTTGTGCAGACGACTCTAATGTGTAAGTTGAAGGGAGCTATTTTCTTGAAGATAAGCTATGTATATATATTCACGAAATAGGAATGAATTAATCACATGAATTGAATCAATTAATTGATTAATAAAAGAATATATTGTAACTACGAAGGGAGCGCATATCAACCTTAATCATTCTCAAAAGCCATAACAGGAGGCAATTAGAATCATTTTTGGTGAAACATCCGACCTGCACATATATATAATACTGTAGAACAATAGTGCCAGCTGAAATTACTGTCACGCATGAACGGCATTAAGCTTCAAGAAAGTTAATGATTGAATCGTGCATGAGATTGTCATTATCAAACGACAGCTGAGCACGCGAGACAATGAAAGAGAAGGTTTTCATTGTTGTAAAGGCTAATTAAGACGAAGTCTGACATAAGTAAAGAAGCTAATTAACAACGATGATATCAATAAGCAGCAAGTTAATTTATTGAATGATGGGAGTTAGGTTAGAAGCTTCCGTCATGTACAAACAGAGTTGGAAACCAAGTACTTTGACCAATCGACAACTAATAATCCTGGACAGTGCCAACCTGCATGAGCGATGCATGATAGGTGGAAGTGCAGCAGTCGACTGTTTGACCCTTGAACAGATTAAATGTACTGGTGGGTGTGCCATAAGTTGAGCAGGCATGCCATCTGCTGAAGCACTGTGAGCTACTTCCAGGGCCAGGAGCAGGAAGACCCAACGAGTGGCTTTAGTTTTGATCTTTTTCTTCCAAGTCAAAGACGAAGGTATGAGGTGGGACCTTCCCTTCATTTATTTGGCAGCAGTGCACGTGTGGGATGAATGAGGACGTTAAAGTGTCATGTCAGTACTGACTCAGGTCGAGAGAGAGAAAGAGCTGGCCCCTTCATGTTCAGATGTTCTGAGTTTGCTTGTCAAATGACTTAATTTTTTTGGACATAACAAATGGACACCCTACTCTATTTGATCAAACCTAGAATCGATAGGACGATGGGACTATTTACATAATTTGAGCCAATCTATCGCAAATTCGAAATGTCCCCAAATTCGATTAGTGGTAATCAAGCCTGAAGGCGCTCATAGATATTTCAATTATCTGTGGCGTTTCCTTTTTCGTCCCTTCTCTTTCGACTCCTGATAGAGGCATCGAGGATCAGAAAGGTAAAGGGGGAGCAACTAGATGAAAAGCTAAATCAATTCACACATCAAAGAACAAAAATAGGCTATATAACGAAAAGAGATTAAAAGTTCTAACTTAGTCGTAAAGGCAATTAAATTTAGAAACATAGACGAACAAGATCCATCTGGCCATGCACACGTCTTTCATGACCTACTAGCAACCATGCCATATCCTAGAATTCTTCGGATAAACATCTGTAGCCCCAAAAGGAGTAAATTATGATCAACTAGGACCACGATGCAAGTCTTCTGAAGCTGATGACAAAATATCAGCTTAAACTTAGCTATATAAATCATCATCATCAGCGGCACCAGCTGATGTTGCAAAAGGGTCAGACCCAGCAGTTCCTGCAGCGGCTTCAGAACGTTCTGAGAAGCGGAACTCACTTCCAAACCCCCTAGACTGCTGCAAAGTCTGTGCGAAAGCTTGGTACTTCCGGATGTCTGCATCACTAACACTCCTACGGGCAAACTTCATTGATTCCTCAAAATGAGCAGCTTTGATCTCTGCTATTTCATCAGCCTCATCTTCTTCCATAGCTTCGGGATTCTCACTCCTCTTCCTCTCTCTTTCAATATCCTGCATGATATGATATCAATGAGAATGCCTAACTTGAAATACAAAATTTTATGTTATCAAAAAGTAAATAAGGTGACTAAAGATTTGTTGAGAAGCAGATAACTCGATATTCCAAAGTGCTTGAAGTGAGCTTTAGTATAACTTATGCTTTTAAAATATATATATATATATATAACAAGGGTTACAAAAAGACAATAAATGGCATATCACAATCAGTATGTCAAAAAGAAGTATAGAAAAGAACAAAATCTACAAATTACCGTGCAGACAAAGTAGAACAACTAAAACCACTAGGTAATTCCAAGTACGCTTGAAAAACATACAACATAACAACTAGCATAGACCGCAACAATAAAAATGTAATTCCAAACTACATTGCTTCATAAAACAAAAAGCAAGAACCTGAAAGTATTTCTAATATATCATTCATTAACAAGTAATACACCAAAGAAAAACTATGAGTGAGGCACTTCACTTTAGCATAGACATTAAACATACATCTAACTTGCATAAATATCCAATTGCATTAACAAAAAAACAGAACATTGG
Source organism: Canna indica (assembly GCA_034359265.1). Lineage (NCBI taxonomy): Eukaryota > Viridiplantae > Streptophyta > Magnoliopsida > Zingiberales > Cannaceae > Canna > Canna indica. Next base: position 8,102,731 of record CP136894.1, on the reverse strand, counting down.
AACAAAAGCATACCTTTTCAATGTTTTCTCTTATTGCATACTTGCATGCACGCTGGCAAATTTCTGTAATATCAGCACCACTAAATCCTTGTGTGTACTTGGCAAGAGTCTTCAAGTCCACATCTTTTGATACTGGAGACTTTCTCAGGCAGGCTTTGAATATTTGGAGTCTAGAAGCCTCATCTGGCAAAGGAATGTAGATCAATTGATCCAAACGTCCTGGCCTAAGTAAAGCTGGATCAATAATATCTGGCCTGTTGGTTGCCCCAATAATGAAGACAGTTTTCTTGGCATTCATGCCATCCATCTCGGTTAGTAGCTGATTAAGAACCCTATCAGCAGCACCTCCTGCATCACCAACACTGCTGCCTCTCTGGCGTTGAAGTGGATAACCATTGTTAGTATTAATCATATAGTAACTAGTAAGTAAATGTGTACATGTTAGATGGAAATAACAATTTACCTGGGTTGCAATGGAGTCAAGCTCATCAAAAAACAGAACACACGGAGCAGACTGACGAGCCTTATCAAAGATTTCTCGCACATTTGCTTCACTCTCACCAAACCACATGGTCAGCAATTCAGGACCTTTGACACTGATGAAGTTAGCTTGGCACTCATTAGCAATGGCTTTAGCTAACAGTGTCTTTCCACAACCAGGTGGTCCATAAAACAAGACTCCCTTAGAGGGGGACATCCCAAACTTCTCAAACTTCTCAGGATGCTCAACCGGATATTGCACAGTCTGTCAGCAGCAGAACAATGAATTAGTAAAGCAACGCTACCCATCTGCACATAATTTTATTTAGGTAAATACAATAACATTCAGAAAGAACTACCTCTTGCAGTTCCCTCTTGACATTGTCCAAACCTCCAATATCTTCCCAGGAGACATTTGGCACTTCAACAACCTGATAGAAAGCCATTGAATAAAAATTAATAGTATCTCAAAGACAAATATATAATATACTCCCAAGTGCAATATACTTGCATAAATAAAGCATAAAAAATATGTTTTAGCTAAATCACATTTTTTGTATTCTGAATATGATTAATTCTAATATATTGGATACAGAGAATTTCTTAAGTTGGAAGTTTGGTTAAACATGTTTTTTCAACTTAAGGGCAGCTCACCTAAACCCTTATAAACATCTTAAAAGAATTACAAAGTTTTTGAGAAACCAATAAATGGTGAAATCACACATTCGGGTATTAAGAAGATCAAAACATAGCCTTACTGTTTCACGAAGGGCAGATGGATTGCTAGATCCAAGAGCAGTCTTAAAATGTTCATTCGTAACAGCCATAGAATTGAGTATTTCAGCATCTATAGATTCATCTTCTAAGTCAATTATATCCATCTTTTCACGTATGCACTGCAAAGCAGCTTCGGTGCACAGAGCAGCAAGGTCAGCCCCAACATATCCATGGGTGTCCTTTGCAATTCTTTCCAAGTCAACCTGCATTACACAGAATAGGATCAATCCACAATCAAAATACAACATACAATGATCAAAAGATCAATATAAACAAAAGAAAGGACTGGAAGCAGGCAGCAGTCAATTACATCATCAGATAGTTTCATGTTCTTTGTATGAATCCGAAGAACCTCCAACCGTCCAACCTCATCTGGGACTCCAATGTCAATTTCCCTATCAAACCTACCAAATCTTCTAAGAGCTGGATCAATACTGTTTGGCCTGTTTGTAGCCCCAATAACAATTACATGAGATCGAGATTTCAGCCCATCCATCAATGTCAAAAGTTGAGACACTATACGCCTCTCAACTTCACCATTAGTTTTTTCTCTTTTAGGAGCTATGGAGTCAATCTCATCAATAAATATAATTGATGGGGCATTCTTCTCTGCTTCTTCAAAAGCCTTTCTCAAATTACTCTCACTCTCACCAGCTAGCTTCGACATAATCTCTGGACCATTAATGCAGAAGAAAAAGGCTCCTGTCTCATTTGCAACTGCTCTAGCTATCAATGTCTTTCCAGAACCTGGTGGTCCATATAACAAAATGCCTTTAGGTGGTTTAACACCAATTGACTTGAACAGTTGAGGGTGCCTAAGAGGCAACTCAACAAGCTCTCTTATTTGAGCCATCTGTTTCCTAACTCCACCAACATCATCATAACCCACTTCATCAAGTCTTTCCTCATCCTCCCTCTTCACAGGCTCCCCTTCACAGAAAATCTCCGTGTCAGGAGCAACGATACAGTACTCTGCAGGATCAGTTTCTATAACCTTAAATTCAACACTCCTCATGCCTCCCCTGACAAGGAAAAGATCCCCCTTCCGAACAGGGCGATACGCCTCCATAAAATATGCTGCAGATAAAGAAGATATCAATTTAATAAATAGTAGATATCAGCAAGATAAAGATGTGAACTTCTTAACAATATCTAGCAAACTCAACACCAAGACTACTAATAGTCCAGCATAAGAACTTTAAGCTGACTCCTCCAATGAATCACATCCAAAAAGAACCCATAAATATTCATATGAGAAATCATATAACAATTAGACAAGTTGGACATGGTGCAAGGGAAATGTCAAACTAATAATCATAATGAAATTTTCTTGTGCAGTGTGATATAAATGGAAATTATATCTGTTAGAGTACGAAAGAACATGACAGTGATATACTACATCTAAAAGTTAAACAAAAAAAGATCTACGTTTAATAGCAAAAGAAAAGACTAAAGAACATAACAAGCTTGAAGTATCTAAAGTGATAAATTGTCCCCTGCTAAACAGATGAAAGATTGGATACATGATAAGCATTACCATAGAAAAATTAAAAACAAAGGTACAACTGAAGTAAACAGACAAAACATTCCAAAATGTTTGCATATATGAACAACTAAAAAGCAATTTCCATCAAAAACAAAACGAGGAGAAATTGTGTAAAGTGGTTTGAATGTGTATAAAAATTTTCAAAAGTATCATCTATATGGGTAAAAATTTAAAAAAATAATAATCACTAATTCAAATGAAGCAAAATAAAACCAGAGACATTCAAAATGTTTCATCAAAGCAACATTGAAGGGTTTGACATCTATTAGTTTGACCAATGAACATGCAACAGATATCTAAGGCAATAAAACCATCTACACGATACATAATCAACCATAAATTATTAGAAGTTAATATTCTAGTTACAATATAAAATTCATGTTAATGCCTAAAGAAATAACTTGTATGGCCAAGAAAGAAGAAACCCTGGAACAATAATCAATAATAAAAATCACTTCAAAAGAGAACAATTAACTTCTAGCTTGAAAACAAATTAATCTTTTCTATTCATTGCAACTCAAATTGACATGCAAAGGGATTTCCACTATAGATAATTGAAACATGCATTTCAAGCAACAGGATATAAAAAGCTTATAAATACATATGCTTAATTTAATAATAAAGAAAGTGTTAGATAAACCACAATCCAATAATACAGTTATTTCATAGAATACTCACTATAACTGAATGAATGATTTAAAGAGAAAACTCACGTTTCAAATATGCATCAAATATGCTTCCTGTAACTCCTTCAATGGTATCATCAATAGGCAGTATGTGAACTCGTTTCCCATACTTGACATCTTGGCATTGATGAACTGAAACAACATCACCAAGCCTGACTCTAAGATTTGATCTGACAACCTTATTCATCCTGATTTTCGGTTCATCACACGTTTCATCAGCAAGAATAATACAGATAGTATCCTTCCTTTTCTTTCCCTACAGATATCATGGAATGATGTTACTCAAAGGATTAAATCTAAATTGAACCTACATGTACGATTAATCTGAAAAATCCTTTCTGGTAGAGAATCAGAAATCTATTCCATATTGATGTTAAGGAAATAAGGGTACCATATAAAAGAAGGGCGATAGTTATGATGTTCATATGTGGGAACAGCGATGGAAACTAAAATAAGTAAGAGGCAAATACTTCAATTTCCGAAACAAATTGTCAAAACCGTATGCAGCGGAAAATATAAAATATTACGTGTTAAACCCTAAATTCTCGCAAACCCTTCAACCAGAGAAGAAAAAATAGACGATAACATATGTACCTTCAAGAGTATAGTATCGCCACGAAACAGCTGCAGCTTGTCCATCGTATCGGGATGCATCGAAACCACCGAATTATCATCGTTGGTCGCCTCATCGACGACCAAACGGTTAGGCGCTTTCTTCTTCTCGAGGATCGCCGTGCTATAATCCTTCTTCCCCTTGCTGCACATAATTTCCATCCAGTTTTACAACGAAACCCCAAAAAGTAATCGAAACCCTAGAATTCAGATCCAACCCCAAACAAAACACATAAAATCCACCGAAACAGAAGGAAAACTCACGGATCGGATGAAGAAGCCTCGCCCTGGTTAGCCATTAGATCGAGATCCAAAACGAGCGAGAGCCAAAAGAAGGGGAAAAAAGATATCCAAAGATACAGACCGGAGCCAGAAGCAAACTAGCAAAGCAAAGATATTTATAGGACGAGGACGGAATGGGGCGGCGAATCCGTGCTTGCTAAGGAATGAGCTGTTTATTTCTGACGCTCATTGTTATGCGGTTAAGAAATCCACCGTTCATTATATGCGGACTACTCTATGTGACACGTATGTTGTATCAAGGCCGTAGATGTCGACGTGGGCTTGTTCATTATAGACTGAGTCATCAAGGCCGTCCATTGGGCCGGTGGACAGAAGCCGAAACAATCGGATGGAAAAAAGGCTATAAAATTTCCTGATCGAGCGGAGAGGGCATGTAAGCTTTGCAATTTGAAATTATAATCATTTAATTGAAAAAATAACGTAAAAAATTAAAATATGTAAGAACGTAATAAAAAAAAAACTTGGCTTGTTAAGTTGTTATTTAATTGATAGAAATGATCAAAATGAAAGAAGTTTTATTATTTGAGATAATTATACTTTGCATAATACTTAAGAAGTAATCTCCTTGGTCATCAGATCTACTTATTCTTATCTACTTTTTTTGTTTTGTAGTACGTAAAATACAAAAATATAAATATTTTTTAATTATTTCATATATTTGAACTTTGCGAGTTATATAAAAATATAACTAAAATATATAAGTAACCAGTAGAATATTATATTATATTTTAATATATATTTAAAGTAGTATTTAACTTTGAATATTAATATAATAATTAAACATATTTATTAAGTATTACAATATTATATTATTATTATATTATATTATTATTATATTATTAATATATTATAATTGAAGTATTATAATGTATTAACATAGTATTATTATCATTACAATATAATTGATCTATAGAGACAAAATTAAATACTTAAAAACTAATAGACTCGTTCGAAATTAGCTTCTAAAAATCTATAGAATCACTTAATTATTATAAAAAATTTAGAGATAAGTAATTGACTTAACATATAATACAACCTCAATATATCATTTGTGTTGTAGTGTATATTTATAAATACAGTGTATTATAATCATTGCAAGAATATATTTTCGAAAATAAATAATTGAAATCAACAAAATATAAAAAGATAAATAGTTCAAATGTTATCATATAATTGTCTTATGTAAACTAAATATTTTTTCACCGTGAAATTAATTAGAGAATTCAATTTATAAGAAGTAAAACAAAAGTGAACACACACTGAAATAATCAGATGGAAACAAAAAGACTAAAAACTTTCTTGATCGAGCGGAGAGAGCAGGTAAGTTTTGCAATTTGAAATTATAATCATTTGATTCAAAAAATAACGTAAAAAATTAAAATATGTAAGAACTTAAAAAAATTTGACTTGTTATTTAATTGATAGAAATGGTCAGGAAAAAGTTTTACTATTTGAGAAAATTATACTTTGCATATAACTTAAGAAGTAATGTCCTTAGTCATCTAGCTAAGATCTTTTTATTTTTGTTTTGTAGTACGTAAAATACAAAAATACAAATATTTTAATTATTTCCTATATTTTAACTTAGTGAGCTAACTAAAATATATAAGTAACAAGTAGAATATTATATTGTATTTTAATATATATTTAAAGTTGTATTTAATTTTGAATATTAATATAATAATTAAGCATATTTATTAAAGTATTACAATATTAGATTATATTATTGTTATATTTTTATATAATTAATATATTAATTATGCTATCATATTATAATTGAAGTATTATAATGTATTAACATAAAATTATTATCACTGTAACATAATTGATCTACGGAGATAAAACTAAAGACTTGGAAACTTATAATAGATACAAAATTTATTCGAAATTAGCTTCTAAAAATCTATAGAATCATTTAATTGATTTGACTATAAAATTTTTAGAGACAAATAATTGACTTAACATATAACACAGCCTCAATATATCATTTGTGTTGTAGTGTATATTTATAAGTATAGTGCATTATAATCATTACAAGAGTATTTTCTCGAAAATAAATAATTGAAATCAACAAAATATAGAAAGTTAAATTATTCAAATGTTATCGTATAATTCACTTATGTGAACTAAACATTTTTCAACAAGCATCACCACACGAGGTCGAAAAGCACTAAGTCGTGTTAATCGACTTCGTAGCCCCTCCCCTCAACAGGTTGCAAGAGACAGGGGAGCACTAAGGAAGACAAAGCGATGCAGGCAAGCATTTATATCCTCATTTCCAAGCGTGGTGATGCCCCCCACGGTATTTCAAGCTACCCCCGGGCCGCTCTCGTCGAATTCGCCGACGGTTGGGAAAGTCGGCCCTTGGTCCCACAAACATGTGGTCCCAGTTGTAATTCATGTGCCATTTCGGAACATAGCGGGCTTGAGCCCCCCCCCCCTCTCCCCGGTTCACTTTCCATCAATCGTGCACTCCGATGAACCCCAGCGCAACAAGAAACTCGACCCGTGGGCATGCCCCAGCACACGACATCAACAATTGGCTGGAAGAGCAGAAGGGCCACCCTTGTGAAAGACTCCCCTTTGCAGGTGAGCTTCTCGACGGTAAGAGATCCATCGCCACCAGACGTCGACATGGTGCTCAAGAGAGGCAACATGACAAACTGGGGGGCAGAAGGTCATGCCAACTAGCCTAGCCCACCGAAAGTGAGGAGGTGGTCCAAGGAGCCGCATTTGTGGCCAAGGGAGAAGGGCGCTCCGTAGGGCCAAAATCCATGCCCATAGATGGGCCCAGTATTCCCGCGTGAGAGCCCAGCCCCTGAGTTGCGACGCAGTCGTCGTCCGACCTAGACGACAAAAGAGCTAGGGGCCATGCCCCTGGGCCAGAACAAGCCCCCAAAAGTAGGGGCCCACGCCCCAAAACAAAGACAGGGGTGACCCACAGAGTGACGGAGAAGCCCCGGTCCTTGCTGCAGCCGATAGCTGCTCCACTGTAGGCCTAGTGGGAGCAGTGGTCCCCACTAAAATATTTTTTTTCTAAAAAAACCTTGGATGTCCCCCATAAATTATTTTATCAGAACTGAAAGCCTGAAATGTACTAACCTTTAATTGTTTTATACACAGTCCTGTTACAATAAAATCTTTTCATATCTTTACATTTAATGTGTCGTGTGTGTTTAACTCCCCTACACTGCATTAACATTTAATGTCATGCAATTCTCGCTTGCAGACCTGCTCAACTCTCACAACTAACGAATTCACACTCCCGCCTTCACTCACTCCGTCACTCGCCTTCACAGCTCGCTGTCACCTGCTGCCTGTAGATCTGCTCGCTGCCGCTTGCAAATCTGCTCAATGTCGCTGCCGCTCGACACTCACTGTCGCTGCCGCTCAACACTCACTGTCGCTACCGCTCGTCGAATCACCTTCAATCTCCGTCGGGCTACCAACATCGTACGATATTTTATTTTATTAATTGTTACTTTCTTCGGGTGGTAAGACCGATATTTTTATTTCATTCAATATTAATTATTTTGTCGTTATTTTTTTCCAACATTATTAATTATCTCAACATTTAGCTTTTGTTTTCTTGCTAATTAAATTGATTGAAAAAATATATATCTGTTGTTCAATTTAATTGGTAGCATCATTTTCTAAAAAAAAACTTATTTTCTTTTTAAAAAATTATGGAAAGATTTTTAAAAAGAAAATGAATAGATAATGATTTTTGTTCCAAAAATAAAACACAACCTCAATGTAAAAAAGAATATCTAGAAATTGACTTACAAAATCTTCCCGCCGATCCGGCTAAATAAATGAAAATATCTGAGTATCATCCTAACAAAGGGATGAAATTCGACGAGCTTATCTTCAAAAGGGTCCGTGTCAGCCAAGAGAGCATGACTTTCCAAAAAAAAAGTTTGGGAATTCATTTAGGCGTTTTAATCATGTATGATTTAATGAGTTTGGTAATTGGTTAAAGTATAGTATATCTAATTAAGAATGCAACTTTTTGTTTATGTTGTTATCTTATGAGATCTCAAGCTGGAGAGCAGGATAATTGTGATGCATTTACCGTAGAATGTTTTGCAAATTGGAAAAAGAAAGATAGATTGGGAATTCATGTTGGAATTGGTCTTAATAGTGCTCATAATCAAGCATGAAAAAAATGTGAGGCATTAATGAACCAAAAACAGTGGTTGTCGTTTGCAAGCAATCTTGGACAAGGACTATCGAATTCATTTGACAACAGTGGTTGATTGTATTCGATTTCTCCTACGTCATGAATTGGCATTTCAAGGACATGATCAGTCAAAAGATTCAAATAATCAAGAAAATTCTTGAACATGTTCAATTTCTTGCAAATCATAATGAAGAATCTGATCAAGTGTTAAAAAATACTCGTGAGAATCTAAAATTGATAGCGCCCGATATACAAAAAGATATCGTAAATTGTGCTGCAAGTGAGACAACTAAAGTGATAATAATGATCTTGGTGGTGATTTTTTTGCTATTTTAATTGATGAATCACGTGACATTTCAATTAAGGAGCAAATATTTATTGTTTTATGTTATATTGACAAGAAATGAGATAGTTGAGCATTTTCTCAGTCTTGTTCACATATCTAGTATCATCACAATATCAATGAAAAATGCATTAGAATTTTTATTTACAAAATATCAATCAAATATATATAAAAAATACGTGGACAAGACTACGATGGTGATAGTAATATGTAAGACGAATTTCTTGGTCTTAAAAGTCTAATATTGAAAGAAAATGAGCGTGCTTTTTATATTCATTGTTTTGCTCATAAAGTACAATTGGCACTTGTAGTTAGGGGTGATAGAAAAAAAATTGGTTTTTCGGTTAATCGAACTGATTCTTTCAATTTCGGGTTATATTTTTAAACATTTTGATTTTCGAATTCGGGTTCAGTTCGTGGTTTAAAAAGTCCACCAATTTTGATTAATCGATTGGTTCAATATAATTTATTAATTTATTAATTTATATATATATATATAATAATAATAATAATTCATAAATTATAAAAAATTAATCAAATAATTTATAAATTATAAAAAAAATATTAAAAAAATATAAAAATTGTAATATATATATATAATATAAATTATTAATTTTTTGCATCACATTATCTTGTCTTAAGTGGTTTCACTTTTTTTCCTAATGGGGATTCGATATTTGTTTGAAATTTTTTGCATATGTGATTTGTACGTATAATGTTACTATGTTTGTAAGTTAAAAGATTTTATTGGTTAACCGGAAACTATCGCTTAACCGAACCGAAAAAACCGAAATCGAAGTGACGGTTAATCGAAGTTAATGGACCGATTTACGGTTAATGATTTGAAAAAACCGAAGTTAATGGATCAGTTAATAAAATTGCTAATGGACCGGTTAACCGGTCCATGCTCACCCCTACTTGTAGTCGTTGCAAAAAAAACAAGTTAGAGGTTCTTATCTTTTCACTTTGGTTGCAAATTTAACAAATATGACTAGAGTTTCACCTAAGCGACAAGAAATTCTTCGGGATAGCCAAACAAAAAAACTCATAGAAGTATTAGAAAATGGTGAAATATCTACTGGATGTGGATTAAATCAAGAAACAACACTTAAAAGAGCATGAGATACTTGTTTGGGATCCAACTATTTAGCATTGTTAAGTTTGATTAATATATTTTCTTTTGCTATAGATGTTCTTGAGATTATTAAAACTGATGGTACAAATTTAGATCAAAGAGGTCAAGCACGTAATTTGTTAAGTTCAATGCAATCTTTTGAATTTATTTTCACTTGCAATTGATGAAAAATATTTTAGGAACTACTAATGATTTATCTTAAACGCTACAAAGAAAAGATTTAGACATTGAGAATGCAATGCCATTATTAAGAAAATCTAAATGAAGAATGCAATTAATGAGAGATGAAGGATGGAACACTTATTGGATGAAGTCTCTTTTTTTAACAAACATGAGATAGTTATCCTAAATATGAATAATATTTTTGTACTTCCTGGACGACCAAGACGAAAATTGGAAAAACCTCTAACTTACATCATTATGAGGTTGAGTTATTTTACCAAGTGATTGATAGACAAATTGAGGAACTCAACAATAGGTTCACATAGACAAATACTGAATTACTTCTTTTAGTGACAAGCTTAAGTTCAAAAGATTATTTTATTTTATTTGATAAACAAAAATTGATTCAGCTTGCAAAATTTTATCCGACCGAATTTTTTACTCTAGATCTTATGATTCTAGATGATCAACTTGAGAATTATATTTTAGATGTTCGCTCAAATGATAAATTTATAAAATTAAACACGATCGTTGACCTTTCTGTAAAGTTAGTTGAGACAAAAAAATTATAGTCTACCCATTGATTTATTTACTTTTGATGTTAGTATTGATTCTTCCTATGACAACAGTTGAAAGATTTTTTTCTACTATGAATTTTATAAAAAATAAACTACGTAATCAGATGAGAGATAAATGATTAAATGATTGTTAGGTTACATACATTGAGAAAAAAAATTTGACAACATTAACAACGAAATTTTTTTGCAACGTTTTTAAAACGTGAAGACTCGTCGAGATCGACTATCAAAATTAGCTTGAACTTAAAGTCTTATAAATTTATGTATTAATTTGTCTCTATTAATTTTTTTTTTTTTGATCCACCGTGGGATGTAACCACCATTAACCTGGCCGATGTGGCCAGTGGCGGATCCAGTGCAGGCCCAATGGGGGCCGTGGCCCCCACTGAGATAATTATTTTTTTAGAAAATTTTTGAATGGCCCCCACTCACAAGCACAGCTAATAACATGGCTAACGACCGCTCATGATTACTAGGCGCACAGCGGTATGACTCAAAATCTAATTATTATTTTTTTGCATTTAATGTTTACCTTCTAATTAATTACTATTTAATACCACTGACTAAAATTTTACTCATCCCGCCTTCTCTCTCCCGCTCGTTACTCCTCTCTCTCTCGTCTTCTAAATCTCCCGCTCGCTGCCGCCAGCTCGCCGCTCACTGTCGCCAACTCACCGCTCGCTGCCGCTCGCTGTCGCCGCTCGCCGCCGCTTGCTGCTCACTGTCGTCGCTCGCCGCTTGCTGCTCGCTGCCGCCGATCGCTGCTCGCTGCTCGTTGCAGTCGATCACTGCTCGCTGCTCGTTGCCGCCGATCGCTGCTCGCTGCCGCCGATCGCTGCACGCTGACGCCGCTCGCTGCTCTCTGCACGCTGCCGCCGCTCGCCGCACGCTGCCGCCAGCTCGCCGCTCGCTGCCGTCGCACGCCACTTGCCGCACGCCGCTCGCCGCCGCCGCACGCCGCACGCCGCTCGCCGCCGCCGCACGCCGCACGCCGCTCGCCGCCGCCGCACGCCGCACGCCGCTCGCCGCCGCCGCACGCCACTCGCCGCAAGCCTGCAATTGCCGCACGCCGCCGCCGCAAGCCTGCAATTGTCGCTCGTCGGATCGCCTCCAATCTTCGCCGGGCTTTAGACATCGTAAGATATTTTTAGTTTATTGATTTTTATTTTATTCGGGTGGTAAGACCAATATTTTTATTACAACGTTATTAATTTTTATTTTAGCATTATTAATTTTTGTATTTAAAGCATGATTAATTATTTTAATATTTAATTTTATGAAATAATTTATGAAAAGATTTTTCTTAAAAAAAATCAATAGATAATAATTCTAATTTCGAAAATAAAACACAATCTTCATATAAAAAAGAATATTTAGAAATTGACTTAGAAAATTTTTCCACCAATTCCGCTAAACTAATGAAAATATTTGAATATAATATTATTTATTAGTTTGCCCCCACTAATAAAAAATTTTTGGATCCGCCACTGGATGTGGCAGAGAAAGTTGAAGTCTCGAAGCCTCCGAGCCATCGGCACGCGCATTGAAGTCGTTGAAGATGCGCGGCTCAAGGAAGGTAGGGGCATCAGCCGCATGCTAGAGCCCGAGCTTGCTCCGCCATCGGACACGCTATTGGAGCTCGAGGAACTCCCACCCATTGCAGCATCCGACGGTGAAGCAGGACCCTGCGCACCTCGTTGCGCCCCGTCACCTGGGGGGAAGGTTGTGATCTAGAGCATCTTGCCCCTCTCGCTGCTCGCTGGGAAGTGGACCGGACCATCAGCTCTAGCCGATGTCATACGCACGACGAACGTCCGTCCACCGACTTGCACCTCAAGGAACTGGGGAATCTCATCAGTTGGTTGCATGCCACCTGAACATGGCAATCTTGAATCTCCGCCTAGGAGGAAGAAATGCAATCGACGAGAACCAATGAGGCAAAAGACATTCAAATGGCAGTTAAATTCGTTGGATTCCAGAACTCCAGCGGTAACCCGCGGAGCCAAAGGCCGACATTTAGCCGCAGCGGGTCCGAGAATGAGTTGACAAAAAAGTCTCATTCCACGAACTCAAGGACCCCGGACTGCAGACGGAGGTTGTTTACTAATAAATAATAAGCAAAGATTTAAACGTCAATCTCTATCTTTAAATGGGGCGATCCTAAAATATTTAGGGAAAAAAAGAAAAGAAAAGAAAATATAAAGTTATATACATATATAGTTGTAATCTTGCATGGAGATATATTATATCTATTAATTTGATTATTGTGCCTAAAAAATACGTGTTTCCTATGTGATTGAAAAATAATGAAATTTTTTAATGTATACACAATATGAGGGCATGCAGAAGGGGCCATATATTTTAACAAAATTGAATTAAACGTCAATGGCCCAATTGAAGCTTATGGAAGTTTAAAGCTAAATTAATAAAATGGTTAATTAATTTATCTAGTTCAAATTATGATTATTTTTATAAATTTAGTTCAATCTTTAATTTGTATCAATTATATTTTGAACTATCAAATTAATATTAATTCTAGTCCGACGTCAGATGTCTGTCAATGCAATCGTTATGTGCTGATGTGATATATGACTCAGTTAATTTAAAAATATTTTTTATTATCACTTGTGTCACGTCAGTATGTGATAAAAATATTATAATATTATATAAATAGGAAAAATTAATATATATATCTCAAATTTTAGCTCTCGTAACAAATCTATTCCAATCTTTAATCTTTCTTCCCAATCTATCCAAAACTTTGAAATTGACAATAATTATCTCATTTGAAATTGAACTAAAATTTAGATTATATTATAGTTATAATCAATCCAAAATTTGAATTATATTTCTTCCTATTTTTTTTTATTAAATTCGACTATTACATTAAAAAAATTAAAACTTAAAATAAAACTCATATCTTTTTCATATGTACTTATTATTTATTAAATGTTTAAAATTTTAAAAATAATTTTATAGTTAGCTATTGAAATTATATTTTAAATTTTGATTCAAAATTTGATTTTCTTATTGATTTTTTATTTAATTATATTATTGTATTTATAAAAAAAATCAAAACTTTCAATCAAACTAAGTTCATTTTATTTATATTATTATTTATTAAATATTTAACATTATGATTATATTTTATTTAGTATCTAACAAATTTGACATTTCAAATTTGATTTTTTAAGTTTTGTATTGATTTTTTTATTCAATTCGATTATAGTATTTTAGAAAAAAAAATTAAAAATTTGAACCAAATCAATATATTTTACTCATAATATTATCATACATTTAATATTATTTATATTGTATTTAATTTATTTTAGTATTTAATTTTTTTCATAAAATTTCTTTATTTTACTATAAATTTTTATTTTAAAAAGTACAAAATCTGAAATGAAATTTATATATAATGACTATAAATTAATTTTGGTGAAATTAGACGTGAGATTCTTCGTTGTGTTAAAATGTTTTTCATGTAATTTTTTTTTTTAAAAAAAATTAGTGAAATCAGATACGAAATTATCGGATAAAGTGAGAGTTTTGATGTATTTAAAAAAAATATTTATCTTCAAGAATTATAATTATTGTCAATCCCAAAATCTGAGATGGATTAGGTTGAAAAATTAAATGTTGGGATATATTTGTTACAAGGATCAAAGTTTAGGATATATACATTAATTTTTCTTTTTATATAATATTATAATATTTTTTATTACATACTGACGTGGCACAAATGATAATAAAAAAAATATTTTTTAATTTGCTGAGTCAGATATTACGTCAATATCTAACAATTATATTGACGGACATCTGACGTCGAGCTAAAATTAATATCAATTTAATAGTCCAAGATATAATTAATATAAATTAAAAATCAAATTAAAATTATAAAAATAATATAGTTTGAACTCGATACGTTAATTAACCGTTAATACAATTACGAAAGTTCATGCCTAACTAAAACTAAGCCTTATTAATTTGTTAGTAATTACTTTGAGCTTTACTTTTTGTTTTGGTATATATTAATGAATTGCAATAGTAATTTATCTCACAAATTTCGCCGGGTGTCGACACTATACGCTCACATTTGGGTGTCAATCATATTTAATGGTGACGACTGACGACATTATTTTAGTTCCGCATCTGGAAACTTAAGGAATGGGAGAGCACATTGCTTTTGTGAAGTACTACTTTTCTTTTTACTGCAAGTATAATAAAAATTAAAACGAGGAGCACAAGTGCACAACAGGCAGAAAAGCAAGAGAATATTAAATTACGAAAAGAAAAAGAAAAGAAAAGCACCAAATATCAAGTTAAGCATATATCCAAAGTCAAATTATCCTCTCTGGGTTCGAGGCGACCAAGTATCCTTTTTTTTTTCCCTCCTTTTTCTTTAATTAATTAGAAATTATTCCGGGCTTTGCGACCGATGGAAAATTTTTATAAAATATTTTTTTATTAATGATAATAATAAAATTAATTTTATATTAATATATAAAATAAATAAAATATAATTACATGTTAAGATATAAAAATAAAAATATTTATTAATATAACTAAATATAAAAATTAATCTTGCAAAAGTAAATTTAAATTCAATTATAATAGTACATTTTAAATAATGTGAATATAAAAATTAGTGAAAATATAATAAAAATAGATACAATTTTAGAAAGTGAAATAGATAGTATAATATATGGAAAAAAAACTAATTGAAATAATTTGCTTACTAATTAAAAATATTTATAATTTATAAAATTAACTTTTAGAAAAATAAAAAAAACAAAAAAAACTCACTTTTCTACATAATAAAAAATTATAATATATATATATATATATATATATATATATATATATATATATATATATATATATATATATATATATATATATATGAAATTGATTATATATTAAAAGATATAATGACAAATATAATTAATTATTATAACATAATTATAAGATCATGATTAGTAGATCTTAAAATAAACATTAATATTACAATGGTCAAATTTAAATTCAACTATATATATAATAATAAACTTGAATATACGTAATATAAAAAAATCAATGAATATTTAACAAAGATTGATACAATTTTTTAAATAAAAATACCATAATACCAAATTAAAAAAGAAATAAACATAAACACTCAAAATAATAAACTTAATAAATAAAAAAATAATAGCTTAAGAAAATTATAATTTTGATAAAATGTTAAAATGAAAGTAAAAAAATAATAAAAAAGATAATTTTTTTAAAAAATAACTAAGAGGTCCTACCCATGAGGTATTATTTTATTATATTGTTAATCTCACTATAATATCTAAAATGAAAGTAAAATGCAAAGACTAAATAATTGAATAAAAAATTTAAAATCATATTAATGGAAAAATATCATTTTCTTTACGTATGGTAAATAAGAGAGAAAATAATTAAAATAAAATTTATAATAGTAATAATATAAAATATATAAAAATATGTGATAAAAACAAAATAAAATTTTAAAATATATAATTATATATTTTAAATTTATTTTATAGTTTTAAAATAATTTTGAAAAAAATATGAAACACCAAACCAAATACATATTTTACTCATAATTTTAATACTTAAATGAAATTAAGGATAATAAAACTAAATTTCTAAATTTTTTAAAATAGCATTAATTGAAGTTTGTATTATATTTGCTAAAAATGTTCAACTTTGTAAATACCACTTGATTATTCTATCACTCATTTTAGTACAAAATTCATTATTTTTTCATATTTATTAGGTATTTATTATTGCTTTGACTCATTTTTTTTTGGATAAATTACACAGACCTCTCATGATGTTTAGCAAAATTACACTAACCTCTCCTTTATTTATAATTTTATCTTGTGACCTCCTTGAATTTTGTAAAAGATTACATAAACCTCTCATACTAACGAAAATTATTAGTAGAGTGTCTATCATATGCACTGCACATGCTTACTAATGACAAAAATACTTAAATGAAATTAAGGATAATAAAATTAAATTTCTAAAATTTTAAAAATAGCATCGATGGAAGTTTGTATTATATTTGCTAAAAATGTTTAACTTTGTAAATACCACTTGATTATTCTATCACTCATTTTACTACAAAATTCATTACTTTTTCATATTCATTAGGTATTTATAATTGCTTTGACTCAATTTTTTTGGGTAAATTATACAGACATCCCCTGATGTTTAGTGAAATTACACTAATCTCTCATTTATTTATAACTTTGTCTTGTGACCTCCTTGAGTTTTGTAAAGATTACACAAACCTCCCATACTAACGGAAATTATTAGTAGAGTGTCTGTCATGTGCAGTGTCATGTGCACTGCACATGCTTACTAATGACAAAAATACTCTTATGTCATTTAACATTCATTCTCTCATATTTTTCACCCAGTGAATGTTTAATATTTTAATTTTTACATTCAACTAGCATTAATTTCGTGAAGAATATTAAATAATAAAATAATTTCTCAAATTTTTATTTTTAAAATATTTATTCAATTATTTTATGCACGTCTTTTAATAATTTTTCCGCAAGGGGTATAAGGGAGAAATCACATATTGCATTTAGTACCGTTAGTTACAAGGAGATGAGTGTCAGTTGGACAAATAGAGATGATGTCAGTATAATTTAACTGAACCTCAGGAGAGGTCAGTGTAATTTACCCATTCCTTTTTCTTTAAAAAATATAAAAGCTTAAACTACGTACAATGAAATCAAGTGAATGAAAAATAAAATTTTCTTAGTGAAATGATATAACTAAATAAAATATAAAATAATAGTAATAATAAGTAATGTGAAATATATAACATATAAGAAAAAAATGAAATGAGAAAGTATATAAGTATGTGTAGTTACTCTATTTAAGAGTTTGAATTTCTAAGGAAAATACGATAAATCGACGCCTATGCGGGACGACGATTCCCAAAAAAAGTAAAATAAAAAACAAACACCAAAAATAATGCTGGTTTCAGAGACTTGGCATATGAAAATTTCTATCGCCGAGTTGTGTAAACCAACACCAAGAATGACACTTGTATTTAAGAACTGATGCCATCTAGCTAGCGCCGGTATTTAAGAAACCGGTGCCGAGTGGCGTCGATTTTTAAAAATAAAAAACCAACAAAAATTCGACGCATTTTTACAAAAGAAATAGATTTTTTTAGTCACACGTCCGCTAAAATATTTTTTGTAATTAGTTTTAATTACTATAAATATAATTTTTTCAGTTCCACATCATTTAAGATTTTTTTCCTACAACTCTTAACAATTATAAGTACTTCATTAAACTTAAAATAATCTTATAAAAAAATACAAATAATGATCTTATATTTGTTTTATTATAATTTTATATATTTGTAATAATACTATGATATTATAATATTTTATTGCACTCTTATATGTTATAATAATATTATAAGTTTATTTTATAATATTTAAAAGTCGGAATTATAATTATGTCATCTATTATAGACGTCATGACACCTGTTATACGTGTCAATATATATTTGGATCAGTATTTGGTTACCAACACCTATAATAGGTGTCGATATCTACATTCTCTCTCCATAAATTTTTGATTTTAATAGGTGTAGATTGTAGATTCCTCCTATCTTATCTGTTAAATTATTTATTTAATAATTTATTATGGTTCAACATTTATATATTGGTATGTTGTTACGTTATCAATTTGATTGACCAAATAAAGATGATCTAATAAAATTTATTATTAGGCCTTGTATCATTTCATAATTATGGGATTAATTATATATATGCACAGATACCGTAGTGATAATATTATAGTTTCATGATGGACGAAACTATAATTTACCAACCTCTAATTTTCTATATAAAAAAGGATTATGGTTCCCGAGTCACGCGCTAAGTTCCCCGCATCTGAAATCCTCATCTCTCATTGTGTGTTTGTACAGGCTCGCGTGTTGACTTGGAAGTCCAACCCGTCTCCGGAATTTAAGCGATGGAATCAGGTACGCTTCCGTTCTTATTGTTCTTGATGATTTAGCATGAAGATTCTTAGTTTTTTGGATTTATTTTTTTTCCAAAAATTCCACCAATTGGTATAAGAGCATACATGCTTGAATCATTTAGAACTTCTTGTTCGGACAGTATGTTTTTTGTGAATTTTTCTTTATTCATGACTTAACTTACCTTGTGAATTGCATGTTGTTCTTGAAATTTACATGTTGCTTTGATGAATATATCTACCGTTCATAAGTTGCTTCATGTTTGCAAACAGTAGATGCATGTGATTACACGCTTAAGTAGTAGTAGTAATAATAATAATAATAATAATAATAATAATAATAATAATAATAATAATAATAATAATAATAATAATAATAATAATAATAATAATAATAATAATAATAATAATAATAATAAATTGCTGGAATCAGCCTTGCCGACGACCAAGGAAGTCCACCATTCTTCTCTTCTCCGCTGTAGGTCATCAACAACGGCTTTCGATACACTTTTAGGAACGGCTTTCCCACGGACGGCCGTGGGAAAGCCGTTGCTGATGATGTGAACCTGATAACGAAAAAATTTAAAATTTAAAATTTCCATTGATACATTGATACATTATCTGATACATAACTCACACACCCATACACTCATACACACATTCATTCACACATCACAAATACACCAAGATATATATCAAAACAATTATATTTATATTGATAATTATCCACAATAGTATAAAAACTACTCAAATGCAAAATTGAAGTATCAATATCCAAACAAAATAAATTAAACAAGTCCAATATCTCAGTAACAAAGTCAATATAAAAAATCTCATGATTACGATGGAGGATGGTCTGGATCATATGGCGGGGTCTGGAGTGCTTGAGTGTACACCGGCGTGGACTGACTCAAGGACGATGGATTAGATGATGCCGAAGAGATGCCTACTTCGGGATGACCTGACATGTTGCGTAGCATAGCTTGTATATCCGTCATCATCTGACTCTGGCGCTCCATTATCTCAGTCTGACGCGCGACCGTCTTCTCTAGAGTCCTTATTCTGCTACTATGATCATAACTGGATCTAGAGATGGACGGCCGCTCACCAGCGACCGGAGGGGTCGGTGCCCCAATTGGCCCTAGTACGGCTCGCGCATGACCACTATCTGCGAAGCCATATACGCGGCCATGGTCCCAGCCACCTGCAGCCTCGACCCACGTTGCTGCGTCAAAGTCCTCGGGGGTACCCCCGCGCTGCACCACCGTCTGGCTGTAGGTCTCCTACTAAAGTTTGATTTTTTGTTTAATATTTATCATCAAACTTAAATTATAAATATATAATGAATAATTTAAACAAATATATAATTACCATAATGTATGCAGCGCGGTTGTCGATGTACTCCCTCGTCCCATGTGCTCGACGGTGAGTCCTCTCAAACACCGCCATCGGGAAGGGTCGTTGGACAGTCCCGTCATCCGACACCGTCGTCTATATTTACAAAACAAATACATTAATTAGTACATATAGTAACAAATAAAATATATAATTAAAAGGTATATTTACCATACGGTTCGCGTGCACTGCAAATGCAATAGAGCCGTCGGTGTGACGCGCTGCTCCCCCCGACATGCGATTTCTAGCCGCATTCCGAGAAACCTCCTTCCATCGATCCGTCGACCATACTCCCACGAGCTGGTCCCATATATCCGGAGTAATCCAATCGGGGTCGTATCCCCGAGTCTCCGCGATGTTAGTAGTCCCAGCTCGGGCCATCGCCTGAGACCGAGCCTGCCCCAGCTGCCCATTGTACCTTGCCCGGGAAATAGCCTCCCAAGCAGTGTAAATGAAGGGCCTTTGGTCCTCGGCCCATGTATAGCGAGCCTGCAAAATAATAATATCAGTACCAATATTAATCATCATGCATGTAAAAATAATAATAATACGTGCATCAAACTCGCGCCATAACATGTCGACGTGCTCGCTAGGCACGTGAGACCACGTAGGCTATGCCCCGTGCATGTATCGTCGAATAGTAGAAGAAATGTTCTTCGACACTTCTTCTTGCTCGAACCTGCACAACAAAAATAAATTTTAATATTATATTATGATATAATAAATTTGTTATGATTCATAATTCATGATATATTACCGCTCCTCAATCACGCTAATCAATCTACGTGACTCTGTGGCTGGTGGAGGCTGCAACCTGTTCGACCCGCGTGGCCGCCTGCGTCTGGACGTACTAGCCTCAGCAGTATCATCGGCATGAGGATCAGCAACAGGAGGATCAGCAACATGAGTAAGTGTAGGAGTCTCACCGATCGGAGACTCCGAAGCTCTCCTACGACAATAACCACGACCAGACATATCTGTCGAATAGACATATAATCAGATTATTGTATAAATAGTAGAGATATATTTAATAAAATATATACTTTATAATTATTCCTCATCATCTGAATAATAGTCTTCGAATTCTTCCTCTTCTTCATCTTCTTCATCTCCAGCTTCCTCAATTTCATGATCGTCATCATCAGCATATTCAACTTCTAATTGAATTGACGTTGTGTCTGCATCCTCGAGTATTGGAATAATACAATCTACAACAGGAGGATCATCTTCTTGATAGAAACCATGTGTCATATCAGGTATCAGCTCATTTTCTCCTACTATCGGATCAATTTTTCCTCTACCTTTTGTCTTACAGACTACACGCTAATCTGCTCTATCTTTATTTCGAGCCGGATCATTCGCGTAATATACTTGTTCGGCCTGTGATGCCAATATAAAAGGCTCATTTGCTGCCAATTTAGATTTGTAATTAACCTCAACAAATTTGTATTTTGGATGAACTTTCATGCCCCTTTCTGTTGTATCAAACCAATGACATCTAAATAGAATAACTGATTTCAAGCCGAAGTAGTGCAACTCTATCACTTCTTCCACCAGTCCATAAAAATCCATATCACATTCAACATAGGTTGTCCCTTTCACGCAGACCCCAGCATTCATCATCTTCTTTGTAAATGCATATTCAACTGTGTGAAATTTATATCCATTAACAAAATATCCGCTGTAGCACGACACAAGTCGCGACGGTCCACTAGCAAACTCAAATATTCTTTCATCTATTTCAGCTCTGTGATCTTTGCTGTAAGTCTGAATCCAAGTAGGGAAATCACGATTCCGTAATCTCTCCAATTCTTCATCGTTGTGAATAGAGTATTTTTGCACCATATCAATGTCAAATATTTCAATGAATTGTTCATTCTCTGGACAATTAAGTAATACATACAAGTGTGCCAAATGATACTCTTCATCTCTTAAGTGTCGAGATGGACGAGAACCAAAAGCACGACCAGAGTGACAAAATATATTTAAACGTCCATCTGAATGTCGAAGACCCCCGTCGTCGTTACGTGGAAGACGATCAAATCTTGTCTGTACTGTCGATTCAAAGTAAAATGGGCAGAATGTTGAAATTTCTTGGATGATATACGATTCAGATATTGATCCTTCAACAGCTGCGGTGTTCTTTACTTTTTTTCTTCAGACGATTCATGCATCTTTCAAATAAGTACATCCATCGATATTGAACGGGGCCACCAACTCGTGCCTCGTATGCCAAGTGTATCGGTAGATGCTCCATCGAGTCAAAAAATGCAGGAGGGAAAAACTGCTCCAGCTTGCATATGATTTCAACAATATTATTTTCAAGTGTTGAAATATCTTCGACTCGAAGGACATTTGCACAGATGTTTCTATAAAACATACTTAATTCAGTCAACGGACCCCAAATATTATCAGGTAGAAGATCTCGAAATGCGATCGGAAGTAATCTCTGCATGAATACATGACAATCATGGCTCTTCATCCCTGATATTTTGCAATCATCGACGTTCACACATCGAGATAAGTTTGAAGCATATCCATCGGGTAATCTGAGTTCTTTTACCCATTGACAAACATCTTTGATCTGTTGTTTATTTAACACATATAGGGCCTCCGGTTTCAGATATCGTCCGTTGACCTCTTGTAACTCCAACTCTGGTCTTTTACAAAGTATTTTCATATCATGTCGGGCTTTGACATTATCTTTAGTTTTTTCGGAAATATCCATCAAAGTGTTGAAAATATTATCAAACACATTTTTTTCAATGTGCATGACATCTAAATTATGTCGAATCAATAATGAACTCCAATAGGGCAATTCCCAAAAGATACTTTTTTTCACCCAGTTATGTGTTTGGCCAAAACCTGACACTCTTTCATTGCGACCAAATACTATATCTGGAAGTGCTGAAACACGTGCTAACATTTGTTCACCAGACAACATCGGTGGTGGCCCATCTCTTTCGACTCTGCCCTTAATAAATTTATTACGATTCCTTCGATACTGATGATTAACCGGTAGGAATCGACGATGACAATCAAAGAATGAGATTTTTCGTCCGTTCTGAAGACTGATTGATTTAGAGTGTTCCATACAATACGGACAAGAGAGTCGACCGTGAGTGCTCCAACCAGACAACAAGCCGTACGTCGGGAAATCATTGATTGTCCACAAGACCACGGCCTTTAAATTGAAGTTTTGCTTTCGATGACAATCATAAGTGACAGCTCCCCCAGTCCACAATGTTTTCAATTCATCTATCAAGGGTCTGAGAAATATGTCAATTTCTTTTCGCGGACCCTTAGGACCCGGAATAATCATCGAAAGATAAATAAATTCATCTTTCATACACATTGACGGTGGCAAATTATAAACTGTCAGCAGCACTGGCCAAACTGAATAAGGAGTTGCAGAATGTCCAAACGGATTAAAACCATCTGTGGATAATCCCAATATAATATTTCTAGTATCCCTAGCAAATGAAAGATAACATGTATCCAAATGTTTTCATGCTTCACTGTCAGATGGATGAGTCATTACTATATCATCACGACTTCTTGCATGCCAACTCATGTAGGGGGCTGTCTTTTCCGACATGAATAATCTTTGAAGCCTCGGTGTTAGTGGAAAATACCGAAGCACCTTAAACGGGATATTTTTCTGTCGGACCGATTTCTTCTCCTTGTAACGAGGATGTTGACATACAGGGCATTTATCCAACTGCACATTTTCTTTATAATATAAAATGCAGTTATTTTGGCATGCGTGTATTTTTTCGTACCCAAGCTCCAATTTTCTCATCAGCTTTTTAGTTTTATAAAAAGTAGGCTCAAACTTGTTATCAGTAGGCAGCATTCCATTAATCAATCTTGCAATCCGATCATACGCAACTCCACTGATATTACAATCGGCCTTGATGTTTAGGAGCTGTGTCATTGCTGAAAACCTAGTGTATTTAGGTCAATTCTCATACAAAGGTTCATCGGCAGCTTTCAACATCTCGTAAAATTCTGCAGCTTCTTTATTCGATAATTCAATCTCTACCGCAGTTTGTACTTTTGTGATATCAACCGCTGTAGTATCTGGTGGAACTGATGTCTGAAGAACTGGCCGATCAACATTATCATTCAGGTGGAATTGACCCCCAAGACTATCATGTATCATAGTTCTATATGGATTAGATTGACTAGATGAAGAAGCACCAACAGAGGAAGATTCACCATATGTCTGAACGACAGGATTGCTCGACGTCCCGACTTCGCGTGACTCCCCGTGACAAGTCCATAGAAAATATCTTGGTGCAAATCCTTTGCTATATAGATGCAGAGTGACAGTCTCCCGATCCAAAAATCGTCCATTCGAACAAATGCGGCACAGACATCGGATTTGATCACCGATGCTAATCAAATTCCGATTTAAATAGGCGAAATTTAGGAAGTACGTTACGCCTAATCAAAACTCATTTGTTAAAGCTCCACGATCAAGACGTCGGTACATCCAACTTCGATCAGCCGACATGATTCTGTCAATCAATGACAATTTCTTTGGTTAATGTCTTTAGGTGAGATTGTCCTATTCCATTCGGGATTTATTTTATTTATATTGCACTCAGTACTTATTTTAATCGCTAACTTCATTCTAAATTTCGGCACCATCTCCCTACAGTTCTCTGAATACACATATCATCTGGGCGCGTATCGGAGAACAAGAGAGATGTTGCCGAAATTTAGAATAATTAGTTAACAGTTAAAATAAAAACGTAAGTGCAGTACAAATAACTATATTCCCAAATTATCCAATCAGGGATATTTCAAGAATTATACGTTGTATAAAAGATCATCTACTTCTTTTACACGAACATACAATCCCCGAACGGATCTAAGGTTTTGCTAAATCATATCCGACTCGTCGATGCGTACGTGAAACATATCAACTAGTCGGATGGATGATTATTTTCTAAATGTTTCGAGACAGTTCGAGTCCATATTGGACAATTCCGACACGAGTCCAAATTCGACGATTTCGGAAAGAGTCCGAAGTGGACGATTCCGGCGCGCATCCGAAGTGGACGATTCCGGCGCGCGTCCGAAGTGGACGATTCCGACGCGCGTCCGAAGTGGACGATTCCGGCGCCCATCCGAAGTGGACAATTCAGAAATTAATCTAAACCCTAATAATTAATCTAACAAATTAAACAATTAATCTAAATAATTAATTAATATATAAATAAAAAATAAAAAAACTATAAATCTACTATTTTCGGCGCCGGAGTACAATGTCCGGACAGTGTGTTCGAACACTGTACAAGCTCCGACGGCGGCCATCGGCCGACCGCCGCCGACCGAAACCCTAAAAATAGGGTTTCGATCGGATTTCCCGTCGGCCGCAACGGGAAGAGACGGCCGGACGGCGATCAATACCTGAAATCGGCGGTTGAGGACGGACGGCAGTGTCGGCAGCGGCAGCTCGGCGTCGTCGGCGTCGGCAGCGGCGGCGAGAGGCGGGAGGAGGAGGCGGCAGTAGCGGGAGGAAGAAGGGTCGGGCGCGATCTGTGACCTATATAAACTTATCAGCAACGGCTCACTCGCCCGTTAGAAAGTTGTTGCTAATAAGTTATCATCAGCAACAGCTCACTTGTCCGTTAGAAGCCGCGTTGCTGATAATTAAAATAATCAGCAACGACTCGCGTGTCTGTTAGAAAGCCGTTGCAGATACAACATATCTGCAACGGCTTGAGCGGTCGTAAGAATGCCGTTGCAAATAGCAACGGCTTGAGCAGCCGTTGCTGATAGCCGTTGCTGAAGACTCAATTTCTAGTAGTGAAGGTTTTTTTCATTTTAAAATGAATTAATAGTCTCCCAAAGTTCATTCATGGAAACATGTTCAATAAGAAAAGATGCCATATGGTCATCAATATGATTAACAGAAGGCCAATTAATAGGAACATTTGATACAGTAGCATTGTCACTCCAAAGAATGGTATAATGATTTACAAAAACAAGCATGATATTCTTTGCATCAGTAATAATAGAATTATCAGGATTAATGATAAAATGAACATAATTAATTCTTCTCCCGGTAGTGACAACACGATGAAAATAAGCAGTATTAAGATCACCATCAGAATCCCATTTAACCTTAGATTTTGACCACCATTTAAGGCAAATTTGCCTTTGCGGGACAATAAACCTATTGTTTAATTCCCTAAATTTGATGTCTAAATTGGTATGCCTAGAGGGAGAATCATCTAAGGATTCAAGAAGGAAAATATCACTAGCAGTGCTTTGAAGCTGGGATTCTAGGTTTTTAACAGTGAGCTTGTTCCAATGAGCTAGAGCACCCCTAGTGTTTTTTAATTTTAGGTTGAAAAGAGAGTCAAGATTTTGAGAGGGTGAAGGGGACCAAACCCTTTTAATAATGTCATGACTCTCTTCATACTCCAACCAGAAACTTTGAAACTTAAAAAACTTATTTCTAGATTGAGGGAAAGAAGGAATAAAGATAGATAAAGGGTTATGGTCTGAGATCCCTCCATTCAAATGATTGATATAGTAATTTTTAAAAAAGTGAAGTCATGCAACATTTGCAAAATATCTATTAAGTCTAATTAAAATTCTAGCCGTACCCTTACGATTATTTGACCAAGTATATTTTGGACCCGAGAAGCCAAGGTCAATTAAATCATCATGCATAATAAAAGCAGAGAAATTCAGAATGGGTTTTGTAACTTTAAAAGGAAGGTCACCAAATTTATCCTCAACATTTAATATACAGTTAAAATCTCCCATGATTAACCAAGAAAAACTAGAGCAATCAATATTAGAAAATAAATTCCAAAGATTAGTTCTAATCCTGGGATCAGTGCTAGCATATACACTAGAAAGGAGAAAAGGCTCAGATTTATCTAATTGAATAACTAGATTAATTATTTGAGCAAAAATTGAAATCAATTGAGCTTTGACAATGTTTGAGCCCTACTCAACTAGAATGCCTCTCGAAGCTCCTGAACTAGGCTGAATAACAACCTGCTAAGAACGGCCAAAGGTTCTAACTAATTTCTTAGCTTGGGATTCATCAAGATGAGTCTCTTGAAGAGATATTACTTTAACATTAGAATTTTTTATTTGAAAAAATATAAATTTCTTTGCTGGTTTCCTATTAGCCCCCTAATATTTTAGTTAAGTATATTCATTTAATAACGTAAAAAGATTGAACGTTTAAAACAGAGAGAAAGAGAAAGAGAGTTATTTCCTTCGCGAGAACAAAATAATATCTTGATTT
This sequence comes from Canna indica, assembly GCA_034359265.1. Taxonomy (NCBI): domain Eukaryota; kingdom Viridiplantae; phylum Streptophyta; class Magnoliopsida; order Zingiberales; family Cannaceae; genus Canna; species Canna indica. Next base: position 8,075,227 of record CP136894.1, on the reverse strand, counting down.
TGAAATATCTACAAGGTTTATTGAAGATGGAAAATATTATTATTCTGATTCATTATCAGTGAAACCAACGCTGCACCAACATGAGTAGTGTACTGTGTACACCTAATTTTTATTCTTAATTTTCTCAATTAGCTGTACGAAGTGAAAGCATGACATTTCAACACATGTAGGCCAGTGCATGAATTATTAAGAGTCAACTCAAGCCTAAATTTCGTTCACATGTACATGAGAACCTCGTGGGTAACAAGATCAGGTGAATAATCCATTTTTTTAACTAATTAATGGTGGATGGATCCCAATCTAAATAGTAATAAATTAATCCACATGACACATGTGGGGATTACATGCTAGTTTTGAGAAATTTGGTATACTATACATCAACTCTACAATGGATTTGAAAGGACCTTTCGGCTTTACGCAATTGTGGGCTGTTTCAGGCTATAGTGTACCCGTTCATGTTCCTGCCTCAAGAGCACCTATGTCTTTTCAAATATATTAACCATTCTACGATTGATCGTGCTGTCGTTCTTGCATGTTGTAGTTGTCTTATCAAATCATTTTGTTGTAGTTGTCTTATCAAATCATTTCCTCAAATAATGTATATATAATAGAGTAAATAGTAAAAAAACTTCGATAATTTTTCAGTTTTGATTTTATCATTTTTAATATTAACATTTTTCATGAGTAAGATAATTAAAATAAAATTGACTGATATGTCAGTTAACGAAATATACGTGGTAAATTTTTATTCTACGTGACATATATTACATCGATCGAGTGAGGTTTAAATGTTAAAATATTTTTTAATATTCTATATTTTTCATATATGGGCTACAATCAATTGTAATGTTTTGATTTAATAAAAGTGAGTTTGATCTTATGATCCATTATTGAGATGCCTATTAGCTCATGTGATATTGATTCATGTGATTCGAGCTTGAAACACTTAACTATGATTGGTGTGATTAATTAAGTGTAGGCCCGATTAATGAAACCCGTGATGGACGGGCTCATATAATCAGTTATAAATAGAGACTAGGTTCCCTCTATACACCGTGTGGAAAAACCCTAGCTCATAGTTGCTTTCCCCATCAAAAGCAGAGCATTTGAGACGGTGTTGTGGAGGAATACCCGGCTTTCCTTTGAAGATCCAGAAGTTTATTCCGCTGCAAATATGTCGTCATCAAGTAAGATCTTATCTTACTAATTTAATTATGATATTCTTATATTCATGAAATACTTGATTAAAGATTTGTCTTACAATTGGTATCAGAGCATTTTTTCACGAATTTAAGAATTCGTTTATGATTATTATGAGATGATTTTAATACGATGAATAATCTATTTAAATTTTGATTCACCGTTTTTTATATTAAAATCAATCTTTATGTTTGGATTAATTTATTATCCTCTGAATATTATATATTTTGATGAATCATGTTTTTATCCGTTGGTTCTCTCCCTGCTGTGTAATTTTATTTGGAGTTGATCTTATAAGGTAAATCAATGATATGATTTTGATTATGTACCTTAGTATAAAATAATTTTTTTTTTTATTAAAACCGCCGCAGCCTTTTTTCGCCTCGGCGACCGCGCTGCTCAAGGCGAGCGAACGAGCGCGTCGCCTCAGCAAGCGCGCCGCGGCAGGCTTTTTCCGCCTCGACGATCGCGCTGCTCAAGGCGAGCGAACGAGCACGTCACTCGCTCACCGCCGCGTCAGCAGCACGCTCGACGAGGCAGGCGGGCGGCGCCCGCGTCTGTTGTGCCCTAACGGGCACGCGGGCGATGCCCGACTGACCGCAGGCGACGCCCGCATCCGTGTGCCCGATTCGCAAAGTCGGCTGGGTCGCTGGGCTGGGCTGCTGAGCCCAGCACTGTAGACCCAGCGTAGATTTGGTCTTTGGGCTAAATTTTAGGCCCAAATTATTTGTTTGTTTTATTTTAATTTTGATTTACAGCAAATAAAAAATATAATATTTTTTGAAAAATCTGTCCAATAAAATTTTAGACCAGAATTATTTTTTCTGCATATATTTGAATTTTTTCATGCTATAATGATTCAAAAATTTGAACATTATAAATGCCAATATATAGATTTATTCATGCTTCAATTGGCTTGATTTATGAATTATTGTTGTAATTAAATTGCTATGATTTGAGTATAATTCATGTTATATTTTTGCATAATTACTTATTTTTATTTATGCAAATTTTATACATGTCAATTTATTATTGTAATAGATTTAATCATACTTCAATTGACTTGATTTATGAATTATTGTTGCAATTAAATTGCTATGATTTGACTATAATTCATGTTATATTTTTGCATAATTACTTATTTTGTTTATGCAAATTTCATACATGATAATTTATTATTGTAAATTATGTTATCTTTTATAAAACCTCAAACCTAATATTGTGACAATTAAGTGTAGAGATTGACATAATTTATAAATAAATAATTTAGGGAATGCTTAAAAAATGGAGATTCGTAACAGTTGAGGTATTTTTATTTCATACCAATTTTTGCACTATATTATGAATTGAAATAATTTAAAGGACATAATATTGATTCCTGATGAGTTTTTTCGCTAGTTATTATTTGTAATTACCACCAAAGTGGGATTACTTATAATGAGTGGTGTATTTTCTCATCATATAAGGAATACGAAAGATTAATTCATTCAATAGTTTTTCCCAAAGGATGATTATTGAGTGTTTTAATTAGAGGTCTTATTAAATGGAGTTATTAGGATGTGCATTGGTCTAGATATCTGTCTGCCCAAAGGTGATAGATTTTTGAAAATCAGTGTATTCTCATACTTTAACTCATTGAGGCTTTATTTTGTGATTGCATGTTCTGCCCAAAGGTGAATATGTAATATTTGGTTAGCCTCAATTTCAATTATATTCTATGCCCTATAATTTAATCTAATGTATTTCAATTCTTATCACAGTTACTTTTAGTATGAACAACTGCAATGCCTCTATTGATATATTGACTGGTTCAAACTTTAAGAAGTGGAAACACGACATAGAATTCTCTCTAGGCATGACTGATCTTGACATGACTATTCATGAAGACAAGCCGGTAATTCCTGAAGGTCAAACCGCCACTCCTGATCAAAAAGACCTATTAGCTAAGTGGGAGAGATCCAACAGATTAAGCTTGCTTGCCATTAAAAGGACTGTTCCTGAACATTTAATGAGTGGATTGTCTGATACTTCAAATGCCAAAGAGTTTCTTAATTCTATTGGGAAAAGATTTCAAGTGGCTGATAATGCTGAGACTGCATATCTAATGAAAGAATTGACGACTATGGTTTATGATAACTCTGGGGGTGTAAGAGAGTTCATTCTGAAAATGGTTATGCTTCAAACCCAGCTTAAAGTCTTGAAAGTTGAACTAGATGACTCCCTCTTCCTTGTTCCTCATGCCCTAAATTCTCTTCCTGCTGAGTTCAGTCAAATTAAGACTGCCTATATTACCCAGAATGAAAAATGGACTCTGAATGATCTCATCACTAAATGTGTTGCTGAGGAAGAAAAACTTAAGAAAGAAAAGAGTGATCTATCCCTTCTAACTGTTCATCCTAAATCCCATTATGGCAAGCCTCATAAGAAATTTAAGCATTCCTCACCTGCTGCTCCAAAGAAATCTCATAAAGGACAAGGTAGTGGTCAGAATAACCCCAATGAAGGTCCTAAGCTTGCCCCTACTAAGAAATCTGTCAGATGCCTCGTTTGCAAAAAGAAAGGACACAAAAGGTTTGAATGTACAAAGTTTAAGGCCTGGTTAGAAAAGAAGCAAAAAGCTGGAGGTAACCCCTTAGCCCTTGTTTGTTTTGAGTCTAATCTAGTTGATGTCCCTATTAATTCTTGGTGGTTTGATAGCGGGTCCACAACCCATGTTGCTATTTCTATGCAGGTTTTTGCAAACCTGAGGAAACCAAGTCTGAGGCAAAGCAAATTGAGAGTAGGAAATGATCTTGAAGTGACTGTGGAGTCTGTAGGAGATGTTAGATTATTTTTAGAGTCAGGATTTGAACTTGTTCTGAAGGACACCTTACATGTACCTTCATTTAGGAGAAATTTGATTTCTGTTTCTTGTTTAGATAAACTTGGATTTCATTTTAGTTTTGGAAATGACAATATGAAGATTATTTTGAATTCTCAATTTATTGGAAGTGGATCTTTGTTTAATGGTTTATATATATTGTCCTTAGCTCCTGATTGTCCATCTACATCTCTAAACATTGAAAACAAAATTGCTAAAAGATTAAGGATCAAAGATAAATCTTTTTTTTTATGACATAAGCGTTTAGGTCACATCTCTAAAGAAAGGATTGAAAGACTTGTTAAAATTGATATTTTGCCTATCTTAGATTTTGGAGATATGAGGACTTGTGTTGATTGTATTAGGGGTAAATTGACCAAAACCAAGAAAAAAAGTGCTTCTAGAAGTTCAAGTCTATTGGAAATCATTCATACAGACATTAGTGGACCTTACTCTCCTACCATTTATGGTCATAAATACTTTATCACTTTTATTGATGACTTTTCTCGATATGGCTATATTTATTTGATTAAAGAAAAGTCTGAAGCGCTTGATAAATTCAAAGTGTTTAAGACCGAAGTTGAAAAACAGTTGGGAACAGTCATCAAGATAGTGAGATCTGATCGTGGAGGAGAGTATTATGGTAGACATGGTGTTGCTGGTCAAAATGTAGGACCTTTTGCTTCATACTTGCAAAAATGTGGAATTGTTCCTCAATATACTATGTCAGGTAGTCCTGAACAAAATGGTGTAGCTGAAAGGCGTAACCGCACTCTTAAGGATATGATGAGGAGCATGATGAACATGTCGAATTTGCCAAAATTTCTGTGGGGCGAAACCATTAAAACCTCTCTCTATATTCTTAACCGTGTCCCCAACCTAGTTTAAATCATTTTCGGGTCTGGGGATGTCCTGCTGAAGTGAGAATATATAATCCCTCTGAGAAAAAGCTTGATTCTAGAACCATTCGTTGTTTTTTCATTGGATATTCAGATCATTCAAAAGGCTACCGTTTCTATTGTCCAAGCAGATGCACTAAAATTGTGGAGTCTTTGACAGCGAAGTTTTTAGAACTTGATGTAGCTGAGCCTGATTCTCTTCATTCTGAACCTGTCACTAATGTATTAGTTCCTCTTCCTTTTATCAATGATCTTAGGTCACTTGTTCCAGGTGATTCTGTTGCTAGTCATGATGATAATATTTCTCATTCCCCTGTTCCTTCGGACAGTCCTTTAGCTGTTAATCTGCTTAATCCTATTGTTGATCTGTTTCCTGCTGAACCTTCTTTACCTGTGCCAGTGAGAAGATCTACTAGAGAAAGACGATCTGCAATCCCTGATGATTATTTGATATATCTTAATGAAAATGATTATGATGTTGGGGATGTCCTTGATCCTAGTGACTATAATCAAGCCATTTCTTGTGCACAGTCAGATAAATGGATATGTGTTATGAATGAGGAAATGCTTTCTATGGCTGATAATAATGTTTGGGATTTGGTTGAATTACCTGAAAACTATAGACCTATTGGCTGTAAGTGGATTTTTAAAACCAAGAAGGACTCCAAAGGTAATGTTGAGAGGTTCAAAGCCCGACTTGTTGCTAAGGGTTTTACCCAGAAAGAGGGCATTGACTACAATGAGACTTTCTCACCTGTTTCCTCTAAAGATTCTTTCAGAATAATTATGGCCCTTGTAGCTCATTTTGATTTAGAGTTACATCAGATGGATGTCAAAACAGTATTTTTAAATGGTGATCTCTATGAAGAGGTTTATATGAAACAACCTGAAGGTTATCAAAAAACTGGCAGTGAGCATTTGGTATGCAAATTGAAGAAGTCCATTTATGGTTTGAAACAAGCTTCTAGACAGTGGTATTTGAAATTTGACATGATTGTGGCTTCCATGGGTTTTGAGGAAAATAAAGTTGATCATTGCATATATATCAAGGTCAGTGGGAGCAAAATAATTTTTCTCATATTATATGTGGATGACATTCTGCTGGCTTCAAATGATCTTGCTCTCCTTCATGAAACTAAACTCATGTTGACTAAATCTTTCGATATGAAGGATCTTAGTGAAGCTTCTTTTGTACTGGGAATTGAAATTCATAGGGATAGATCTCGTTGTTTGCTTGGATCATCTCAAAAAGCTTATGTTAATCGAATTTTGGAAAGGTTCAATATGTTAGATTGCAAGCCTGGTGATGTACCTGTCATTAAAGGCGATAAATTTAGCAAAAATCAATGTCCTAAAAATGCATTAGAGAAGGGTCAAATGAATGACAAGCCATTTGATAGTGCACTGGGGAGCCTGATGTATGCACAGATTTGCACTAGACCGGACATTGCTTTTATTGTTGGAGTCTTGGGCAGATATCAGTCTAATCCTGGTTATGATCATTGGGTAGCAGCTAAGAAAGTTATGAGATACCTGCAGAGGACTAAAGAACACATGCTTGTGTATAAAAGAATGGAAAATTTAGAGATTGTAGGCTATTCTGACTCAGATCTCGCTGGGTGCCTTGATGACAGAAAATCTACATTTGGATATATTTTAATGTTAGCTGGTGGAGCCATCTCTTGGAAAAGTAAGAAACAGACTCTAGTTGCTTCTTCCACCATGCAAGCAGAATTTGTTGCCTGTTATGCTGCGGCTTCTCAAGCTGTCTGGCTTAAGAATCTTATTTTTGGGCTTCGTCTTGTTGATTCTATTTCTAGGCCTCTTACTATTTATTGTGATAACAGTGCTGCTGTGTTCTTCACGAAGAACAATAAAACCTCTAGTGGCTCCAAACATTTAGAGTTGAAATATTTGACTATTAGAGATCTTATAAAGAAAGGAGATATATATTTTAGTTGAACACATAGAGACAGATCTGATGCTCGCTGATCCCTTAACCAAGGGACTCAGACCCATAGTCTTTAAAAGACATGTTGAAAATATGGGCATTCTGAGTTCTTTTGATGTGCTTGGTTAATGGGAGTTATTTTTCCTTTTGTTTTGAGCACTTTGATACATGATTGTTAGGTTTATATTACCGCATGTTTAATAATAAACTCTTTTTCCTTTGAGATAATATTGTCATATTTAATATATGTGTTCAATAATTATTTAAGACTCGGTATCATTTGAGCCAGAATGTCTCTTGATTGATACCATATTTAAGTCTAGAGACATCATGTTTTTTGTTTAAAGGCTCGGTGTCATGTGAATCATGTTGCCCATTGATTGATGCCAATTTTGAGTCTAGGGACTTGATGGTTTTTAAAAACCATACGCTTTCTCCTGCCGAAAGATATATCTAGAAGAGGAAGTATGAGGACTGACAATGAAAATAACACTGTTCTTATCGGATCATTTTGAGTGTTATTTTTATGCTACACTTCACACCAATGACAATTATCAGCAATGTCAGTGGTATTCGTGACCATGGAAAGTCTTATGTCCAGTATTGTCATGATGGCTGTCATGATTCGATATCATTGGTTGTTGATATGAGTCATAATAAGTGTTGCATCTTGGATCATTTTTTTATTTTATTTATTTATTTTGTGGCCGCATTTTTATTTTTTGAAATATGTGATTAAACCCGAGTGTCATTTTTTAAATATTTTCAAAAATAAAATTTTACAATTGATCTTGCCCAATTGGGAGAATGTTAGAATATTTTTTAATATTCTATATTTTTCATATATGGGCTACAATCAATTGTAATATTTTGATTTAATAAAAGCGGGTTTGATCTTATGATCCATTATTGAGATGCCTATTAGCTCATGTGATCTTGATCCATGTGATTCGAGCTTGAAACACTTAACCATGATTGGTGTGATTAATCAAGTGTAGGCCCGATTAATGAAGCCCGTGATGGACGGGCCCATATAATCAGTTATAAATAGAGGCTAGGTCCACTCTATACACCGTGTGGAAAAACCCTAGCTCATAGTTGTTTTCCCCATCAAAAGCAGAGCATTTGAGACGATGTTGTGGAGGAATACCCGGCTTTCTTTTGAAGATCCAGAAATTTATTCCGCTGCAAATATGTCGTCATCAAGTAAGATCTTATCTTACTAATTTAATTATGATATTCTTATATTCATGAAATACTTGATTAAAGATTTGTCTTACATTAAAAACTAAATTATCATTTTGTCCATCCCCAATCGCTCATGTATTATGAATTGATGATGGACAAATAGGTAATTTATTTATTCTTGGGCGAGCTAGTAATTTGGTACGACAAACAAAACAATACGAGAGATTAGACATCCATGACTTTAGAACTAAGAGCCTTTACTACAACAAATCGGTTGAATTTTGACGGCAACTTATAAATAAATTTCGACGTCTGCGGAAGTAAATATTTACATATTGACGGTGACAAATCCGACGAAAACGTGTGTGAAATAAGAACCGCTAAATTATACGTATTGACGCCTGCAAAGGCGTCAATATGTTCAAGACATTGACGCCTTCGATTAGGCGTCGTCTGCCGTCAAAAATTACATATTGACGCTAATATATTGTCGTCTTCACGGACGTCAATATGGTGGTCATATTGATGCCTGTGACGTCAATATCCGGCGTCAATATAGTTATTCTTTATTTTTTATCGGTCAATATTGTAGCCACATATTGACGCCAGTGGCGTCAATATGTGCCGTCAATATGCTGGCATATTTTTTTTTTTTTTGAGCCGCCGCTATCGCATCACCAGCCATATACGTCCTGTGAGCCGCTGCTATCGCATCAACAGCCGTATACGTCCCACGGTCGAACGTCGACCCCTCCCGCCGGTGAGGACGACGCCCAACCCTGTGAGCTACAGTAGAGGAATAGCATCCTCCTCCCGACCTCCCGACCCTGTCGACGAGCAGGATGGCGAGCAAGATGAACGCAGTCGATCTTGATGACGCCGACGTCGATGGTGGTGAGGAACTGCTGGTTCTTGGTCACTAGGCCGGCCTTCTTGAAGATCCGAGGGCTGTAGAGGACGACAGCCTCGATCCCGGTGGCGTGCTGGAAGAAGTGGACGCTGATGGCGGCCATAAGAACGCGTTGCACCGTCGGGGTCGGCCGCAGTAGCAGGTCCCTCCACACGCCCTCGCCGCGGTGCTTTCCCGTGGGATTGGCGCAGGAGGCGGGAAGAAGAAGAAGCCGCCGCTCCGCCTCCTCCTTGCTGTTCGTCAAGCAGCGGAGGACGTCTGAGATTAATTTTGCAGACGTCATCAATCTCCGTGGGATTGGCGCAAGAGGCGGGAAGAAGAAGAAGCCGCCGCTCCGCCTCCTCCTTGCTGTTCGTCAAGCAGCGGAGGACATCTGAGATTAATTTTGCAGACGTCATCAATCTCCGTGGGATTGGCGCAGGAGGCGAGAAGAAGAAGAAGAAGAAGAAGAAGAAGAAGAAGAAGAAGAAGAAGAAGAAGAAGTGAGATTAATTTTGCAGACGTCATCAGCCTGCTGGAAAATTAATCTCCGTGGGATTAGCGCAGGAGGCGGGAGATTTGGCACAGGAGGCGGGAAATCTCCCGCCTCCTGCTTACCCACGTTGGGCGCCAGATCAGCAGGCGCCAAATTTTATTTTGGCGTCTGCTGTGGCATTTCGACGTCTGAGATAGACGTCGAAATTTTTTGACGTCTGCTCTCAGACGTAGATATTTATAATATTAAAATATTTTAATACTATACATTTTGTTAAAAGCGTCGAAAATTTAACGTCAGAACAGGCGTCAAAAGATTTCGACGTCTGTTCTCAGACGTCGAAACGCCACATCAGATGAAAAAAATTTGACTTTTTTAAATTGTTGTCAGAATAGGCGTCGAAAAATTTTGACGTCTGTTATCAAGCGTCGAAAAAATTTCGACGCCTTTAAGAGACGTCAAAATTTTTCGTATTAAAATCTTTTAATTACTTTACATTTCGACGCTTGTAATAAGCGTCGAAAATTTAACGTCGATATATAAGAATTGTGTTGTTGTGCTTGCTCTCAATGCAAGAAAGGTTGAGGCCTATATCAACAACCATGATTTTCTAAGTATCCTCCTCTTACTTGCTCTACTAAGCAGGTTAATAAAAGTATGTCCTGGTCTTGGAGATTATTTGGACATGCTTTTAGCTAACTTCAATTTGGTTTCCAAAAGCGCGCTCATTTCTACGTACTCTAACACTTCCTTCATGGATGAACATTGGGTTCTAGATTTGTCATTATGTTTGAAACCAACCTTTGTGAATACTAATTAATATGCTTTCATCTATTATATTTGTTGTTGCTGATTTGATATATATGGTTCTTGGTCTAATGATTAGGGTCTTAATGTTTGTAGTTGTATGTTGTGGGATTCCATCAAGGTTGTTGAGTTATGTTCCAACTCCAATGATGATACATTTATTTGGATGGGTGCATGTTATCACATTTGCTGCTTATTTATTCCTAAAATCCATATGGTTTGCTACGTGGAAACTAGCTTGTCCTCCCAAAGCTTCTGACAGACTTCTAATTAGGGTCTGACTCTTCTAATTTGGAATTTCTAATTTCAACACCTATAATTTTTGTGATTGCTATTATAAAATTATTACACGTTTTTTTTTGAATGATTATAATTTCTCTAGAATTTCGAGAATAATTAACCTCGTGATTAAGCAATTGTCCATGAGTAGTCTCATGATAAAAAAAAAATCCTTATCCAAGACTTATTTTGATATCAAATGTTATGGAAGGAACTCAATTCTTATTCAAACCATGTCTAGATGGTCTTTCCTTGTTGTGAATGTTATTAAAATTAACTGTGATGAATTCTGGTATGATATTACGATGGTGGTGTTGGTATTGTTATTCGAAATCATAATATTGAGTATTTACATGTTGAATAATTTTTCTTTGCATCTAATTCATTTCTTCACACTGAACTTACAACCATTTCACACGAACTTGACCTGGCACTTCTAACGTGGGGCAGCAATCCAATTAACATTCTTATCAAATTTTTAATTATAAATATTAAGCAAAGCTTTATTTATAATTAACCCTAGATTAAACCTAGATGTAAGCATTGCCTAGTCAGTAAATCTGATTTTAATTTTTTAACTTGCATAAAATAAAAAACTTATACCTTTGCTGATTAGACGATGTTTACATCTAGTGTTAATCTAGGATTAATTACAAATAAAGCTTATATGCAGGGTTAATTATAAATAAAATTTTGCTTAATATTAGTAATTAAAAACTTGATAAGAATGTTGAGTGGGTTGTTAACCCACGTCAGCAGCGCCAAGTCAGCATTTAGACGACAATTTTGACGCTGGGATCACAGTGAGATAAATTTGAAACAAATCTAAAATTGAGGTATATAATTGAGAAAATTGAAAAGTAAGGATAAATTAGGGAAAAATATGAAAATTGAGGATATATTTTATAATTAACCAACTCAATAACAAGATAATAATATTCAACATACTGACATGGACATGTTGACTGGGATACTAACGTGGACTGCTAATCCCAGTCAGCATGTTCACGTCAGTATTCAAACATAATAATTAACGGATAATTAACAACGGAATAGATTTGAAACGAAATAAAAATTAGAGATCTTATTTGATACAAATGAAAAGATGAGATATATTAGGGAAAGAGAGTAAAATTGGGATATATACAATAATTAACCCTAAAATAAATAAGTATGAGCAAAGAAATCTATGAGTAATCTGGGATTGCAAAAGATATTATGATTTTGACAATTATCTTATAATTGATCAATAAAAAATTAAAGAAACAAATAACTGAAGTTGATAGGTTCAAGAATTAAAAAAATCACGCAATTAATTGACAACTAGCAAACATATATTTGAAAATGACAATTCAAGTCATCACCATTTCTAGCTTTGATCAAGTTCTTAACCCCCATTTGGCTTATCCTTCGTTTCCCAATTAGATCAGCTGATTTGGTCCAAGTTGATCACCCAGAATATGTAGAGAGATTTGATTAAGACTACAATATTATTTTATTACAATATAAGACCAATTAACTTCCTTTCTGTGCTTTGGCTTGAAGTTGTGACCTTCGATGTCGGTGATGTCATGGTGCAGTCAAAAGGAAGCTGTTCTCTACCCTGTAGTGAATGGCTTGTTGACAGATTCCATGCATCTACAAGAGCATGTAGAGACAACTATTCCAATTGTATGCTTATCAACAGGGCCATGAGGTTGCCATAACTTCAAATGGTACATCGTTCAAGAACTTGGACCAGTTCAACTTGGATCTTCTGAAACATGTCTGAGACAAGAACAAGTGTGGAAAGATAATAATTAATCTAAAAATTAATTTAAATTTTAAAAATTAATTTAAATTCTAAAAATTAATCTAATAATTAATCTATAAATTAAATAATTAATTAAAAATTAAAAAATCCATAATTAATGGATTTCTGGCGCCGGAGTCTGGTGGACTCCGGTGCCGGCGTCTAGTATCCGAACACTGGACAACGATCCGACCACAGCCATCGGCCAAAACCCTATATTTAGGGTTTCGATCGGATTGAATGGGAAGGAAGGCGCGAAGGGCAGCGAGGAATACCTGGAACAGACGGGGCGGAGGCAGCGGTCAAAATCGGCGGTCGACGATGGGGCGGCGGCGTCGGCGCTGGCAGCGAGCCGTGGCAGCAAAGGAATAGGAAGAAGAACGAGGAAGGGGTGGGCACGGGCGCGTGCCCTATATAAATTTATCAGCAACGGTTCACGTGTCCGTTAGAAAACCGTTGCTATAATAATTAATATCTGCAACGGCTCACATGTCCGTTAGAAAGCCGTTACAGATATGACATATCTGCAATGGCTTGAGCGACCGTAAGAACGCCGTTGCAAATAGAAACAGCTTGAACGATCGTTGCTGATAACTGTTGCTGAAGAACCAATTTCTAGTAGTGTCAGAATTTTAGAACTCAATTCCTTTTCCTCCTCCTTATTTATCTTCCTAGGAGAAATATAAGTCCCCAAATATTTCATTGGGAACTTACCTTCCTTTATTCCCAAGATTTTACTTATGGAATGCTTGATTGTTGGTTTACACTTTGAAGGAAAATATACTTCTGATTTATCCAAACTCACTTTCTGATTTGTGTATGTACAATAAAGCTCTAATACTTTCTTCAAGTTTTTACAGCTCTTCTCATCACCTTTTATGAAGAAAATGATATCATCAGCAAATAGCATATGACTCATTTCACTCTAATCTTGTTTAAAAACTTTTATCTTCTTATCCCTCACATACTGTTTCATCAGCTGTGTTAACAACTATTCCATCATTATGAAAAGATAGGGAGATAGAGGATCTCCCTGCCTTATAACTTTAAAGCTGTTAAACTTTCTTGACTGCTCACCATTTGCTTTACAAGTGTATTGGACACCCTCAATACAGTCTCTAATGCACCTTTGCATTTTGTCTGGTATGCCCATTTTCCCCATGATCTCATATATACTCTCCCATCTAGTCCTGTCATAGGCATTTTTCAAATCCATCTTGATAATGATTAGTGGCTTATCAGCTTCAGAGGAATAGAATGAATTCACAATTTCAGCCACCACCAAGATATTATCATGTAAATTTCTTCCAGGTATGAAAGCCCTTTGTTCCTCACCAACCACCTTATTTAGTATTTTCCTTATCCTATTTGCTACTAACTTTGCAAAAAATTTATAGATTACATTGCATAATGCAATGGGTCTATATTCCACAATTTTCTTTGCTCTTTCTTTTTTAGGAACCATAATCAACACTGTTTCCTTCCAGCTATTAGGTATGACTGCATCAACATGAATTTTCTTAAATTCCTTTCTCAAATCCTGCTTTATTGTGTCCCAACAGTGCAAATAGAATTCCAAAATATACCCATCACTTCCAAGACTTTTTCCTCTCCCAAGTTCATTTATGACTTCCCAAATTTCCTCCCCTCCAAACCCCTTCACCAGTTCCTTAGCTTCAAATAAAGATGCTGAAGTCCACTCTCCACCAAGCAAACTCTCCTCCAGTTCTGGTTCTCTATATTCAACCCAAAGTTCCTCATACCAACTTGCAAAGCATTCTACCATTTTCAGGCTATCTTTAATAGTTCTATCTTCTACCTCCAAACATTCAATACAGTTACTCTTCCTTTTCAACTTGACTACATTATGAAAAAATTTGAAATTTTTGTCTCCTCCTTCAATCCAGCTCCTCCTTGATTTAGCCCACCACTTCATCTGTATTTGTCTATTAAAAGCATTGATTTTTTTCGAGAGTATGTTTATATATCTCTCTTCATCTTCACTAACACCTCCATTGGCCTCCTTCTCCTATAAACACCTCAGTTTCATTAAAGCTTCCCACACATTCTTCTCCAAGCATCCCATTGAGTTTTTGTTCCATTCAATTAGTTTCATCTAAAGAACCTTCTCTGTTTCCATAACTGACATCCCTTGCTATGAAGCATCCTCCCAACAACTATGCACAACCTCCTTTAAGTCGTCATACTCTAACCAGAAGTGCTAAAAAACAAAGCCTCTTCTCCTCTTTCTACTTCCCTCCTTAGGTTTACAGTTCACTAACAGTGGCCTATGATCAGAACTAATTTTCTGTAGGTGCTCTACCCTCACTTCATAGTTTCAGTCAAGCCAAACATTGTTCATAAGTACTCTGTCCAATCTTGCCATTATTAATCTCTGCCATTTTCTATTGTTTGACCATGTAAATGGAGGTCCACTGAAACCTGCATCAATAAGCCCTCTCCTTCTTATGAAATCATTGAAGTCATTTATTGCTTTATCATTTTTAAAAGTTCTTCCTCCCCTTTTCTCATTTGCCTCTCTTAAATAGTTTATGTCCCCCATTATCAGCCATGGTAACTTCTCTTCATCAAAATCTCCCAATATTTTTCATAACCCTTCTCTTTTCCTGATATTTACACTTGCATACACTCCTGTTATCAAACAAACTTTTTTATTTTTCAGCTTAAATAAATAATTCACGCATTGACCATCTTTATAGATTACCTTTGCCTCCAAATTTCTTTTCCTTCACCAAACCATTATTCCTCCTGCTCTCCCAGTCTCTGCAACTATTTCTCCATCCCAATTTCTGCTATATTTCTTCAAGAAATTTAAAGCTTGCCTTTCTTCAAGTGAGTTTCTAACAAAATGACCATATCAACCTTGTATGTATCAACTAAGTACTTTAGGTAGTCAGTTACTTCTTTCTTAATAACTCCTCTTATGTTCCAGACTATTATCTTCATTTAAACTTCCCTGGTTGTCACTTCATTTCTGCCCTCTGGGTCACCATCATTTCTCAAACTGCTCGTCTTCTTTGAGCGTCTCCTCTTGTTTATTTTTAACTGTCTGTACTCCATTGGGATGGTAATAAGATTACTGTTATTTCTCTCAGCACTTTTTATCTTTTCTCCTTTCCTCTTTGCCGTTCTAGATTGCTCAGGATCTACCCCTTCATCCAGGAAATCATCACTTTTCTTCATAGTCAGTAGGATATTTCTGAAGGATAAAGACATTTTATCAGATAATGCATTAAACTCTGATTCATCATTCTCTACCATCACTTTTCCCTTTCCTTTGTCTACTGCTTTGCTTGTATTGAATTTGAAAGCTTGCTTTTTTCCTTCCTCACTCTTCTCTTCTTCTCCTCCCTAAAATATATCAGTATCCATACTATTTTGAGCCTTTAAATCATCTTCCTTTACTATTTTTAACTTTTGTACATCCATCTCTACACTTTTGTTGTTTTTTACTACCCACACCTTGCATTCCTTTGAAACTTCAAATTCCCTGCTATTTCATCTTCCACTGATGTAGGTTTGTAACATTATGTCTTTCTTTCCTCTCCACTATTGTTTTCAAAAGTTGGGTTATCTAACACCATGAAAGAGTTTTTCTGGTCCACATTTGCACCATTCTGTTTTGTAAAACCTCTTCTTTTCCTTTGCACTTGAATCCATGCCCTAACAAGCTCTCCTCCATTTCTTTGTATTGAACCATATTTTCATTCATTTCCATTTTCTCATTGCTCATTTATTCCTTCATCCCCCCTTCTTGTTTACATCTTTCCTCTTTATGGCTAGCCTTCCCACATTTGAAACAAATAAAAGGGAAGTTTTCATAAGCTATACTCTGAAAAATACTTCCCTTTATTGAATCTATCCAAAAACCCTACTGTAAGGATTTAGAAACATCCACCAGAACACAAATCATTGCAAACTTTCCTATGGTTTTGTTTAGTGTATATTCATCAATTTTTAAAGACTTCCCCACTATCGCAGTTAATTGAGGAACAATACTAACATTCATATATTCAAAAGGAAGTCCGATTAGTTGTATCCAGGTAGGTATAGCTTTGATTGTTTCTCTTAGCGCTGAAATTCTCACGCCATGGTATCAAGGACAAAGCTTGCCCCCTTAAGAACCATGGACCACCTGTGAATACCCCTTAGAAAGCCTCCTCATTCGTAAATTTAAAAGCAAAAATCCTGGTGATAAATCTACTATTCTACATTCAGATTTAATCTTCCACAATCTAGGCCAAAAAGTTTTAACCAACTCTAAATGAGGAATTTTACTGAAGAATTTGCCATAGAGCATAAGATATATTGCAGTCTTTCCTTGCCTCTTCCATATCAGCTTATGCAATTGTCGCTCTCCCTTTGGCATTCTCTTCGATCTTTTTGATCGATCTTGTTCATTAGCACATTTGACGATCTCCAGTCGCCGTCACCATTAGTCGCCTTAAAAAGACCGGCCCAGGTCATTGGAATGAACTCAGATCTAGGGTTCTTCAGCTCTACGCCTTTTTTTCTCCCCTTCTCTATTAGTCTTGAGATCTCTTCCTTTCTCAGCAGCTTCGAACGAATCCATTCTTTCCCTATCAACACAGCTTTGATCCTTCTCCTCCGTCGGATTAGGGGACTTTTTTGGCCTCGGGATCACAATTGACTCGTGTGAGCTTGTTGTCACCTTTGACTCACTTAGCATGACTCTTTCTCACTACCTCATATTTTTTAACACACATACTTTCTTTAATATTTTTTGAGGTAATGTTACTATCTCATATTTAATTTTGCCCACGTCAAAATTTATTAAAGAGAAAAAACTTGGTATGTTCTTATTTATTTTTTAATTTTAAAACCTTTCATTATTACTTTTGTATTATTATTAATCATTCATTTTTATTTTTTATATTTTTTATATTTATTAATCATTTGTTTTTCTAATTTTGTTAGATACCCATGGAACGTCAAAATCTCAAAATTTGGAGTGAAAAATCTTGTATGTTCTTATCTATATGTTTAAATTTAATTTTAATTTAACTCTCCCTCCCCCTCTCCCCCCCCTCTTTTCCGGCTGCTGGAATTTGAAGCACAATGAATTGAAATTTAATCCGTGATTTTTCATTTTAGCTCTCATTAACTTTTTCTCTCTCTCTTTCATGTGTGATCGCTTGAGGGCATGCACCGGAGATTTATTCTCTCATTAACAATCATTTTTAGAGGGACATTTAATTTATTCATCACTCAATTTGGACCATTCATTTGCAGAAATGTTCATTTTGGCTTATCAATATTTATTACCCAATTTAAAGTATCCATTTACATTAATAACTCTAATGTTATCCAATTAAATGATTTAATTCTATACTAAATGACTCTTTAATTTTTGTTTTAGTTAGTATTATCAATTTATTTACATTCAATCTTTACACGTGGTATTGTAGCAACAAATTAAGTAAGGGTGATGTGACAAATTTTAAAAAATATGTAATATTATCTTTTAATAATATTTTGATTAGTTGTTTTAGTTAATATTCTAAATTTAATTTCTAATTAATGCCGTCGATTTAATTCTATATTAAATGACTCTTTATTTTCTTGCAATGTTATCTTTCAATAATATTTCTTATTTTTTATTTTAATTAATGTTGTGAATTTAATTTTAAATAATATTATCGATTTAATTCTATACTAAATGACTCTTCATTTTTTTGCAATGTTATCTTTTGATATTTTTTTTTCATTTTTTAATTAATATTGTCAATTTTAATTTATAATTAATGTTATTTGACTTAATTATTTAAGATATTAGTAAAAACAATTCTTTAAGTTGATAGTAAAATTAATTTAGTAATTTATATATTAATAGCCAACACATTCTATTAAATATTTATAATTATTTTTTCACAAAATATTATTTTCGATTTCTAAAGTTAATTGAATTTTTGTATAATATACTGTAAAATAGTCTTATTATTTAATTATTTTTAATTACCTACGATGTCATAAGTTTTAATTTTATAATTTAAGTATTTTTAATAATAGGTAAATAAAAATATTATAATACATTCTACATTCTACATTCGGACGAATAAATAATTGGAGAGTTCAATAATTAATTACAATGAGTTTAATTTTTGCATTTTTTATATTTTATGTATATTAATGTATTTGATTAAGTTTTAGTTTTAAATTTAAAGTAAAAAATGCGAATAATATTTAAAAGAGATATCCATATTTTGATTTTATAACTATATAAATTAAATTAAGTTAATATTTATTAATTTTTTAGACATATAAATGTTCACATATATGATATTTATTTTTATTCTAAATTATTTAGGTATTAATTAATATTAAAGTTTGAATTAACCTAAACTAATTATAATAACTTATTATTATAATTTTTAAAGTTATTTTAATTTAAATTATAAGTACGTATAATTACGCAACCCGTGAATTTTCGACTAGTATGAGTTAATTTGATCAACTTGTTGCATTAATTAATTATATAAAGGGAACATTTTTTATTGTCAATAAGTGAAATGTTGTAACTTTAGTTATAGTAAATAGATCAAAAAATTTGTTTGGTTGTCAGCAAATGTTTCTTGTAGCATTTAGTATTTATAAATTATATTTTTAATATTATTTGCGGGTTGCAAAAAAAATTATAGCATAAAAAATTCGTAATACAATATTGTGGATGGTAAATAAAATAATTTAAGTAATAAAAAATTATTTATTTGAGCAACTTAGAGTCGTCGGATGAAGACGGAATTTTTGTGACCTGATATAGCAAAATAGTTCAAAAAATATTATATGTTGATTGGACTTTTGACATACGTCAATGGTGCTAAATGACATAATTGAGGAATAACTGATAAAAGATGAATATTAATTAGTTAGTACGCCGTCTATACAAATGAAAAAAGATGAATATTAATTAGTTAGTACGCCGTCTATACAAATGAAAGATTGCGATAAATTTATTAGAAATAATATTAAAATCATGAGATATATATATTAATTACAATGTGAAATAATATTAATTAAAATCATGAGAAAATTATTAGAAATAATATTAAAATCATTATATATATATATATATTAAAATCATTATATATATATATTAAAATAATATTTTTTAAAAAAATATTGTTTTAAAATTAAAAAATATAAATTTTAATTATTTAAATATAATAAATAAATATAATATCATATATATATTATGTAATTAAGATTAATTACAATGAGTAAAAATAAAAAATATTATTAGAAATAAGCAAAGAATAGTGGTTCATTGTATTGAGAAAAGGAATAATTATTCCACCTATCCGGGGAATAATAATAATTATTCCTCGTGCTTAAAACTCAATCAAACATGATAATAAAATTTTTCATCTGTCCGACAATCAAATAACCCTAAGTACCAAGCATCACTATTTTTTTTTATTAAAAACAGGAGAAAGAAAACATATTAGCTTCATTTTTTAGTTAAAGAGATAATAAAAGTAAAAAACGAGCCTATCTTATGTTTGAGTTACTAACAAAAATAAAATTATTAAAATATATTTTGTTCTCTTCAAATTTCTTAATTCTAATACGGAATCAAATAGAGCAGATTACTAAACGAATAGCACGAGAGATTCCTCAAGTGCGATTCATCGTAGCAAGTGGATGATTTATTCCGATGCGGTTCTTCCAAAGTCCTTTTCATAGCCAGTAATCGAACATGTGAGCCGGATTCGACGATGACAGTAGATTTGGGTTGATCAAGAGATGGCCCCACCAACTAAAGTTTTCGGCGGAGCTTAATTTCCAATGGACCATTAATTATTGGTCATGAGTTAACTCTTCATCCGTTGTGGGCCATCCGATCGCATCAAGTGAGTCGGCAATTGCCAAATGGCATGTGAGATAAATTTAACCAGATGGTGACGTCATCCCTATTTATTCTCTCATGACTCGCTGCCGTATACATAAAACATAATAATCATCTCCTGCACGCCCACCAATTTTAATCTCCCCTTCCAGTCGACGCTCACTCATGGCCGACTCAAGCGCTGACGCTCGCCCGCACGCGCTCTTCGTGGCCGGGCCCTTCCAAGGCCACTTCGTCCCGGCCGCCAACCTCGCCATTAAGCTCGCCGCCAAGGGCTTCATCATCACCTTCGTCACCACGGAGGCCTTCCACCACATGCGCTCCGACTCCGGCGCCTCCTCCCACGACCAGCGAGACATATTCTCTGCCGCCCGCTCGAAGGGCCTCGACATCCGCTACGACGTTGTCAGCGATGGTGTGCCCGTGCCCCCGGATTGGCGGTCGAACCTGGAGCCCGTCTTTTACGCCCACGCCCACCTCCTCCAGGCTCACGTGGAGGAGCTGCTGCGGAAGCTCTTGCTGGCGGCGGAGCCGCCTGTCACTCTTCTCATTGCCGACACCTTGTTCGTTTGGCCGTCCACATTGGCTAAAAAATATGGTCTGCCCTATGTATCTTTCTGGACCCAACCGGCCCTTGTCTTCACTCTCTACTACCACATGCACCTTCTCATCGCAAATGGCCACTTTGGCGCCATTCCTGGTATGCATTTTTGGTCCCCTTAGTTAGTTGCACCTTCTAATTGCAATTGATTATGTGCATTTTTCGATTAGAGAACCGTAAAGACACCATCACGTACGTGCCGGGCGTCCAGGCGATTGCACCGGCGGACCTGATGTCTCACTTCCATAAGATGAACACGTCGGCGGTGATACACCAGCTTGTCGTGAAGTCGTTCGAGGAGGTGAAAGGGGCCGACTTCGTGCTCGTCAACACGGTGCAGGAGCTCGAGGACGAGACCATCTTGGCGTTGCAACGGGAGAAGCCCTTCTACGCGGTGGGGCCCATCTTCCCGGATGGGTTCACCATGGAGATGGTGAAGGCGAACCTCTGGCCCGAGCACGACTGCTCGCAGTGGCTCGACTCGATGCCGCCTTCCTCCGTGCTCTATGTCTCCTTTGGCAGCATCTACCCGATCAGCGAGCGGGACTTCTCTGAGATAGTCCGCGGTGTCTTGGATAGCAAGGTCAACTTCCTGTGGGTCCTCCGGCCGGGCAGCGTGGGGACCGGCTCCGAGGATGACCCGCTCCCCGAGGGGTTCAGGGAGGCGAGCCGGGGAAGAGGGATGGTGGTGCCGTGGTGCAGCCAGAAGGAGGTGCTGCTCCACCCGGCCGTCGGCGGATTCCTGACTCATTGCGGGTGGAATTCCATATTGGAGAGCATGTGGTGCGGCGTACCGTTGCTATGCTTCCCGCTGATAGTCGATCAGCCCATGAACCGGACGCTGGTGTGCCAGAATCTACGGATAGGGTTGAAGCTTGGAGACATCGGCAAGGTTCGCAGGGACCACGTGTCCAACGCAATCAGGGGTTTGATGGGGGGAGAGGTTGGGGAGAGCGTGAGGAGGGAGATGGAGGAGGTGAAGAAGGCGACGAGGAGTGCCCTAACTCCGAGCGGTTCATCGTTCAAGAACTTGGATCAGTTTATCGTAGATCTACTAAAACATCTTGCAGAAAAGAAAGGTGGACAGTGAGATGGAATTGGATGGAGATTGCCGGGAGAAGGGAAAAAAACTTACATGGGCAGCCTCTGCCCATAAAAGTTTTTATGAATGGAGTGGATATAGTCTCTTTCTATTCATATTCATATTCATTCTCTTTCTATTTATATTCAATCACTTCAAGTCTATATCAACTCGTCCATAAATTTTTTTATTTATGGACAGATTGCTCATAAAAATTGCACTCAGGAGAAGGGGAGGCAACAAGACACCGGAGTAATCCGCTGTGGCTTGGGGTCTTTGTCAATTAATGCTTGGCTTATATACTCTAGAATTATTATGCTTGCTATGGCTATTATGTAATTGTCTGTTACAATTGTTAGAGAGAATTCCCCCCTCTTATTAAGGCTGTCACAATTGTTAGCCCCTCCTATGAGTGACCGGCTCAATAAAATTTTTTATGGAGCCCCTACTATGAGTGAACCAACCTAGATTTATTAACATTGAACCTAGTATAATTTATACTGAACCTATGTTGCAAATGAGTGAACCTACCATTTTCACTTCAGGTTCAATATTAATGATCCTAAATTCAATATTAGTAAACCTAGGTTCACTCATAGGATCGAGGGGCTCCATAGAAGTTTTATTCAATACTAGAATTGTCGTCATCACCGACGGCGTCAACCGTGGCAAACCGCCGTCACTGATGCACGCGTCTCAGATAAGTTGTGACGGCCACGCTCGACCGTCACAAGTAATCATCAGCGACAGCCGTGTGCGCTGTCGCTGAATAAAAACTATTAGTGACGGCTTTAGGCGGCTATCACTGATACCAACCATCTCCAGCATCTACTGAGTGAGCTCTGACTCCATGCCCGCTATTCGGATGTCGAGGGCCGCTCACCCGCAGTCGGAGGGGTCGGTGCCCCAAGTGGCCCGAGCACGGCGCGTGCATGACCACTGTCTGCAAAGCCACAAACACAGTCTTGCTCCCAGCCACCTGTTGCCTCCACCCAAGCTCCTACATCGAACTCCTCCGGTGCACCTCCACGCTCGATCACAGTCCTCGTATAAGTTTCCTACACATGTTTATATTTTGAATATATATAAACTATAAAAAAATTTGTGTAAATCAAATAGACAATATATAAATACTTACCATTATATACGAGGCTATGCTATTAACGTAGTCCCCCGCTCCTAATCGACGATGGTGGGTGCGCTCAAACACCTCCATCATCTATGGGCGTTGGACGGTGCCGTCCTCCGTCACACGTGTCTTACATTAGAAAAAAAAAACATTAGTATCATTATACACAATATATAATTTAATTTTAAAAATAAATAAATTATACATACCATACGACGCTCATGAATCGTAAAAGAGATGGAACCACCAGTGTGGCGCGCGCCCGTGTCGTCCCCCCTGGACATGCAGTTTCTCGATGTAGTTCAGGAGACCTCCTGCCATTCAGGTGTGTCCCACCGCATAATGAGCTGGTCCCACACAGGGCTAGGAATCCACTCAGGAGAGTATCCCCGAGTCTGCCCTATCTGTGTGGCCCCCAGCCGTCTCATCACGGTTTGACGGGCTTGCTGAAGCAGCCCGTTATAGCGAGCGTGGGCAACACGCTCCCATGCAGCCTCCACAAAAGTGGTCTGGTCCTCCGGCCATGTATAATGACCATGTAAAAAAAAATTATTATTACCGATGAATATTTAACATTAACATTAATTTAATAAATATACTTACCATGAACTCTCGCCACAATAAATCCATATGCCGACGGGGCACATGAGACCATGTAGGCCACGCCCCGTGCATAAACTTCCGGATCGTCCCCGACTCCCCGCTATCATGCGGGGGACGTCCTCCGGCCTGCTCAAATCTGCACCAAATAATATAAATTCATATTATGATATTTTGAATTATAAATAAATTATAACAAATAATTAATGCATATACTTACCTTCTTCTGCGCACAGTAACTGCTCTGCGCAATTGTTCCTCGGGTGGCGGAGGGAGAATTCTGTTAGACCCTCGTGGCCTACGTCTCGATGTCGACGGGCCTGGATCGGCTGAAGGGATGGTGACTGGAGGTGAGGGGATGGTGTCCAGATCAGTTGGGGGAATGGTGGCCGGACCAGGTGGGGGAATGGTGGCTGGAGGTGGGGGGATGGTGGTGGAAGACGAAGGGTCAGTGGGTACAGGTGGGGCAGGTGGTAATCGTCGAGGGGTCCTACGAGGAATGCCTCCTCGAGAATTGATATCTCGAACCATAGCTATAAAAGTTTGATATAATTAGATTATATATAATAGATTAATAGACATATTTAATAATTGAATATATATTTCACATTTATAATTATTCGTTATCGTCATTATCATCATCCGTGTAATACTCTTCTTCTTGTTCTTCTATATCGGAATCTTAAAATTCTTCTTCGTCTCCCTCATCTTTAATTCTGTCCTTCCTCAACTTCATTATCGTCGTCATCAACGTATTCTATTTTCAATTGAACTAACTATGCGTCATCATCCTCGATTATTGGACTAACTCGTTCCACTTCGGAAGGATCTTCTTCTTGATAGAAGTCATCTGCTAGCTCATTATTTTCAACTATCGGGTTAATTTTTCCTCTGGCTTTAGTCTTACAAACAATACGCCAATCTGCCATGTCTTTCTTTCGAGACAGATACTGCATATAATAAACTTGTTCAACTTGAGATGCCAATATAAATGGCTCATTTGAAGCCAATTTTGATTTGTAATGGACCTCGACCAGCTGTTTATACTTTGGATGAACTCTCATGCCCCTACCGCTTGTATCGAACCAATGACATTTAAAAATGGCAACTGATTTACATCTGAAAAATTATAATTCAATAACATCTTCCAATAGTCCGTAAAAGTCAACATCACATTCAGCATACGTTGTCCCTTCGACGCAGACCCCGACATTCATAGTTTTTTTTGTAGATGAATATTCAAGTGTGTGAAATTTATATCCATTGACAAAATAACCATTATAACACTGTACAAGTCATGCTGGTCCGCTAGCAAACTCAAAGATTTGATTATCTATTTTGCCTATGTGTTATGTGCTGTATGCTTGAAACTAATTAGGAAACTCACGATTCCGTAATTTTTCTAATTTCTCATCGCTGTAAATTGAGTATTTTGTCACCATCTCAATGTCAAATATTTCAATAAACTTCTCAATCTCTGGACAGTTTAGTAAAACGTACAAATAGGCCAAATGATACTCTTCATCGTTTAAGAATCGAGACGGATGAGAACCTAAAGCACGACCGGGGTAACCAAAGATATTTAAACAACCATATGATGGTCGAGGTCCCCCGTCGTCGTTCCGTGAAAGATGATTAAGTATTGTCTTGATGGTTGATTCAAAATAAAATGAGCAGAATGTTGAAATTTCTTAAATTATATATGCTTCTGATATGGAACCTTCAACTGCGGCGGTGTTCTTTACTTTTTTCTTCTGAAAAATATAATTAATTCTATCAACAGACCCCAAATCTTATCATATAGATGATCTCGAAATGCGACCGGAAGCAATCTCTGTATGAATACATGGCAATCGTGGCTCGTCATCCCTGATATTTTGCATTCATCGACGTTTACACATCGAGATAAGTTTGAGGCATATCCATCGGATAATCTGAGTTCTTTGATCCATTGATACACATCTTTCATCTGTTGTTTATTTAACACATATGGTGTCTTTGGCTTATGAAGTCGTTCGTTGACTTCTTGCAACTCTAACTCAAGTCTCTTACAAAGTATTTTTACATCATGTCGGGCCTTCACATTATCTTTAGTTTTGTCGGAAATATCCATAACCGTGTTAAGAATATTATCAAACACATTTTTTTAATGTGCATGACGTCCAAATTATGCCGAATCAGTAATGAACTCCAATACGGCAAATCCCAAAAGATACTTATTTTCACCCAGTTATGTGTTTGACCAAAGCCTGAAATTCTTACATTCCGACCAAAAGTAATCTCTGGAAGCTATTCAACACATGCTAACATCTGTTCACCAGACAACATCGGTGGTGGCTCATCTCTTTCGACTCTACCCTTGATAAATTTGTCCCGATTCCTTCGATACTGATGGTTAGACGGTAGGAATCGACGATGACAATCAAAGAAGAAAATTTTCCGACCATTCTCAAGACTGAAGGATTTTGAGTGTTCCATGCAATATGAGCAAGAGAGTCGCGCATGCGTGCTCCAACCAGACAACATGCCATAGGCCTTGAAATCATTGATTGTCCACAATATAACAGCTCGTAAAGTGAAGTTTTGCTTCCGATGACAATCATAAGTGACAACTCTCTCAGCCCACAATGTTTTGACAATTAGGGGATGGAGAAACACATCAATTTCTTTGCGAGGACCCCTAGGATCCGGAATAATCATCGAAAGATAGATAAATTTATCTTTCATACATAATGAGGGCGACAAATTATAAACTGTTAACAACACTGGCTATACTGAATACGGAGTTGCTGAATTACCAAACAGATTAAAACCATCTGTGCACAATCCCAACTTGATATTTTTAGACTCCTCAGCAAATAAAGGATAACACATATCCAAATATTTCCATGCTTCACTGTCGGATGGATGAGTCATTATTGTATCATCACAACTTCTTGCATGCCAACTCATATAGGGGGCAATCTTTTTCGACATGAATAACCTTTGAAGCCTCGGTGTCAATGGAAAATACTGAAGCACCTTAAAGGGGATTTTTTTTTATCGGACCGATTTACTCTCCTCGTAATGAGGATGTTCCATATAAAATGCAGTTATTTAGGCACACATGTACCTTTTCGTTTCCAAGCCCTAATTTCCTCATCAACTTTTTTATCTTATAAAAGGTTGGCTTAAACTTGTTATTTGGAGGTAGCATACATACAATTGATAAAGCCTACAATCCGATCAAATACAACCCCGCTGATATTACAATTGGACTTGATGTTCGGGAGTTATGTCATTGCCGAAAATCTTGTATAATTAGGACAATTCTCATACAACGGTTCATCGACAGCTTTCAACATCTCGTAAAATTCTACAGTCTCCTTATTCGGCAATTCAATCGATCTATATCACAGGTTGTTCTTCAGTGACTTCAACAGTCGTAGTATCTGGTGGCACTACCGTCTTAGTAACTGACTCAATATTATTATTTAAATGGAATTATCCTCCAAGACTTTCCAAAATCATTGTTCTATAAGGATTTGGTGGATTTGAAGAAGAAACATCAGCAGAAGAAGATTCACCATGAGTTTAGACAACATGATTGCTCGACTTTCCGACTTGACGTGACTCCCTGCGTGACAATTCCTTACAAAATATCTTGGTGTGAATCATTTTGTATAAAGATGCAGTGTGACAATTTCTCGATCCAAAAATCTTATGTTCGAATATTTCCGGCACGAACATCGGATTTTATCACCACTAAGGAATTTTTCATTTGAGTAGGCGAAATTTAAGAAGTAAGTTACTCCTACTCAAAATTCGTCCGTTATAGCTCCACGATGAATTCGTCGGTACATCCAACTTCGATCGCCCGACCTGTTCTCTCAAAAAGTTTGCAATATCTTTAGGTATTGTCTTTAGGTGGGATGGTTCTATTCCATTCGGGATTCATGTTATTTATATTGCACTTAGTATTTCTTTAGTCATTAACTTCATTCTAAATTTTGGCAGCATCTCTCTACAGTCTGGGCGAGAGAGAGGGGGAGAGGGCCGGGGAGGCGACACGGTGAGGGCGAG
Organism: Canna indica; assembly: GCA_034359265.1. NCBI lineage: Eukaryota > Viridiplantae > Streptophyta > Magnoliopsida > Zingiberales > Cannaceae > Canna > Canna indica. The sequence continues at coordinate 8,047,505 of CP136894.1, read as the reverse complement.
GGAGCAGGCGGCACGGCGAGGGTGCGGTGAGGTGACGATCAACGGTTAGCCACGGCTACGACGGAGAGAGAAGAGAGCGGGGGAAAGAGGAAGGGTCGGGCGAGAATGCAAATAAAAAGTATTTTCACCCACGGCTAGCCAGCCGTCGGAAAACCTTGGATTCATAATTTTAATACCACCGACGGCTGGCCCTCTCTAAGCCGTTGGGTTAGAGTGTTTTAGTTTTCGTGCTGCGTTCGCGCCATTAATTAATAAACGACGGCTACTCTCGCACCCCCGCTAAGACATGACTAATAACTTATTTTATTTCGCGCCCCGTGCGCGCCATCAACTATGAGCGACGGCCGCTACGACCGTCGAAAAGCCGTGACTTATACTAACGGCCGAGGCGACCGTCGATGATTTCCGTGGCTGATGTGGTATATTCTAGTAGTGATTCCCCCCACCACCCCATCCCACCCCACCCACCCAATTGCTAGTGAAAAGAAATTATTAAAGAAAAAGGTAATTACTTAAATATATTCTAAACTATGCAATTTGTCTTATTTGTGATCAATTCTAAAATATTATTAAATTGTATCCCGAACTTTGACATTTATCTCAATTACATCATTCCGTCAACTCTCCGTTAACAACACCGTTAAGACGATGATGTGATGCTCTGACGTAGATTAAAATAATATTTTTTATTTAAAAAATATTAAAAAATCATGTCAAATTATATTAAATAATATTTTATATTAAAAAATCACTCAATGTTCACCCCGACATGGCTCGGAGTGATTATTTAATATAAATAAAAAATATCATTTTATATTATTTAATATAAATTAAAGTGATTTTTTATATTTTTTAAATAAAAAAATTATTTAAATACACGTCAGAGCGCCACATCATCGCCTTAACAGTGCTATTGACGGAGAGTTGACAGGAGGATGTAATTGAGACAAATGTCAAAGTTCGGAATATAATTTGATAATATTTTAGAATTGAGCCCAAATAGGACAAAGTGCATAGTTCATGATATATTTAGTTAATTACCCTAAAGAAAAACACCTTTAAGTTAATTATTTTGGTGCTAAATCAAGTATTTAATTAAATGAGAGACTATTGTATAACCAAAGGACAAGGTGGATTAGAAATCTAGGACTTACATAATAAAAGTACAGGAATTTCCCAATATCGGATTTTGGGAGAGAGAAATTCTTTGATTCGAATTTTAGAAGTCAAAATTCTAAAAATCGGAACCTAATGGATTTGATACCCATTTTACCCTTGGCTCAAAGTCTCTAATCAGTTAGAGACTTTGGTTAAATTTTTTAAATATATATAAAAATAATTTTAATTTATAAAAAAATTATAATAAACATAAGGTGTTAGAGTCTAAAAAATATATTTCCAAACTCTTTAATTCATTAGAGACTTTTGCACAAAGTTTATAAAACTAAATTTAAATTAAAAATTATAAAATATTTTAATGAAAAATATTTTTTTTGAACAACAACACAGCTTTTGTATTTTTTAAAAATATTTTATTAATTAAATTTATTTATTATTGAATTATAAAACTATTATAGACTTGGGGCAAAAGTCTCTAATGTATTAGAGACTTTTGCCCAAATTATGTTTATAAAATTAAATTTAAAATAAAAATATTAAAATATTTTTTTATCAAAAATATTTTGATAGACTATAGCACATTGTTTATGTTATATATATATTTTTTATGAATTAATTTTTATTTTTTATAATTAAAAAAATATTATAAATAAAAGTCTAACTCATAAGAGAATTTTGTGCAAAGTCTATAATAGCTTCATAATTTTTTTTAAAAAAATTTGAATTCTTGAAGTAATTTTAAATGATACAAAAGATGTACTATGATCCAAAAGAATATTTTACATCAAAATGTTTCATAATTTTTTATTTTAATTTTAATTTATAGACTTTGTGCAAACGTTTTTAATGCATTAGGGAGTTTGAAAATATAATTTTTATACTATAATATCTTATTTTTATCATAAAAATATTTTATAAATTTAAATTAATTAATTTATTTTAAACCAAAGTCTCTATCTAGTTAGAGACTTTGGCCCAGGGATAAAATGAGTATCCAATCCATTAGGTTTCGGTTTTAAAAATTTTGGTCTCCAAAATTTGAATATGAAAATTTCTCTCTCCCAAAATTCGGTTTTGGAAAATTGATGATAAAAATATGACCCTTCGTGCTAAAAGATACGACACTATTTAAATAGCAGATAACTTTAGTCAATATTAAATACCGCGTACTTTCATTTTTATTATGGCATAAAATAACTTTTATCCTGATTTTAAAAAAAAAGTTAATTACTTGTTATATTCTCAACTTGGATGTTTTTTCAATTATGTCCAAACTTTTTATTTGAATCAATTTAATACTTCAACTTTAATTTTGTTTTAATTTATATCCCGACATCAACCGTCTATTATGACATGGCATTGGTGACCTATTTTATAAATAATAAAAAATACAACTCTGCCACGTCATCATATATATATATATATATATATATATATAACACTGTCATCTTCACGTCCATCTCCAGCAACCTGGCCATTGTCATCCTCACATCGTTCGTCTCGCCGGTCCTCTCCACCACCACCTAGTGAGCTCATTTTTCCTTCGGTACGCGTCACTCAACCTCGCCGTCGGTCGGGACAACCACCTCCATCCAACGTGGCTACCTTTCGGTCGGCGACCACGAGTAGAACATGATGGCTAGGACTTGCACCCAAGTGAAGTCGCAGGCTCACACAAGGCTTTTGAGGCTTATGCTTCCTTATATTTAATTTTATTCAATCTTCAACTAAGTTGTTATTTTTTCCCTTTCATGTTCGTCTTTTTAAGATGTTTTGTTCATTTTTTGTGAGATTAGGCTGATACAAAAACAAATGAAGTGTTTGCTCTTATTGTTCAAGTTGTTGTTGTAGCTACCAAGGGTGTGAGCAGAGCGCTAGGCGGTCTCCTCCTCCATGAGCTGGATGTTGGTGACGCCGAGAACACTGCTGCAGCCCAGCTAAGCCGGGAGTCTGAGGTAGACCTCGTAGTCATCGGGAATGTCGTAGAACCCCTTGGCGAGCAGCGAAACTGGGTGAACTCAGTGCTGATCGCAAAGTAGAGAGCAAGCGAGACTCTCCACCGAGTAGTCGATAGCCCAAGAGGTGTAGCCCTTGAGGCGGATCACCTCATACACACTCTCCACCACCGCCTTCCTTATCTTCTCCAGCACACCATGTTCGATCAAAGCTTTCTCGTCGGTGAGCTAACTTAGTATCGACACTCCCTCGATGCTAATGCTCGACCATATCGCTATCGAGCTGTCCCCGTGCTCCTTGACCATGTAAGCCTGTGAATTTTAATTGTAGATGAGATGGAGAAAGTATATATGCAGAAGTGGAAGGTGCGCGATCGATCGATCTATCATATACCTGCACATCTTGAGCGTTAACCTCGAGATGGTCGGCGAGGAGGAACCGGAAGCGAGAAGAGTCGAGGTTGGTGCTCGATCTGATGACCTGGTTGGGCGAGAACCCAGACAGCTTCCACACAATGTATGTCATCACGTCGACCGAGTTCGACACCACCACCAGCAGCGTTCCCGACGACTACTTCGCCACCGGCGGCACGATATGCTTGAAGAGCGCAAGGTTACGCCGCAGCAGGTTGAGCCACGTCTCGCCCGGGAGCTGACGGGCGCCGACGGTGATGATGCAGAGGTCAGAGTTGGCAGTGACAGAGTAGTCCGACGAGGCGAAGATTTTGGTGTGGGGGGAGGAAAGCGGCGGCATGCTGGAAAAATTAGCTCACTAGGTGGTGGTGGAGAGGACCGGGGAGACGAACAACGCACAACAAGAAAATTTCGAAATAACGACGTTTATTTTTTGACGTCCGAAGAAGCGTCGAAATGTTTAAGGACGGATGCGAAAAAGTTTAAAAATATCGACGTCTATATCAGACGTCGATATGTAAAACGGGAAATATGGCGTTTTTTCGTCGAAAAGGGAGCGTCGAAAAATTTCGACGCCAGCGTTTCGACGCATCTGGCGTCGAAAAATTTCAACGCCAGCGTTTCGACGCAGCTGGCGTCGAAATATTTCGACGCCACCATTTCGACGCAGGTGGCGTCGAAATGTTTTCCCGCGCGAACGCGCGGTCGTCGAAGCAAGTATCACGGGTTGAAAATTTCAACCCGTGAGCGTACGGTAAGCAGCTGAAATTTCATTTCAGCTGCAGAACGTACGAAATTATATATATATATATATATATAATTTTTTTAATTATTGCTACAGTTCTTTAACTAAATAAATATAAATTTTACCTATAAAGTATCGGTTCACCGCCTAAATTTTTTCCTCCCGCGCGCCTATTTCTTCTTCTTCCTTCGTCTTCCGATCGATTTCTGCTCCTTCCTTCTTTCTTCTTCCGATCGATTTCTATTTCTTCTTCTTCCTTCTTCTTCCTATAAAGTATCGGTTCGCTGCTGCCGATCGATTTCTTCGTCCGATTTCTTCCGTCGTCGAATCAGCAGGTAATTTCTTCCGTCCGATTTCTGCTCCTTCTTCTTTCTTCTTCCGTCGCTGCTGGTTTTTTTTTTTTTTTTTTTTTTTTTCTTTCTTCTTCCGTCGCTGCTGCTGCTGTTTTTTTGTTTTGTTTTTTTTTCTTTCTTCTTCCGTCGCTGCTGCTGCTGTTTTTTTTTTTTTTTTTTTTTTTCTTTCTTCTTTCGTCGCTGCTGCTGCTGTTTTTTTTTTCTTTCTTTCTTCTTCCGTCGCTGCTGCTGCTGTTTTTTTTTTTCTTTTTTTTTCTTTTTTTTTCCGTCGCTGCTGCTGTTTTTTTTTTTTTTTTTTTCTTTTTTTTCTTCTTCCGTCGCTGCTGTTTTTTTTTTTCTTTTTTTTTTTTTCTTTCTTCTTCCGTCGCTGCTGCTGTTTTTTTTTTTTTTTTCTTTTCTTTCTTCTTCCGTCGCTGCTGCTGTTTTTTTTTTCCTTCGTTCTACACGTCGACGAATCCGTAATTAACTAATATTTTTTTTTTTTCTGTTCATCTCGACGAAGCAACCGGCGGCTGTAAATTTTGCTCGTCGAATCAGCTCGAGATCCGGCTCTTATTCTCAAGTTAGTATAAATTTGATGTTATGCATATATATATATATATATCTTTAGATTTAAGATCAGTTATCTTGTTTAATTTTGTTTAAACTATGCTATCATGCTTTAGTTAGCATAATTTAGATACAGCTAATTATCATGTTATATTATGCATGTTACTGCTTTAGATATTAATTTAGATATTATGCATGTTAATTTAGATATTATGCTTTAGTTACTGCTAACTATGCTATCATGTTATATTATTACTGCTATCTTTAGTTAGAATTACTGCTATCTTTAGTTAGATATTATATAGTTACTAATTAATAAATACTATATTATTATTATTATTATTATTATTATTATTATGTAATTATTATCACTAATTAATAATAATAATAATAATATTATTATTACTGTTATTATTATTATTATTATTAATAAAACTAATTAATTATTATTATTATTATTTAATAATAATAATAATTATTATTACTGTTATTATTATTATTATTGTTATTATTTATTATTATTATTACTGTTATTATTATAAATACTATATTATTATTATTATTTAATTAATATCACTAATTATTATTATTATTATTATTGTTGTTATTATTATTATTATTAGTATAACTGAATTGATAATATTATTATTATTATTTAATTATGATCACTAATTATTATTATTATTATTATTATTATTTATTATAAATACTATATTATTATTATTATTACTGTTATTATTATAAATACTATATTATTATTATTATTAATTAATTATTATCACTAATTAATAATATTATTATTATTGTTGTTATTATTATTATTATTAGTATAACTGAATTAATAATAATAATATTATTATTTAATTATTATCACTAATTAATATTATTATTATTACTGTTATTATTATTATTATTGTTATTATTATTATTATTATTATTATTACTATATTATTTATTATTATTATTACTATATTAATATTATTGACATTAATACTATATTATTAATATTATTATTATAAATACTATATTATTATTATTATTTAATTAATATTGCTAATTAATATTATTATTATTACTAATTATTATTATTATTATAAATACTATATTATTATTATTATTAAATATATTACTAAATAATAATAATAATATTATTATTATTTAAACTTATATTAGAGTATATAATTAATTAGAATAATTAAATTTAGAATTCATTAATCCTATCTTGATGGACTAAATTTCTTGCTTCCAACAATGAACTTTTTATTTAAACTTCTCAATTTGATATTTTTATAATTTTCTACCCAGAGCTTAGACCCGTTCGAGAAATATTTTTTGATTTTATAAATTTTATTGATAAAATTTAGTTGTAATATTAAGTTGAATACTTATTTCGATATGGAGGAATACGTATTCTACTTAATATTTTACTAAATAATATCAATAAAATTTATATTTTTCAAATAATAAATCTTGAATTGTCCCTTATTGGACAGTTTAGCAACACAATTATTAATATCGCAAATTTAATTTCATTTTATCACACATGTCAATGAAATATCGGTTGCATCTCTTTTGTTCTCCGGTACGCTTCAGAAGTTTTGCGTACTTGGAGAACTAAAAAGAGATGCTGCCGAAATTTTCAGTGACTTGTTGTGATTAAATGAGATTATAAGTGCGATATTAATAATGTGTTGCTGAATGGGATAGGACCAACCCACCTATATGACTATACCCTTTATAATAACATTGAAATTCACAAATGTAGTCAAAGATGGATAAAACTTGGATGTCAGCACCTCAATCATCTAAAGCCTATGCGAGAGGATTGAAAAATTTTATGCAGTTTGCAATTGATAATGGATTGGATGAAGATGGCACAATGAATTGTCCGTGCAAAAAATGCATCAATAGGAAATATCATAAACCAGAAGATGTTGAAAGACACTTAATATGGAATGGAATTTTACCGAGATATACCATTTGGTATTACCATGGTGAACCTTTATATCCGACAACAGAAGCACAACTTGATATATCAAACAGAGCTGAAGCATCCCATCAACTACATTCTCATAATGATGAAACACCAATTGATGTCAATGATGAAACACCAATTGATGTCAATGATGAAACATCAAATGTTAATCTTGATGAAGCTCCAAATGCATTCGAACCGCCACAAGAATCTTCCCAACATTCTATGATGGATGATCTTGATGTTCCTCTGTATCCAAATTGTGTAAAATACAGTAAAGCATCATTTATCATTCAATTATATCATATAAAGGTTCTTAATGGTTGGTCTGGAAAGTCGTTCTCAATGTTGTTAGAATTGTTGAAAGAAGCTTTTCCAGAAGGCAATACACTTCCATCAACATGTTATCAAGCAAAAAAATATGTGAAAGATTTGGGTTTATTCTATCAAAAGATACATGCTTGTCCAAATGATTGCATTTTATACATGGATGAAACTGCGGAAGCATCAACATGCAACATTTGTGGATTGTCTCGATGGACTTCCTCTTCAACTAATGATGAATCAACAAGTCAGTTAGAACGGAAAAAAAAACCTGCAAAAGTGTTACGATATTTTCCACTTATTCCAAGACTGACTCGTTTATATATGTCATCGGAGACAGCAAGCTCGATGAGATGGCATTCTGAAAGACGCACCAAAGATGGAATCATACGACATCCTGCTGATGCAGAAGCTTGGCAAGCTTTTGACAGAAGATATCCAGACTTGAAAGGTTTGTTTTATTTATATTTGTCTCGTGGTCCGCATGATTCACCTTCCAACATGAATTTGTCTCGTGTTCATAGGTTATTTATGAGATATAAATCTCATGTTCGAAATAAAGCACAACCAGAGGGATCCATCGCTGAAGGATATATTGCTGATGAATGTCTTACATTTTGTTCTCGATATTTACATAATATTGAAACGGTGTTCAATCGACCGCAAAGAAATTATGAAGTTGAAAATATTGAAAACTACTTATTTTCTTCTGGTGGTCGATTTATTGGCAAAGCTCGCATTAGTACGTTGGATTTAAATACGTATGCACAAATGCACAAATATGTGTTGTTGCATACTCCAATGATTGAACCATACAAAAGGTATCAATTGTTATTAAATGTCTCCATATTTTAAGTTATTTTAAGATTATTGGTGTAATTTTTATTTTATTGTCTCAGGCAATTTCTTGAAGAACAATGTCATATAAATAATTTATCAGTTCCATCAAATGCTCAACAACAAAGGTGGATCATAGAGAGATTCGCATTGTGGTTACAAGATAAAGTATCGGAAATGATACAAAATGATTGTGATGCTTCACTACTTGCGTTAGCTCGAGGTCCAGTATCTGTAATTAAAAAATATGATGGATTGATTATAAATGGTTATAGATTTCATACCAAGCAACGAGAAAGATTGCGTAAAACACAAAATAATGGTTTAATGGTTGAGGCTGACAATCGTCAATATTATGGAGTTCTAACGGATGTAATTGAATTGGACTATCGTGGGGTATTCAAGGTAGTTCTTTTTCGTGCTGAATGGGTTGATATAAGAAATTCACGGGGTTTACGAGTGGATGAGAATGGATTCACATTAGTTAATCTTTCTCGATTATTTTATACCGGTGCATTTCTAAAAGATGACCCGTATGTGTTTTCATCACAAGCAAAACAAGTATTTTATATGTCAGATCCGAAGAATAATGAGTGGTCGCATGTCATAAATGTATATCCTAGAGATTTATATGACATCGGTAAATGACTTATTATTTATCAATATTATTTATATAATTTGTTAATCTTTATGTATTTATCAATATATAATATTATGTTATTATACATGATGTCAAGATCAAGAATAATTGATTCAGATGCTGAGACTCGCGAGGAGGGTGAGCTTAGCCCCGAGAGTGATCGTCCTGGGTCGTCACAAGGACGAATTCACAGACCTTTCTACATTTGGAGTTAGTTTTTATATCATTATACATGTGAACATTATTTATTTAATCAAATTTATATTAATGTTTTCTGATGTAATTTAAAAACAGACACTACAACACAAATGCAACATGAAGGGTCTCCATATTTTACAGCTTCTTCTGTGTATACACTTAATCCCGACCAGTTAATTATGGTCAATTTTTCTGATTGGGGTCAAAGTCATGATGGCGGCCACAGATCATACTCACGTTTTATGGGGTTACTAGTGCGTGATTCTACATTCTTACCATTGACGCCTGACCCTTGGAATCAAATTTCTTCCATATATAAGAATGGATTATGGGAGCAATTATTGGTATGTTATGAATTTATATGAATTTATGTTAGATTGCATTATTTAGTTGCGTGAAATTATATATTAAATATATATTTTGGGGTCAAACTAATATCATTTATAAATGTAGAGATATTTTTTGATCCCTACTGAGAACTGGGATCGTATTTATCGCACTACTATGGCAGCCTTCGACAGAAAATTTAAAAATTATAAACTTATATTAAAAAAAAATATTTTAAAATTGAAGAGTCAAAAGAGGAAAACTACTCACATCGACCACGAAATGTTAGTAGAGAATCATGGATAAGAATGGTCGATTATTGGCATTCTTCGGCTAGTCAGGTAAAAATTTATATTTTGATACTTGCAATATTTGTTTTATAATTATAATTAAATATGACAGGCTGCGTCTGAACGGGGTCGAAGGGCAAGAAGTGCAACTCAAGATTGCATACATACTAGCGGTGCGACCCCTTACATTCAAAGACGTGCTGATTTTGTAAGTAGTTTAGTAAATAATTTATAATTTATTTGTTTTTATTTTTAATATCTTTTAAATAATTAATTTTTATTTATATTGTGTGAAGCGACGTACACATAATAGAGAGCCCAGTGAGCTCGAAGTGTATAGAACAACACATCTTCGTAGAAGTGGACGAGGATATGTACGCGAAGAAGCTGCTCAATTTATGGTATAACACATCTACGAATGAATTAAATTAATATTTTTAAAATTTATAATCTATTTTTTGAAATGTAGGCCACCGCCGAACAAACACTTAATGAACGACTTGAGACTAATCCAACAACAGAGCGAGTTCAACTCGAGAACCAAGTATATCGGGAAATATCTGGTCCCGAACATCATTCTCGAGTTCGCCTACAAGGGATTGGAGTCACACCAAGTCAATTTTATGAACGTCATCGACAATCTTTTGTTGCATCTTCCCACGATGCAACATATGACGAGCTTCGACGGTAACAAGAGGCTGCAATGAAAGAAATGCAGCAAAAACATGATGCTGAGATGAGGGAGGTTCAGCAAAGACTGAACAGAATGGAGCAGATGTGGTTTCAACAACAATTTAATAATTCATCGTCACAGGGACTAAATCCAATTATTAATCAAGCTAATATGTTTTCCTCGCCAATTGATCATGTATGTATTTATTTAATTTATTTGTAGTTGATATTTTTAGCATTGTAATTAATTAAATATGTTTTTTAACAAGATCGATTGTATGTTCCTGAAAGTCTTCCTCATGAAATACCGTCGGCTAATCTCGGAGAAGGTACAAGTAAAGATCCATTTCTAAACTGTAAGTAATTTATATATTGTCATACTGAATATTTTAATTAATAATATTAAAATTTATATGCTTATAATTGATATAAATATACAGATAGAGATGTTGATCCGTATAGAGAAGACGACGAGGAAGAACAAGAAGACGAGGAGGAGGAGGAGGAAATGGATGATGATGAAGATTAAATTATTTAATTTTATTTGTAAATAAAATTACTGAGTATTGTTTAAATTAAATTTTGTATTACTGTTTCAATTAAATAAAATTGTGAATTTTGATGATAATTTGATTAATTTTAAATTAATTAGTTAATTAATATATTAATTATTGATTATGAGTAAAATTTATTTAAAAAAAACGAAAAAATGGTTAATTAGCATATTGACGCCTGTTTAGACGTCAATATGCTAAGCATAACGTCGTCGTTTTGAATACTGACGTCTCGTTTCGACCGCACACGCCGTCGAAATTTAAATCTTTACGCCTGGATAGACGTCAATATTTAAAATTAAGCGGAAGGTTTTTGACACGCATTTTCGACGGATTCACTGCCGTCAGAATGCATATATTTACTCCCTCCGACGTCAAAATTTCTTTATAATCTGCCGTCAGAATTCCAACGATGTGTTGTAGTGACGTGAGGATGGCGATGGCTGGATTGTTGGAGATGGACATGAAGGTGGTAGTTATATATATATATATATATATATGATGACCTGGCAGTGTTCTATTTTTTATTATTTATAATGCATAGTAATTCATATCATCACTTAATCGTAAAATTAACGGATGATTGACGTGGGGATATGAATTGAAACAAAATTAAAGCCGAAGTATAAAATTAATTCAAATAAAAAGTCGGGACATAATTAAGAAAATACCTAAAGTTGAGAATATACCATATAATTAACCCTTTTTAAAAATAATGGGTACTCATTCTAACACATCACTTCTTAACGAGCCTTTGGATCTTTGATATTCCTTTATCCTTAAAACCAACCTTCATCAGTGCAAACTTAACACATACTATCACACATGTTAATATAACCTAATGCAGAACAGTAAATAATCAAACTTTATTGGACATACTATTTTTAATAAAGATTTGTGGGAAAGAATTAGAGAAATTGAGTTGCCTATGCAACCCAACGATGATTGGTATGCATTGGTTTGATAATTGTTATCTCATCAATTACATATATGTTTCTATGAAAGAAGTAGACTTACGTTTGGTCCAGTATACGAAAAAACTCCTCTAAAGGTAAAGATCTTCTTATGAAAATTATTACATGGTAGACTTTTGACTAGTAGTAGACTTATCTAACTTGGGTTATCTTATGTAGATCAATGTATTTTTTGCAACATTGTTTCCGAAACACCACAACATCTATTATTTGATCGCTCATTTTCTTCTCAACTCCAGTTTCACATGAGTCAAAAATTGAATATGAAATTCTCAAATAGGAATGGGTGGTGTTCTAATTTCTAACTCCTAATTTCTCAGTAATTAAATGTAGGCTGAGATTTTAGAGTCATTCTTGCTAACACTACTTGGTTTACATGGTATTTTCGAAACTATATTTTACATGGTGATGATCGACAATATACTATTTCCAGTACTATTAATAGAACTATGATATTTACATGTCAATAGGCAAAGCATACCATTTCTAAGGCCAATAATATGTATTCATTCAAATTCTCCTTTTGGTCACCCCACCTTTAAAATGGTTTAAAATTAATTGTAATGCTACTATACAAAATATTGATGGAGGTGCTGGTATTGTTGTTAGATCTCACATTGATGAATGTATTGATGCACAAAATCATTTTCTTATTTCTGATACCATTTTGCATGAGGAAGGTACGGCTGTTTTTCTCTTTGTATCTTATATACGTAGATTCAAAGTTGATGGACAAAGCTATTATTGAATCCAAGTGTAAACAAGCGGTGGACGCTATAAACAATGAAGCGACGATTCATGACAAATTAGGAATCTAATTTTAAATACAAGAAGTATTTTATAGAAGTTTCACAAACAATTCATTTCGTGCACAACAAACAAAGTTGCCTACTGGGCAGCAAATCGTGCCAAGGTCCGAAAAAATCCGAGATTTGGATTTCTATTCGTCCTTTGGAATAATAAAAATACTACTAGAATATTAGCTATTAGCCACGGGGCTCACCGATGGCCGTCTGGGCCGTCAGAAAAATTCATGGCTTTTCGATGGCCGCAACGGTCGTGGCTGATATAACCAAATCATCTGTGGCTCGCATACGGCCGCCCAAGGCCGTCGCTCATAGCTAATGGCGCGCATGAGGCACGAAATGAAATAACCTAGTAGCGACGGCTTAGCGGGGTCCAAAGGACCGTTGGTGATATAAGTAAGTAATTGACCACGGCTAGCAGCGATCGTCCTTTATTAATTGATGGTGCAAACACGACGCGAAAATAAAAAATATATCACCGATAGTTTAGAGAGGGCTACGCGACCGTCGGTGATATAATTAGTAGTTGCCCATAGTTTACTAACGACTAACAGGCCATCGGTGATAAACTTTTTTATTTGCGTTTGCACATACCCTTCCTCTTTCCCACGTTCTCTTCTCTCTCCGCTGCCGACCGAGTTGTCGCCGACGCCAATCGTTTCCTCGACACATACCCTTCCTCGAGTTCACCGCCGACGGAGACGCCGCCCTCACCCTCGCCGGTCGAGCCCCAATGTCCACGCGCCACGCGCCGGCCCCAATCTCCTCACCGCCTTCGCCCAGGTGATCTCTTCCTCTCCTCTCCGGTCTGCGCCGGCCAAAACCCTAGGATTTTGGCTGGTGCCGACACTAGTTAATTTTTTTGTTAAAAAGATTAATTAAATTAATTAATTAGGGTTATTTGTTAATTATATTTAATTAGGATTAATTAGTTTTGTTAATTATTTTTTGCTGTTAGATTAGATTTAGTTAGGGTTAATTAGTTTTTTTATGTTAGATTAAATTTAGGTTAGTTTTAATGTTAGGGTTAGTTAATCAAGGCCAGTTAGAATAAATGTTAGGATTAATTTTAGTTGGGTGTAATTATAATTTTAAAATCGTCCACTTTTGACTTGCGCGCGTCTGAATCATCCACTGTGGACTCGCGCAGAATCGTCCACTTTGGACTCGTGTGAAATCGTCCATTGTGGACTCGCACCGACATCCACAAATTTAGAAAATAATCCTGATGAGTTGATACATTTTACGGACGCATCGACGAGTCAAGTTTTAATTTTACAAAATCTTAAATCCGTTCGGGGGTTGTATGTTCTTGTAAACGAAGTAGATGATCTTTTATACGATGTACAACCCTTGAATGATTCCTAATTGGACAATTTGATAACATAGTTTATTTTTTTAGTCATTATTCATTTTTAAATTTTGGCTTGTATCTCCCTTGTTCTCCGATATGTGCCCAGATAATATGCATATTCGGATAACTATAGGGAGATGCCGCTAAAATTTAAAATGAATGACTAAAAAAATACTAAGTGTCACTACAACAAATACGATCATTTACCGCAATCATTTTCGTGGCTTTTGTGTTTTAGTCACGCAACATTCGTCGTTACTAACTCGTGAGTATTAATGGTGTGACAACTGATCAATAGTTACAAACGTAAGTGTTTGTGGAAATAGTATATAGCACTTGCTACGAATGATGTTGTTATTATTTGTCATATATGAATGTGGATAATACCATATTTCGTGGTAATTACCACATGTATATTTCAACATTAAAAGGTTTTATCTATAAAAATATCGTGAATAGAATATTGTACAACAAATACTACGTGAGGGTTGATTCAATTTAACCCGAATCCATTACAAAGTTGCATCAAAGAAGAAGGAGAGGAAAAAAAAATCAAAGCTAGGCCCGGACAGGCCCTGGTGGGCCAAAAAACTGGGCCAAGCCCAACCGCTCGAGCACCAACATCTACTAGCGCTCGTGCGTTGCACGTTGCACGCGTAGCGAGCCCAGAATACGAGCGCGCTTCACGCGCTCATTTGCTCTGCATGCCGACAAATGCCTCTCATCTGCCTTTTTTGATCGAGCGCAGAGAACCATTCCCAGTCGCATTTTTTTTGACTTCGCACAGTCTCGATCGCTCCTTCAAAGTGCAGACTTCTTCGATCAAAAGCAATAGTATGATTAAATCAAACGGAGCAACAAATTACATGGAGTTTTTTTCTCCACGGAACTCGGCTCTCCCCCTCTATTATAAATAGGGGCCTAATATGTAGTTACAAACCATCCCGATATCCCATCTACTCCGTTTCTCAAGCAAGGTTCTTTTCTAGCGGCTCTCTTCTCCTTCACACCGTTTCAGGCAAAAGCAAGAAGATCAAGGATGCCACATCCATAATTTTCAAACAGAAGCAGGAATCCAGATTCCGGGGTGTAGAAAAATATTTGATTACAGATAATATTTTTTTTTACAGTTTAGTTATCAGTTGTATTCAGATTCTTTTGTATTGGTCGTGTTTTCTCATCACTCTAATAAAATCAAGTGCCCTCTTCTCCCCGTGGAGTAGGCTCGGTACCTCGCCGGGCCGAACCACGTAAATTTTGGTGTTCTTTGTATTTTTTGGATTTATTCATTTTGGTATTTTTCCTTTTGGCGTTTGGATTTTTGGATCCTTGCAGGAGGACCCGGTTTTCTTCCTAACTGTTGTGGTATCAAAGCCAACAATCCACAATGTCAGAGGCAAAATACGAAATCCATAAATTGGACCACAATATCAACTACTCATTATGAGCCTTGAAGATGAAAATAATATTGGTTAAGGAGAACCTACAAGACACTATTCGTGGGGCGAGATGAGATGGCAGTCACTGAAAGGGAAAAGTACTGGGCCGATGAAAGTGCTAAAGCCACATTGTACATGAGCGTCTGCAATGAGGTACTACGAGAAGTTGCATAAGAAAAGATCACTGCAGATGTATAGAAAAAGGTTGTTACAAGTAAGATAACACGTAGACAAAAATTGTATTTTTTTCGCATGACTGATGGCACTTATGTTAAAAATCATATTAGCACTTTCCATTCTATTCTTGCTAATCTTGATGATATGAGAGTTACATTTGAGGAAGAAGATAAGGTTTTTATGCTTCTAATTACTCTCCCTACTTCTTTTAAATTTTTTTATGAAAGTTTATTGTATGGTAAAAATCATATTAGCATTACTCTGGATGAGGTGACAATAATGCTAGTGTCCAAGGAGGTTGTCGACTCTCAACTTACTAGCTACATGATCCTCTAGAAGCCGTGGAGAAGCCCTGAACACTAGAGGATGATACCGGCCACGGGACAAAAGCCGGGGTAAGTTCAGATCTAAATCAGAATGTCGTAAGGTGAAACGGAGATAGGAGGAACAAAATCAGAATGAGGAAGCATCTTATGCTTATGAGGATGAAAAAGTAGAGTTACTTACTATTTCTGCTTGTTATGCTAGATCTCAAGATGAATGGATTTTAGATTCAGGTTGCTCTTTTCATATGACACCGCACCGAGATTGGTTTACCACATATGAACATGCTAATGGAAAGGAAGTGCTAATGGGAAATGACTCATCATGTCAAGTAACAGGTGTTGGCTTAGTAAAAATTAAAATGCACGATGGCATTACAAGGACTCTAACTCAGGTATGACATGTTCCAGGTCTTAAAGGAAATTTAATTTCTTTATCTTCTCTAGATGCACTTGGATACAAGTATTCAGGCCATCACGAAGTTTTCAGAGCCACAAAGGGGTCCTTAACAGTAATGAAAGTACCAAAATTAAACCAACTCTACATCCTGCAACACACAATGATAACAAGTAGTGCAACTATGGTAACCACCGAACACTTTGATGATGATCTTGCTAAATTACAACATATGAGATTAGGGCATATTAATGAAATGAGCATGCTAATACTTGAACAAAAGGGACTACTGGAAAACAAAAATTGGCTAAGTTAGATTTATGTGAACATTGCATCTATAGCAAACAGAAAAGAGTCTCATTCTCCACAGGACAATACTATGCTAAAGAAAAATTAGACTACATCCACTCTTATCTATAGGGGCCATTATCGATTGATTCTCAAGGAGACGCTCGATACATGCTCACATTTATTGATGATTACTCCAGGAAGTTATAGGCTTATTTTATTAAAAATAAATCTGATGTCTTCTCTAAATTTTAGTGTTAGAAGACAATGATCGAGAAGCAAACCGGTAGATATGTTCGGACCCTGCGAACCGACGATGGCCTAGAATTTTGCAGTGGAGAATTTAAAGACTTCTGCTCCAGGGAAGGTATCAAAAGGTATCACACAGTTCTCCACACACCTCAGCAGAACGGAGTAACAGAAAGGATGAACCACACCATCATAGAAAGGGTAAGATGTATGCTTTCTAATGCTAACCTTTCTAAACGCTTTTGGGCAGACACTACTAGAATTATGGTCATGAGCGACGGCTGATAACGTGGTTGAACCGTCGGTGATGTATATCACGGACGGCGTTAACCGAGGCAAACAACCGTCACTGATGTGTCCGTCTCAAATGTGTTGTGACGACCGAGCTCGATCGTCACACATAATCATCAACGACAGCTCCTTGCGTTGTCGCTGATTTAAAAACATCAATGACGGCTCGGAGCGCTATCACTAATAACAACCCATCAGCCACGGTCGAGTCTCGTCGGCGATGTTATTAGCAACCGTGATATTTGGTGCTGCCTAGGCCATCAGCCATTTACGATAAGCTTTCAGCCATGGCTTACTGACGGTGAACCATGGGTAAGCCGTGGCTAAATGTGTTTCCTGTAACTGAAAAAATTGAAAATTTTGTAAATTCCTGTATATAACGATATATCTACTACAAATAATTTTCAATCACATATTACAATCAGAAAACATCATACACATGCATTAGAAACCAAATATACAAGTTTTACATAAATATAATCAATATCAGCCTCAAACCGGATGTAAACAATTATCAAAATATCAACTCGTGCATCCAAGTTTCAAAATATAAACAAAATAAATCAAAAGCTCACGGCTGCGGTGGAGGCGGTGGAGTTGACAACGATTGGGTCGGGAGCGTCGATTGGGTCGAGGAGGACGGCGACTGTGACATCATAGTTAGAAACCCAGCATGAGACGCAATCTGAGAGAGGAGTGTCTGCATATTCTAGATCGTCTGTCTCAACTCGTCATTCGCGCGTCTCTGCTCCTGCATCTGCTCCTCCATCATCAGCCTCTGCCCCTCCATTGCCTGTCTTTGTTGGGTGAGATTCGACTCCATTGCTGCTATCCGGCTCTGGTCTTGCGCGCGCTTGGGAAGACGAGGGCCGCTCACCCGCAGTCGGAGGGGTCGGTGCCCCAAGTGGCCCGAGCACGGCGTGGGCATGGCCACTGTCTGCAAAGCCATAAACATGATCGTGCTCGCAGCCACCTGCGGCCTCCACCCAAGCTCCTGCGTCAAACTCCTCCGGTGTCCCTCCACGCTCGATCACAGACCTCGAGTAAGTTTCCTATACGTGTTTATATTTTAAATATATATAAACTATAAATAAAAATTGTGTAAATCAAATAGACATATATAAATACTTACCATTATGATGGAGGCTCTCCTATCAACGTAGTCCCTCGCTCCTCGTCGACGACGATGGGTGCGCTCAAACACCTCCATCATCGACGGGTGTCGGACGGTGCCGTCCTCCGTCACGTGCGTCTTACATTAGAAAACAAATACGTTAGTATCATTATATAAAAATATAATTTAATTAAAAGTAAGGAAATTATACATACCATACGACGCTCATGCACCGCAAAAGAGATTGAGCCACCTGTGTGGCGCGCCCCCGTGCCATCCCCCCGGACATGCAATTTCTGGACGCAGTCTGGGAGACCTCCTACCACTCATGAGTGTCCCACCGCTCAACGAGCTGGTCTCACACAGGGCCAGGAATCCACTCGGGGGCGAGTCCCCGAGTCTGCCCTATTTGTGTGGCCCTTAGTCGTCTCATCATAGTTTGACGGGCTTGCTGAAGCAGCCCGTTATAGCGAGCGTGGGCAACACGCTCCCATGCAGCCTCCACAAAAGTGGTCTGGTCCTCCGGCCATCTATAATGACCATGTAAATTTTTATTATTATTACCGATGAATATTTAACATTATCATTAATTTAATAAATATACTTACCATGAACTCTCGCCATAATAAATCCATATGCTGACGGGGCACATGAGACCATATAGGCCACGCCCCGTGCATAAACTTCCGGATCGTCCCCGTTATCATGCGGGGGACATCCTCCTGCTCAAATCTGCACCAAATAATATAAATTCATATTATGATATTTTGAATTATAAATAAATTATAACAAATAATTAATGCATATACTTACCTTCTTCAGCGCACAGTAACTGCTCTGCGCAATTGTCCCTCGGGTGGCGGAGGGAGAATTCTGTTAGGCCCTCGAGGCCTACGTCTCGATGTCGACGGGCCTGGATCGGCTGAAGGGATGGTGGCTGGAGGTGGGGGGATGGTGTCCAGATCAGGTGGGGGAATGGTGGCCGGACCAGGTGGGGGAATGGTGGCTGGAGGTGGGGGGATGGTGGTGGAAGACGAAGGGTCAGTGGGTACAGGTGGGGCAGGTGGTAATCGTCGAGGGGTCCTACGAGGAATGCCTCCTCGAGAATTGATATCTCGAACCATAGCTGTAAAAGTTTAATATAATTAGATTATATATAATAGATTAATAGATATATTTAATAATTGAATATATATTTCACATTTACAATTATTCGTTATCGTCATTATCATCATCCGTGTAATACTCTTCTTCTTGTTCTTCTATATCGGAATCTTAAAATTCTTCTTCGTCTCCCTCATCTTCATTCTGTCCTTCCTCAACTTCATTATCGTCGTCATCAACGTATTCTATTTCCAATTGAACTAACTATGCGTCATCATCTTCGATTATTGGACTAACTCGTTCCACTTCGGAAGGATCTTCTTCTTGATAGAAGTCATCTGCTAGCTCATTATTTCCAACTATCGGGTTAATTTTTCCTCTGGCTTTAGTCTTACAAACAATACGCCAATCTGCCATGTCTTTCTTTCGAGACAGATACTGCATATAATAAACTTGTTTAACTTGAGATGCCAATATAAATGGCTCATTTGAAGCTAATTTTGATTTGTAATGGACCTCGACCAGCTGTTTATACTTTGCATGAACTCTCATGCCCCTATCGCTTGTATCGAACCAATGACATTTAAAAATGGCAACTGATTTACATCTGAAAAATTGTAATTCAATAACTTCTTCCAATAGTCCGTAAAAGTCAACATCACATTCAGCATACGTTGTCCCTTCGACGCAGACCCCGACATTCATAGTTTTTTTTGTAGATGAATATTCAAGTGTGTGAAATTTATATCCATTGACAAAATAACCATTATAACACTGTACAAGTCATGCTAGTCCGCTAGCAAACTCAAAGATTTGATTATCTATTTTGCCTATGTGTTCTGTGCTGTATGCTTGAAACTAATTAGGAAACTCACGATTCCGTAATTTTTCTAATTTCTCATCGCTATAAATTGAGTATTTTGTCACCATCTCAATGTCAAATATTTCAATAAACTTCTCAATCTCTGGATAGTTTAGTAAAACATACAAGTAGGCCAAATGGTACTCTTCATCGTTTAAGAATCGAGACGAACGAGAACCCAAAGCACGACTGGGGTAACAAAAGATATTTAAATAACCATATGATGGTCGAGCTCCACCAACGTCATTCCGTGGAAGACGATTAAGTCTTGTGTTGATGATTGATTCAAAATAAAATGAGCAAAAAGTTAAAATTTCTTGAATTATATATGCTTCTGACATGGAACCTTCAACTGCGGCGGTGTTCTTTACTTCTTTTTTTTTCAGACGATTCATGTATCTTTCAAATAAGTACATCCACCGGCACTACTAGAAAAATGGGCATCAGCAACGGCTGATGCCGTTGCTGAGCCGTTGCTGAAGATCATCAGCAACGACCGAAGCCGTTGCAATGGAGCCGTGGAAGAAAGTCGCGTTGCTGATAACTTAGCAACGGATCAGCAACGGCCGCTCGGACCGTTGCTAAAAATATTATCAGCAACGGTTTTGCCACAGACCCGGAGCCATTGCTGATAACATTAATAGCAACGGCCGATGAGTCCGTAGCAACGCCGTTATTAAAAGCCCGTCGCTAAGCCGATGCTGTAGGTCATCAGCAACGGCTTTCGATACACTTTTAGCAACGACTTTCCCACGGACGGCCGTGGGAAAGCCGTTGCTGATGATGTGAACTGGGTAACGAAAAATTTTATAATTTCAAATTTCCATTGATACATTGATACATTCTGATACATAACTCACACACCCATACACTCATCCACACATTCATTCACACATCACAAATACACCAAGATATACATCAAAACAATTATATTTATATTGATAATTATCCACAATAGTATAAAAACCATTCAAATGCAAAATTGAAGTATCAATATCGAAACAAAATAAATTAAACAAGTCCAATATCTCAGTAACAAAGTCAATATAAAAAAATCTCACGATGACGATGGAGGATGGTCGGGATCATATGGCGGGGTCTGGAGGGCTTGAGTGTACACCGGCGTGGACTGACTCGAGGACGATGGATTAGATGATGCCGAAGAGATGCCTGCTTCGGGATGACCTGATATGTTGCGTAGCATAGCATGGATCTCCGCCATCATCTGACTCTGACGCGCGATCGTCTCCTCTAGAGTCCTTATTTTGCTACTATGATCATAACTGGATCTAGAGGTGGACGGCCGCTCACCAGCGACCGGAGGGGTCGGTGCCCCAAGTGGCCCTAGTACGGCTCGCGCATGACCACTATCTGCAAAGCCATATACGCGGCCATGGTCCCAGCCACCTGCGGCCTCGACCCACGTTGCTGCGTCAAAGTCCTCGGGGGGTGCCCCCGCGCTGCACCACCGTCTGGCTGTACGTCTCCTACTCGAGTTTGATTTTTTGTTTAATATTGATCATAAAACTTAAATTATAAATATATAATGAATAATTTAAACAAATATATAGTTACCATAATGTATGCAGCGCAGTTGTCGATGTACTCCCCCGTCCCATGTGCTCGACGGTGAGTCCGCTCAAACACCGCCATCGGGGAGGGTCGCTGGACAGTCCCATCATCCGACACCGTCGTCTACATTTACAAAACAAATACATTAATTAGTACACATAGTAACAAATAAAATATATAATTAAAAGGTATACTTACCATACGGTTCGCGTGCACTGCAAATGCAACAGAGCCGCCGGTGTAACGTGCTGCTCCCCCCGACATGCGATTTCTAGCCGCATTCCGAGAAACCTCCTGCCATCGATCCGTCGACCATATTCCCACGAGCTGGTCCCATATATCCGGAGTAATCCAATCGGGGCCGTATCCCCAAGTCTCCGCGATGTTAGTGGTCCCAGCTCGTGCCATCGCCTGGGACCGAGCCTGCCCCAGCTGCCCGTTGTACCTCGGACGGGAAATAGCCTCCTAGGCAGCGTAAATGAATGGCCTCTGGTCCTCGACCCATATAAAGCGAGCCTGCAAAATAATAATATCAGTACCAATATTAATAATCATGCATGTAAAAAAAAAAATACGTGCCTCAAACTCGCGCCATAACATGTCGACGTGCTCGCTAGGCACGTGAGACCACGTAGGCCATGCCCCGTGCATGTATCGTCGAATAGTAGAAGTAATGCTCATTGGCACTTCTTCTTGCTCGAACCTGCACAACAAAAATAAATTTTAATATTATATTATGATATAATGAATTTGTAATGATTCATAATTCATGATATATTACCACTCCCCAATCACGCTAATAAATCTACGTGACTCTGTGGCTGGTGGAGGCTGCCACCTGTTCGGCCTGCATGACCGCTTGCGTCTAGATGTACTAGCCTCTGCAGTATCATCGGCAGGAGGTTCAACAACAGGAGAATCAGCAGCATGAGTAAGTGCTGGAGTCTCACTGATCGGAGACTCCGAAGCTCTCCTACGACGATAACCACAACCAGACATATCTGTCGAATAGACATATAATCAGATTATTGTATAAATAGTAGAGATATATTTAATAAAATATATACTTTACAATTATTCCTCATCATCTGAATAATAGTCTTCGAATTCGTCATCTTCTTCATCTTCTTCATCTCCAGCTTCCTCAATTTCATGATCGTCATCATCAACATATTCAACTTCTAATTGAATTGACGTTGTGTCTGCATCCTCGAGTATTGGAATAATACGATATACAGCAGGAGGATCATCTTCTTGATAGAAACCATGTGTCATATCAGGTATCAGCTCATTTTCTCATACTATCGAATTAATTTTTCCTCTACCTTTTGTCTTACAGACTACATGTCAATATGCTCTATCTTTATTTCGAGCCGGATAATTCGCGTAATATACTTGTTTGGCTTGTGATGCCAATATAAAAGGCTCATTTGCTGCCAATTTCGATTTGTAATTAACCTCAACAAGTTTGTATTTTGGATGAACTTTCATGCCCCTTTCTGTTGTATCGAACCAATGACATCTAAATAGGATCACTGATTTTAAGCCGAAGTAGTGCAACTCTACCACTTCTTCCACCAGTCCATAAAAATCCATATCACATTCAACATAGGTTGTCCCTTTCACGCAGACCCCAGCATTCATCGTCTTCTTTGTAAATGAATATTCAACCGTGTGAAATTTATACCCATTAACAAAATATCCGCTATAACACGACACAAGTCGCGACGGTCCACTAACAAACTCAAATATTCTTTCATCTATTTCAGCTCTGTGATCTTTGCTGTAAGTCTGAATCCAAGTAGGGAAATCACGATTCCGTAATCTCTCCAATTCTTGATCGTTGTGAATAGAGTATTTTTGCACCATATCAATGTCAAATATTTCAATGAATTGTTCATTCTCTGGACAATTAAGTAATACATACAAGTGTGCCAAATGATACTCTTCATCTCTTAAGTGTCGAGATGGACGAGAACCAAAAGCACGACCAGAGTGACAAAATATATTTAAACGTCCATCTGAATGTCGAAGACCCCCGTCGTCGTTACGTGGAAGACGATCAAATCTTGTCTGTACTGTCGATTCAAAGTAAAATGGGCAGAATGTTGAAATTTCTTGGATGATATACGATTCAGATATTGATCCTTCAACAGCTGCGGTGTTCTTTACTTTTTTTCTTCAGACGATTCATGCATCTTTCAAATAAGTACATCCATCGATATTGAACGGGGCCACCAACTCGTGCCTCGTATGCCAAGTGTATCGGTAGATGCTCCATCGAGTCAAAAAATGCAGGAGGGAAAAACTGCTAGTAATCTCTGGTAAGTACTTAATTCAGTTAACGGACCCCAAATATTATCAGGTAGAAGATCTTGAAATGCGATTGGAAGTAATCTCTGCATGAATACATGACAATCATGGCTCTTCATCCCTGATATTTTGCAATCATCGACGTTCACACATCGAGATAAGTTTGAAGCATATCCATCGGGTAATCTGAGTTCTTTCACTACTAGAAAAATGGGCATCAGCAACGGCTGATGCCGTTGCTGCGCCGTTGCTGAAGAGCATCAACAACGGCCGAGCCGTTGCAATAGAGCCGTGACAGAAACTCGCGTTGCTGATAACTTAGCGACGTATCAGCAACGGCCGCTCGGGCCGTCGCTAAAAATATTATCAGCAACGGACACCGAGCCGTTGCTGATAACATTAATAACAACGACCGCTGAGTCCGTAGCAACGCCGTTAGTAAAAGCCCGTCGCTAAGCCGTTGCTGTAGGTCATCAGCAACAGCTTTCGATAAACTTTTAGCAACGGCTTTCCCACGGACAGCCGTGGGAAAGCCGTTGCTGATGATGTGAACCTGGTAACGAATAAATTTAAAATTTAAAAGTTAAAATTTCCATTGATACATTGATACTATCAGATACATAACTCACACACCCATACACTCATACACACATTCATTCACACATCACAAACACACCAAGATATACATCAAAACAATTATATTTATATTGATAATTATCCACGATAGTATAAAAACAATTCAAATGCAAAATTGAAGTATCAATATCTCAGTATCAAAGTCAATATAAATTAAACAAGTTCAATATCTCAGTAACAAAGTCAATATAAACAAAATCTCACGATCACGATGGAGGATGGTCTGGATCATATGGCGGGGTCTGGAGTGCTTGAGTGTACACCGGCGTGGACTGACTCGAGGACGATGGATTAGATTATGCCGAAGAGATGCCTGCTTCGGGATGACCTGACATGTTGCGTAGCATAGCATGCATCTCCTCCATCATCCGACTCTGACGCGCGACCGTCTCCTCTAGAGTCCTTATTCTGCTACTATGATCATAACTGGATCTAGAGGTGGACGGCCGCTCACCAGCTACCGGAGGGGTCAGTGCCCCAAGTGGCCCTAGCACGGCTCGCGCATGACCACTATCTGCGAAGCCATATACGCGGCCATGGTCCCAGCCACCTGCGGCCTCGACCCACGATGCTGCGTCAAAGTCCTCGGGGGTACCCCCGCGCTGCACCACCGTCTGGCTGTAGGTCTCCTACTCGAGTTTGATTTTTTGTTTAATATTTATCATAAAACTTAAATTATAAATATATAATGAATAATTTAAACAAATATATAATTACCACAATGTATGCAGCGCGGTTGTCGATGTACTCCCCCGTCCCATGTGCTCGACGGTGAGTCCGCTCAAACACCGCCATCGGGAAGGGTCGCTGGACAGCCCCGTCATCCGATACCGTCGTCTACATTTACAAAACAAATACATTAATTAGTACACATAGTAACAAATAAAATATATATAATTAAAAGATATACTTACCATACGGTTCGCGTGCACTGCAAATGCAACAGAGCCGCCGGTGTGACGCGCTGCTCCCCCCGACATGCGATTTCTAGCCGCATTCCGAGAAACCTCCTGCCATCGATCCGTCGACCATATTCTCACGAGCTGGTCCCATATATCCGGAGTAATCCAACCGGGGCCGTATCCCCGAGTCTCCGCGATGTTAGTGGTCCCAGCTCGGGCCATCGCCTGAGACCGAGCCTGCCCCAGCTGCCCGTTGTACCTTGCCCGGGAAATAGCCTCCCAGGCAGCGTAAATGAAGGGCATCTGGTCCTCGGCCCATGTATAGCGAGCCTGCAAAATAATAATATCAGTACCAATATTAATATATTATCATGCATGTAAAAAAAATAATAATACGTGTCTCAAACTCGCGCCATAACATGTCGACGTGCTCGCTAGGCACGTGAGACCACGTAGGCCATGCCCCGTGCATGTATCGTCGAATAGTAGAAGAAATGCTCCTCGACACTTCTTCTTGCTCGAACCTGCACAACAAAAATAAATTTTAATATTATATTATGATATAATGAATTTGTATAATTGTAGTAATTCATGATATATTACCGCTCCCCAATCACGCTAATCAATCTACGTGACTCTGTGGCTGGTGGAGGCTGCCACTTGTTCGGCCCGCGTGGCCGCCTGCGTCTGGATGTACTAGCCTCGGCAGTATCATCCTCATGAGGATCAGCAATAGGAGGATCCGCAGCATGAGTCTCACCGATCGGAGACTCCGAAGCTCTCCTGCGTCGATAACCACGACCAGACATATCTGTCGAACAGACATATAATCAGATTATTGTATAAATAGTAGAGATATATTTAATAAAATATATACTTTACAATTATTCCTCATCATCTGAATAATAGTCTTCGAATTCTTCTTCTTCTTCCTCTTCTTCCTCTTCTTCATCTTCTTCATCTCCAGCTTCCTCAATTTCATGATCGTCATCATCAGCATATTCAACTTCTAATTGAATTGACGTTGTGTCTGCATCCTCGAGTATTGGAATAATACGATCTACAGCAGGAGGATCATCTTCTTGATAGAAACCATGTGTCATATCAGGTATCAGCTCATTTTCTCCTACTATCGGATCAATTTTTCCTCTACCTTTTGTCTTACAGACTACACGCCAATCTGCTCTATCTTTATTTCGAGCCGGATACTTCGCGTAATATACTTGTTCGGCTTGTGATGCCAATATAAAAGGCTCATTTGCTGCCAATTTCGATTTGTAATTAACCTCAACAAGTTTGTATTAACCTCAACAATCAAAGAATGAGATTTTTCGTCCGTTCTGAAGACTGATTGATTTAGAGTGTTCCATACAATACAGACAAGAGAGTCGGCCGTGAGTGCTCCAACCCGACAACATGCCGTACGCTGGGAAATCATTGATTGTCCACAAGACCGCGGCCTTTAAATTAAAGTTTTGCTTCCGATGACAATCATAAGTGACAGCTCCCTCAGTCCACAATGTTTTCAATTCATCTATCAAGGGTCTGAGAAATATGTCAATTTCTTTTCGCGGACCCTTAGGACCCGGAATAATCATCGAAAGATCAATAAATTCATCTTTCATGCACATTGACGGTGGCAAATTATAAACTGTCAGCAGCACTGGCCAAACTGAATAAGGAGTTGCAGAATGTCCAAACGGATTAAAACCATCTGTGCACAATCCCAATCTGATATTTGTAGTATCCCTAGCAAATGAAGGATAACATGTATCCAAATATTTCCATGCTTCACTGTCAGATGGATGAGTCATTACTGTATCATCACGACTTCTTGCATGCCAACTCATGTAGGGGGCTGTCTTTTCTGACATGAATAATCTTTGAAGCCTCGGTGTTAGTGGAGAACAAGAGAGATATTGTCGAAATTTAGAATAATTAGTTAACAGTTAAAATAAAAACGTAAGTGCAGTACAAATAACTATATTCCCAAATTGTCCAATCAGGGACAATTCAAGAATTGTACGTCGTATAAAAGATCATCTACTTCTTTTATACGAACATACAATCCCCGAACGGATCTAAGGTTTTGCTAAATCATATCCGACTCGTCGATGCGTACGTGAAACATATCAACTCGTCGGATGGATGATTATTTTCTAAATGTTTCGAGATAGTTCGAGTCTATATTGGATGATTTCGGCGCGCGTCCGAAGTGGACGATTCCGGCGCGCGTCCGAATTGGACGATTCCGGCGCGAGTCCGAATTGGACGATTCCGGCGCGCGTCCGAAGTGGATAATTCCGAAATTAATCTAAACCCTAAAAATTATTCTAACAAATTAAATAATTAATCTAAATAATTAATTAACAATTAAAAAACAATTAAAAAACAATAATAAAATAATATTAAACTACAAATTCCGGCGCCGGAGTCAGGTGGACTCCGGCGCCGGCGTACACTGGCCGGACACACTGTCCGGCCAATGTACAAGGTCCGGCGGCGGCCATCGGCCGACCGCCGCTGGCCGAAACCCTATTTTTAGGGTTTCAGTCGGATTTTCTACCGGCCGCAACGGGAAGAGACGGCAGTCGGAGGGCACATACCTGACAGTGTCGGCAGCAGCGGGAGGCGTCGTCGGCGTCGTCGGCATCGGCAGCGGCGGCGAGAGGAAGGAGAGGAGGCGGCGGTGGCAGCAGCGGGAGGAAGAAGGGGGCCGGGCGCGATCTGCGACCTATATAAACTTATCAGCAACGGCTCACTCGCCCGTTAGAAAGCCGTTGCTGATAATTTATCATCAACAACGGCTCACTTGTCCGTTAGCAAGCCGTTGCTAATAAGTTATCATCTGCAACGGCTCACTTGTCCGTTAGAAAGCCGTTGCTGATAATTAACATCATCAGCAACGACTCGCATGTCCGTTAGAAAGCCGTTGCAGATACAACATATCTGCAACGGCTCGAGCGGCCGTAAGAATGCCGTTGCAAATAGCAACGGCTTGAGCGGCCGTTGCTGATAGCCGTTGCTGAAGACCAAGTTTCTAGTAGTGTTTTATCCATTGACAAACATATTTGATCTGTTGTTTATTTAACACATATAGGGCCTTCGGTTTCAGATATCGTCCGTTGACCTCTTGTAACTCCAACTCTGGTCTTTTACAAAGTATTTTCATATCATGTCGGGCTTTGACATTATCTTTAGTTTTTCCGGAAACATCTAAATTATGTTGAAAATATTATCAAACACATTTTTTTCAATGTGCAAGACATCTAAATTATGTCGAATCAATAATGAACTCCAATAGGGCAATTCCCAAAAGATACTTATTTTCACCCAGTTATGTGTTTGGCCAAAACCTGACACTCTTTCATTGCGACCAAATACTATATCTGGAAGTGCTGAAACACGTGCTAACATTTGTTCACCAAACAACATCGGTGGTGGCCCATCTCTTTCGACTCTGCCCTTAGTAAATTTATTACGATTCCTTTGATACTGATGATTAACCGGTAGGAATCGACGATGACAATCAAAGAATGAGATTTTTCGTCAGTTCTGAAGACTGATTGATTTAGAGTGTTCCATACAATACGGACAAGAGAGTCGGCCGTGAGTGCTCCAACCAGATAACATGCCGTACGCCGGGAAATCATTGATTGTCCACAAGACCGCGGCCTTTAAATTGAAGTTTTTCTTCCGATGACAATCATAAGTGATAGCTCCCTCAGTCCACAATGTTTTCAATTCATCTATCAAGGGTCTGAGAAATATGTCAATTTCTTTTCGCGGACCCTTAGAACCCGGAATAATCATCGAAAGATAAATAAATTCATCTTTCATGCACATTGACGGTGGTAAATTATAAACTGTCAGCAGCACTGGCCAAACTGAATAAGGAGTTGCAGAATGTCCAAACGGATTAAAATCATCTGTGCACAATCCCAATCTGATATTTGTAGTATCCCTAGCAAATGAAGGATAACATGTATCCAAATATTTCCATGCTTCACTGTCAGATGGATGAGTCATTACTGTATCATCACGACTTCTTGCATGCCAACTCATGTAGGGGGCTGTCTTTTCCGACATGAATAATCTTTGAAGCCTCGGTGTTACTGGAAAATACCGAAGCACCTTAAATGAGATATTTTTCTGTCGGACCGATTTCTTCTCCTTGTAACGAGGATGTTGACATACAGGGCATTTATCCAACTGCACATTTTCTTTATAATATAAAATGCAGTTATTTTGGCATACGTGTATTTTTTTGTACCCAAGCCCCAATTTTCTCATTAGCTTTTTAGTCTTATAAAATGTTGGCTCAAACTTGTTATCAGTAGGCAACATTCCATTAATCAATCCAGCAATCAGATCATACGCAACTCCGTTGATATTACAATCGGCCTTGATGTTTAAGAGCTGTGTCATTGCTGAAAACCTAGTGTATTTAGGATAATTCTCATACAAAGGTTCATTGGCAGCTTTCAACATCTCGTAAAATTCTGCAGCTTCTTTATTCGGTAATTCAATCTCTACCGCAGTTTGTACTTCTGTGATATCAACCGCTGTAGTATCTGGTGGGACTGATGTCTGAAGAACTGGCCTATCAACATTATCATTCATGTGGAATTGACCCCCAAGACTATCAAGTATCATAGTTCTATAGGGATTACATTGACTGGATGAAGAAGCACCAGCAGAGGAAGATTCACCATAAGTCTGAACGACAGGATTGCTCGACGTCCCGATTTCGCGTGACTCCTCGTGACAAGTCCATAGAAAATATCTTGGTGCAAATCCTTTGGTATATAGATGCAGAGTGACAGTCTCCCGATCCAAAAATCGTCCATTCGAACAAATGCGGCACGGACATCGGATTTGATCACCGATGCTAACGAAATTCCGATTCAAATAGGCGAAATTTAGGAAGTACGTTACGCCTAATCGAAACTCATTCGTTAAAGCTCCACGATGAAGACGTCGGTACATCCAACTTCGATCAGCCAACATGATTCTGTCAATCAATGACAATTTCTTTGGTTAATGTCTTTAGGTGAGATTGTCCTATTCCATTTAGGATTTATGTTATTTATATAGCACTAAGTACTTATTTTAACCGCTAACTTATCAGCAACGGCTCAAGTACTTATATTGAGATTGTCCTGGCGTCGTCGGCGTCGGCAGCAACGGCGAGAGGCGGGAGGAGGAGGCGGCGGCAGCAGCGGGAGGAAGAAGGGGGGCGGGCACGATCTGCGACCTATACAAACTTATCAGCAACGGCTCACTCGCCCGTTAGAAAGCCGTTGCTAATAAGTTATCATCAGCAACGGCTCACTTGTCCGTTAGAAAGCCGTTGCTGATAATTAACATCATCAGCAACGGCTCGCATGTCCGTTAGAAAGCCGTTGCAGATACAACATATCTGCAACGGCTGGAGCGGCTGTAAGAATGCCGTTGCAAATAGCAACGGCTTGAGCGGCCGTTGCTGATAGCCGTTGCTGAAGACCAAGTTTCTAGTAGTGCGGTATTGAACGGGGCCACCAACTCGTGCCTCGTATGCCAAATGTATCGGTAGATGCTCCAACGAGTCAAAAAATACCGGAGGGAAAAACTGCTCCAGCTTGCTTATGATTTCAACAATATTATTTTCAAGTGTTGTCATATCTTCGACTCGAAGTACATTTGGACAAGTGTTTCTGAAAAACATACTTAATTTTGTCAACGGACCCCAAATCTTATCATGTAGATGATCTCGAAACGCAACCGGAAGCAATCTTTGCATGAATACATGACAATCGTGGCTCTTCATCCCCAATATTTTGAATTCATCGTCGTTTGCACATCAAGATAAGTTTGAGGCATATACATCGGGTAATCTGAGTTCTTTGATCCATTGATACACATCTTTCATCTGTTGTTTATTTAACACATACGACGCCCTTGGCTTATGAAATCGTCCGTTGACCTATTGCAATTCTAACTCAAGCCTCTTACAAAGTATTTTTACATCATGTCGAGCCTTCACATTATCTTTAGTTTTGCTGGAAATATTCATCACTGTGTTAAAAATATTATCAAACACATTTTCTTTCAATGTGCATGACGTCCAAATTATGTCGAATCAATAATGAACTCCAATACGACAATTCCCAAAAGATATTTTTCTTCACCCAGTTATGTGTTTGACCAAACCCTGAGATTCTTACATTCCGACCAAAAGTAATATCTGGAAGCAATTGAACACGTGCTAACATCTGTTCACCAGACAACATCGGTGGTGGCTCATCTCTTTCGACTCTACCCTTGATAAATTTGTTCCGATTCCTTCGATACTGATGGTTAGACGGTAGGAATCAACGATGACAATCAAAGAAGGAAATTTTCCGACCATTCTCAAAACTGAAGGATTTTGAGTGTTCCATGCAATACGGACAAGAGAATCGACCATGCATGCTCCAACCAAACAACATGCCATAGGCCGGGAAATCATTGATGGTCCACAATATAGCAGCTCGTAAAGTGAAGTTTTGCTTCCGGTAACAATCATAAATGACAACTCCCTCAGCCCACAATGTTTTGAGTTCATCAATTAGGGGAAGGAGAAATATGTCAATTTTTTTGCGAGGACCCCTAGGACCCGGAATAATCATCGAAAGTAGATAAATTCATCTTTCATACACATTGAGGGCGACAAATTATAAACTGTTAACAACACTGGCCATACTGAATACAGAGTTGCCGAATTATCAAACGGATTAAAACCATCTGTGCACAATCCCAACCTAATATTTCTAATCTCCCCAGCAAATGATGGATAACATCTATCCAAATGTTTCCATGCTTCACTGTCGGATGGATGAGTCATTACTGTATCATCACGACTTCTTGCATTCCAACTCATATAGGGGGCAATCTTTTCCGACATGAATAACCTTTGAAGCCTCGGTGTCAGTGGAAAATACCGAAGCACCTTAATGGGAATATTTTTTTATCGGATCGATTTCTTCTCCTTGTAACGAGGATGTTCACATACCGGGCCTTGTTCTAACTGTGCATTTTCTTTATAATATAAAATGCAGTTATTTGGGCACGCATGTATCTTTTCGTACCGAATACCTAATTTTCTCATCAACTTTTTTGTCTTATAAAAGGTTGGCTCAAACTTATTATTTGGAGGTAGCATACCACCGATAAAGCCTGCAATCCGATTAAACGCAACCCCGCTAATATTATAATCGGACTTGATATTCAGGAGTTGTGTCATTGCTAAAAATCTTGAATAATTAGGACAATTCTCATACAAAGGTTCATCGGCAGCTTTTAACATCTCGTAAAATTCTGCAGCCTCCTTATTCGATAATTAAATCTGTATCTCAGGTTGTTCTTCTGTGACTTCAACTGTCATAGTATCTGGTGGAACTACCGTCCCAGTAACTGACTCAATATTATCATTTAAATGGAATTGTCCTCCAAGACTATCCAGAATCATTGTTCTATAAGGATTAGGTGGATTGAAAGAAGAAACATCAGCACAAGAAGATTCACCATGAGTTTGGACAAGAGGATTGCTCGACGTCCCGACTTGACGTGACTCCCTGTGACAATTTTATACAAAATATCTTGGTATGAATCCTTTTGTATACAGATACTGTGTGATAGTTTCTCGGTCCGAAAATCTTATGTTCGAATATTTTCGGCACGGACATCGGATTTTATCACCACTAAGGAATTTTTCATTCAAGTAGGCGAAATTTAAGAAGTAAGTTATGCCTACTCAAAATTCGTCCGTTATAGCTCCACGATGAATTCATTGGTACATCCAACTTCGATCGCCCGACATGTTCTGTCAAAAAGTTTGCAATATCTTTAGATAATGTCTTTTGGTGGGATGGTCCTATTCCATTCAGGATTCATGTTATTCATATTGAACTTAGTATTTTTTTCAGTCATTAACTTCATTCTAAATTTTGGCAGCATCTCCCTATAGTTTTCCGAATACGCATATCATCTGGGCGTGTATCGAAGAACAAGAAAGATACAAGCCAAAATTTAAAAATGAAGTTAATGACTAAAAAAAATAAACTAAGTGTAACATAAATAACTATGCTCCCAAATTATCCAATTAGGGACAATTCAAGGGTTGTACGTCGTATAAAAGATCATTAACTTTGTTTACACGAACATATAACCCCCGAATGGATCTAAGGTTTTACAAAATTAAAACTTGACTCGTTGATCGTATGTGAAACGTATCAACTCGTCTTGATTTTTTTCTAACTTTATGGATGCTGGTGCGAGTCCATAGTGGACGATTCCGGCACGAGTCCATCCATTGTGAACGATTTCGCGCGAGTCCAAAGTGGACGATTCTGCGCGAGTCGAAAGTGGACAATTCCGCGCGACTATTAATTAATATTAAACTAATACTTAACCTAATTAACAATTAATTTTTAATAATTAACCATTAATTTCTATTTATTAACGATTAATTTCTAATAATTAACAATAAAAAATTTAAAAAACCTAATCATACTGTGATTAGGGTAATTAATCCCTAATCAAACTTTGGTTAGGGATTAAATACCCTAATCAGAGTTTGATTAGGGTAATAAAACACTACTAGAAACTAGGTCTTCAGCAACGGCTATCAGCAACGGCCGCTCAAGCCGTTGCTATTTGCAACAGCATTCTTACGGCCGCCCGAGTCGTTGCAGATATTTGTATCTGCAACGGCGTTCTAACGGACATCCGAGCCGTTGCAGATTATTTTAATTATCAGCAACGGCTTTCTGACGGAAAGGCGAGCCGTTGCTGATAATTAAAATATCAGCAACGGCTTTCTAACGGACAAGTGAGCCGTTGCTGATGATAACTTATCAGCAACGGCTTTCTAACGGGCGAGTGAGCCGTTGCTGATAAGTTTATATAGGGCACGCTCTCGCGCCCGACCCTTCTTCCTCCCGCTGCTGCCGCCGCTCCTGCCGACGCCTCTCGCCGCCGCTGCCGCTCCTGCCGACACCGACGACGCCTCTTCCTCCTCCCGCTGCTGCCGACTGGTTCAGGTATGTTGATCGGCCGGCCGTCTCTTCCCGTTGCGGCCGACGGGAATCAATCCGACCAAAACCCTATTTCTAGGGTTTCGGCCGGCGGCGGTCGGCCGAATGCCGCCGCCGGACCTTCTACAGTGGCCGGACAGTGTGTCCGGCCACTGTACGCCGGCGCCGGAGGGTGGACTCCGGCGCTGGAATTTATAATTATATATATTTTTTATATTGTTTTATAATGGTTAATTAATTGTTTTATAATTGTTAATTAATTGTTTAGATTAATTATTTAATTTGTTAGATTAATTATTAGGGTTTAGATTAATTTCGGACGCGCGCCGGAATCGTCCACTTCGGACGCGCGCCGGTTTGTCCACTTCGGACGCGCGCCGGAATCGTCCAATTCGGACTCGCGCCAGAATCGTCCACTTCGGACGCGCGCCGGAATCGTCCACTTCGGACGCGCGCCGGAATAGTCCAATTCGGACTCGCGCCGGAATCGCACTACTAGAAACTTGGTCATCAGCAACGGCTGATGCCGTTGCTGAGCCGTTGCTGAAGAGCATCAGCAACGGCCGAGCCGTTGCAACAGAGCCGTGACAGAAAGTCGCGTTGCTGATGACTTAGAAACGGATCAGCAACGGCCGCTCGGGCCGTCGCTCAAAACATTATCAGCAACGGCCAGTCGGGCCGTTGCTAAAAACATTATCAGCAACGGTTTTGCCACAGACCCGGAGCCGTTGCTGATAACATCAATAGCAACGGCCACGAGTCCGTAGCAACGCCGTTAGAAAAACCCCGTCGCTAAGCCGTTGCTGTAGGTCATCAGCAACGACTTTCGATACACTTTTAGCAACGGCTTTCCCACGGATGGCCGTGGGAAAGCCGTTGTTGATGATGTGAACCTGGGGACAGAAACATTTAAAATTTGTAATTTTCATTGATACATTGATACATTATCTGATACAAAACTCACACACCCATACTCTCATACACACATTCATTCACATCACAAACACACCAAGATATACATCAAAACAATTATATTTATATTGATAATTATCCACGATAGTATAAAAACAATTCAAATGCAAAATTGAAGTATCAATATCCAAACAAATTAAGTTAAACAAATTCAATATCTCAGTAACAAGTTCAATATCCAAACAAAAAATCTCACGATGACGATGGAGGATGGTCTGGATCATATGGTGGGGTCTGGAGTGCTTGAGTGTACACCGGCGTGGACTGACTCGAGGACGATGGATTAGATGATGCCGAAGAGATGCCTGCTGCAGGATGACCTGACATGTTGCGTAGCATAGCATGCATCTCCTCCATCATCTGACTCTGACGCGCGACCGTCTCCTCTAGAGTCCTTATTCTGCTACTATGATCATAACTGGATCTAGAGGTGGACGGCCGCTCACCAGCGACCGGAGGGGTCGGTGCCCCAAGTGGCCCTAGCACGGCTCGCACATGACCACTATCTGCGAAGCCATATACGCGGCCATGGTCCCAGCCACCTGCGGCCTCGACCCACGATGCTGCGTCAAAGTCCTCGGGGGTACCCCCGCGCTGCACCACCCTCTGGCTGTACGTCTCCTACTCGAGTTTGATTTTTTGTTTAATATTTATCATAAAACTTAAATTATAAATATATAATGAATAATTTAAACAAACATATAATTACCACAATGTATGCAGCGCGGTTGTCGATGTACTCCCCCGTCCCATGTGCTCGACGGTGAGTCCGCTCAAACACCGCCATCGGGGAGGGTCGCTGGACAGTCCCGTCATCCGACACCGTCGTCTACATTTACAAAACAAATACATTAATTAGTACACATAATAACAAATAAAATATATAATTAAACGATATACTTACCATACGGTTTGCGTGCACTGCAAATGCAACAGAGCCGCCGGTGTGACGCGCTGCTCCCCCCGACATGCGATTTCTAGCCGCATTCTGAGAAACCTCCTGCCATCGATCCGTCGACCATATCCCCACGAGCTGGTCCCATATATCCGGAGTAATCCAACTGGGGCCGTATCCCCGAGTCTCCGCGATGTTAGTGGTCCCAGCTCGGGCCATCGCTCGGGACCGAGCCTGCCCCAGCTGCCCGTTGTACCTTGCCCGGGAAATAGACTCCCAGGCAGCGTAAATGAAGGACCTCTGGTCCTCAGCCCATGTATAGCGAGCCTGCAAAATAATAATATCAGTATCAATTCTTAATATATCATCATGCATGTAAAAAAAAAAATAATACGTGCCTCAAACTCGCGCCATAACATGTCGACGTGCTCGCTAGGCACGTGAGACCACGTAGGCCATGCCCCGTGCAT
This sequence comes from Canna indica, assembly GCA_034359265.1. Taxonomy (NCBI): domain Eukaryota; kingdom Viridiplantae; phylum Streptophyta; class Magnoliopsida; order Zingiberales; family Cannaceae; genus Canna; species Canna indica. The sequence continues at coordinate 8,010,359 of CP136894.1, read as the reverse complement.
GTATCGTCGAATAGTAGAAGAAATGCTCCTCGGCACTTCTTCTTGCTCGAACCTGCACAACAAAAATAAATTTTAATATTATATTATGATATAATGAATTTGTAATGATTCATAATTCATGATATATTACCGCTCCCCAATCACGCTGATCAATCTACGTGACTCTGTGGCTGGTAGAGGCTGCCACCTGTTCGGCCCGCGTGGCCGCCTGCGTCTGGATGTACTAGCCTCGGCAGTATCATCCTCATGAGGATCAGCAACAGGAGGATCAGCAGCATGAGTAAGTGCTGGAGTCTCACCGATCGGAGACTCCGAAGCTCTCCTGCGTCGATTACCACGACCAGACATATCTGTCGAACAGACATATAATCAGATTATTGTATAAATAGTAGAGATATATTTAATAAAATATATATACTTTACAATTATTCCTCATCATCTGAATAATAGTCTTCGAATTCTTCTTCTTCTTCCTCTTCTTCCTCTTCGTCATCTTCTTCATCTCCAGCTTCCTCAATTTCATGATCGTCATCATCAGCATATTCAACTTCTAATTGAATTGACGTTGTGTCTGCATCCTCGAGTATTGGAATAATACGATCCACAGCAGGAAGATCATCTTCTTGATAGAAACCAGGAGGATCATTTTCTCCTACTATCGGATCAATTTTTCCTCTACCTTTTGTCTTACAAACTACACGCCAATCTGCTCTATCTTTATTTCGAGCCGGATACTTCGCGTAATATACTTGTTCGGCTTGTGATGCCAATATAAATGGCTCATTTGCTGCCAATTTCGATTTGTAATTAACCTCAACAAGTTTGTATTTTTGATGAACTTTCATGCCCCTTTCTGTTGTATCGAACCAATGACATCTAAATAGGAACACTGATTTCAAGCCGAAGTAGTGCAACTCTATCACTTCTTCCACTAGTCCATAGAAATCCATATCACATTCAACATAGGTTGTCCCTTTCACGCAGACCCCAGCATTCATCGTCTTTTTTGTAGATGAATATTCAACCGTGTGAAATTTATACCCGTTAACAAAATATCCGCTATAGCACGACACAAGTCGCGACGGTCCACTAACAAACTCAAATATTTTTTCATCTATTTCAGCTCTGTGATCTTTGCTGTAAGTCTGAATCCAAGAAGGGAAATCACGATTCCGTAATGTCTCCAATTCTTGATCGTTGTGAATAGAGTATTTTTGCACCATCTCAATGTCATATATTTCAATGAATTGTTCAATCTCTGGACAATTGAGTAATACATACAAGTGTGCCAAATGATACTCTTCATCGCTTAAGTGTCGAGATGGACGAGAACCAAAAGCACGACCAGAGTGACAAAATATATTTAAACGTCCATCTGAATGTCGAACACCCCCGTCGTCGTTACGTGGAAGATGATCAAATCTTGTCTGTACTGTGGATTCAAAGTAAAATGAGCAGAATGTTGAAATTTCTTGGATGATATACGATTCAGATATTGATCCTTCAACAGCTGCGGTGTTCCTTACTTTCTTCTTCAGACGATTCATGTATCTTTCAAATAAGTACATCCAACGATATTGAACGGGGCCACCAACTCGTGCCTCGTATGCCAAGTGTATCGGTAGATGCTCCATCGAGTCAAAAAATGCAGGAGGGAAAAACTGCTCCAGCTTGCATATGATTTCAACAATATTATTTTCAAGTGTTGACATATCTTCGACTCGAAGGACATTTGCACAGATGCTTCTAAAAAACATACTTAATTCAGTCAACGGACCCCAAATATTATCAGGTAGAAGATCTCGAAATGCGATCGGAAGTAATCTCTGCATGAATACATGACAATCATGGCTCTTCATCCCTGATATTTTGCAATCATCGACGTTCACACATCGAGATAAGTTTGAAGCATATCCATCGGGTAATCTGAGTTCTTTTACCCATTGACAAACATCTTTGATCTGTTGTTTATTTAACACATATAGGGCCTTCGGTTTCAGATATCGTCCATTGACCTCTTGTAACTCCAACTCTGGTCTTTTACAAAGTATTTTCAGATCATGTCGGGCTTTGACATTATCTTTAGTTTTTCCAGAAATATCCATCACAGTGTTGAAAATATTATCAAACACATTTTTTTCAATGTGCATGACATCTAAATTATGTCGAATCAATAATGAACTCCAATAGGGCAATTCCCAAAAGATACTTTTTTTCACCCAGTTGTGTGTTTGGCCAAAACCTGACACTCTTTCATTGCGACCGAATACAATATCTGGAAGTGCTGAAACACGTGCTAACATTTGTTCACCAGACAACGTCGGTGGTGGCCCATCTCTTTCGACTCTGCCCTTAGTAAATTTATTACGATTCCTTCGATACTGGTGATGAACCGGTAGGAATCGACGATGACAATCAAAGAATGAGATTTTTCGTCTGTTCTGAAGACTGATTGATTTAGAGTGTTCCATACAATACGGGCAAGAGAGTCGGCCGTGAGTGCTCCAACCCGACAACATGCCGTACGCCGGGAAATCATTGATTGTCCACAAGACCGCGGCCTTTAAATTAAAGTTTTGCTTCCGATGACAATCATAAGTGACAGCTCCCTCAGTCCACAATGTTTTCAATTCATCTATCAAGGGTCTGAGAAATATGTCAATTTCTTTTCGCGGACCCTTAGGACCCGGAATAATCATCGAAAGATAAATAAATCCATCTTTCATGCACATTGACGGTGGCAAATTATAAACTGTCAGCAGCACTGGCCAAACTGAATAAGGAGTTGCAGAATGTCCAAACGGATTAAAACCATCTGTGCACAATCCCAATCTGATATTTCTAGTATCCATAGCAAATGAAGGATAACATGTATCCAAATGTTTCCATGCTTCACTGTCAGATGGATGAGTCATTACTGTATCATCACGACTTCTTGCATGCCAACTCATGTAGGGGGCTGTCTTTTCCGACATGAATAATCTTTGAAGCCTCGGTGTTAGTGGAAAATACTGAAGCACCTTAAACGGGATATTTTTCTGTCGGACCGATTTCTTCTCCTTGTAACGAGGGTGCTGACATACAGGGCATTTATCCAACTGCACATTTTCTTTATAATATAAAATGCAGTTATTTTGGCACGCGTGTATTTTTTCGTACCCAAGCCCCAATTTTCTCATTAGCTTTTTAGTCTTATAAAAAGTAGGCTCAAACTTGTTATCAGTAGGCAGCATTCCATTAATCAATCCAGCAATCCGATCATACGCAACTCCGCTGATATTACAATCGGCCTTGATGTTTAAGAGCTGTGTCATTGCTGAAAACCTAGTGTATTTAGGACAATTCTCATACAAAGGTTCATCGGCAGCTTTCAACATCTCGTAAAATTCTGCAGCTTCTTTATTCGGTAATTCAATCTCTACCGCAGCCCCTACTTCTGTGATATCAACCGCTGTAGTATCTGGTGGGACTGATGTGTGAAGAACTGGCCGATCAACATTATCATTCAGGCGGAATTGACCCCCAAGACTATCAAGTATCATAGTTCTATAGGGATTACATTGACCGGATGAAGAAGCACCAGCAGAGGAAGATTCACCATATGTCTGAACGACAGGATTGCTCGACGTCCCGACTTCGCGTGACTCCCCGTGACAAGTCCATAGAAAATATCTTGGTGCAAATCCTTTGGTATATAGATGCAGAGTGACAGTCTCCCGATCCAAAAATCGTCCATTCGAACAAATGCGGCACGGGCATCGGATTTGATCACCCATGCTAACGAAATTCCGATTCGAATAGGCGAAATTTAGGAAGTACGTTACGCCTAATCGAAACTCATTCGTTAAAGCTCCACGATCAAGACGTCGGTACATCCAACTTCGATCAGCCGACATGATTCTGTCAATCAATGACAATTTCTTTGGTTAATGTCTTTAGGTGAGATTGTCCTATTCCATTCGGGATTTATGTTATTCGTACTGCACTTACGTTTTTATTTTAACTGTTAACTAATTATTCTAAATTTCGACAGCATCTCCCTACAGTTCTCCGAATACGCATATCATCTGGGCGCGTATCGGAGAACAAGAGAGATGTTGCCGAAATTTAGAATAATTAGTTAACAGTTAAAATAAAAACGTAAGTGCAATACAAATAACTATATTCCCAAATTGTCCAATCAGGGACAATTCAAGAATTGTACGTCGTATAAAAGATCATCTACTTCTTTTACACGAACATACAATCCCCGAACGGATCTAAGGTTTTGCTAAATCATATCCGATTCGTCGATGCGTACGTGAAACATATCAACTCGTCGGATGGATGATTATTTTCTAAATGTTTCGAGACAGTTCGAGTCCATATTGGACGATTTCGGCGCGCGTCCGAAGTGGACGATTCCGGCGCGAGTCCGAAGTGGACGATTTCGGCGCGAGTCCGAATTGGATGATTCCGGCGCACGTCCGAAGTGGACGATTCCGGCGCGAGTCCGAATTGAACGATTCCGGCGCGCGTCCGAAGTGGACGATTCCGGCGCGAGTCCGAATTGGACGATTCCGGCACATGTCCGAAGTGGACGATTCCGGCGCGCGTCCGAATTTAATCTAAACCCTAATAATTAATCTAACAAATTAAACAATTAATCTAAACAATTAATTAACAATTATTAAATAATTAATTAACAATTATAAAATAATATAAACTATATATATATATTATAAATTCCGGCGCCGGAGTCCACCCTTCGGCGCCGGCGTACAGTGGCCGGACACACTGTCCGGCCACTGCAGAAGGTCCGGCGGCGGCCATCGGCCGACCGCCGCCGGCCGAAACCCTAGAAATAGGGTTTCGGTCGGGTGATTTCCGCCGACCGCAGGGAAGAGACGGCAGTAGGGAAGAGACTTACCTGAAAAGGTCGGCAGCAACGGTCGGCGTCGTCGGCAGCAGCGGCAGCAGCGAGCAGCGGGAGGAAGAAGAGTCGGGCGCGAGAGCGTGCCCTATATAAACTTATCAGCAACGGCTCACTCGCCCGTTAGAACGCCGTTGCTGATAAGTTATTATCAGCAACGGCTCACTTATCCGTTAGCACGCCGTTGCTGAATAGTAAAACATAAGCAACGGCTCGCCATTCCGTCCGAAAGCCGTTGCTGATAATTAAAATAATCAGCAACGGCTCTGTTTTACGTTAGTACGCCGTTGCAGATATAGATATCTGCAACGGCTCGGGCGGCCGTAAGAAAGCCGTTGCAAATAGCAACGGCTTGAGCGGCCGTTGCTGATAGCCGTTGCTGAAGACCAAGTTTCTAGTAGTGTCGTCCACTTCGGACGCGCGCCGAAATCGTCCAATATGGACTCGAACTGTCTCGAAACATTTAGAAAATAATCTTCCATCCGACGAGTTGATATGTTTCACGTACGCATCGACGAATCGGATATGATTTAGCAAAACCTTAGATCCGTTCGGGAATTATATGTTCGTGTAAAAGAAGTAGATGATCTTTTATACGACGTACAATTCTTGAATTGTCCCTGATTGGACAATTTGGGAATATAGTTATTTGTACTGCACTTACATTTTTATTTTAACTGTTAACTAATTATTCTAAAATTCGGCAACATCTCTCTTGTTCTCCGATACGCGCCCAGATGATATGCGTATTCAGAGAACTGTAGGGAGATGCTGTCGAAATTTAGAATAATTAGTTAACAGTTAAAATAAAAACGTAAGTGCAGTACGAATAACATAAATCCCGAATGGAATAGGACAATCTCACCTAAAGACATTAACCAAAGAAATTGTCATTGATTGACAGAATCATGTCGGCTGATCGAAGTTGGATGTACCGACGTCTTGATCGTGGAGCTTTAACGAATGAGTTTCGATTAGGCGTAACGTACTTCCTAAATTTCGCCTATTCGAATCGGAATTTCGTTAGCATGGGTGATCAAATCCGATGTCGGTGCCGCATTTGTTCAAATGGACGATTTTTGGATCGGGAGACTATCACTCTGCATCTATATAGCAAAGGATTTGCACCAAGATATTTTCTATGGACTTGTCACGGGGAGTCACGCGAAGTCGGGACGTCGAGCAATCCTGTCGTTCAGACATATGGTGAATCTTCCTCTGCTGGTGCTTCTTCATCCGGTCAATGTAATCCCTATAGAACTATGATACTTGATAGTCTTGGGGGTCAATTCCGCCTGAATGATAATGTTGATCGGCCAGTTCTTCACACATCAGTCCCACCAGATACTACAGCGGTTGATATCACAGAAGTAGGGTCTGCGGTAGAGATTGAATTACCGAATAAAGAAGCTGCAGAATTTTACGAGATGTTGAAAGCTGCCGATGAACCTTTGTATGAGACTTGTCCTAAATACACTAGGTTTTCAGCAATGACACAGCTCTTAAACATCAAGGCCGATTGTAATATCAGCGGAGTTGCGTATGATCGGATTGCTGGATTGATTAATGGAATGCTGCCTACTGATAACAAGTTTGAGCCTACTTTTTATAAGACAAAAAAGTTAATGAGAAAATACAAGCTATGCTACGCAACATGTCAGGTCATCCCGAAGCAGGCATCTCTTCGGCATCATCTAATCCATTGTCCTCGAGTCAGTCCACGCCGGTGTACACTCAAGCACTCCAGACCCCGCCATATGATCCAGACCATCCTCCATCGTGATCGTGAGATTTTTTGTTTGGATATTGAACTTGTTACTGAGATATTGAACTTGTTTAACTTATTTTGTTTGGATATTGATACTTCAATTTTGCATTTGAATTGTTTTTATACTATCGTGGATAATTATCAATATAAATATAATTGTTTTGATGTATATCTTGGTGTGTTTGTGATGTGTGAATGAATGTGTGTATGAGGGTATGGTTGTGTGAGTTACGTATCAGATAATGTATCAATGTATCAATGGAAATTTGAAATTTGAAATTTTTTTGTTCCCAGGTATACGTCATCAGCAACGGCTTTCCCACGGCCATCCGTGGGAAAGCCATTGCTAAAAGTGTATCGAAAGCCGTTGCTGATGACCTACAGCAACGGCTTAGCGACGGGGTTTTACTAACGGCTTTGCTACGGACTTAGCGGCCGTTGCTATTAATGTTATCAGCAACGGCTCCGTGTCTGTGGCAAAACCGTTGCTGATAATATTTTTAGCGACGGCCTGAGCGGCCGTTGCTGATAATGTTTTGAGCGACGACCCGAGCGGCCGTTGTTGATCCGTTGCTAAGTCATCAGCAACGCGACTTTCTATCACGGCTCTATTGCAACGGCGCGGCCGTTGCTGATTCTCTTCAGCAACGGCTCAGCAACGGCATCAGTCGTTGCTGATGACCATTTTTCTAGTAGTGAAACCCTAATCTCAAGCAGTAGCCGGCATTGGGGCCGATGGTAATTGGCCCCAATGCGGTGCTGGCCTGGTTGAGGCCGGCGCGGAGATGGACGCCGGGTCGACGCCGGCGCAAAGAGGGCCGGCTGGGTCGACGCCGACATAGAGATGCAGCGCGGGTGGAAAGGCGGCACTAGGGATTTAACGAAGGAGGAGGAGAGGAATTGAAGCATACCGACGGTGATTGACGACGGCGGCAAGGCACCGACTCCGCGGCAACTCGGCAGCGACGGACGGCGGTGACTACGGCGAGCAGAGAAGGAAGAAGATGAAAGAGGAAGGGTTGGGCGTGAACGCAAATAAAAAGGATTTTCATCGACGGCTCATAGGCCGTCGAAAAATCGTGGATCGGTAATTTTATTATCTCCGACGGTTTCGCTAGCCGTTGGTTAAGAGTGTTTTATATTCGTGCTGTGTTCGTGGTAAGCGACGGTCGCAGCCAGCCGTGGCTAATGACTTACTCATATCACCGACGACGTAGCGTAGCCGTCGTTACTAACCTATTTTATTTTGCGCACCCAGTTACTCTCATCACCAATGGCTCCGGGGACCCCGCTAAGCCAAGGCTACTAACCCATTTTATTTCGCGCACCGTGCGCGCCATGATCTAAGAGTGACAATTTTGTTGGCCGTATGCGAGCCGCGACTGATTTTGTTACATCAGCCACGACCGTCTAGGCCAACGCAAAGCTATGAATGATTCTGATGGCTCTTGCGGCAGTCGCTGATGTAGGATATTCTAGTAGTGAGAGGCTGCATCCACCACTTGCTACCTAATAAATCGATCTCTATCTTCATCAATTGAATTCAAAACGCCTGAGGAAAAATGGATCGGGTCGCCAGCTTCTTATGATCTTCTTAAAATTTTGGGGAACACTGTCTATGTCAGGGTGAATGAAGGAAAATTAAAACATAGATCAAAGAAATGTATTTTCTTTGGATATCCTAGCGGAGTGAAAGACTATAAAGTGTGGTGCATAAATAATTGTAAAGTAGAAATCCATAGAGATGTTATTTTTGATGAACAAGTACTCTTGAAAATGAAAAAGGAGAACCAAGAAGAGAATGACTCACCAGTAACCTACAGTAGTACCACCAGAAGAAACACCACCTCAACCTCACCCAAGAATTTTGGTTCCCTACTCCTGCTCCTCCACCACCTTCAATAGAAGCCAATGACACTACTTCAATAGAACAGACCACTGAAGAACATGTTTAGGTCCAAGAGGAGGCACATCGAGTCCAGGAGGAGCAGTATCAAGTTGATCATACAAAGATATTTTTTCTCATGTGGTTAAGCATACCTCTATTCGTGTTCTTCTAGCATTAGTAGCCATGCAAGACTTGGAGTTAGAACAACTTGACATAAAGACAACTTTCCTACACGGTGACTTAGAAGAACAGATCTACATGACACAACCAGAAGAGTTTGAAGAGAAAAATAAAGTTGATCATGTCTACCTCCTAAAGAAGTCACTCTATGGCCTCAAACAATCTCTCAAACAATGATTTCAGTAGATCATCTTTTGACAGTTGTGTTTATTTAAAGAAATCAACTAGTTCTATGATTTATCTGCTTTTTTATTATTGATGATATGCTTATTGCGGTAAAAGATATTACTGAAATAGGTAGGCTTAAGAAACACCTTAAAGGAGAATTTGACATGAAGGACCTTGGGGCTGCAAGAAAAATCCTTAGGATGGAGATAAAAAGAGACCGAAAAGCAAGAAAACTGTACCTAACACAGGAGAGTTATGTAAAACAGGAGGTTGAGTGCTTTGGCATGCAAGAAGCAAAATTTGTCAAGACACCTCTTGCCGCTCAATTTAAATTGTCAGAACTACTATGCCCGAAAGATGAAAAAAGAAAGAATTAGTATGTCACAGGTACTCTATGCAAGTGCAGTTGACAGTCTTATGTACGCCATGATCTGTACCCACCCAGACATAGCACATGCAGTAAGTGTTGTGAGCCGGTACATGGAAAATTCAGGAAAAGCACATTGGGAGGCAGTTAAATGGATTTTGCACTACTTACAAGGTACTTCTAAAGCCAATCTTTTTTTTTGGTGGAACTAACGAATTATTTGCAGGATACTCAGACTCGAATTATGCCGGTGACCTTGATAAGAGGAGATCGATCACCACCTACATCTTCACTATAGGCGGAATTACAGAAATTTGGAAAGCCGGCCTACAACCCAATGTCGCCCTCTCCATCACTGAAGCAGAGTACATGGCTATTACATAAGTGATTAAAGAAGCAATCTAACTTGGGAACCTGATAAAAGAACTAACTTTTCAAAATGGAGACATATTCGTGCGTAGTGACAGTCAGAGTGCAATTCATCTATCAAAAGATCAGATGTACCATGAAAGGACAAAGCACATCAATGTCAGATTCCACTTCATCAAGGACATTCTTTCAAAAGGAGAAATAAAGCTATAGAAAATTAACACGGTTGACAATCCTGCATATATACTGACTAAAGTACTACCAACGGCCAAATTTGAATACTGCTTGAACTTGGTAAGATTGATTCAAGGCACAGGTTAGCCCTACAGGGCGCTTGGGAGAAGAGGAGAAGGCTATATCGGGTTAAAATTTCATCAAAGTAAGAAATAATGAGGGTTTATTCAATTTAACCCGAATCCATTACAAAGCTGGATCAAAGAAGAAGGAGAGAAAAAAAATCAAAGCTGGGCTCGAACCAGCCCTGGTGGGCCAGAAAACTGGGCCAAGCCCAACCGCTCGAGCGCCAACATCTGCTGGCGCTCGCGTGCATTGCACGCTGCACGTGCAGCGAGCCCAGAAGACGTTCACACGCTCGTCTGCTCTACATGCGGGCAAATGCCTCTCGTCCGCCTTTTTTGACCGAGCGCAGAGAACCATTTCCAGTCGCATTTTTTTAACTTCGCACAGTCTCGATCGCTCCTTCAAAGTGCATATTTCTTCGATCAAAAGCAGTCGTATGATTAAATCAAACAGAGCAACAAATTACTTGAAGATTTTTTCTCCACTGAACTAGGCATGAATCAGCTCTCCCTCTCTATTATAAATAGGGGCCTAATATGCAATTCCAAACCATCCCAACATCCCATCTACTACGTTTCTCAAGCAAGGTTCCTTTCCAGTGGCTCTGTTCCCCTTCACACCTTTTCAGGCAAAAGCAAGAAGATCAAGAACGTTGCATCCATAGTTTTCAGGTAGAAGCAGGAATCCAAATTTCGGAGTGTGGAAAAATATTCGAGTACAGAATATATTTTTCTTTTAAAGTTTAGTTATCGGTTGTATTTAGATTCTCTTGTATTAACCATGTTTTCTCCTCACTCTAATAAAATCAAGTACCCTCTTCTCCCCGTGGAGTAGGCCCGGTACCCCGCTGGGCCGAACCACGTAAATTTTGGTGTTCTTTGTATTTTCTAGATTTATTCATTTTGATATTTTTTCTTTTGGCGTTTGGATTTTTGGTTCCTTGCAGGAAGATCCGATTTTCTTCCTAATATACTAGTTACAACACGATCGTGAATATTATTGATATATTTTCGTGGATAATAATGTGTTCGTGGCTATTTATAACTTAAATTAACAATATTTTAAGAGTAGTGTCGAATATGTTCATTACTACTGTACATAAGTTTTTTGTGAATAATAGTATTGATCGTGGGAAATGTTAAGTTTATTCATACAATAATATTATCGCAATTGATGACACAGTATCAATGAATATTTCGTGATAATTAAGAACTTTGTTCTAAATAATAATAGAGCATTTGTCTCGATAATGTTGTCTTTAATACTTGTATGGTTTTTCAACAAACTAAATCATGGTAAATGATAGAAGCATTAACAATAATAATTCGTGGTTAATGGTGGATATTCTACCGTCGCAACCATAATAAAACTAAAATATAATACTAATTCATATGTCATTTCTTAGAAACTCAAATAAAAATGTAGTCTCATAAGTAACAATTATCGATTCCTTGTCAAGAAGAAAACATCAAAAGAGCTTGATTGAAAAAATATTCCGAACATCATAAGAGTTGCTAAAAGTTCTAGGAAATAGTTCATATGCCTAAAACAAGTTTCTCACACCAACAAAAGATCCTAACATGTCATCTACTGTCATTAACTCTTTTTGCACATATCTCACCAAAATGATCAAGTAGAATGGACCTGCACCATTACATGTTAACAATTAAGGAAACAAATCAAATGAGTATTCCTATCATAATATGATATAATATTGCAATACAAAATATAGAAATCTATATATTACTTCAATCTTAAAGTTCATAATATAAACTTATAGTTATATACCTGAGCTACTTAACGTGATTGGAAGAAAGATTCCACCCTCTCTTCCATCAGCTTTTGTCTAGCCTCCATAGCTGCAATATGTTCTTGTTGAGATTGAATCTTCTCTTCTTGAGATTTGATATGCTACTGAAGCTCATCAGAAAGCTTTTTAGCTTCCTCGACTCTTCTCTGTGTTTGCTCAAGCTCATCCCTAGCTGAGGCATTTACTCTTGAAGTTGGAAGAGGGCACACACCATAAACTAAACCTCGAGCATACCCCAGCCTTATACCCATGACTTGATGAAAGATTTGGTCCTCTGTCATTATTGTATCCCCTCCAGATTGTGCACTAGCTTCAGCAGCCTCAGCTTGTGCAACGGTCATAGCATCCTACAATTCAAATTAGGATAAAAGAATATATAGAGAAATATATATATAATATATTAAGAAATTAATCACATACATATTTTTCCTTGGCTTCATCATGGGTCCATCCTTTTCCCTCTTTGTAATGAACATGCTCATACAACTTGATTATGCTACATGGTGCATCGATTGTAGGATCTCGATGCGTATTTTGAAAGAAAATTAATGCCAAGACAATCATCCTAAACAATCCCTAAATAAACGGATGAAAAAGCTCTCAAGACATTCACATAGAATATGGCTAATAATACAGGAGAATAAACACCTCTTAAGATAGCTAAGCAAATAAGTTATAAGATTAATAAATTTGAACTCATACCAGGTCATAAAGATACTGAATAAAAGACTTTGAGCATCCACACTGATTTATTACCAGTTTCTTGTGATTTTCAGCAATGATGTCACTCCGTTGCTAATAACAAAATTATATAAAAATCAACAAATAGAATAAAATCAAATTGTATCCCAAAATGTTGCATAAGATTATTGTTGCACAAGTCTTTTCATTCGAAGTTTGCCCTTTCAATAATCGAAAACAAAAAAACACATAATTTTGCAATACTGAGATATAGATTATGCTTTTTAGTCACGAAATATTTGAAAATTGTCTCCCAATCGCCTTGTGATACTCCATCGTATGAGTTTCTAAGTGCTGATTCATTGGCACCTTAATTTATCTAAAAAGTGATGATACAACTCCGATATGTATTCCTTGAAACGTTGTTGGATCACGTGGTTGATTGCATTTTTTTGATGACTAATCCTAAGATCAATATCAAATTTTTCCTGAAGTTCATAAAGGCTTATGAGTATCACAATAGAAAAAATATATTTAAAAGTAGATTTAGATAAAACTAGTTTATCGTGATTCAATCATATATGGGAAGTAGATGATCCTCTTTAACATCATACCAACTCTTACAATCAAAAGGCCTATAATATCTAGCTGAAATTCCAATTTTCCTAATGAAGTCATTCGCGCATAAGTCAATTGGACGAGACTTGCCCTTCTCTATCACTATCTTAGGATGTCTAGCTCTTTCAATGTGCTTGTTCAAAGCAGTATTAAGTGTTTTACCACGTCTCTTTCTTGTTGTATTAGAAGCTGTGAAATATTTAAAACTATGTTATCATGATATATGAAGGATATACTATTATGAAGTATCTAATAAATTTAAAATTACAGATATATTACCAGCATCCCCTCTCGATGTTTGATCAGGTGTGGGAATTTTCATTTGTGTTGCCCAGCGGATAGATTAGATTGTGCATTTGAATGTCTAGTGTCTTGGGGAACTTGACCCCTTACATTAGGCACTAAGCATAATGAATATATCAATTATAATATAACAATGATAATTAAAATATCAAAATAAAATAAATAGAATAGAATCTAAACATAAACAAATTCACACTTCACTCCACAACTATTCGAGTCAGTGACATGGACTTTTTGTACCATTAAGCTGTGTGAAATGTAGTGGTGGAAGATTATAGCAGCATATGGATCACCTACCAACCAGTTCAATACAGCAATAAACAAGCATAAAGTCACATATCTACCAGTGGACTGTATACTTAGTGTAACCTTTGAAACTCTTTAAGCCTGGAGCTAATACCATCTGTTAAGCATACACAACCTTGTGAATTCCTATTAAATCCTCACTTGATTTCTCTTGTACGTATTTGCCATTTTATACATGCATGTAAGAGTAGGCAGACAACTTATGTTTTCTCCTGCAGATTTTTGTAGAAGTGCAGAACTTAAACTTACTTTGATATTTAAGTTCTTAGATGAATTTCTCAATATGGTCTACATTTGTTATGGTTATTTTGTACAAAATTTCAGAAAATTTCACCAATTTTCTCTGTAGTTATCATGCTTTCTTTGGTTCTTCTGGAACATTAGAAGTATTTTATATATAACAGATAGTATTATGAGTACATATATTTTCTTGGACTACTATTGATTCTACGTATTATTTGATGCGTATCATCTCCGTGATCCAATCAATTCAAAAGTGAGTGAATAATTTTCTAAAATGTGTACACTAGATAGAGCTTTGCACAACAGAGCAAAAATCTCCTGAGTTCAGCAATGACACTCACTAGGTGTCTTCCAGAATTAGTGATCCTCATCAGGAGAAGGCATGAGAGTTTTTTGTTGCTTGATGCTCATCAGGTGTCTTACAATTATCAATTAACTAGGTTACTTGATCATGCTATAGCACAACCACAAGCACAAATCTAGGTTACTTGATCTATTCTTACAAAAGCTTAAAAAGATTTAATTGACAAATGCTTCAATACAGTGGTGTAGTTTCGTGCAAGATTGGATCTACTTAACTAACTTTTAGCAATCATAATTGCAAACTATCAAGTCTTTACCTAGAAATCTCAATCCCATAACCAGTCAAAATTGCAAGTACTTGGCACTAGTAATTATTGCAACTAGCATCTGAGAGTTCTGTTCTAACATCAAGTAGAAAGTGATTGTCTATTACATAACTCATCAAATGAAAAAGATATAAAGTAGGAACATAGTTGTTTCAGCACTATTTCAGGGCTAAAATGAAAAGGATCGGGAAGATAAAATCAAATCGAACGCTGGCTGCGGAGGGTACGGGCTCGAAATGAAAGCAAGAGCAGAAAAGCGGAAATAGAATTTGCCTGAATGAGGAAATTATATTGAAGCGGAGGAGGGAATACAAATTTGGAAGAGTAGAATTACTCGGGTCTCGAGGATGTTCTGCACCTTCATACTAAGTGGTTATTTATAGAGAAGAGTTGCTCCCTCCCCAAGGAAGCTTAACTCAACTTAACCACGGTTGAACTAAGGTTGCTTCCTCCCTAAGGAAGCTCATCTTTAGTGCGGGTGCTCATTGGGCCCCATCGTCCACTAAATGATGGCTTTCCACAAGTGGGAAGTGACCATACACACACTAAGGCAATAATTGCCCGACACAATTATTAAAGACAAGTCGAAGTCGGAGCCGATCGTCGAGGTGCCCATGTGATGTGGGTCCCTTGATATTCGGCTTCTCGATCCTTCGCGGCATCGGATCATCCAGCGGTCCGTGCTGTCTCACCTTCTGTGTAAGGAGAGGAGGATCTCCGCGTTCCTCCGCAACCTGCAAAACAAACTCTAATAAAAATATTAGATAACTGTGGCAATTTGTTCCCGGCGGTACGCCACTTCCGCACAGTTCATCTTCGATCCGGAGCCTTGTGTTTTGAACATTCGATTGACTCCGGCGGTGCACGTTCCGTTATGTTCAGAACTCAGAACATGAAGTGGTTGTCCATGTCTGCGTTCATACATATAGAACATGGAGGGGTAGAAATCCGCGTCCTTCGGAGGAGCCGTACGTGCAAAGCCAGAACATGAAGTGGTAGTCCATGTCTGCTTTCTTCGTAGGCAGAGTCAGAACATGAAGTGGTAGTCCATGTCTGATTCCTTCATAGGAGCAATATGAGTCCCTACAACAAGGATCGACGACTCCTGGATGATCTTCAGCGTCCAGTCCGTAGTCATCGTCCGATCTACACCTGTGGTGATTCTGTGCCGGCGGTTCACCACTACCGCTCCGTTGGTTCAGCAGGCTTCTGTTCCTGTGCTCGTTCTTCAGGAACTTTGATTTTCTTGGCATAGCCCTGCTGCTTTTCGCAATTTCTTGCGAAGTGGCCCTCTTCACCGCAAATGTAGCATTTATCGAGCCTGGCACGCGGCTTGGTACGCAGTTTAGCTTTCTTGCGAGGGTCAGTCTGAGTAGACTTATCCGAGCGAGTCATGGCTGACACAGGTGGGCTAATTTCTGACTTTTGAGTTGAAGCAGAAGCGTCAGAAATTAAGAGATCCACAATTACACCCCCACCATCCCTTCGAAAAGAAATTCCTGGAATTTCTTCATTCGGCTTTTCCCAATCATCACGGAGAGGAGGAGAAGATGATGATTGCGGAATGGATATCGCCATGAGTTTTAGTCGGACCATACAGGAAGAAGTTCCTGGAACTTCTTCTTTCAGCTTGAAAGAAACATCCCTCTCAAGGGGAGTTCTAGGTTCCGACCGCGCCAAATGAGCATGTAGATGTCGAACGGTCTTCGCACCGTCTTCAGCTTTTACCATGAGCTGGAAGGATAACAAAGAAGGACAATAATTGAGTTCCGTCTTAATCATGTACAGTAGAAGTCTTATCTTGAGTTGTACGAAGGAATCTATCGTACTGAAAAGAACTAATAATTCAATGGACGATGGGGCCCAATGAGCACCCGCATTGAATTATTGAGCTTCTTCAGGAAGCTTCCTATATGTCTATATAAGGTGTGTAACTCAGAGTTGGAGAACACACTTGAGACCCAAGGAGTTCTACTTCTCTCGTTTGTACTAAGATTTCTAATCTAAGCTTCTAAGCTTTCCTTTTCCACTTATCGTCTTCATCTCTACTTCTAAGTCCCTCATTCTGCTCCCGCGTTCGTAATAACCAGTGATCAGATTGAGATACGCGCTTCCGCCCCACTTTGGTATCAGAGCTTGGTTTTCTATTATATCAATTACACTACAAATCAAGGTACGACTATTGCTTTCACTTCTAAGTATTTTATCTGAGCTGAACCTAAAACCTAATCTAGGCAAATTAAGATTGTACGTCTAAACAACAACTTAAGATAGGCGATAAAGGCGCTTATCTCCATGTGGACCAGTTTTAGAGTATAATAGTCCCAGCAAGGTTCCGAGGTTTGGGATATAAGATCTGGCATAGTTTAGTATACCTAACCATGATCTCATGCCAGTCTTACTCTTCAGCTTTTCTTCTTCAAAGCTGACTATCTTCTTGATGATGTGTGGTTGTAGTTTAATCTTGCTGTTGCAGACTGTGACATTTTATAAGAAAGTCACTACTATTACCACCAGAATAGACACTGAGGTTATGGCTACCGCTGCAATTGACGAATTAAGTCTTTCTGAGGAAGAATACTTAGAGGTAAAAAATGCAGTGGCATATGACAATTTTAAAGAATCAGTCAACTTCAAGCAGAGGTTCAGTCCCATACTACAAAAGCTAAAAGAGCAATGGTTTATAGGAGAAAACCCAGCCCAACATTGGGCCAAGAATCAAGTGACCTGTAAATTGGACATCATCAATCCGGATTTAACAATCCAGGACAAACCACTGAAGCACGTTACACCATTGATGAAGGACCAATTTGAAAAACACATTCAAGCACTGTTGAAAATCGAAGCTATTCGACCCAGCACAAGCAGGCACAGAACAATGGCCATAATGGTAAATTCAGGCACGAGAATGGTAAATGAGTTTTTAGATCACAATTGCAATTTACCAGGATTAAGGAATACAATCAGCCTGATATTTACTAAGAAGCATTAATCGTACTAAACTTCCTATGAATGACTGGCGCCAAACGGCAGCCAGTACTGTTTATGTGCAAGCTCTAAAGGCTACAAAAACTCTCGGGCAACCAGCTGAAGGATTCATAAAGCCATCAGCAATAACCCAGAAATACTCTGAAGCACTGTTCAAACAGCTTAATACCCTTATTCAGCTGACAGTAAAAATTAAAGAAGATCTTGAGATCTTGAAAACAGAAGTAAAAGGCTTGAAAGAAGCAAAAGCAAAAGATCTAGCCAACCCGGACGAGTTAGCAAGTTCTATAGACTCCTTGACAAAAGATTTACAAAAACTACAGTTGGGAGAACCAGCTAAGCAGACAGTTCCCAAACTCAAAGGAAAACTGTACGTCTACAAGGACCCTAAACAAATATTTGCTGCAGAACAAAAGAAGGCAAGATGACTTCTACAAGAACGGAAGTTATAACACCAAGGCCTTCCATTTCAGGCCAGACCAACCAGCAACCTACCATCGATGACCAGATCAGGAGCTATCGATTGAGCAGTAGACTGCGACATGAGGCACAAAGACGCCTAACAACCAGAAGAAACAGAAATAGCTTCAGGAGAAGCCTGGAGTCACAACTAAACCCAGAGGCTGAACTGACAATATCTCAGTATCAGAGAGCTCAGCAAGTTCCGGCGGAAACACTCTATCAGGCAGGATGGTCTGAGCGACAACACAGGATTTATCAACATTACTCAGATGAATGAATTCTCGTCACTGAAGGAGCACAAGTTGAGCTACCGTTTATCACAGATCAGAGCTACAACTTGTTAACACAAGAAGGCTTGCAGCATCTCCACATGGGGATGATTATGGTCAGATTGCAAACACTACATAGGAGAAATGCAGGAGTCAATGCCCTAGTCCTACTTAGAGACACAAGGTGGGCAGATGACCGAGCCGTTATAAGTTCGATGGAAATAGACCTAACAACAGGCGTTCAACTTGCCTACACGGCCCCAGACATAACCCTAAGTATTCATGACTTCAGGGAGCACATCCAGCTAGTAATCCAAACCCACGGATACCATGGGTGGCAAGGAGGTGAAAGCAACCTCCTATTGTCGAGATCATTAATTGGAAGACTATCCAATAATAGTCATACCAATTTTCGGTACAACGTACAACATGTAGCGGATCACTTAGCAAGCTATTTACTAAGAAGCATTAATCGTATTAAACTTACCATTATGGCCATTATGGCCATTAGCAAGCCGAGGAATTCAAGCGATCCCTGGCCAACCAAGAACGACATCTGGATTACAAGGGCGACAATGGGTAATACGACCCGCAATATTACCCAACACACAGAACCCACAAACATCCAGCATTTAGTCAAGATCAGATGGCACACTGATGGTGCAATTCTCGGACTACACGGCAATTCCCGATACAAACACAGCTAATACTGAGGATGACCTAGACATAGCACAGGAATTGGCCCTTATGATGACATGTGACTGGTCCGACGAATATGATGAGGACGAAGACGAGGACTTGGCTGTTATCCGACAGCTCATGTCTCTACAAGTAGAGGATGAACAACCTCTCCATACGGAAGACCTTGATGACCTACCCCGATGGGATACGTCATCATCTGAAGACAACTGTTACTATGAAAATGGATGGAATCCATTTTTCTTCCCTGGGGGTGATAATGAAGGTGATGAAAATGATGATAACGGCGACGAAGCGGTATACGCAGCTGAAATGGATTATCCTATGATCCGTCAACTAATAAAGAAAGCCGCAGAAAAGAGAACTGAGTCAGCCTTTTCAAGTGCAGAATCATCTCTTACCAGGCAACCTAAAGAGCCGATAATGGGGCCTGCCTTGTACCCTCCAGGCGTAGCCTCAAGACCATCAATGGGCATACCCGTGATAAATTCAAGAGTGAGTAATCTAAGAGGATGATACTCCAAATAGTACAGTGAAAGATTCAATCTACCATCAGCACAGGCAAATACTGGCGCAATACTTGTCCTACCGGAATATTTAGGACAATATAGTGATGTAATCTCCAGATGGGAGTCGATTACATTAAACCTAATCAATGAGCGCAACTGGCCTGACAATAAATCAAAGATGTGCTACATTGAGAATCTATTAGGAGAAACAGAAAAGAAGACGTGGATGCAGTGGAGAATGGCTTTTCCTACTGAGTATGACGAGCTAACAAACATAGCAAATGATCCACAAAATGTACTATCCCAAATCCGAAGAATGTTTAAACAGATGGTTGCATGGAGGGCTGGGGAGGGGTGTGCAAATGGAAGCCCGGAAAGAATGACCCCAGGAATATGGAAAGAGTATGCGCCTATGCAAGCGGAAAATTTTCAGTACTGTAACAAGGCTCTCACAATACTAAAATTTAGCTACAACAAGATTATCCAAATGAATAAAAATTAACCAACAAGTAAACAGAGTTGTAATAGAGCTCTTACAACACAGAAATATCCAACATTATTAACAGTAGCAACTCTGAGTAAGATGATTCAGGTAGAATGTGAATTAGTGAAAAGAATTTCATTTGACTTACCAGCTACATTTGTAGGTGCATTTGGATTTCGAGCAACTTGTGAAGCTTGCTCTCTTGATGCCACATTTGGCACTAAGCAGAGACAATTGTGAATTAATATATATAACGATCAACTATGTTTCAACTCCATATAACTTGTGAATCAAAAAATTGCTAAACTTACTAGTGGCATTGTTTTGTATCTCCATAGTCTGCCCTTGCTGCACTCTACTTGAGGATGGACAAGAAGGTTTAGCTAACCGCGCAGATGACCTCAAAAATCTTTTTCTAGGGGCCATATCAAAGTCTGTAAGATCATGTATTATATCAATTAGTAATGATATAATAAGCATTTTAGCATAATATTAACATTGGATATGAAATTGAAAAGGTAAATGAACGAACAAGATAAAGTCACTACTGCATCTCAATGTCACTATCGTTTGAAATGAATGGTTCGTCATTTTTGAAGTTAGTTGTTTCATCTTCCGATTCAATTTCGTCATCCGCATTAGTAGTTGCATGTTTGGAAATTATCTACTCGAACCCGCTCAAGATTTGCATGCCTACTACTCAAAGGTAATTCCTCGAGATCTTCATCGTTAGCCTCATCATTATCATCCTTAACCACAAAGGCAGTTTGCATACATTACATTTCTTGATATGGTTCATCAGCCATACTAATCTCAGTTTCATCATTGTCCTCATCCTCCCCATCTTCCTCACCTTCTATGACATCGTAGAAGTTCCTTGGTTGAATCTTCTGTACAACATACCAATCACCCCCTAATTTAGTATCATTAACGTAGAATACTTGCTCAGCTTGTGATGAAAGGATATATTGATCATTCTTGTACCACTTGCGAGAGATATTAACACTTGTAAAGTAGTGATCTTTTTGAATTCCTATCCTTGTGTGGCCAACATCCTACCAATCACACTCGAAAAGGAAAACATGATAACTTTTGATGTAATTCAATTCAATGATATTCTTAATAACACCATAAAAATCAATCTCAGTGGATTGATGTTCTCCTTTAACTACCACACCACTGTTTTGAGTAATTAGGTTCCTTCCTTCTCTATGGTATGAAATCGAATTCCATTAGAAATGCAACCACTATACCACCTAACTCGTGAATTAGGACCAATGGCCAATGAGTACAACGCATCGGTAGCCTAAGGAGATTTTTGACGGCGTAATTGCACCATCTAATTACATTAAACATAATATTTTTTTTATTAGTTTCAGCTTGTCTAATATTGCTCTAATAAAAACTATAGAGAATGGGTCATTGTCCCACACGTGCTTGAAACCAATTTGCAAACTCTCTTTCATGCCTCTCTTGCACATTCATCTCACCTTGCCTTTGTAATTCACTGATGTGTTCCCTAAAGTGAAACAAACGAATCATTTTTTGAAAATCAAAAGCATATAAAAGTAAAACACTACCTATACACTTACTCTAAGTAGGGGGGCATTTCCTTCCAATTATTTAAGACGTACCACCGAACCTTCTCATGGGTAGACTTCTCCATTAGTTTAATTTTATTTAGAGAGCCTAAAGGGCGAATACTATGTCTAAACACATATAGCTCATTATGCTCCATGCCACCATCATAATTCCTTTCTTCTTGATTGAATTTCGTTTCTACTCCACTTAGATACATTGAGCAAAATGTCAAGCATTCGCTATCAATGTAAGCTTTAGCAATTGAACCTTCAGGTCGAGCTCTATTCCTCACATACTTTTTCAACTTGTGAAGAAATCTGCTAAAAAAATATAGAATCTACTTAGTATATCAAATTAAAGAGATAAACTAATTTAAGTTACAAATAAGAATATTCATAACCTTTCAATCAGATACATCCAACGAAACTGCACGGGTCCTGCAAGCATTGCTTCTTCAGGCAAATGAATTTCCAAATGCACCATGACATCAAAGAAGGCAGGTGAAAATATCCTTTCCAACTTGCACAATATAATTGGAATATCATTTTCCAACCTTTGCAAGTCTTCCATTTTCAATGTTCTACTACATAGTTCTTTAAAGAAGAAGCCAAACTCCACAAGTACAGTGTATAACTCTTTATCCAAATATCCACGAA
Source organism: Canna indica (assembly GCA_034359265.1). Taxonomy (NCBI): domain Eukaryota; kingdom Viridiplantae; phylum Streptophyta; class Magnoliopsida; order Zingiberales; family Cannaceae; genus Canna; species Canna indica. Next base: position 7,988,169 of record CP136894.1, on the reverse strand, counting down.
TTGCAACAGGAAGGAGATGTTGTAACAAAACATGACAATCGTGGCTTTTTAGGCCAGAAATGGTTTTCTGGTTTACGTTCACACACCGAGTAATATTGGATGCATAACCATTAGGGAACTTGACCGACTTCAACCATTCACATAATCTCTTTTTGTCTTGAGAGGACAATGTGTAAGAAGCTTGTGGCATAAGAAACTTATCACCATCAGGAATCAAATGCAAATCCTTTCTTATTCCCATTTCTTGTAAATCCATGCGAGCTTACAGATTGTCCTTCATTTTCGAATCAATGTCCAACAAGGTTCCTAAGATGTTATCACATATATTTTTCTCAATATGCATGGCATCAAGGTTGTGCCTTAGCTTTAGTGTCTTCCAATAAGGCAGCTTGAAGAATACACTCTTTTTTGTCAAATTCAACTCTGATTCGCTACGTTTTCTCTTTCGATTACTTGACAATTTTCCAAAGATAATATTTGGAACATTATAAAGTTGTTGAAGCACTTCTTCCCCGGACAATGTATTAGGTCTCATTCTATCCTCCTTCGTACCATCAAACTGTTTAGGACGTCTTCGTCAAATATGATTTCTGTCCAAGAAGCACCGATAACCCATGTAGCATATCTTTTTCCCGTGCTTTAAGGACATTGAAGATGTATCCTTATTGCGATTAGGGCATGCTAAATACCCTTTGGTACTCGAGCCAGACAAGTTATCGTATGCAGGAAAATAATTAATTGTCCATAAAATTGCAGCATGCATTCGAAAATTTTGACCCGAACTTGCATCATGTGTCGGAATACCATGCTCCCATAACTCTTTCAAATCATCCACTAAGGACTATAAGTAAATGTCAATGTCATTACCCAGGGATCTAGGGCCTGGAATTAGCAATGACATGAACAGAAAGAGGCCTCCTTCATGCATTTCCATGGTGGCAAGTTATATGACATGAGCATTACCGGCCAGACACTATAAGAATTGCTCATATTACCAAAGGGATTGAATCCATCACTTGCAAGACTCAATCTGACATTTCGTGGATCACTTGTAAATAATGGATGCTTAGCATCAAAATCATGCCAAGTAATAGAATTAGCGGGATGCCTCAGTACGTTATCCTCTGAGTCCTGCTTATCCTTGTGCCACCTCATATCAATCATTGTTTTTCTTGACATAAATAATCTCTGAAGTCTTGGTATAAGCGGGAAATGTCGCAGTATTTTTTGTGAAACTTTTTTTCTCTTTCCTACCTCACTCTTATATCTAGATTCTCCACAAACTGGACATTCAATTAAATGTTCATATTTCTTTATAAAAAGAATGCAGCCATTCTTGCAAGCATGTATCGGTGTATAGGATGAGCCCAATTCTCGCATGATACTCTTTGCCTCGTTAAAAATCTCAGGAAGGTTGTCACCATACGATAATGCAGACTTGAAGAGTCGAAGCATCCTATTCCACACCCATCCCTTATGAGGCAAAAGGAAATAGCATGAAGGTAAGTCCAGGTTCAAGGAATGGGGAATCATGCATGCAATCAAAGTATTCCCAAATGAAATATACACAATGAATCAATGTAAGGAACACTTCTTTCAGTTGCAGCAGAAGATGCTTTCCTTTCTCTCTTTCCTCCCTCCCCCTCTCTCACATGTTTTCCTTTCACACCTCTTGAAATTAGGGTTTTATCATCCAAAATCGATGCACAAAGAATGAAAGGAATGAGAAAAGAAAGGGATTTTACAAAGATGATCATAGTGATCGAAGATATATAGAAGCAAAGGAACGAGAAAATACATGAATATTCGCACCTTGAGATGATGACGACATCCTCGATGTAGTCCGTGTCCACGGGGTCGTTTGATCGTACTGTCCCGGCCAAGAAACAAGGACCACCTCCGTCGATTGTGGTGTCACGGCATCGTGAGCGTTGTAGGGGGTTGTAGGCGACTGTTCTTCTCCCCCCTGTTCGCACAATGTGAGTAGAAAGGAGGGAAACCTCTTTTATGTCGTGTAAAAAAGAAATGATGTAACCGAACTAATATATATATTCTTATGAAAATATATATATTAGATGTCTTAGTGTGGTGGTAAGAGCTCTTTGGATAATGTTTGAGGTAACATGTTTGATTCCTTCATCATGTAATTTTATTTAATTTTTGACCCTCTTTTATCATTGTTTTCTTAATATAGTGAAAACTTACACAATAGAAGTCTTTGTGTTAGGGAAAGAGCTCTTTGATAATGTTGAAGGTGACATGTTTGATTCCTTCCTCATGTAATTATATTTTAATTTTGATCATTTTTTACCACTGTTTTCTCTTGAAACATGGTATATAATATTATTTTTTAAAACCTGAATTAAAAAGTAACATTATATAGTGAAAGATAATTAAAAATTAATATTATTAATGGTATATATATTATAAAGTAAGTAAAAAATATATAATTATGGTACAATTGATTTATAATATTTTGAAAAAGTGGAAGGTAAATGGTATGATCCTCGTCGTATTACTTTTTAAAATCCGAGAATCGAATTAAGGAATAGAAATCGTTCAAATATGAAACATGATATTTAATTAGTTTTTTTAGGATTTCCCCGATGGGCTTATACCCGGGTCGGTATAAAGATATCACTAATAATACATACAATAATAGTCGCATATTATTTATGGAAAATTAGTTAGCTCAAAAGATCTACTTTTCCCGCCACCAAAAAGTATATATATAGCGGGATTAAATTTTATTTGATTTAGTTTCATCCATTAGCCATGACTATTTATGTGAAAAAATAGTACATATTATTTTTCATGAACATTATCATGACAAATCATTCATAATGTGGCTATAGTTTATGTAAATATAGCCACAAAATATGATTGTGGCAAAGAATATATTTCTTCCCACAAACATACAACTGGGGCAATTATTATTAACCACTAACCACGAATTACTCGTGGCTAATAAATCAGTAATCGTATGTATTATTATCGGCAAAAGAATATAGAATGATGCCAAATAAACACCATTTGACGGTAAATATATAGCCACAAAATATTATTGTGGTAAGAATCTTGTAAACTAATAGCCACGAGCCATTCGTGGCTAGAGAGTATATCAGTAGCCACAAATACTATTATCGTAACAAGAATATATAATGACGCCAAATAAATATCCTTTGGCGGTAAATATATAGCCACGAACAAATAGTTGTGGCAAACAATATCTTTCTTCTCCATATATGTGAATTACTAACCTCGAGCCATTCGTGGCAATTGACTAACAAATGGTTGTGGATTATTAACCACGAGTAACTCGTGGGTATTAAATACACATTTGTAACGATGTTTTGCTTCGTTACAAAATATACAAATAGCGGCAAAAAAAAGTATGCATTTGCGGTAAATATATATCCACGAGAGGTTATTGGTGGTAACTAATATATGCTTCATGGCGCCAAAAAAAGTATGCATTGGCGGTAAATATATATCCACGAGAGGTTATTGATGGTAACTAATATATGCTTCGTGGCTAATGTCATGCTTTGTTGTCGCGATGCTAAATATTCGTGGGAAAAGAGTGATCAATTACCACGAACTTGTAGAATGTCAGTACAAAGTAATTTATTGCGACAAAAATGTGTTCCGTGGATAAAGGTTCGTGGCTATATGCCTGATCTATTGTAGTGTGCAATATAAATAACATAAATCCCGAATGGAATAAGACCAACCCACCTAAAGGCATTACCTAAAGATATTGCCAACTTTTTGACAGAACATGTCGGGCGATCAAATTGGATGTACCGACGAACTCATCGTGGAGCTATAACGGACGAATTTTGAGTAGGCGTAACTTACTTCTTAAATTTTACCTACTCGAATAAAAATTTCCTTAGTGATGATAAAATCCGATGTCCATGCCGAAAATATTTAAACATAAGATTTTTGGATCGGGAAACTGTCACAATGCATTTGTATACAAAAGAATTCACACCAACATATTTTCTATGGAATTGTCACGTGAAGTCGGGACGTCGAGCAATCCTGTTGTCCAAACTCATGGTGAATCTTCTAGTGTCATTGTTTCTTCTTCCAACCCACCTAATCCATATAGAACAATGATTCTAGATAGTCTTGGCGGATAATTCTATTTAAATGATAATGTTGAGTAACTACGGCAGTGCCACCAGATACTACAACAGTTGAAGTCACTGAAGCTGTGATACAGATTGAATTGCCGAATAAGCAAGCTTCAAAATTTTACGAGATGTTGAAAGCTGCCGGTGAACCTTTGTATGAGAATTATCCTAAATATATAAAATTTTCAGCAATGACGCAACTCCTGAACATCAAGTCTGATTGTAATATCAACATGATTGTATTTGATCAGATTGCAGGATTTATCAATGATATGCTACCTCTAGATAGCAAGTTTGAGCCAATATTTTATAAGACAAAAAAGCTAATGAAGAAATTATGGCTTGGGTACGAAAAGATATATGTGTTCCCAAATAACTGCATTTTATATTATAAAGAAAATGCACAGTTGGAGTAATGCCCGGTATGTGAACATTCTCGTTACAAGGAGAAGAAATTGGTCCGATGAAAAAATATCTCCTTTAAGGTACTTCGGTATTTTCCACTGACACTGAGGCTTCAAAGGTTATTCATGTTGGAAAAAATTTCCCCCCTCACTACTAAAATATTGGTTATTAGCCACGGGACTCACTGACGGTCGCCTAGGCTGTTAGAATTATTCATGGTTTTTCGACCGTCGTAGACGTCGTGGCTGATGTAACCAAATCAATCACGCCTCGCATATGATCGCCTAAGGCCGTCGCTCATAACTGATGGCGCGCACATGACGCGAAATGAAATAACATAGTAGCGACGGCTTAGCGGGGGTATGAAATCCATCAGTGCTATAAATAAGTCAGTAGCCACAACTACCAACGACCGTCGCTTATTAATTGATGGCGTGAAAATAAAAAATAACTCACCGATGGCTTAGAGAGGGCTATGTCGGTCGTCGGTGATATACTTAATAGGTATCCACAGTTTACCGACGGTTGGGGAGCCATGGGTGATAAGCCTTTTATTTGCGTTCGTGCCCAATCGTTGCTCTTCTTTCTTTCTCTCTTCTCTCCCGCTATCCTCACCGCTACCATCACCGCCCGCTCAAGCCACCGAGACTCGCCTATGCGATCGCTGCTCGCCTGTCGTCGGTGCTATCGCCGCTGCCCTAGCTCACCCACCGCGCCCGTCGACTCCGACCTTTCAATCGCCACGGCCATTATCGGCGTCTACATGTCGAGCGCTGACACATCGGCATCGAATTTGGGGCTGAATCCCTTGGCCCCAAGCATATAGAATAGTAGCCGGCAGCTACTGTCGGCTACTGTTTGATATTTTTGGTTCATTTTTTTATGTTTATTAATTAATTTGTGTTAATTATAGATTAATTTGTGTTAATTGTAGACTGATATATTTTAGATTTATTATGTGTAATTGTAGATTAAATTTTGGTTAGCTTTAATGTTAGGGTTAATTAATTATAATTAGAATAAATATTATGGTTACTTTTAATTGGGTACAATTACAATTTTAAAATCGTCCATGCACTTGGGGTGTAATTATAATAAATATTACAGTTTATGACTTTGTAGACAGTGATCATGTACACGCTGTGTTAGGGCCACTTGAGGCATCGACCCCTCCCGCTGTAGGTGAGCGGCCCTCAACATCGCAGACGTAGGACCAGAGCCGGATAGCGGCCTTAGAGTCCGAGCTAACACAGCAGAGGGCGATGATAGAGGAGCAGAGACATATGATGGAGGAGCAGAGACGCACGAATGATGAGTTGAGACAAACGATGTTGAACATGCAGGCCCTCCTTACTCAGATTACATCTCACTCGGTCCTTCTACCGATGATGTCACATATGTCGTCCTCCTCGTCCTAGTCGACGCTCCCGACCCAATCGTTCTCGACTCCATCGCCTCCACCGCAGTCGCGAGATTTTGGTTTATTGTATTTTGATTATATTTTGATAATTGTTAGCATCCGTTTGAGGCTAAGATACTTGATAGATGTTTATACTTTACATTTCATATTTTGATACTTGTTTGCCTCCTGTTTGAGGCTTAGATTGATGATATTTTATGTAAAACTTATATGGTTGGTTGAAAATGTATGTGTATGATGTTTTGTGGTTGTAAATTGTGATTGTAAATAGATTATAATGTATAAATATTATTGTATACAAGAATTTTCAAAATTTTAATTTTTTTCAGTTATAGGATATAACTTCAGCCACGGCTTACCCACGGCTGACTGTCACTAGGTCGTGGCTAAAAGCATATCGTAAATGGTTGATGGTCTGGGCAGCACCAAATATCACGATTGCTAATAATATCACTGATAATTCTTAGACACGACTGATGTGTTTAAATCAGCGACAACGCTGTTGTTGATGATTACTTATGACGGCTGAGGTCAGCCATCACAACTTATCTGAGACGCGCACATCAGTGACGACGTTTTTCCATGGCTCACACCATTCATGATAGATGTCATCGACGATTCAGCCACGGCCCGAGCCTTTGGTGATAGTGACAATTCTAGTAGTGCCTATATGAGTTAGCATGCAAGAAGTCATGATGATACAGTAATGACTCATCCATCTGATATTGAAGCATGTAAACATTTGGATAGATGTTATCCTTCATTTGCTAGGGACACTAGATATATTAGATTGAGATTGTGTACGAATGGTTTTAATCTGTTTGGTAATTCGACAACTCCGTATTCAATATGTCCAGTGCTACTAACATTTTATAATTTACCGCCATCAATGTGTATGGAAGATGAATTTATCTATCTTTCGATGATTATTCTGGGTCCTAGGGGTCGTCAAAAATAAATTGACGTGTTTCTCCGACCCTTAATTGATGAACTGAAAACATTATGGGCTGAGGGAGCTGTCAGTTATGATTGTCACCATAAGCAAAACTTCATTTTACGAGCTGCTATATTATGGACAATCAATGGTTTTCCGGCCTACGGCATGTTGTCTTGTTGGAGCACGCATAGGAGACTCTCTTGTCCGTATTGCATAGAACACTCTTAAGCCTTCAGTCTTGAGAACAGCCAAAAAATTTCCTTCTTTGATTGTCATCGCCGGTTCCTACCGTCTAACCATTAGTATCGAATGAATCATCACAAATTTACCAAGGGTAGAGTCGAAAGAAATGAGCCACCACCGATGTTGCCTATCTGGTGAACAAATGTTTTCACGTGTTGAATTGCTTCTAGAGATTACTTTTGGTCGGAATGTAAGAATTTCAGGCTTTGGTCAAACACATAACTAGGTGAAAAAAGTATCTTTTCGGAATTACCGTATTAGAGTTCATTACCGATTCGGTGTAATTTGGACGTCATGCACATTGAAAAAAATATGTTTAATAATATTTTTAACACTGTGATGGATATTTTCGGCAAAACTAAAGATAACGTGAAGGTCTGACATGATGTGAAAATACTTTGTTAGGGCCTAAGTTAGAGTTGCAAGAGGTCAACGGACGATTTCAAAAACCAACAACGTCATATGTGTTAAATAAACAACAGATGAAAGATGTGTATCAATGGATCAAAGAACTCATATTACCCAATGGATATGCCTCAAACTTATCTCAATGTATGAACGTCGATGAATGCAAAATATTGGGGATGAAGAGCCATGATTGTCATATATTCATGCAGAGATTGCTTCCTGTTGCATTTCGAGATCATCTACATGATAAGATTTGGGGTCCGTTGACAGAATTAAGTATATTTTTCAGAAATATTTGTGTAAATGTCATTCGAGTCGAAGATATGTCAGCACTTGAAAATAATATTATTGAAATCATATGCAAGCTAGTGCAATTTTTCCCTCATGCATTTTTTGACTCGATGGAGCATCTACTGATCCACTTGGCATACGAGGCACGAGTTGGTGGCCCCGTTCAATACCGGTGGATGTACTTATTTGAAAGATACATGAATCGTCTGAAAAAAAAAGTAAAGAACATCGCCGCAGTTGAATGTTCCATATCAGAAGCATATATAATTTAAGAAATTTCAACTTTCTGCTCATTTTATTTTGAATCAACCATCAAGACAAGACTTAATCATCTTCCACGGAATGACGACAGTGGAGCTCAACCATCAGACAGGGGAGCTCGACCATCAGATGGTTGTTTAAATATCTTTTGTTACCCCGGTCGTGCTTTGGGTTCTCGTTCGTCTCGATTCTTAAACGATGAAGAGTACCATTTGGCCTACTTGTACGTTTTACTAAAACTGAGAAGTCCATTGAAATATATATTTGACATTGAGATGGTGACAAAATACTCAATTTATAGCGATGAGGAATTAGAAAAATTACGGAATCGTGAGTTTCCTAATTGGTTTCGAGCTTACAGTATAGAACACATAGGCGAAATAGATAACCAAATCTTTGAGTTTTTTAGCGGACTAGCATGACTTGTCCAATGTTATAACGGTTATTTTGTTAATGGATATAAATTTCACACACTTGAATATTCATCTACGAATAATACTATGAATGCGGGGGTCTGCGTCAAAGGGACAACGTATGCTGAATGTGATGTTGACTTTTATGGACTGTTGGAAAAAGTCATAGAATTATAATTTTTCGGATGGAAATCAATTGCCCTTTTTAAATGTCATTAGTTCGATACTAGCGATAGGGGCATGAGAGTTCATCCAAAGTATAATTTGGTCGAGGTCAATTACAAATCAAAATTGGCTTCAAATGAGCCATTTATATTGACATCTCAAGCTGAACAAGTATATTATATGCAGTATCCGTCTCGAAAGAAAGATAGAATAGATTGGCGTGTAATCTGTAAGACTAAAGCCAGAGAAAAAATTGACCCGGTAGCTAGAGAGAATGAGCCGACAGATGACTTCTATCAAGAAGAGGATCCTTGCGAATTAGAGCGAGTTAGTCAAATACTCGAGGATGATGACACAGAGTTAGTTCAATTGGAAGTAGAATATGTTGATGACGACGATAATGAAGTTGAGGAAGAAGAACAGAATGATGATGAGGGAGAAGAAGAAAAATTTGAAGATTCTGATACAGAAGAACAAGAAGAAGAGTGTTACACTGATGATGGGAATGACGATGACGAATAATTGTAAATGTGAAATATATCTTTAATTATTAAATATATCTATTAATCTATTATATATACTAATTATATTCATATTTGATAGCTATGGTTCGAGAAGTGCGTGCCAGAGGAGGCATTCCTCGTAGGACTAACCCCCGACGATTACCACCTACCACCTTGTACGTACCCACCGACCCTTCGCCTTCAGCCACCGTCCCCCCACCTCCCCCCACCTCCGGCCACCATCCCCCCACCTTCGACCACCATCCCTTCAGCTGATCCAGGCCCATCGACATCGAGACGTAGGTCACGAGGGTCTAACAGAATTCTCCCTCCGCCACCCGAGGGAGAGTCGCACAGATTAGTTAGTGTGCGCGGACGAAGATAAGTAGATGCATTAATTATTTCTTATAATTTATTTGTAATTCAATATATCATAATATAGAATTGTACTATATTTGGTGCTGATTTGAGCAGGAAAACGTCCCCACGCACGATAGCGGGGACGACCTGAAAGTTTATGCACGGGGCGTGGCCTACTTGGTCTCACGTGCCCTGTGAGCATATGAGTTTATTATGGCGATAATTGTATAAATTGCTTCTAAAATCTTTAACGACAGTGGATCTAGTAGAATTTATTAATTGCTAGTAAAAAAATTTACAGTATTTACAAGTGCTAGCATATGTCATAACAAACATTATTAAAAGGTCAAATTATGGTAGTGACTTCGACCCATCCAATAGTCATTAACGACGTCTCAAATAAGAAAGTATGCCACAAATTGTTGCCCCTATTAGTCGTCCGACTCGCCCTTCAAACCCTTCCCAATAGGTCCTTGACCACCAGATCGATTGATCTTGAGAGCCTAAAAAATCTCAAGATGCTCGTGTGGGGCTGCTGCCTCAAGGTCAAGAGCTTGGAAGATCGCATGTCTTTGCTACTAGCCCTATTAATAACTTGAGTGGATTCCTTGACAATCATTTTTTTTCCTAATTTTTAAAATCCTCTACCTAAAAATTAATTTAAAAAATTAGTATGTGTTGCACGGTTCTTATGCCCAACTTCATGTCATACTAAGACATTTGTCAACAGTTTACCATAGATTTTTAAGAATATCGCTCTATGTGTGTTGCTCATTGCAGGTTTTCTTGTGAGACCAATCTATGCATTGATGCCCTGAGTATAATTTTCCGAAGCTAAAAAACTTGATTTAGAAAACACCATCTCATTCTATTCACTTGTTGAAAATCAAATTTGGAAGTTTCAAACCAATGGCAATAGACATAAAAGTCAAAAGGAAATTACATATCAGAAAATAACAACAGATCTTTTAATTATATAGAAAAAATATTTATTTGGTATTGGGAACAAAAAAATTTGAAATCCAAAGAATGAATTAGTTGATCCCCAAGTACACTTCAAGCTTTCCTTAAAAAAAAACTCTATCCCATCTTTCTCAAATAATATATCATCAAGACGATCACAAGGTTGTATAAGTCACTTGGGCACTCACACAAGAAAGTGATCGATCATGTGCCTTATGACATCTTCACCTTCAGATTGCATGAACGAAAGCTTTACCTATGGTAGGAAATCACCATATATTATTGTTACTATCGCAATTAATTATGCAATGTGTATGATTATGAAAATTAAGCAGTGATAACCTGAATGACACTATGAGCAGCAAACCGAAGTATGCTGTTATGGAAACTGACATCTACTCTTTCCCATGATACATTTGTGAGGCCTCTCACTAGCTTATCTGCAAAATATGAATCCAAAACTAAATTAAACACATGCAGTTAACACAAATCAATGGATATGTAAAGTTTGGCCCTATAGTTGTATATTTTCTATACTTCAGCCTTCAAAAAAAGAAAAATCTAAGAATATTCCAAGCTACTATATAAATATATCTAGCAAAAGTAGAAGAGAAAAAATTATTTGTAGCAACAGTCATACAAAATTTCCATGATATTTACTAACCCTAAACCTTAAACCCTAGACCCTAGATCCTAAACCCTAAAATCTAGTAAATATATGTGTTTATCTTGTGAAAATACCAACATAATTATGTTTCTCTAGTGGTTTTGTAAAATCATATTTTAAACATTTATTAAATACTGATATATATAGCAATTAAATTTTTACTATTGTAGATAAGGTACTAGTAACTTGTGGTACATACAAAATCAATGTAAAGGGAATGATTAGTACACTTATTGGGAACAATATGTATCTTGTAAATGAGAATGTTGCTAAAAGTGAAGATTAATTTGAGTCTAAATTATAAAGATATGTGAGGATTTACCTTCTAACATCTCAAAATCATCATTCACAAGTGAGCCATCTACACACTCCTCATTGTTGCTTGCTTTAGATTGTTCTTCGTACACAACATGTGGGTACTCCTCACTTAAGGAACCCATCCACTATTGAAAAAGTGTAATTAATTTTAGCAAAATATTGATAAAAGAAAAGCCAGTAGTGCCATGGATATTAAATACGTATATGCAAAATTAAAATAGCATGAAATACAAGGAAATACTTTTGGCAATTCGAAGTTGCGCCTGATAGATGATGTCCTCCAACCAACAATATCTTTGAATTCATTTAGTATGGGAAACAATATTTTTTGTTAATTGTGTAGAAAACAATCAAAGAAGAACAACGTGCTCCAAAAATTTCACACAAAGGATACGATCATAGCCAACATTGGCATATGTCACCCGGCGTTTAAATGCTCGCAAGCCAGACCTAACCAATTATTTTGACATGCTGAACATGAAGAGGATGAAAATAACACCTCATATCTAGCTAATAACTTAAAGCAACATTGACAAAGCAAAGATAAGTACATGAAGTAAAGATCATCATAATCATTCACCATTCGCAGCAACAATGGAGGCTTTCCTTCATCATTGTCCATCATAAAAACTTGCTTCCCTGTTCTTCTAAATATCCAATGAACAACCCATGAAGCAACTTTTTCAATAGCAGTTATTCCAAATAAAAAAGGGACCTGCCAATAGTTAGTCATGAAATTCTTATGCTCAAATCATCGAGAGTTGCATGAACCAAGAAATTAATGTAAGTTAATTATTGATGGAAAACACCACTAGCTTGTTAATTATTCTAAGTTATATAAATATTTTTTAAATATAGAAATAATATTATGTAAAGGTTAATCGACTTGCAAAGAATATATAAATTAGCTCGCTAGCTAGGCCCATTTTCTAGATAGTTTCTATAAAGCCTCTACATAAAATATATATACCTACATATATATATATATATATATATATATGAAAAACTAGTAGATTTATCTATGAAGTAAAATCTCGATATAAGCTTCTTATGAAGTAACAAGTCACCTGCTTATTTCCCCTAGAACCAAGATGAGGTGTAGCAATGGTTATGAAATTGATTGCTTCCCGGCCACATATGGTACCAACATTATCATGGGCATCCAGCAAATGAATATCCTTAGGAGTTTTTCTTTTGGGAGGTTCGTACAACCTTCCGATTGCATACCTTGCCACCAATCCTCCAATTGAATGTGCAACAAAAGAAATTTTTTGAACTTCTGGTCTTCTTTTGATAATTTCAGCAACCTGCTCAATTAGTTTCTATATATTGAAGATCCCCCACAAAAAATTACATGATGGAAAATGCAATTCACTAATAAAACTTATAAATGTGGCCAACAAAACATTTATATTTAAGTTGTCTAAATGGTAAACTTACCTCTTGTGCTAATCGCTCACCCATAACATCAATGCCATCTAGTGTAAGCCTATGCATGTTTCTTTCGCTACCTAGAAAGAAGTACTTTTATATGTCATTGGATTAGATACTAAATAAATAGGAAAAACCTATTTAATGGCGTAGATCTTTAAATATTATTGATCTATATTACTTTCACAGAAACAGCTGAAACAAACAAAAAGGTTCTATAAGTTTTATATTATTTCTCTAATACAAATCACATTTTCATGGTTTGTCCAATAAAAAAAAATTAAAAGTATGATAAGGATATGTTCTAATCCTTAAAAAGAAAAAGCATGAAAAGGATATCTTCTCATTTCTAAAAATAAGTATGAAAATAATACAGTATGATGAAAACAGTATAAAAAGTATAGCATTTTTGTATCTTAAGTGTATGACTAATTTTTTATTCAATATAATTTAATATATTCAAGGAATCATAAGGAAATAATAGGAGGCTAGGAATTACTCCACCATTAGTGGCACAATACTAGACCAATATATGGGAGTTAATGGGCAAGCCTTTGCTAATAATAATATCAGTAATTCAGTATCACCAAGTTATTATTTTGAATGAAAACATGGTATTATAGCATCATTGGTAGGAAAAAAACACTACTAGAAATTGAGTCTTTAGCAACGGCTATCAGCAACGGTCGCTCAAGCCGTTACTATTTCCAACGGCATTCTTACGGCCGCTCAAGCCGTTGCAGATATGCTATATCTGCAACGGCTTTCTAACGGACAAGTGAGCCGTTGCTGATGATAACTTATTAGCAACGGCTTTCTAACGGACGAGTGAGCTGTTGCTGATAAGTTTATATAGGTCGCAGATCGCGCCCGACCCTTCTTCCTCCCGCTGCTGCCACCGCCGCCGCCTCCTCCTCCCGCCTCTCGCCGCCGCTGCCGATGCCGACGACGCCGAGCTGCCCCTGCCGACGCTGTCGTCCGTCCTCGACCGCCGATTTCAGGTAATCATCGTCGTCCGGCCGTCTCTCCCCGTTGCGGCTGGCGGGAAATCCGACCGAAACCCTATTTTTAGGGTTTCGACCGGCTTTACAGTGTCCGGACACTCTGGACTCCGGCGCCGGAAATTTCATATTTATATTTTTTAAATTTTTTTTATATATGTTAATTAATTATTTAGATTAATTGTTTAATTTGTTAGATTAATTTTTAGGGTTTAGATTAATTTCGGAATTGTCCACTTCGGGCGCGCGCCGGAATCGTCCACTTCGGACGTGAACGGAATCGTCCACTTCGAACGCGCGCCGGAATCGTCCACTTCGGACTCTTGCCGAAATCGTCGAATTTGGACTCGTGTCGGAATTGTCCAATATGGACTCGAACTGTCTCGAAACATTTAGAAAATAATCATCCATCCGACGAGTTGATATGTTTCACGTATGCATCGACGAGTTGTATATGATTTAGCAAAACCTTAGATCCGTTCGGGGATTGTATGTCCTTGTAAAAGAAGTAGATGATCTTTTATACGACGTACAATTCTTGAATTGTCCCTGATTGGACAATTTGGGAATATATTTGTACTGCACTTACGTTCTTATTTTAACTGTTAACTAATTATTCTAAATTTCGGCAACATCTCTCTTGTTCTCCGATACGCGCCCAGATGATATGCGTATTCGGAGAACTGTAGGGAGATGCTGCCGGAATTTAGAATAAAGTTAGCGGTTAAAATAAGTACTTAGTGCAATATAAATAACATAAATCCCGAATGGAATAGGACAATCTCACCTAAAGACATTAACCAAAGAAATTGTCATTGATTATTCAAAGATTATTCAAAGATTTGATCGTCTTCCACGTAACGACGACGGGGGTGTTCGACATTCAGATGGACGTTTAAATATATTTTGTCACTCTGGTCGTGCTTTTGGTTCTCGTCCATCTCCACACTTAAGCGATGAAGAGTATCATTTGGCACACTTGTATGTATTACTCAATTGTCCAGAGATTGAACAATTCATTGAAATATTTGACATTGAGATGGTGCAAAATACTCTATTCACAACGATCAAGAATTGGAGAGATTACGAAATCGTGATTTCCCTACTTGGATTCAGACTTACAGCAAAGATCACAGAGCTGAAATAGATGAAAGAATATTTGAGTTTGTTAGTGGACCGTCGCGACTTGTGTCGTGCTATAGCGGATATTTTGTTAATGGGTATAAATTTCACACGGTTGAATATGAATTTACAAAGAAGACGATGAATGTTGGGGTCTGCGTGAAAGGGACAACCTATGTTGAATGTGATATGGATTTTTATGGACTGGTGGAAGAAGTAATAGAGTTGCACTACTTCGGCTTAAAATCAGTGATCCTATTTAGATGTCATTGGTTCGATACAACAGAAAGGGGCATGAAAGTTCATCCAAAATACAAACTTGTTGAGGTTAATTACAAATCGAAATTGGCAGCAAATGAGCCTTTTATATTGGCATCACAAGTCGAACAAGTATATTACGCGAAGTATCCAGCTCGAAATAAAGATAGAGCATATTGACATGTAGTCTGTAAGACAAAAGGTAGAGGAAAAATTAATCCGATAGTAGGAGAAAATGAGCTGATACCTGATATGACACATGGTTTCTATCAAGAAGATGATCCTCCTGCTGTATATCGTACTATTCCAATACTCGAGGATGCAGACACAACGTCAATTCAATTAGAAGTTGAATATGCTGATGATGACGATCATGAAATTGAGGAAGCTGGAGATGAAGAAGATGAAGAAGAGGAAGAATTCGAAGACTATTATTCAGATGATGAGGAATAATTGTAAAGTATATATTTTATTAAATATATCTCTACTATTTATACAATAATCTGATTATATGTCTATTCGACAAATATGTCTGGTCGTAGTTATCGTCGCAGGAGAGCTTCGGAGTCTCCGATCGTTGAGACTCCAGCACTTACTCATGCTGCTGATTCTCCTGTTGTTGATCCTCCTGCCGATGATACTGATGAGGCTAGTACATCTAGACGCAGGCGGCCACGCGGGCCGAACAGGTGGCAGCCTCCACCAGCCACAGAGTCACGTAGATTTATTAGCATGATTGGGGAGCGGTAATATATCATGAATTATGAATCATTACAAATTCATTATATCATAATATAATATTAAAATTTATTTTTGTTGTGCAGGTTCGAGCAAGAAGAAGTGCCAATGAGCATTTCTTCTACTATTCGACGATACATGCACGGGGCATGGCCTACGTGGTCTCACATGCCTAGCGAGCACGTCGACATGTTATGGCGCGAGTTTGAGGCACATATTATTTTTTTTTTACATGCATGATGATTAATATTGGTACTGATATTATTATTTTGCAGGCTCGCTTTACATGGGCCGAGGACCAGAGGCCATTCATTTACGCTGCCTGGGAGGCTATTTCCCGTGCGAGGTACAAAGGGCAGCTGGGGCAGGCTCGGTCCCAGGCGATGGCACGAGCTGGGACCACTAACATCGCGGAGACTCGGGGATACGGCCCCGATTGGATTACTCCGAATATATGGGACCAGCTCGTGGGAATTAATATGGTCGACGGATCGATGGCAGGAGGTTTCTCGGAATGCGGCTAGAAATCGCATGTCGGGGGGAGCAGCGCGTCACACCGGCGGCTCTGTTGCATTTGCAGTGCACGCGAACCGTATGGTAAGTATACCTTTTAATTATATATTTTATTTGTTACTAAGTGTACTAATTAATGTATTTGTTTTGTAAATGTAGACGACGGTGTTGGATGACGGGACTGTCCAGCGACCCTCCCCGATGGAGGTGTTTGAGCGGACTCACCGTCGAGCACATGGGACGGGGGAGTACATCGACAACCGCACTGCATACATTATGGTAACTATATATTTGTTTAAATTATTCATTATATATTTATAATTTAAGTTTTATGATAAATATTAAACAAAAAATCAAACTCGAGTAGGAGACCTACAGTCAGACGGTGGTGCAGCGCGGGGGCACCCCCGAGGACTTTGACGCAGCAACGTGGGTCGAGGCCGCAGGTGGCTGGGACCATGGCCGCGTATATGGCTTTTCAGATAGTGGTCATGGGCGAGCCGTACTAGGGCCACTTGGGGCACCGACCCCTCCGGTCGCTGGTGAGCGGCCGTCCACCTCGAGATCCAATTATGATCATAGTAGCAGAATAAGGACTCTAGAGGAGACGGTCGCTCGTCAGAGTCAGATGATGGCGGAGATGCATGCTATGCTACGCAACATGTTAGGTCATCCCGAAGCAGGCATCTCTTCGGCATCATCTAATCCATCGTCCTCGAGTCAGTCCACGCCGGTGTACACTCAAGCACTCCAGACCCCGCCATATGATCCAGACCATCCTCCATCGTCATCGTGAGATTTTTTTTATATTGACTTTATTACTGAGATATTGGACTTGTTTAATTTATTTTGTTTGGATATTGATACTTCAATTTCGTATTTGAATAGTTTTTATACTATTGTGGATAATTATCAATATAAATATAATTGTTTTGATGTATATCTTGGTGTATTTGTGATGTGTGAATGAATGTGTGTATGAGTGTATGGGTGTGTGAGTTATGTATCAGATAATGTATCAATGTATCAATGAAAATTTTAAATTTTAAATTTTTTCGTTACCAGGTTCACATCATCAGCAACGGCTTTCCCATGGCCGTCCGTGGGAAAGTCGTTGCTAAAAGTTTATCGAAAGCCGTTGCTGATGACCTACAGCAACGGCTTAGCGACGGGATATTACTAACGGCGTTGCTACGGGATATTACTAAAAATTAAAAGTGTGATAAGGATATGTTCTAATCCTTAAAAAGAAAAAGCATGAAAAGGATATCTTCTCATTTCAAAAAATAAGTATGAAAATAATACAGTATGATGAAAACAGTATAAAAAGTATAGCATTTTTGTATCTTAAGTGTATGACTAATTTTTTATTCAATATAATTTAATATATTCAAGGAATCATAAGGAAATAATAGGAGGCTAGGAATTACTCCACCATTAGTGGCACAATACTAGACCAATATATGGGAGTTAATGGGCAAGCCTTTGCTAATAACCCTTTGCTAATATGCCTCAACGGAGTATTTAGGAGGTTCTAATGTAGGTGGACTGAACTAGTTCTTTGGGTCCGGTCGGATCAAGCTTGGATGCACCCACACTCATGAATCAGACTCAGATCGAACCAACCACAACTTAGTCCTACGGATCCACCAAGTCAAACAAGGATATCAACATACTTCATTAATTATTAGGAGTTCGACAGTAATCAGTCCGCTATCTTCGGGATAAACTTCGACCCATTCCGCACATATGTCCGCGAGATCCTCAAAGGCATCATTGCCAAAACATCCCTGACCTGCCTCATAAAATTACAGACATGCCGCACATAATTAGGTATATAGTTGATTCTAATTTCATACCCATCATCTAAGGTTCTCTCTCACTTAAGCGTCAGAGTGTCTTTGCATGTCACCACGGGAGCCGTGCTGGATCTGGAGACATGGAGGTCTGCATCCCCCTGACTTCAGGCATGAACAATAGGTATTACTTAATTAGTTAACTTCCATATATTGTTTATTTTTTAACTTCTCATTTTTTTTCCTTCTTTCTCTAGTCCTCTACGTTGTTCGCATCTCATAACTTTTGAAATGAATATAATTCTTACTTCAAGACAAAAGACATTTCCCTGCACTCAAGAGCATATACACCAATAGTTTAAGTTATCTTGATTTTTAATAACTAGATCAAATTGGTAAGCTAATTCATACATCAATTATACCAAATGAGGTATTCATAAAAACAAAGTCAAGGATATATAAGCTTCAAGCCTACAAAGTGGTGAAGGAAAAATCTGACGAAAATATAGGGGCAAGTGAGGCTTCTCAGCAACCTAGATTTACTAAAGGGCATAGTATTACCTCAAACATCAAGCCAATAAATGAACAATCAAAGAGAAAAAACAGAAAAGTCTCTTAAAATGATTTAGGGACATACGATTGGGAAGAAGAATCTCCCCGGCATACACAAACTATCATAATTGATGAATTGTGATGATATTTTATTTAAGTCGGATTAGTGATACCATGCTAGGAATTCAAACCTAATAGTAAGGAGAAGTTAAAAAATGGACAAATGAAATATAAGATTAAAAAAAACTCATTTTTATCATTCACACTCCGCTTGCCCTCCTCCGCTTGCCCTCCACCATTGGGAAAACAGAATTAACCCATGGGATTTGACTTATACTAGGCTTTTTCCCTCTAAATACGTAACTTGCATGGGATTTGAACACATATATTTTGCTTTGGTGTCATCTTAAGATATGGAGATATAATCGATGTCATTTATCAATTCATTAGGTAAGAGATGATATATTCATGTTTATATTTGTTAAGATATAAATGCATTTGGTATCATTCCTAACAGCTTAAATATTTGAGAAAGTTGGTCATTCAATCAAAGTTAACATGGTATCAGTGAAGGAGGTCGCATGTTCAAATCATCTTAGCATCAATATTAAAAAAAGAAAAATTACCCCTCTTAACATATTAATGCATAGATTTATATCTTTCCTAACACGAGAGATCAACCCTTTGCTCCTTTTACTAGGAATAGTATAGAATCATTTCATACAATTATTCATGATTTTTGATATTCACATATGTAAATCAATCATTCTCATTGCATCTTAAAGAGTCCACATCTTAATTGAACGTATAGCAACACAAATCAATCATTATGACTTACAATGAACTATGACTTTATCTGGAAGCCTTTTGACAAATTGGTCTGCTCCAAATTCCCAATCAGCAATACTGTGAAATAAAGGATGAATATGAGCAATGATTGAAATAGGTAAGGGCCAAAACACTACTATGTTAAATGTTATGGGAAGATATATGAAGTCTAATACACATCTTAGAGAAAGTAATTTGATCAAATATCACATATATGACACATTAAGTCAACCAAAATTTAACTTAATCACATCAGACATGGCAGCAAAGATAATATCTTCCATTGAAAAGAATACTCGACAACTTATTTTTAATACTAGTTCTTCGATCTTTTTTTGAAAAACATATATAGGGACTTAATTATCTCATTCAACTTTCACCTAAGATTATTTTTCTTCAACATCGTAAGAGAATATGATTGTTCTAAGAAGAAATAGACTTAATGCGAGTTTTTATCGTGTAGAAAAATAAGAATGGTGAGGCCCATGTGCACAATGTGAAGAAGACAGACATTTGGATGCCATCAATCTCCAGCAAATTCATGTAGGATAGAAGAGTATAACACCATTGATATTGTTGCTTACAATAAATATGTTTTTCTTTTATGAAATACAAAGTAGAAATCAAAAATATATGGAAGAACACAACTTGTGTTGTTCAGTCCTTGTGACCTATATTCCATAAGCAAGGTGGAACAATTTTTAACTACTTAAAGATAAATTATAGAGGGGTCAACATGTTGACTGAAGCTCTGGCGACAATTTCGGCGAACAAAGAGATCTAGATCTCAAGGCTGAAGAAGCCCCCGGATCGATCGGTGGAGAAAGATCTTGTTTCTTCGTTGAAGGAGGGAAAGTTGGTTTCAGATTTGAGGAAAGAGGGAGGAGGCAAATCAACCGAATGGATTGCTGGAGGAATCGCTAACACCTGGGCGACCCTTTTTCGCCGATCTAACCCAAACTCAAATTGGAGAGAATCAAATGTGATTGCAGAAAAGATAGAGAAAATCCAAAAGCGTGAAAGGAAGAATCAAAATAGAGGAAGCGGATTTAGTTGAGGCTAGCAAAGGGAGCGAGCTAATACTCTATGTAAGTTCTTGAGAAGAACCCCTCCATTTGAATTAGTCAAGCAATATATGCCTAAAATATGGAAAATCAAAGCATGTTGTAGTATAATAGATCTCTTTGCGGGATTTTTTGCGTTTAAGTTTGCTAATGCGGAGGATTAGTGGGAGGTATTAACGGGGTGGGGGGGGGGGGGTTTGGGAGGGCAAGCTCTCTCTTTAATTCAGTTGAAGAACAATTTTCAACCTTTTAAGGAAAAAATTTATGAGATTCCGGTATGGGTGCAATTGCCAGGCTTACCTTATGAATTCCTCCGTAGTAGTATACTTCCTCAGGTGGCAGCAGCTATAGGCAAATCGTTAAAGATTGACAATTTTACTCAGAAAGGTTAAAGAGAAAAATTTGCACGAGTGTGTGTGCTAATAAATATCAGAGAACCTATTCAGCAGGGGTTTTGGATTGATATCGATTCAAACAGTTTCTTCCAGACTATTGCGTATGAAAATTTGTCATTTATTTGTTTCAAATGTGGCAGAATTGGGCATGGTGAAAACATTTGCAAAATGGCAGAAGGTAATGTGGAAACAAAGGATAATGCAAGCAAGGGAGCAGATCTGAACAATAATAAGGAAAAGGAAGAGAATGATAGGTTATTGGGACCATGAGTCCAAGTTCACAGAAGAAATAGGCCAAACCAATTTCAGAACACAAGTAAGAGCAGTGGGGGCAATCCATTCAAAGTTCTTAACAACCCAGCATTTGAAAAGGATATAGGGGGTTCTGATAAAGGCAAGGAGGAAATTTGGAAGAACTCACTAGGGTGTGATGCTCTGAAGAATACAAATGTTTTCAACAAGACAAACTGGAAAGGAAAAAGTCCTATGATTAGCATGGATATAGACAAAGTTACGGGCAGTAAGAAAGAGAAAATAAATGAGCAGTTAACAGGAAAGAAGAATACAAATTTGCATAAACAAAAAGTCTGGCAACAAGTTAGTCAATGAAGATGAGATGCAACATTCAAAAACAGATACCACTTCTAGTAAGGAATCATTAATGGATTTTGACTTTCAAACAGAAACTTTAGAAGCTTTAATTTCAGAGAAACCAAAAGTTATATATAAAGGCCCAAAGATGCTGGAAGTTCTATCAGCAAAGTTATCATATTCTTTTAAAAGTATCCTAGAAAACAAATATGCTGAGAAAGATTTCTTTGAAAAATGTACTTGCCCTGAACTATCAAGAGAAAACAAACATGATGGAACAAAATACAGAAGAAGGAGCAATCTCAACAACAAACTCATAAATGTTCTTGTGGAGTACAAAGAAGTAAAGAAGAAAAAAATGAGGGCATCCAAAGAATGCAGCCCATTAAAGGGAGATGAAGGCCCAACAACAATAAGGGACATGGAGTCAAATATCATAGAGTCAATGAAGGATCCTATCTTAAAACATAAGGGTGCACAAAAGAAGGGTGCTTGGGCAACTTTAGGGTATTTGATTAGGATTCATAGAATTGACATGGTAATCTTACAAGAAACTCATTTACTTGAGGAAGAGGCTGAGTCTTTTCTTTCCAGATTTAAAAGGCAATGGGAGGGAGTTTTCTTTCCCAGTGAAAAAAGGTTTGGGGGTTTAATGATGCTTTGGAGGAAAAATAATTTTGTAATCAATTGCATATACAAAAATGAGCAATGTATTAATTGTCTTGCTAAAAAAGGAAATGAAGATCCATTTTTCATATCAGGTATCTATGCAAGTACGAATTATAAGAAGAGAGAGTTACTCTGGAACCTTCACAGTGATGTGAATATTGAACAACTACCCTTGTTAGAAATGGAGACACGAATTGCATAAGAGGAAGGAAAGATAAGATTGGGGAAGACCTTTCACTTACTCTAAAGCTGTTTCTGATTTTAATAGTTTCATTGAGACGGCAGAACTATTGGAAGCTGATATTTTTTGTCCTCATTTTACTTGGGTAAACAACAGAAAAGGTGAAGCCAGAATAAAAGCTAGATTAGATTGGGTTTTCTACAATGGTGAATGGATGAACAAGAGCTATGAATGTAAAGTTAAGCATCTACATAGAGTAGATTCTAATCACTGCCCTTTACTAATACATTGTGAAAAGGAGAAAAAAATTAAACAAGGAGAAAGGCCTTTCATCTTTGAACATTTCTGGTTTGAACATGAACAGTTTAAAGATCTGATAAAGATGAACTGGGAGGTACAGAAGGGATATAAAAACAAAAGAGATTGGCAAGGGTATTAACAAGTTGGAACAAAAACAGCATAGGTTGTTTAGAAGAGAAACTAAAAGAAACTCTAAAGAGGCTGAGAGATATGGAAAGGAAAAATGCAGATGGATGGCCGTCTGAAAATAACATCATTTATATGGACATACTTGCAAGAAGAGTTGGTGCCATTTCTAAACAGATACACCTGAAATTGTGGTCTAAATCAAGATGTAGATGGATTGAAGAAGGAGAGAAAAATACAATTTTTTTTCATAATTTGGTGAAATTCAAAAGAAAGAAGAATAGAATTGAGGAGATTGCTGAGGGAGAAATTGTTCTTACTGATAGTAAAGAAATTGCAGATGTTTTTTCCAATTGGTATGAGAAGCTATGGTCTATTTTAGATTCTCACAATTGCAGTATGGTGTATATAGATAGATTTGAATGGACTAAAATTTCAGTGAATGATAGTGAAAGTTTGGATAGCCTTTTTAATGAAGCTGAGGTATGGAAGGCAATTAACTTTTTGGGAAGAGGGAAAAGTCCAGGTAATGATGATTTTATCTTGGAATTCTATATTAATTGTTGGAAGGATATAAAAGCATCAATTATGGAGGAAATGAACAAAATTCATGCGACATGTCAAATTCCTAGTGAATGGAAAGAAACCAATCTGATAATAATTCCCCAAGTAGAGAAACCAAGAATGGTAGTGGAGTTTAGACCAATAGCTTTGTGCAATGTTATATATAAAATTTTTGTAAAGTTATTTGTGAACAGATTAAGGCCAACTTAAAATTTGTGATAGGAAAGGAGCATTATGCTTTTCTACCTGGTAGATGTCTTCATGATTGTGTGCTCATGTTGAATGAGATAGTATTCAGAAGTAATAAATCCAAAGCAAGGACTCATTGATTATTATCAAATTAGACATTGAAAAGGCCTATGACAGAACAGATTGGAAAACCATAGTTAAAATAATGGAGAAAATGAGATACTAAGAGAAAGTAAGAGGATGGATAAAAAATTATATGAAAGGTATTTCATATCATTGTAAAATCAATGGCATTAAATCTAGAATATTTGAAAGTAAAAAAGGTCAAAGACAAGGAGACCCCTTGTCTCCTTATCTTTTTATTATGCTTGAGCAGTTACTTTCTGACATGATGAATAGAGCAGTCATGGAAAAGAAAATAGACAGTTATAAAATTGGTGAAACTGTGATCAGTCACACTTTATATGCAGATGATATTGTCTTCTTCATCAAATGCAATAAAAAATCCTGCAAGAATTTAAAAAGTCTGCTTTCAGAGTACTGTGATATTACTGGACAAATGATTAATTTCAAAAAGTCAGAGGTTTTTTACCCAGAAAAAGCAAATATTCAGTCGAAGAAGTTGGTAGAAAAAAATCATGAATTTAAAGGGAGGGCAAATATCCAATGAAGTACCTTGGTACTTTCATTTCTCCGAAGAGGCTGGATATAAACTATCAGATGAAACTTGTGCAAAATGCCAAACAAAGAGTGAACTCTATGTCTGTACATACATTGTTAACTTCATGGGTAAGTTCTGGGGCAATAGATGAAATGTCAAAAGTGCAGAGAAACTATTTTTGGGCTGGTAACAATAACAGGAAATCAACAAACATGATAAGCTGGGAAGTGATTACAAGAAGCAAAAGCAGTGGTGGATTAGGAATAAGAGACTTGAGAGTCATAAAAAAAACTGTTATGACTAAGAGAATCATTCCTTTGTTGAATAAGAAACAGGACAACTGGTGCAAGATTCTGAACCATCAATCAATTAATTGGCATCCTTGGATGGACAAGGAGGGAAAAAATTATGTTGGTATGGAAAAGCTATTGCTGAAAACTTGTGGGAACTTAAAGAAGCACTGAAAGTTTGTATTGAGAATGGGGACGAAACTGATTTGTGGAATGACCCATGGATTGAAACAACTCCACTAAAATTTTGGCCAACTTTCATCAATATAGAGGAGTTAAGGAAACTTGAGATGGTAAGTCAATTAATAGAGGAAGCTGAGTGGAGGAGAGATATCTTGGAGGAAGCTTTGGGCCTAAACTATATCAGTCTAACAAAGGAAAATAGTAAAGATAGATGGGTGTGAAATTTTAGTAGAGATGGCAGATTGACAATAAAAAGGGCTTACTGTTAGTTAAAAGGAATGGATTATACAATAGAAAATACAGATTTTAATTGGAGAATAATCTGGAGAGTAAAAATTTCAGAGATGGTCAAAAATTTTGTATAGAAACTGATAAGGAGAAGACTCCCTACAGCAAGTTGGTTTAGCAAATTTTCAGGTGTTGCAACTGCAAAATGTTATGTTTGTAATGACAAAGAGGATGAAAGTAAACACATTCTTTTTTATTGTATGTTTGCTAACAAATACTGGCAATTTGCTGAGGAAAAACTTGGAATAATTTTCAAATTGAGAAATGACTGAGAATCTGGTAGCCGGATTCATGAAGATGAAAAAATTTATAAGGCATCAGGGGAGATGGTGACAAGTTTTATTGCTTGTTCTCTATAGTTACTATGGAAAAATAGATGTATTAAGAAGTTTTCACTTTTATTCACTTATGCTTGTAGTGTGTTTTTACTTTATTCACTTATGCTTGTAGAATGGTAATGGACTATAGCTATACTGATAGCAAAGTTCTTGAAAGTAAAGATGATAATCTCAAAGAAGCTTATCAAAGAACTAACTGGAGTTTTCAGAAGCTGCAAGAAGAAACTACTCTTTTTTGTGATGCTTCATGGAAGGGTGGAATAAATGCAGAAGTTGGTTTTGTTTTAACAAAAAAGGGGAATTGGAGGATGATAGGAGCTAGCATTTCTAAAGCTGAAAATCCTTTAAAAGCATAGCTGAATTCAATTTGGTATGGGCTTGACAATATGAGAAAGAAAAAGTTGAGGAAGTTTAGAGTTTTATCTAATCGTAAGAATGCTATAGAAATTCTGAATGGGTTACAATGTATTCCATGGAATTTAGAATGTTTAGCAAAGAACAAAATTGCTTTGGAAAAGGATCTACAGGCCACTGAATGGAGATACATTAGCAGGAACTCAAATCTGATTGCACATGCAGTTGTTAGATTAGGCTCATTTAGTAGCAGGGCTAGAGTTTGGGAATGTGAAGAGGGCTATCCTAAAGGTATTATGAAAACTGACATACTCAGCAACGAGGCTTTTTTGAAGTTTTTAAATAATTATAATAGGAGTTGTAATAAAGCTAATGTAAAAATTAGTGACTTTAATGTAAATGATGTAGTTACAATTATCTTAAGTAAGGAAGATGCTGAGACAAATGTGGATTCTGTGTCGAGTAAGAAACTATAATATAGTGACGAGGTTACCGTTATTGGTAAATTTATAAGTAGGGGTGATGTAATAGATTATGATGAAATAAAAAAAAAGGAAGTCCTAACAAACTAAAAAAATCAAACCAAGATAGTCACATTTCCCATTAAAATTGGCTTAGCATGATAATATATTTCTTGGCTGTATATGACCTAGGAATGAAAATTTTGGAATTTTGACAAGATCATTCAATTTTCTATGCTCATATCAAGTAGCTTCTGCTCACATCCCACTATATTCACTAAGGGGCATTTGGTTGTTCGCGAGTGCAAATACTGTAACTCTAATTGCACTATTTAGATAATAAATTTATTTGGTTGACCGTAAAAATATTTTGCAGCATTTACTAGTTGCAACTTGTAATTCTAATAGCATTTACTAGTGCAAATGGAATTGCAGCCCAAAAAATCCGCAATACAAGATTGCGAACTGCAAATGCAATAATTTAAGTATTGAAAAATAATTAATTTGGGCAACTTAGAGTCGTCGAATGGAGACGGGATAAATATCAAAGTGGCAAGTTTTTGCGCGCTAAACGTGATGGTAGTGTCAAATTTTAGATCTAATGTCGTTTGATAGATTTTTTTAAATATATTTTCAGTATTATACAAAAATTAAAATTATTAATTTATCAAATTAGGTTTGGCAAATCGTGTTGGGCCTAAGTTTTCGGTCCAACCCGAAAACATTCATGCAAGGACCGACCCGAAAATATTCGTGCTAGGCCCCGGCCCGAAAAAATTCATGCCCGGTCGGGCCTAGCCCGAAAAAAAAATCGTGCCTAGCCTTAGCCCGGCCCGAAAAAATTCGTGCTCGGCCCGGTCCTAAAAAATTCGTGCTTGGCCGGACCAGAAAAAATTTGTGCATGGCACGGCCCGGCTCGGCTCGACCCTAAAAACTTCGTGCCCGACTCGACCCTAAAAACTTCGTGCCCGACTCGGCCCGAAAAAGTTCGTGCCCTGCTCGGCCCGGCCTGAAAAAATTCGTGACCGACCTGGCTCGGCCCAACCCAAAAAAATTTATGCCCGACCAGACCCGAAAAAATTCGTGTCCAGCCCGGCCTGAAAAAAATTCGTGCCCAGCCCGGCCCGACCCGGTAAAATTCATGCACGGCCTTACCCGACCTCGCTCGGCCAAACCGGAAAAAAATCGTGCTAGACCCGGCCCAAAAATCTTCGTGCTCCGCCCGGCCTGAATAAATTCGTGCCCGACCCGGCCCGATAAAGTTCGTGCCCAGCCTGGCTCGGGCCGACTAGAAAAAATTTGTGCCCACTTCTGCCCGAAAAAATTTGTGCCAGGCCCGGCCCGAAAAAAATCATCTCCAGCTCAGCCCAAAAAATTTTGTGCTCGGCCCGGAAAAGTTCGTTCACGGCCCATCTTGGCCCGGCCTGGCTCGGCTCGACCCAACCCCAAAAAATTCATAAGATGCAAGTTGTAAGTTGCAAGTGTAATTGCAACTTCCATTTGCAGTCAATCAAACGCTTGCAAATAGAAGTTGTAAATCTATTTGCGGACAACCAAACGATAGGTTGTAAAATTTATTTGCGGGCATTTATTTTTTTATGCAAATAAATTTTACAGTATTTATACTTGCGGACAATCAAATGCCCCCTAATTGAAAAGAGATCATTTGTTATTTTGTTCAATCACTATATTGAATGACTATTGACCATGATAAACACTTTGCACCTCATTACCAGTACTCTACTATTAGTCTATTAGTGGTGGAGCCAAGACACTCTTGCTAAGTAGCTAGGTGTGCAACATTTATAAGTTTACTATATTGGTATAATAAAAAAATTATCAAATAACTTGTAAATGTATATCAAAATTTTATTATTATGTTTTCATAAGTGTCTTTTATGATTATTATATATGAAAAATTCTATAGAATCGACTATTGTTATTTTTTCAGTTGAACAGTTGGATTAAAATTAACACAACATGTAATGACACCTAAAATTGTATTAATTGCATGAACCCAATGTTGGCCTAAGGTTTTCTACCTTGGTCTTAATCTCGATTTTGATGATAACAAATATGGAACTAATGTTTCATTGAGAAATATTTTCAAGTTCCATATCAGTTAGTGCTCGATGTTCTCGATCGGAAATATCGGAGAATTCGAAAAATCGAAAGGACATTGATCGGCTCATTCGGGTTCGTCGTGGAAATCTCTCGAAGTTCGACATGTGCACCAAAGATGTCTTGGACGAGTCTAAAAAATACATGGAAATCTCTCCAAGTTGACGCACGTTGAAAGCCGAAACTCAGAAATGAAGCGCGCAAGAAGAAGGCTGAAAAAATCATGTTCAGCCTAGGTTCGGTCGACCGAATGATGTTAAAAATTGGCAGTAGCCAATTCGATTGACCGAAGTGTGCCAAAAATTGGCAGTGGCTACTTCGGTTGATCAAGCGGTCGACCGGACAACAGAGGAGCCAGATCGCGACTCAATCGATCGACCCTTCGATCGACCGAACAGAGCGGCAGAAGTAAGAATTGCCAACGGTCGCTGGGCGGTCGATCGGTTGGTCGACCGGCAAGCGACCGAATGGCGTCCAACGGGCAAAAAAAATGCCTGTTGAGCAGTCGTTTGGTTAAGGGGTTATAAATACTCCTCTCCATCCTTCATTAACCCCTCTCAACAACTGATCCAAGCTTCCATTGAGTCATTCTTCATCATTCTCAAAGCATTTCTTGAGTCATCCCTTTGACAACCCTACTTTCCATGATACATCATTGATCTTGCCTTCAACCTTTGAACGATTCATCATTGAGGCATCAAGAGGAACTAGGACTCGTGTTTGGAGCTAAGTATTTGTTGTATTATTTATTTGCTCCATTCTTTGTGTATTTTTGTGATTTATTTCATTATATTTGAGCGTGTAAGAAGACCTAGTGTTAGGTCTTATGATTGAATGGTATCCTTGGTGTAGAAGGTGTAGTCATTTGTGTAAACGTAGTTTACTAAGATTAGTTGAGTTGTCCCTTATGGTTGAGGTGGAAGAGTGCTCTCGGTATGAAAGTGGAGACTTCTGGGTGTGTAAGTGCCTTAGGTTGAGAGTGAGACTCTTCGAGTCAAAGTCCTCTTTGTAAGGGAAACGATTTAATCTAGTAAACTTAGTTTAGAAATCCTAAGCGGGGTGCTTAGGTAGTGAAGTAAGCATTGTGGCCGAACCACTATAAATCTCTGTGTTAACATTGTACATTTGTTTGTACTTAATTGGTTTACTTTTGCTTCCACATCTAGTCAATAAATTGCGATTTGCCTAAATAATTTAAGAAACGATTAAAACTAAAATTAGACAATAAATTTTAGATAACACACTATTCATCCTCCTCCTCTAGTGTGTCATTTCACCCAACACCCAACATGATAATCAAAGTTCAAAATGAACATAACAACACCATCAATATTAAATCAACATGTTATTAGTTTGTTGTTGCTTTGAACGAATTTGATTCAATAAAATCTATCAAAAAAATAAAATTGATATGCATAAATTTATTTGATAAAATTACATTAATTGGATCAAAGGTAACATAACTTATAACTATATGACTACATCAAAATTAATTTAATTATTAAAAATTTAATTTGAGCAATATTTTCTAACCAACTTATCAATGTTAGCATGAATTATATCATTTTACACACAAATCAATCTAAGTAATTAAATTTGATTTAAATTAGCACAAATAATTTAATTTAACGAAAACTAATTTTAAATATTTAGATTTAATTAAAACTAAAATTAATTGAAAATTAAAATTACTTAATTTAATTGAAAATTAAACTAACCTAATTAATTTAAATTAATTAAACTAATCCACATAATTAAATTTAATTACAATGAACCAATTAAATGAAAATTAACCGAAGTAATTTAATTTATTTTAATTAAGCCTAGGTAATTTAACTTAATCTAAACTGACCTAGACAAATTTAATTTAATGGAATTTGACCTAAGTAATTTAATCTAATTAAAATTAACAATAATTTAGGTAAGTAATTATTCTAAGCAAAACTTAAACAATTATAGTTGAATGCAGGGGTGAGCCAAAACTTATCCTGATTGCTTGATCAATATCTTGTCATCTATGTGCATGGATTAGTTAAAATGGAAAATGAAAAAGTGATAAGCCTATTGCAATTACAAATGCAATAGATGACCGATGCACAAACTTGCATAAACCAAGTAAGAATGAATTCATTAATGTGAGGTTAAATAGCTAAACTCCATAATGCATTTAGAAGTACACCCAAATCATCCTCGAGAATCACATTTTATCGCAATGGTGAAATCCATCATCAACTACCTAATTTTTCATCTATGCTCAACAAAATCCCACCACAGAAACCATACCAGATCATTTCATTCAACTCGAATTAGAGAAAGAAATCATTAATACCTCCCGAGGATTCCATGGACCATCACCACGAGGTGAACTGCAGAGGCGAATGAGTGATTATAGATGTCGGTTCCACCATTGATAGACTCGTGGACGAGAACTCTGTGTGTGTCTGCCATTGATCGCAACCCCTTTTACTCACAAGGGCATCGCCAAACAAGAATCGGAAGAAATCGATCCGAAGAATAACTCAACACATGGAGAAGGAAGCTACAGAAAAATGCGGGGGATTGGAAGTGGTTACATGAATCACATTTTTATACTATCTTCTTTTTATATATTCTTGACATTTGTTATTCGGACATATTTATCCTTTTAAAATTTAAAATATACTTTTGACCATGTTTTAATAATATATCTGTTTAAACTTATAATTACTTTTATAAATACTATGGTCGATGCTGCAGTTAGCTTTTGATCGTCCAACTTGGTGGAAAGGGAAGAAGCACTACTACACCTAAGAATCAATAACACTAAAATTTTGTTATAAATTATCATTTTTCTTATTGGTATTAGAGCCAACAAGAATGATTGGGACAACAAACATTCTTCTCATTCATACTTTGAGTACCCATATAATCATCAAAGATTATTGAAATGACTAATTCCTAAAAATAAGAGGCGTTGAGGACAAAAAGATTATTGGAGTTATCATTTTCATATAGCACTAATAACGTGGATGTTAAGTTAAGAAAAAACTTCTTGCGGGGAGACGGATTTCCTTTGTTTTTTTTCAAAAAAAAATATATTATTGACTAATAATCAGTAAAAGAACAGTCATTTTGGATAATGTCTAAAATTTTTATTGTTTTTCATAATGTCTAAAATTGGGAAAGGAATCGAAAAGCATAAAGAAATTACATTATCTGAGCGATAAATCATACAAATAAATCAGAGGCGAGCGGAATGGCAGCCACCTTATCCAAAGGAATGGAAGAATGGTTCCGTACTATTATTTACAATCTGATCTCTAAAGAAAAAAGCAGAAGAGGACGACAACAACCAAGAATCCATATGCACACTCTCAGCCAACTTTATCTGTTGTATAAGTATGACAAATTAAATAAAATCACCGGGAAGCTTGTATGATTATCCTATAGCAAATGTGTCTCAACGGAATACGGCTGCACTGAACTTTTAAGGATGATGAGAATTCACAATTATCTGGCTATGAACCAACCCATTTAGCCCAGCTGACGAAGGGTCTAACTTTTGCTGGCAAAGAATAGGGCTCAATAGCAGATGGATCCAAATCCAATGTGCTTTTGTCTGACCATATGTATACCCCCCTTTCCTGCTTACTCCCAGGAACAGTGTTGTCCAGTATAAATGCCACAAGGAATGCAACCACCATGTTCAGTGATAAAAGAGCATTCAATGCAAAATTGAGCTGCACAATAAGAACGAATTTAGAAATGGAACTGAAAAAAATAAAAATGCATTTGACCGAACTCCACATGAGTATATCATTACGTAAATTTAGAATAGCCATAAGAAATGTTCCCAGACCCCACGTTGTATAGTTGGTACTTCAATTAACTAATCAGATAAAAATGTGTCGTATCCACTTGTAGACGAACAAGATGCATAAGCATTGAGTTAATGGTCAACACTTAAGCCCAATGCTTGTGAAGTAATGATACCATCAATTCATATAATAATAATAATCTCTTCAGAGAGGCTTCAAGTAAGCTACGGAAAGAAATTCAAGAAGGTACGTGAGATCTTACCCCTTGACTGCTTGTACGGATTGGTCCATTTGATGCGGCCCCATAAGGGACGAGATAGCTTGGTAAAATGAGGCTGGAATTAGGTTCATAGTGTTGGAAATATGCAGGGATCGATAGAGATAAAAATAAGGTAAATCCAACAATGATAATATTCCTTGAACTTGCAGTCTGAGTATATTGTAAAGTGGAAATACCAATCGCCACTGTTAGAGCCCATGTGAAGCAAAGAACAGAAGCAGCCAAGGCAAGTGGAATAGAAGCAAGAAGTGCACCAATTTTTCCTGTAGGAAAAATGGAAGTTGAGAAGAATATTATTAATTTGGCTCTACTTCATACAAAAAAGTAAAAATAATTTGCGAGAGGTTTATGTGTTACGTTATAATGTTATGCAATAGCAACTTATAAATACATCAAAAAGTTTTTTAGCAAGAAGCTGCTTACCTACGAACGAAAAGAGAATTAACAGTAATGCTCCAAGTTGGAGAGCCTTTCTACTTGCTACCCTGGTTGCATCAAGAGTATGTATATTCTCAGTCAGTGTTGTTGAACCAGTTCCAGTTCCCCAGATTCCAGCCAGTATACTTGCCAGCCCTTCCATTCCTATTGCCCTGCTAACAATTCCAGGTGTTGGAGGCTTTAAATCTATTAATAAGGATGTAGCATGATATGATCCAACCTGGATGAGACAAGAAGTAAAAAAAAATAACTCATGGAGTGAAAGCGCATCTATTTTTGTTGCAAACATAACACTTAGCATCACACTCTTTGTTGAGTATTTAGCAGGGTTGATACAAAAAAATGAATAACATATGCTCAAATGTAGATTGAACAAATGCTTAACAGATTGATTACAGTTACATAAATGTTATCTAGCCAGTGCTTGACTAATGTGCATAGATCCCTCATCAATGTTTAACTTCTCATAGAGCATTTAATTCTAAAGTTACTCACGGATTCAACTGATGCAACCAGTGACACAATGACCATGATAAATGATGTCTTGAAATGGAAGGACGGAGGGCCCCACTGGAATGGATAAGGAACCCTGACCCAAGCAGCTGTTCTCCAGGCATTAGAAACATCAGTCCGACAATGCTTCATAATAGTTGCATGTTCCCTACATCCATCTGATAAGATGTTTGAACTTGGAACATTTGAGCTACAATCCTTATAGTTGTAAGCCCCTCCAGCTGTCAAAAAGAATGAATATGCCCATACAATGATGACGCTAAGTGGAACCTAAAAGTAAAGGAAGCAACCTTCGTGTGAATATTATCTGTAGAAAAGCTATATAACATATTAGGAGTATAAATAAAGAGAAAAAATAAGTATGAATAACTTACTGCATAAATTAAGAATAAACGATTCCCAAGTAAGGATAACTTCTGTAGATACTGCAATTATGTAAGAATGAAAAGACAATCAAGATCATTTTATAAAAGCACACATATTGTTGAAGTAAAGAGGAAAATGCTTAATAAGTTGCTCAATATTGCAGAGCAAACAGACATAGTGAACTGCAAACTACGTGCTCCAATTATGAAATATTGCTTACAGTCTCTTACCAGTGTGAAAAAAAGAACCAATAAAATCAAAGGGATGCTGATTTGAACACAGTTTCCAGCTTGAGGAAAACCATAGCTAAAATATGCCAACCCTACAGCAGCCACAGTTGGAGCAACTACCACTGGATTTATCAATCTG
Organism: Canna indica; assembly: GCA_034359265.1. Lineage (NCBI taxonomy): Eukaryota > Viridiplantae > Streptophyta > Magnoliopsida > Zingiberales > Cannaceae > Canna > Canna indica. Next base: position 7,953,896 of record CP136894.1, on the reverse strand, counting down.
TAGAACAATAAGAAAGGAGCAAAAAGCTATATCAACCAGGAAAATATGCTATGAATAATATAAGAAGGTGAATCATTCAAGCAATCATAAAATTTCACCACTAAAGAAAGATTGAAGCATTAGCTTCTTACCTGTTTCATCTAATAAGAACAAATGCTTTTGGTTAATTACTGTAATTTTTAGGCATCTACTGCATAATCTACTGTCTTAGTAAAAACTGTCCATAACTTGTTCTGAAATGGTTCACATATGAAATGCTCAGTTGTGTTGAGGGCTTGAAGAATTTTCCAATAAACAAAATAATTAATCTCTGTTAAACCCACAGGAAAGAATTGTTTGTAACCAAAGTTCCTCTTGCTAATGTTTCTTCAATCATGAACTCAAATCATTTATCACAGATATTATTGCCTTTTTTGAAGATAATGCAACACCACTTCACGTATAGGCAAGGCTTAGTTGACCAAGCCTTGTAGTTATCCTTTAATTATTAGATATTTATCTTGTTAGAATAGTGAGTAATTATTGGTTGATTACCAATTTTTAGGAGTTATCAAAACGTCTTGTAAAGCCTATATAAGGCTACTTCATTTAGTGAATTAATGCATCTTTCGTTTCAAGTTCAACAATTGGTATCAGAGCTCAAGGCGAGAGATTGCCAAGAGTAAGAGTCTGGGAGAGGGAGAGAGAGCCAAACGTCGCCGCCGCTGCAGGATATTTGTGCGTTCGTCCGCAAAAGAAGGCAAAAGAAGACTTTGCCTAGTCCGTGGAGAGGAGACGAATGAGACAGAGCCGAATCCGTCCAACGACAGCCATAGTTTTAAATGGCGCAAGGCGCACAAAGGCGCAAAGGGCTCTTGGAGCCATGGCGCAAGGCGCAAGGTTACGGCGCGCGCCATAACGAGGCGAGGCGCAAAAATAAAATATAATTGTAAAATATATTTTATACATAAAATCACATCATTAAAAAAACAATTAAAAATAATTATAGAACATGAGAACAACAAGTTTAATATTATTAAAAACATGCTCATGCTGAATTCTGCATGCAGAATTGCAGAGTCTCTATTTCTCTGCATGCTGAATGCACCAATCACCATGCTGAATTCAGCATGGTGAACTCCATGCTTCCATGCTGAATCAGCATGGTGAATTCCATGCTGAATTCAGCATTCAGCATGCTGAACTTGAGAAGAATGCTTTCAGCATGCTGAACTTGAGAAGCATGCTGAAGAAACTCTCAACATGCTGAAACTCTCGGCATGCTGAGAATTTCTTCAGCATGCGAGAGTTCCAGCATGCTGAGATCTCACTATGCTGAAGAAATGTAAAAAAAAACAACGGAAATTTGAGAAAAGGAGAGAAAATGAGAAAGAAAAGAAAAATACCTGGCGGAGGCTGAAATCGGGTGGAGAGGCGCCGGAATCCGGTGGAGAGGCTCGTCGGACGGTCGGAGGATGAGAAAATAAGAAGAAACCTCGTGCGGAAGGCGGAAGCGGAAGCGAAAGGCGGAAGCAAATGTAAAAACAAAAAAAATCGGGTGCCCTAAGTTTTAACTTAGGGCACCCGCTGCACCCGTGCGCCACACATGCGTGTGGCGCACATAGCGCGCGCCTCGCGCCTGGGCTGAGGCGCGCGCCAAGGCGCCCGAGGCGCTAGGTTAGAGCCTCGGGGGAAATATGGCGCGGGGGCCTGCGCCTGTGTGCGCCCCGCGCCATGGCGCGCCTATGGCGCGCCATTTCAAACTATGACGACAGCTATATCCAAAAGAGGAAGAAGCGTCACAACAAAGAAGAAAGCTGTTTGAATAGAGGTGAAGGAGCGACGTCCGCTCGCTCATCCGTCTCCCCAGGTGTGCAACAACAAGGTTGACTTCGGATTTGTACCGAACAAAGTATTGGCGAGGCCAACGCCGACACCTTGCGACAACGTACGCTATAGATTGGCTCGAAGTTGTCGAGCAGCATGTGCACACCGACCGTCGGGAAGGAGTCCCTGCAACGTCGAAAGAAAGGAACGTGAGTGTCAGCCTCTCAGAAGAAGAAGGAGATGCTCACTAGATCCCAGATCTGCCTGAGGTGAGCGAGAACCAAATCACCTACTGCAGCAAGGTGATTTCAGGAAGCGAGTTCGAGCCGTCGGCATCATCCACCTGCTCGTGAGAACAACCGTCGTGGGGTGGAGATCTGACGCAGCCCGCCCCTCTTCGACCAGAGTCGTCGCTCGGAGTCCAGGGCGGCGAAGAGAAGAAGAGAGATCCGCAGCAAGATTGAGTTTCACCACGAACTCACATATGCAAAAGCGTAGCGTAGCCACGTCCTCCTGAAGCTTGCGGCGGAAGACATTGTCTGCGGAAGACGCAGACAAGTGCTGAGAAGAGGAAGACGAAAGGGCTGCCACGCTTGGGTTCATTAACCAAGTCAAACTTTCAAAGCGTGGCACCTATACAAATCAAGGGTGGTGGATCTCTTGATCCTATCGTTTACATTGTGGTGGACCCCTCGTGATGTCATCTTCAAAACAAAGCAAAGAAGAAGCTACCCATTTATATTTTGATTTGGTCAAAATAATGAAGAAGATTATCTCCAGCAAGGTCATCATCAAACTAAAGTTTCGGAGGGTTTCAACGCCGCTCCATCGCATCGACTCCCATTCTGGTTTTGAGGACAAGCCACGTTGATCGCCACATAGGGGAGACCGCAATCGTGGAAGAAGCATCGACTAACCCCGCTTCTTCAACAATAGTAGGTCTCCGAAGTGGGTTTTCAGAAGTAGTCGTCGCCCAAAGGAAGAGAGAGGGAGATAAGAAGGACAATATCGCTCGGTCCCTGTGAAGAGCACAAGGGACAGTCTCGTTGGGTCCCCGTGGAGAGCACAGGAGACAACCTCGTCGAGTCCTCGTGAAGAGCATAGAGGATGAAAGAAGTCTTGTCGGATCTTCGTGAAGAGCGCAGGAGACCAAAAAGAGAGAGAAAAGAGACGAAAGAGATGTACGCGAGGAAAGAGACACATGTGTGCGATGTCAGACGGAGGATGATGATCAAAAGCTTGAGATGGTGAAGCTGGTGTTGAGGGGGAGTGTTGAAGATAATGCAACACCACTTCACGTAGATAGGCAAGGCTTAGTTGACCAAGCCTTGTAGTTATCCTTTAATTATTAGATATTTATCTTGTTAGAATAGTGAGTAATTATCAGTTAATTACCAAATTTTTAGGAGTTATCAAAACGTCCTGTAAAGCCTATATAAGGCTACTTCATTTTGTGAATTAATGCATCTCTCGTTTCAAATTCAACAACCTTTGAATACAGAATTTGGCCAAAATGATCCTTCATGATTCTTATCAGCATTCAATATATCAAAGTAACTTGAGACAACTATAATTGCCATTGTGCTGTTGTTGGAAGTATATTTCTTACAGGATGTTGAATTTACTCAACTTCAGTTCACTCCCAATATCCATCCAGAATAAACTAAGAATGTTGAAATCAGAGTTCCATTCATATTCACAGTATTTAGATTTCAAGAGAAAGTGTTTTTTCACTAAGAAACTAAGAAAGGTGTGTTGTTGTTTGAAGAGGTTTAGTGACGAGTTCCAGATGTTCCATACTTTAGAAATTAAACAACAAGAATATATCACAATATTAGTTTCTGCATCTGATACTTTATACTTTCAGGTTGCTCACTGTGTTTCTGGTGTCTTGATAACTACATAAAGTGCAACCGGTTGAGGTGATAATCAATCTTCACATTAAGCTCTAATGAGCATCAATGAGTAGCACCAGTAGTAAAATTGTTTCATTAAATCTTTCTTAACTATGTGCTTTGGCTTCCTCTCCTTGTAATATCCCAGCTAAAAATGGCATGAAGTTTAATAAAAGTTATCGCTGATGGCTTGGATCAAAACTTCAGTAAGAAGAACAAAAAGACCATCAGAAGAACAAGCCAGATTGAACTACTTTCTGAACAACAATTATAAAGTTCTTCTAAATTTTTAGCAAAAAATATGGAGATGGTAAAAGCGACTCACTATTTTGAATAAGACACAAGCATGGACTAGAAAAGAAAAATAATAATAGATATATATGTATTAAAGATACCTTAGAAGAAGAGACATGATGCCACTATAACCCAAAATTGTCTGAAAGATTGAACCAACAATTATAGCCCCTTGTAATTCTCTCATAATGTGCTTAAACTTCTGCATTCATGAAAGACATAATTGCTTGAACAAAAACTAGAATGGAATTATTGTTAATAAATGGTAACCACTTTAACTAGAAAACTAAATTAAGCATCATTTAGTTTCCAACTCCATAATAAAGCATTCTAGTCAAGCATGTAGTGGTCCTTATTTGAGCCAGACCATTTAACTTAATTAAGCTGGTTACACTAACAATTTCAACATGCGTTTGCCAGATTACCAAGCATTGACTACAATAAATACCATAGTCTTCAAGCCAATGTTAGGTCAACAATCCTATAAAAGAATTAAAAAAAGTTTCTAATTATGCCAAGTTCATGATATCCTTATGCCAGCACAAGAGAAAGTTTAAGAAGAAATTGGGAGATAGGAGCAAGATATATGCACCTGACCAGGCAACACTTTTATATCTATATGTGTTGTTTACTTGTATTCCATGCTAATGACACTATAATTCTGAATTAAAAAACGTTCAATTTTCCAAATTATTTATTTGTTCCAGTCTCCACCATGTTTAAGAGCAAATTTCATACTAGGTAGCGTGTCTAGCATCCATGGAAATTGTAGCAAAAAAAAATCAACTAAAGGGGAGAACTCACAAGGTAGTTTTTTATGCAAGTAATAGATGAACGTGAAGTAATAAAGCTTACTTGGTTAACATTTTGTGAGATAACCATATGTGATGATGGTAGCATTGCACTAAATCATGCTTTGATAAAGATTTGAGCGCAAGAAAACAGGCTGAAATTCTCTAACTACTTATTCAGTTAAACTTTTATATTCTTACTAATACATTACTAATTAACCATGTTATCCATATGATAAGTTTCATATCATAACTACTGCTTTTGGAAAGTGGTTACTAATAATGATGAGGTATTTTTCTGTTAATGGTGTCCATAGGCCAAAAATGTCCTGTATGAGGTACTAGTCTAACCAGTTTCTACAAAGAAACATCTCAATCATGAAATTGAACTTGATAGGTAACTGAAAATTTCACAGTATTAATTGAGAAACAGGTACAGCTAATTACAAAGATATTTTGAAGCAGAAAGGAGCTCTTCTGAAGATCAACAGGAAGGGGAAACGTACATTTACACTAAGATTCCGGAACTCTTCTGAATTAATGATTACCAAAGCAGGAGCCAGATAAATAAAGGAGCTTCCTTGGACCAGTGGAAGCCTACTACCAAAGTAGGAATGCATGATTGTTGTAACACCAGAAACTAGAAGCAATGTGGAGATGACAGTAGCAGTCTCCTCCTGCCAGCATTGATTATCAAGACCAACTACAAATTCTTAGGTTTATACTCTAATATGGAAACCAGCCAGAAAAATTGACTTACATCAGTACCGCCCATGGCTGGAACCATGATCAAAGGGATGAAAACAAGCGAACCAGCCAATGATAAGTAATGCTGTATGCCATAGAAGAACAGAGGCGCTACAAGCAGAAAGCATTCATGTAAGGGTCAAGAGGTTCACAGTTTCTAGACAAATTAACTGGAAAAAAATGACCAACAACACAGTAGTAACTCTATTTTGATTCACCTAGACAATTAGCGAAAAAAAATGAAAAAGAAAGAAAGAAAGAATGAACATATATTCAAAATCTGAAAAGCATTGAATTTTGAAAATGATTACGTTTTTCACCTCTTCATATAAAGAAGAAAGAATAGAAAGTTCAGATGGTGGGGGATCTGGAAAGCATACTTTTTGGCACAAAACCATCGGACAAATTACGTAGCAACAAGTTAACATTTTTGGTTATTGCATTCGAGAAAGGTAAAAGTGAAACAATTAATAGCTAAAATGGATCGTAAATCGTGCAGTTCTAATTTTTCTTGACAGCAGCTGTTGAGTTCTTACACTCCGTTTGAACTTTGAAGGGACATAATAAAGCTCAAGAACAACAGCAGGAAACGAAATGAAAAAATCGCCCTTACCAAAACCAGGGTTTTCTGTAACGCCAGATCGAAATCTTGATGGAACATCGGGCTCTTGGTCATCAGAAATGAAACCGATTTCCACTCCCCTTTCATCTTTCTCTGATTCTTTTCTCAAATCCAAATCGGCCTTCTCCAAAGAAACTGGAGCAGTACCGTTCCTGTTTCCGTTAACCTCCAGTACATCACGCTTAGCTCTCAAAAGAGGCTCATGTCCGGCGTTGCCCCTCTCATCCTTCAACCCGGCCCCGGTCGGCTCGATCCCAACCTTACTCTTCTCCTTCTCGGCTCTCGCAGCCACCGGGTCGATCTCGATGCCGAAGCTATCCGCTATGGTTCTCCCCCGGCAAGGTACAGTCTCGATCTCGGTCTTCTTGGAAGACCCATTGCCCCGGCGGTTGATGCCCTTCTCCAAATCTAATCTTGCTGCTGCGGGGGGGTTGTGCTCAACGACGGCGTCCCGGTCACTGACGACGCTGGCGGTCTCGCCGGAGAAACTGGGACTGAAGCCGGTGCGCCTGGCCCAGGACTTGAGTTCTCGAGGGTTGTGGTCCCTGTTGGGTAAGAATGGCTCGATCCGGGGCGGCCGAGGCCCGGGCTTGTGATGTCTCCCCGCGAGGCCTTCCGAGGTCGATCTAGAGCCGTCCATGGCTGCTCGAGTTACCCAACACTCAGTGGGGGAGCAGTGGAGAATGAATAAGAAGCTGAGGAAGAAAGTATCGAAGAGTAGAAGGGAAGGGAGCGGATGCGAGAGGCTGCTTTTACGTCGAGAGTGGGGGGAGTGTGGTAATGAGAAGGTGGTGGTGAGACGTCTTTTTCTAACAATTTAGATATTGCTTTCTGTTCTATTTCTCTTTCTTACTCGGATTCGTGTATGAAGTGGGAGGCAGAGAGGAGGAAGATCAACGTTAGTTGACTTCATCACACGTAGGATAGAGAAAAAAGAGACGTTTAAAGAGTTCTTGGCTTCTTGCGTAACTGAAGCTGTTATGGATCGCCTGTATTTGTTTTGCGCTGTGGGGCCCTGAGACTATATCCATTAAAAGCGTATAATTTCCGTGTGCGGTGGCTCGAGTGGGACATATTTATTTGAAGACTGGACGCCCACTCCGTCGGTCATGACTCCGTGGTTGCAAAGTTATTTTATTCTTTCTTTTTAACTTTATTGGTTTTTTTCCCTTCTATTTTCCGTGACGAATAAAAAGAAATTTTACGTCAAAATAATCTCAAGTTACTCCTCATCGATAATTTTAATTTAGTCTTGAAAAAACACTTTAATTTAATCCTTCACATTTTAAATTAAATTTCAACCTAAATATCTTTAAGCGCCCTTCTATAATTAAAGAATACCCACTTTAAATATATTGGTGCATATAGAAGCCGAAGTAAAAACAAAAGAAGGTAAAGATAACGTTGAAAAAGTAAATGAAAGTGAGAAAGTTCATCATATATATTACTCCTAACTTAATTGTGATCTTTAAATAACAAGTTACCTCGAAATTAAGGATGTTTTATTTGTCCGTTGTTAGATTCTTAGTTGATGGATCCCTTTCTCTTTTCTTGTTGGTGTGTTCTTTCACCCACTCTGCATTAGTGGCTCATCATTCATTATCTCTCAACTACTTGAAGGTGTTTTCCTTATCATGGCTTTATGAATTATGAGCTCGTTTAGTTCACATAACAACTAGAAAATTCCTATAAAATACTTTACTATCTATAAATTAATTTTTTTTCTTAATTTTTTTAGAAAACATAAAAATATATCTGATTGATAGTAGCAAAATTACATCTCATTAATTAACTTCCTATATCTTTTTTATTCAAAAATATGTATTTATAAGAAAGTACATATGCGGTATATCTTTTCCATTTGTAACTATTATATATTTTTATAATACAATATGGACGGGATAAGTTCTTTGGTCCGATCGGATCAGGTTCGGATGTACCCACACTCATGAACTATATTCAGGTCGAATTAACCATAACTTAGCCCGAGGGTTACATCCGACCAAATAAGGATATCAACATCCTTCATTAATTACTAGTGATTCAACAGTAATGAGTCTGTCATCTTCGGGATAAACTTTGACCCGCTTAAAGCATATCTCCACGAGATTTTATGAGACATCATCACCAAACATCCTTGACTAGCTTCATAAAACAGACACGACGCACATCAAGTATACTCTCGATCTCAATTTCATACTCATCATTTGGTATTCTCTCTCACTTGAACGTCGAAGTGCATTTGTAGGTCACCACCGAAGCCGTGCTGTACCAAGGAGACGCGGAGGCCTGCACCATCCAAACTTCAAGCAAGAACACAATATGATTTTATAATTAATAAAATTATTGATAAAATAAATAAATTTGATTTGTAAATATCATATTAATAAAATAATAATTAATAATATTATAATAACAACAACATAATAAATCCAAATGAATAAAAAAAATCATAAATTATCACTTAACTAGAAACATGGCTACATAGAACATGAAATACAATTTAGTTAAAGGGGTCGCTAAGCATGTTATACCCCACCTAGGATCATCCTCGGGTAGAGGACGTCACCTTGGAATGGCGCAAAAGACAACTAAACAAACGCACGAAAGCATTCAGGAATAACTTACAACGGGGAAATCATTAGGTGGACTGAACTGGCTCTTTAAACCCAGACGGATTGATCTCGGGAGCACCCCAACTCATGAACCAAACATCGATCGAACCTGCTACAATTTAGCTCGGGAGCTCCACCCGACCAAACAAGGATATTAAAACCCTATATTTATCATCAAGGATTTGACAGTAATAAATCCACAATCTAGGGGATAGAAATCGACTCATTCAGGGTATATCCCCATAAAATTCTAGGAGACATCCTTGCCGAGTACCCACACATGCCTCATAAAACAAACACGACGCACAATAGGTATACTCTCTATTCTAATTCCATACACAACACCTAGAATTCTCTCTCACTTGAGCGTCGAAGTGTCTTTAGAGGTCATCCCTGAATCTGTGTCGAACGGAAACCAAGAAGGCTTGCAGCACCACCAACTTCAGGCGAGAACATTAGGATTCCAAAGTAAAAGAAATGACAAGAACAACCAACATATGAAGTGTTCTCAAAATAAAAGTTCAACAACTAATCTAAAGACAGCTAAGAAGACAACTAAGCAGCATACATCGTCTCATCCTCGAGGACTAGCTTGCTACCCGACTCCACTATACCACCATACCTGCGAAACTGAGGTAAAACAAACGACATTAGCAGGAGGTTGAGTATGATTTGTAAGATGAATACCCACACTGGGAGGAGGGGGTAAATAGTGTGTTTTGCTAGTTTTTAAGCAAATTTTGAATATGAATTGATTTCTCAATTTTGAGTGAATTTGACAATCTCATAATTTCGAAAGCAAGTGAATACGACTCAAATAAAATAATGCAAACACACAATGATTTATAGTGGTTCGGCAACCCGCCTACTCCACTACCTAAGCACACTGCTTAGGATTTCAAACCTAATCCACTAGATATAGTGTTCCTTTACAATGAGGACTTTTACACCAGAAAGTCTTCACTTTCACACCAAAAACACTTTCTCACCTCATTCTTCTAAGGACATTCTAATCTTAGATTACAAAAGTGGACTTATGCCTCTGCACCAAGGCAACCACCAACACTCAAGACCTAAATACCTAGGTCTTAACAAGCTTTAAGTGAGAAGAAAATATAAATGAAAACAATAATAAAAAGCACAAATATGAAATAAAGCTAGTTGGTGCTCTTGCTAGCTTCCTCCTAATCCTTCAATATCTCGAGATGATGAATCTTTGAATTAAGGTAGGCTTGAAGATGAGTAGAAGGCTTAAGGATGATGAGATTGAGAAATAGGGTGACTCAATCTTTCAAGGATGGACTCAATGAAGAATTGGGACCCAAGGGAGGCTAGTTTCAGTAGCTTTATAGAGGTGACAAGGGCATGGCCTCGAAACTAGTTGTTTAACATATCAAAATAGATTTATTGGGCATTTTGGTCGATCTCTGGTCAATCGTCATCGGTCGATCGAGGATCAACCAATAACCTGACTGATAATTGATATATGATAATTGATTTTTGCTGATTTTTTAACTCGGGTTCGATTTTGGATTCTAGTTGGGGTTTGGCTTTGAATAAATATATAAAAACGAGTGTTTAGAGGCCTTAGAAGCTTTTTACATTAAAAATCTAAGCCTAGACCGAATTTTTGACTCAATCGCCTCCCAAGCCGTCAATATTTGAATTTTCATGATTTTTTGACGAACTTCGTGCGTGTATCGATCACCCAACTCGAAATCAAACACTTGATAAATCCATCAAAATAAGTTTTTTTTATCATCAAAATCAAAATAGTGACCAAGGTTGAAAACTATAAGCCAATCGAATTTTTCAATATGCCAATAAATAAGATCAACCAACATTTTACCATGATGACACTACATCAACAATATACAATTGACCAAAATAAACATGTAATTTTCTAAAAATTCAATGTCAACAAATGTACACATGTGCACTTATCAACTAATGCATACATGCATGGCAACCCAATAAAGAGCATAGTGGCCAATTGGGTTTCCTCTGCACTCTTGTGCCTCGAGAGTGACACCTCAAGCCCGCTCAAGTTAAAGGTGCGACTACCCAAATGATAGCTCGTTGGCGTCTCACACCTTGACGTCGCACACATGCACCATGTGTGAAAATTCATGATCATCGGTGTCACTACCCATCCACCTCGGGCCAACAATATAAATGTTCAGGAGCTTTCGCCCGATAAAGGATCATAATATGCAACATGTCAACTTAAACCTCACCAACATACACGTGACAACTCCTACAACATTCTAACAACAATATATAGAATGCCAACACTAATAATACCAAGCAACAACTACAATAATAATGCAACCTATAAAAAGTCAAAGGTAAATAACATATGTCTACTTGAATTCTATCATCATGCAATTCAAGAATACAACATATGTCTACTTGAATTCTATAATATTAAATCTTATGCAACACCATGTATCAGTATGTACATGAGCCAACAACATGTATCAGGAATTTCAACACTAACAAATAACAAAGTCAAAGGTAAATAACAGTAAGATAAACACTTCAGTTTAAGGTAACATGACATGTATTAGGATGAGAATCAACGAGAATCAACCACCTTAAAAATCATAGCCAACTAAGCCGACTTTATAAAATATTTAAAATACTATTTAAAGTTTGGCACACAAATCAAGGCAATTCACTAACTATTATTTTCAAAATTTGATCACCTTTTGGAGAAACAAATATCCCCAACAAATTCGAAGCGTCAAGTAGGCAAAGATTCATTTATAATATGTATATTTTTGACAACCCTAAGATTCTCAAAATACTTTTTAAAAAAACCTCCAAAAATCCATTAATAGTTAAGTAATACCTTATAAATATAATACTGCTACCCACTAACACTGCTTCAACCTTATTACATTGATATATATATGATATATATGCATTATAACTTTATGATATTGTTATCAACTTTAAAATATTACTAAATCACTATAATTGGACTAGACTAGTACTATTGGGCCCGATCGAATTAGACCCAGCAGCGCCCCACAACCCAACTCGATCAACCGAACTAAACGGCTCCGCCCGGGGCTTCACCCGACCATATTCTTAAACCCGACTCGAGCTAGACCAAACGGCTCCACCCGGGGCTCCATCCAGTCATACAAGGACATCCAAGTCCTTCCTTATCACGAGGGATACGTCATTACGGGTATGTCATCCCCAAGATCAGCCTCGACTCATTCTAAGCAATATCCCCGTGAGATTGCTGAGTGACGTCATCACCTCCACCTGCAATAAATACAGACACAACACCCCTCAAGTATCCTAAGTTTAATTTTTTATTACCTCCACATTGGAGTCTCACTAACTTGAGTGTCAAGGTGTCTTTTGCAAGTACTCCCTCCCCCCAGAGTTACACCTGACCACGAAAGATACCGAGCTGAACCGAACTACTCTGATCCTCAGGCAGGAATAATAATACTATTTAAAGTTTGTAACACTATTACGAGAAACATAACGTTGTTACAAATTAACTCACCCTTTTATCTTTTCCCCAAGTTAGGGTTTCCCCTAACCACCAACACAACTCGTCGGTACCAGATCCAACCAGTCAAAGGCCTCACTGGACCATCACAAGTTGTCGGTGGTACATCGCCGCCTGCCGCATCGGGAGTAGCGCCAAACTGCCAAGGCACGATCGCCCCTGGTTGAGCTGTTGTGCCCTACGCAGGTCGTACTAGTCCTGCTCGCGAGGCAGCTAGCGCGAGGATGCGACACATTTTGATATGTTTTAATGGTTTTTGAATGGGTTTGTATGGTTTAAACGTTGTAAATATATTTGGTTATATTTAGATATATGGTATGTTGATATATGAATGTATTTGGATGATGTAACAATATATTTGGTTATATTTAGATATAGAGTAAATATTCAAAAAAAATACGAACTTTGGACCTTTTCTCATTTTTAGCATAAACTTTTTTCGTTAGCAAGAAAATACACGAACTATCATTCAGTTACTCCGTTTAGCATGCTCCATCAATTTTGACGATTTTGGCTGATGTGTCACTTAACGGAGAATACGTGGCAAATATTTATCTTTGATTGAAGTCATGTAGGATAAATAACGTCACGTACACTCTATTGTTGACTAAAATATTGACCATCTCGCACACCACTATCTTGGACATTGCAGATCTCGCACACCACTATCTTGGACTTTGTCGATCTTGCACACCACTATCTTGCCCATGGCGTCGAAGCCGTCAAATGAACCATTGGCACAGTAGGCGGTATTTATGCTCGCACCGAGCGTCGATAGAGAGGTCCCGAGGGTCGGATCTCAGCTCGCTGCACCACGCCATGCGGAGGTCCTCCGACTCCTCCTTCTCAAGGATGCTATGGTACGTTGATGGTGGAGGAGCGACGACGGGACTGCTCAAAGTTGGTGCTCGCGGCAGGGGTGAGGGCGGATGCCCGAGGCGCCGCCGATGGGGGCACGACACTCCACGCGATAGCTACCACCGGCAACGAGGCAATGGTGAAGCTACTATTGTCCAAGGGCATTGCAGGGGTGAAGGAGGTGCAGAACGCGGCGGGGTGAATGGCTGGGGGATGCGCTGGCGGCGGTGGCGAGGAAGGGAGAGGCACGAGCGTCGGGGCGCGGGGTAGAAAGAGGACCGGCGGCGAACGGGCGGGACCAACACGGGTGGACGGCGCTGATGAGGGCAACGTTCAAGGGGAGGGTGGAGACGATGCGAGTGCTAATGGAGAAGGGGGTGGAGATGGAGACGAAGGATGAGGACAGGTACACGGCGCTGAGGATCGTGAGGATCTTATCCCAGGGAGGGATCACACTGTTGCAAGCACCGGAGGCGCTGGGAAAAGGAGGGGGCGGAGACGATGGACAGAGGAAGGGGAAGGAGCGAGAGGGGAGGAGGAAGGGAAATAGGATGGGTGGCAGCAACGGTGACACATTGGTGGTGAGGAGCGGCGACGCAAGCGTGTTTAAGATTGAGATTCTCGTCGGATTTGTTAGTTTCTGTCGAGCGTTTAAGAGGGTATACACGTCTCCTCCCCGGCGATGACAAGCTACAACCCGACGACAACGACGAGCTTCTCCCGCGACGACGACGAGCTTCTCTACTATAGTCTTTGAGAAGATGGACCACATCATCATTCTCATGTATTTGTCCTTTTAGAATTAAATATTAGCCATATAAGATAAATATTTGACAAGTATTCTTCGTTAAGTGATACATCAGTTAAAATCGTCAAAATTGACGGAGTGTGCTAAACGGGGTGACAAAATGATAGTTTGTGTATTTCCTTGCTAACGGAAAAAGTTTATACTAAAAATGAGAAAATGTCGAAAGTTCGTTTTTTTTTTTAATATTCACCCTTAGATATATGGTATGTTGATATATGAATGTATTTGGATGATGTAACATGCCAAAGTTCGTATACTAATTGATGTATTTACGGGTTTTTGTCGATGTCATCAACGACTAGGGTTGTGACGCAGGATCCACGAGTCCATAGTTGTCTAAATAGACAAGATAGTACACATGGTCAAGATGTGGCAATATCAATCTCTTCGTAGTTAATTCATGCCCGACTAGGGTTGTGACGCAGGATCCACGAGTCCATAGTTGTCTAAATAGACAAGATAGTACACATGGTCAAGATGTGACAATATCAATCTCTTCGTAGTTAATTCATGCCCTTTTCACAGGACGACAATGTCATCTAGCACAAACAAAAATATTAAACAATGATTAAAGACGATTGCTCTATGTTGTCGCAACTCATTAGTAACGCATGTCTCAGAGAGGCGGTGTGTTGCAACATTTTTGAACATTACAAAGACCTTTAGCAACAATCCTATGACAATTCCAATTGTCGGTGATACCCTTTATTCTAGTAGCGACTATTAATTTAAATATTAATTAATTAATAATCTCTTGAAAAATTTAAATACAAATCTAAATTATTATTTTTCTATATATCATTGGTGGGAACCCTCGATTTCACCTTAAATAAGGTATTATTTTGTCTTCAACCCATTGCTAGTAAAATATTGGAAATTAACCAAATAGGCCAGATAAACCGGCCCATGGATAAGGGACCATTAAGCTGCTCCAATTTATTAATCAATTTATTTAATTGTGATATTATCGTAAGATTTAAGTTTCCTATTGTGATATTATCAGAATATTATATTACATAAAATATAATATATTGTCCCTTACCACATGAATACATGATTACTTTTCCAATATTGTCCATATCATAATTACATAAAATATATTATATAATAATTTAATTAATTTAACTTTTTAATTTATATTACATACATTTTAGTTTTAAAAACATTTGATATTGCATAAAATAATTATAATATTAGTTTTCAATTTATAGAATAAATAATAGTTTTTAGATATTTTAATTTATTTAAATATATCTATCTAATAATAAATCTTATTTAATTAATAAACATATTTTATATTTGTTATATTTTCAAATTAATTATTTATTTTTAAAAACTATTTTACACTAATTCATATATTTATTAGGTTAGTATAAATTAGAAATTATAATATAATTTATTATTTTGAATATAAATATTTAATATTATTAATTAAGAAGGTCATTTTGCTCATTATTCTCTCTATCCTTTATACTTACCCAAATAAAGGAATAATTATATGTTTGGTCTATTTCTAATGTCAATCGAACAAAATAATATTATTATTTATCTATTTTATTTTTTATATTTCATTCTATTCAACCAAACACTCAGTTAGCTAATATTTGAGTAAATTTCCAAACTAACAATAAAGATACTGTTTGAACGCTCACTATTCTTTGTCTCATTCTTTCTTCCGGTTGATGATGAACTTGTTGTCTTCTTAGGCATAGGTGTAGGTGCTCTTCTCTTATTTGTATTTATAGAGTGAGTTGTAGGAGCGAAACCTCTCGAATATCTTTTCCTTACCTATGTTGTCCCTTAGCCCATCAAACCCGACTTTCCCTTTGATTCTTTTGTTTCCTGCCCTGTGAGAGAAAGAATAAGAGGATTAGAAGAGGAAAAGAGCCTTCTAGGACTTCAACATTGGATGGGCTCTTAGATCGTTAGCTTGCGCCTGTACCACTTTCCAACTTATTCGTCATCCCTCTTTAAAACTGATAGCAATAACCCATTTTCGCTTATGCTCGCTGATTGCCTATTTGATATTTGAAATAGTCCCCCTTGCTTCTTTACTGGCTTGTCTAAGAAAGAAGTACATCTCTCAAATAGTGGATTCCTTAATATCTCTATCAGGCCACTTGCTTTCCTCACTTCGAGCCTGCGCTTACGCTTTCCTCCTTTGACTCTCTTTCTCACTTGCTGTTGAGATTGATACACAAGGACTCAGACTAAAGAAAGAGCTACTAGATGGCTAATCCCATTAGAGAATACTCCTTCTTTCAATACTCTAGCTAATGGAACGGAAATTCCATCCGATGGGAAGGCAAAAGTCAGATATTCCGAAGAGAAGGCAACTCTAGGATCTACCTATTGGCTCGTCTGGATCGTCCTCGAAGCACTTAGGATTGACAACGATCGAGAATGAATGGAAAGGCATAAGCTCAAACCCCACCTGGAACTAGTTTTAGCACAGGCTATCCTGCCACTTGCTTGATTGGTGATGACTTGATGGATATCCCGCCTCCTGCCGCCCTTGACCTATCTAGCCTTTTGACATTTGCTCTAGCTCTTGCTAGAACTGGAATTGGATCACTTTATCCTGCAAATTAAGGTAAGGAAAAGAAGATCAAGTAGCTTGCCTAGGAAAGGCAAAACTGAAAGACCCACTTATACTCGGTCTATTTTCACTTTTTCTGTGACTGCTAGTAAGAGAACTTCTAAAAATAGAAAGACCGGATCTAGGAAGACAAAGACTTAGACTTCTTTCTATTGGTATAGAGAGAAATAGGGGACTCTTTCTTAGAGGAGCTTGGAGCTTAGTCATTAGAAGAATCTATCTATTGAAAAATAGATTGTATTCCATACTGTAGTATGTAGTATGTTGATTGATATTCAAAAAGCCTAGGCTATACTGCTATACACTATTGCTACACTGTCCGAAAGGGAACTAAGATAGAGTGAAGCTATAAAGAAAGTAGCAACTGCAACTGGATGCACTTGCCATTCAAAGCAAAGTAGTTCTATAACTGAATCACTGGGAACGCCTATTCGTGAAACACTTGCAATAGCAGGAATTAGACTCTCATCCACTGGCTCTAAAGGAGAAAGAGAAGGTTCAACTACTGAACTCTCTCGCTGGCAAAAGGAATGAAACTATCTGCATTTCTCCTTAGAAATGAACATCAAGAGACTGCTTGGAAAGAGAAAGATTACACTTGCTTTTCTTTTGAAGGGCGAAGTGAAAAAAGTCCAATTCCAATTTGAACAAAGGCGGAAAGAAGACCATTAGCCACTTCAAATTCTACTGAATCTCAAACTTCAACTAGAAGGGCACTCTCAATAGCTGCAGGGCAGGGGATTACCTAACGCTTGTCAACAGGCTATCCAAGAAAGGTTGAATCAAAAAAGCACTAGCACTCACCATCAAGCGCTTGACAGGAACCCCGCCTGGCACGATATTCAAGTGTTTATCACTTTAAGACAAAATATTCGAAACTCACTCGCGTACCCCTAGCTGACCAGTTTTAAGGAAAGGGATAGAGTGATTTCATATGAGAAGGCTCGTAAGAGTAAGAGACTAGAACTTCACCTATGAATTTATGAATTAGGCATGGAGTGACTGGCTTGATCTTACAGACTAGGGACTTGCCCTAGA
Source organism: Canna indica (assembly GCA_034359265.1). Taxonomy (NCBI): domain Eukaryota; kingdom Viridiplantae; phylum Streptophyta; class Magnoliopsida; order Zingiberales; family Cannaceae; genus Canna; species Canna indica. The sequence continues at coordinate 7,936,288 of CP136894.1, read as the reverse complement.
ATCAGCCTTATCCTGCTTTATAACTATCCTGCTCGCACTTGCTTTCGATTCGCCTTTTGCCACAGACTATATGGGCTTACCAATAAAGAGGGCAAAGCAATTAGAACTTCTGACCTGCCAAAAAAGGGGAGTGAACCTTTTAAAGACCTAAGATAGAGGCTTTCAAATAGTACAACTTAGTTCATTCACTTACTCAAAAAAACGCTTCCATTCCTTTCAAAAGAGAGAGAAAAAAGCAACCCCAAACCAAAGATTTGGGACCAAAAGTGGTTAGCAGTGACCATTGAATAAGTCTCTTCGGTGGGGCACGAAATGTATTTGCACGGTCACTATCTTCGAAGAAAGTCTTTTCTACGGTAGCATCATGAATAGCGCATAGCAAGCAAGCAAGCAACGCCTAATACTCCAGCAACTCCCATCATATGAAATGGGTTCAACGGTTCAATTATAAAACCCTTGGAAGAAGAGGATGAATCGAAATATTTCAATTATAAACTAGGTGCAAAGAACCAACTAGATTGACTCAGTAGAAAAATCAAGAATACAAAAACAAAAACATCAATGTTCACAAAGAATGTGATTACATTAGTTGGTCGCTAATTGAGCAGATCAAGCAAGTTCGAATTGACATTCAACCTATCAGTCCAAAAGCGTCATGGGGAGAAACAAAAGTCCATAGACCACCCTAATTGACACCAAGGGGTCAAATCTCCTTGTGCTTCAGGACATGCAACAAAGAGTATGCTAAACTATCAGCAGGAGTGTGCAACGGTTAAGAAATTGCAACCTTCCAAATAGGAACTCGCCAATCCATGGGTATACCATGAAGTTACAAAAGTTGGACCTATAAACCAACCTCCTAAAGCGAATAAGCACAAGGAAAGAGCGCCGGACCAACCCACAAAAACAAAACAGTCCCTCCGTAACATAACCAATCATCCAACATATCAAATAGATCATTTTTTTCTTTGGTAAATTTTCCAAGAAGTCATAGCGATCCTGTGGGCGAAATGGCGACACTAGAGGGGAGGTGAATAGTATGTTTACTAATTCGATTAGCCTAAATTCATTTTAATCGTTTACTTAGATTATTTAGGCGAATTACAATTATACGATTTAAATGCGGAAGCAGTAATAAACAATTAAGCACAAATAAAAATCAATGCGAACACAAATGATTTATAGTGGTTCGGCCCCAATGCCTACTCCACTACCTAAGCACCCCGCTTAGGATTTCCAAACTAGATTTTACTAGATTAATTAGAGTTTCCCTTACAACGAGGACTTTTCACCAAAAAGTCTCCGCTCTCCAACCGAAGGCACTTCCACACCCGGAAGTATCCCGCCTTCCTACCGAGAGCACTTTCCCACCTCAACCTAAGGGACAACTAGAACTAATCCTAGTAAGCTCTAAATTTACACAAGTGGCTTTACTCCTTCTACACCAAGGATACCACTTCACACAACAAGACCTAACACAAGGTCTTCACACGCTCAAATCAAACACAGTTCAAAATAACAACAAAAATTATAATGAAAGATCTTAAAGAGAAGACCAATTATTGCAAGCTCCTTTCACAGCCTTGGAACCTCCAACTCGCCGAGGGGATGAGCTCGAGTCAATTTTCGAGTTGAGGAGCAGAGTGTGCGCAGGAAGTTATCGCCGCAAGAATTGAGCGCAAGCACTAATCTCTCTTTTGGAAGGCTTTAAATCTCCCTTTTAATGGCTCAAAAATCTCTGTAAGAATCAAGGAAGTAGATTAAAAGAATCATATGAGGGTGTATTTATACCCTTGTGAAGAAACGGTTGCTCAACGGATAGAAAACTATCCGTTGCAGACTGCCGGTCGAATGGTCGGTCGACCGATCGATCGACCGATCATTCGACCGCCGCTTTCTTCTCTTTGATCGGTCGACCGATTGTCGCGAGCCTCACGATCCTCAGTTCGGTCGATCGCTCGAGGCTTTTCGCGATTTCTTTCCCAGCTTCGGTCGACCAACTGGTCGACCGATTGGCTTCTGCCAATTTTTGCAGCCATTCGGTCGATCGACTGGTCGACCGAACCTAGACTGGGCAAGGCAGACAGCTTTGTTCTACTTGGTTCTTTTGGTTTCGTTTTCACTAAGTCTACTTATATAACATTTATTAATTTTAAGTTAAATAACTTGATAACTTTAAAATATAAATATTATATAAGGATTAACCCCCATTTGGATTCAATAAAAATATCTAAAATATTAAAATATTTAAGAATCAAAATTTAGTTTTTGGGGTCTAGTACAAATTTTTCAGAAAATAGAACTTTTTTAATTTTTCGGGTCAAGTATGGGTATGTTAGAGGTCTCCAATTTTTTTTTTTAAATTACCTCAGTATCTAATTTCTACCCAATGAACAATTACAACCATTTTTTATGTCAGGAAAATATTTGGATCATATAGCCCTCCAAGGAGATCCCTAGTCTTAGTGAATTTCAGGGCGGTCCCGAAATTTCATGGTTTGAGGTCCGGGATAGGTTTTTGGGTTCTTATTCATCATGATGAGGAATTACAACATATCTAGACACCCTAGACCTAAACTCTAACTTCCCGAAGAATTCGAGCGTGTCGACCAACGTCCTTCCGATTTTCCGATCGCGGACGTCGCGCGCTAACCGATATGGAACCTGAAAATAATTCTTCATGAAATTATTAGTTCCATATTTGTTATCATCAAAATCGAGATTAAGACCAAGGTTAAAAACCTTAAGCCAACAATTTGCTCCCAGGACTCCGGCGCTAACCAACAACCCCCAAACCAATTGGTGTGAGGGAAGTGCGCATCTTCACCTTATACCATAGCAAACCCGAGTGCCCCCGCCTTCGAGTGTGACTCAACCCGCCAGGCCTATCCGCCACAAGCGAGATTGCTGACTCGGCCCGCCAGGCCTACACGCCAACAGATCCTCCTATTTAATTACTTCAACCATTTTCGAACACCTCATATTATTTCCAAGGCATACGATAGTTCGATTATCTTGGACGAATTCTCGTTCCATGCCCTGGTTTCGAAGATCCAAATTCTTCTTTTCTATTCGGCCACAAACCAATCTAGGTAAATAAATCCATGAGCTCGATTCGATTAGTTCTTATACTAAATTATAACAACTAAAAAAAAAGTCTTTGACCCTGAATTTTCCTATGACTCATATTCCAAAGTATATCTTTTAACCGGAATAACCAAAAATCAAATGAGAAGTTTTTTCCTGCCCCTAAACTAGATGAAATATTTAAATAATGGTAGACTGAAAGTGAAAGTCTCTTTCTCGCATTCGTTCTCTATTGCATTGGCGGAAGAACAAAATAATATCTGATTCTGAAATCAAGGCAATGAAATTGTTGAAAAATAAATTTTCGAAATCCACTTTTTTTATATGTAGCAGAAAAGAATATCGATTTATTCCCATGGAACATCCAGTAAGAAGAAGATTGAAACAATCGAAAATATCGAAAAATTCTTAACTTGAGTGCTCTAAGGAAACAAAAAACTTGCCTGAAAATAAGATTTAAGCATTTATATTTGTAGCATTTAATCAATTAAATTACTTAGTTAGCTGCAATTAAGTTAATTACAGCATTAAACTTATACGAGCTGCAATTGCAAATTGCAAATTGAGTTACAGCCCAAAAAGCTCACAAGTCCAATTTGTGGCCGAAATGATAGGGCTTCCTCCTAATATCGCTCACGACAACCTCCATCTTCACTTCATGACTCCTGTGAAAACCTCCTTTTGCTCGTGACAAGCTCCTCTCTCTCTCTCTCTCTCTCTCAAGTCTCCTCTCGCTCGCAACATCTTTCCTATCGTCTGTGACAAGTTGACAATCTCTTTCTCGCTCACAACCGCTTTCATCTTCTCTATTTACGACTAATCAAATGCTCTCAAATAGGAGTTGCAAGTTTATTTACAAGCAATCAAACAGTTAAGTCAAATATGATACTTTCATGAAAATATTAAAAGATAATATTTATACTTTTATCTTAAAACGCCACTCAATTATAGAAGACTTTCTTTATCAAAATTAGAAAAAGATAAATTTAATAAAATTAAAAAAGATTGAAACATAAAAAAGTTAAAGTGAATTTTTAAATAACTCAAATTCAATTTTTTTTTCTAAAGGATACAATTAAAGATATAAATTTAAACAAATCTTCTTAAGTTTAATTTACGAAGATATTATCTAATTAGCACTCATCCAAATTAATTAAACCTCATCTCTACTATCAATTAAAATTAATTAAATCTCTTTTTTCACCACATAAAAATAGATAAAAATAAATAAATTATTAATTGATAATTTTTATGAATTGAATGATTGTATAATATAATAGTTATAAACACATTGCATGTTTTTGTTGCTAGTGTATCTATATTATTATATTAAAAAATACTCCACTTTGATGAGTTTTTTTTATCATGAGAGAAATATAAATTTACTCTTAAAATAAAAAATAAATAAATAATAATTTTAAAAAATAATTTTAAAAAACATTTTTTAAAGGATATGGTGAAAGAAATAAATACAAATAAGATTTACTTAGTTTTAGTTAGATACCAAGTGAGATTAATTAAATCTCTTCTCTGTTATCAATTAAAACTAATAAATTTTCTTTTTACTGAATACAAATTAACAAAAATTAAATTATTAATTAATAACTTTTAAAATATTAAAAAAATGTGTACTTAAAAAAATCATGGATGCAACGCATGTACTAGAGGCTAGTATATATATAAAAAATCAACTTTATTTATAACTTTAATGTGGATTATATCCATCAAAACATTATTTTAAATTAACATAAATTAAGAAAAACAAAACTTAAAACTTAAAAATTCACAAAATTTCAAAGTGGATTATATCCATCAAAAAATAAGCTTAAAAATTCACTTAGAGAGAGAACATATTATCTAACTAGTCATCCATTGAGATTAATTTATTATCGGTATCTAATTGAGATTAATTTATTATCTTCACCTAATTGAGAGAAAAAATGTTTGTTACTTCGTAGATTCTTTTAAACTTAATTAGATATTTTCTAAATATCTTAGATATTTTCTAAATATCTTAGATATTTTCTAGAGATTTGAAGTTCAAACTCCAGTATATACTATTTTTATTTTTTTAAAAAACTTAATTAGATATTTATCTAATTAGTCACCAATTGAGATTAATAAAATTAATTAAAAAAATGATCATATAAATAAAAGGATAAAGGGCAAAAAGCCTCGTGAACTTTAGCCTAATTAGCAAAAAATCTCATGAAATTCAAAAACATATAAAAAACCCACGAACTATTGAAAACGAGCAAAAAAAATCTCATGTTGTCATCTCCTAGTTAACTTTTTAATAGAATTTCATACTAGCACCACGTGTCGATATCTCATTCGTCCACGTAATTTATTTTCAACATTATATTTATTATGAGTTTTTTTAATTAATAAATAAATAAATAAATAAATATTCCAAATATAAATATATTAGTAATTTTTTGAAATAATTGAATAGTTACTTCTTTTACCGACCACGTATAGAAGATTAGGGTGGGCTAATTCCACCAAGTCTTTTTTGACTCAAGCCACATGTCGACACCAATTTGATTGAATGATCACGCCGAGTCTTTTTTGACTCAGGGCTCGTTTAGTACATTGTATAGTACTAGCATGTATAGTATTAGTCCGTATTAATTAACTTGTATAGTAATAGCATGTATTGTACTATTATTATATAGTGTTTGGTGCACACATATACTAACCTGTATAGGACTAGTCTGTATTGACTAACATATATAATATAATATAATATAATATAATATAATATATTTTATCATTAAAAATATTCCATAAATTAAAAATTATTTTTTTAATAGTTTTTAATTTTTGGCTGGAGGTAAAATATGTATCCAAAATATATATTGAAAGTTCTAACAGTACTAAAAAAATGGCTTTTTGCGACGACCCATTTGCGATAACACAGGATGCGGTCGCAGATGCTACGGGTCTGCTACTGCAGTCCACTGGGGTCGCAGACTGGCCAGTTTTACGACGGCATTGCGACCGTCTATAGTTCCATCGCAAAAATAGCGACGACACTGCGACCATGTAGAGTGTCGCCGCAATATGGCGACGGTTTGACGACCATTTGCGACCGTCATGTTGCTCAAATGTTATTAAATTCCCCGCCCAATCCCTTTTTTTCACTTCCCCTGCTCAATCTCTGCTGTCGCACGCCGACCGTTGTTCGTTGGCCGCCGCGCTGCTCGTCGCCTGTCGCCTGCTGCTCGTCGCCCGCCGCGCTGCTCGTCGCCTGTCGCCTGCTGCTCGTCGCCCGCCGCAAGCAGGCCACCCGTCGAACCCTAGTCGACGGTATTCTCTCTCTCTCTCTCTCTCTCTCTCTCTCTCTCTCGCTCTCTCTCTCTCTCTCTCTCCGCCCGAAGCCCTAGCCGCTAGCTACGATTTCGGTTGGGATTAAAGGGAAGGGCTGCGGCAGGCGGTGCTTCCCGTCGACTCGTGCAGGGTTTAGGGTTTAGCATTTTATCCTAGAAATGTTGAACCCTAAATTCATGTCAGAATCTAATGTACCTGAATGTCCAATGCCTAGGTACAGTGCAGTAGGCATACATTTTGTTGCTCACTATAACAAGTTCTAGCGTGCACTACTAAAAAAATAACTTTTTGCGACGGCTCTTTTGCGATGACACGGTATGCGGTCGCAGATGCGATGGGTCTGCGACCGCCGTCCATTGGGGTTGCAGACTGGAAAGGGGGCGACGGATTTTGCGACCGCCTTGAGTGTCATCGCAATATGGCGATGGGTTTGGCGACCATTTGCGACCGTTAATTACGACCGATTATTTGCGACTGTTAGTGCCGTCGCAAAATGATATTAAATTCCCTGCGCCAAGCCCTTTTTTTTTCTCTTTGATCCCGCCCCTCTGCCGATCTCCCTCTCTCCGTCTACCGCCGCACGTCGCACACGGACCGTCGCCCACTGCTCGTCGCCCGCCGCAAGCAGGCCTCGCCGCTGCTTAACTGTTCAACCGCTGGTATCCTCCTCCTCCTCTCTCTCTCTCTCGTCCGAAACCCTAGCCGACGGCTTCGCTTCGGCTAGGGTTACTGGTAACTTGGTAAGACAAGAGATGCGAGCATATTTTTAATTTGTTTAATTAAAAATATGCTCTGGATTAATTTGATTAACCCTTACAAAATTAATTTGTTTAATTTTTTATGAACTCTGGATTTTTTTATTAATTCTTGTATGTTTCTTCTTGCCTCTTCAAATCTTTGATCTAATTCTGTGTATTAAGTTAGAGAGAAAGAGAAGTAAGCAGCTCATGTGGATCAGTATTAACTAATAATGAGAGTGTGTGAGAGATCATGGTGTCATGTTTTGGTATTACAGGTTGTTCTACTTTAGGTTTAGTGCATTGTTCTTGAGATATATATATAATAATATATATATAAAAGACCTTGATGAAGTCTTGTTAAGTCAATGTTTTAATCCTAGCTACTCTTAATTGATCGTACAGGCGGCCGACCGCGGTGTTCTTCGCTCAGCTCCTGTCTCCTCATCACCGTCCGTCCTCATGCGGCGGTGATAATATCGCTGGTTGCTTCGGCCACAGGGGGTTGCTCTCGTCCTCTCGTCGACAACACGCCACCCAACCTTCCCTTCAACAGGAACACGATCGGATACCGACCGTGAGAAGGGGAAGCCGCATGGTTTTGTCCTAGTCGAGGCTGCCGTCGGGCGGGCTTAAATGATATCGACTGAAGGAGGTGCAGCTGCTCCGCGATCAGAGAGGGGCCGGGTTTGGGGCATTTTTTGTCTCCGCTTCCTCTTGGTTTGTGGTCACCGTTGCCGAAAGAATCCTCGGTTGACTGGAATCCTCGATCGCGCGTCCTCTAACCGTTCCGGTGTTCTTCCCGTTGTCTTCATCCTTCCGGTGGTGGGTGGATGCCGACGAGGTTGACATAGGAGCAGGTTGGGCGAAGGTCGCTTGACGCTGTAGGAACGTTCGCCGGCGTCTCAAGTAAGGCGGAATCGGGTGGGCGCTGCATCGACGTGGGTGAGGTAGGGAGGCGGCGGCTGTGAGGTGAGGAATAGTTAGGGTTTAATAAATTAGGGTTTGTAAATGGGTCGTTCGGGTTTAAATGTTTAAACCCGATCCATTAAGCATTAAAACCGATCTATTTACTTAAGTCAAACAGGTTGGATCCGGGTTAAGACAAGGCAAATTCGGATCCATTAAGAATAAAACCCGACCCAATATGTTAAAACCCAACCCAATTATAAGTTAAAACCCGACCCGTTTGCATTTGAACCCGACCTGAAATGCAATTGAACCCGGTTTAATTCATTCGATTTATTTCAATTGAACCCGTTCAATTGAATCAGGTTCGGTTCTAGTTAATTAGATCTGGTTCATCCGGTTCACTTGAATTTAATTTGGTTTGGTTCGATTGAGGTTTGGTTTATCAAGTTTGGGTCTAGTTCACTCAAATTAGGGTCTGGTTCATTGAAATTAGGTCCGATTTAGTGCAATTAGGTCCGGTTCAGCACTGGTTTAGGTTAAATTTCACTGGTTCAGCATCGGTTCAAGTTAATTTAGGCCGGTTCAGTGCACATTTTAAGCGGTTCAATAGGTTTCTTGACTGGTTCACTAAAATTAGCATCTGGTTTAGCATAATTTCAACCGGTTCAATGCAATTAGCATTAGGTTCAACCTAATTTATCATAGGTTCAGCTCAATTAACATTGGTTCAACATAATTTTGACCGCTTTATTGTAGTTTGACCAATTTAATAAGAAATAAAATAATAACCCATCATGTCTAATATTTTGGAATATGTTGGTTTGAAATAACATCTCGCCAAAGTGAGCTCTCTTGTGTAGAATTAGCATGTTTTAGAACATAAAGAAGTTAGCATGTTAGAAATTCATGCGGGTAATGATCGGCCCAAAGAAAGGTTATTACTTTGCCGGATTCCGTACGTGCCTGCGGTAATAAATGTGTGATGGTCATAAGGATTTCCATGTGGACAAGAGTCGGTCCAAAGAAAGGCTTCTTGTTTGACAGGACTGATTGTCAATGTTTGATTACTGCATTGAGAGTATCGCTTACAAGTTTATATTTTTGTCCAAAGATGAAGTGTCAATTTTGTGTTTGGTATCTTGTAATGGGACCTGCTAGTTATTTATTTCTTTTGCTTTAATTAATTTATTGAACTGAATACATTAATGTTTTATTTTATTCTCTGTTCAGCTAATATTTTTGTTTCATCAAATATTACTGTCACTCTAAGTTCTCTCCCAGTGCTGACTGGCATGAATTTCAAAGCCTGGAAAGAAAACATTTTGATTGTTCTTGGTTGCATGGATCTAGACTTGGCACTTAGGATAACCGAGCCTGCTCTTACAGATGATAGAGACGCTATATCAGCAGTGGGAAAAATCCAACCGCCTAAGTCTCATGATTATGAAAAGGGCAATATCAGATTGTTTTAGAGACGCTATATCTGAAAAGACTAATGCCAAATTGTTCCTAGATGCTATTGAAAAACGTTTTAAGAAAAATGAGAAGGTTGAGACAAGCATGTTATTATCAAATTTAGTCTCAATGAGGTATAAAGGTAAAGGGAACATTAGGGAATACATTATGGAGATGTCAAATCTTGTCTCTAGATTAAAGACACTAAAATTAGACCTCCCTGAGGACTTATTGGTGTATTTGGTTCTGATATCTCTTCCGGCACAATTCAATCATTTTAAAATCAGTTATAACTGTCAAAAGGAGAAGTGGACTCTTAATGAGCTCATCTCTCATTGTGTGCAAGAGGAAGGAAAGACTAAAGCAAGATAAGATTGAAAGTGCTCATTTGACTGTGACCTCTAAAGATAAAGGCAAGAAAAGACCTAAGACTACAGAAGCTGCAGATGCTCCTCAAAAGAAAAAGCAAAAGGAACAGACTAAGATTTCTATCTGTTTCTTCTGCAAGAAAAGTGGGCATGTAAAGAAAGATTGTACCAAGTACCACGCTTGGCGTGTTAAGAAGGGTACTTTTCTCACTTTGGTTTATTCTTAAGTTAATTCAAATTTTGTACTTATAAACATTTGGTGGATAGACTTCGGTGTTTCTACTCACATAAGTGTGTTTATGCAGGATTACCTGAGCTGTCAACTGCCGAGTGATGCTGAAAGATTCATCTTTGTGGGCGATGGCAAATCAGCTAAAGTTGAAGCTATAGACTTTTTTAGGTTATTGTTTAGGATTGATTATTATTTAGAATTTGAGAGAGACTTTTGTAGTTCCATCTTTTAGATGAATTTTGATTTCTATCTTTGTTTTGGACAAATAAAGTTGTTTTTGTTCATTTGGAAATAAAAAGTTTAGTCTTTATCTTAATTCTATTTTTTTATGGTACCATTTATGTCATATTTCAATAACATTTATATGCTTGATGTAATTGCTTCATCTAAATCCTGCATACCAACTCACAAGGTACAAAATAAAAATTAGCCGGTAAGAATTCCATCATGATATGATATAAGCACTTAGGTAATATATCCAAGTATAGGATATAGAGGCTTATGTCTAATAGGATTCTAGTTATTCCTGATGCTACGGACTTTGATGTCCATACTGAATGCATTAAGGGAAAACAAACAAATATTATGGTTAAGGTACTAATACGAGTCCAAATGTCTTAGAACATAATTATACGGGTGTTTATTGACTTTTCCCAATGGCTTCTTGGAATGGTCAAATAATATTTCTATGTTCATAGACAATTACTCCATATACAGGTACCTATATCTAAATAGTGAGAAGTCTAATTAATTTTAAGACTGCGGCTTATATTCTGATTAAAGTATCATCTATAGCATTACATAGAAACCCTTATATATTATGGATGGGCAAGAAGCCCATACTAAATATTTGGGGTTGTCTAGCTGAGACTAGGCCATATTGGTCAAAGGAAAAATCACTAGAACAGTCCGCTGCTACTTTATTGGGTACTTTGATAGGTATATGGGATATATAGAATAATTTTGATATAAGTAATACCCAGTTCATTGAAGTAATTGAGTTTGGGGGGAGATAAGGATATTCTTTAGGAATTTACCCATGAAGTACAAACTCAATGACCTCTTGAACTAAGTTTCCAGTTAGAGGTATTATAAATTTATTAAATTATTATCTCATTTTATTTTTGAGATAAATATGATTGATGAATGCATATACCATGAGTTCAGTGGGAGCAAGATTATTATCCTATGTTCTCCTATTGCTAAAAGAGATAATTTTAGTCTTAAATTGTGCCCTAAGGATAAAATTGAGCAGGAGGAAATATATAAGATTCCATATGCGTCTACTACAGGGAATCTGATTTATGCTCAAGAAAGTACGCATTCGGATATTGCGTACACTAAAGGGATATTAGACAGATATCTAAGTAATCCCGGAATGGATCATTGGAAAGCAGCCAAACGGGTTATATGGTATCTACAATCAGAATAAAGCATTACATATAAAAAATTAGATCAGTAGGAGATCATTGGGTATTCTTGATTCTGATTTTGCTGGATGCCTAAAAAGTTGAAGATCCACTTCTGGTTATGTTTTTCTGTTTGTCAGAAAAGCTATTTATTGAAGGAGTGCTAAGCAGACACTCACTGCAGCTTCAGATATGAAAGCAGAATTCATAACTTGTTTTAAGGTATCCAATCTTGGAATATGACTGCGAAATTTTGTCACTAGGCTGCCTATAAAAATAAAATTGAAAGACCACTAAAGTTATTCTATGACAATAAACTGGCAGTGTTATATTCCAATAACAACAAGAACTCTATGAAATTTAAGCAAATCAATATAAAGTTCTTTACTAAAGAAATAATTCAGAGTGATCATAGAGCACATAGGTATAACTTCCACAATGGCAGATCCGCTTACTAAAGTTTTTTCACCCATGGTCTTTCATGAGCATATTGCTCATTTGGGTGCTGCATCATGTATTGATATGATGGTTCAGTGGGAGTTTGTAATTTATTACTATGTTTTATGACATTTTTTTGCAGAATAAAGTTTTATTATTTTACACTCTGAATATTTTTGGTTGATCTCAATAAAGTTGGACCAGTTGGAAATAGGCATGTAAGGATCACATTGCATGTAATTTTCATGCTGTGCACCCATATATGATCTATGTCGTCGGGAGTATTAACATTGTGATCATTGATGGATTTAGTCACGATAAATGTGGCGAAAGTCGCTTTGGTTCTTTGTTAGTATGATCGATGGACCAAATTATTGGAGATGGTTGATAAAATAGTGATGATGAGCTCATAAAGTTTGTATACACAACTATATGGTGATTCATGTGTTAATTGACCCAAGTGGGAGACTGTTAGATTAATTTTAATAATCTGATATGGACCAATACATATCAATAGGCGTGCATCCATCACTGTTAAAATAAACGGCCCAGATCTTAAGTGATCCAATTATATTTATTTATGGGCCCGCGACATCTCAATATTATATGAGATTTAATTGTACAGATACCATTTGGGATAATTACTGATTTCATGATGGGCAAAACAGTAATTACCATTACCTCAGGTTTTTGTTATAAATAGAGGGGTTATGGTCCCTGGGTCATTCACTTGATTCCAGTTTCTGAAGTCTCATTATTTAGAGACGACTCGTGGACGGTGCATAGACTTGGAAGACTGTCCCCATCTCCTAAGCTAAGCAATGAATTCAAGTACGCTTCTGCATTTTATTATTCTTAATGATTTAGCGTGTTTGATCTTGACTTTTAAGGTATAATTTTCTATTTAGAAAATTCTTTCAATCCTCTCAACTTTCCTTAATTTTGAGGAGAAAGATGTGTGAATGATGAAAAAGGATGTGTTGCTTTCTCTCTTGCCATCAACAAAGAGGATGACTAACTAGCTTTAGTTCTTTTCAAGAATTGTTTGAAAAGGAAAAGATAAGTCCAAAAATGATATCTACTCATGATATATGACTGAGTGTAGAGTCAAATCTTGATTTGTTTGTTTCACACAAATTGTATGAGCCAAGAAAACAACTGGCTTGACATCATTTTGCCCTTGCACTAAATGATTCAGGTGATGTGCTTCTGGCCATGAGATTCTGAACATGTATGTTCTTGATTAAAAAGTGATGATCTTTTGACTATTGAGTTTCCATATGAATCATTTCTACTTTCTAATTCTTTTTCATAGTGAAAATTACGTGCATTAGCTTAATGCTTCAGACCTAACAATACATAAAAGGTTCTGAAATGCATACTAAAGGTTGATTCTAATATATCTAGTAAATGATAATGGAATGATATGAAATGCCGCAACATGGATTGCTAGTCAAACTTTGTGACATATATAGTGGGAGTGCACCGTTGTTGATGGAGTGCCATAATCTATATAGTTTTATTTTTTTATTTCAGGTTTCATATATAGTGTCATAATCTTACGAGATAAGTGAAGATGTCAGGACCTTCCACGCTCGCCGCAGTGTCGCCATCGCCACCATCACCACAACCACCGGCCCCGGAGGCTCGAGGTTGTCGTAGGCCTCGTGCACCTTCATCGACCGACCAACGTCAGCGGATATCGCTGCATGGTCTAAAGTAAGCATCAAAGTTTATTTTTTATAATTATTAATTAATTAATTTCTACTTATGTTGTTATACTTGAGTTGTAGATTCGAGCAGGACGATGTTGCTCGCAACATCACCTCTATTATCAAGAGGTTCTTTCGGGAGCCGTGTCGTTCATGGACCCACGTGTTGCAGCATAATCGAGATTCATTATGGTCCGAGTTCGAGGTACGTAGTTTGTTCATTATGGTCTGACTACAAATTGGTCTCAATTAAACTGCTTAGGGACTGGACATATTTCACAATTTTCTAATGATGTTCAATATCTACTTTTTGTGAAGTTGTATTAATATTTTCTTTTTGTAGGCCCGATATACCTGGGATCCCGCCATTGAGGCTCATGTAAAGGATGATTGGGAAACTTACAATAAGAAGCTTTTCAATGATATCCTCCATCGGGCGCGAGATGAGGCGCGCGCGAGTATAGGCGGTAACAGAGATACACCTATTGATGCGCTCAAGGGACACGGGCCAATCTGGATGGAGGTCGACGTATGGGATCAGTTATGCGATATCTAGGCGTCGGAGGGATGGCAAGGTGCCTCCCTGACGGCGCACTAGAATCGGATGACGCTGGTCGAAGGATCCGTCGCCCGACATACTGATGGGTCCATCCCTTTTATCAGCCATGAGCATCGATTGGTAAGTAATTTGGTAACTATTTTTATTATTCATTTATTATTATAGAAAAATTAATTATATTTATGTTATTGTAGGGGACGCTAGATGAGCAAGGGACGCTCATCCCTGCTAATCCTCTAAGGGTCTTCGAGGAGACACATAGATACCAGCGTGGTCCTCGCTGGGGTGAGTTCATCAGCAGGAGGCCGGAGACGGTACTGGTAAGATAATATTTTTTAAAAAATATCTTGTTCTATATATTATGTATAATTTAATTAATTAATTAATTTACTTTTATTTAAAGGCCACATATAGTGAGTTGGTGACTCGGCAGGGAGGTGATCCTGCGCAGCATCAACTTGATGTTGACGCATGGATGCATGTGGCAGGCGTCAACCACGGCCGTGTATATGGCATTGGCACAATGACCCACGCACGGGCGTTGTTGCAACCACATGGTGCAGGGCCGTCAGCTTTCACCTCCTCCATCGCCGGTCCATCAACATCACATGCGAATCAAGATCGATTAGCGGCCGTCGAGACTGCTCAGGCATGCCTCAGCGCCAACATGACTGCTATGAGAGATACTATGACACAGATGGCTCAGCATATGACGCAGATGACCCAGTACTTGACACATATATCTTCTCTCATACAGTCATACCTGGTGCTCCGGCTCCTCCACCTCCCCCATCATTCGGTATGACGACATCAACATCGAATCCATCATCATCATCGACGCCGACTGATGTGCTCCCCACGCAGCCCCTCTCCCCGCCTGATGCGCCTGATCATTGATGTACTTTTTTGATATTTTATTTTGATATAATGTAAACATTATTGTTTTGATACGATGTAAATAATATTTTGATATATATATATATTATAATATGTTATCTTTTGTCTGTATTTTAATTAAATATTGAAACATAAATTAATATATTTTTGATTTTTTAATTTTTTTTTTCTGCGACGATTTTACGACCGCAGTTGCCGTCGCAGATGCTCACCACACGGTCGCGTGAAGCGATCGCAAAAATTGTACGACGGCCGTTGTGACTGCCATATGCTATCGCAATAACGATCGCAAAAAACTATGAGATGGCATTTGCGACGCTGGATGTGGTCGCAATATATGCATCTTTGGTGACGGTGACGTGGCGAGCGCGTAGAATCTGCGATGAGACTATCCGCGATGGACTTTGTGCGACAGCCTTTGTCGTCGCAATTGTGAGTCTGCGATGGCTTTGTGACCGCATCAGCCGTCGCAGATGACGAAGTTTTTAGTAGTGTAGCGCAGGCTAATGAAGAGTTTTGGGAGTGTATTACTAATACAGCTTATGACAACTTAATTATGAGGTACTATTTTTAATGCAGATGTTAGTTAATATTCTTCACAAACACTGTATAGTATTATCCTAATCATATACAGAAGGTTTATACATGGTACCAAACGGGTCCTCAAGCCATATGTCGGTCCAACCTCTTATTTGAATCGAGTTGGACGACTTCTTATGGGGCATGTGGGTCGTGCCTGGCCCGGTCCTAGCTCGAGCCTGATCACAACATGATTTTTTTAGTTTTTAACGAATTAATTAATAATTTGAACTATTTAAAATTATTTAAATAAATGTTTATTTCATTATTTTAGGTTCTTAGTTATTTTATTATTTATTTAATAATAGTCCATTTTATATATTTTAGTTAATTATTTAATTTATTTTTAAAAAAAATATTTTCAAATTAATATTTATTTATTTTCGGGCCACACCATGCCAAAGTGTCCGAGCTGCATGTCAAACTGAATTGATCGAGCCGAATTAAAAGTAGTCGGGTCGTGCCCAATGATAATGGGTTCTAGCTCATTCCCACCTTTACCTTCTACATTGCTACATATCTAGCGAGCGCTCTAGCCAAACACTATAGACTGGTACAATCTAATTCAAGAACCACGTACAATCTAATTGGTGTTAATTAAAATTATCATCACCAAACAAGAGATTTGATACGAGGAACAAGAAACCTGCATTAAATTGCCGGTAAGCACTAGTGATTAGTAAACGTCTCAGTTAATACATGTGGTTAACTCAGTGTATTACAATTAATAACTTTTCTATTTTATTGTCATGACCCCTGATTATAGATCTAGAGCATGTTCCAGTCCTGCTAAGTTGATTCTCATAACTATATTTATTTTGTTAGTACGTAATAAATGGCGAAGTTGCAAGAAAAACTAACTAATAAAAACAAGCTATAATGTACTTTAAGCTGATTTAAGTAGGGCAAGTTGGAAATAATTCCACTTGCATTTTGGCTTCCTGTGATCCATCCCAAGATTTGCCAGCTATAAAGCATCACCCACATGCTTTACCTTGTCATCTTTCATTGCAACTGCTGCAAACATTCGATCCCTCCTGCTTCTCATCTTCTATAAATACCCCCTCCCCAACACTAAACGATCAGCTCCATCGCAAGAACTTGCAATTCTCGATCAGGTGCAAGTCATATATAGCACTATAGCAGCAGCTCGCCATGGCATCCAAAGCCTCAGCATGTGCCGCCCTCTTCTTGGTCCTCAACCTCGTCTTCTTCGCCCTCACCAGTGCGAGTACTTCTTGCCCTACCCCGACCCCAAAGCCTCCCAAGCCCACTCCAAGCGGCAAATGCCCCGTCGACGCCCTTAAACTCTCCGCCTGCGCCAACGTGCTCGATGGCCTGATCAAGTTCGGCGTCGGCAAGTTCCCCAAGCAGCCCTGCGAGTGCTGCTCTCTCCTTGACGGCCTCGTCGATCTCGAGGCCGCCGTGTGCCTTTGCACCGCTCTCAAAGCCGACGTCCTCGGCCTCCATCTCAACCTCCCCATTAAACTCAGTTTGGTCCTCAACTACTGTGGCAAGGAGACGCCCACCAAGTTCCAGTGCGAGTGATCGAGCGCGCGCCCGATGGAGAGACGTTCGTTCATCGTCCCAAGTCATCTATTAATTAATTGTTTCTGTTCGTGAAGATTATTTTTTCTTTATCATTTATGCGCTATGCGCACGGCCGTGTTATTTGCTTTATCAATTACTTGTTTTTTATGTGCTCGAGAAGTGTTGACGTTGTAATATGTCGACCATTCTTTCTTTAAATAAAAATCTTCTGTTATTGTTTTGTATAATATGAGATTAATTGTGCATTAAATTATTAATTAAGCACGCCATGTTATTTATGAGTACGTCGATTTTTTTGGGACAAGCAAGTGAAACCAAATGCCTCACATTTCATTTCAAAAGACAGAAAAAAGAAGAAATAAAGACTCTCAATCCTAAGCTTTAAAATAAAGCTTGCAGCCTGACCAGTAAGTGTTACTAATAGTTTGACCTATAGTAAAATTCTTTTCCTTAAAAATTTGGCAATGATGATGAGAAAAGGTGGATCTAAATTAGTATCTTTGCCATAGTTTGTACAAAATTGATGACGATGAGAAAGGATTATCTAAATTATGAATAATAACATATATATTGAACCCTGGAATTTTTTAAAGAAATTAAATGTTAAAAATAAAAATTTTAAAGAAATTATATTTTAATATCATTGTTGATATCATTTTATACCTGTTAAGTTGACACTATAATATAATTGACCTATAAAAACACAAAATTAGAGATAAATTATATTTTTATTTTTAAATCTTCACATTTAGAGACTAATAGACACAAAATTTATTCCTAATTAATCTCTAAAGATCTATAGAAACAACAACAACAGAGTCACTTAATTAATTTGACTCTAAGCTATAGAAACCAGTAATAAAATCACTTAATTGATCCGACTTTAAAGCTATTTTTAGAGACTAATTATGAGTAAATTTTATGTCTATTAGCCTCTAAATGTGAAGATTTAGAAACAAAAATCTAATTTCTCTCTAATTATGTGTTTCTATAGGCCGATTGTGTTGTAGTGTGAGTTCCAGTGGTGAGGTTTAAGTTGACATGTGATATATATATATATTATTGGACGAAAGTCCTTGGACATTTTATACTGTTGACCCAAGGTGTATGAGCGGTGACACCGATAATCACGATATTTTCACACAATGTGCTAGTGTGCGGCTTCAGGGTGTGAGACACTAGGACTATTCTTTGGATAGTCATACCTCTAGTTTAGTTGAGTATGGTTTAAAGGTGGTTGATTATTCGCTGATTCTCATCATGACACATGTCTTGTTATCCTAAACTGAAATATTTATCTTGTTGTTCCTTATACCTTTGATTTTGTCATATGCTATAGTTGAAATTCATGTTGCATGTTGTTGGCTCATGTACATGTACATATCATGGCATGTTGTATGAATTGCATTTATAATAAGGTTCTTGGTTGGTTGCATTACTATTGTGGTTGTCGTATATTTTAATATCATTGTTGATAACATTTTATACAGGTTGTTAAATTGTTGTAGTTGTAGGTTTAAGTTGACATGTGCATATTTTGATCTATTGTCGAGCGAAATCCCTTAGGGATATTTTATACTGTTGGCCCGAGGTGTATATTTGGACGGTGACCTCAATTATCACAATTTTTTCACACAGGATGTTAGTGTACGGCGCCAGGGTGTGGAATACCGACGGACTATATCTGTCCACTACTCTCTTGATTAGTTATGTGTTGCATTAGGTGAACAAGAGGCTGAGAACAAAATGTACTACTTGTAGCCCATTCACAAAACTACATTGCATCTATGGTCCTGAGTGATTTCTTCAAGCTTTTTTACTTTCAACAATAGCTTTAACCTATCTTTTCCTTCCTTTTCTCCTTCTTTATGCAGTAACCATTACGAAGAAGATGCTCTCAAGAACATAATTTCATACCTTTTCAAACTAAAACACCAGTCAAATTATATTGGACATAATATGCTTAATTAGATAATCAAATCGACTTAATGGCCATTGGTAACTAAAAAATCTAGTGCCTAGGTTTCTTACTACTTTCTCCTCTTACTGCTACTTGAAACCTTCATTTTTATTTCAAGGTTTCAACTATGAATGTAAGCTTATAATTGAATATATTTATTTCAAAGTTTTCAACCTTCATTTTCTTCATTGAGGTACTGCAAGCAACAATGCTGAAACAAATGGAAATATAAGTTTTCATAAAGAAGGCAAGCTGCGCTCTTTCTTAATACATGATATTTGTACCTCTATTGTTTTTTTATTTTTACTAATTTCCTATAATGCTAAAAATGTAATTGCCTTGTATATTTTCTTTTATTGTTAGACACGTGAATTGCATATAGAAATGCTAATTTCCTATAATCTTTTACTATATATGTGATATTTGCCGTCTCATAGTAATATGAGAGGCTGATTTTTTCATTTGTTAATTGACTTCTTTTAGTTATAACTTGAATCTTATTAATATGTTGGTTTATTGGTTTCAATAGAATGGTCAAACTGGCAATGAGCTAAATTAGTGATGGCAATAAAATAATTACAATCTAATTATTTATTTATTTTACGTATCCTTTATTTAGTGCCAAAATTAACTTCTTAATATTCTGTACCTGAAAATATTTTCTTTATATTCTATCAAGCAAAGCAAAGAACATTATTTTCAATGTATGGATTGCTTTTATATATATGTATATATATATTCATAAATATTTATTTATAAATATACAATAAATATATATATATATATATATATATATATTAATAATGTAAATTAATTATTATATCGGTTACTAATTAATCCCAAATACAAAGGAACCAACGCTGATAATGGGCGTCAATTCCAACATTCACTACAAGAAAATAGGTTTTCACCGATGAATTTTTTATCGACGGATGTATTTGTTGTTATTACCGACAAAATTACCGACAGATTATTAATCCATTGGTAATTCAGCCGACCAACTTATGAACTTTAATTTCTTTTCATTTTTTTATTTTTCAGTCGACGAAATAGCCTCTTCCCTCACTTTTTTTTTTCTATCCCGCGCATTTCCTTTTCTTTTTTCAGCCGACCAAAATATTCTTCCCCCTTTTGCTCCCACGGACAGCTTCCCCTACTCATGCCAAAAAACCCCCGACAAAAACCCCATACTCCTCGTGCTCGTCGATCAACTGCTGCTCCTCTTGTAGATTGACAGCTACTCCTCATCTCGCCAAGTTCACCTCTTGTAGGTCAACTGCTACTCCTACGTCTCTCCAGGTCCCCCCCTTCTCACGAAATTTAGGGTTCCTTTTCCCCTCCCATTTTCCCCTCGCTGGTCATCTCTGCCATGTCCAGGAAGTCTATCCTCGTAGCTCTCATCCATATATCTCACTTGAGGAATGGATTGTAGTTCTCCACAATAGCAAGTATTGTTCTCAATTCTTTCTCGCTCTCTGATTTTGCCTCTGCCATCTGAAATTTGTGGTATGTGATGCAGGATAAGGATGACAATTACCATCCTGATTACTGGCTATCAAATGGTTCTAATTTATTGTACCTTCTGCAATAAAGTACTAAGGTTGCTAGTGCTGTTAGGGCCACTGTGAATCACAAACCTTCTGCTCCAACCTCATTCTTTGGAAGGGTGCACGACTCAGGTATGCAGTAACTATTATTTTATCTTTCTCTACAACCTTCTTGTGTTGTACAAAAATTTATTTGGAATATTCAAGGATGCTTCTATTTGATGTTGATCTTAATCTGTATTACTTAACATTAGTGTTTTCGCTCTACATCTTCATTGAGTCTTGCTGTAACTGAATAATCTGTTGTGTGGCAAGTAGAGCAAAAGTAGTCTGCTTTGCTTTTTAAGCAGCATTTAACAGCTTATGTGGAGAAGATGTATCGTATTATCCGCGATAATGTGAAAAAGGATTTGTCGACGCTGATAGCATTATGTATCCAAGTACTATCCATGCTTGCATGTATTCTTTGATGTCTATTGTTATCAGTAGAATTGTATTAAGTTATATATACAACTTCTTCTATTGTTGATCTTTAGGTACCACTTGTCATAATACAGAAGATTTATATGAAAATCTTCTCATTCATATATATACAACTTTTCAATAGCTTTTTTTTGATGATTTATCATCTTGTTGTTGTTTTTTCAATAATTTTAATGTAACTAGTAGTTTTGTCCCTTATTTACTTTGTTATTTACTTAATTGATTTATTTAATTTAGTTTATAAGTTTTTTTGAATTGCATAGGATAACTTTGGTAGGCTGAATGATAGAACCAACAAGGAGAGCTGCATATATTTAAGGAGAGCTGTTGTATGCATCTTGAATTTACTTTGTATTTGATTTGGTGCATTTAAGGAGATCTGCTGTATGCATCTTTTCCTTGCATGAATATCTTAAATGGATGATTGGATCCTTTTCTATCTTAGCTGATGTTTTATTCATGTTATTCATTTAGATCCTTGCTTGTCAACCTGTCTGTTCATACTTATTTGTTTTATTTATTGTTAGCAATTCATGAGTAGGAGTGCTTTACAAGTATAACTTTTAAATGTTCTTCTCCTTTATATTCTTTAGCTCCCCAATTTCTTCTAGGCAACTATATTTAACCATTATGCTATAGTAGTATAGTATACATTTTGGAAATAGATGTGCAAACATTTTAATATTTCTATCTTCTATATTTTACAGTTTCTGAATCGTTGTGGGTTAGACTGTAATGATCTTGAGACAATATTAATAAGAAGCAGCCAAATAGAAATAAAGGGAACATTTGCAAGGATGCAACAAAGTTATTCAGTCCATACTGTTCTTATCAATTGACACAATCAAATTGTATGAACCAAAGAACCACGAGCACGGAGCACCAGAGCTATTACCCATACTCTTCTTATTCAATTGACACAACTAACTAATAGGAATCAAATACTTATCCAAATTTATTCAACCCATACTATTAGCACATTACAAACAAGAACAACCAATAACATACATTCTTAAGCTGTGAGAACTGCCGAAGAAACAACAAAGAGCAAAAAGTATATAAAAGCAAGTTGATCAATTTATAAACAACATAGAACCTCACCATCCTCTAAGTATAAGATTGACTATACTTAGAGGCACCTAATATAAGATTGACTATAACTCTGGAAATGATGATGCCAACCTAAGGTATTTTGTTAGGAAGAAATTGGGTCTTCCTGTAAGGATCCAAAAATTCAAATGCCAAAAGGAAAAATACCAAAATGAGTAAATCTAGAAATCACAAAGAACACCAAAATTTACGTGGTTCAGCCCGGCGGGGTACCGGGCCTACTCCACGGGGAGAAGAGGGCACTTGATTTTATTAGAAGGAGGAGAAAACACGGCCAATATAAGAGAATCTGAATACAACTGATAACTAAACTGTAAAAGAAAAATATTGTCTGTACTCGGATATTTTTCTGCACCCCGGAATTTAGATTCCTGCTTCTGCCTGAGACGGTGTGAAGGAGAAGAGAGCCGTTGAAAAAGAATCATGTCTGAGAAACGGAGTAGATGAGATAGATGCTCTGGAATGATGGATGATCTGGAACTACATATTAAGCCCCTATTTATAATAAGGGGGAAAGCCTACTCACATTGGTTCGGTGGAGAAAAAATCTCCAAATTAAATCTACTGCTCCGATTGATTTAATCACATGACTGCTGTGCGACTCTTGATCGAGAAAATTGGTGCGGCGGAATGCATCAAATTGAAAGCTTCAAAGGAAATTGATGCGTGCAGATTGCAATCCGAGAGGCACCACCAAGTGGGGTGCAGCTGGCGCTGCGCGTGTAGCGCACGCGGGGCGAACAGCCTGCCTGGCACATGCGCTGCACGCGTGGGGCGGGCTGAGCTGGGCTCGGCCCAGTAGTCTGGCCCGCCTGGGTCAGTCCGAGCCTAGAAGCTGCTGCTGCCTTTTTTTTCCTTGATCCATCTTTGTAATATGGCTCAATTTCATAATGGATTCGGTTTTAAAATGAATCAACCCTCACAATTTCCTCCCTTGATGAATTTTAAGCCCGATGTAGCCTTCCCTTCTTCTCCCAAGAGCCCTGTAGGGCTAACCTGCACCTTGAATCAATCTTATCAACTTCAGGTAGTGTTCAAATTTGGCCGTTGGAAGTACTTTAGTCAGCATATCTATAGGATTGTGAGCCGTGTCAATTTTCTGAGCTTTATTTCTCCTTTTGAAATTATATCCCTAATGAAATGGAATCTGACGTCGATGTGCTTCGTCCTTTCATGGAACATTTGATCTTTTGATAGATGAATTGTACTCTGACTGTAACTATGCACGACTATGTCCTCATTTTGAGAAGTTAGTTCTTTTATCAGTTTCCCAAGCTAGATTGCTTCTTTAATCGCTTTTGTAATAGTCATGTACTCCGCTTCAGTGGTGGAGAGGGCGACAGTGGATTGTAGGCCAACTTTTCTACTTACTGCAGTTCCGCCTATAGTAAAGATGTAGGCGGTAATCGATCTCCTCTTATCAAGGTCACTGACATAATCTAAGTCTGAGTATCCTACAAACGATTCATTTGTTCCATCGAAAATAGACTGGCTTTAGAAGTACCTTGTAAGTAGTGCATGATCCATTTGGCTGTCTCCCAATGTGCTTTTCTTGGATTTGCCATGTATCGACTGACAACACTGACTGCATGTGCTATGTCTGGGCGGGTACAGATCATGGCGTACATAAGACTGCCAGCCGCGCTTGCATAGGGTACATGTGATATGTCAATTCTTTCTTTTTCATCTTTTGGGCATAGTAACTCTAATAATTTGAAGTGAGTGGCAAGAGATGTCTTGACAGATTTTGCTTCTTGCATGCCAAAGCGCTCAACCACCTACTTTACATAACTCTCATGTGTTAGGTACAACTTTCTTACTTTGCGGTCTCACTTTATCTCCATCCTAAGGATTTTTCTTGCAGCCCCAAGGTCCTTCATGTCAAATTCACCTTTAAGGTGTTTCTTAAGCTTGTCTATTTCAGTAATATCTTTTGCTGCAATAAGCATGTCATCAATATAAAGAAGAAGATAAATCATAGAACTAGCTATTTTCTTTAAATAAACACAACTGTCAAAAGATGATGAACTAAAGTCAATACCAAGCATAACCTTATCAAATCTCTTATACCATTGTCTGGGAGATTGTTTGAGGCCATAGAGTGACTTCTTTAGGAGGCAGACATGATCAACTTTATTTTTCTCTTCAAACCCTTCTGATTGTGTCACGTAGATCTGTTCTTCTAAGTCACCATGTAGGAAAGCTGTTTTTACGTCAAGCTGTTCTAACTCCAAGTCTTGCACGACTACTAATGTTAGAAGAACACGAATAGAGGTATGCTTAACCACAGGAGAGAAAATATCTTTGTAGTCAATATCTTCCTTTTGACCGTATCCCTTTGCCACCAGCCGAGCTTTATAGATACCTCCTTCTTTGAGTTTGTAGATCCACTTGCACCCAACAAGTTTCTTGTGTGGTGGAGGCTTCACAAGTTCCCAAGTACTATTTTCCTGCAAAGACTTGAATTCTTCTGTCATAGCTTCATACCACTTTCTTGAATCTGTCCGATTTAGGACTTCTTTATAGGAGGCTAGTTCTTCAGTGCACAGAGTTTCTTCTGCCACTGCTAGAGCATATATAGCAACATTTGCATACCTAGGATTGGGACGTGGTGCTTGCCTAGGTCGGTTGAGGGCGATGGAATAAGGATTCTCCTCCTCCTGGACCTGAACATGTTCTTCAGTGGTTTGTTCTGATGAAGTAATGTCATTGGCTTCTATAGAAGGTGGTTGAGGCGCAGGTGTAGGGAACCAGAATTCTTTGGTAGCAGGCTGAGGTGGTGTTTCTTCTGGTGGCACTGTAGGTTCCTGTGAGTTGTCCTCTTTTTAGTTCTCCTTTTTCATTTTCAAGAGTATCTATTTATAAAAAATTACATCTCTATGGATTTCTACTTTACAATTATTTATGCACCATACTTTATAGCCTTTCACTCCGCTAGGATATCCTAAGAAAATATATTTCTATTATCTAGGTTCTAATTTTCCTTCATTCACTCTGACATAGACAGTGCTCCCAAAAATTTTAAGATGGTCATAAGAGGCAGGCGACCCGGTCCATTTTTCCTCAAGCGTCTTGAATTCAATGGATGAAGAAGAAGATCGATTTATCAGGTAGCAAGCGGTGGATGCAGTCTCTGCCCAAAAGCTTTTAGAAAGGTTAGCATTAGAAAGCATACTTCTTATCCTTTCTATGATGGTGCGGTTCATTCTTTTTGCTACTCCATTCTGCTGAGGTGTGTAGGGAACTGTGTGATGTCCTATGATCCCTTCTCTGGAGCAAAAATCTTTAAATTCTCCACTGTAAAATTCTAGGCCATTGTCGGTTCATAGGGTCCGAACATATCTACCGGTTTGCTTCTCAATCATTGCCTTCCAAGACTGAAATTTAGAGAAGACATTAGATTTATTTTTAATAAAATATGCTCATACCTTCCTAGAATAATCATCAATAAATGTGAGCATGTATCGAGCTCCTCCTTGAGATTCAACCGGTGATGGCCCCCATAGATCAAAATGGATGTAGTCCAATTTTTCTTTAGCATAGTGTTGCCCTATGGAGAATGAGACTTTTTCTGTTTGCCATAGATGCAATGTTCACATAAATCTAGCTTAGCAAATTTTTGTTTTCCAAGTAGTCCCTTTTGTTCATGAATTAGCATGCTCCTCTCATTAATATGCCATAATCTCATATGTCATAATTTAGCAATATCATCATCGGAGTGTGCAGAGGTTACCATAGCAGCACCACTTGTTACCGTTGTGTCTTTCAGGATGTAGAGTTGGTTTACTTTTAGTGTTTTCATTACTGTTAAAGTCCCCTTCATGACTCTGAAAACTCCATCTTGGCCTGAATACTTGTATCCTAGTGCATCTAAAGAAGATAAAGAAATTAAATTTCTTTTAAGATCTGGAACGTGCCATACTTGAGTTAGAGTCCTTCTAATACCATCGTGCATTTTAATTTTTACTGAGCCAACACCTGCTACTTGACATGATGAGTCATTTCCCATTAGCACTTTCTTACCATCAGCATGTTCACATGTGGCAAACCATTCTCGTTGCGGTGTCATATGATAAGAGCAACCTGAATCTAAAATCCATTCATCTTGAGATCTAGCATAACAAGTAGAAATAGTAAGTACCTCTACTTTTTCATCCTCATCTATATAAGATGCTTCTTCATTCTGATTTTGTTCCTCCAGTCTCCGTTTCAGCTTACGGCATTCTGATTTGATGTATCCCATCTTTTTGCAATAATAGCACTGCACATTTTTAGACCTGGATTTAGATCTGAACTTACCCCAGCTTTTGTCTCATAACCTATTTTGTCCTCTAGTGTTCAGGGCTTCTCCACAGGTTCCTGAGGATCCTGTGGTAAGTTGAGAGTCGACAACCTCCTTGGATACTAGCATTGTTGTCACCTCATCCAGTGTAATAGTATTCTTGCAATACAATAAACTTTCACGGAAATTTTTAAAAGAAGTAGGGAGAATAATTAGAAGCATAAAAACTTTATCTTCTTCCTCAAATGTAACACTCATATCCTCAAGATCAGCAAGAATAGAACAGAAAGTGCTAATATGATTTTTAACAGAAGTGTCATCAGTCATGCGTAAAAAATATAATTTCTAAGTGACATCTTACTTGTAAGAGTTTTATGCTGGTAGATTGTAGCAAGCTTTTTCCATACATCTGCGACGATCTTTTCTGATGCAACTTCTCGTAGTGCCTTATCGCAGACGCTCATGTACAATGTGGCTTTAGTACTTTCATCAACCCGGTCCTTTTCCCTTCAGTACTTTCTATCGCATCTCGCCTACGAATAGTGTCGTGAAGGTTCTCCTTAATCAAAATTGCTTTCATCTTCGAAGCCCACAATGAGCAGTTGACATTGTGGTCCAATTTTTGGATTTCATATTTTGCCCCTGACATTGTGGATTGTTGGCTTTGATACCACAACTATTAGGAAGAAATTGAGTCTTCCTGCAAGGATCCAAAAATCCAAACGCCAAAAGGAAAAATATCAAAATGAGTAAATCCAAAAAACATAAAGAATACCAAAATTTACGTGCTTTAGTCCGGTGGGATACCGGGCCTACTCCATGCGGAGAAGAGGGCACTTGATTTTATTAGAAGGAGGAAAAAATACGGCCAATACAAGAGAATCTGAATACAACTGATAACTAAACTGTAAAAGAAAAATATTGCATGTACTTGGATATTATTCTGCACCCCGAAATTTGGATTCCTGCTTCTGTCTGAAAACTGTGGATGCGGCATCCTTGATCTTCTTGCTTCTGCCTGAGACGGTGTGAAGGGGAAGAGAGCCGCTAGAAAAGAATCCTATCTGAGAAACGGAGTAGATGAGATGCTCTGCAATGATGGGATGATTTGGAACTGCATATTAGGTCCCTATTTATAATAAGTGGAAAAGTCTACTCACGCTGGTTCGGTGGAGAAAAAATATCCAAATTAAATCTACTGCTCCGATTAATTTAATCACATGGCTGCTGTGCGACGCTTGACCGAAAAAATTGGTGCGGCGGAATGCATCAAATTGTAAGCTTCAAAGGAAATTGATGCAGGCATATTGCAATCCAAGAGGCACCACCAAGTGGGGTGCAGCTGGGCGTGCGCTGCACGCACGGGGCGGGCTGAGTAGGGCTCGGCCCAGTAGTCTGGCCCGCCTGGGCCGGGCCGAACCCAGAAGCAGCTACTGCCTTTTTTTTTTCCCTTGATCTATTTTTGTAATCTAGCCCAATTTCATAATGGATTCGGGTTTAAAATGAATCAACCCTCATATACTTAATGTTAGGTACTCTAATGCTTATTCATGTCTACAAACTCTCAAATGGGACAATTAATAAAGCATCTTTTGGCAGTGTGTGGAATCAAGGAAAGCAAGAGAAAAATAAACAATTCTATGGAAGGAAAACATGAAAGTAGGAGCACAAAACTAGTATAGAAGGTCACATGATACCACATGGAAGAGAGGGAGAGAGAGGAGAGTAATTCTCTAAATCAAGTTTTTTTGGTAAATTTTGTATGCATAGAAGCAGTGTTAACTTTTTTTTATTAATCTTGTTTCTTGTTGTTTGATTTAGTAGTGTTAACTTTCATATTAGAACATATTATTTTCTTACTTTTTAAGTATATTATAACATATCTGCATGCTGCAACAAAAGACACTCTTGAATGTTCCTCTAGGCGCCTTGCTTCATGAACATTTTTTTGCAATCATGGCATATCTCTGATTAACTATGTTTTGATAAACTCAGCGGCAACTATTTTTGGCAGTACAAGTTTGTTTGTTTTTTCTTCTACATTAGCTATGTTTTGATTAACTATGTTCTTTTTAACTATGTTCTGATTAACTATGTTCTGATTATCTATGTTCTGATTAATTATGTTCTGATTAATCTTAATTATTGCCTGATCCAAAAATAGTGAACCATCAGGAAATATTGGACCAATATTTCTGTGTGGTAATGATATTTTTAATTCTAAAATCTGATGCCCAACTGATGAAGCACCAGCAGTATACATCCTGGACAGGTGGACAATGGCCTCATTTCAATATAGTTTTCAGGTTAAATCTCATAAAAGAATTAATGTTGATTGAGAGTCGAGGATTTTTGAAGTCTAATCCTTTTAATTAGATGTATACTGATTGAGAACATTTTCTTTCATAGGGCATCATCCTGACCTTCATCTGGTTGGTTGGAACAATATCAAAATTGACATATGGACTCATTCAGTTGGTAAGATTTTATTTATCATTGATATCACCTTAATATTCTAGTCCTTTTAATTGCATATATCTGAAGATCAACAAGGTAGTGCATGCTTCTCATCTAAACACGAATGTTAAGCAGTATAGCTTTATTTTAAATGCTTATCTATTAGACCTGGTTATTTCCCCTTAAATATCTGTATAGCTTTATTTGCATTTGATAATCAAGCATATAGTGATGTAGAGGTTACAAATTAATTGTCCTTTTCTTTTTGCTCACTTAAGGTAATATTTTTCCTTATTTGCATTGGCAAAGTGATCTGCTCAGGGCATAGCAATGGAGATTTATAAATCTCCATAGAAGCAGAATATTTTTTGTAGGTAAATTACATTGATATCCTATCTACTTTACTCTTATTGCACCCATCCTCTTTTTAAAAGCAGAATATCATTGATTCCATATACATATTTGCAAAATCAATTATTATCATGCATATATAATTATTCACATTATTATCAATGATGCCATAGCATGTGATTGTTGTTGTATTGCGTCATGATTTTTTCAGTCAAAGTATCATGCCTAATCAGCATAATGTGAATAATTATCAGGCCTTGAACTTAGAAATTTTAACTTATTATACCGAAATTACAACTTTTAAGTTGTTATCATTTACCTAAGATCTTTTATTCACATTTCTTTTATTTTTACGTGCAGGTATAAAAAAGATGAAGTGCAAGGATCTACTTTTTGGAAAAAACTATCACTCGTATATTTTTGAAACAATCTTAATGTATTGAAATTCTAAAAAAATGTATTTGTTTTAGTTTGTTTAATACAATCTTAATGTATACAATGATTTCTTTAAGTTTGTGTGTCGATTTAGAAATACAATAATTCATGTGGTTTTAAAAATTTATTTTATGGTTTCGTGTGTAAATGTGATACGTTTTAGGTGAATCATGGTTTGAAATGTATTATCGACGGATATAAGTATTGCCGACGAATATATCTGTTACTAATATCAACATAAATTATCTATTGGTAATACCAACGACATTGAACATTGTTGGTAATACCAACAACAATGGTCATTGTTGGTATTACCAACAAATATTTATCTGTTTGTATTACCAACAGATATATATATATATATATATATATATATATTTGTTGGTAATACCAACAAATGGAAAAATCTATCGGTATTACCGACAGATTAATTAAAATTCGTCGGTATTATTGAGCAACCATTTACGGATGGATTTTATCGATAAATACTCCATCGGTAATAGTATTATCGACGGATTTTCAGGTATTACCGACGGATTTGGTCCGTTGGTGATACCCTATTTTCTTGTAGTGATTTTTTCCTCGTCTCGTTCTTGCATTCACACCAATACTTTTATAGGAGTCTAAATTTAAATTTAGACTTCAAAATAGCATATGGTTTTCACGATAATAAGTGTCGGTTTTTCAAATAAATTGTTGTACTCATCTATACTGATTTTCTTAAGTTGTGTGGAAGTAGAGGAGACAGAAATGAAAATAAGGAAGAACATACTCAAATGGACCAATCATCAACCGTGTTATAATTGACAAAATAATTAAACATGTTTCAGAAAAATAGTTCATTATATTATATATAAAAGTAAATAAAAATTGTCCATACATAATTCGTAAGTATAAAAATATAAGTTGAACTTTTAAATTTAAAAAATTATAATTTTTCTCAATGAATTTTCATGTGTTGATAACATTGCATAATAATCATATTATCACTAGCATTGAAAATATTTCTAAACAAATCTGCAATGAGATTAGCAGGTTGCGCTGGACGATGAGGATTGTATGCATGGTCGGGGTGCCAAAAATTGTGCGCAGAAGCATAGTCATGTATGTGCAGGGTCATGTGTGGGTGGGGCTGAGCCTCAAACGTGAGTGTGGGGATGAAGTAACTTACACAACATTGGGGGAATAGAAAGAAATGAGAAATAAGGATAAAATTAAAAATTAAATTCTTTAACTTTAGTTATTAAGTTTTAAATTATTTTTTAAAAAATAAAAATAATAGAATAATTTCATTTTAGAAAGAAGAAATGGAAATAGGATTATTATATTATAAAAATCTACCAATTCGTCAATGGCCGTCTCAAAATTATTAACGTGGAGGAAAATGACGCTCACGTCACTGATAGATTCATAAATACCTATTTTAAAACGGAAAATACATATATATAGTCCCACCTCTTTCTCTCTCTTCTCTTTTTCCTCCTAGCTGCTACCACCTTTTCCCCGCTTCTTCTTCTTCTTCCTTTTCTTCTTCTTCTTGGATGAGGGACATGGTATGGATCATCTCCACGACAACGGTAGCACGTATCGCCTGCGATTCCTTACCGCAGGCATCGCATGGGATTGTTTGAGTAGCACTAGGTCATTGTCGTCGTCGGAGTCGCCCACGTCGCTGTTGACACCGTTGAGGGTGAGGGAGTTCATGGTGAGTGTGGGGTCCTTCACCTTGAAGACGACGAGGGAGAGGACGAGGATGGTGATGCCGACGACCACCACCGTCGCACCACAACAGCCGCAGCAGTCGAAGGCGCGGTGACGTCAGCATAGGTAGTGGATCGAGAGCCACCTAGTGGAGTAGGAGGCGAAGGGAACGATAGACGACGAGTTGGGTGTTGCTAGAGGCGTTGGCTACTTCACCATCTACCTGTACAAGCTCATGCAAGCTCTAGAACCTCACAAGGTAAGCTTGCCCATCTCCCTGCTCAAGGCATTTGCTTTCACGAGGCTCCCAACGGTGTTCACCACTCAGTTCAGAAGAACATAAAGAACAAACACGCCACACCAAAATAGCGGGGTCTGCACATGGAGATCAAGTAAACCAAAGCCGTTGCACATCCGAACAGTAAAAGGTCCCCGAGGAGGCACCAAGTTTTTATAAACTCAGCTGCAACTATTTTTGGCAGTACAAGTTTGTTTATTTTTCCTTCTACATTAGCTATGTTTTGATTAACTATGTTCTTTTTAACTATGTTCTGATTAACTATGTTCTGATTATCTATGTTCTGATTAATTATGTTCTGATTAATCTTAATTATTGCCTCATCCAAAAATAGTGAACCATCAGGAAATATTGGACCAATATTTCTGTGTGGTAATGATATTTTTAATTCTAAAATCTGATGCCCAACTGATGAAGTACCAGCAGTATACATCCTGGACAGGTGGACAATGGCCCCATTTCAATATAGTTTTCAGGTTAAATCTCATAAAAGAATTAATGTTGATTGAGAGTCGAGGATTTTTTGAAGTCTAATCCTTTTAATTAGATGTATACTGATTGAGAACATTTTCTTTCATAGGGCATCATCCTGACCTTCATCTGGTTGGTTGGAACAATATCAAAATTGACATATGGACTCATTCAGTTGGTAAGATTTTATTTATCATTGATATCACCTTAATATTCTAGTCCTTTTAATTGCATATATCTGAAGATCAACAAGGTAGTGCATGCTTCTCATCTAAACACGAATGTTAAGCAGTATAGCTTTATTTTAAATGCTTATCTATTAGACCTGGTTATTTCCCCTTAAATATCTGTATAGCTTTATTTGCATTTGATAATCAAGCATATAGTGATGTAGAGGTTACAAATTAATTGTCCTTTTCTTTTTGCTCACTTAAGGTAATATTTTTCCTTATTTGCATTGGCAAAGTGATCTGCTCAGGGCATAGCAATGGAGATTTATAAATCTCCATAGAAGCAGAATATTTTTTGTAGGTAAATTACATTGATATCCTATCTACTTTACTCTTATTGCACCCATCCTCTTTTTAAAAGCAGAATATCATTGATTCCATATACATATTTGCAAAATCAATTATTATCATGCATATATAATTATTCACATTATTATCAATGATGCCATAGCATGTGATTGTTGTTGTATTGCGTCATGATTTTTTCAGTCAAAGTATCATGCCTAATCAGCATAATGTGAATAATTATCAGGCCTTGAACTTAGAAATTTTAGCTTATTATACCGAAATTTCAACTTCTAAGTTGTTATCATTTACCTAAGATCTTTTATTCACACTTCTTTTATTTTTACGTGCAGGTATAAAAAAGATGAAGTGCAAGGATCTACTTTTTGGAAAAAACTATCACTCGTGTATTTTTGAAACAATCTTAATGTATTGAAATTCTAAAAAAATGTATTTGTTTTAGTTTGTTTAATACAATCTTAATGTATACAATGGTTTCTTTAAGTTTGTGTGTCGATTTAGAAATACAATAATTCATGTGGTTTTAAAAATTTATTTTATGGTTTCGTGTGTAAATGTGATACGTTTTAGGTGAATCATGGTTTGAAATGTATTATCGACGGATATAAGTATTGCCGACGAATATATCTGTTACTAATATCAACATAAATTATCTGTTGGTAATACCAACGACATTGAACATTGTTGGTAATACCAACAACAATGGTCATTGTTGGTATTATCAACAAATATTTATCTGTTTGTATTACCAACAGATATATATATATATATTTGTTGGTAATACCAACAAATGGAAAAATCTATCGGTGTTACCGACAGATTAATTAAAATTCGTCGGTATTATTGAGCAACCATTTACGGATGGATTTTATCGATAAATACTCCATCGGTAATAGTATTATCGACGGATTTTCAGGTATTACCGACGGATTTGGTCCGTTGGTGATACCCTATTTTCTTATAGTGATTTTTTCCTCGTCTCATTCTTGCATTCACACCAACACTTTTATAGGAGTCTAAATTTAAATTTAGACTTCAAAATAGCATATGGTTTTCACGATAATAAGTGTCGGTTTTTCAAATAAATTGTTGTACTCATCTATACTGATTTTATTAAGTTGTGTGGAAGTAGAGGAGACAGAAATGAAAATAAGGAAGAACATACTCAAATGGACCAATCATCAACCGTGTTATAATTGACAAAATAATTAAACATGTTTCAGAAAAATAGTTCATTATATTATATATAAAAGTAAATAAAAATTGTCCATACATAATTCGTAAGTATAAAAATATAAGTTGAACTTTTAAATTTAAAAAATTATAATTTT
The DNA here is from genome assembly GCA_034359265.1 of Canna indica. Taxonomy (NCBI): domain Eukaryota; kingdom Viridiplantae; phylum Streptophyta; class Magnoliopsida; order Zingiberales; family Cannaceae; genus Canna; species Canna indica. The sequence goes on along the minus strand of CP136894.1, from coordinate 7,902,057 downwards.
TCTCAATGAATTTTCATGTGTTGATAACATTGCATAATAATCATATTATCACTAGCATTGAAAATATTTCTAAACAAATCTGCAATGAGATTAGCAGGTTGCGCTGGACGATGAGGATTGTATGCATGGTCGGGGTGCCAAAAATTGTGCGCAGAAGCATAATCATGTATGGGCAGGGTCATGTGTGGGTGGGGCTGAGCCTCAAATGTGAGTGGGGGGATGAAGTAACTTACACAACATTGGGGGAATAGAAAGAAATGAGAAATAAGGATAAAATTAAAAATTAAATTCTTTAACTTTAGTTATTAAGTTTTAAATTATTTTTTAAAAAATAAAAATAATAGAATAATTTCATTTTAGAAAGAAGAAATGGAAATAGGATTATTATATTATAAAAATCTACCAATTCGTCAATGACCGTCTCAAAATTATTAACGTGGAGGAAAATGACGCTCACGTCACTGATAGATTCATAAATACCTATTTTAAAACGGAAAATACATATATATAGTCCCACCTCTTTCTCTCTCTTCTCTTTTTCCTCCTAGCTGCTACCACCTTTTCCCCGCTTCTTCTTCTTCTTCCTTTTCTTCTTCTTCTTGGATGAGGGACATGGTATGGATCATCTCCACGACAACGGTAGCACGTATCGCCTGCTATTCCTTACCGCAGGCATCGCATGGGATTGTTTGAGTAGCACTAGGTCATTGTCGTCGTCGGAGTCGCCCACGTCGCTGTTGACACCGTTGAGGGTGAGGGAGTTCATGGTGAGTGTGGGGTCCTTCACCTTGAAGACGGCGAGGGAGAGGACGAGGATGGTGATGCCGACGACCACCACCGTCGCACCACAACAGCCGCAGCAGTCGAAGGCGCGGTGACGTCAGCATAGGTAGTGGATCGAGAGCCACCTAGTGGAGTAGGAGGCGAAGGGAACGATAGACGACGAGTTGGGCGTTGCTAGAGGCGTTGGCTACTTCACCATCTACCTGTACAAGCTCATGCAAGCTCTAGAACCTCACAAGGTAAGCTTGCCCATCTCCCTGCTCAAGGCATTTGCTTTCACGAGGCTCCCAACGGTGTTCACCACTCAGTTCAGAAGAACATAAAGAACAAACACGCCACACCAAAATAGCGGGGTCTGCACATGGAGATCAAGTAAACCAAAGCCGTTGCACATCCGAACAGTAAAAGGTCCCCGAGGAGGCACCAAGGCGAGACGTTGAAGCCCGCCCTACCAACCACCACTGAATTCGATTGGAGGCTGCTGCCACTAATGATGCTCGCCTAGCAGCGTTCGGATATTGATCAAATGAAAATGGGAGGAACAAGAAGGCACCACCCAAGTTGTACGTCAAGAAGAAGATGACGAAGTGCACACTAAGGTGGAACGTGGAGGGCGGCTCCCCTGTCACTGCAAGGTGGCTGTTAAAGTCCCACATTGGTTAAAAATATGGCCAATGTAGTCTTTAAATAGTTTGGGCAATCCTCTCCTCATGAGCTAGCTTTTGGGGGTGAGTTAGGCCTACTAATTTTTTAACATGATATCAGAGTCAATTGTGTGGTTGATATTGTGTCACCCGCAGATGTCCAGTCCAGCAAAACTCCACACTCCAGATGTCCAATCCTGGGTATGAGAGACATGTGTTAAAGTCCCACATTGGTTAAAAATATGGCCAAAGTAGTCTTTAAATAGTTTGGGCAATCCTCTTCTCATGAGCTAGCTTATGGGGTGAGTTAAGCCTACTAATTTCTTAACAGTGGCCGATGGCTAAGAAGGAGGCCATGACAGAACCAGATGACGAGCTCTCTCAAACTGATCTTGTTGTTATGCTATTATAGTCGGCGGTCAAATACCCGTATTCAAATGGCGAAGGGTGGAATGTTCCGAAGGAGGAGGAGGAGGAGGCCATGCCCGAACTAGTTCGCTGGAAAAATTCACAAGCTTGATTCAAATGGCGAGATCTCTCTAACTGATCTTGCTCTTCTGCCATTAAATGCGTTGGGTGGTGGTTTATGCACCTACATGTATGATGTTAATGTGAAGAAGGAGGAGGAGGCCATGCCCGAACTAGTTCGCTGGAGAAATTCACAAGCTTGATTCAAATGGCGAGCTCTCTCTAACTGATCTTGCTCTTCTGCCATTAAAGTCAACATCTCATGTACATGAGGTTAATGTGAAGAAGAAGCGCAGAAGAAGAAGAAGAAGAAATGCAGAAGAAGAAGTGTTGTTCTGCCATTAAAGTCGGCGACTCACGTACATGAGGTTAATGTAAAGAAGAAAAAGAAGTGGGGAAAAGGTGGCAGCAGCTGGGAGGAAGCTAGAAGAGAAGAGAGAGAGAAAAAAAAGTGGCAGCAGCTGGGAGCAAGAATAGGAGAGAGAGAGAGAGAGAGAAAGAAGTGTGACCATATATAGGTATTTTTCTTTTTAAAATAGATATTTATGAATCCGTCAGCCACGCGAGCGTCGTTTTTCTCTACGTCGGCAATTTTGAAACGGCCCTTGACGAATTAGTAGATGATATAACAGATTAAAACTATGTGAATTTATAGGTCAATTTTTTTAAAAAATAGTTGATCTTAAAATTTAGTGAAACTGTGATTTTTTAGTCTAATAACAAATTGGTAGATGACGAATTGATAATTTTGCCTTTTTCCCTTATAAGATATATGAAAAGTTTAAACTTCCCTCCCTTCCTTCCATATTTGCCACTATTTTTGTGAATTAGTTATTCAATATATTGTTGAATAATTAGTTTAGTGATCAAGTACTTAATGAAAATCTTAGAAAATGAATAGAAGAATATTTTGTATTTTATTTATGATTGTGAATTGTATTTAATTAATGATAACCTATATCTTAAGAATAACAAATTGTAACCATCTATATTAATTATACCGTCCATCTTTATGATGAATAAGATTTATTTACGTAACATTAATTGTGTATTTCAGTTAATTTTTTTCTCCGAAAGTAGCATTAAGTAATATTAGTCCAAGTGATGGGATTCCATTACTTGGTTATAATTACCCCCAACACCTAGTGAGATAGGGGGATCGGGGACTTGTTATTTTGAAATCAGTGTATTATTTTCTTAGAAGTCGTGAACCACCTATTACCTACTGTTAATAGGTCTCCTAAGTGGTCAGCTCTCTAGTCTTTAAATATTCCACCAAAACTTAAAACTTTCCTTTCAAAGTTCCTCCACCGTAAATTACCTACTAGATCAAGATTATTCCATCTTGGCATCACTTCTATTGACTGTTGTATCCATTATGACATACCCCTGAAACATTATCTCACCTATTTTTGCAATGTGGCTATGTGTGCCAACTAGGGGTGTAACCTAGTGGAGTGGAGCTTGCTTGTGCTCGAGCTCGACTCGTTTAAGAAATGTCGAGCTCGAGCTTAGCTCATTTAGCCTCGTTTATTTTTCTCGAGCTTAAACAAGCTCGTTCGAGCTCGACTTGACTCGGGTTTGATTGATTTGAAATATTAATATTTATATAATTATATATAAGCTCGATTAGTCTCGCGAGCTACTCGAGCCGAGCATTGGTTAGCTCGAACTCGGCTCGAGCTTGATAAGATCGAGCCAAGTTCGAGTTTTCATCAAGTCGATCCCAAGTAGCTCACGAGCTACTCGGCTCACTTGTGCCCTTAGTGCCAACTATAAACACTCCTTGGTTCCAAGCTTCATCTAGATCTCTCTATAAGAGACTCATGGCATTTGACTGATTGTGTGATTGGTTGCAGTAACATTTTTTTTTACTAAAAGCATAGTATTCGATTCATGAGTAAGAATTGAATACAAGGGGGAGAGGAGGAGAGGTTAAAAGTTATAATCTTAAAAGTTTAACGAAGAAAAAAAAAAAGAAAAACAGGTCCAGAAATTGGACCAACATTTTAAAACAGCACTAAACAACCCCATGAACATCAGTGAAAGAGAGCAATGAGGTAGTGAAAGCTTCAACTCCTCGCGAAGTTTCTTCAAAACACCTTAGGTTCCTCTCATGCCAAATGTACCAGCTCCAGACTATCAGTAACCTTGTTCTTTTGAGAGTAGATTGCAAGTTCGGATTCGATCTCAAATCTTCAGGCTTCCAAGTATTTTCAAAGAAGGGTATTCCCAACAGATTGAGGTAACGGAGCCAAGTGTCCTGAGAGAATTGACAATTGTTGAAAATATGGTTATGAGTTTCTTGCTCCAACTCACAGAGCGTACAATTTGTGTTGATGTTCAGCCCCCATAAAGCTAGTCTCACCCGAGTTAGCAGTCGTTTGCGAATCCAAATCCAACCAAAGATTGAAACTTTTGGTGGAAGTTTGGTTTGCCAAATGAGCCGATGTGAGGGGTCTTCCAACCCTCGATAGTTCAAGACTCGGTAAAGTGATTTAGTCGAGAAAACCTTATCAGCCCCCCATTTCCAAAAATATAAATCATCACCACTTGTGCCTTTTATAGGTTCCAGCTCGCGTATTAAAGCTTGAGAGAGTGCAGGGTGCAAATAGTTGTAGAAGGAAATATTCCAGCCTTCAAAATTTCCTTGATCATCCAATATTCTAGCATCCGCAATGTTGACATTAGGATCAGTAGCAAATCTGAAGAGCTGAGGGGATCGGGCAGCCAAGCATTCACTCCCACACCACGATTCGAGCCAAAGCTTGATTCTTGTTCCGTCTCCAATTGAATAGGAGATAGCACACCTAAATATATATTGCAATTTGATGATATGTGTCCAAATTGGAGAAGCATGATGAATGCTCCAAGTATTATACCAGTCTCCATGACCCCTAGAAGTTGCTCGGATAATGTCAATCCACTGAAGGTCAGTCCGCGTGATGTACTTCCAAAGCCATGAACCTAACCGAGCAAGATTGTGGTTATGCAAGTTGAGAATGCCCAAACCACCTTCAGCTCGAGGGCAAGCGATGGAGTCCCATCTGATTAGGCATTTACCTCGAGTAGGGATATTTTCGGCCCCCACCCAAAAAAAATTTCTTCTGCGGCAATCTATTTTTTTGATCACCCAAGAAGGCGCTTTGAATATTGATAGCATATAACTGGGTCCACTAGAAATAGTGCTATTAATAAGAGTTAAACGTCCCGTCCTTGAGAGAAGTTGTCCTTTCCAGCCACTGAGCCTGTTGTTGATCCGATTAATGAGCAGCATCTAATCAGCTTTATGAAGGTTGCCAATCCGTAGAGGAAGGCCAAGGTAGTTTAACGGAAAGGACCCCGAGGTGCATCCAAAAAAATCTGCTGTTGTTTGAGCCGCCACCAAATTGCCTTGCAAGTGGATTACACAAGTTTTGTATGGGTTCGCTTTTAACCCCGAGGCCAAGCCGAAACAGAGAAGCAGGAGTCTTAAGTTGTAGAGGGCAGCATCATAATTTGTTGAGAATAAGATCAAGTCGTCGGCGAAAAGTGAGTGAGTGACACCCCCTGGAAAGTGAGAGCTGAGAACACCTTCAAGCAAGATTGGTTGCAGTAACATGGCAATTCGATTACTCCGGCTCCTTACACTATAACTATTGCAATAGGCTTATCGCTTTTCAAGCTTGTTATAGTTTTTCCCTCCTAAGTTTGAAGGTAATTTGAGGCATTTTTCTAACCTCAACCAATGGAGTCCCCCTACCCAAATCATTGTTAAACTAAATATTGCAGTCATCCAAGAACCGATTGTCATAGGTCTGGGCTTCATATTCCGGGATTACGCTAGCTCTTGCTTATTTGCAGAATCCTGGGTTATGGAGGATAATCCGTCTCCATTCCTAATTGCTCGGGTTCTCCTTGACGGTCTCAAACTGGCCATCCACTTATTGTATACTTAGATACATATGGAAATTGAATCTCTTAAGCTGCACCAGTATGATCTCTTCGGCTTACCCCCCTTGGAGACCCTGTAACCTGCTAGAAGCAATCAAGCATTGGGCTTCAAAATTTGTTCCTATTTCCATTCAAAGTATCCATCTAATATGTAAGAAAGTTGTCAGATCGGCAACAAGCTATGCTATACAAAATTGTATATCCACGGTCTGGTCTTCATAACTGCTCAGTGGCGAATCAAATGTAGGCCCAGTGGGGGCAATGACCAGCATTGAAATATTGCAAAAAGTTTCATCAGCTTCACTTCTTAGGTAAGCCATCAAAAATATTGCATAAAGTTTCATCAACTCCTTAGCAGATCCCGCAACATACTTGACCTATCTCCTCCTCTTCAACATATTTGACCTATCTCCTCTTCTTCTACTTGCATTGTGGCACTTCTTCTTACCAAGTAGGATATAAAACAATAAACAATCTTTTCCTCAAGCAATTTCTACTTGTATTATGGCACTTCTAATGCTGTAATTAATCTGACTTACCATTGCGATATATTGAACTTGGTATACTTCAGTTTGGCAAAAGAAACAAACTCATCTTCGTGTGCTTCCAATGGATGATAGAATTCTGTAAATGGAATTGGCCTGAATTCAGTTTGGTTCATTTAAATTTACTTCAGTTTGGCAAAAGAAACAACCTCATCCTCATGCTTCTAATGGATGATAGTATTCTGTAAATGGAATTGGCCTAATTAAATCCTGTTTGGTTCATTTAAATCTTCTTCTTCTTCTTACCTTGGACTTTTATCATCTGATTTGTCTCTTGTGTGTTCAGATCTTTGCTTGCTCCATTTACCATTCACCATGAGGATTATATTGTCAGCCCAGAAAACAAAGGCACGTCAGTTGCTTTCAAAGACTTAAAAATGGTCTTACATGCAAAACATAGCATCTTTCCAAGCACTGATCTTACTCTTCTTCATGTTGCTTCTTCTTCTTTTCCTTCTTCTTAATTACTACATCAACATTTGGCCAGACCCAGGTGTTGGCTAGGGTGATCAAAAGCAAAAGGTATAAATCATGATTCCTTTGTATTCAAGATACTAGACATTTAAGAAAACCAAGTATGATTTGATTTTAGAATAAAATCTGAATAGAGTTTTCACATTAAAACCCGTATTGCTCCTTGTTATTCTCTTCTCATCCAAATTAAATATATTTTCAAATTTTTATTATAGATGTGGTTTTTAACTTTTTAATTTATTTTATAGATAGATATAATTTTTTTAGCAATTAAATACACGAATAATTATTTAAATATTTTTAGAAGGATAGACCGCCTTCGTCGTGATGCAAATTTAAAGTGCAAACCTTTGAAAATTTAGGATCTGCCACTATAACTACCTACAACATTGAATCAAATTCTTGTATTGGACTAGTTTGGTCATTCTCCTCTAAGTGTAACTTGGAGGCTAAAGCCTTCCTTTTATAGTAAAAATAGAAAATATTACTGCACTATTGAGTAGTCATTCTACTATTTGTACTTAAAATTCTTTTAATTTTTTATCGGTTTCTTAGTTTTCTTCATACGCGCTATGGCTCATAAAGTTTGCCCTTGAGGTGGGTAACGCGACGCTTGCGTCGCAGTAGAGCCTACTCCCAAGAGTTTCAACATCATGACCTACAAGGAATATAGCACCAAGATAATCAACGAGTATGGCACAGCACCGGACAACACCCGTTGTCCCGTGTTCATTTGCAAAAATATATCATGGACATGATAAGAATAATATCTTGGTACAGTACACCAGACTTATTTTCTTGTTACTCCAATTTAGAGTAATAAGAGCTTATTACTTTGGTACAATGTTGAAAATGACAACATTAATAACCTTGTTCATATTTTTAATATATGTAAAAAAATTTCAAGAATGTCCGATTTTTCCAAAATGAGTATATTTATATTTAAAGAGAGTATATTTGGATTAAAAGAGAGTATATTTTGCTAGAAAATAGCCGGGTATATCTATATATTTAAAGAAAATATATTTGGATCAAAAGAAAGGAAAATATATTTGATAGAAATGGAGTATATATATATATAAAGTATATTTGGACTCAAAGAGAATATATTTTGGTAGAAATAGTGTATATATGTGTCTAGAGAGAATATTTAGATTAAAAGAGAGTATATTTGGACTTAAAGAGAGTATATTTTGATAGAAACTGAGTACAAATCTATATTTAGATTAAAAGATAATATATTTTGATATAATTGATATATAGTATATTTGGATAAAAGATTATTCTTTAGTCAAATAAAATACTATGATTATGTATACTTACTATGCAATCAGGTATACTCACGATATTATCAGGTATACTGAGGCAGTGCGTGGTCGCGTCGTCGACGACGCCAGGGCCTAGATGTCGCAATATGTTTGTTAATTAATCTACTTGTGGTATAATTATAATAAAGCATATTAATTGAACTTATAATCATTGTGTTAATTAAAATAAATATTTAATAATAATAATAATAATAATAATAATAATAATAAATATATGCTCTTGTCTAGTATGCTTTATACGATGAAATGAATAAGAAATAGTACAAATGATATTTTTGTCAAATTGTCTTATCATGTGTTGTGATAATACGAAAGGAACATAAGATAGTACGAAAATTGATGTCCAATACCATGCGAAATGAACATGAGATTATTTCTTATACTGTCATGTATAACCTTATACTGTACCGACTAATCTTGTTCAGTACTAGACAGTTTGCGAAACGAACGGACCATATATTATCTCTCTCAAAAATCACCACTTACGATGTGAGCTATTTTATTTACATGTGATTTTTTCTTATTGTATTTGAGTCATTATTTAGATATTTGTCATACTTCGCAATGGTTGCAATCGTGGTGATGATGGACATCACCATTCACCAACGACCCAACAATTATCTTAGGTCTTATTTGTTTCATGGTAGAGTATGATTTATCATAGTATGGTATGGTTTAATTTTATGTTTGGGAAGACTTCTAATAAATGGTCATAGTATGGTATGGTATGGTAATCTCATGGTTTGAAAATAATAAATTTTGGCCAAGTTTTCAAACCATGGATTTGGTGATTTTTCGTGATTTCATGAAATTTTATTTCTAAAATATCATCAATTAAAATTTATAATTCCTCTTATGCCCTTTATATACTCATATCATATCAGACTTTTATTTATCATTCTTGATCGACTTTCTTCTCTATAACTACTGTCATTTAACTATATCACACCATATCATCCTTCCAAATAAGATAATAATTTTTACAGTACCATACTATACAATATTAAACTATGCTTTACCTCATCCAAACAATTTGCGATCATATCTTATTCTTGCAGTGCAAGAAACTAGAGCTTGGGCTTTACTAGCTACAGTTTTGAAGGGTTGGATACAAAATCTAATATATATCTGCTGTTTGAAAATATGTTAACTGAAAAGTTTTAACTAAGGTTGTAATTAATCACAGTTAGGAGTGAGATTTACCCATTTCAGATTGACTTTGTCGAGTGAGATAGTTTTAGAATAGTGTTTGTTAATTATTCATATATAAAGATTATATATGAAGTCGGATATATAAAAATTTAATCCAAACATGCATCATCATCACTAGATATAAAGCTCAAGTGCCATTATTACCGCATTGTCAAATTCAAAGACTAATTAAACCCAACCTGAACCAAACAAACCTGAACAAACGCATGTCAAATACTAACTAAGACGAATACATTAACCAAACCTGCAGAGAAGTTAAGCTAATCACGAGGACAGAGATAACCAGATGGGGGGCTCTTCCCACAAGTAATGAGAAGATTAAGCGCGAGGGGTATATAAATATCAAGGTTGAGCACCCTCAGCTTAATGGCGGTGCAAAGGCACACTGCAGCCTCCAGCTCCAGCAGTCCATTCAGCACGGGGCAGCATACATTCTCCGCCGGATTGCCGGCGCCGAGGTGCACTAAGCCTCCCAGCACATCAAGGCACAGCCCCAGCTTTAGATGATCCAGCGAGCACCTGGCCGGCGACGAGGTGGCAATTGCCGGAGGCCGAGGGAATGACGGCCTAGAGCACGAGTCGCACGCCAATGACGGTGGCAATGCCGCAGAGGCGAGGATCATGGAAATGAGGAAGAAGGCAGTGGTTTTGGAAGCCATGAAGGGTTTGGATTATGAGAAGGGTTTCGGTGGCTGTGTTTATACTGCTAGCTAGTGAGATTTTTAAGACCTGCTTGCATACCCGTGAACGTGTTTTTAATTATGGTTTTTTTTTTGTCACGTTGATGACTGTTTGCTGGCGCGAATTAACTCTAAGGCCTCGGGCTCTGAAATATATATTGTGATGGTCAGGATTCTTTTCTGAAGACATGTGACTATGTGAGCGTATACTGGTCCGTGACTCTTTCTGAAGACAAGTTTTAGGGCGTTGCACTCCTTTCAAAAACATAAGATTTAATATTTTAAGCTAGTCTTGAATCTTACAGCAAATGGTCCCATGGTCTAGTGGTTAGGACATTGGACTCTGAATCCAGTAACCCGAGTTCAAATCTCGGTGGGACCTTTCTTATTATATAAATTTTTTTCTCGACAATTAACTTATGTTTAATGTGAACAGTATTATAAACATTTTTCCAATTAAGTCATGCGAAAGGCATTATTTATAATGAGATGCGGCTACAAAGTAACAATTATTCTGTTAGTAATAATATTTTTAATGTATTATTACTATTTTATTTTCGAATAGGGAAGTGAAATATCTTGCAAAATTATTGGCAATGGACGGTATACATCCTTTCTAATGGATTCATGGATATTTGAAATACCACTTGCTTTAAAATTTACTTTTCTTAATATTTCATCCCTGGACCAATATGACTTGGTTGCTTTTATTGATAGGGGTGAGCATATTCACGTACTTTATATTTTTCATAATATTCGAATTCTATCTATGCATAGGACTCATTCCTAGGTTTTGAACTCAAACGACCTGAAATCAGATCATACTTGAAACTTATAGTATAGTACATATTTCGAGTATCATGTTGGAACTTGTTCATTTAAAATATATTTGCTATTACAAGTACATATCAACTTGCCTCTTCATGACATCTCAGCCACAGAGTTTCGTCCTCCACACAGTCCTTATGTTGTAGTGAGTTATAGGGGTGGCAAAACGGGTCGGCCCGCAGTTAACGGGCCGGGCCGGCCCGGCACGATAAGGTAGCGTGTCGGCCCGGCCCGGCCCGCTAACTCAGTGGGCCGGGAATTCCCGGCCCGGCCCGCGAGCCCTCTTATTAACTAATTTTTTAAAAAATATATATAAAAAAAATAATTTAAAATATTTAAGAGACCAAATAAGCATCAAGTATGATATTTCACATGAAAAACTCCATAGATTAACTTCACATTCAATTTTAAAGCACTAAACAAGCCCTAATCTAAACTTATATATATATATATATATATATATATATATATATATATATATATATATATGTTTAGCGGGCCAAACGGGCCGGGCCGGCCCGATAAGAGCCGGCCCGCGTCGGCCCGCAATGTTATCGGGCCGGGCTGGCCCGATAAGCTTATCGGGCCGAATTTTTCAGCCCGGCCCACAGTTATTGTGCCGTGCTCGTGCCGTGCTATCGTGCCGTGCCTATTTTTGCCGCCCCTAGTGAGTTAACAGTCCAAAATCATCTTCGCTTGAAAATAAGAAAGATAGATTATTGTCATCTTGCACTCCGCAATCTCAACTCTTCATATAACTAGCAACACAATTTATGCACATATGATCTATAGGAGTAGATCAATAGGAGAGGATCAATCTTCTCAAATATTTTCTCACACCTTTTATAAGCAGAGTAGACAACCCAAAAGACATAATCATTACTCTATAAGAGAAACTCAAGGAAACTCCTAATTAACTCCATGATGACCATTAATTCCATTAATGATCATTAACTCAGCTCCATCAATGAATGACCAAGGTCATAAAACTTCATGATGACCATAACTCAACCAAAGTGAACGACCAAGGCCATAAAATAGTAGCTTCATAATGACCAAAACTCCATTAAGCATCATAAAAGACTAAGTCCAAAAGTCACCATAAATAATCAAGTCCAAAAGTCACCATAAATGATCAATCAAGATTAACTTCACCATATATATATATAATCTCAACAACATTCAAGTAACATCACAGCAGCATAAATTTCACTGCAGCAAGAGCAATTGAGACAGACAACAAGAGCAGTTGCAACTAACTCTATTAACATAGAAGACTTGCAGATCCATAGCTTCTCTTTCCTTATAAATAGAGAAGGTCAGCCAACTTTCATAAATGTCACTTAACAAAAGGTTTTAACATCAGCAGTTTCAAACTCAAAAGACAACCAACACATTATAATACTTCGACAATAAATGCTTCAAGAAAAACTATCATCCCATTAATGAAGATCATTTCTTTTCTTTCATAATTGACTTCGATCACAAAGACTTCAAAATAACTGTCCAACTTGAATAAATACTGACTTAAACACTAATCATCAATTCAAACCAAACAGGTAGCTATAAGTCACCGATCAATAATACCATCAGTTCAAAACCAATAGTCAACACTAAATCAATGACCATAAAGATCAAATGAGTAACGTCGGGAGACAATAAAGAGGACCACTCCATTACTCATAAAATTAACCAAGTATATATCGATTTCGATTCCGGGTCTATTCGGTACCATGCACACCTCTATTTATTGATATGTAGGGTTGGAATGATCACTTGGGACGATAATCATATTTCAGAGGCATAATATGGTGTTCCATTAAAAATATAGAGTTAGCCCTATAATGATCGATTGATTTGGAAAATTGAAATGAGGGGAAACGTTACCACGCGTGCTGCTTTTTGTTTCCTTAGAGATCAAAATATCTCTTCTCAAATCATGGTCAATGTTGATGCGTGGATGACCTTACGGAAACTTTAGATTTCTCCTAAAATAAAAAAAAAAATTATGAAATTTTTTGCACATGCAGCTTTTAACCATATCATAACTTATTTCATTGGGTATATTCGTATCAGATTCTTGTGTTCTTTGTGAACAGTTTTTGGAATGACTGAGCATTTGTTTTTTACATGTGAATTTTTGAAAAAAAATTTGGTTTCTATTGGGCCAAAATCTACATTATGATTTTTTAAACCAGATTCTACATGACGTGCAGGTTCCTGGCTCTTGTTGTTGGATAAGGACATCAATACGTCCTAGTTCCTTCAAGAGTCGATTCTCTATTAGTTTTTGATTTATTTGATTCTCTCGAAATGAAAAGTTGCATGTTGTTAGGCAGCTTCCCAAAACAATTAGATGAAACTGAATGTATTTTCAATTAAATAGATCAGGCAATCAAGTTGCCCGTTGGGCAACAAATGAGGGTTCATGTTAACACTATAATTAAATAATAGAATATCAATCTATTTTAATAGAGAAATCAACCTTTTCGAGGGGTCCTCTAAATATGAGTTTAGGTGAACCTAAAAAAGTCGATTTGATAGTCAACAACGAGGGATGAAGAAAATACGAAATCGACATCCAAAAGGTGTCGATATTTATTTTTTTGAATACCGACGCCTATAATAAGCGTCGGTATTTTAATACAAACGCTAATGTTCAAATAATTTTTTTTTAATTTTTAAATAATATATTAATTTTATTTTTATTATTAAATTTATAAAATATATAACATATTATATATTATATTTTTATTATAAATAAATAAGTAACAAGCGCCGATAAATTAAATTATGTTGATTTTTTTTATTGTGCAAGAAAGAATCACATGCATGGACTCTTGGTCATCCTCCCCACCTTGAGCAAATTATTGTAACAGACTATTCATCCATTACATAATAGAAATTTATTCTTTTATAGCAAAAAAAATCCTTTAAAGTGAATTTATTTATTCTTGAGATTAACCTGATTTACTATGAAATTCATGGTATGAATGGTATTATTAATTTATTATAATTAATGAGATGCATATTTTTTATCAGTAATATTTTTTATGCATAAAGTATTATGGAGATGCATGCATGTAAAATAGCTTTTATTTTTTGGTAATATTAATGTGAAAAGTGTAAATCACTAGTAGCACAAGTAGGAATAGAAACAAATCAGGTCAAACCTATATGATAAAATTTTAGTCTGAGCCTGGCCTGTTCATTGGCTTGGCCTAGCATGTGGCTCATTTATAAAGGCGGCTTCCAATATAAAACTTGTTTATAAAATTTACTTCAAATATAAAATTTTGATCTGACCTGACATCATGTGGCACGTGACCTCTATTTTATTAAATTAAAATAATATTAGTTATTACATTAGTTTTTTTAAATATAAATACGTAATAAAATTATATATATATATATATATATATATATATATATACATCATATATATTTTAAAGCCTTAGCCTAGTTTTTATTTTCAACAAGCCAGACCAAGCCAAATACAAGTCAGGCCACAGGCCCTAGCAGGCCACTTGACATATTTTCACCCCTAAGCACAAGTCGTAGTTGCTCAATAGATTTAAGGTTCGAACAGCTGAAATGCGTATTTTCGAGTTTATCTAGTATAAATGATTTATAATGTTTGATTTGTTTATCCTTTCATTTTGTGAAAATGATCTTGGATGTTTACCCGCTGTAGTACTTAATTGTATTGTAATTCTACTTTATTCTAGAAATAAATTCTGTTATTTTTCGACAAAAAAAAATATTAACGTGAAAAGTAAAAATATATGAATAGGCAGGTGAAATATATTATATATTATAATGAGAATGATGGGATGCATGTAAATAGCTTTGAGAATTACCCTAATTAAATCATAATATGGATCAGAGAAATTCCTATTCTCATATCCATAACTTTTTTTTAAAATTCTTGAAATGCCCTCGAGCTTGATCTGATATTCAATTTCAGACTTTTACAAAAGTCTTGAATCTACTATATTCTTAAGAAGTTCGGGATGTTATCAATAATAAACATAATAAACTCATTAAAAACATTCCATATATCATAATTATTGTTATAGTTATTAAACAAATGATGAATTAGTTTTATTTGTTTCAGTTTCACACTTTTGAGAAAGTCTGAAACTTAAAATTTTAGAGACTTTTATAAAAGTCTAGAATCGAATATCAGATTTAACTTGATGGCATTTTGAATATTTTAAGAAAAAGTTATAGATCTGAAAATTTTTAAATCCTTGTTATGGATATGAGAATTTCCAAATCCTTATTATGAATCCTTAATACATGTGAATTGAGGCATAAACGACGTTATACGAAGCTGACATGGCTAACCGTTGTTGATTGAATATATATTGTTGATGTGGGTAAGTTAAATAGTGATTCTTTAAAATACACTAAAAGTATGTGGACTAAAATCAAAATTCGAGTAAACTATATAAACTAAAATCAAAATTCAAGTAAA
Source organism: Canna indica (assembly GCA_034359265.1). Lineage (NCBI taxonomy): Eukaryota > Viridiplantae > Streptophyta > Magnoliopsida > Zingiberales > Cannaceae > Canna > Canna indica. Next base: position 7,886,682 of record CP136894.1, on the reverse strand, counting down.
CTATGAGGACTAAAAGTATGATTTTTCCAAAAATTTTAATTAAGCACACCTTAACGCTATTTTTCACAATCGCCATCGAGAGCTGCTACTACTCGTTTCGACCCTTCACAAAAAAATAGGGTTAAGGTGTGCTTAGTTAAAATGTTTGGAAAAATCATACTTTTAGTCCTCATAGTTTACTTAAATTTTGATTTATATTACCATAGTTTATTCGAATTTTAGTTTTAGCCCTCATGCTTTTAGTGCGTTTTAAATTATCGTCATTTAACTTGTCCACGTCAACAATATCCAATCAGTAAATATTAGTCATCTCAACTTCGTACAACGCCGTTTATGCCTTAAGTGGTGACAAAGACCAACTCCTAAATTAAAATATAGTGTGAGATTAAAATCCAAAATTTTAAGGGTTAATTAATGTATCTATACTCGATCAAACTATGATCATTTTTATAAATCTAGCATGATCTTTAATTTGTATCAACTATATATCAAACTATTAAATTGATATTAATTTTAGTCCAACATCAGATGCTCGTCAATGCAATCATTAGGTGTTGACATGATATCTAACTCAACAAATTTTTTTAAATAAAATTTTTTATTATCATTTGTGTCATGTCAGTATGTAATAAAAAATATTATAATATTAAAAAAAAATAAAAAATGAAGGTATTTATTTTAAATTAAAATTTGAGTAAAATACGGAAGAATAAAAATATTACTTTTTCCATTCTTTTAAGTAATTTGTCTTATTGATCCAACATGCAGGGATTAGCGTAAGACAAAATATATTGCTCGAAAGACTAAAACAAGATCCACAATCCATTTAAATTCACTCTATCTCGTCCGGCTACTGAGCTGTACATTTATTATAATATTATATAAATAGAAAAAAATGAATGTATTTATTCCCATATGAAGAATAAAAATATTACTTTTTCCATTATTTTAATTAATTTGTCTTATTGATCCAACATGCAAGGATTAGCGTACAGACAAAATTTATTGCTCGAAAGACTAGAACAAGATCCACAACCCATTTAAATTCACTATATCTCGTCCGGCTACTGAGCTGTACATTTATTGCCCCGAGGATTATTTCGGTATTCTCTCCGTTAGTTTAATCAAATCAAATATTGGTCAAATGAGAAAAACAGCCAATGGGCTATAAGAACAGTGGGAAATTTTGTCGCGAGTCACTGACATGGCAGTGAGTGGCGTGGAATCGAACATGTTGTTTGGTTTCATCGTTGGCTGCAACGACAGGTTGACATGCATGTCTTGTTGAATGTTAATTGGTTCTCTTCTTCATGCAACCCGTGAGCTGCTTTGCCTGTTAATTTCATTGCCAGCCACTGTGTGGACGGCGGCTCTTATCTTCTTACTCAAACCCACGTAGTATTTGCCAGCCAATTTTTATTTTTTTTTGAGTCAACGGTACTACTAAGACTTTAGCGCAATATATAGTGTTGTGCCAGAGATGGTCAATGGTTGATCTACGTACCCAATATAATTTGTAATTTATTATTGCCCTTAAATAACATTGCCAAATACACTAAGGTTAAATTTGATCTGTTCAGTTATAGTCTAATTAATTTCCTTTTCATGATCATTTAATTTTTCCATTTTCGCTAATTAAATTAGTAAAACTATATATCTAGGGTTAAATACTATAGCTAGTTATTACATATTTTCATTCCATCATAACATGATAAAAAAATAAATTATATATAGTGGCATAGTTAGAAATCAACATAGAAGGGATCAATATATGATCATCCGCGATATTATAAATGATAAAATAAATATATTTTTCAAAACACATGTTCAGTATATTATATATAAAAGGCGACAAATTTCATCCATATATAACTCATAAACATAAAATATAACTTAAAATCTTAAATTAAAAAAAATATTATTATTTAGATGAATTTTCATGCATTGATAATATTGTATAGTAATCTTATTATTAATTATATTAAAAATATCATTTTAAACAAATATAATCATGTGCTAAATGCAAAGTCAATTTGAATATACATATATACATCTATCTAGTGACTAGTGTGTAACATGCATGCATAGTAAAAAATCCGATCAAGAGCATTATGGATAATTTGAATTTTCTTCGTACTCTCACACCTTGAGAATTGCACCTCAAATCCGCTCTAGAAAGAGACACGACTACCCCGAAGGGTAGCTCGTCAACATCACACCCTGATGGTGCCGCACACTTGCACCTCAAGTGTGTGATCATGATCACCGGTGTTATTGTTCGTGCTTAGCAAGGCCCAATAATAGATCATGTCATGCTAATAAAATATTCACCTAACTCCTATTAGCAACATAATGAATAACATGCGAAATGATCATTACAATAATAACATTGAGTACTATACTTGATAATAATGCTCGCGTACATGCAACATAATTAGTATTTGAGCATAACAACTGGACTGGACTAGTACTATTGGGCTTGATCGAATTAGGCCTAGCAGCGCCCTACAACCCAACTCAAGCCAAACTTAACGGCTCCACCCAGCCATACTCCTGAAGCTGACTCAAGCCAGACCGGATGGCTCCGCCTCGGGGCTCCAACCGATCATACAAGGATATTCACGTTCTTCCTTACCACGAGGAATACGCCTTTATATGCCCGCTATCTTCAGGATTAGCCTCGATCCATTCTGAGCAATATCCACGCGAGATTGTGGGGCGACATCATCACCTCCACCTGCAATAAATACAGACACAACAGACATCAAGTAACCTAAGTTTCATTCTCCATTGCCTCCACCTTCGAGTCCCACTAACTTATGTGTCAGAGTGTCTTCCACAGTCCCCCTGTCCCCCGCTGGAGTTACACCTGACAAGGAGAGACAGTGAATCGGACTGGACTACTCCGATCCCCAGGTAGGAACATTTGGCGCCCACTGTGCGGTCGAGTAAAGCTTATCTCACCCACAATGGTTGGACCCCGGAGCTAAGTGACCATCACCGCACGCCAACAATGACAACGACCCAACGACGACGATCATCCACAACCTAATGACGCTGAAACAGCGAGGGGCGATGCTCTAACACCAACCCAAGTTCCCCAGAAGAAATCCAGCATTGGATAAATGACCTGGAGGCAGAGAAGCATTGGTTAGCAGCCCAGGTCGATCAAGATGCTCACACGGCCACGTGAATAACTCCTGATTAATCACCAGCGCCTCCGCTTAGAATAAAGAAGAAAGCAACAAAAAGAAGGAGACTGGTTTTCATCCTTTGAGACGAGATCTCCAGCACACCTCATCAAGGAAGAGAGAAAAATTCCAAAGCCACAAAGGTTGTGACTGCCCTCCCTATCGACGCGGGATCCTTCGTTGAGCACATCATGACAACGAGACTTTCATCCAAGAATAGATTGTCTACCACTCTGATGCCCTACGACGGTATGGGCGACCCTACAATACACGTGACAATGGTCAAGACCATGATGCTCTACAACGTAGCGACTGATCCTGCTCTCCGAACAGCTTTTCAAACTTTCATAGTGAAAATTGCTTTACTATGGTTTGCTTCCTTCTCATCAAAGTCTATACACTCTTTTGCAGATCTCTCCCGCGCCTTCCTTAATCGATTTTCCTCGTCTCGGGTCTACTACATAACAAAAGACGCCCTCCACTACATCAAGCAAGGGAAACATGAGCTCCTATGCAGGTTTCAGGCTACAACAACCGAAATATCGAATCTCGACCCATCGAGTTGAGCTCTACTCCATCAAATACAGGCTGAAGCCCAGATATTTCGCCCTGATAAAGCTTAGGGATGTGACTGAGTTCCAAGAGAAAGCTAACAACTTCATAAAGATGGAAGAGCTCCGTGAGGCCAGAAAGGTCGACAGGCAAAACATCAAAGATATTGCCGAAGATAGAAAATCCAGAAGGCCAAACAGAAAAGCGAAGACCTCAACTGTCGCAAACAGAGTAACGATAGAGGGCTGGGGTCTCGATCCACCTCGTTCGAACACCCGATATGAAAGGTACACTCCTTTTAATACTAGGAATTGGAGACCATCCTTCATGAAATCTACGACTTGAAACTCCTCAAGTACCCTGCCAACGCCGGGAAGCAGAAGCTCCCACCCAACACTAACATGAACAAGAAATATGCCTTCAACAGCACCTATGGGCACACCACTGAGGACTATGTAGTACTCGATGATTAACTTGAGGACTTGGTTCATGCAGGACACCTCGACAGGTATGCCCATCGCCGAAGAGAATGAAGCTGAGACCATCGACGACGGAGCCGAAGTCAGACGCCTCCAAACCCCCACTCGGGCCAAAGGGAGAACAACCGCGAGCTGATCACTCAGCAAAACGAACTCCGAGGAGTTATAGACTATATCGTCGGTGGATTCACATGAGGTGGCGAATCAAGCTCGGCCATAAACAAATCTCTCCAGGCAATCGTGGTGGTTGACAACACTACTCGCCCACGCCAGAACATCTCTAAGACCCCAGTAATATCGTTTATGAATTCGATTTCCAAGGAATTGAGCAAAACCTACACGACCCATTCGTGATTTCTATGATTGCAGGAAATTATATTGTCAAAAAGGTCCTAGTCGACCAAGGCATCTCTGCCGACATCCTCTTCTATTCCACTCTCGAGAAAATGCAATTGACTGAAGCCTCATTCACCCCCTGCAAAGGAGACTTGGTAGACTTCTCGGGAGAAAGAGTCGATGTTTGAGGTGTCATATATATGGCTAAGGACAACATTCAACTCCCAGCCAAAGGTAAAAATGATTGATGTGCAATAACTAGTCATCAACATCCCCAACCCATACCATATGATTCTAGGGCGGCCTTCCTTAAACAATCTGAAAGTTATTGTATCGACTCCCTATCTAGCATTAAAATTTTCCATTTCAGAGACGGAAGTAGGCGTGCTTCACGCCGATCAAAAGGAGGCTCGACGATGCTACAACGAATGCCTCAGGCAAAGGATGGCCGAGCCAAAGAAAGAACCTAATGGCCCGCCAAACTAGGGACCTTCTACAACCCTAGGCGAATAGAACTACTAGAATATACCACATTAGCCATGAGAATCACCGATGGCCGCCTCGACCGTCAGTATAAGTCATGGCTTTTCAACGGTTGTAGCGGTTGTGGCTAATGTAACCGAATCAGCCACGGCTCGCATACGACCGCTTAGAGTCGTCGGTCATAATTGATGGCGCGCATAGGGCACAAAATAAAATAAGTTATTAGCCACGGCTTCGCGGGGGCGTGAGAGCCGTTGGTGATATGAACAAGTCATTAGCCACGGCTAGAAGCGACCGTCGCTAATTAATTAATGGCGCGAACGCAACACGAAAACTAAAACACTCTAAACCAACGGCTTAGAGAGGGCCAGTCGTTGGTGATATTAAAATTACGAATCCATAATTTTTTGACGATTGGCGAGCCGTGGGTGAAAATACTTTTTATTTGCGTTCGCGCTCGACCCTTCCTCTTTCCCCCTCTCTCTTCTCTCTTCGTCGTTGCCGACGATTTATCCCCGTCGATCATCACCGCGTCGCCTCCCCGGCCCTCTCCCCCTCTCTCTCGCCCAGACCGCCACCCCTCACCCCCTCGATCTCTGTCGCCCACGCGCGCCGCCGCCGGCCTGTTCCCTCACCCTCGCCGTCGATCCCTCTCCCCTCTCCGCCACCACCAAATGAGTTCATCCCCCCTCCCCTCTCCGGTCCGGCGCTGATCGAAACCCTAGGGTTTCGATCAGCGCCGACTAATATATACTATATATATATATATATATATATATATATATATATATATATATATATATATATATATATATATATATATATATATATAAATTTAATTAATTAGTGTTAATTATTGTTATTAGTTATTAATTAGATTTATTTACTATTAATTACTATTATTAGAGATTAATTAGGGTTAATTTTAGATTTAATTAGTAAATTAGTGTTAATTTTTTTAAAAATTAGATTAATTAGTTTTCAATTAGATTTAATTATTGTTAATTAGTTGTTAATTAGATTTAATTAGGGTAGAATAAATGTTGGGATAAATCTTAGTTGAGTGTAATTATAATTATGAAATCATCCACTTTGGACTCGTGCGCTTCGAAATCGTCCACTTTGGACTTGCGCCGGAATCGTCAATAAAGGATGGACTCGCGCACGCCGAAATCGTCCACTTTAGACTCGCGGCCAAATCATCCACGGTGGACTCGCATCGGAATCAAGACGAGTTGATACGTTTCATGTACGCATTGATGCGTCAAGTTTTAATTTTGCAAAACCTTAGATCCGTTCGGGGGTTGTATGTTCATGTAAATGAAGTAAATAATCTTTTATACGATATACAACCCTTAAATTGTCCCTAATTGGATAATTTGGAAACATAGTTATTTATATTGCACTTAGTTTATTTTTTTAAGTCATTATTCATTTTTAAATTTTGGCTTGTGTCTCCCTTGTTCTCCGATACACGCCCAAATGATATGCGTATTCAGAGAATTGTAGGGAGATGCTGCCAAAATTTAGAATGAAGTTAATGACTAAAAGAAATACTAAGTGCAATATGAATAACATGAATTCCGAATGGAATAGAACCATCCCACCTAAAGACATTGTCTAAAAATATTGCAAACTTTTTGACAGAACATGTCGAGCGATCGAAGTTGGATGTACCGACGAATTCATCGTGGGGCTATAATGGACGAATTTCGAGTAGGCGTAATTTACTTCTTAAATTTTGCCTACTCGAATGAAAAACTTCTTAGTAGTGATAAAATTCGATGTCTGTGCCGGAAATATTCGAACATAAGATTTTTGGACCGAGAAACTATCACACTACATCTGTATACAAAAGGATTCACACCAAGATATTTTGTATTGAATTGCCACGGGGAGTCACGTCAAGTCGGGACGTCGAGCAATCCTGTTATCCAAACTCTTGGTGAATCTTCCTTTGCTGGTGTTTCTTCTTCCAATCCACCAAATCCTTATAGAACAATGATTCTGAATAGTCTTGGAGGACAATTCCATTTAAATGATAATATTGAGTCAGTTACAGAGACGGTAGTGCCACCAGATACTATGACAGTTGAAGTCACTGAAGAACAACCTACGATACAGATTGAATTACCGAATAAGGAGGCTGCAGAATTTTATGAGATATTGAAAGCTGCCGATGAACCGTTGTATGAGAATTATCCTAATTATACAAGATTTTCAGCAATGACACAACTCCTGAACATCAAGTTCGATTGTAATAACAGCGAGGTTGCGTTTGATCTGATTGCAGGCTTTATCAATGGTATGCTACCTCCAAATAATAAGTTTGAGCCAACCTTTTATAAGACAAAAAGTTGATGAGGAAATTAGGGCTTGGGTATGAAAAGATACACGCGTGCGCAAATAACTGCATTTTATATTATAAAAAAATGCACAGTTAGAACAATGCCCGGTTCGTGAACATCCTCTTTATAAGGAGAAGAAATCGGTCCGTCAAAAAAATATCCCATTTAAGGTGCTTCAGTATTTTCCATTGACACCGAGGCTTCAAAGGTTATTCATGTCGAAAAAGACTGCCCCCTATATGAGTTGGCATGCAAGAAGTCGTGATGATACAATAATGACTCATTCATCCGATAGTGAAGCATGGAAACATTTGGATTGATGTTATCCTTCATTTGCTAGGGAGACTAGAAATATCAGGTTGGGATTGTGCACATATGGTTTTAATCCGTTTGGTAATTCGGCAACTCTGTATTCAGTATGGCCAGTGTTGTTAATAGTTTATAATTTGCCGCCCTCAATGTGCATGAAAGATGAATTTATCTATCTTTCGATGATTGTTCCGGGTCCTAGGGGTCCTCGCAAAGAAATTGACGTGTTTCTCCGTTCCTTAATTGATGAACTCAAAACATTGTGGGCTGAGGGAGTCGTCACTTATGATTGTCACCGGAAGCAAAACTTCACTTTACGAGCTGCTATATTGTGGACAATCAATGATTTTCCAGCCTATGACATGTTGTCTGGTTAGAGTACGCATGGGCGACTCTGTTGCCCACATTGCATGGAACACTCAAAATCCTTCAGTCTTGAGAATGGTCGAAAAATTTCCTTCTTTGATTATCATCGTCGGTTCCTACCGTCTAACCATCAGTATTGAAGGAATCAGGACAAATTTATCAAGGGTAGAGTCGAAAGAGATGAGCCACCACCGATATTGTCTGGTGAACAGATGTTAGTACGTGTTCAATTGCTTCCAAAGATTACTTTTGATCAGAATGTAAGAATTTTAGGCTTTGGTCAAACACATACAGGATGAAAAAAAGTATCCTTTTGGAATTGTCGTATTGGAGTTCATTACTGATTCGGCATAATTTCGACGTCATGCACATTGAAAAAAATGTGTTTGATAATATTTTTAACATATTTATGGATATTTCCGACAAAACTAAAGAGAATGTGAAGGCTCGACATGATGTAAAAATACTTTATAAGAGACCTAAGTTAGAGTTACAAGAGGTCAACGAACAACTTCATAAGCCAAAGATACCATATGTGTTAAATAAACAACAGATGAAAGATGTGTATCAATGGATCAAAGAACTCAGATTCTCGATGGATATGCCTCAAACTTATCTCGATGTGTAAACGTCGATGAATGCAAAATATCGAGGATGAAGAGCCACGATTGTCATGTATTCATGGAGAGATTGCTTCCGATCGCATTTCGAGATCATCTACATGATAAGATTTGGGGTCCATTTACAGAATTAAGTATGTTTTTCAGAAACATTTGTGCAAATGTTCTTCGAGTCGAAGATATGTCAGCGCCTGAAAATAATATTATTGAAATCATATACAAGCTGGAGCAGTTTTTCCCTCCTGCATTTTTTGACTCGATAGAGCATCTACCGATAAACTTGGTATACGAGGCATGAGTTGGTGGCCCCGTTCAATACCGGTGGATGTATTTATTTAAAAAATACATGAATCGTCTGAAGAAAAAAGTAAAGAACACCGCTGCAATTGAAGGTTCCATATCAGAAGCATATATAATTCAAAAAAGTTCAACATTCTGCTCATTTTATTTTGAATCAACCATCAAGACAAGACTTAATCGTCTTCCATAGAACGACGACGGGGGAGCTCGACCATCAGATGGTTAATTAAATATCTTTGGTTACCGTGGTCGTGCTTTGGGTTCTCGTCCGTCTCGATTCTTAAACGATGAAGAGTAGCATTTGACATACTTGTACATTTTACTAAACTGTCCAGAGATTGAGAAGTTCATTGAAATATTTGACATTGAGATGGTGACAAAATAGTCAATTGGCGTGTAGTCTATAAGACTAAAGCCAGAGAAAAAATTGATCTGATAGTTGGAGAGAATGAGCCAGCAGATGACTTCTATCAAGAAGAAGATCCTTCCGAAGTGGAATGAGTTAGTCCAATACTCGAGGATGATGACACAGAGTTAGTTCAATTGGAAATAGAATATGTTGATGACGACGATAATGAAGTTGAGGAAGGACAGGATGATGATGAGGGAGACAAAGAAGAATTTCAAGATTTCAATACAAAAGAACAAGAAGAAGAGTATTACACGGATGATGATAATGACGATGATGATTAATTGTAAATGTGAAATATATATTCAATTATTAAATATATCTATTAATCTATTATATATAATCTAATTATATTAAACTTTTACAACTATGGTTCGAGATATCAGTTCTCGAGGAGGCATTCCTCGTAGGATCCCCCGACGATTACCATCCACCCCACCTGTACCCACTGACCCTTCACCTTCCACCATCATCCCCCCACCTGATCCGTCCACCGTTCCCTCACCTAATCTGGCCACTATCCCTTCACCTTTGGCTACCATCCCTCCGCCACCCTCCGCAAATCTAGGACCGTCGTCTTCGAGACGTAGGCCACGAGGGCCTAACATTATTCTCCCTCCGCCACCCGAGAGAGCACTGCGCAAAGCAGTTAGTGTGCGTGGAAGACGATAAGTATATGCATCAATTATTTCTTATAATTTATTTATTTCAAAATATCATATTATGAATTTATATTTTGTGCAAATTTGAGCAAGAGGACGTCCCTCGCACGATAGCTGGGACGATCCGAAAGTCTATGTTGTGTGAAACCCGACACTAGAATGGGGGGTTGAATAGTGTCTGTCCCCTTTTTCAATTTTCTCCTTACTCAATTTTAACTTTACTTAATGCGATTGTTCTTTAATGGTTAATGTGATTACAATTCAATAGCAACGATGAAAGCTAATAAAGAAGCAATGCAAACAATAATATTTATAGTGGTTCGACCAACCGCCTACTCCACTACCTTGGCTCCTTACTAAGGATTTCTAACCACTACTTTATAGAATTTATGTTTCCCTTTGAATACACTTGAGGACACCCTTCTCACCACTCGGAGAACACCTCAATCCTATTCAGCTAGGCAAAATACAATTCTATAAAGCTATCCCTAAGTGTTTCCTAGCACACCTAGCAAGTTATCTCAACTTTGAAAATAAGTTACAATAAAGTTCAAATACAAGGAAAGAGCTAAAGAATAAAAGATTGAACCAAACTTCTTTCCACCGCCTTCTTGACTTCAACTTGCAAGATGATGACTCCAAAGATTGCAGCACAGTTGAAGAAGCGGAAGCAGCGCCTGATTTTTTTTATGTCGAAGAAGGAAGCAGGGGGCGCGCGAGAACTTGATCGTATGAAGGCTTAAAGAACTTCTTTAATGCTCAATACTAATCGTAAGAAGTTGTAAAGAAGTTAGGTGAGGGGTATTTATAACCCCTCACTCAAACGGCCCGTTCAACGGGTGAAAAATCGACCGCTGGCAGTCTGTGAGAGCTCGTTCAACCGACGGGTCGATCGACTGACGGAAATCTATTTCTTTCGACATTCGGTCGACCCGTCGGTCGACCGAATGGCTGGAGCCAGGGTCGCGATTAGGCATCTTCAATTCGGTCAACCGCTAGCGTTCTACCTATTTTTGTCGTCTGTCGGTCGACCGCGCGACGCAGCCTAGATGTTTAGCCTTCGACACTTTCGATCGATCGACTGGTCAATTGAATGGCTTTTGCCAAATTTTAGTGACATCCAGTCGAACGAACGGGCTGCTTCACCAATTTATTGCCTTGTTTGGTCGACCGATCGGTCGACCGAACCCAAGCTGAGGATGATTTCTTCTATGGATTTTTACATGCCTTTTCTATTGGTTTGGTTACCAAGTTTCAACTTGGATAACCTTACAATTTTGGCTTGGGATAAACTATCCTAGGGACATATTATATTAATTCTACTTGACTTAATCCTGAGCCTTCTTCAATGATTTCTTCTTCCGTTTCTTTGACGATCTTTTCTGTCGTCCCGTTTGAACAAATTGGTATGCGTATTGCAACCTCAACCTAAACTTAAAACTTCACACTTTGGATTAACTACATGTTTGTTATCATCAAAATAAAGATCGAGGCTTGAGAGAGACTCTTAAGACAATAGTTTATGCGCGGGGCGTGACCTACATGGTCTCACGTACCCCGTGAGCATATGAATTTATTGTGGCGAGAGTTCACGGTAAATATATTTATTAAATTAATATTAATGTTAAATATTCATCGGTAATAATAATATTTTTTTGCAGGCTCATTATACATAGTCGGAGAACCATGCCACTTTTGTGGAGGCTGCATGGGAGCGTGTTGTCCGTTCTCGCTATATCGGGCAGCTTCAGCAGGCTCGTCCAACCGTGATGAGACGTCTAGGGGCCACACAGATAGGGCAGACTTGAGGACACGCCCTCGAGTGGATTCCTGGCCCTATGTAGGACCAGCTCGTTGAGCGGTGGGCCACACCTAAGTGGCAGGAGGTCTCCCGAATTTCGTCGAGAAACCACATGTCCGGGGGGACAGCACGGGCGCGCGCCACACAGGTGGCTCCATCTCTTTTGCGGTTCATGAGCGTCGTATGGCATGTATAATTTAATTATTTTTAATTAAATTATATATTGTGTATAATACTACTAATATATTTGTTTTCTAATGTAAGACGAGGGTGATGGAGGACGGCACTGTCGAATGCCCGTCGATGATGGAGGTGTTTGAGCGCACCCACCGTCGTTGACGAGTAGCGGGGGACTAAGTTGATAGCAGAGCCTCCATCATAATGGTAAGTATTTATATATGTTTATTTGATTTACACATTTTTATTTATAGTTTATATATATTTAAAATATAAACACGTGTAGGAAACTTACACGAGGACTGTGATTGAGAGTGGGGGGACACCGAGGGAGTTCAACACAGGAGCTTGGGTGGAGGCCGCAGGTGGATGGGAGCACGGCCGTGTTTATGGCTTTGCAAACAGTGGCCATGCACGCGCCGTGCTCGGGACACTTGGGGCACCGACCCCTCCGACTGCGGGTGAGAGGCCCTCAACATTCCGAGCACAGGACCAGAGCCGGATAGCACCCATTGAGTCAGAGCTCACCCAGCAGAGGCTGGAGATGCAGGAGTAGAGGTGGGCGAATGACGAGTTGAGACAGACACTCCTCACTCAGATTGCGTCTCACACTGGGCTTCTAGCGCTGATGTCGCAGCCGTCGTCCTCCTCGACCCAATCGACGCTCCCGACCCAGTCGTTGTCGATTCCAGCGCCTCCACCGCAGCCGTGAGATTTTGATTAATTGTATTTTGTTTATATTTTGATACTTGGTTATATATAGATAATATTTTGATAATTGTTTGCCTTCTGTTTGAGGCTGATATTGATGATATTTATATAAAACGTGTATGTTTGGTTTCAAATGCATGTGTATGATGTTTTTTTATTGTAATATATGATTAAAAATAGTTTGTAGTCGATATATCATTGCATACAAGAATTTATAAAATTTTCAATTTTTTCAATTACGGGATACACCTTTGGCCACGGCTTACCCACGGTTCACCGTCACTAAGTCGTGGCTAAAAGCTTATCATAAATGGCGGATGGTCTCAGCAGCACCAAATATCATGGTTGCTAATAGTATCCGATGGAACTGGGCCATGGCTGATGGTTGGTATCAGTGACAGCCGCCTAAAGCCGTCATTGATGGTTTTTATTCAGCGACAACGCACGCAGCTGTCGTTGATGATTACTTGTGACGGCCGAGCGCGGCCGTCACAACTTATCTGAGACGCGCGCATTAGTGACAATGGTTTGCCACGGTTGACGCCGTACGTGATATCTATCACCGATGGTTCAGCCACAATCCGAGCCGTCGATGATGACGACAATTCTACTAGTGTAGCTAGCAGGAGTCCTCAAGCAAGGCCTAGGTCGAGACACGCGAAAATGACCCCGACCCTACGCTTAATTAAATAACTCGGGTCGTGCACAAATTGCCCCATCATGCACAAATAAAGCTCATAAATAGCACTTTCCTGTACGCACCCTTTCTTTTTAGTATTTAATAAAATCATATTTCTCACATTTATGTGTGTACCTAAGAATTCTACGTACATCTTGCCGCTTCAACGAATACTCCACTATTCGTAACTTACATGACCCCTCGTGTGCGGTCCTGCTTTACGCTCCTCGACGAGCTCGGCTTGAACCCCTCGAGTGCGATCCTCGGCCACAGAGCCGCTACTTCCGGCCACAAAGCGCTTACACGACCATGACTCAGTTTTCACCAGCTTGACTCGTTGTCCATCGTGCCACTATTTCTGGCCTCATAGCCCTTACATGACCCCTCGCGTGCGGTCCTACCTTACGCTCCTTAACGAGCTCAACTTGAACCCCCGAGTGCGATCCTCGGCCCCTAGATCTGCTACTTTCGGCCTCAGAGCCCTTACACGACTATGACTCGGTTTTCACCAGCTTGGCTCATTTGCCATCGCGCCACTACTTTTGGCCTCATAGCCCTAACTTGACCTCTCGCGCGTTGCCGTGCCTTACACTCATCGACGAACTCGGCTTGAGCCCGTGAGTGCAGTCCTCGGCTCCCAAAGCTGCTACTTTCGACCTTAGAGCCCTTACACGATCAAGACTCAATTTTCATCAATCTGGCTTGTTGGCCATCACGCCACTACTTCCGACCTTAGAGCCCTTACTCGACCCCTCACGCGCGGTCCTGCCTTACGCACCTCGGCGAGCTTAGCTTGAACCACCGAGTGCGGTCCTCGGCCCTTAGAGCCGCTACATCCAACCTCAGAGCCCTTACTCAACCCCTCTCACACGGTCATGCCTTACACTCATTGGCAATCTTGGCTTGAACCACCGAGTGTGATCCTTGGCCTCTAGAGTCGCTACTTCCAAACCCAAAGCCCTTACATAACCCCTCACATGCAGTCCTACCTTACGCTCCTCTGCGAGCTTGGCTTGAACCACCGAGTGCGGTCCTCGACCCCTAGAGCTGCTACTTTTAACTCGAAAGCCATTAGATGACCCCTCACACGCTACCTTACGCTCCTCGCCTACCTTGGCTTGAACCGTCGAGCTCAGTCCTTGGCCCTTAGAGCCACTCTTACTGAGTCTGAACCCTTATACAAGTCCACTAGATTCTAAAACTAGACTAGCTCGACATCGCCCTCGTCGGGTCTAATCGTTACTGCTTAACCTCCGAAACAATTTCGGAACAACTACAACAGGTCCAACCTCAAATAAAGAATCTCCCTTCAAATGGGGCTAAATACTACTGGCGTGGAAGAAAACCGCTTATCTTGACAACAAAAATTAGACTACCAAGTCACCAAAAAAGCATGTTGCAAAAAGAAAATATGCATGCACAAAATAGGCCCACAAAAGGGCGATAGTCAAGCACCAGCCCTCGGGAGGCAACAATTCATTACAAACAATGTTTAGCACACACACGGGCAATTTAACACATTCCAGTATTCATGAGGGGGGAGACACCGTAGCCTCAGCCAACATTATAGAAGCTTCCCTCTCCGAGGTGTCCTCATCCATCGAGGAAACAACACACGGCTCAGGAGCAACAACTGACAATCCCTCTTCGACGGGTTCAGGAACCTCCTCCATGGGTTTTGGATCCACTAAAGCCTCATCCCGTATCTCCTTAAGACAATCAACTCCAGAGAAGTAAACTTCATGAGCGAAAATTAGGTTTGCTCAATCACCTTGTTGAAATCTTCATTATACAAGATTAGACCGGCATCTTGCCAACGGTTCATCTCGTCCACCGAATTCCTTACCATATGTCTGCATTCCTTTGATGTTGTCACCTCAAGCTTCTTCCTGGACTCATCTTCCACATCCCTCAGTCGAGCAGCTAACTCTGCAACAGTGGTATTTAAACGCTCAATCTCATGGTTCTTCACCCTCCTAACCTCGGACAATTCGAACTTCAACAGCTCGGTTTCCTGCACACGAACCTCAGATTTCTCCGACTCAAACTTCCTCATCCTTCCAATCATGGCTGTCAGTTGAGTCCATGTGAAACCAACTGATTTCCAGTGCAAAAAAACCACTTGTGTACAAAACCATGGCCAGCCGCTAAGCCGACGATGGGGAACTTCCCCCAATCCCCATACTTGACGTCGAGGTTTCATTCCCTGTCGAAGCCATACCTTCACAGAATGATGAACCTTTGCTAATGCAAGGACTCCCAGCCCGCTACTCCAACCGTGAAAGTGGGCCAAAAGGGAGTTGAGCGAGAAGGGCCGAACAACTCCATTACGCCCGAAGACCAAGGGCTCGTAACCTGCACATTGAACTTCTAAACCCTCCAATACTGTAAATTCAAAAGTCAACAACGGCGCCGACTGGCTCGGCCTTGATGGAGAATCATCCACTAGTAAATCCTTCCCTCTACCAATCGCAGGAGTATTCCCCCTCTTGCTCCTGAGGCAGCTGCAGAAAATTACCTCGTCCAGCATGGACGACACTTTCCCTACAACAAGAGAGAATCCTCATTAAATATATTCGGAGTTTACTTTGGGAATGCCCTTAAAAACATTCACCTATGTAGGCGGAAACCGACAGCCCCTCCAAGTCCTTTTTCAGCATGCCTCTACAAGAAAAAGACTCAAAAGGACCGCACCTGACTAGAAAATCTATGATGCTTCTCTCCTTAGCAAAAAGAGTTCCCTCCTCCACGTGCCCAATATGCACTGGCTCCTCTGTTTAGGATAAAGGAAACATCTCCTTTCGGGAGTCAGGGTCCAATTAAATAAAATGGACACAAGAATAACTTCGACTTTACCTTGAAGAACACTCTCTGAAGTTCTGGTGAGAACTCCGAAAAGAATTGAAGAGCTTCTTCCTTGATATAAGAGACACAAGAACTCCCTTCTAGGAACTCTATAAAAGCTCGCCTCAAGCCCGAGACACCGTATCAAAATCTCGAAACAACAAATAGCTGGCCATCTATTTGGATGAAGTTGCGAAGGGGCTATATTCACCTACTCGAAGTCCGTAAAGGGCAGCCAAACTCCAAGTTCCTCAAACAGGATCTGATACATGATGACAGATTCAAACTCCCCATGATGAAAAATCATATTTGAGGAGGAACATGGGAGACAATCGTAGGAATCCTCATCATCGTAACGAGAAATATTTACCCTACCTCAGAAAGCTTGAATGTTGCTCAGGACGGTCATCACCAAACCCTACCGCCGTATCTTATGAAAAACCCAAGAATAGGGATCAAGGGCCCTTCCTGGCGGTCTCACCTCCAGCACAGTCCTAGCATTCATTTTCACCATCAGCATGAGAAAAACTTAAAGGGCCCCCGGTAAGCGAAAGAAACTAGGGACCAAAGAGACTTGCATGTCACCGAAGGAAACCTTAAAGCATCGGACACCAAAAGCGCAATAAAATGTTCGGAAATAGAAGGGAAGAAATTGTTTTAAAAGCAATAAACCCCCCATCAGACGGTTGAGAATCACACCACAAACAAATCCTAGCCGATCAAGCCCGCCAAGCGGCGATTTCCTAGAAAACCGCAAGGGTCTATGTGAACACTTTCTCTACCATGATTACTTCTTCGAACTGAAAAGACAATAACCAATCAGGAGATGCCACGAAGGAAGAGAAACCCTACCACTGAGCCGCCATACTAAGTGCGGAAGTTGAAAAGATGCAAAAATAACACGGCAAAGATATGCCAATCCGAATCACTCCAAATCGAGACAAGGTTGCCACATGACAACCCAGGAGCCCAACATGACCTCTGTGATCGTCTGCTCCAGCTCAACCTCTATGGTCGCTTGCTCCAACTCGGCCTCTATGGTCACTTGCTCCAACTTGGCCTCTATGATCGTCTGCTCCAGCTCGGCCTCTACGGTCGCCAGCTCTAACTCGGCCTCTAAGATCGCCCACTCCAACCTCGCCTCAATGGTTGCCTCCTCCAACTCGACCTCTACGACCGCCTGCTATAGGTCGGTCTCTACGATCGCCTGCTCTAACCTGACCTCTACAGTCACTTGCTTCAGCTCGGTCTCTACGATCACCTACTCCAGCCCGGCCTCTACGGTCTCCCGCTCCAGCCAGGCCTCTACGATCGCTTCCTCCAACTCAGCCTCTACTGTCACTTAATGCAACTTAGCCTCTACGACGGCTAAACACAACACGGAAAAATATTTCCAAAAATTCTTTAAATCCACAAAAAAATCAAAATCAGAAAGCCAACTCTACTTAGAGCTTGACACGCAGTCCTCCAGACTCCGACCGAGCTCGGGGGCTATGAACTGGACTAGTATTATTGGGTCTGGTCAGATTAGACCCAGCAGCGCCCTACAACCCAACTCGAGCCAAACTAAACGGCTCCACTTGAGGGCTCCACCCAACCATACTCCCGAACCTGACTCAAGCTAGATCGAATGGCTCGGCCCAGGGGCTCCACCCGGCCATACAAGGACATCCACGTTCTTCGTTACCACGAGGGATACGCCATTATAGTCCCTATATCTCCGGGATTTGTCTCGACCCATTCTGAGCAATATCGTAGCGAGTTTGTCGGACGACGTCATCACCTCCACATGTAATAAATACAGACACGACACACCTCAGACAACACTAAGTTCCATTCTCCAATACCTCCATCTTGGAGTCTCACTAACTTGAGCGTTGGAGTGTCTTTTGCAAGTCCCCCGTCGGAGTTGCACCTAACCAGGAGAGACACCGAGCCGGACCGAACTACTATGATCCACATGCCCTAAGAATTGATTGGGGTTCTACTTCCCTAATTCCTCAACCAATCTCCACTTCTAGCATCGAAGGAAAGAAATTTTACAAATTCAACTAAGCGAAATGATTCCACAACCAAAACAGCCCCTAAGATCCCCTA
Organism: Canna indica; assembly: GCA_034359265.1. NCBI lineage: Eukaryota > Viridiplantae > Streptophyta > Magnoliopsida > Zingiberales > Cannaceae > Canna > Canna indica. The sequence continues at coordinate 7,868,318 of CP136894.1, read as the reverse complement.
CCCTTAGGATTTTCATCCGGCCAAACCCTCTCATAGGGCTGCCCTAAACGGCTAAACACCTATAGGATTACCCTAGAGAGGGAAAAACCCTAAGGGATTAAGGCCACTCACGTCAGATCAGAGTTAGGCCAACACTTGCGGATATGATTCTGACGATCTCCAACGAACAATGATCTCTCGCACCGGATCTCGTTCTCCAAAATATCACCCTTTACTCCTCCTCAGTTATCCCTAAAACGAATCATCCAAATTAGATCTCCATCGTTCATATTAATAAACAAGTAGTCTCGGACATACTCACCAAAAATTAGTCTCGATTACTCGATTAGATGAAACAAGTCATTGCAGGGATCTACTGAAGAAAACCAAGAACATGGCTTCGATTTTTCCGTCACAATCAAAGATCCTACCGTCAAAAGACAATCTGCACCTATTAGAATACCGAATATAAAGTCTATTACTCAATGACCAAGTTTCGATAAGATCGGACCATAAATATCCCTTCGATCCTGATGTTTGATGAGGTCTATCGCTGGAAGAACTGCATGTCGAGAATACTCTTCCTCCCTCTCCTTGGGATGCGCACATGTGGGTTCTCTTCGCATCTTTTTTTTAATAATCACTTAATGTTAAAAAACCTCCATGTCCCTCACTCGAGTCCACCCCCAATTTATCCCACATGCTCGATCGAACTACACCTAAGGTACGTAGACTCGAACTCGATTGAAACAAGAAATTAAAATGTTCTACTTTACTACAATCATATTCCTCATGCAAAAGTCGTATACCTCCCATTGTGTTCTCCGAGGATCCACTCGGCTTGCTGCGGTGCGCATTCCGAGCTTCCCGCTGAAACACCAAAATCAATAATTATAAATACGATATTACATTTTTACAGTGAGTGATGGCAGATCTCTATGCAACGTTCAACATGTTACCACCAAATCATTTATAATTCTCTTTTTGTTACTAATAGGAGAATGAATTAACTATATGAATTAATGTAATATTATCATATTGTTCCATTACTAGATACAATTAATATACTATCCTTATTATATTTATCATTTTTTAACTATATGAATTAATTAGTATTATAAAGTTATACCTAATAGTTTAATATTCGTATATTAGTAAAATATTAAATTAAATAATAGTAGTGTATTAATAATTTATTATATTTACTTTTAAATATTATATATTATTATATAGAAATAGAAAGCTGTTTATTTACAAGGAGAATGCTTTGATATTAATTTATATCTGGCAAAAGGCCATATGGCAAAAAGATTCTCTTGCATTAGTTCATTCCTATAATGCATCCATTCTTTTATCCATTCCTTTCTTGTCATGGGTACGTATTTGTATAAATCCAAAGACAAAACATCACCAGTTAACTTTTGAGATCAATTTCATCACAATGCACTCAAAGATGCCGTGGATTATCTTTTGGGGCTTCTTGATCTTTTCAAATATTATACTCTCTAATGCCATTCGTGATCTAGGTAATGGATTTCTTTTCAATCTATGACATGGTTATTTATTATATACAAACCACATCTTTTCAAAAACCTTAGTGGGTGCAAAATATATATTGATTGTTATTTTTTTATTCTCTCTTAATTAAATGATTTCTCATCGTTTTCTTTATGCATCATATTACATAATAAAACTAGTGTTTTCTTGTACTATTTTATTAAACCATTTCAGCAATAAAGGTTTAATCTTAAATGTGCTCAAAAGATTTACTTCTTTTTTATTTCTTTTTATCATTTGTATATGTCTGTGAGTTTGATAAAATCAATATAATCATTTAGATATTAACTTTATTTTAACCTTAACATTATTCTTATATGACATTGTAATACCTAGATTTAGTTTCAGATCGAGAATATATTGAAAGTTGTGTTAGTTTATAAAATTGGATAAATACGCTATCATCAATTTTTATTTAAGCATTTTAATTAGACCAACAGTTTGAATCTATAAAATTAATCAACATACTGAGCCGTCCTACAACCATGATAAAAGATAAATATATAAACATAGTTATTATTAACCAAACTTTTCTAAAACCATCTATCATATGAAATTATTTAAGCAATAAATTTTTAATCCGGAAGGTTCCACTAAGGGTTACCTCTTTCATGGTCATTGCCTCATTAGTTTCTTTATTATACGGATGTTAATCGATAACAATTATATATTCAATTAGAAATTACCTTAAAATATTTTCCTTAACATTCTTTATTTTAATCTTATGTTATTCTTATATAATTTTAATCCTCGAACGCAACCATAGTGTTATAACTCACTTAATGAGATAACTGGCTCATTAACTTCATAATCCCCAATTATTAGACAAATTAAAATGTTTAAGCCGAAATTGATAATATCACAACATCAAGGCTTATAAATCAACACAATATTTAATATACTCCCAATTTAAGATTAAACTGGGTATTACATATAGAAAAAATCATCCTAGGCCACTCGTAATCCCTACGAAGCCAATATCAAGTCGTCCTCCGAGCCATGAAGCAAACTTGATAAATGATAAATTAATGCCGATATATAGTTATTATCAAGATATTTTTTTCTAAAACAATGTTAGGATATTTGTTGATTTATATTAGACGATTGTCTTTTCTCACATCATTTTTTTATATATTATTCTTTATACTTCAACTTATTCATAAGCTAATATATATTTTCTTATATTGAAATCATGTTAGCAAAAGTTTTAATCTTGAAGGTTCTATTGAGGCTTACCTCTTCGCATGCTCATTGGTTTTTTTATATACTACTATATGGATGTTCATTGATAAAAATTTTATCATCATGATACTTGAAACATGAACAAAAGAAGTTAAACCTCTTGTATGACATGAATAGAAGAAGTTAAACGTTAAAATATTCTTAAAGTATTTTTCTTTATCATTCTTTATATTAATGTTATATTACTCTTGTATGACATGAACAGAAGAAATTAAACATCCTAGACCGCCTATAATTCCTACTGAGCCAACACCACGTAGTCCTCCTAGCGATGAAGTGAACATTATAAGGGATTGGGACAGGGTTCCCACGCCACCTCCAAGCAATGAAGTGAGTCCTACTCCACCGGCAAGCGATGGAGCAAAGTTGATAGAAGGTAAATTATTATGGACATCATTATTATTAAAAAAACCTTTTTTAAAAGCATATATGTTACTCGAAATAAATATTTATTTATTCTATGTTATATTATTATCTTTTTCTCACAACACTTTTTTATATATTAATCTGCAACATAATTTATTCATAAGCTAATAGTTTTGTGTATCATCATGTGAAATTATTTTAGCAATAAATATTTAATCTTGAAGGTTCTAAAGATGTTCACCTCTTTTCATATACTACTATATGGATGTTCATTGATAAACACTTCACCATGATACTTGAAACATGAACAAAATAAGTTAAACCTCATGTATGACATGAACAAAAGAAGTTAAATATTAAAATATTCTTAAAGTATTTTTCTTTATTTTAATGTTATATTAAACATGTAACATGAACAAAAGAAGTTAAATATCCTAGACCGCCTATAATTCCTATTGAGCCAATACCATGTGGTCCTCCTAGTGATGAAGTGAGCATTATAAGGGATTCGAATAGGGTTCCCACGCCACCTCCAAGCGATGAAGTCAAAATTATAAGGGATTAGGATATGATTCCTACGCCACCTCCAAGCGATGGAGCAAAGTTGATAGAAGGTAAAATATTATGGACATAATTATTATTAAAAAACCATTTTAAAAAACATGTTACTCGAATAAATATTTGTTTATTCTATATTATATTATTATCTTTTATCACAACACATTTTTATATATTACTCAGCAACATAATTTATTCATAAGTTAATAATTTCGTGTATCATCATGTGAAATCACTTTAGCAATAAATATTTAATCTTGAAGATTCTATAGGGGTTCACCTCTTTTCATAAACTACTATATGGATGTTCATTGATAAAAATTTCTTCATCATGGTACTTGAAACATGAACAAAAGAAGTTAAACCTCTTGTATGACATGAACAGAAGAAATTAAATATTAAAATATTTGTAAAGTATATATTTTTTGTTTAGCTTTCCTTATTCTAATGTTATATTACTCTTGTATGACATGAACAAAAGAAGTTAAATATCCTAGACCACCTATAATTCCTACGTACTTAGCCAATACTACGTGGTCCTCCTAACGATGAAGTGAGTATTATAAGGGATTGAGACAAGATTCCCACGCCACCTCCAAGCGATGAAGTCAAAATTATAAGGGATTGGGATAGATTTCCTATGCCACCTCCAAGTGATGGAGCAAATTTGATACAAGGTAAAATATTGTATACATAGTTATTATTAAAAAACCATTTTTAAAAACATGTTACTTGAAATAGAAATTTGTTTATTCTATATTAGGTTATTATCTTTTCTCGCAACGCTTTTTTATATATTACTCTGCAACATAATTTATTCATAAGCTAATAGTTTCGTGTGGGCTTTATTATGTTTTTGGTCCTCCAAAATATCATATTTTTTCGTTTGATCCCTTATTTTTAAGAACTTTACATTTAGTCCCTCAAAAATTATTTTCATTTTTGTTTGGTCACTCCGTTAACCTTCCGTTAGCTTTTAATGTTAAGTGCCAACATGTAATACTGACATGGACTAAAACGGGACCAAACAAAAAAAAAGATATTTTAAGGGATTAGATGGAAAAAAATATATTTTAATAACCCAAATAATAACAATATATAATTATATTTTAGGTTATTAAAATATATATTTTTTCAATCTAGTCCCTTAAAATATTTTATTTTTTCCATTTGGTCCATCTTTAGTCCATGTCAGCATTTCATATTGGCACTTAACATCAAAAGTTAACGGATGGACCAAACAGAAACGAAAACAATTTTTGAGGAACTAAACGGAAATTTTTTAAAAATAAAGGATCAAACGAAAAAAATATAATATTTTGAAGGACCAAAAATATAATTAAGCCTTTCATGTATCATCATGTGAAATCATTTTAGCCATAAACGTTTAATCTTGAAGATTCTATAGGGGCTCACATCTTTTCATATACAACTATATGGATGTTCATTGATAAAAATTTCTTCATCGTGATACTTGAAACATCAACAAAACAAGTTAAACCTCTTGTATGACATGAACAGAAGAAGTTAAACATTAAAATATACTTTAAATTATTTTTATCATTCTTTATTTTAATGTTATATTACTCTTGTATGACATGAACATAAGAAATTAAACATCCTAGACTGCCTATAATTCCAACTGACCCAATACCACGTGGTCCTCCTAGTGATGAAGTGAGAATTATAAGGGATTGGGATAGGGTTCCTACGCCACCTCGAAGTGATGGAGCAAAGTTGATAAAAGGTAAATTATTGTGGACATATTTATTATTGATTTAAAAACCTTCTTAAAAAGTATGTTACTCGAAATAGATATATGTTTATTCTATATTAGATTATTATCTTTTCTCAAACACTTTTTTATATATTAGTCTGCAACATAATTTATTCATAAGCTAATAGTTTCTTATATCATCATGTGAAATCATTTTATCAATAAAGGTTTAATCTTGAAGGTTCTATAGAGATTCACGTCTTTTCATATACTACTATATGGATGTTCATTGATAAAAATTTCTTCATCATGACACTTGAAACATGGACAAAAGAAGTTAAATCTCTTGTGTGACATGAACCGAAGAAGTTACACATTAAAATATTCTTAAAGTATTTTTTTTTATCATTCTTTATTTTAATGTTATATTACTCTTGTATGACATGATTAGAAGAAGTTAGGCATCCTAGACCGTCTATAATTCCTACTGAGCCAATACCACGTGGTCCTCCTAGCGATGAAGTGAGCATTATAAGAGATTGGGACAGAGTTCCCACACCACCTCCAAGCGATGAAGTGAGAATTATAAGGGATTGGGATAGGGTTCCTACGCCACCTCCACGCGATGAAGTGAGCATTATAAGGGATTGAGATATGGTTCCTACGCCACCTCCTAGCGATGGAGCAAAGTTGATAGAAGGTAAATTAATGTGGACATAGTTATTATTAAAAAAACCTTTTTTAAAATCATATTACTCGAAATAGATATTTGTTTATTCTATATTAGATTATTATCTTTTCTGACAACACTTTTTTATATATTACTCTGCAACATAATTTATTCATAAGTTAATAGTTTCGTGTATTATCATGTGAAATCATTTTAGCAATAAACGTTTAATCTTGAAGGTTCTATAGAGGCTCACCTCTTTTCATAGTCATTGGTGTTTTATATATTTACTATTATATGGATGTTTACTAATAAAAATTAAATAATCTTTTAGAATTTACTTGGGAAAAAATTAACTTTACCATTCTTTATTTTGATCTTATATTATTCATGTATGATATGCACAAAATAAATTAAACCTTCTAGGCCACCAGTAATTCCTTTTGAGTCAATACTAGTGTAATACATACTAGTGAATACCCATACTCCTAATATGGTTTAATTAGCCGGAGATCCGAGCTACGTGTCGGAGCGAGTCAAAGAGATCGTCGGAGGTCACAGTCGGAGATAGACTCACGCGGAAGTTAATTTAAGTTTAGTTGGTTTACTTCTGGTTTTGATTGGTTGAGTCGGGTCCCTGAGATGTTTTGATGCGGTTCGATTGAGCTTTGTGTCCGGTTTGTGTGTGAACTAAAGTAAGAGGGTGTTACGGTCTTTGGACATTAAGTGGTAATTTGAGATTATATATCTAGGCTTGAGAGAAAGATTGGTTTTGTACATGACGGCGCATGCATTCGTAGGAGGAGGCGCACGCACTTGGAGAGGGAGGAAGAGCATTCTCGGCAAACAGTTCCTGCAAACATTCTCGGCAAGAACTGTAATTGTGACGAAAAAATAGAAGCCTTGTTCCTAGTATCCTTCAGCGGATTCTAGTAGCGACTAGTTTCTTCCAATTGAGCAATCGGGAGACCATCCGGGATCTGATCGGATTTATTTTTGGTGAGAATGTCAGAGACTCCTTCTTGCTTTATCTGAACGGTGGAGATTTTATTTGGACGGTTCATTTTAGGGATAACCGAGGAGGAGGAAGGAGCGACATTTTGGAGAATAAAATCTAGCATGAGAGATCGTTGTTCGTCGGAGACCGTCGGAGTCATTGCTTTGGATTTGATGGCAGTTTCAATATAGATGAGTAACCATAGAGATTCTTTAGGTTCGCCCACTATAGGGACGGGAATTGATGGTTTTATGCTTGATCTTGTGATTTTTGTGATAGATGAAATGATCTAGTAGTTTTGTGATTCTTATAAGATGTGTGGACCATTGCATGATTGATATTGGCTAGATCGTTTGTGATTCGGGGAAAGTTGTAGTGGATCTTGTTATTGCATGTGATGATATGAATTTAAAGGAAATAGAATGTGTTTTGTATGCCGCTTGCTCGATTCGTCGTGTGTTTTGGTATTCTTATGGTTCAGTCATGTTATGGTATTACTTGGAGAGGGTTGGGGCCGGTTGAAGCTCCCTTGTTTTGGGGATGAAATCCCTTTTATGTAGCATTGTTTTCATCTCTCTTTGACGTTGTATTGTTGGATTTTTGTCGATTCACTACAACAAAGCATTTGAATACCGACCTTTTTTAATTGAGAAATTGACTCTTTTTGGGGCCTAAATATGAATTCAGACGCCTCAAAAAGGGTCGGTTTGAGCGTCGGTAAGGGAGGAGGAAGAAACTTCACAACCGATGCCCAAAAACTTCACAATCGATGTATTGTTATGATTGATATATATGTCATGCTTGTTGTGCATCATTTATTTGATTCGTATGACATGTTGTATACTATATGAGATGCATGAGATTGGTATGTTGCACACTATTGTAGGAAATTCGACACTAGAAGGGGGGTTGAATAGTGTCTGTCCCATTTTTCTTATATTTTTCTTTCTTACTCAATTTTAACTTCACTTAGGTGCAAGTATTTCTTAACAATAGATGTGATCAAATATTAATAATAACGATAGACAATCAAGAAAGCAATGCAGACAAGATTAATTATAGTGGTTCGACCAACTGCCTACTCCACTACCTTGGCTCCTCATCAAGGATTTCTAACCACTACTTTATAGAGTTTGTGTTTTCCTTTGAATACAATGAGGACACTCTTCTCACCATTATGAGAACCCCTCAATCCTATTCACCTAGGCAAAACACAATCCTATAAAGTTTTCCTTAAGTGTTTCCCTAGCACACCTAGTAGCTATTACAAATGGAAAACAAGTTTGAAATAAACTTCAAATACAATGGAAAGAGCTTAAGAATTTAAAAATGAACCAAAGATCCTTTCCCAAGCCTTCAGGCCTCCAACCTGCAGACAGATGACTCTTTGAGTTGCAGCAGAGTTGAGGGAAGCAGGGAAGCAGGGAAGCGGTCGCTCGAATAATGTTGTCAACGGAGGCAAAAGGCGCGCAACAAATCAATTCTTATGAAGGCTCAAATCACTTCTTTAATGCTCAATAAAATTTTCAAGAATATTTAAAGAAGTTAGATATGGGGTATTTATAACCCCTCACCTGAATGGAATGTTCAACGGGCGAAAAAATAGTCGTTGAGTGCCAACGTGATCGATTGATCGACAGCTGGCTTATGTGAGTGCTCGGTCGACCGACGGGTCGACCGACTATCGCAAATCTATCGATCCCACATTCGATCGACCAATCGATCGATCGAATCAGTGGAGCCAGGGTCGCGTGACTTGTGATCCCCAAACCAGTCGACCGAGGAGCATTCTGCCAATTTTTTGCTTCGGTCGGTCGACCGACGTAGCCCTCTGCCATTTCTTCACCAACTTCGGTCGACCGACAGGTTGACCGAATGGCTACTGCCACTTCTTTGCATCATTCAGTCGATCGACTGGTCGACCGAACTGGCTGCTGCCAAGGATACTGCCTTGTTCAATCGATCGACCGATCGACCGAACTCAGGCTGAGGCTAATTTCTACTTGAATTTTTTACATGTCTTTTTTATGGATTTAGTTACCAAGTTCTAACTTCGATAACTTTACAATTAGGCTTGGGATAAGATCGTCCTAAGGGTATATTACAAGATATCTATTTGATTTATGCCCGAGCCTTTCTTTGACATTTTCTTCTTCCGTTTCTTTGACGGTCTTTTCTTTCGATTCGTTTGAACGAATTTGGCATGCTTAACGCAACCTCAACATGAACTCAAAACTTCACATATAGATTAAGTACTTATCTGTTATCATTAAAATAAAGATCGAGGCTTAAGAGAGACCCTTAAGCCAACAATCTCTCCCTTTTTGATGATGACAAACATAGCAAGGAATTTTAAGAAAGCATATGCATATTTTTTGTGAGTTTGAGTTAAGGCATACATGAGTCTAAGATATACAAGATATAAAACTCAACACATGCATACAAATACTTATAATTCAACCTATGCTCCCCCTATCAATGTGCATATCATTCATTCAAATACTTATAACTTTTGTAACTCCCCCTAACTATATAACTCACCCTAACTATATGCATCGTAAAAACCAAGTGTGACCTTACTTTTTCTCCCCCTTTTGACATTAATCAAAAAAGGTAAGAATTAAGGTACAATTAATGAGTTTCATCAAAAAAAAAAAAACCAAGAAAGCCATAAAACCAAGTATCATTTATCATTATAGTCCTTCCTATTAATGTAAGCCTATTGAATGCAAACATCAATAAGTCGCAAAGCCCCACTACAGAGCAATACATAAGTGTGATGATACTTTCTAGAATGCAAGTTTTGAAACACATATACATTTTCAAAAAATGTATTTTAATTACTAGGTAAAGCACAAATTCTTAATTGCATTCTTAAATTTGTAAAGCTTTCTTCAACTAAGCGTTTTGTAAATATATCGGCAAGTTGTTTATCGGTGAATACAAATTCTACCGATATATTTCCCTTAGTCACATTGTCCCTAAGAAAATGATGCTTTAAGTCAATATGCTTGGTTGTAGAGTGTAAAATAGGGTTCTTTGTTAAGTTTATTGCACTAGTATTATCACAATGAATAGGTATGCAAGAATACTCAAGTCCATAGTCTAAAAGGGTTTGTTTCATCCAAAGGACTTGTGCACAATAACTAACCGCAACGATGTATTCCGCTTCGGTAGTTGAAAGTGCAACTGAGTTTTGTTTCTTTGAGAACCAAGAAACAAGACTCGCTCCTAAGAATTGACAACACCCACTAGTGCTTTTTTTATTTACTTTACAATCGGCAAAATCCGTATCCGCAAAACCGATTAAATCAAATGATGTATGACATGGATACCATAGTCCTAAGTCAACCGTGCCCTTTAAATATCTCAATATGCGTTTTACTGCACTTAAATGAGATATTTTAGGGCAAGATTGAAACCTAGCATATACACATACACTAAACATGATATCGGGTCTACTTGCAGTTAAGTAAAGAAGACTACCAATCATACCTCAATATCATTTTTCATCAACTTTAATTCCCTCTTCATCTTTGTCAAGCTTGATGAATGCGCTCATAGGTGTAGAAGTTATCTTGGCTTCATTCATCCCAAACCTTTTGATGAGCTCCTTTGTGTACTTGGCTTGATTGATGAAGATTTTTTAATTGGTTTGCTTGATTTGGAGACCAAGCATGAAGGAGAGCTCTCCCATCATGCTCATCTCAAACTCATCTTGCATACATTTAGCAAACCACTTACAAAGCATTTCATTAGTAGCACCAAAGATTATGTCATCAACATAAATTTGAACTAATAACATATCATTTTCATGATGCTTAATGAAAAGTGAAACATCGGCTTTTCATACCAAAAGTCTTTCATACCAAGCCCTAGGGGCTTGTTTTAAACCATATAATGTCTTTTAAAGTTTGAAAACATGGTTTGAAAACTCAAAACTTTCAAAACCGAAGGATTGTTCAACATAGACTTCTTTATTAATGAAACCATTCAAAAATGCACTTTTTACATCCATTTGAAAAAATTTAAAACCCTTAAAGCTAGCGTATGCCAAAAGTATTCTAATTGCTTCTAATCTAGCTACGGGAGCATACGTTTCATTCTAATCTATCAGTTCTTGATGATTGTACCCTTGTGCCACTAACCTAGCTTTGTTTCTAATAACTAATCTTTCTTCATCTAGCTTATTTCTAAATACTCATTTAGTTCCAATTATAGTTTGTTCACTAGGTCTAGGCACTAAGTTCCGCACATCATTTCTAGCAAATTGGTTGAGTTCTTCTTGCATAGCTAGTACCCAAAACTCATCTTCTATTGCTTCCTTAATGTTCTTAGTAGGGGTGTAATCGAGCCGAGCCAAGCCAAGCTTGCTTGTGCTCAAGCTCTGCTCGTTTAAGAAATGTCGAACTCGAGCTCGAACTCAAGCTAGATCGAGCTTCAATATCCAAGCTCGAGATCGACTCGAGCTCGGCTCGTTTAAGCTCGTTTAGGCTCGTTTATTTTTCTCAAGCGTGACCGAGCTCGTTCAAACTCGATTAAGCTCGGCTCGACTCGGGTTTATGCTCAACCCCATATGAAATATTAATATTTATATAATTATATATAAATATATGAAGCTCGATTAGGCTCGCGAGCTGCTCGAGTCGAGTATTACTTAGCTTGAGCTCGAGTTTTCATCGACTCGATCTCGAGTAGCTCACGAGCTGCTCGACTCACGTACACCCCTAGTTCTTAGGTTCTACTTGAGATACAAAAGCTACATATTGACAAACATTCTTGAGTTTAGAACGTGTTACCACTCCCGTTGAAGGCTCTCCAATGACTTGGTCCATTGGATGATCCTTTACCAACCGATATCCTTTAGGGAGAGGTGGTAGAGCTTATTCTTATTTATCTTCAACTTGAGGTAGATTCGAGGATGACGGTTCTTCATGTTGGGTTTCCTTATTATCTTCATCCTCCACATCTTTGTCATGAAGTGTGAGATCCTCAAGTTCTTCACCTTTGGCATTGTCTCCAAATGTGATATGTCCATCATCTTTGCTTGATAGGGTTGCAAATAAGTTGATGTCACCGGTCATGTGCTTTGAGCAACCGCTATCCAATATCCAAGTGCTTCTACTTGGTTGAGCATGCTTCTCAAAGGAGAAGAAATCATTTTAGGTACCCAAATTTTCTTGGGTCCTTGATTGTTAGTCACTTTGGGAACCCATGTAAATCTTGCATGTGGGTTCCTTCTCAAAGCACAATCCTTGGCCATATGGCCAAATATGCCACAAGAAAAGTAATTTCCATTAAATTTTCTTCTAGTGTGTGTGAGCATGTAAGTGTGATGATTTTTTTTATGGACAACCTTTAGTATGACATTTTGGATGGTTGTCATCTTTTCATTAAGCATGCAAAGTTCCTTTTTCAATGTTAGCATGCTCTCATTCAAATATTCTACTTGAACACTTAAATACTTATTTTCATTCTCTAAATTTTGGTTGTCAATCTCTAAGTTCTTCTTAGCTTTCTCTAGGGTGCATGTCTCTTCCTTAAGAGTGTTTATTTCTTTTCTTAAGGCATTACATGAAAGTAATAAACTATCATTCTCAAGCTCTAAAGATTTATTTTCCTTTTTGAGGTCCTTGAATTTTCTGCTAATGGCATTAAACTAATCATGCATTTGTTCAAATTCATCTTCTAGCTCTTCTTGAGTAAAAGAAACTTCACCAAAAATAAATCTTACCTCATCATCTTTTGCCATCAGGCAAAGATTTGCCTTTTCGCTATTAGCTTCTTCTTCACTTGATGAGGCCTCGCTTTCATCCCACGTGACCATCATTGCCTTCTTCTTCTTCTTGTACTTTTCCTTTTTGTGAGGGTTGGAGGTGGAGCCCATCTTGAGAAGTGGGCAATCTCTCCGTAGATGCCCGGTCTTGTTGCAATTGTAGCATGTGTAGCATCCTCTTCCCTTCCTCATGCCTCCCATCATGAAAATCATGAATCTTCTTGCTAGCATCGTCATTTCTTTAAGATCATTCGTCTCTTCCTCGGATGATGACGACTCTTCTGCTCGATGTGATGCTTTTAAGGCGATGGTCTTGCCTTTGGGGGCATCTTCCTCTTAATTGGTATTGCTTCATGTGGGTCTCATGTGTCATGAGAGACCCAATGAGCTCGGTAATCTTCAAGATGCTCAAGTTCTTAGCTTCCATGATTGTTGTGACCATAGGCTCCCAAGATTTTGGAAGGGAACGGAGGAGCTTCCTTACCTTTTCATCTTCCCTTATTTCACTGCCAATGTTAGCTAAGCCATTTGTAATATTTTAAAATCTAGCATGCATGGCATCAATGGATTCATGTGATAACATCTTAAACATTCCATAGTCATGCATGAGTAGATTTATTTTGGATTCATTTACTTGTGAAGTCCCTTCATGTGTGGTCTCTAGGACCTTCTATAATTCATATAGGGACTTACATGTAGAAATTATATTGAATTCATTAATTGATAGGCCGCAATATAATGCATTGACGGCCTTTGCATTTCCATTAAAGAGTCTAATCTCTTCTTGGTCTCATTTATTCATATCCTTATCGGGTTGCTTATACTCTACTAAAATCATCCTTCATACATCCATGCCTAGAGATTGTAGGAAATCATTCATGCGGATCTTCCAGTAGGCATAGTTGTTTCCATCGAATAGTGGTGGAGTATGAGTAGAGTACCCTTGAGCTAATTGGATTTCACTAGACATCTTAATTTGTAGGGAAGATGGTTAAATCTTGACCTACGACCAGGCTCTGATATCAATTGTTGTAGGAAATTCGACACTAGAAGGGGGGTTGAATAGTGTCTGTCCCTTTTTTTTTATATTTTTCTTTCTTACTCAATTTTAATTTCACTTAGGTTCAAGTGTTTCTTAACAATAGATGTGATCAAATATTAATAACAATGATAGGCAATCAAGAAAGCGATGCAGACAAGATTAATTATAGTGGTTCGACCAACTGCCTACTCCACTACCTTGGCTCCTCATCAAGGATTTCTAACCACTACTTTATAGAGTTTGTGTTTTCCTTTGAATACAATGAGGACACTCTTCTCACCACTATGAGAACCCCTCAATCCTATTCACCTAGGCAAAACACAATCCTATAAAGTTTTCCTTGAGTGTTTCCCTAGCACACCTAGCAGCTATTACAAATGGAAAACAAGTTTGAAATAAACTTCAAATACAATGGAAAGAGCTTAAGAATTTAAAGATGAACCATAGCTCCTTTCCCAAGCCTCCAGGCCTTCAACTTGTAGATAGATGACTCTTTGAGTTGCAGCAGAGTTGAGGAAAGCAGGGAAGCAGGCGCTCGAAGAATGTTGTTAACGGAGGCAAAGGGCGCGCAGCAAATCAATTCTTATGAAGGCTCAAATCACTTCTTTAATGCTCAATAAAATTTTCAAGAAGATTTAAAGAAGTTATGTGTGGGGTATTTATTGATACACAAGTAAATACATATCGTGTACTAGAATATAACAATCATATGCGTATATTTTTCGCCTTTTCGAAAATAGCATGTGATATATAGTATATTTCCTATACTATTAAATAATTATGAATTGTGGATATATATGTATTCTTGACATACTGAAACGACTACCATTATTGGTATCAAACCAATAGCGATTCATGCAAGCTAAATCTTCTAATCGGTAATTGGGCCAAAGAAATAACTTACATTTAATTAATCGGTATCAAACCCCTCACCCGAACGGAACGTTCAACAGGCGAGAAAATAGCCGTTGATGTCGTTCGATCGCTTTGCCGGTCGATCGTCAATCGACCGACTGATCGACCGCCAATGCGATCGCTGGCTTATGTGAGTGATCGGTCGACCGAATCAGTGGAGCCAGGGTCGCGTAACTTGTGATCCCCAAACCTGTCGACCGAGGAGCATTCTGCCAATTTTTGGCTTCGGTCGGTCGACCGACCGGTCGACCAACGCAGCCCTCTGCAATTTCTTCACCAACTTTGGTCGATCGAATGGCTAACGCCACTTCTTTGCATCATTTGATCGATCGACCGATCGACCGAACTGGCTGCTGCCAAGGATACTGCCTTGTTCAATCGATCGACCGATCGACTGAACTCAGGCTGAGGCTGATTTCTATTTGAATTTTTTTACGTGCCTTTTTTTATGGATTTAGTTACCAAGTTCTAACTTGGATAACTTTACAATTAAGCTTGGGATAAGATTGTCCTAGGGGTATATCACAAGATATCTATTTGATTTATGCCCGAGCCTTTCTTTGACATTTTCTTCTTTCGTTTCTTTGACGGTCTTTTCTTTCGATTCGTTTGAACGAATTTGGCATGCTTATCGCAACCTCAACCTGAACTCAAAACTTCACATATAGATTAAGTACTTGTTTGTTATCATCAAAATAAAGATCGAGGCTTAAGAGATACCCTTAAGCCAACACACACTATATGATATGATTGAGATAAATATGATTGCATTGTGTATGAGCCGTACAACTGGACTTGTTGCCTTCTTGTGAGCTGTCGAAGTTCCTGTTTATGTGTCATACTTGTTTATCTATGCACTATGTTATACTTTTTTGTACGGGTTGAAAATGTTTGCTTATAGTTGTACTTACTAAACTCATGTTGTTTGTTGTGTGGGGGCTCGGGTAGGGCCACTCACTAAGTTCTGAGAACTCACGCTCTCCTGTTTGTGTGTGCAGGTTCTGAGTAGAGGTACGTGGTACCAGTGATAGACAGATTGTGGAGTGAGCTCGACAAGTCATCCTATGTGTCGCAGTTGTAGGGTCGAGTCCTTTATGTGTCCTGTAGTTGCATCTATGTTGAACTCCTTGGGAGTTTTCGTTTTCCTTTCAGTGTAGTGGTTGTTCACTTTGTTTTGTTCAGTCATGTTCAACTGATGCAGACTCATTTGGTTTTCTAAAAAATGAAAAAAATTGCATATCGATCTTTTCACATGTGTCCATGATTGGTTAGGACTTCAGGATACGATGTAGTATTCTTGGCCGGTCATGCGGCCCAGATTTGGGCCATGACAACTAGGTCCTCCTCCTAGCCATGGTGCGAACATGATAGAAGGTAAATTAATATTGATATGATTTTTAGTAACCTAGCATTAGTAGAACCATCTTAGTTGAAATAAATATTTGTTTTTAGATTATTGTATTGATGATGATGGCGATGATTATTATTATTATTATTGTTGTTGCGGTGGTGGTGTAACACAGTTCATTCATAAGCTAACATCTTCTTAAACTACCATTCAAGCAATAATGAAGGTTTAATCTTGAAAGTTCTATTGAGATTAACCTATTTTCAGGGTCATTGGTATTTTCATCATACATTGTATGTTCATTAAAGACAAAAATAAATAATTATATAGAAATTGCCTTAGAGAATTTTTCATGATCATTCTTTAATTTAATTTTACATTATTCTTGTATGACATGATCAAAAGAATTTATCGACCCAATAGTAGGTCCTCGTTCGAGCCATATGTATTATGTACACGACTCCTAAAATGTGCATGAAAAACTTCAGGCACGACTTATCCTAGATAGTCTTGTGAATGATGAAAAATTAATTAACATTGACATAATTATAATCAACGAAGCTTTTATGAAGATTTATTGTTGAAATAGGTATAAGCATGTTATTTGTTTATTCTACACTTTCTTTGTACATCTTATTCTATATCAAAAAGTTTATTCATAAGCTAGTAATTTCTCGTACCATCAAGTGAAACTATTTGAGCAATGAAGGTTTAATTTTGAAAGTTTTTTTGAGATTTACCTTTTTAGTGGTCATCGATATTTTGTATGTACAATATTTTTAGGATATATATAATCCTCTTGTGATTCATATGGATCGAATACTATACCATATTGCAGATCTAGTAATAATAAATTATAATGGAAAACATTGTCAAATTACGTCTTGCTACCAATCATAATTGCACTAAACTACATGATATGATAATTGCACTAAACTACGTACGTGATAGGATCACGAGAAAGCAGGTGATCAATAAAAGTCTTGGTTGGTATTGTTATTTGTATCATCTATTTATATCTTGCTCGTTATGACGAATAAAAATAATGGTGGAAAGTTTAAGCATATATATACACCTTATTGTCATTGAAAATATAGTCCAAAATTGTTTATGTCGATTATATGAGTCAGAGTATTACAAATATAAATTTTACAAATATCTAAATTTAGGCAAAAATCTTTAAGCAACTCAAAATATTTTAATGCTAAATTATGAGAGGGTAATATTAGTACTTTGACTTTTTTTGTTTTCATTTTGAAAATTTATATGAAACCTTCCTCCAAATTTGAAAATATTCCATAAAGTTGATATAGTTTTGAGAAAAATACTCATGAATTTTTTAAGAACCCTTTCTTTGTTAGCCCAGTTTTCTATTTTCGCCCAAAACTAAAACGGGTTTGAAATCTTATTTGTTGACCGGAACAGGGGCGGGTTTTGGATTGTGTTTCGTGAAAACTCATTTTCGCGAAATACCCAAATACACACAAGCGCGAAATCTACTTCGAGTAGTTTTCCGCGTTTTTGCGATCTTTTTGGGACAAGAGTTTCGCGAAATATGAAAATAGGATATGTCAAACAAACATGTTTTCGCCAAATAAAAAAACCGAAACCAAAAATCCGATACTCGAAAACCCATTTCAGTTTTCGCAAACAAACGCGGTGAGGTTTTTTCCAATTTAAATTTCCAAAGATACAGTTAACATTTGTTTACTTCTAATCCCAAAAACATCTGCATGATCTAACTCGAGCATAAAAATATATTTTCTTAATACGTGCGTTAATTATAATTTAATTTGAATTTCAATTAGAAATCCGAGTTGCGCGTCGAAGCGGGTCGAGTAGATCTGTCATGCCCCAAAACCCAGGGTCACGTGATTGGTCGGAGTACACGTCCGCACCCCGAAGCCTACCCAAACTATGAATACAAATGCGGAAATAAAGATTGATAATCATGCATTTAACAAAAGAGTATAATCAAAGATGACTCCAAACCAATATCTAAAGTATCCAAATGAACATGTTTAAAGTTCTACAACTAGAATAAGAGTAAAGGAAAATGCAACTCGACTCTAGGACTAGACTACGACTGACTCGTCACGAGATCTGCACCTTGATCTCGCCACCCCAGTTGCGCTTCGTAGATCAGTACCTCTATTGTTTAGGAGCTAAAACAAAACACAAAACAAACAAGGGTGAGTTCATGAAGAACTCATAGATATATATTGATGTCCATACGAGACTATATTCATATTACCATAGTATGATTATCCAAGTTATATACATCCATATAATTCAAGAGAAAAGTAAATAAAATCGTACTAACAATCTAGTGCACATGCACCCAATTCATCCATATACAAATATAAGAATGCATAAACATAAGAATATGAGTCGGACACTAGGTCGCGCCTAGTGAGTCCTCACCCATGGCCCCCTGAGCTAGGTGTTGGGTGAAATGATCACACTAGAGGGGGGTTGAATAGTATATTTACTAAACAATTAGCCTTGGATATTTATAGAACCAAGAAGAAATGAAACAAAACAGCTGGCTCAACGGGCGGAAAACTAGCCGTTTCCGGCGTTCGGTCGATCGTCGATCGATCGATTGATCGACCGCCCACGACCGCTGCTTTAATTTCTCTGTTCAGTCGACCGAATGAGTAGCGAGATGAGCGATCCGCAATCCGATCGACCGATCGATCGATCGATGCACCTACTGCCATTTTTTGGCCTCGATCGGTCGACCGACTGATCGACCGAAGTAGCCTACTGCCATTTTTGGCGCTGTTCGGTCGACCGAACCTGGACTGGGCAATTTGGTTTTCTTTGTTTCTCTGCTCGTTTGGGTTCCGTTTTCGCTAAGCCTACTTATATAATATTTATTAAAACATAAATGTTATATAAGAATTACCCCCCATTTGGATTCAATAAAAATATCTAAAAAATCAAAATCCTTAAGAATCAAAATCTAGTTTTTGGGGTCTAGTACAAATTTTTCAAAAACAAAAATTTCCTAACTTTTCGAGTCAAGTATAGGTAGGCTAAAGGCTTCAAAAAAAATCTCTAAAAATACATCGTTATCTAATTTTAACCCAAGGAACAATTACCGTCATTTTTTATGTCAAAAAATTGTCTAGGTCATATAGCCGTCCAATGAGCTCCCTAGGTTATTTTAGGACGGTTTTCGGGTTTTCATATTTTGGGTTTTGAGGATGGTTTTTGGGTTCTTGTGCATCATCATGAGGATATTACAATATAAACTAGACACTCTAAACCTATACTCTATCTTCCCGACGAATCCGAGCGCGTCGACCAACGTCCTTCCGATTTTTGATTTCTTCGATATTTCTGATCTAGGACGTCGTGCGCTAACCGATATGGAACCTGAAAGTATTTCTCAATTAAATCATTAGTTTCATGTTTGTTATCATCAAAACCGAGATTAAAACCAAGATTGAAAACCTTAAGCCAACACTAGGAAGGTCCTAGTTTTAGCCTTAGGTAATCCTAGTGGTTGAAAAAAGTCCTTCCACCAATGCCACTCCGGGTCTGCCGTCAGTGTGGCTCACTGACGTGTTTCCGAGCCTATAAACCACCAACTAATCAGGTTGGTCGTGCATTCAATCTCAAATACAACCACAAACACATCCATATCCGAGATAAATAATAATAACATAAATGAATATGTGTCTTAATCAACCAAAATTTCTAGGATTGTTATAGTCCTTGCCGTCAAACTCCGGTATGCGCACGCACATGCCTAAACCGGCCCTACACCGTGCTCTAGTCATTTTGCGGTGTATTCTATTATTCCATACATACATCCAGTATAGGTATACTCATTATAATGAGAGTAAATCACAATAGTAACAAGGTACTTATGCTCAAATATCAATTTAACACATAATCACAATTTATCATTCAGAAGTCTGAAATATAGATCGTACCTTTAACTGAAATTAAATGAGCAATAATTCTGAAATAAATAACTAATAATTCACATAATAATAAACTGAATTAAATACTAAATTCTAAAATTTTCTACGCTCAATCTAGTATTAAAATATCACACTAGATGTCCACAAAATCAAAATTCAATAATATCGTAAGGGTCAGAACGCTCCTCTGAAGAGGGATGCACACTCGACGGATACTTATCCGGTGGGAGAGGAGAAGGCCGTTCACGAGGAGCGCCTTCATGATGAGAGAGCATCGAGAAGGCAACGGTGCCTCTTCGAAGATAGAAGCGTCGCCTCGGTCAGAGCATCACACGAGCGTCCGTGACTTCAAAATAAATTTACATCACAAGTTTTAGATAGTAATTTGAATAAGAATTAAAATATTTAGATTTGTGATTACATAACTGTAATAATTTCATTAAATATGTATAGAGTTAAGCGTTACACTCTCTAAAGTAGCATTTTTAATGTAAATGTTGTCAATGATCTTGATCAATTTCTTTTTTTTCATAAACACGTCCATATATGAGCCTGCAATGGAAATGCATGTGCATGAATGGATCGTGATGGCTTTTACAGGAATTTCTTTTATTTTTTATTAATGCTAATGGTCAACAATTATAGTGTTATACAATACTTAAAAAATGGGTTTTTGCGACGGTTCATCTGCGACAATTCTGAATGCGGTCGCAGATGTGACGGTTCTGCGACCGCCGTCCGGTTGGGGTCGCAGGGTGCATGGCCAATCAGGCGATGGCTCTGCAACCGCCTCACATGCCGTCGCAAAAAAACGATGGATTGGCGACCGCTTCAAGTTCCGTCGCAACATGGCGACCGCGTAGAGCCGTCACCCGCATCGGATGTCCTATACACCCGAATCCGAATCGGCTCCGCCTTATTCTTTTCTCTCTCGCAAAAGACCTAAATTGAATCTATTCTCAATCGCGCCTCCTCACTCATGCATCCTACACAGTTGCTCTCCTCTGTGCGTACGAAGCTACATGTTCGCCGCCGTTCGAAGCTGCTGACGCCCTGGTGCATCCGAGTCTCCCTCTTTCTCCATCTCTCCCTTTCTCTCCTTACACGCGATTGCCAACATCCTCTCCCATCGATCCTCTGCACCAGTCTCCCTCCCATCACCGCCAACAACTTATGTGGTGATTGATTGACATTTGATCATTTCTAGTTAAATAAATATATTGTTGAATATTTCACATTTTTTCTATTACAAAAGAATTCAAGTTTAGTGATGATAAAGTAAAACATTTGTTGCCTTTTCAATCAATTAAGGTAGGTGTGATCCTAAAACGTAAGTCAGTGCCCTCTATTTTCTCCCTGGGAACTAGACTTAGGAACTAAGTCCATCTCGTAGATGAATTTTTTTCTCCCTTCATTGACTCTTTCAATCACAGAGCATTGTCTGAATCCTAAGAAATTGTTTGATTTGTTGAAGCAAACCAGACACTCTACAATTAACAGTAGCCTTGATGGCATCTTTACTTTATTTGAGTATTTCGTAAAGGTAGTGGTTTGAAAAAAAATTATTATGGAGCCGAACTCTATAATAGTCGTCCTCTAGTGATTCGGACAAGTTGTGGCATTTGCTCCTAATTATTGCACAGATGGTTTAAAACATCATAGAAGTGGCGTAAAGTGAAAATCTTCAAATTGAGCAATTATTTATCAGTCTTTCCATTGTTCATGTGAGAAAGAATTTCTTTTTCTTCCAATCTTGGTCTTTTTGCTAATGATGCCATATTCCATTCTTATTTATTCACTGTGTGTTATATACGGTTTTCCATGCACTTGTATGAATCTAAGCTTATATTTGAATGCATCAGTTTGTTTATGCAAAGATCTGTTGGCGTCAATTTGACAGGATGATTCTCCTCATGGCAGTGCTATATTCCTTCTCATGACAGTGTTGTCTAACTTCAAACTTGGAAATGGATGTGAAGAGATTTTTTTTTCAACTTACAAGTGAATAGTCGAGATAAATAATCTGTGTACAGAATATGTGCGCTTAGATATTTAGCTCTGCTTCCTCCAATCAAGGCATCATCTAAATCAAGATAAGCATCATTAACTACATCTCATCTCCCTCAATTCTCTATGATATGTGAGCATACCTGTTTTCCTTGAAGAAAGAAAGCCCTTGAGGGTCAAATCTATCCTAGACCACAAAACAAGTCACTTTTTGCCTCAATTTGTTTCCTGCTTCCCATGGAGAGCTTTGTTTTCTCTAAATTTCCAATCAACAATATGAGAGCTTGAAGCGGGTAAATACGTTAGAGGCAAACTAAGCAGGTAAATACTAAATTTCCAATCAACTATATGAGAGCTTTGGACGTTCGAAGTTGCCGACGCCCATGTGCATCCGACTCTTCCTCTTTCTCCACCTCTCCCTTTCTCTCGCTCCTACACGCGATTGCCAACATTCTCTCCCATCGATCCTCTGCACTAGTCTCCCCCTCAACCGCCAACAATATGCATTAGTTTTAATAAATTTTATAAAATTTATGCAGGTTGGAAGAGAAACACTTGCAAGCTTCAAATATATCTACAAGGTATACATTTTCCTGTATGAATACTTAATTTTACTTGGTTCAGAATTCATGATGGCAACTCAATTTCCTAGTATCTCACCATTCTTCTAACGTATTTTATTTACTTTCATGTTAGTTATTCATGTCTCTACCAATTTTATAAAATTTAGAGAAAAATTAAATAGAAGAGATGGGTAAGCATCTATTGTGAGAAAAATTCGTTGCTCTACATAGGTTAATGTTGTTAAGGAATTACAATGCCTATGTAGGTTGCTAAATCATGTGTATTTTGATCATTTTAGTACAATAACAACTTACTTTAATTAATTAATTAAGATGCAATTTTAATTGGCAGTTAAACGGCATGATAGCTATAACTTAACAAATTGCAGTTTATGTTGCAATTTTGTTTATGTCAATAAATTAACAAGTTGATGCTAAATTATTTCATTAATGAACATTAATGGTTTGATATAGCTATGGTGAATATTTAAATTTGTCCGTATAATTTTAGGATTGAAATTAAAAAAAATATTATGATTCGCGAGTTGATAAAGTGACACGAACTTATCGACCGTTGGATCATATTTTTTTTTACAATACCTTAGATCCATTCGGAGATCGTATCGTCGTCTATAAGAAGTACAAAACTTATAGATTCTTTATGATTTCTGAATGATCCTTGATTGAACAGTTTGGAATCAAAATTATTCTACTTACAGTTAATTTTTTTTAACATTCATTTCAGTTTGAAATTCTAGCAAATATCCTTTGTTCTCTAAGTATGCGCCCAGATGATATGCATACTTGGAGAACTATTATTAAAATGCTGTCGGAATTTCGACTGAAATTGAATGTTAAAAAAATATTTAAATGTAAGTTGAATAATTTGATTCCCGAATGGAATAGTACCATATATCCCACCTATGAAGATTTCTAAGAAATGATTGTTGTGATATATCACGTACAGAATCATGACGGAAGATTTTAGTTGGATGTACCATTGGATGTACCGTGGAGGTTTACTTGAAAAATTCAAGAGCGGTGTTTAGGAATTTTTGAACTTCGCATATTCAAATTCGTAATTTGTCAGTGTTGACAAAATCAGATGTCTGTGTCGTCGGTGTGTCCACTTATTTTTCCTAGACCGACAGACAGTGACATTGCACCTATACAGAAATGGTTTCATGAACCGTTACTATCGATGGATTTCACACAGGGAGTCATTCATAGGCATGTCATCGTATGAATTAGGAGGCCAGACGTCTAATCACTACTAGAAAAATGGGCATCAGCAACGGCTGATGCCGTTGCTGAGCCGTTGCAATAGAGCCGTGACAGAAACTCGCGTTGCTGATAACTTAGCGACGTTTCAACAACGGCCGCTCGGGCCGTCGCTAAAAATATTATCAGCAACGGACACGGAGCCGTTGCTGATAACATTAATAGCAACGGCCGCTGAGTCCGTAGCAACGCCGTTAGTAAAAGCCCGTCGCTAAGCTGTTGTTGTAGGTCATCAGCAACGGCTTTCGATAAACTTTTAGCAACGGCTTTCCCACGGACGGCCGTGGGAAAGCCGTTGCTGATGATGTGAACCTGGTAACGAAAAAATTTAAAATTTAAAATTTCCATTGATACATTGATACATTGATACATTATCAGATACATAACTCACACACCCATACACTCATACACACATTCATTCACACATCACAAACACACCAAGATATACATCAAAACAATTATATTTATATTGATAATTATCCACGATAGTATAAAAATAATTCAAATGCAAAATTGAAGTATCAATATCTAAGTAACAAAGTCAATATAAATTAAAGAAGTTCAATATCTCAGTAACAAAGTCAATATAAACAAAATCTCACGATCACGATGGAGGATGGCCTGGATCATATGGCGGGGTCTGGAGTGCTTGAGTCTACACCGGCGTGGACTGACTCGAGGACGATGGATGAGATGATGCCGAAGAGATGCCTGCTTCGGGATGACCTGACATGTTGCGTAGCATAGCATGCATCTCCGCCATCATCTGACTCTGACGCGGGATCGTCTCCTCTAGAGTCCTTATTCTACTACTATGATCATAACTGGATCTAGAGGTGGACGGCCATTCACCAGCTACCGGAGGGGCCGGTGCCCCAAGTGGCCCTAGCACGGCTCGCGCATGACCACTATCTGCGAAGCCATATACGCGGCCATGGTCCCAGCCACCTGCGGCCTCGACCCACGATGTTGCGTTAAAGTCCTCGGGGGTACCCCCGCGCTGCACCACCGTCTGGTTGTACGTCTCCTACTCGAGTTTGATTTTTTATTTAATATTTATCATAAAATTTAAATTATAAATATATAATGAATAATTTAAACAAATATATAATTACCACAATGTATGCAGCGCGGTTGTGGATGTACTCCCCCGTCCCATGTGCTCGACGGTGAGTCCGCTCAAACACCGCCATCGGGGAGGGTCGCTGGACAGTCCCGTCATCCTACACCGTCGTCTACATTTACAAAACAAATACATTAATTACTACACATAGTAACAAATAAAATATATAATTAAAAGATATACTTACCATACGGTTCGCGTGCACTGCAAATGCAACAGAGCCGCCGGTGTGACGCGCTGCTCCCCCCGACATGCGATTTCTAGCCGCATTCCGAGAAACCTCCTGCCATCGATCCGTCGACCATATTCCCACGAGCTGGTCCCATATATCCGAAGTAATCCAACCGGGGCCGTATCCTCGAGTCTCCGCGATGTTAGTGGTCCCAGCTCGGGCCATCGCCTGGGACCGAGCCTGCCCCAGCTGCCCGTTGTACCTTGCCCGGGAAATAGCCTCCTAGGCAGCGTAAATGAAGGGCCTCTGGTCCTCGGCCCATGTATAGCGAGCCTGCAAAATAATAATATTTGTACCAATATTAATCATCATGCATGTAAAAATAATAATAATAATACGTGCATCAAACTCGCGCCATAACATGTCGACGTGCTCGCTAGGCACGTGAGACCACGTAGGCCATGCCCCGTGCATGTATCGTTGAATAGTAGAAGAAATGTTCCTCGGCACTTCTTCTTGCTCGAACCTGCACAACAAAAATAAATTTTAATATTATATTATGATATAATGAATTTGTAATGATTCATAATTCATGATATATTACCGCTCCCCAATCACGCTAATCAATCTACGTGACTCTGTGGCTGGTGGAGGCTGCCACCTGTTTGGCCCGCGTGGCCGCCTACGTCTGGATGTACTAGCCTCGACAGTATCATCCGCATGAGGATCAGCAACGGGAGGATCAGCAGCATGAGTAAGTGCTGGAGTCTCACCGATCGGAGACTCCGAAGCTCTCCTGCGTCGATAACCACGACCAGACATATCTGTCGAACAGACATACAATCAGATTATTGTATAAATAGTATAGATATATTTAATAAAATATATACTTTACAATTATTCCTCATCATCTGAATAATAGTCTTCGAATTCTTCCTCTTCTTCCTCTTCTTCATCTTCTTCATCTCCAGCTTCCTCAATTTCATGATCATCATCATCAGCATATTCAACTTCTAATTGAATTGACGTTGTGTCTGCTTCCTCGAGTATTGGAATAATACGATCTACAGCAGGAGGATCATCTTCTTGATAGAAACCATGTGTCATATCAGGTATCAGCTCATTTTCTCCTACTATCGGATCAATTTTTCCTCTATCTTTTGTCTTACAGACGACACGCCAATCTGCTCTATCTTTATTTCGAGCCGGATACTTCGCGTAATATACTTGTTCGGCTTGTGATGCCAATATAAAAGGCTCATTTGCTGCCAATTTCGATTTGTAATTAACCTCAACAAGTTTGTATTTTGGATGAACTTTCATGCCCCTTTCTGTTGTATCGAACCAATGACATCTAAATAGGATCACTGATTTTAAGCTGAAGTAGTGCAACTCTATCACTTCTTCCACCAGTCCATAAAAATCCATATCACATTCAACATAGGTTGTCCCTTTCACGCAGACCCCAACATTCATCGTCTTCTTTGTAAATGAATATTCAACCGTGTGAAATTTATACCCGTTAACAAAATATCCGCTATAGCACGACACAAGTCGCGACGGTCCACTAACAAACTCAAATATCCTTTCATCTATTTCAGCTCTGTGATCTTTGCTGTAAGTCTGAATCCAAGTAGGGAAATCACGATTCCGTAATCTCTCCAATTCTTGATCGTTGTGAATAGAGTATTTTTGCACCATCTCAATGTCAAATATTTCAATGAATTGTTCAATCTCTGGATAATTGAGTAATACATACAAGTGTGCCAAATGATACTCTTCATCGCTTAAGTGTCGAGATGGACGAGAACCAAAAGCACGACCAGAGTGACAAAATATATTTAAACGTCCATCTGAATGTCGAACACCCCCGTCGTCGTTACGTGGAAGACGATCAAATCTTGTCTGTACTGTCGATTCAAAGTAAAATGGGCAGAATGTTGAAATTTCTTGGATGATATACGATTCAGATATTGATCCTTCAACAGCTGCGGTGTTCTTTACTTTTTTCTTCAGACGATTCATGTATCTTTCAAATAAGTACATCCACCGATATTGAACGGGGCCACCAACTCGTGCCTCGTATGCCAAGTGTATCGGTAGATGCTCCATCGAGTCAAAAAATGTAGGAGGAAAAAACTGCTCCAGCTTGCATATGATTTCAACAATATTATTTTCAAGTGTTGACATATCTTCGACTCGAAGGATATTTGCACAGATGTTTCTAAAAAATATACTTAATTCAGTCAACGAACCCCAAATATTATCAGGTAGAAGATCTCGAAATGCGATCGAAAGTAATCTCTGCATGAATACATGATAATCATGGCTCTTCATCCCTGATATTTTCCAATCATCGACGTTCACACATCGAGATAAGTTTGAAGCATATCCATCGGGTAATCTGAGTTCTTTTACCCATTGACAAACATCTTTGATCTGTTGTTTATTTAACACATATAGGGCCTTCGGTTTCAGATATCGTCCGTTGACCTCTTGTAACTCCAACTATGGTCTTTTACAAAGTATTTTCAGATCATGTCGGGCTTTGACATTATCTTTAGTTTTTCCAGAAATATCCATCAAAGTGTTGAAAATATTATCAAACACATTTTTTTCAATGTGCATGACATCTAAATTATGTCGAATCAATAATGAACTCCAATAGGGCAATTCCCAAAAGATACTTTTTTTCACCCAGTTGTGTGTTTGGCCAAAACCTGACACTCTTTCATTGCGACCAAATACTATATCTGGAAGTGCTGAAACACGTGCTAATATTTGTTCACCAGACAACATCGGTGGTGGCCCATCTCTTTCGACTCTGCCCTTAGTAAATTTATTACGATTCCTTCGATACTGATGATTAACCGGTAGGAATCGACGATGACAATCAAAGAATGAGATTTTTCGTCCGTTCTGAAGACTAATTGATTTAGAGTGTTCCATACAATACGGACAAGAGAGTCGGCCGTGAGTGCTCCAACCCGACAACATGCCGTACGCCGGGAAATCATTGATTGTCCACAAGACCGCGGCCTTTAAATTGAAGTTTTGCTTCCGATGACAATCATAAGTGACAGCTCCCTCAGTCCATAATGTTTTCAATTCATCTATCAAGAGTCTGAGAAATATGTCAATTTCTTTTCGCGGACCCTTAGGATCCGGAATAATCATTGAAAGATAAATAAATTCATCTTTCATGCACATTGACGGTGGCAAATTATAAATTGTCAGCAGCACTGGCCAAACAGAATAAGAAGTTGCAGAATGTCCAAACGGATTAAAACCATCTGTGCACAATCTCAATCTGATATTTCTAGTATCCCTAGCAAATGAAGGATAACATGTATCCAAATGTTTCCATGCTTCACTATCAGATGGATGAGTCATTACTGTATCATCACGACTTCTTGCATGCCAACTCATGTAGGGGGCTATCTTTTCCGACATGAATAATCTTTGAAGCCTCGGTGTTAGTGGAAAATACCGAAGCACCTTAAACGGGATATTTTTCTGTCGGACCGATTTCTTCTCCTTGTAACGAGGGTGTTGACATACAGGGCATTTATCCAACTGCACATTTTCTTTATCAGTAGGCAGCATTCCATTAATCAATCCAGCAATCTGATCATACGCAACTCCGCTGATATTACAATCGGTCTTGATGTTTAAGAGTTGTGTCATTGTTGAAAACCTAGTGTATTTAGGACAATTCTCATACAAAGGTTCATCGGCAGCTTTCAACATCTCGTAAAATTTTGCAGCTTCTTTATTCGGTAATTCAATCTCTACCGCAGTTTGTACTTCTGTGATATCAACCGCTGTAGTATCTGGTGGGACTGATGTTTGAAGAACTGGCCGATCAACATTATCATTCAGGTGGAATTGACCCCCAAGACTATCAAGTTTCATAGTTCTATAGGGATTACATTGACCGGATGAAGAAGCACCAGCAGAGGAAGATTCACCATATGTCTGAACGACAGGATTGCTCGACGTCCCGACTTCGCGTGACTCCCCGTGACAAGTCCATAGAAAATATCTTGGTGCAAATCCTTTGCTATATAGATGCAGAGTGACAGTCTCCCGATCCAAAAATCGTCCATTCGAACAAATGCGGCACGAACATCGGATTTGATCACCCATGCTAACAAAATTTCGATTCGAGTAGGCGAAATTTAGGAAGTACGTTACGCCTAATCGAAACTCATTCGTTAAAGCTCCACGATCAAGACGTCGGTACATCCAACTTCGATCAGCCGACATGATTCTGTCAATCAATGACAATTTCTTTGGTTAATGTCTTTAGGTGAGATTGCCGAAATTTAGAATAATTAGTTAACAGTTAAAATAAAAACGTAAGTGCAGTACAAATAACTATATTCCCAAATTGTCCAATCAGGGACAATTCAAGAATTGTACGTCGTATAAAAGATCATCTACTTCTTTTACACGAACATACAATCCCCGAACGGATCTAAGGTTTTGCTAAATCATATCCGACTCGTCGATGCGTACGTGAAACATATCAACTCGTCGGATGGATGATTATTTTCTAAATGTTTCGAGACAATTCGAGTCCATATTGGACGATTCCGGCACGCGTCCGAAGTGGACGATTCCGGCGCGCGTCCGAAGTGGACGATTCCGCCGCGTGTTCGAAGTGGACGATTTCGACGCGCGTCATAAGTGGACGATTCCGGCGCGCGTCCGAAGTGGACGATTCCGGCGCGCGTCCGAAGTGGATAATTACGAAATTAATCTAAACCCTAAAAATTATTCTGCGACCTATATAAACTTATCAGCAACGGCTCACTCGCCCGTTAGAAAGCCGTTGCTGATAAGTTATCATCAGCAATGGCTCACTTGTCCGTTAGCAAGCCGTTGCTAATAAGTTATCATCTGCAATGGCTCACTTGTCCGTTAGAAAGCCGTTGCTGATAATTAACATTATCAGCAACGGCTCGCGTGTCCATTAGAAAGCCGTTGCATATACAACATATCTGCAACGGCTCGGGCGGCCGTAAGAATGTCATTGCAAATAGCAACGGCTTGAGCGGCCGTTGCTGATAGCCGTTGCTGAAGACTAAGTTTCTAGTAGTGAATATTGGATCTTCGTCCGCAAATCATATGACATCTGTTGAGCAGCCGTATCGAAATATGATTTTGGATGCTCTGGGCGGTCGTGAATTCCAAAGGTTGTCAATGCCTCACACAGAATTAGGAGGTCAGTAGTCAAGTACTGAAGCGACAATGGATGTAGAGTGTGAGCCACAAGTACAATCGGAAATTCAAATAGAGTTGTCAAATCCAGAAGCAGCATAGTTTTATGATTTACTGAAAACTGCAGATGAACCATTGTATGAAGGCTGTGATGAATATTCAAAGTTGTCAATAATGACTCAAATGTTAAATATTAAGTCTGACTACAACGTAATCGAGATAGCATATAATCGGTTTTCCGAGCTTTTTCACAAAGCGTTGCCTAAAGATAACAAACTGGATGATAGTTTCTATAAGATGAAAAAGATGATGAAGAGACTTGATCTAGGGTATCAAAAAATCCATGCATGTCAGAACAACTGCATTCTCTATTACCGTAAATACGCAGACTTGACCCAGTGTCCAACATGTGAATATCCACGATACAAAGAGAAATCTTCGAGTAGGCAGAAAGATATATTGTTTAAGGTTCTTCAGTATTTTTCGATAATTCCCAGATTGAAATGATTGTTCATGTCTGAAAAAATAACCCAACATATGATATGACATGCTAAGAGTCATGATCCGAATGTTATGACTCACCCGTTTGACAATGAAGTATGAAAACATCTTGATCGATGTCAAAGGATAAATAATATACTAACGTCAATGAAACACCAACTCTTATTTCACCATGATAGCTCTTATCTTGTCATGACACTAAATTCAATTTATTAGATACTACCATATCTAATAAAACTTCTTCCGGACTGAGATTACCAAACTTAAGGTATTGGACGGTGTATTCAATGACCAAACCTAGGGTTTATGGCTCCAAATAATTTGAGAAGTTGGCATTGTATAGACAAATAACTTCTCAATAATACAGCGTAGATTCTTCCATTTGGATTTATATGTATAGACAAATAAGTAAATAACATATAAGATTGTATTAAAAATCTTATAACTTCTGAATTTTCTTGCTCACTGTTATTTTTGCATATAAGATTGTATTACTTTAATTCAGTGATAGCTTTAAATGATTGTCTTAATATTATTTTTTTAGACCCGGTACACTTGGGACCCCATCATTCAAGCTCAGATGGAGGATGCTTGGGAAGCTTACAATAAAAAGCTTTTCAATGATATTCTCCATCGTGTGCGGGATGAGGCGCGGGCAAATGTAGGCGGTAATCGGGATACGCCTATGAATGCGCTGAAGGAAAATGGGGCCAACTGGATAACGGACCACGTATGAGATCAACTATGCGACATCTAGGCATCCGAGGAGTGGCAGGGTGCCTCCCGGATGGCGCACCGGAATCGGATGACACTAGTTGAGGGATCCGTGGCCCGACATATTGGTGGATCCATCCCATTTACTATCCACGAGCGTCGGTTGGTAAGTAATTTAATAATTATTACTATTATTATTTATTATTATAGAAAAAATAATTATATTTATTTTATTGCAGGCGACGCGAGACGAGTAGGGGACGCTCATCCCGGCTAATCCTTTAAGGGTCTTCGAGGAGACACATAGATATAAGCATGTTCCTCGTCGGGGTGAGTTCATTAGCGGGAGGTCGGAGACGATCCTCGTAATAAAGTTCATATTTTTAAAAAATTATATTAGTTCAATTATGTATAATTAATTTAATTAATCAATCTTTAAAGTCCGCGTATACTGAGTTGGTGACCCAGCGGGGAGGTGATCCTACACAACATCAGCTTGATACTGACGCATGGATACGGGTGACATGAGTCGACCACGGACGTGTATATAGCATTGGCACAATGGCCCACGCACAGAGGTTGTTGCAGCCACATGGTGTGGGGTCGTCTGCCTTCACCTCTTCCATCGCTGGTCCATCAACATCAAATGCGGGCAAGGATCGATTTACAGCCTTAGAGGTATCGCACGCAGAATTACAGGCTTCTCACGCAGCCTTAAAGGCTTCTCATGCACGCCTCGTCACTGAGGTGGCCGCTATGAGGGAGTACATGACACATATTGCTTCTTCCTTGCCTAGTGCTCCAGCCCCTCCGCCTCCCTCGTCATTCGATGCGGCGCCAACTGATGCCCTCCCGATGCAACCCCTCTCCTCGCTGCATCCATCGTCGCCACATGATGCGCTTCATGATTGATGTATACTTTATTTTCTATTTTGATGTAAACATATTTTGATATGATGTAATATGTTTTGATACGATGTAAATATTACATTTTGATATAAATATGATGGTTTATATTAGAATTTGATGTCTCGTTTGATATATTATAGGCATTTTAATTAAATACTGGAAACAAGTATTTTACTCAAATGTTATTAAATTATTTTCTTTTTAAAAACAACACTGTGACGGCGTCGCGGTGACGGGCACTGCGACCGCGATGCCGTCGCAAAACATTTGTTGACCTGGTCGCCAAAAGCGGTCGCAATTGGCGACCAGGTCTGCGACGGCAGCGGCAGTCGCCAAACCATCACATACGTTATTTTTGTGACCACCACCGTGGTCGCAGAGCCGTCGCACATATAAAGTTGCGACGATGACGGTGCGTCGCGAATGTCACACGACCACATGCAACGACAGCTTTGTTCCGTCACAGAATGATCGCCGAAATTATTAAGTTGCGACCGCTATGGCGGCGGTCTCAAAGCTTCAGCGACCATTTCTTAATTTTGCGACTGCCCTTTGCCCTTAGCGATCGTTTTGCGACGGCAGTGTTTGTTGCAGAAGAGTAATTTTTTAGTAAGCATGTATACATGCTGGCTAAAGGGTTGACTTCAAAGCTTGATGCATTGTTATGATATTCCTCGTAGCAATTGCTGTTCTTCTAATTGTAAGCCTTTTCATTATTACATATGATCAACACGACAATGTGCCATCAATTCTTCTAGTACAACACCAATGACCTCTTTGTTTGGCTAAATAAATGAGAATTAACTTTTCTATTCTATTCTCCATCCATCTGCATGTTCTTGATGGATGAAAAATAATTATTCCTTGCCTTGATGTAATTTCTTTATTTATTCCTGATAGTATTTTACAATTTTACTCACAAAAGTAATTAATTCTAATTACATAGGATATATTATATTATATGTTTTATTTTTGTAATTAACAGTTTAATAATTGTAATATAACATAAATTTTATATATGTTGGTATAATATTTTTAACAAATGCAAAATATATAAATAATTTTCACTAATTTTAAACATATTATGTAATAATAATGTCATATCCATTTTAAAACTATTTATTTAATTAATTTTTTAATTTGTTGTATTTTTAAAAATATTTTATTATTAAAATTTCAAGTAAAAATGTATTTTTATCTTGTTATTATGAATTAAAAATAATTATGATATCATTTGTTATTTTGAGTATAAATATTTAATATTGATAAGAAGGATATCTTTGTCATTTTGTCTATTTATTATGCTAACCAAATAAAAAAATAACTATTTTTGATCAATTCCTAATGTCAACTGAACAAGAAAAATAGCTATTTTATTCCATATCTATTCTTATTCATTGCATATTCGCTTCTACTCTAACAACGAAACAATAAATAGTGTGGTACACAATTATAATCACTACAATAAATTATGCGATTTGCGACGGCAAAACAGCGATCGCAAGTGCAAGGTTTTGCGACCGCCATACAATTTAAATAGTTTATAATAATTTTTATAAATGCAAGTGTAAATTTATAATATTTATAATGTTTTGTTTTAATATTTTGTAAATTTATATTTTATATAATTTTAGAATTTAGTTTATAATTTATAAATTTTATTTAATTAATTATTTATAAAGTTTATAATATTTAGAAAAGTTAATTTATAATTTATAAGTAAAAGTTAATTTATAATTTATGCATATTGCATTGATTTTTCATAAGTAATGAAACAATTTAATGTATTTACAACAACAATTTATGTTTCCTACGTTTTTTTTCTCATTTAAAAATTTTTTAGCTGATGTTTGGTTAGCGAAAACTATTTTCTGATTTGGCTTCAGTGAAATTGAAAACTTAGTTTTGGTTTTTATAGTTTTTAGTTTTCTGAAAACGCGTTTGGTTAATGAAAACAGCATCAGTTTTAGTTAGTTGAAATCAATGAATATTTATTTGGTTATAAAAAATAATATATTTTTTTGAACATTTTTACTGGTAATTAAATGTTTAGTTAGTTTACAAAATTCAATGTTTGCTAATATTGCTATAAAATATTTATATGATTTAATTAATTAAGTTATTGGTAATTTAAAATTTCTTTGTTCAATTAGATATAAAAGTTAATTATAAAATTTCAGAAAAAATAAGTTCAATGGTCTAAAATTAGTTTTGATTAAATTATAAATAAATCAATTTTTAAAAAATTGAGTTATTTAAAATTTGGGTTTGAGTCAATTAGATATAAATTGGTTTAATTAATTTATAAATTCAATATAATAGTTTGAGTTGAAAATGATGATTTTTATTTTTATTTTTAAAATTAGATATATTTTGATTTATTTTAAATTAATTAATTTTATAAAAAAATATTTATAATTACAAAGTTGTCACTGCATTTTGATAACGAAATCGACAGTCTCGAAATCACGAAAAATAACATTCTGGAGTTTTCACTTTTATTAAGAAAATTAATTTCGTTTTCATTCTGATTTTGATTCAGTTTTATGAACACGCTGAATCAAACACGTTTTCTTAAGCAATTTTGATTTAGTAAAATCGAAATCATAAAAACAGTATATTTAACCAAATATACTCTTATGATCCCTTATATTTTAAATCATTTTTTATTCTTCCCAACAAGAAATCGTGGCAAACGGATTTCTTTTCTTCTGCATGTGAACAACACTGCAAGAGCACCGTAATAAATTCATTGATAATATAAATAAGATTACACTCTTTTTAAAAGTACGCATGCACGCTAACAAATCTGAAAACCTTATTTCACCAACGAGATTTATAGACTTATTGTAGCCTTCAAACTCTCTCCCCAATAAAAATAGATAAAACATAATCCCAGATTCAACCTTTCACCAATACCTAATTAATTACACACCTGTACTTTTCAGAAATTAACAATTACCAAGAAAAAACACACCAAACTGCAGAGCGAGATCACACGAGACTGCGCATGCATCTTAATTATGCGCACAAGTACCCATAAGGCACCTTCTTGCCGCAGTAGTTAAGGAGCAAGGTGAGGTCGACATCCAGGTTGAGGCTGATGCCCAAGATATTGGCCTTGATGGCGGTGCAGAGGCACACGGCCGCCTCCATGTCGACGAGGTTCTCGACGAGGCTGCAGCATGGCTTCTTCGGCACGCTGCCGATCTCAACGCTGATCAAGCCAAGCACATCGGAGCAAGCTCCAAACTTAAGAGTGTCCACAGGACAGGAAGGCTTGGCCGGCCTCGGAGTAGGTCTTGGTCTTGGTCTTGGTCTTGGTGTGTAAGAGGGTTTTGGCGTCGCTGGAGTTGGACAGCCGGCGGAGGAGGCCAGGGTGAAGAAGAGGAGGTTGAGGCAGAGAAATAGAGCTATGGAGGAAGAAACCATGGAAGCCATCTCCAACAGACGAATAGTTGGATCAAGATCACTAGAAGTGAGTCTCAGTGAGTGTTGCTTTGTGGAATAGGAAGGATTAGGGTTTTATAGAGTACCATGAAGTGAGATTTTCACTACAGTAACCATGCATGTGAGCCGGTGGGCCAACACGTAAGCAGCTGGCACATGCAAGCTGGAGTGTGGAGATAGGTTTGGGACGGAATTGGTTATTGGCACCTTGTGTCCTTTGTGGCTGGCATTCTCCTCACTTGTCATCTTTGTGTACTATTATTCACCAAGAGAGAGAGGGTGTGTCGGTTAAAAGAGGGTCAATTGGAACTTTTTTCTTTAGTTATATTAGACTAAAAAATTATAAGATTTATAAAAATTTTATAGTATAATCGTGTTTTCAAAATTCGTCCGTAAATGCATAAACTTTGCATCCGTTTATGTCATCTACCAAATCGTTAAGTGTCGTCTCAACTTAGCTGACATGAAGGAAAACGGCGCTCGTATGGCTGACGACTTCCTACGTGGCTTGCCACGTACAACTAAGACTGTGGGCTCCAGATAAATGAAATGAAGTGAGGATAAACACTACTAGAAAAATGGTCATCAGCAACGGCTGATGCCGTTGCTGAGTCGTTGCTGAAGAGAATCGGCAACGGCTGCGCCGTTGCAATAGAGTCGTGACAGAAAGTCGCGTTGCTGATGACTTAGCAACGGATCAGCAACGGCCGCTCGGGCCGTCGCTCAAAACATTATCAGCAACG
Organism: Canna indica; assembly: GCA_034359265.1. NCBI lineage: Eukaryota > Viridiplantae > Streptophyta > Magnoliopsida > Zingiberales > Cannaceae > Canna > Canna indica. The sequence continues at coordinate 7,831,524 of CP136894.1, read as the reverse complement.
GCCGCTCAGGCCGTCGCTAAAAATATTATCAGCAACGGTTTTGCCACAGACACGGAGCCGTTGCTGATAACATTAATAGCAACGGCCGTTGAGTCCGTAGAAAAGCCGTTAGTAAAACCCCGTCGCTAAGCCGTTGCTGTAGGTCATCAGCAACGGCTTTCGATACACTTTTAGCAACGGCTTTCCCACGGACGGTCGTGGGAAAGTCGTTGCTGATGACGTATACCTGGGAACAGAAAAATTTCAAATTTCAAATTTCCATTGATACATTGATACATTATCTGATACATAACTCACACACCCATACCCTCATACACACATTCATTCACACATCACAAACACACCAAGATATACATCAAAACAATTATATTTATATTGATAATTATCCACGATAGTATAAAAACAATTCAAATGCAAAATTGAAGTATCAATATCCAAACAAAATAAGTTAAACAAGTTCAATATCTCAGTAACAAGTTCAATATCCAAACAAAAAATCTCACGATCACGATGGAGGATGGTCGGGATCATATGGCGGGGTCTGGAGTGCATGAGTGTACACCAGCGTGGACTGACTCGAGGACGATGGATTAGATGATGCGGAAGAGATGCCTGCTTCGGGATGACCTGACATGTTGCGTAGCATAGCTTGTATATTCGCCATCATCTGACTCTAGCGCTCCATCATCTCAGTCTGACGTGCGACCGTCTCCTCTAGAGTCCTTATTCTGCTATTATGATCATAACTGGATCTAGAGGTGGACGGCCGCTCACCAGCGACCGGAGGGGTCGGTGCCCCAAGTGGCCCTAGTACGGCTCGCGCATGACCACTATCTGCGAAGCCATATACGCGGCCATGGTCCCAGCCACCTGCGGCCTCGACCCACGATGCTGCGTCAAAGTCCTCGGGGGTACCCCCGCGCTGCACCACCGTCTGGCTGTAGGTCTCCTACTCGAGTTTGATTTTTTATTTAATATTTATCATAAAACTTAAATTATAAATATATAAAGAATAATTTAAACAAATATATAATTATCATAATGTATGCAGCGCGGTTGTGGATGTACTCCCCCGTCCCATGTGCTCGACGGTGAGTTCGCTCAAACACCGCCACCGGGGAGGGTCGCTGGACACTCCCGTCATCCGACACCGTCGTCTACATTTACAAAACAAATACATTAATTACTACACATAGTAACAAATAAAATATATAATTAAAAGATATACTTACCATACGGTTCGCGTGCACTGCAAATGCAACAGAGCCGCCGGTGTGACGCGCTGCTCCCCCCGACATGCGATTTCTAGCCGCATTCCGAGAAACCTCCTGCCATCGATCCGTCGACCATATCCCCACGAGCTGGTCCCATATATCCGGAGTAATCCAACCGGGGCCGTATCCCCGAGTCTCCGCGATGTTAGTGGTCCCAGCTCGGGCCATCGCTTGGGACCGAGCCTGCCCCAGCTGCCCGTTGTACCTTGCCCGGGAAATAGCCTCCCAGGCAGCGTAAATGAAGGGCCTCTGGTCCTCGGCCCATGTATAGCGAGCCTGCAAAATAATAATATTAGTACCAATATTAATATATCATCATGCATGTAAAAAATAATAATAATACGTGCCTCAAACTCGCGCCATAACATGTCGACGTGACACTCTTTCATTGCGACCAAATACTATATCTGGAAGTGCTGAAACACGTGATAACATTTGTTCACCAGACAACATCGGTGGTGGCCCATCTCTTTCGACTCTGCCCTTAGTAAATTTATTACGATTCCTTCGATACTGGTGATTAAACGGTAGGAATCGACGATGACAATCAAAGAATGAGATTTTTCGTCCGTTCTGAAGACTGATTGATTTAGAGTGTTCCATACAATACGGGCAAGAGAGTCGGCCGTGAGTGCTCCAACCCGACAACATGCCGTACGCCGGGAAATCATTGATTGTCCACAAGACCGCGGCCTTTAAATTGAAGTTTTGCTTCCGATGACAATCATAAGTGACAGCTCCCTCAGTCCACAATGTTTTCAATTCATCTATCAAGGGTCTGAGAAATATGTCAATTTCTTTTCGCGGACCCTTAGGACCCGGAATAATCATCGAAAGATAAATAAATTCATCTTTCATGCACATTGACGGTGGCAAATTATAAACTGTCAGCAGCACTGGCCAAACTGAATAAGAAGTTGCAGAATGTCCAAACGGATTAAAACCATATGTGCACAATCTCAATCTGATATTTCTAGTATCCCTAGCAAATGAAGGATAACATGTATCCAAATGTTTTCATGCTTCACTGTCAGATGGATGAGTCATTACTGTATCATCACGACTTCTTGCATGCCAACTCATGTAGGGGGCTATCTTTTCCGACATGAATAATCTTTGAAGCCTCGGTGTTAGTGGAAAATACCGAAGCACCTTAAACGGGATATTTTTCTGTCGGACCGATTTCTTCTCCTTGTAACGAGGGTGTTGACATACAGGGCATTTATCCAACTGCACATTTTCTTTATAATATAAAATGCAGTTATTTTGGCACGCGTGTATTTTTTCGTACCCAAGCCCCAATTTTCTCATTAACTTTTATGTCTTATAAAAAGTAGGCTCAAACTTGTTATCAGTAGGCAGCATTTCATTAATCAATCCAGCAATCCGATCATACGCAACTCCGCTGATATTACAATCGGCCTTGATGTTTAAGAACTGTGTCATTGCTGAAAACCTAGTGTATTTAGGACAATTCTCATACAAAGGTTCATCGGCAGCTTTTAACATCTCGTAAAATTCTGCAGCTTCTTTATTCGGTAATTCAATCTCTACCGCAGCCCCTACTTCTGTGATATCAACCGCTGTAGTATCTGGTGGGACTGATGTCTGAAGAACTGGCCGATCAACATTATCATTCAGGCGGAATTGACCCCCAAGACTATCAAGTATCATAGTTCTATAGGGATTACATTGACCGGATGAAGAAGCACCAGCAGAGGAAGATTCACCATATGTCTGAACGACAGGATTGCTCGACGTCCCGACTTCGCGTGACTCCCCGTGACAAGTCCATAGAAAATATCTTGGTGCAAATCCTTTGCTATATAGATGCAGAGTGACAGTCTCCCGATCCAAAAATCGTCCATTTGAACAAATGAGGCACGGACATCGGATTTGATCACCCATGCTAACAAAATTCCGATTCGAATAGGCGAAATTTAGGAAGTACGTTACGCCTAATCGAAACTCATTCGTTAAAGCTCCACGATCAAGACGTCGGTACATCCAACTTCGATTAGCCGACATGATTCTATCAATCAATGACAATTTCTTTGGTTAATGTCTTTAGGTGAGATTGTCCTATTCCATTCGGGATTTATATTATTCGTACTGCACTTACGTTTTTATTTTAACTGTTAACTAATTATTCTAAATTTCGACAGCATCTCCCTACAGTTCTCCGAATACGCATATCATCTGGGCGCGTATCGGAGAACAAGAGAGATGTTGCCGAATTTTAGAATAATTAGTTAACAGTTAAAATAAAAACGTAAGTGCAGTACAAATAACTATATTCCCAAATTGTCCAATCAGGGACAATTCAAGAATTGTACGTCGTATAAAAGATCATCTACTTCTTTTACACGAACATACAATTCCTGAACGGATCTAAGGTTTTGCTAAATCATATCCGATTCGTCGATGCGTACGTGAAACATATCAACTCGTCGGATGGATGATTATTTTCTAAATGTTTCGAGACAGTTCGAGTCCATATTGGACGATTTCGGCACGCGTCCGAAGTGAACGATTCCGGCGCGAGTCCGAAGTGGACGATTCCGGCGCGCGTCCGAAGTGGACGATTCCGGCGCGAGTCCGAAGTGGACGATTCCGGCGCGCGTCCGAAGTGGACGATTCCGGCGCGAGTCCGAATTGGACGATTCCGGCGCGCGTCCGAAGTGGATAAACTGGCGCGCGTCCGAAGTGGACGATTCCGACGTGCGTCCGAAATTAATCTAAACCCTAATAATTAATCTAACAAATTAAATAATTAATCTAAACAATTAATTAACAATTATAAAACAATTAATTAACAATTATAAAACAATATAAAATATATATATAATTATAAATTCCGGCGCCGGAGTCCACCCTCCGGCGTCGGCGTACAGTGGCCGGACACACTGTCCGGGCACTGTAGAAGGTCCGGCGGCGGCCATCGGCCAACCGCCGCCGGCTGAAACCCTAGAAATAGGGTTTCGGTCGGATTGATTCCCGCCGGCCGCAACGGGAAGAGACGGCCGGCCGATCAACATACCTGAACAAGTCGGCAGCAGCGGGAGGAGGAAGAGGCGTCGTCGGCGTCATCGGCGTCGTCGGCGTCGTCGGCGTCGTCGGCGTCGTCGGCGTCGGCAACAGCGGGAGGAAGAAGGGTCGGGCGCGAGAGCGTGCCCTATATAAACTTATCAGCAATGGCTCACTCGCCCGTTAGAAAGCCGTTGCTGATAAGTTATCATCAGCAACGGCTCACTTGTCCGTTAGAAAGCCGTTGTTGATATTTTAATTATCAGCAACGGCTCGCCTTTCCGTCAGAAAGCCGTTGCTGATAATTAAAATAATCCGCAACGGCTCGGGTGTCCGTTAGAACGCCGTTGCAGATACAAATATCTGCAATGGCTCGGGCGGCCGTAAGAATGCCGTTGCAAATAGCAACGGCTTGAGCGGCCGTTGCTGATAGCCGTTGCTGAAGACCTAGTTTCTAGTAGTGAAAATCCTAAGACCGTGGGCACGCTGGTGAAAGAAAAGTATGACATTTCCGAGTTACCCCACAGCCCGTACACAGTGAAAAAGTGGAGCCCGATGACACCAATCCAACCTTCCCCCGCTTGATCCTTTTGCGCAGCCACTATCGTCGCCGCCCAATCTGACCTTGTTCGCTCCATCTCCACCAATCTCCTCAAGCTCTCCGCTCCTCCTCCGCTGATCCCTCCTCCTCGGATGAGTCGCTCTCCCTCCTTGGTAGCCGCAAAGACTTCAAGGCCGTCAACGACCTCTTCTCCAGTTCCGTCATGCCGCCGGCCCCATCTTTGTTCATCTTCTACATGTTACCTGTGATCGGACACTAGTTGCTTTTCTCCACCCACTAGGCTATGCAACCAACATGGTACACGTGTGAGCACGGCAACCTTGAGACACATTCATGGTACACGACGCCACTTTCATGCACATGAACCTGCCCTTGACGGTAACCTTCTTCACTGTGATCCCTCGCTGCTCCGCTCTCCTGACGAATGCCATTATATTCTGCAATATCTGCTTTTGGCTGCTGCCGCAGTACACGCTCCACGGCATCAGCGACGTCTTCAACACCATCGGCATGCTCTACGTGCTCGGAGAGCATGCAGAGCCTCAGGACCACCTTCTTCACCATCTCCTCCTCCTCCCGAGAGAGCTTCGAGATCTCTCACTCATTCGAGAGAGCTTCCCGCCCGAGCTTGGCAACTCTACGTCGGATCAGTTGTCCTACCAAATAAGCTTAAACAGGAAGAGAACTATCGACAGAGAGATCGAGATCTTTGACGCCGAGAAATACTTCAGCAAAGTAATGGACAATGCCGTGCCGCAATTGCTACTAGAGCACAACGTACTCGCAACGCCAAATTAGTCCAAGTCCAAGGAGACACAAGTGGTCAGGGTGATGAGATCCAGGTCGAGGACGAGCAGCACTAGCTCGGAGGCCAGCCAGAGCACACTACTCCGCGACGACCACCACCACTACTAGAAATGTGTTAATCAGCAACGACCATCATCAACGGCCGCTCAAGCCGTTGCAATGACTAACGGCGTTCTTACGACCGCTCGGGCCGTTGCAGATATGATACATCTGTAATGGCTTACTTATGGTCGCTCGAGCCATTTCTACCAAGTGGATGGCACGAACATGGCGCATGGATGTTATAACTTATCAACAACGGCTTTACAAGGGCCGCTCGGCCGTTGCTAATGATATTATCACATTAGCAACGGCCTAATTACGAGTTCTCTACCCGTTGCTCTTTAGTCGATGGCGCCCTCGTAGCATGAAAATAAAATACTTATCAGCAAAGGCTTTGCAAAGGATAGATGAGTTGTTGCTGATGATATGTATTTATCTGCAACAACTCTGTAATGGATAAGTGAGCCGTCGCTGATTAGTTTATTTAACCACTACTAAAATATACCACATCAGTCACGGGGATCATCGACGGCCACCAGGGATGTCAGAATCATTCACGGCTTTGCGTCGGCCGCAACGGTCGTGGCTGATATGACCAGCCAAAGTCGTCGCTCGTAGTTCATGGCGCGCAGGGCACGCGAAATAAAATAATTTATTAGCCATGGCTTAGCGGGGGCTTTGGAGCCGTTGGTAATGTGAGTAACCAAATCAGCCATGACTCGCATACAGCCGTCGCTCATAGTTGACGGTACACACGGGGGGCGCGAAATAAAATAAATTATTAACGACGACTGGAGGCAGCCGTCGCTTATTGTTTAATGCCACGAACGCATCGCGAATAATAAAACACTCTTAACCGACGGCTCTGGTAGCCGTCGGTGAAATTCCTTTGCGTTCGCGCCCGACCCTTCCTCTTTCTTCTTTGCTCGCCGCTGTTGCTGCTGAGTTGGCACAGAGTCGCTACCTGTTGCCGCCACTGTCAATCACCGCCGGTGAACCTCTCCCTTACGGTATGCTACCTCTCCTATCCTCCTTTCATTCCCCTGTGCACCGCCCTCTCCGCCCGCGCGGCCCTATCCGCGTCGGCGTTGACCCGGCCATTCATCTCTGTGCCGGCCTCAACCCGGTCGGCACCGCATTGGGGTCGATTACCATCAGCCCTAATGCCTCGACAAGCAGTAGCCGGCAATGATGCCAGCTATTGCTTGATTAGGGTTAATTACCCTAATCAATTACTTGATTCAGGTAATTAACCCCTAATCAAACTGTGATTAGGGTAATCACAGTTTGATTAGGATTTTTTTAATTTTTTATTGTTAATTATTAGAAATTAATTATTAATTATTAGAAATTATTTGTTAATTAGGTTAATTATTAGTTTAATATTAATTAATTAGTCGCGTGGAATCGTCCACTGAGGACTCGCGCCGGAATCATCCACTATGGACTCGCGACCAAATCGTCCACTTTGTACTCGCGGTCAAATCGTCCATGGTGGACTCACGCCGGAATCGTCCACAATAGATGGACTCGTCACGCATGCCGAAATCGTCCATAATGGATGGACTCGTGCCAGAATCGTCCACTTTGGACTTGCACCGGCATCCATAAATTTAGAAAAAAATCAAGACGAGTTGATACGTTTCACGTACGATCGACGAGTCAAGTTTTAATTTTGTAAAACCTTAGATCCGTTCAGGGGCTATATGTTCGTGTAAACGAAGTTAATGATCTTTTATACGACGTACAACCCTTGAATTATCCCTAATTGGATAATTTGGAAACATAGTAATTGCCTAAATATATCCTGAATTATGGACTTTGTCTCAAATTTATCATAAATTTTGACTTCTCCAAATTGCATCCTTGACTATCAGATTTGTATCAATTGCATCCCATCGTCAAAATTCCGTCAGCCACCTTGTTAACTGTGTGACGTGGCATGCACATGTGGATTAAAAAATATTTTTTTATTCAAAAATATTTTTTTATTCAAAAATATTTTTTTATTCAAAAATGATTAAATAATAATAATTTTTTTATTAGATTAAAAATATTTTTTTAATCATTTTTAAATAAAAAATTATTTTTTTAATCCACATGTGCATGCCACGTCACACGATTAACAGGGTAGTTGACGGAATTTTGACGGTATGATACAATTGATACAAATCTGATAATTGAGGATGCAATTTGGAAAAGTCAAAGTTCAGGATAGATTTAAGACAAAGTTCATAGTTCAGGATATATTCAGGTAATTATCCATTTTATATTGCACTTAGTTAATTTTTTATAGTCATTATTCATTTTTAAATTTTGGCTTGTATCTCTCTTGTTCTCCTATACGCGCCCAGATGATATGCGTATTTGGATAACTATAGGGAGATGCTGCCGAAATTTAGAATGAAGTTAATGACTAAAAGAAATACTAAGTGCAATATGACTAACATGAATTCCGAATGGAATAGGATCATTCCACATAAAGACATTACCTAAAGATATTGCAAACTTTTTGACACAACATGTCGGGCTGAAAGCTTATCGTAAATGGCCGATGGCTTGGGCAGCACCAAATATCACGATTGCTAATAATATCACCGACGGGCTAGGGTCGTGGCTGATGGGTTGGTATCAGTGACAGCGCCCCGAGCCGTCACTGATGTTTTTTAATCAGCAACAGCGCACGAGGCTATCGCTGATGATTACGTGTGACGGCCGCGCTCGACCGTCATATCTTATCTGAGACGCGCTCATCAGTGACGGCTGTTTGCCATGGTTGATGTCGTCCGTGATATCTATCACCGACGGTTCAGCCACGGATATAGCCGTCGCTGATGACCACAATTCTAGTAGTGAACTCACTATCGCATCCGACGCCCCATTTCTTCCATGCTATCTAACGTTGTCGAACTTCCGACGCCAACCATTGAAGGATCCCCGACGCCGCTGTTGTACCCTCCGCGTCAAAGTCTCTAGGTATTATTTTCTTCCTCCTCTTATCCTCTAGTAGCTAGTGCCGGCCAAAACCCTAAAACTTAGGGTTTCGGCCGATCGTTTGATTTATGTACAGTGTTCGACAATAGACACTAGACGTCGGCGCCGGAGTCCATTGGATTTCCACGCCGGAACAGTAGATCTAAGGTTTTATTAAACCCTAATCAAATTTTATTAGGGTTTAATTAAACTCTAATCCATATATTAATCTTTTGTTAGTTTTAAATTTTTAATTTTTATTAGTTTAGTTATTAATTAGTAATTAGATTATTATTAATTAATATGTTAATTGTTAGGTTAATTGTGATTAGTTTATTAGTTAATTGTTATTGTTATTAGTAATTAGATTAGGTTATTTATATTAATGTTAATTAGATTAGTAATTATTTAATGTTAATGTTAATTAGATTTAGATTTAGTTTTAGGTTATATATGTTAATTAATTTTAGTTTAGATTAATTAGATTAATTTTAATGTTAATCTTTAGATTTAGATTAAATTAGAATTGTCAATTTTGGACTCGCGCTGGAATCGTCCACATTGAACTCGCACCGGAATCATCCATATTAGACTCGAATCGACATCCAAAAATTTAGAAAATAATCATCCATCTGACGAGTTGATATGTTTCACGTATGCATCGACGAGTCGGATATGATTTAGCAAAATCTTAGATCTGTTCGGGGGTTGTATGTTCGTGTAAAAGAAGTAGATGATCTTTTATACAATGTACAACCCTTGAATTGTCCCTGATTGGACAATTTGGGAACATAGTTATTTGTATTGCACATAGTTTTTTCTTTTAACTATTAACTCATTCAATCTTAAATTTTGGCTATTGTTTCTCTCTTGTTCTCTGGTACGCGCCTAGATAATATGCGTATTTGGAGAACTGTAGGGGAGATGCTGTTGAAATTTAGAATAAAGTTAGCGGTTAAAAGAAATATTTAGTGCAATATGAATAACATGAATCCCGAATGGAGTAGGACCATCTCGCCTAAAGACATTAACTGAAGAAATTGTCATTGATTGACATAAATATATCGGGCGATCGATGTTGGATGTACCGATGTCTTGGTCATGGAGTTTTAACGAATGAGTTTCAATTAGACATAACTTACTTCCTAAATTTCACCTATTCAAATCAAAAATTCTTTGGCGCTAGTGATAAAATCCGATGTTCGTGTCGCATTTGCTTGAATGAACGATTTTTTGATCGGAAAACTGTCACTCTGCATCTATATAGCAAAGGATTTGCACCAAGATATTTTCTATGGACTTGTCACGGAGAGTCACGTGAAGTCGGGACGTCTAGCAATCTTGTCGTTCAAACACATGATGAATCTTTCTTTGCTGGTGTTTCTTCATCCAATCCATCTAATCCCTATAGAACTATGATACTTGATAGTCTTTGGGGTCAATTCCAACTGAATGATAATGTCGATCAGCCAATTACTGAGACATCAATGCCACCAGATACTACGGGTGTTGATGTCGTAGAAGTACAACCTACAGTAGAGATTGAATTGTCGAATAAAGAAGCCACAGAATTTTATGAGATGTTGAAAACTGCCGATGAACTTTTGTATGAGAATTGTCCTAAATTCACTAGGTTTTCGGCAATGACGCAACTCCTGAACATCAATGTCAATTATAATATCAGCGGGGTTGCATTTGATCGGATTGCGGGATTGATTTATGGAATACTGCCTACTGATAACAAGTTTAAGCCAACTTTTTATAAGACTAAAAAGTTGATGAGAAAATTCGGGTTTGGGTACGAAAAATACACGCGTGCCAAAGTAATTGCATTTTATATTATAAAAAAAATGTGCAGTTGGATAAATGTCTTGTATGTGAACATCCTCATTACAAGGAGAAGAAATCGGTACAACAGAAAAATATCTCGTTTAATGTGCTTCAGTATTTTCCACTGACACCGAGGCTTCAAAGATTATTCATGTTGGGTAAGACGGCCCCCTACATGCGTTGGCATGCAAGAAGTCGTGATGATACAGTAATGACTCATTCATCCGAAAGTGAAGCATGGAAATATTTGGATAGATGTTATCCTTCATTTGCTATGGATACTAGAAATATCATATTGGGATTGTGCACGAATGGTTTTAATCTGTTTGGTCATTCTGCAACTCCTTATTCAGTTTGGCCAGTGCTGCTAACAGTTTATAATTTGCCGCCGTCAATGTGTATGAAAGATGAATTTATTTATCTTTCGATGATTATTCCGGGTCCTAAGGGTCCGCGAAAAGAAATTGACGTGTTTCTCAAACCCCTATTATATGAATTGAAAACATTGTGGACTAAGGAAGCTGTCACTTATGATTGTCATCGAAAGCAAAACTTCAATTTAAAGGTCGCAGTCTTGTGGACAATCAATGATTTCCTAGCCTATGGCATGTTGTCTGGTTGGAGCCCTCACGATCGACTCTCTTGTTCGTATTGTATGGAACACTCTAAATCATTCAGTCTTCAAAATGGACGAAAAATCTCATTCTTTAATTGTCATCGTCGATTCCTGCTGGCTAACGATCAATATCGAAGGAATCGTAATAAATTTACTAAGGACATAGTCGAAAGAGATGAGCCACCACTGATGTTATCTGGTGAACAAATATTAGCATGTGTTTCAGCACTTTCAAAGATAGTGTTTGGTCAGAATGAAAGAGTGTCGGGCTTTGGTTAAACACATAACTGGGTGAAAAAGTATCTTTTGAGAATTGTCATATTGGAGTTCATTACTGATTCGGCATAATTTAGACGTCATGCACATTGAAAAAAATATGTTTGATAATATTTTTAACACTTTGATGGACGTTCCCGGGAAAACTAAAGATAATGTCAAGGCCCGACATGATTTGAAAATACTTTGTAAGAGGTCGGAGCTGGAGTTACAAAAGGTTAACAGACGATATCTGAAGCCGAATGCCCCGTATGTGTTAAATAAACAACAGATGAAATATATTTGTCAATGGATAAAAGAACTCAGATTACCCGATGGATATGCCTCAAACTTATCTCGATGTGTGAACGTCGATGGTTGTAAAATATCAGCAAAATATCAGGGATGAAGAGTCATGATTGTCATGTATTCATGCAAAGATTACTTCCGATCGCATTCCGAGATTTTCTACCTAATAATATTTAGGGTCCGTTGACTGAATTAAGTATATTTTTTTGAAACATTTGTGCAAATGTCCTTCGAGTCGAAGATATGTCAGCACTTGAAAGTAATATTGTTAAAATTGTATGCAAGCAGGAGCAGTTTTTTCCTCTTGTCTTTTTTGACTCGATGGAGCATCTACCGATACAATTGGCATACGAGGCACGAGTTGGTGGCTCCGTTCAATATCGATAGATGTACTTATTTGAAAGATACATGAATCGTCTAAAGAACAAAAGTAAAGAACACCGCAGCTGTTGAAGGATCAATATCTGAATCATATATCATCCAAGAAATTTCAATATTATACTCATTTCACTTTGAATCGACAGTGCAGACAAGATTTGATCATCTTCCACATAACGACGACGGGGGAGTTCGACATTCAAATGAACGTTTAAATATATTTTGTCACTCTGGTCGTGCTTTTGGTTCTCATCCATCTCGACACTTAAGCGACGAATAGTATAATTTGGCACAATTGTACGTATTACTCAATTACCTAGAGATTGAACAATTAATTAAAATATTTGATATTGAGATGATGCTAAAATACTCTATTCACAGCGATCAAGAATTGAAGAGATTACAGAATTGTAATTTCTCTACTTGGATTCAGGCTTATAGCAAATATCACATAGCTGAAATATATGAATTTACAAAGAAGATGATGAATGTCGGGGTCTACGTGAAAGAGACAACATATATTGAATGTGATGTGGATTTTTATGGACCGTTGGAAGAATGCTAGAATTGCACTACTTTGGCTTAAAATCAGTTATCATATTTAAATGTCATTGGTTCGATACAACATATAGGGGCATGAAAGTTCATCCAAATACACATTTGTTGAGGTTAATTACAAATCGAAATTAGCAGCAAATGAGTATTTTATATTGGCATCACAAGCCGAACAAGTATATTACGCGAAGTAATCGGCTCGAAATAAAGATAGAGCAGATTGGCGTGCAGTTTGTAAGACTAAAGATAGAGGAAAAGTTGATCTGATGGCGGGAGAAAATGAGCTGATACTTGATGTGATAAATGATTTCTATCAAGAAGAGGATCCTCCCGCAATAGATCATATTATTCCAGTACTCGAGGATGCAGACTCAATGTTAGTTCAATTAGAAGTTGAATATGTTGATGATGACGATCATGAAGTTGAGGAATATGGAGATGAAGAAGTAGAATTTGAAGAAGAAGAAAAAGAATTCAAAGACTATTACTCAGATGGTGAGAAATAATTGTAAAGTATATCTTCTATTTTATATTTATATATATATATATATATATATATATATATATATATATATATTCTAGTTATATATTACTCAAATGATGATGAACAACAGCAACGGCTTAGCAACAGCCTTTCAACAAATGCTTTGCAATGGCGTGAGGGTCGTTGTTGATGACAATATCTGCATTAGTCGAGATGTCGTTGCAGAACCGTTGCTGATAAAAGTAGTAGCAACAGCAATGCCTCGTTGCTGAGCCATGGTTGATAATGTATCAACAACGGATATAGCTCGTTGCGGAACCGTTGCTGATAATATCATTAACAATGGTCGTTGCAGATCCATTGCTAAGTTATTAGGTACGCGATCTTCTGCAACAATGGCTTTGCAATGGGAGCAGCCATTGCTGGCCGTTGCTGATGGTCTTCGGAAACGGCGTAGCAACGAATCCAGCCGTTGTTGATGCTCGTTATTCCAGTAGTGCACCGCAAGCATGCAATGATCATCAATGCGCAGGAAAAGCTTGCTATCCTTCGGCAAGCTCCTCGGTGACGGAGGACGGGAAGACGACATACGAAGCGAAGCGATCTCAAACTTGTTCGAGATCGAGAGCCTATCCATGACGAACTTGCATCCCTTCATCGCCTGCGAGGGATCCGAGTCGATGACGACCACGGGGTACGAGCCTAGCGAGGCGAGCGTAGAGTGGAGCGTGGTGACGACGAGCGTAGCCAACTTTTCGGTCGCATCGGAATCGGACGAGAAGATTGTGAGCCTCGGCCACAAAATGAGGAGGTCTTTAGGCTCCAGGTTTTTGCTGGGTTGCATCAGTGAGAAGGGGAGCCTATGGGCGACGTCGACGGACAGCAAGGACTGGATGTTCTACTTTCCTCCATTTGCTCCTCCTCCTCCTCCTCCCTATATATGTTGAACGCCATTTGCTCGTCCTCCCTCAAGCTTAAATCGCATTCCAATTTTCCATCCTCTGCATTCCTCCGGATTAATTGCAGTGCTCTGCTTTCCTCCATGGCCAACATCGTCGTGGTGTTCGACTTCCACAAGACCATCATCGACTGCGACAACAACACAACTAGGTCTGCTCAACGACAGGGCTTGCTAGATCCGCAACGGCAGTGGCCGAGTCCAACGAACGGAGAAAGGGGAAGCGACCGTGGTTGGCGTCATCATGACTATCCGTCGGCCGCCTACACCACAATAAGGCAGACATTGTCGACTTCGACATTGGCAAGGCGGTGCAGACGTCGTCGACTTCGACATCGACGAGAGTGGCAGTAGTGACGCGATGCAGGAGACTGGCCGGAGACCGACGACGTTCACCACATCGAGGTGGTCAGTCAACTCTATGGGCTGGTGGTGGTGGAGGAGGAGGAGGAGGAATAGGGGGAAAAAGTGACAGCAATTGGGAGGAAGAAGAGAAGAGGGAGAAAAAAAGATGGAGTCATCAGCCACATATGAAGCCGTCAGCTACGCGAGCGTTGTTTTTCTCCACGTCAGCTAAGTTGAGGCAGTGCTTGACGATTTGGTAGATGGCATAAACAGATGTAAAGGTTGTGCATTTACATGCGAATTTTAAAAACATGAGTAGATCATAAAATTTATGCAAACCTTGTGATTTTTTGTCTAATTTTCCTTTTCTTTATATATAGAACGAAAAAAATGCCCCTGACATTTTCTCATGGGTACTAAAATGCCCCTAAGATTTTTTGGATCAAAAATACCCCTTACGTTATGGAATTTGGTACAAAAATGACCCTGTGTGTAAACGACGTTAATAGAGGGATAACAAAGCTGACATGGCTGATGACTGCAACTGATGACGTGGACACGTGGCGCGCATGCAGACCCAGACATTTTCTCACATGTACTAAAATGCTTCTAACGTTTTCTCACAAGTACTAAAATATCTCTAACGTTTTCTCACGAATACTAAAATGCCCCTAACGTTTGTTTTGGAACTAAAAATATCATTGAAGTTATTGAAAATGCTACAAAAATAACACTCAAGCTAATTTGGTTAAGTGAGACTTAACGGAGATGTCGTGGATGCTGACTGCGATGTTTACTTTACATGCGACGCACATGCAGAGAGCAACTTGTCACGAAAGCGACATGTAAGATGCAACATAGGAGTGAGCAAAAAAATTAAAAATTTTGTTAACCGAAAAATCGGTTCGAAACTGAACTATAGATGGTGTCATTAAGTCTCACTTAACCGAAGTTAGCTTGGGTGTCATTTTTGTACCATTTTTAATAACTTTAGATGTATTTTAGCTCTGAAATAAATATTATGAGTATTTTAGTACCCATGAGAAAATATTAGCGATATTTTAGTACCCGTGAGAAAATTTTATGAATATTTTGATACTCATGAGAAAACGTTAGGATCATTTTAGTACCCGTGAGAAAATGTCTGGGTCTGTATGCGCGCGCGCCACGTGTCATCAGTCCCAATAATTAGTCATGTCAAATTCGTTATCCCTCCATTAACATTATTTACGTATAGAATTATATTTGTACCCAATTATATATAAGTTAGGGGTATTTTAGTTTGTTTTTTTTTCCTAAGATAGAAATTATATATTACACTGAATATATTATATTCAGACATATTTTAATTCCATGAATAGAAGAAATGATTATGCCGACTTGAATTGCCCAGCCACCAGCCGGAAGGCGTGAGAGGCCCCAGCATGAGTTAGCATGCTGGGGAAGAACATCCACGTGATAATGATACGATCGATCAATTCGATTAGACTGCATGTCCTGATTTTCTTGGTTCTCTTCGCTAATTGACTTGTACGTACATCATCAAGCCTTTTGAGGGGTAGACATGATAGATAACCTGACTGCTAGGTTAGGTATCGAATTGTCACAGATTTCCTCAGTAGTGCAATCTCAAGGAGATTTATCAACTGTGACATCTTTGTGTCTCCGTATTGCTATCAAAGACAAGCAGTCATATACGCTACAAGCCTACAGTTTGACCCACTTGAGTCCTATAGTAGTGGATGCACGTTAAGCAGTTATTCTTAATAGTATGTGTTCAGAAATGGGAAATGACGTAGGAATAGGATTAATGAATGACATTAAGTGTACGTGTTTACTGAAGACATATAAGTGTATCTTCTCTGGTTTGCTCCAGATCCATTCAGGTTCCACTTTTTAGAAGGCTCCTATCGATAAAACCTAACTATTTTGGGTTGTGTTTTTACTGAAGATAGTGAAGGTTAATTCATATTGGAGTGAATGACAGTAAAAACTAATATGAGAGTCTGCCTTGCTCATGATGCACTTTGTATAGAGATCTTAATCAAGTGGTAAATACTAAATATATATATCAAGACAATCTACTTTGTACTCGGGCCTCAAAATAAATTTTTATAAAAAATTATAATTTTTATGAATTAATTTTTTACTTATATTATATGAAAAATATTAAAAATGTATTTAATTGATAAAAAATTACTTGATATGAAGTGTAATTTTTCATTCGTAACATGTTTGATTGATATGAGTACTTTTTAAAAAATATTCATCAAATAATTAATATACTCTTCTTTTTATAAATTAATATTTTATTTATAAATTAAAATATATAAAAAATTATTTGTATATAAAATATATATTAGAATATATGAAAAAATTAAAATTTATATGTAAATTATTATTTTAATACGTATATGTAAAATATAATATAATTTTTTTCATATATAATTAATATAATATATAATTTATTGTATATAAAAAATTAATTTTTATTTAAAATTAATATAAAAAATTATATATTTTGTTTAAATATAAATTAAAATAAAATAAATAAGTTAATAATTTATGAATTATCTAATTTTATAATGTTGAAAATATAAATTAAGTATAGCACTAAATACAAATGTGATGATATAATTATCTTTTTCTTTTAAATACAACACAGAAAGTATAATTTATCTAGGAGTGTAAATTACTTCTTATATTTTGCAGAAAGTTACACTTTTTGATAAAATTATACTTTCTACGAAATACAAAAAATATATTAATTAAATAAGATCAAAAATATAATATTTTATAAAAAATTATGTCAATCAAATGACACTTTAATTATTTTATATCCTTATGTTTATATATTAACTCAAAAGACGTTCTAGGTGCAATGAACAGAAGTACGGTGAATCAGTCGAACGTTCCTTGCGCAGAGAAGAAGCAATCAGTAGTTCATTAAGTTCATGAGCAGCAGTAATGTTTTTAAAGTCGGACTGAATCAATAAATTAACTTTATCAGTTTGATCAAAAAGTAGACCAATGTTAAATCTAAAAATGTTGGGCTATATATCCGATCAATCAAAAAATAGTGAAATTCAATTTGATATTTTGAATCTGATTTTTATTTTTTGCTACAATCTATTGAATAAATCAGAATCAATTATACCAACAGACAATATATATTGATGGGCAATTTGAATAAGTGTTTAGATCAGAAGGAAGGAGATAAGTTAAAAACAAAAATTGACCTCTTTTTATTTTAATAAAGACTCAATCAACTATCCCTTATATAGTCTAGCTAGCTTGTAGAATGAAATCGGAAGGAACAAAAATAGGCAACAGTAGAATTAAAGAATGAACACAATAAAGAAGGAACGGCCCTTTTAGTTTTTGCTTTTGCATTAGGAATAGGTCAGCAATAATATGAAAAATAATGAATATACGAAAATGCCCTCTAATTAATCAATTGTTAACTAATATATTAACATATTGATATGCACGCTAAATAGATAATATATTATCATCTGATTTAAATGAAAAATAATAAGATAAAAAGTCAACTTCAGTTTGGCCCTTCATGTTTCAAGATTTCATCAATTTGGCTATTGAATTTCTTTTAAAATTTCAATTTGACCTCTAAAGTTTTCATATTTATTTGAATTTAGCTTTCAGATTTTTTCTATTTTGTTTCAATTTTTCTCTATTGCCTTTAAAATACCTATGACATTTAGAATTTTAACATTTTCTAGACTACAAATGGAATACTTGTTGTTTAGGTGCAAGAAGTGAACATTTATATATTTTAGTAAGCATGAACAATTGTATTGAAGGCAAAATATAATGAATTTAAGACAATGAAGAGGTGGTGACATATGTAATATACTGGTTTGATTGAGAAAAGACATAAAATATTTTTAAATAAATATAAGAATATTACTATATTAAATAATAAAATATGGAAACATAAATCTTATATGGATAATTGAAAAGACATAAATCTTATAGTTTATAATAAAATGTTATTGTATTTTATCTAAATTAATCTAACTCAAACTGTCGCAAAATTAATGAATCTAATTTAATTTTTAATTTACAATAAATCTAATTCGAAGTTTTGAATTAACATCGATTATATCTCATAGTTAAGGCGTTGTTACTGAAATCGCTAGTTGCAGACGTAGCGTCTCAATCAGCAACTAACGTATTAATTTTTTAATACTCATATACACAAGTCAACAATCAAAATTTTAAAAACACACAAAATCCTAATCCGACACTCATCCCCACCCAAACTCCTCTACTACTCGCTTACTAATGTTGGCCAAAGGATTTCAACCTTGGTCTTAATCTCGATTTTGATGTTAACAAATATGAAACTAATGATAACAATCAACCAAACTGCAAGTTATCGGCCGAATGTTAGCCGATCCTCGGCTTACCAAGGATCGACCGAAGGTCAACCGAACGGGCCAACGACTCTTTTTCTAGTCGTTTCATTCTGTTGAGCTTGAGATCCCTAACATATATGTTCTGCGTGTTTAAAGGCCTTGAAAGCCTTCCTATGAACTCCTGAAACCTATTGAGCCATAATATGATCCTAAAGTAAGCTTTGATTGAGATATTCTTTTCAAGCCCTAGATTTAACCTTTACTTTCTTGATCCTGCCTTTGAGTTTAAATCGATTCATCATCAAGGCATCAAAAAGAGCTATGATTCACTGTTTGAGAGCTAAGTTTTAGTTGTTTATTATTTTCTCTTGTTTACTTATTTATTTTGTGGTTTATTTGTTATATTTTTCAAGTTTGTTTGACCTAATGTGTTAGATTAAGTGTAAGGTGGTAGCCTTGGTGTAGAGACATATGTCCACCGGTGTAAACTTAGTTTGTTATGGTCTTGGGAGAAGATATGTTAGAGAAACTCTTGGTGTGTGAGTAACCCTCGGGTGTGAGGGTCAGTGTCTTAGCTTATAAATCCTCTTATAGGATACACTTTAAACTAGTAAAGTAGAGTTGAAAATTCTAAGCTTGGTGCTTAGGTAGTGGAGTAGGCAGGATTGTCGAACCACTATAAATCTACTTGTGTTAGCATTGGTTTTCTTGTGTGTTGTTATTAATTATTGTTTCTGCACTTATTCATCTTGATCAATTTGTGGTTGTTTAAGTAGTTGTAAGAAACGATTAAAATCATATTTAGGCTAAAATTTTAAATAACACACTATTCACCCCCACTCCTCTAGTGTAGGTCATTCGACTTAATTACAACTAATGTGACTTGATAATATGATTTGGCATCCTGGTTAGCAACTATAGTAGATTGCTCATATTATTAAGTGAGTAGTAGAAGAGTTTAAGATAGGGAAGAATGTTGGGTTAGGGTTTGTGTATTTTTTTTTTAATTTTCAGACGTTGACTTATGTATATGAGTATTAAAATTAATATATTAATTTTTGACTAAGATATCACGTCAGCAACTAACAATTTCATTAACAGCGACTTAATAATGAGATATAATTAGTGTTAATTCGAAACTTCGGATTATATTTGTGCAAATTAAAAATTATATTAGATTCGCTAATTTCACTATAATTTAGGTTAGATTCATTAATGTTCTCTTTATTTAAATAGTTGAAGATAATAACGAGAAAGAAGCATAAATCTTTTCATGATCACTGAAGATTGAACAAGGAATAATCAATTTCAGTTAACCGCAAGGATAATTGAAATGATTTAAAAATTCAATATCTGAAATCCAAATCAAAACGGTTTTTAAAATTGCTTGCTTAAACGGATTATATCTAAATGTTAGATATTTAATGATTAATGAAATCAATTTAATTGATTTGGATAGATGCAATTATCTGATATCTTATTACTAAACTTATAAATGATTATGAAAAAATAGATGTACACAATTTATTAATATATAATAATTGCCGATTATCTACATAACATAATTAGTTATCAGCTGTTGATATATATATTTAGTATACATATGAAATTGACATTAAATTGCAGAGAGAGAGTAATTGATATTAAATTGCATGCATGAGAGAGAGATAAGTGGGTTTAAAATTATTTAAAATGAATAAATATGAAAAAAAAATCTAAAACTGCCATGTCAACCAAATTTTACTTTGAAAGTGCCACACGGTAATTTTGAATGTTGCTTATATAGAGAGAGAGGTGTTTCAAAGAGCAAAATTTCTTCTCATGGTCAATTATATACGGTGTATCCGGATCAAATTATTTGAACATAAATAAACAGAAAGTATGTACACAATTCATTTGGAAAAGAACAAAGCAGAACTGATTAACCAGGAGCCATAGAAAGCTCATTTTATATGGAATCATATGGGATCCACCACGTGAATAATGTGAGAAAGCAAGTCTATTTGAACATCTAAATGATTCCCCATAAAGCCCCAGAGGCATATAATTTCCGTATGGATTATGGATAGACTGTGGGAGCCTGTAGAGCAATGAAATAACATTACCATATAAATTAGACCTTTCAAAAGTGCATTTTGGTAAAAAGAATATCTAAGTAAAACATAAGCTTATATGCTGCATTGAACTCTGCATACAAGTATACAACACTTTGTAAGAATAACCTGAAAGACAGCAGATAAACCAAAATATTTCTGATGGATGGGGGATGAACCATAGTAAGAGCAATGTGTGCAGAATACTTGGTAATACCAGAATAAGTTGTCATAGCAAAACATAAGATTGCTAATTTACCTTCCGTACACGATAACTATAGAAAGTTACATTTCGTTCTAGGAAAAAGGATACACTCTTCACCAATATTTTTAACCAACGCAAAGCGCTTTTGATGAAACATGTTGGGGAAACTCAGCACTGGTAATAACAGGAATAGTAACGTGGTCACCGCCACATTTTTTTTAAAAGGTGTGATAAGAAAATATCAGTAAGGTATCTCAACAATCAACAAACACTGATGGCCCATGTGAGTACTAATTGATAGCAATTTCTGAGTTGCTAGACATGGCAATTGTCAGAACTAGTATAATGTTTGGCAAAGACATCATTGAGGCTTTGAAAGAGTAAATACACGATGATGACCAATGCGAGCTTCATGAATACGGCCAAGATGGCGAAGAACCTGTACATCACAATTATAGAAATTAGCACATCATATAATATGTTTAGCAATCATGTTGATCTGTTGATTAGATAACAGCATTGTTCATAATTACATAAATATCAAAACGTTTCAATTTGCACTGTTGATCTTAACCAACCAAGGATTATAATAAGAATTGCTAACTGAAAAATAAAAACATGCTTTCATCATAAAATTCTAGTATAAAGGGTAAGCTGTAAGAAACAAAAAGAATATAAGCCGAGAAAAAACATATGAAGTGATTGTATGTCTAACATGAAATAGATTGAATAGTCTAAAATTACAAGTATTTGTGAATTGAAGACCAATGGATACTCAAGATGCACAATATAGGACAACAAAACCAAATGTCATAATCTCATTGCATAAAGTAATATGAATTTGATAATAATTAATAAGTTTTGTTCTGTTTCTAAAACCAAGTTCATGGTCAATACCTTCATTCAAAATTTCCCCAAAAAAGTGACCATCATATAAAAGATGAAAAGGGGTTGCTAGTTCGCGCCAGTTGGAAAATTGATTTGCAGGAGGATATGCTCACCATACAGGTCAGCATGCAAATCTATCAAGTCCTACTCACTACTCAGACCCATGGCACCAGGAACATCATTGCCAACAAGAGATTAAGACTGAGCAAATTAAGGTATGAAATGGTAACTACATATGCATGTAAGTCATATTCCTATTTTTTGATCCGATGCAAAAGGGATACTCTGAGATCCAAGAATCAACCTAGATTCCACATTAACTACATTGATAACTGATGAGAGATTTTGTTATAGGTAACTTACTGTCAAAATTGCTTTTCCTGTGTTGTCAAGTTTCAATCCTGGTCCTTTTATGTCTGTTTCAAGGAAAAAGTGCTTTCCTTTCACTGCTTCAGCTGTTGCTATGTCTCTTAGCTCCTACATTTTTGGAAAACAAGTTAGCCTTTGGGGATGGCAACGGGGCAGAGGTGGGGCAGGGGAGTCAATACCAACTCTCCGCCCATTTCTTATCAGAGACTCCAATTTCCCGCCCCGTTTAGAACACAGGAGGCATTCATCCCTCACTCCTTGCTCTCATGGATCCTCGATCCCCTCAGGGATTAAAATTTGTCAAGTAACATAAGATATAATATAAAGTTTTCCTAATAATGCAACTAAAAGTACAAAATATATTTGGTGCAAGATGACTGGGATTTGGGAGAAGGGGGAAAAGAATATGGTAAGATTTTTAAAAAACTTATATAGATAGTAGCAGTCTTGTAATATATAAAAAAAATTATTTAAGTAAATAAACATAAGTTATTGGAGAAGGGATTTATCGGGTCAAGGGGCCATTATACCACATCTGCCTCATTAGATCATTTTGGGGAAAAATGCCCCCTCCCCAATTTTTTAGAAAAAAACTATTATGGAGCCCGGCTCCATAGAAAAGCTTTATGGAGCCGGGCTCCGATGATGAAGCACGAATCTTAAAGCAAAATAAAAGTTGCTTTGAGATTCATGTTTCACCATCGGAGCCCGGCTCCATAAAGATTTTCTATGGAGCCGGCTCCATAATAGTTTTCTTCAAATTTTTAGGGGTTAGGGGCTCCACTCCCTATGTTACCGGGGCAGATCTCCACAGGAATTTGGGGATCCCCATACCATTGCCATCCCTGAGCCTTTGTGAAATTGAATAAGCATATATTTAAATATACAACATAGAATTGTCATAAGCATTTGTGTGTTGGATGAATGAATATACTTACAAGAGCTTTCTCCCAGGCATCTTCTGCTAGCTACATGAAAACAAGCATCAATCAACAAAGTATGCACTAACAAAATGTTGCTGATTAAGTTTTTTTTTTTGATATAAGAACACCTGGAAATGTTGCTGATTAAGTTACTGCGAAACTTGTACCTTCTTCTTTGGGCAAGAAACTAGTTGAGAATTTGTGTCTGCATACGTAGCTATCTCATTGACAGCAATGTTGACCTTGTCCAAAGTAAGCCTTCCCCTCATATATCTATTCTCAAAACAAAAGATAGAGTTCAATGTGCATGACAAGCAACTGCAAAGACATTGCAAGGAACAATTTCTTTGAGAATAAACTTACAATGACAATGATTCCAACTCCTCAGAAGTAATATACCACCGGGGAGCAGGAAATGAACCTTTCTTCACCTAAATAGGAGCAATGCATTGGTTAGTTTGAGAATGAAAGAAAACTATATCCTAAATTCAGATGCTCCAGCTAATGAAGACTCCACTACACCTCAACATTCTCAGCTCACGACACACAAAAACCAACGCCAGCTCATGACAGACCACGACACATTCGTTTCACTGCTCCACCACATTCGTTTTTGTTTTTATTCTGATTGCATTCAGTTATTATTTGATTCTTTCCCTGCTCCATTCATTGCTTCTCATCCTCTATATAAAGAGTCATATACTCTTGTAAGAACAGAGCATGATGGAATAGAAACCATTCTTCGTATTTTCTATTTCCTATAATATGGTCATGCGAGGTTTGGAGACAATGATATTGATAATAATGATTTTCTGTCAAATCTGCTAGTGAGGAGCAAATAATAGTTATGCTCAATATTAAAGAAGAGAGGTAGAGAAATTAAGCATCTTTTATATAATTCTAATTAGAGGTTTGTAAATTCAGACGTTCATAAGTGATAGAAAAGCAGAAATAAGAAGCAAAACGTCCCTGAAAAAGCAAAAGGCTAATGAGATATTGTAACAAACAGATGGTTGGCATTCCCCTACCTTAGGCATCGCAACAGGCTCTTCCTTGAGATGAGAAGGCTCCTG
Source organism: Canna indica (assembly GCA_034359265.1). Taxonomy (NCBI): domain Eukaryota; kingdom Viridiplantae; phylum Streptophyta; class Magnoliopsida; order Zingiberales; family Cannaceae; genus Canna; species Canna indica. The sequence continues at coordinate 7,807,179 of CP136894.1, read as the reverse complement.
CAAAATATCTTGACCTGAATCATCCGGCATCAAGCTGTAACTCAACGAACACAATTCTTTTTTTTAAAACGATAGGGTTCAAATATTTCAAGAACCCAATAAAACGGTAGATAGATAATTCTTCTTACCTCGCAGAAGGGTTCTCATCAGACTGGGTACGATTCTCAAGCATTGCAGGTGGCATATGAGAGAGCATGTGTTGCAATTTCCTTTGCTGCCGCTGGGAATGCTCGATGAGCTTCTACGCCATAGAAAAAGAAAGAAAGTAAGGACGACAAATCGATCCACTAGCAGTTCGATCGAAATCAATAATGGGCATGGGAAAGGAGTGACTTTGGCTTTCGGAATGGCGTTTCTCTCCTCTTGTAGCCGGTCCTTGATCGCCTGGATCTGCGACTCCATCGTCTTCAGGGTGGTGTCGATCGCCAACAGATCGGGCTTGCTGGTGGTGGGATACACTGCACCAGTAAGAAGAACAAGAAATAAAGGAGCCGATTTTGGGGAGTCTATGCCGGAATTCTTCACTATAAAGAGGGAAAATAGGGGAGATGGTTAACTGTTGCGGGCGATGACGAGCTCTTGTAGCTCGACGATGCGGGTTTGGAAGGAGGAGACGAGGGCGTCGAGGGAAGAGCCGGCTTGCTTCAGATCCATGATTGCTTGCTCGCAAGTTGCAATTGCAATCTGCCGAGACTTCAACCCTGATCACTTGCTCGCCATTCCCCCGATTTTGAAATGGGGCGTTGCCTTTTTGGTTTTGGAGGGATATCTTTGACAAAAGATCAAAAGATATCTGGTTAAGTTACTTGGGACTAATTTGGTACATCTTATAGTACTCATTTATATAATATTAATTTGTATAATATTAATATGTATTGAGTAGTATATATTATATTATTATTATATAATATTTAATGCATAATGTATTAGCATGTATAATATTAATCTATATTAACTAATTTATATAATATAATATATAATATAATATAATATAATATAATATATATTATAATATTATATTATATGTATTATAATAATATAATATAATATATAATATAATATAATATATATTATAATATTATATTATATGTATTATAATAATATAATATAATATATATAATATAATATAATATAGTATAATATAATATATATATATATAATATATAATATATATAATATAAAAATTATATAATATATTATATCATTATGTAATATATATAATATAATATAATATATAGTACGGTAAGAGGAAGAAAAAAAACTCATTATTAAAAAATCTTTGAAATTATATTTCGAATTTATTTTGCTTAGATATTGAAATAATTGATTAAAAACTTCTAAAAGATGTCCATTCAACAGAATCATTATGTTTGAAATTTTTTACTTTACTCTTTTAAATTTTAGATTATATTTGTAAATCTAAAAGGACTTTATCTCAAATTTTTATTTGATAAATTAAAAAGGAATACCTACAAATAAAATATTATGATAGATTTAAAAAAAAAAGATTGAATATATTTAGTAATTAACCTAAAATAAAAAACTTAGTTTTGATCGTAATTTTCATTTTTTAAAATATTTATTTGGTTAATGAAAACAATATTATTTTTAGTTGGTCAAAACTAGTAAAAATTTGTTGATTATAAAACATGATTTATTTTGATTAGTTTCGATAGTAAAATAATATTTAAAAATAATAAATTAGCTCATACAAATAATATATGAAACTTAATATGATTATAGAAGAATGATACACATTGATAAAAGTAAGAGAAATCATTGTTCAACCTTGTAACTTATATTGTAAACACCTAAAATAAGTTTGCTAAAAATTAAAATATTTATTTTCATATTTATTTTTAAAAAAAAGTTGAAATTTAATCAATTGAAAAAAATAATAATCAATGTTAGTAGTTATCATAGTTATTAATTTTACTTTATAATTAACTTATTAAAGAGCTAAAAAAACAGCATGGCATAAATTTTAAGTTTTTTATAAATAAAGACGTTTTTTTAGCGCAACAAATAAATGTATATTAGTCATTTGATGCATATTTTTTAAAAAATATCTAGGGGTGAGCAAAATTTATCAATTAACCAAAAAAACCGATTAACTGACCAAATCGAAATTGAATTAACCAAACCGATTTTTCCGATTAATTTTTGGTTCAGTTAACGATTAAAAAAATTTAAGTTTCGATTTTCGGTTCGATTATTTTACCAAATCAATCGAATATAACTATTAAGTATATAAAATATAAAATAAAGTTTATAATATTATTTGCCCAAGTGGTTAGGAAAAAGTTTTATGCTCCCACAACCCGAGTTCAAATTCTGGTGTGTGAGAGGGTTCAAATCTTGGCACTGTTATAGTTATATAAATATTCTTTTAATTTTTTGTTGGTAAATTTGATAAATTAATCAAATCGAATCAAAAAATTTAGTTAACCGAACCGAATTAATCAATTTTTTTTATTCGATAAATGATTAATGGAACCGAACCGTTGTTCACTTCTAAAAGTACCAATATTAATCAAACCTGTTGTAAGATTAACTTTCTATTAATTAAATATTTTTTTGGTACTTATAAAAAATTCATATAGGAAGTTAATTTATGAAAAATATAATTTTCAAAGAAAGGTATTTTCTGTAAATCAAATAAGATCTTAGTATTTAATTATCAATATTTAGATTTCATATATATATATATATATATATATATATATATATATATATATATATAGTATTAGTAATTTGGGATTAAGCTTTCAACTTTTTTCTATTTGAAAAATATATATTTAACTTTAAGATGAATTAGTGTAAAAGTTTATGCATGACTAATGAATTACTTAGGAATCATTTATAATAGTTAATGATGTTTGAAAAAAAATCTTTGTTTGATTAGTTATCCCATTTTCAATTGGAAACAACAGGGGCGGAGCTACTCTCGCGGGATGGGGGCAGCTGGCCTCATTCAATTATATATATATATATATATATGTATATTGACGGTTTTGCCCTCCTCTATTTTAAAAATTATCTCTCTATCCTCAAATTTCATTTACTTTTTATTTTATTTCCCAATACGTAACCCCTCATCCCCTCCTCATCTCTCTGATACGTAACCCCTCGTCCTGCCACTGATCGCTCCCCAAATCCCCAATCCCCATCTCCTGTCGACTGCCGTGCCGATCGACGATCGCTCCCCAAGTCCACTCGCCTGAAGAACCGGCTGCCATGACGCAGTCCGCGACTCCGCGTCCGCCCACTCGCCTTGCCTGAAGAGTCGGCTGTCGTCCGCGACTCCGCGTCCGCCCACTCGCCTCACCTAAAGAGTCGACTTGGCTGCGTCTCCGGCGTCCTCTACTCGTCCTGAAGAGCTTAAGTTGATTTCATTATTTGATTGCTTGATTTTAATTAATTTTTATATGATGTGATGAATTATTTTTTTATAAAAAATGCTTATTTTTTCATGTATAATAATATTGTTGATAATTTGATATTTATTCATTTGAGCCTTTAATTAGTGGCGGAACAACTAAAAACCGGCCACATGAGTTGGTTTTCCATCGGTTTCCGTAAACACTAGCGCTGGTTTGCTTGAAACTTACAAATCCCAGCAACGATTTGGAAACAACTTTTAGAAACAGCTTTTTTAAGTGCTAATTTGAAGGAAATATATCTAAAATATTAATCCAACTCAATTATTCATTGGTATTCAATTTTTGACCGAAATAGGCTCGAGTTGGTAAATAAATAAGTAGAATAATGCATATCTAAAATGAGTTTAAACATTAGAGAATCCTAAATCAAGATTCAAGAATAAATTAAAATATGTTAATTAATACTTTTTTTTAAAAAAAAGTGGTTTTATAACACATTCATTATAAAGCGTTAACGCGGTAATATACGCACAAAGCGTATTACAAGACGTACAAAGATGTGGAAAAGATGCACAAAACGCTACAACTAAGGATTGAACCCAAGACCTAGGTAACATACCCAAATGCAACCACTACTATAAATATATTTTTCAGCAACGGCTATCAGCAAAGGCCGCTCAAGCCGTTGTAATTTCCAACAGCGTTCTTATGGTCGCTCGGGTCGTTGCAAATGAGTTGTATATGCAACGGCTTTGTTACGGTCGCTCGAGCCGTTGCAGATGTATAATCACATTAGCAACGGCTTAGTTACGACTACGGCATCCGTCACTCTTGAGCCGTTTGCGCGCCCGCGGCGCAAAAATAAAATATTTATTAGCAACGGCTTTCTAACGGACAAGTGAGCTGTTGCTGATGATGTTACTTATCAGCAACGGCTTTCTAACGGACGAGTGAGCCGTTGCTGATAAGTTTATATAGGTCGACAGATCACGTCCACCCCTTCCTCCTTCTTCTTCCTCTTCCTGCTGTTGTCGCCGCTTTGCTCCCACCGCTTGTTGTCGTCGCCCCGTCCTTGACCGCCGAATCCAATCGCCATTGTCGTCGCTTGCTCCAGCTAAGTCTCGCACCATGCTTATTATTCCATTCACTATAGATCCGGCCGAATCATTGTCCAGTATTCGGACACTGGATGCCGGCGTCGGAGTTCGATGGACTCCAGCGCCGAAAATAGATTAATTAATAGTAGATTTTTAGATTAATTTTTAGTGTTTAGATTAATTTTTAGATTAATTGTTAGGATTTAGATTAATCTATTTAGATTAATATTATGTTTTAGATTAATGGTATGTTAATTAGTTAAAATAAATGCTATGTTTTATATTAATGTTTAGATTAATATTAATTAGTTCAGAGTCATCCTCAGTTGACTCGCGTCGGAATCGTCCACTTCGGACTCGCGCCAGAATCGTCCACTTCGGACTCGCGCCAGAATCGTCCACTTCGGACTCACGCCGGAATCGTCCACTTTGGACTCGCATCGAAATTGTCCACTATGAACTCAAACTGACTCGAAATATTTATAAAATAATCATCCCTCCGACAAGTTGATACGTTTCACGTATGCATCGATGAGTCGGATATGATTTAGCAAAACCTTATATTTGTTCGGGGGTTGTATGTAAATGTAAAAAAAATAGATGATCTTTTATACGACGTACAACCCTTGAATTGTCCCTGATTAGATAATTTGAGAATATATAGTTATTTGTATTGCACTTAGTTTTTTTCTTTTAACCGTTAACTCATTCTAAATTTCGGCAGCATCTCTCTTGTTCTCCGATACACGCCCAGATGATATGCGTATTTGGAGAATTGTAGGGAGATGCTGTCAAAATTTAGAATAAAGTTAACGGTTAAAAGAAATACTTAGTGCAATATGAATAACATGAATTCCGAATGGAATAGGACCATCTCACCTAAAGGCAATAACTGAAGAAATTGGCATTGATTGACAGAATCATGTCGGACGATCGAAGTTCGATGTACCAACGTCTTGATCGTAGAGCTTTAACGAATGAGTTTCGATTAGGCGTAACATACTTCCTAAATTTTGCCTATTCGAATCGAAAATTTGTTAGCGTCGGTGATAAAATCCGATGTTCGTGCCACATTTGCTTGAATTGACGATTTTTGGATCGGGAAACTGTCACTCTGCATCTATATAGCAAAGGATTTGCAACAAGATATTTTCTATGGGCTTGTCACAGGGAGTCACATGAAGTCGGGACGTCGAGCAATCCTATCGTTCAGACACATGTTGAATCTTCCTCTGCTGGTGTTTCTTCATCTAGTTCATCTAATCCCTATAGAACTATGATACTTGATAGTATTGGGTGTCAATTCCACCTAAATGATAATGTCGATCGGCCAGTTATTGAGACGTCAATGCCACCATATAATACAGGTGTTGATATCATAGAAGTACAAACTACGATAGAGCCGAATAAAGAAGTTGCAAAATTTTACGAGATGTTAAAAGCTGTCGATGAACCTTTGTATCAGAATTGTCCTAAATACATTAGGTTTTCGGCAATGACGCAGCTCCTAAACATCAAGGCCGATTGTAATATCAGCGGGGTTGCGTTTGATCGGATTGCAGGATTGATTAATGGAATGTTGCCTACTGATAACAAGTTTGAGCCAACTTTTTATAAGACTAAAAAGTTGATGAGAAAATTAGGGCTTGGGTACGAAAAAATACACGCGTGCCAAAATAACTGCATTTTATATTATAAAGAAAATATGTAGTTGGATAAATGCCCTGTATGTCAACATCCTCATTACAAGAGAAGAAATTGGTCCGACGGAAAAATATCACGTTTAAGGTGCTTCGGTATTTTCTACTAACACCGAGGCTTCAAAGATTATTCATGTCGGAAAAGACGGCCCCCTACATGAGTTGGCATGCAAGAAGTCATGAAGATCAGTAATGACTCATCTATCCGACAGTGAAGCATGTAAACATTCGGATACATATTATCTTTCATTTGCTAGGGATACTAGAAATATCAGATTGGGATTGTGCACAGATGATTTTAATCTGTTTGGTCATTCTGCAACTCTTTATTCAGTTTGGTCAGTGCCGCTAACATTTTATAATTTACCACCATCAATGTGTATGAAAGATGATTTTATTTATCTTTCGATTATTATTCCGGATCCTAAGGGTTCGCGAAAAGAAATTGATGTGTTTCTTTGACCCTTGATAGATGAATTGAAAACATTGTGGACTGAGGGAGCTGTCACTTATGATTGTCATCGGAAGCAAAACTTTAATTTAAAGGTCGGGGTCTTGTGAACAATCAATGATTTTTCGGCATATGGCATGTTGTTTTGTTGGAGGAGTCACGCCCGACTCTCTTGTCCGTATTGTATGGAACACTCTAAATCATTCAGTCTTCAGAATGGACGAAAAATCTCATTCTTTGATTATCATCGTCGATTCCTACCGGCTAACCATTAGTATCAAATGAATCGTAATAAATTTAGTAAGGGCAAAGTCGAAAGAGATGAACCACCACCGATGTTGTCTGGTGAGCAAAAGTTAGCACGTGTTTCAACACTTCCAGAGATAGTGTTTGGTCGGAATGAAAGAGTGTCGGGCTTTGGTCAAACACATAACTGGGTGAAAAAAAATATCTTTTTGGAATTGCCCTATTGGAGTTCATTACTGATTCGACATAATTTGGGTGTCATACACATTGAAAAAAATGTGTTTAATAATATTTTTAACACTTTGATGGATGTTTCCGGAAAAACTAAAGATAATGTCAAAGCCCGACATGATTTGAAAATACTTCGTAAGAGACTGGAGTTGGAGTTACAAGAGGTCAACAGACGATATCTGAAGCCGAAGGACCCGTATGTGTTAAATAAACAACATATCAAAGATGTTTGTCAATGGATAAAAGAACACAGATTACCCAATGGATATGCCTCAAACTTATCTCGATGTGTGAACGTCGATGATTGCAAAATATTAGGGATGAAGAGCCATGATTGTCATGTATTCATGCAGAGATTGCTTCCGATCGCATTCTGAGATCTTCTACCTGATAATATTTGGGATTCGTTGACTAAATTAAGTATGTTTTTTAGAAACATTTGTGCAAATGTCCTTCGAGTCGAAGATATGTCAGCACTTGAAAGTAATATTGTTGAAATTATATGCAAGCTAGAATAGTTTTTCCCTCCTGCTTTTTTTGACTCGATGGAGCATCTACCGATACACTTGGCATACGAGGCACGAATTGGTGGCCCTGTTCAATACCGGTGGATGTACTTATTTGAAATATACATGAATCATTTGAAGAAAAAAGTAAAGAACACCGCAGCTGTTGAATGATCAATATCTGAATCGTATATCATCCAAGAAATTTCAACATTCTGCTCATTTTACTTTGAATCAACGGTACAGACAAGATTTGATCGTCTTCCACGTAACGATGATGGGGGAGTTCGACATTCAGATGGACATTTAAATATATTTTGTCACTCTGGTCGTGCTTTTGGTTCTCGTCCATCTCGACACTTAAGCGACGAAGATTATCATTTGACACAATTGTACGTATTAGTCAATTGTCCAAAGATTGAATAATTCATTGAAATATTTGACATTGAGATGGTGCAAAAATACTCTATTCACGACGATCAAGAATTGGAGAGATTACAGAATCGTGATTTCCCTACTTCGGCTTGAAATCAGTTATCCTATTTAGATGTCATTGGTTCGATACAACAGAAAGTGGCATGAAAGTTCATCCAAAATACAAACTTGTTGAGGTTAATTACAAATCAAAATTGGCAGCAAATGAGCCTTTTATATTGGCATCACAAGCCGAACAGTATATTACGCGAAGTATCCAGCTCAAAATAAAGATAGAGCAAATTGGCGTGTAGTCTGTAAGACTAAAGGTAGAGGAAGAATTGATCCGATAGCGGAAGAAAATGAGCTAATACCTGATATGACAGATGATTTCTATCAAGAAGATGATCCTCCTGCTGTAGACCGTATTATTCCAATACTCGAAGATGCAGACACAGCGTCAGTTCAATTAGAAGTTGAATATGTTGATGATGACGATCATGAAATTAAGGAAGCTGAAGATGAAGAAGATGAAGAAGAGGAAGAATTCGAAGACTATTACTCAGATGATGAGGAATAATTATAAAGTATATCTTATATTAAATATATCTATACTATATATATAATCTAATTATATGCTTATTCGACAGATATGTCTAGTCGTGGTTATCGTCGCACGAGAGCTTCGGAGTCTTCGATAAATCAGACTCCAGCAGTTACTCCTGCTGTTGATCCTCCTACCGATGATACTGCTGAGGCTAGTTCATCCAGACGCAGGCGGCCACGCGGGCTGAACAGGTGGCAACCTCCACCAGCCACAGCGTCACGTAGTTTCATTAGTGTGATTGGGGAGCAGTAATATATCATGAATTATGAATTATTACAAATTCATTACATCATAATATAATATTGAACTTTATTTTTGTCGTACAAGTTCGAGCAAGAGTATATGCCTAGGACGATATCTTCTATAATTCAATGATACATGCATGGGGCATGGCCCACGTTATCTCACGTGCCTAGTGAGTATGTCGACATGCTATGGCACGAGTTTGAGGCACGTATTAAATTTTTTTTGTATACATGATAATTAATATTGGTACTGATATTATTGTTTTGCAGGCTCGCTATACATGGGCTGAGGACCAAAGGTCCTTCATTTACGCTGCCTGAGAAGCTATTTCCCGACAGAGGTACAACGGTCAGCTGGGGCAAGCCCGGTCCTAAGCGATGGCCCGAGCTGGGACCACAAACATCGCAGAGACTCGGGGATACAACCCCGATTGGATTACTCCGGATATATGAGACCAGCTCGTGGCATTATCGTCGACGAATCGATGGCAGGAGGTTTCTAGGACTGTGGCTAGAAACCGCATGTCGGGGGGAGAAGCAAGTCACTTTGGCGGGTCTATTTCATTTGCAGTGCACGCGAGTCGTATGGTAAGTATTATACGTTACTTTTAATTATATATTTTATTTGTTACTCTGTGTACTAATTAATGTATTTATTTTGTAAATGTAGACGGCGGTGATGGATGACGGTATTGTCCAGCGACCCTCCCCGATGGAGGTGTTTGAGCGAACTCATCGTCGAGTACATGAGACGGGTGAGTTCATTGACAACCGCGCTACATACATTATGGTAAGTATATTTGTTTAAATTATTCATTATTTATTTATAATTTAAGTTTTAGGAAAAATATGAAACAAAAAATCAAACTCGAGTAGGAGACCTACACTCAGACGGTGATGCAACGCGGGGGCACCCCCGAGGACTTTGACGAATAAGCGTGGGTCAAGGCTGCAGGTGGTTGAGACCACGACCGCGTATATGAATGTGCAGATAGTGGTCATGCACGAGCCGTGCTAGGGCCACTTGGGGCACCGACCCCTCCGATCGCTGGTGAGCGGCCATCCACCTCTAGGTCTAGTTATGATCAGAGTAACAGGATAAGGACATTGAAGGAGACGATCGCGCATCAGAGTGAGATGATGGAGCGTCACTACTAGAAACTTCGTCTTCAGCAACGGCTATCAGCGACGGCCGCTCAAGCCGTTGCTATTTGCAACGGCATTCTTACGGCCGCTCGAGCCGTTGCAGATATCTGTATCTGCAACGGCGTACTAAAGGAAAACCGAGCCGTTGCTGATTATTTTAATTATCAGCAACGGCATTCGGACGGAAAGGCGAGCCGTTGCTGATTTTTTAATATTCAGCAACGGCTTGCTAACGGATAAGTGAGCCGTTGCTGATAATAACTTATCAGCAACGGCGTTCTAACGGGCGAGTGAGCCGTTGCTGATAAGTTTATATAGGGCACGCTCTCGCGCCCGACTCTTCTTCCTCCCGCTGCTCGCTGCTGCCGCCGCCGCTCCTGCCGACGCCACTCGCCGCCGCTGCCGCTACTGCCGACGACGCCGACGACGCCGATCGCTGTTGCCGACTTGTTCTGGTAAGTCTCTTCCCTGCTGCCGTCTCTTCCCTGCGGCCGGCGGAAATCACCCGACTGAAACCCTATTTCTAGGGTTTCGGCCGGCGGCGGTCGGCCGATGGCCGCCGCCGGACCTTCTGCAATGGCCGGACAGTGTGTCCGGCCACTGTACGCCGGCGCCGGAGGGTGGACTCCGGCGCCGGAATTTATAATATATATATATAGTTTATATTATTTTATATTTGTTAATTAATTATTTAATAATTGTTAATTAATTGTTTAGATTAATTGTTTAATTTGTTAGATTAATTTCGGACGCGCGCCGGAATCGTCCACTTCGGACGCGCGCCGGAATCGTCCACTTCGGACGCGCGCCGGTATCGTCCACTTCGGACGCGCACCGGTATCGTACAATTCGGACTCGCGCCGGAATCGTCCACTTCGGACGCGCGCCGGAATCGTCCAATTCGGACTCGCGCCGGAATCGTCCACTTCGGACTCGCGCCGGAATCGTCCACTTCGGACGCGCGCTGAAATCGTCCAATATGGACTCGAACTGTCTCGAAACATTTAGAAAATAATCATCCTCCGACGAGTTGATATGTTTCACGTACGCATCGACGATCGGATATGATTTAGCAAAACCTTAGATCCGTTCGGGAATTGTATGTTCGTGTAAAAGAAGTAGATGATCTTTTATACGACGTACAATTCTTGAATTGTCCCTGATTGGACAATTTGGGAATATAGTTATTGGTACTGCACTTACGTTTTTATTTTAACTGTTAACTAATTATTCTAAATTTCGGCAACATCTCTCTTGTTCTCCGATACGCGCCCAGATGATATGCGTATTCGGAGAACTGTAGGGAGATGCTGTCGAAATTTAGAATAATTAGTTAACAGTTAAAATAAAAACGTAAGTGCAGTACGAATAACATAAATCCCGAATGGAATAGGACAATCTCACCTAAAGACATTAACCAAAGAAATTGTCATTGATTGACAGAATCATGTCGGCTGATCGAAGTTGGATGTACCGACGTCTTGATCGTGGAGCTTTAGCGAATGAGTTTCGATTAGGCGTAACGTACTTCCTAAATTTCGCCTATTCGAATCGGAATTTCGTTAGCATGGGTGATCAAATCCGATGTCCGTGCCGCATTTGTTCAAATGGACGATTTTTGGATCGGGAGACTGTCACTCTGCATCTATATACCAAAGGATTTGCACCGAGATATTTTCTATGGACTTGTCACGGGGAGTCACGCGAAGTCGGGACGTCGAGCAATCCTGTCGTTCAGACATATGGTGAATCTTCCTCTGCTGGTGCTTCTTCATCCGGTCAATGTAATCCCTATAGAACTATGATACTTGATAGTCTTGGGGGTCAATTCCGCCTGAATGATAATGTTGATCGGCCAGTTCTTCAGACATCAGTCCCACCAGATACTACAGCGGTTGATATCACAGAAGTAGGGGCTGCGGTAGAGATTGAATTACCGAATAAAGAAGCTGCAGAATTTTACGAGATGTTGAAAGCTGCCGATGAACCTTTGTATGAGAATTATCCTAAATACACTAGGTTTTCAGCAATGACACAGCTCTTAAGCATCAAGGCCGATTGTAATATCAGCGGAGTTGCGTATGATCGGATTGCTGGATTGATTAATGGAATGCTGCCTACTGATAACAAGTTTGAGCCTACTTTTTATAAGACTAAAAAGCTAATGAGAAAATTGGGGCTTGGGTACGAAAAAATACACGCGTGCCAAAATAACTGCATTTTATATTATAAAGAAAATGTGCAGTTGGATAAATGCCCTGTATGTCAACACCCTCGTTACAAGGAGAAGAAATCGGTCCGACAGAAAAATATCCCGTTTAAGGTGCTTCGGTATTTTCCACTAACACCGAGGCTTCAAAGGTTATTCATGTCGGAAAAGACAGCCCCCTACATGAGTTGGCATGCAAGAAGTCGTGATGATACAGTAATGACTCATCCATCTGACAGTGAAGCATGGAAACATTTGGATACATGTTATCCTTCATTTGCTAGGGATACTAGAAATATCAGATTGGGATTGTGCACAGATGGTTTTAATCCGTTTGGACATTCTGCAACTCCTTATTCAGTTTGGCCAGTGCTGCTGACAGTTTATAATTTGCCACCGTCAATGTGCATGAAAGATGAATTTATTTATCTTTCGATGATTATTCCGGGTCCTAAGGGTCCGCGAAAAGAAATTGACATATTTCTCAGACCCTTGATAGATGAATTGAAAACATTGTGGACTGAGGGAGCTGTCACTTATGATTGTCATCGGAAGCAAAACTTCAATTTAAAGGCCGCGGTCTTGTGGACAATCAATGATTTCCCCGCGTACGGCATGTTGTCGGGTTGGAGCACTCACGGCCGACTCTCTTGTCCGTATTGTATGGAACACTCTAAATCAATCAGTCTTCAGAACGGACGAAAAATCTCATTCTTTGATTGTCATCGTCGATTCCTACCGGTTAATCACCAGTATCGAAGGAATCGTAATAAATTTACTAAGGGCATAGTCGAAAGAGATGGGCCACCACCGATGTTGTCTGGTGAACAAATGTTAGCACGTGTTTCAGCACTTCCAGATATAGTATTTGGTCGCAATGAAAGAGTGTTAGGTTTTGGCCAAACACACAACTGGGTGAAAAAAAGTATCTTTGGGGAATTGCCCTATTGGAGTTCATTATTGATTCGACATAATTTAGATGTCATGCACATTGAAAAAAATGTGTTTGATAATATTTTCAACACTGTGATGGATATTTCTGGAAAAACTAAAGATAATGTCAAAGCCCGACATGATCTGAAAATACTTTGTAAAAGACCAGAGTTGGAGTTACAAGAGGTCAACGGACGATATCTGAAACCGAAGGCCCTATATGTGTTAAATAAACAACAGATCAAAGATGTTTGTCAATGGGTAAAAGAACTCAGATTACCCGATGGATATGCTTCAAACTTATCTCGATGTGTGAACGTCGATGATTGCAAAATATCAGGGATGAAGAGCCATGATTGTCATGTATTCATGCAGAGATTACTTCCGATCGCATTTCGAGATCTTCTACCTGATAATATTTGGGGTCCATTGACTGAATTAAGTATGTTTTTTAGAAGCATCTGTGCAAATGTCCTTCGAGTCGAAGATATGTCAACACTTGAAAATAATATTGTTGAAATCATATGCAAGCTGGAGCAGTTTTTCCCTCCTGCATTTTTTGACTCGATGGAGCATCTACCGATACACTTGGCATACGAGGCACGAGTTGGTGGCCCCGTTCAATATCGTTGGATGTACTTATTTGAAAGATACATGAATCGTCTGAAGAAAAAAGTAAAGAACACCGCAGCTGTTGAAGGATCAATATCTGAATCGTATATCATCCAAGAAATTTCAACATTCTGCTCATTTTACTTTGAATCGACAGTACAGACAAGATTTGATCGTCTTCCACGTAACGACGACGGGGGTGTTCGACATTCAGATGGACGTTTAAATATATTTTGTCACTCTGGTCGTGCTTTTGGTTCTCGTCCATCTCGACACTTAAGCGATGAAGAGTATCATTTGGCACACTTGTATGTATTACTCAATTGTCCAGAGATTGAACAATTCATTGAAATATTTGACATTGAGATGGTGCAAAAATACTCTATTCACAACGATCAAGAATTGGAGACATTACGGAATCGTGATTTCCCTACTTGGATTCAGACTTACAGCAAAGATCACAGAGCTGAAATAGATGAAAGAATATTTGAGTTTGTTAGTGGACCGTCGCGACTTGTGTTGTGCTATAGCGGATATTTTGTTAACGGGTATAAATTTCACACACTTGAATATTCATCTACAAAAAAGACGATGAATGCTGGGGTCTTCGTGAAAGGGACAACCTATGTTGAATGTGATATGGATTTTTATGGACTGGTGGAAGAAGTGATAGAGTTGCACTACTTCGGCTTGAAATCAGTGATCCTATTTAGATGTCATTGGTTCGATACAACAGAAAGGGGCATGAAAGTTCATCCAAAATACAAACTTGTTGAGGTTAATTACAAATCGAAATTGGCAGCAAATGAGCCTTTTATATTGGCATCACAAGCCGAACAAGTATATTACGCGAAGTATCCGGCTCGAAATAAAGATAGAGCGGATTGGCGTGTAGTCTGTAAGACAAAAGGTAGAGGAAAAATTGATCCGATAGTAGGAGAAAATGATCCTCCTGGTTTCTATCAAGAAGATGATCTTCCTGCTGTGGATCGTATTATTCCAATACTCGAGGATGCAGACACAATGTCAATTCAATTAGAAGTTGAATATGCTGATGATGACGATCATGAAATTGAGGAAGCTGGAGATGAAGATGATGAAGAAGAGGAAGAAGAAGAAGAATTCGAAGACTATTATTCAGATGACGAGGAATAATTGTAAAGTATATATTTTATTAAATATATCTCTACTATTTATACAATAATCTGATTATATGTATGTTCGGCAGATATGTCTGGTCGTGGTTATCGACGCAGGAGAGCTTCGGAGTCTCCGATCGGTGAGACTCCAGCACTTACTCATGCTGCTGATCCTCCTGTTGCTGATCCTCATGAGGATGATACTGCTGAGGCTAGTACATCCAGACGCAGGCGGCCACGCGGGCCAAACAGGTGGCAGCCTCCACCAGCCACAGAGTCACGTAGATTGATTAGCGTGATTGGGGAACGGTAATATATCATGAATTATGAATCATTACAAATTCATTATATCATAATATAATATTAAAATTTATTTTTGTTGTGCAGGTTCGAGCAAGAAGAAGTGCCGAGGAGCATTTCTTCTACTATTCGACGATACATGCACGGGGCATGGCCTACGTGGTCTCACGTGCCTAGCGAGCACGTCGACATGTTATGGCGCGAGTTTGAGGCACATATTATTATTTTTTTTTACATGCATGATGATATATTAATATTGGTACTGATATTATTATTTTGCAGGCTCGCTATACATGGGCCGAGGACCAGAGGCCCTTCATTTACGCTGCCTGGGAGTCTATTTCCCGGGCAAGGTACAACGGGCAGCTGGGGCAGGCTCGGTCCCAAGCGATGGCCCGAGCTGGGACCACTAACATCGCGGAGACTCGGGGATACGGCCCCGGTTGGATTACTCCGGATATATGTGACCAGCTCGTGGGGATATGGTCGACGGATCGATGGCAGGAGGTTTCTCGGAATGCGGCTAGAAATCGCTTGTCGGAGGGAGCAGCGCGTCACACCGGCGGCTCTGTTGCATTTGCAGTGCACGCCAACCGTATGGTAAGTATATCGTTTAATTATATATTTTATTTGTTATTATGTGTACTAATTAATGTATTTGTTTTGTAAATGTAGAAGACGGTGTCGGATGACGGGAGTGTCCAGCGACCCTCCCCGATGGCGGTGTTTGAGCGGACTCACCGTCGAGCACATGGGACGGGGGAGTACATCCACAACCGCGCTGCATACATTATGGTAATTAATATTTGTTTAAGTTATTCATTATATATTTATAATTTAAGTTTTATGATAAATATTAAACAAAAAATCAAACTCGAGTAGGAGACCTACAGCCAGACGGTGGTGCAGCGCGGGGGTACACCCAAGGACTTTGATGCAGCATCGTGGGTCGAGGCCGCAGGTGGCTGGGACCATTGCCGCGTATATGGCTTCGCAGATAGTGGTCATGCGCGAGCCGTGCTAGGGCCACTTGGGGCACCGACCCCTCCGGTCGCTGGTGAGCGGCCGTCCACCTCTAGATCCAGTTATGATCATAGTAGCAGAATAAGGACTCTAGAGGAGACGGTCGCGCGTCAGACTGAGTTGATGGAGCGCCAGAGTCAGACGATGGCGAATATAGAAGCTATGCTACGCAACTTGTCAGGTCATCCCGAAGCAGGCATCTCTTCGGCATCATCTAATCCATCGTCCTCGAGTCAGTCCACGCCGGTGTACACTCAAGCGCTCCAGACCCCGCCATATAATCCAGACCATCCTCCATCGTGATCGTGAGATTTTTTGTTTGGATATTGAACTTGTTTAACTTATTTTGTTTGGATATTGATACTTCAATTTTGCATTTGAATTATTTTTATACTATCGTGGATAATTATCAATATAAATATAATTATTTTGATGTATATTTTGGTGTGTTTGTGATGTATGAATGAATGTGTATGAGGTGTTTGTGATGTGTGAATGAATGTGTGTATGAGGGTATGGGTGTGTGAGTTATGTATGAGATAAATGTATCAATGTATCAATGGAAATTTGAAATTTTCAAATTTTCTGGTTGCAGGTATATGTCATCAGCAACGGCTTTCCCACGGGCGTCCGTGGGAAAGTCGTTGCTAAAAGTGTATCGAAAGTCGTTGCTGATGACCTACAGCAACGGCTTAGCGACGGGCTTTTACTAACGGCTTTGCTACGGACTCAGCGGCCGTTGCTATTAATGTTATCAGCAACGGCTCCGGGTCTGTGGCAAAACCGTTGCTGATAATATTTTTAGCGACGGCCCGAGCGGCCGTTGCTGATAATGTTTTGAGCGACGGCCCGAGCGGCCGTTGCTGATCCGTTGCTAAGTCATCAGCAACGCGACTTTCTGTCACGGCTCTATTGCAACGGCTCGGCCGTTGCTGATGCTCTTCAGCAACGGCGCAGCAACGGCATCAGCCGTTGCTGATGACCAGTTTTCTAGTAGTGCGTCAGAGTGAGATGATAACGGAGTTCCATGCTATGCTACGCAATATGTTAGGTCATACCAGAGCAGGCATCCCTTTGGCATCATCTGATCCATCGTTCTCGAGTTAGTCCACGCTGGTGTACACTCAAGCACTCCAGACCCCGCCATATAATGATCCAGACCATCCTCCATCATCGTCGTGAGATTTTATTGTTTTGTTTAGATATTGACTTTGTTACTTGGATACTACTTGATTGACTTGTTTTTGTTTGGATATTGATACGATAGTTTTGAATTTGAAGTTTTTATATGATTATGGATAATTATATATATAAGTATAACTGTTTTAATGTATATCTGGGTGTATCTGTGATGTGTATATGAATGAATGTGTGTATGAGTGTGTGAGTTATGTATCAAGTTAAATGTATCAATGTATTAATGAAAATTAGAAAATTTAAAATTTTCCAGTTACAGGTTAGCATCATCAGCAACAGCTTTCCCACTGCTGTCCGTGGGAAAACCGTTACCAATAGTGTATCGTATTTTTTGGGCCGAGCCGTTGCTGATGTCCTACAGTAACGGCTTAGCAACGGGTTTCACTAACGGCCTTGCCACAACGGCAGAGTCGTTACTGATGCAAGTATGTACAACGGCTCGCAGGTCGTGGCAGAACCGTTGCTGATACTTTTATTAGCAACGGTCTCTCGGGTCGTTGCTGATTCGTTGCTAAGTTATCAGCTACATGAGTTTCTGCAATGGTCGCGTTGCAACGGGTCGGGCCGTTGCTGATGCTTATTATTCTAGTAGTGTACTATCACTTGAGCACAAGTGGATTCACACGTTAATTAATACTAAATATTCAATACATGTATTGTGTGTCGGATATTAAGAACTGCACTCAAATCTTATTTGAACTAATGACTAATTTTAGAAGTGCTACCGACAACCTTGTTAAGATTTAGGTTATTCAATGCTTTGGACTTGGGTTTACAGATGAAGACGACAAAATACCATAAAACCAAATAGATAAGAAATTATATGATTATAACAACTCATCAAAATTTTCATTAGAATTTTATGATTTACCCCACCCAAAATGAGAATATTTAAGAATTAGTAGCTTTTTTTTAAGAGAGAAAACTTGTATTTGCATGAGATTATTGGTAGCTAAAATGATTTATCACTCTATGAACTAAATTTCCAGGTCCCAGTAGTACATCAATCGCATATCTTTAAAGCCTCTCGTTTCATTCAGAAGAGCTAGAGACCGAATCATGACATGGAAAAAATATTATAAGGCTTAATTATGATCGAGGATGATCAGTAATCTATAAATCAATAGACTAGCTAAAGTTGTTTGCAATAAACTTTCGAGGCTTTAACTCGTTATAAAAAAATTTAGGTAAGGATGAATTTTGTTCTCGAACTATTAAAAGTAAGGTAAAAATATTTCTAAACTCTTATTTGATTGATTTTTACTTTTAAACAAATGAAAATGGTTAAAAAATACCATCAAACGATTAGAAATGAGTAAAAATACTCTTAAACTTTTTTTGAATAGATTTTTTACAATTAGACAAACGAAAATAGTTAAAAAATACTAGTATTTTTACATGCTAAGGGTGATTTTTACTCTAAAATTATTGAAAATAAAGTAAAAATACCCCTAAACTCTTCTTTGATTGATTTTTACCCTCAAACAAACGAAAATGATTGAAAAATATCATCGAACTATTAGAAATGGGTAAAAACACTCTTAAATATTTTTTTTGATAAGTTTTTTACTCTTAGACAAACGAAAATAATTGAAAAATATTAATATTTTTACCCACGTCTAAATGTAGAAAGGATTTTTTTCCTTATAAATTGATAAAAATACTAGTATTTTTTAACTATTTTCGTTTGTCTAAGAGTAAAAAAATTATTAAAAAATAAGTTTAGGGGGTATTTTTACTAATTTCTAATAGTTCGGGGGTATTTTTGAACTATTTTTGTTTGTTTAAAGGTAAAAATCAACCAAAGAAGAATTTAAGATTATTTTTACCCCATTTTTATTTTTACCCATGTCTAAAGGTACAAAAGGTTTTTTTTCTTAGAAATTGGTAAAGATAATAGTATTTTTTTAACTATTTTTATTTGTATAAAGGTAAAAAATCTATCAAGAAATAAAGTTAGAAGTATTTTTACTCATTTTTAATAGTATGAGGGTATTTTTTAACTTTTTTTTTTATTTAAAAGTAAAAATTAATCAAAAAAAATTTAGGAGTATTATTATTATTATTTTAATAATTTAAGAGCAAAAATCATCTTTAACCCGTTGGTCAATCAACCTCTTCAATTAGCTTAATTTCTAAGAACGCAACCTATCCAAAGGTAACCTCATTTGTATAGTACGAATATAATTTCTTTATTTATTTTTGGATTCATTTGCACTCACTTGCAGCTAGCTAGTTGCATTCAGTCAAACAGACTCTTTGTATTTCTCTACTGATTATGCAAACATATGTTTAGTTTTAATTTAAATAAATCCATGAAACATTTTTCAATTAAAAAAAAAAAGCATACATAACAACACACAGAAAATATATATCATGTCACTCCCTTCAACAGTGTTTGGCTTAAATCTTCAAAACTGAAAGCGAAGATGCACGTTGTGCAAACATGCAATTTAATGCATGAATTAAATGAAGTAGGTACAGATATTTTCCGCAAAAGAAAAAAGATAAATGAACTAAGTAGGTGCAGGTATTCATCATGTAACCACGTGGCCTTGCACCCTCTTTGAGGTGTCATGGCTCGAGAAATATGCCACCAATCATGCCCCCCCACACCATCGATTAATTCCCTGAGCCTGAGGCATTTTACTTTCTGCAAGACATGCACATAAATGCATGTTGGAAATCTCTTCTTCCCTATTCGATGATCATGCACCATTAATAAATCAATGATCCTCATGAACTGACGTATACGTACATAGGAAAACTTTTCTCCTGAAATATTTATGTATATTGTTGAATGATAACAATTGAGAGTTACAGCAAATAAACTATGATAATATGCATACAATCCTGTACACGATGTTTGATAATTAATTACATCACGCGAATCCTTCAGTAAGTGTTCAAAGTCTGTGCATAAACATGTATAAACAAAGTTCAAATTTAACCTCTAAAGAATGGAGGATAAATTGATGAATCAGTTGTGAGATGATGGATGCGTATTTGGTCCAACATAATCCGCATTAAACCCTGTATTTTCCTCCATCACTCCCTCACGAGGCACACGCCATGAAACCTTAACAGGAGGTGAAGGACTTTGAGCTGCATCATTCTTAATTGGCTTCTCAGGAGTATAAGTAGTAGTACTCCTCTCGTATCCTCCATTCTTATCAACTGCACCACCTTTCGATGGATCAGCCATTCGAACTGCTGGACTCTCATGCAGATTTATGTCCTCAGAAGCCTAAACAATGAGACAAAGATTAATTAGCATATATATCTCTAAGTACATATATATGTAATAAATCAACAACACGATCGTTTCGATTGAAATGCAACAACCTTGGCATTGATATGTAGATGCCGAGAACTGCATGTCCTGGTGGAAAGAAAGAACATGAGGCCGCAAAGAAGAAGAGAATAAGACGTCGACATGTTTCGGAAGCTGCTTTCTGAGAGGTTGATGATTGGGAGTATTTATAGATCTTGGCATTAAATGCGCTGTTGCATTTGGTTGAGGTGAAGTAGTGGAGGTGTTTCCATCTAAGAAGACACAGAGATCTACAGATAAGTATACCAGAGAGAGAGAAGTATTCAAGTAGTAGTTATGGAAGAGAGTAATGCTTTGTCAATGCCTTAATCCACTTCAAGTTTGCAATTAGATCAGGGAATAGAGGAAACTGAGAGATTGCAGTAGTGTGACTATTTATAGTTCTTTAAGGAGAATTACATAGTGTTGAGAGTGGGAGTGGGAAAAGATAAATCAGAAGGCGGCTTCGAGGTCCCCGTCGGCCACACCTCCAAATCACCGACCACATCGCTAGCGGGCCCCAAATACCGACCACGTCGTACAGGGCGCTCGAGAACAAGCGCGACAGGCTGCCACGTGGATGAGCAGGCCCGGGGCCCAGCGGGCTAGAAACGGGGTGCTGAAAACGACAGCGTGGCATGGGATTGGGCGGGGGCCGGGGACCGTTATTTACCGTTACCGAGATATGGCCGGTGTCAGGTGGGCGGCGGCGGATCGGTGTAGGACTCGCTCCTCCATCTTCTCCACGGTGCATTTCTTAGTAACGATATCAAATGTCTAAACGCGTGCCATATTCCCGGCAAAACTAAGCACTAGACTTCGCTATCAGATTCAGATATACCAAAATCAGTATGCAGTAAACGGAATTGGGGGGAAATCGTCGCATATTTCATTGGGCATTTTTCATATTATTTGTAGCAGTGCACAATATTGAATGACTTTATCTTTCAAGACCAAAAGATGCACATCATTCACTACTGGGATATATGCTGAAAAAGTTCAGCAGGATACAAATTTAGATTTGACTTTGACACACGAAGATATATGTAAGATAGAGGAGAGCAAAGATAAGAGAAAAAGTCATCCTAGAGATTCGGCAATAATTTTTTTAGTTTTCGTCGTCCATAATCGCACACAGGTGCTCATTTTTTTCTTCTCAAAGTTTCTTTGAAATATTAATTATAAGACTTCTGCCTTCTAAATAAATATAACAAAAAAATTTAGAGTATCTAGAGGCCTAGAAGAGACATCCCAATCAGTAGGCCTGGCGGTCATAAATCTCGGCATCAAAAGCCTGTCATGATTTCTCACGCTTCCTACACACGGTTAATTTCAACTCAACGGTGATCAGTGGCAAACCCTACTGCCTCCTACCCATATATCTAGAGGATCCGGGTGAGGCACATGCATGTTGTATTCCTTTTATCAACGACTTTGTGAGGCCACGTAGGCGATCGATGACTTGATAATTTAATGACAACGGCTAACTTATGACTTCTGCATTCGTCACTCATGAGTCGATGGTGTGCTCACGATGCAAAAATAAAAAAATTTATCACCATGACAGCTTCGCGAGGGCCGCGTCGATTGTACACTGATGATGTTATGATTTATTTGCAACGGCTAAGCAATGCCGTTGATGATGAATGTTTTATTAGCATTCACGCCTACCCCCTTCTTTCTCCTTCGCGTGTTCTCGCTACTGCTGTTGCTGTCGCCGATCTTCGCCCCTCCTCCAGGTTTCCAACTCTTCTCTGCCTCCGAGTAAACCTTTGCCCTCCTCTTTCCATTTTCCTCCTTTGCCTGCCACCTGGTGGCCGACATTGTCCGGCATCCGTCCAATATCCAACATGGGACGTTGTACCTCGACGCCAGAATCCACTGGACACCGGAGCCGAATTTGGGGCTGAAGCCCCCAATGAATGCAAGAGTAGCCGGCTAGCAGCCGGCAACCGTGCTATAGGTTAGGGTTTAGTTAAACCCTAATATTTTTTTACTAATTTGTTTTATTTTTTATTTGTTAATTAGGGTTTAATCTGGTAATGTTTTAATTAGGGTTTATTTGTTATTATTAATGTGTTAATTTTAGTGTTAATTTTATTAGGATTTATTTGTTAATTAGGGTGTATTAATGTGCACTACTAGAATTATCAATGCCACCGACGGCTCATGCCGTTGCTGAACCGTCGATGACGACTATCACGGACGACGCGCGTCGTTGCAAAACGTCGTCACTTATTTGTGCGTCTCAGATAATTTATGATAATCAGGGCGGCCATCCCAAGTAATTATCAACAACAACCGCGGGCGTTGTCACTAATTTAAACACATCAATGATGGCCAAGATATTTGATGCTGCCCAGGCTATCAACCAGTTACGATATACTTTCGGCGACAACCTAATGACAGTTAGCCGTGGGTAAGCCGTCGCTGACGTTATATCCGTCCTGTAATTGAAAAAAATTAAAATTTTAGAAATTCTTGTATACAACAATATTCACACTATACAATCTATTTACAATCACAAAGCATCACACACATACAAATACAACCAACCATATAAGTTTTGCTTAAATATCATCAATCTACGCCTCAAACAGAGGCAAGCAAGTATCAAATATCAAAACTAAAAGTATATAAACAACTATATCAAGTATATAAACAACTATAAGCTTCAAACGGAGGCAAACGAGTATCAAAATATCAAAAATATCAAGTATCTAAGCCTCAAACGGAGGCTGACAAGTATCAAAATATAATAAATCAAAATCTAACGGCTGCGGTAGAGGCGATACATGGAGGCAGTGGAGGCGGTGGAGTCGACAGCAACTGGGTCGGGAGCGTCAACTGGGTCAAGGAGGACAGCTCGGACATCATCGGTATATGAATGTCAGATGCAATCTGAGTCAGAAGTGTCTGCATGTTTTGCATCATTTGTCTCTACGTATCCATCGCGTGTCTCAACTCATCATTCGTCCATCTCTGCTCCTCCATCGTCTGTCTCTACTCTTCCATCGCCTATCTCTGATGTGTAAGCTTGGACCCCACGATCGTTATTCGGCTCTGGTCCTGCGTCTGGGATGTCGAGGGCCACTCACCCACAACGGGAGGGGTTGGTGCCCCAAGTGGCCCTAACACGGCTCGTGCATGACCACTGTCTGCAAAGCCATAAACACGACCGTGCTCCTAGCCACTTGCAGCCTCAACCCACGCTACAGGATCAAAGTCACCCTGTGGCGTTTCTCCGCGCTCGATCACAGTCCTCGTGTATATCTCCTATACACGTTTATATTTTAAATACTACATATATATAAACTATAAATAAAAATTACATAAATCAAATAAACATAAATACTTACCATGATGATCGCGTCCCTGCTATTGACGTAGTCCCCTGTCCCATGTCGCCGACGGGTGAGTGCGCTCAAACATCTCCATCAGTGAGGGGCGTTGGACGGTGCCATCCTCTGCCACCTGCGTCTAACATTAGAAAATAAATACATTAGTATCATTGTAGACAATATATAATTTAATTAAAAGTAAGAAAATTATGCATACCATACAACGCTCATGCACCGCAAAAGACACAGAGCCACGAGTGTGCCCCCCCGGACATGCGGTTTCTCGACGCAGTCCGAAAGACCTTCTGCCACTTAGGTGTGTCCCACCGCTCAACGAGCTGGTCCCACACAGGTCTAGGAATCCACTTGGGGCCATGTCCTCGAGTCTCCCCAATGTGTGTGGTCTCTAGCTATCTCATCACGATTTTACGGGCCTGCTGAAGGAGCCCGTTGTAGCGAGCACGGACAATGTGCTCCCATGCACTCTCTACAAAAGTGGTCTGGTCCTCTGGCCATGTATAATGAGCTTGCAGAAAAAATAAATTTATTATTACCGATCGATATTTAACATTAACATTAATTTAATAAATATATGTACCAAGAACTCTCGCCATAACAAATCCATATGCTCATGGGGCACGTGAGACCATGTAGGCCACGCCCCGTGCATAAATCGACGGATCATCCCCGCTATCGTGCGTAGGACGTCCTCCAGCTCAAACATACACCAAATATACACTACTAGAATATACTACATTAGCAACGGGGATCAGCGACGGCCGACAGGGCCGTCAGAATCATTCACGACTTTGCGTCGGCCCCGTCGATCGTGCCTGATGTAATAAAATCAGCCGTGGCTCTCATACGACGGACCATAGTAGTCGCTCATAAATCATGGCGCGCAGGGCGCGCAAAATAAAATAAGTTATTAGCCACGACTTAGCTGGGGCACCGGAGCCGTTGGTGATAAGAGTAACCGGGCGCGCAAAATAAATTGGTTATTAGCGAGGGCTAGACTACCCCGTCGATGATATGAGTAAGTCATTAGCCACGGCTGGCTGCGATCGTCGCTTATCATAAACGCAGTGCAAATATAAAACACTCTTAACCGGCGGCTAGTAGAGCCGTCGGTGATAATTAAATTACAGATCCATGGTTTTTCGACAGCCCTTGAGCCGTCGGTGAAAATCTTTTTATTTGCGTTCGCGCCCGACCCTTCCTCTTTCTTCTTCTTCCTTCTCTGCTCGCCGCCGTCCGTCGTTGCCGAGTTGCCGCGTCGTCGCTGCCTGTTGCCGCCGCTGTCAATCGTCGCCGGTGAACCTTCCCCTTTCGGTATGCTTCCTTTCCTCCTTCGTTAAATCCCTAGCACCGCCCCGCGCTGCCTCTCCGCCCCGGCCTCAACCCAATCGGTGCCGCATTGGGGCCGATGGATGAGCAGTAGCCGACATCACCTAATGTCGGCTACTACTTTATTAGGGTTTTATTACCCTAATCAAACTGTGATTAGGGCAATTAATCCCTAATCAAACTTTGATTAGGGATTAATTACCTAATCACAGTTTGATTAGGTTTTTTTTTAAAAAAATAATTGTTAATTATTAAAAATTAATTGTTAATAATTATAAATTAATGGTTAATTATTAGAAATTAATTATTAGTTAGGTTAAGTATTAGTTTAATATAAATTAATAGTCGCGCGGAATCGTCCATTGAGGACTTGCGTCGAAATCGTCCACAGTGGACTCGCGGCCAAATCGTCCACTTTGGACTCACGATCAAATCGTCCATAGTGGACTTGCGCCGAAATCGTCCACAATGAATGGACTCGCGCGTACCGGAATCATCCACAATGGATGGACTCGTGCCGGAATCGTCCACTTTGGACTCGCGTGAAATCGTCCACAATGGATGGACTCGTGTCGGAATTATCCACTTTGGACTCGCGCGGAATCGTCCACTATGGACTCGCACCGGCATCCATAAAGTTAGAAAAAAATCAAGACGAGTTGATACGTTTCACATATGATCAACGAGTCAAGTTTTAATTTTGCAAAACCTTAGATCCGTTCGGGGGTTGTATGTTCGTGTAAACGAAGTTAATGATCTTTTATACGACGTACAACCCTTGAATTGTCCCTAATTGGACAATTTGGAAGCATAATTATTTATATTGCACTTAGTTTATTTTTTTAGTCATTAACTTCATTTTTAAATTTTGGCTTGTATCTCTCTTGTTCTCTGATACGCGCCCAAATGATATGCGTATTCGGAGAACTATAGGGAGATGCTGCCGAAATTTAGAATGAAGTTAATGACTAAAAAAAATACTAAGTGCAATATGAATAACATGAATCCCAAATGGAATAGGACCATCCCACCTTAAGACATTACCTAAAGATATTGCAAAATTTTTGACAGAACATGTCGGGCGATCGAAGTTGGATGTACCGACGAATTCATCGTGGAGCTATAACAGACGAATTTCGAGTAGGCGTAACTTACTTCTTAAATTTCGCCTACTCGAATGAAAAATTCCTTAGTGGTGATAAAATATGATGTCGGTGCCGGAAATGTTCGAACATAATATTTTTGGACCGAGAAACTGTCACACTGCATTTGTATACAAAAGGATTCACACCAAGATATTTTGTATGGAATTATCATGGGGAGTCACGTCAAGTCGGGACATCGAGCAATCCTGTTGTCAAAACTCATGATGAATCTTTTTCTGCTGATGTTTTTTCTTCCAATCCACCTAATCCTTATAGAACAATGATTCTGGATAGTCTTGGAGGATAATTCCATTTAAATGATAATATTGAGTCAGTTACTGAGACGATAGTGCCACCAAATACTATGATAGTTGAAGTCACTGAAGAACAACCTGAGATACAGATTGAATTGCCGAATAAAGAGGCTACAGAATTTTACGAGATGTTGAAAGCTGCCGATGAACCTTTGTATGAGAATTGTCCTAATTATACAAGATTTTCGATAATGACACAACTCCTGAACATCAAGTATGATTGTAATATCAGCGGGGTTGTGTTTGATCGGATTTGTAGGCTTTATCAGTGGTATGCTACCTCCAAATAATAAGTTTGAGCCAACCTTTTATAAGACAAAAAAGTTGATGAGGGAAAAAGTTGATGAGGGAAAAAAGTTGATGAGCCAACCTTTTACCTTCTTCTGCGCACACTAACTGATCTGCGTGACTCTGCGCGAAGGGAAAATTCTATTAGGCACACTAACTGATATGTCATAGTATCTCGCGTCTCAGTATCTAACTCGACATTATCATTTAAATGGAATTGACCGCCAAGACTATCCAGAATCATTGTTCTATAAAAATTAGGTGGATTAGAAGAAGAAATAACAACACTAGAAGATTCACCATGAGTATGGACAACATGATTGCTTGACGTCCCGACTTGACATGACTCCCCGTGACAATTCCATACATAATATCTTGGTGTGAATCCTTTTGTATATAGATGCATTATGACAATCTATCGATAAAAAAATCTTATGTTCGAACATTTTCGGCACATACATCGAATTTGACTAAAAGAAAAAAATTAAGTGCAATATAAATAACTACGTTCCCAACTTTTCCAATTAGGGACAATTCAAGGGTTGTACGTTGTATAAAAGATCTTCTACTTCGTTTACACGAACATACAACCCCCGAACGGAACTAAAGTTTTGCAAAATTAAAACCAACTGACTCGTCGATGCATACGTGAAACATATCAACTCGTCATCATATTTATTTTCTAAATTTGTGAATGCCAGTGCGAGTCTACAACGGTCGATTCCGGCGCGAGTCCATAGTGGATGATTACATTAATACTAATTAATTAATTAATATTAAACTAATTTCATTAAGCTAATCAATAATAACATTAAATAACTTGAAAATAATTAAATCATAATCAATATTAACAATTAATTAACATTAACCAAACTATAACATTATTAACATTAATCAAATTATAACATTAATTAATATAAAAAACTAATAAATAATTTAAAAAAATAATAGGGTTTAATTAAACCCTAATCAAAGTTTGCTTAGGTGGGCCCCCGCTAAGCCGTGGCTACTAACTTATTTCATCTCGCTCCCCGTGCGCGCCATCAGTTATGAGTGATGGGCTTAGGCGGCCGTATGCAAGCCGCGGTTGAGTTTGTTACATTAGCCACAACCGCCGCAGTCGTCGAAAAGCCGTGGATTCTTCTAACGGTCGTTGCGGCCGTCGAAAAGCTGTGGATTCTTCTGACAGCCGAGGCGGCTGTCGGTGAGCCGTGTGGCTGAAAGCCAATATTCTAGTAGTGGTGTTAATTAGTATTTTATCTATTAATTATGGTGTTATTTATTAAGTAGGGTTTAAATTTTTTTTAACTAGTTTAGTTAAACCCCAAGTTAATTAGTTAATTCAATTATGGTTAGTATAAAACTCGAGACGATGACACCAAGTTAGTTCAATCAGAGAAAAAAAATAAATCATTGTTGATGCTAGCACCGACATTGGGGCCGAAACCTAAGGACTCGCGCCGACGTTCACTGTGGACTCACACTGGCGTTGTCTACTAAGAACTCATGTCGACGTCCACAAATTTAGAAAATAATCATGACAAGTTGATACGTTTCAAGACCTTAGATCCGTTCGGATATGATTTTGCAAGACCTTAAATCCATTCTGGGGGTTGTATGTTCATGTAAACGAAGTAGATGACCTTTTATACGACGTACAACCCTTGAATTGTCCATAATGGATAATTTGGGAACATAGTTATTTATATTGCACTTAGTTGTTTCTTTTAATCGTTAATTCATTCATAAATTTTAACTATTGTATCTCCCTTATTCTCTGATACACGCCCAAATGATATGTGTATTCGAGGAACTGTAGGGAGATACTACCGAAATTTAAAAAGAAGTTAACGACTAAAAGAAATATTTAATACAATATGAATAATATGAATCCTGAATGGAATATGACCATCCCACCTAAAGACATTAACTGAAGATATTATCTTTGATTGGCATAATCATGTTGGATGATCGAAGTTGGATGTACCGACATTTTGATCGTGGAGCTTTAACGAATGAGTTTCGATTAGGCGTAACTTACTTCCTAAAATTCGTCTATTCGAATCGGAAATTCGTTTGCAGTGATAAAATCCGATGTCTGTGCCGCAATTATACGAATATAAGATTTTCGATAGGGAAACTGTCACTCTGTACTTGTATACCAAAGGATTTGCACCAAGTTATTATGTATGAATTTGTCACGAGGAGTCACGTGAAGTCCGGACGTCGAGCAATCCCGTCGTTCAAACACATGTTGAATCTTCTTCTACTGGTGTGTCTTCATCCAGTCCATCTAGTCCATATAAAACAATGATACTTGATAATCTTGGCGGTCAAATATTCCACTTGAATGATAATGTTGAGCGGCTAGTTACCGAGACGTTAGTGCCACCAGATACTACGGGTGTTGATGTCACAAAAGTACAACTTGCGGTAGAGATTGAATTATCAAATAAAGAAGTCGTAGAATTTTACGAGATGTTGAAAGATGCCGATGAACCTTTGTATGAAAACTATCCTAAATACACTAGATTTTTGGCAATAACGCAACTCTTGAACATCAAGTCTGATTGTAATATCAGCGGGTTGCGTTTGATCGTACAGATAACAAGTGTGAGCCTAGTTTATGAGAAACTTAGGGCTTGGGTACGAAAAAAAACACGCGTGCCCAAATAACTGCATTTTATATTATAAAGAAAATGTACAGTTGGATAAATGCCCAACATGTGAACATCCTCGTTACAAGGAGAAGAAATCGGTCCAACAAAAAAAATATTCGCACAAATGGTTTTAATCCGTTTGGTCATTCAGTAACTCATTATTCAGTTTGGCCAGTGTTGCTAACCGTTTATAATTTATCGTCGACAATGTGTATGAAAGATGAATTTATTTATCTTTCGATGATTATTCCAGGTCCTAAGGGTTCACGAAAAGAAATTAACGTGTTTCTTAGACCCTTAATTGATGAATTGAAAACATTATGGACTAAGGGAGCTATCACTCATGATTGTTACCGGAAGCAATACTTCACTTTAAAAGTTGATGTCTTATGGACAATCAATGATTTCCCAGCCTACGGTATATTATCTGATTGGAGCACGCATGGACGACTCTCTTGTCCGTATTGTATGGAACACTCTAAATCATTTAGTCTTCAGAACGAACGAAAAATTTCATTTTTTGATTGGGTCAAAAAAAGTATATTTTGGGAATTACCGTAGTGTAGGAGACCTACACTAGGACTGTGACGCAGCGCGGGGCTACCCCCGACGACTTTGGTGCCATAGGGTGGGTCGATGCCATCGGTGGCTGGGACCACAACCACATTTATAGCTTCACAGATAGTGGCTGTGTGAGCAGTGCTAGGGCCACTTGAGGCATTGACCCATCCGCTCGCCGGTGAGCAGCTCTCCTCATCCCGATCTCAGGATCAGAGCCACATAGTAGCATTGGAGGAGCAGGTCGCATGTCAGAGTCGGATAATGGAGGAGATGCATGCCATGTTGAGGCATATCATAGCTCAGTCCGACATTGGCATTCCACCGACATCAGATTCGTCATTCTCGACCCAGTCCACACCACACTACAAGAAAACACAGTATTACTAACAGATATATTACCAACGGATTCAATTCATTGGTATTATTTACAAAATTATCAACGGATAAAAAATCGATTTGATAAATCAATATATAATTTTTTTCTCTTCTACTTCAATCGATCAAATATTTTTCAGCCCACTAACTTGCCAAAAAAGCCTTTCCGCGCCATATTTTTTTTCAGCTGACCCGACAAACTCAATCCCTAATACCCTCTTCTTTTTTCCGCAGCCGACCCGACATCTCTCCATGCTATCCTCTCTCTCGTGCGATCCTCTCTCCCCGTGCCATTTCCCCTCTTCTTTTCTTCATGTGATCCTTTCTCCCAGCGGCACCTCCCTGCGCCACCTCCCCGACGTTTAGTTCAACATTTTTTTTTTTAATTTTGCATGTAAGATAACGTAGTTGCATTTGATCTCCAAGATGATGCATTAAGCAACATCCATTATGTTATTTTACAGGCAGTGAAGCCAGGGGACACAATTTTTATTGGTCAATACTTGTTTACCGGAAGCGAAACTACTTCTGTTTGGTTGGAGGTATGCCTGTCTTAGGGTTATCTGTTCCAATTCTTTGATTTACCTATAGCTGATTTGAAAACTAATTAAACTCGTGGCTGAAGTAAACTAATCAGGGAAGTATGTGTAATACTCTTAAATAGAAATTTGATGATCTCAGTTTTCCAAATTATCATTGTTTATTTCTCATATGAGTTTAAGAGGCTTCACGGGTATTAAATTTTTGAATGTTTCTTCAGGTTGCTGAGTTGAAGGGGGAGGATGTGGTCTGCACAATTAAAAACTCTGCTACTCTGGCTGGTTCACTATTCACCCTGCATATCTCCCATATCCGCATTGATTTGCCAACGCTTACTGAAGCTGATAAAAATGTAAGATGAACATCTATATTACACTAAATTTATACTTTAAATAATGACAAGATTTCCTGGTACCTGTCATGTGAAGTCATTCAACCCTTTTCTAGTATGTTTCATTTAGAAATTTAGACTTTTAACATGCATCATTAACAGAATGTTTCATTTAGAAATTGAAAGTTTATAATAGTAGGGGAGAAGAAGGGTTGTGGTGAGTTTGGAATAGAGTTGTCATCCCTTATTCCAAATAACTTCACTTTTATCCATTATTATAAGTTTCTCTGACTTATTTTATTCTCTCCTGTTGCTTAGTAATGGATGCTCCCTCTAATCATTAGATTTTGTTTTATTTTTTCTTCGTGATCTTTCTTGGCTGGTTAACAAAGGTTTATTGGGTGCTCAGAGAGCCTCAGACTAGAGTATAGATTGTCATGGAACAATGTTCTCAAATTTCTATGGATTATAGCTTGATTATAGTAATATTCCCTTGTATGACATTGTTGTTGGTTTTTGTAGTTGCTTCAGAACCTTTTGATTGTACTTGACATGTCTCCCAGGATTTGGCCACAGTGGTCAACAATGCTGTACTAGCTGGCAATCTTGCACAATATTTTTTTAAGTCCACCCTATGGTGACATGCTACGTATATAACTTTTCTCTAGTATTATTCTGTGGATAGCTTTTGATTTCTTAGCCTATTATTTTAGTCTGTATCTAAGCCTATTGTAAAAAGAATATCCATAATATATTCATAAATCATCATCCTGAACTAAGGTGCTAAGTATAGCAATTGATATGATGGATTACTTTTCATATTTTGCTTATGGATTTCTTATGTTCCATCAAGTTTGTTCAAAAAGATTATTAAATTATTCAACATGTGTTCTATTATCAGGTAATAAGCACATGGGGGGTTCGGAACAAAATTGATTTCCTTTCATTATCTTATACAAGGCATGCAGAAGATGTTCGGCAAGTAAGCTAGCTGTTGCCCCATAATATTTACACCTTTGTTTATCTCTTGTATTGCTCTACAATTATACCAAAATCTTCCTTTCTTTTACTATTTGTTTATCTATTATATATAATATTCATTTTGAAAAAAATTTCTGAGATCCTTGATGCTGTGGCTGACTGCATGCAGGCCCGAGAATTCCTGTCGAAATTAGGATATCTGTACCAAACCCAAATATTTGCAAAAATTGAGAACATAGAGGTTAGCTGTGCTGCTGCAGAAAAATAATAAGTCAATTAGAACATTCTCATTAAATAATTTTTGTTTCTAAGTTGCATTGCTTATTTTGTTGCAGGGTCTCACCCACTTTGATGAGATTTTACAAGAAGCAGATGGGATCATTCTGTCGCGTGGGAATCTTGGAATACATCTTCCTTCTGAGAAGGTTAGTGTCCTTAGATTGTGGATATGCTTTCATGTTGATACGGTATTGATTATTGTTATCCCTTTATTTCATCAACTGATTTTGTGGCTATTGTTAACACTGTCAATAATGGTTCCAAGACTCGATGAAAATGGTAGAGGGATGTGTTACTTAAGCTATTTACAGTCAGCATCAAACTATGCCAGAAACTCATGTTGCTGATTTTTGGCTAGTGTTCATGTGGTTGTTACTGTCAACTTATTATGATTAGTAATTAAACCATTAAATGTAACTAAAAACTGAATTGCAACTGTCCAATAATAAAGTTAAGGAAGTCATTTTATTGCATTTAATGTATGGTACCATGCCACTCTTGATTGTTAAACTTCTATGATAATAACAATTATTTTCTTTCCTATGAATCTATAGTTGCAAAATGATTTTACAAATCATAGTGCTCAATCATATGCTTTTAGATGTTATGACCGGGTATCCATATGTGTGAGCATAATAGAAGGGGACAGTTCCCTATCTAGAGTACTACATGTTCAAATTCTTTAGCACAACAAGAAAGATTTGAACCCATAACATCTTCGGTAGGAAGAAACCAACCATTAGCTTGTTGACGACTATAGGTCCCATCATCTTCATTAAGAAAATTATTGTAGAACTCCAAATAAGAAGAATCTTTTTCAGCAGCCTTTTTGAAGGATAAGTTTGCAAAGGTTTACTCAGAAAGTTGTTAAACAACTAGAATATAAGTAAAAATTTCAGATACTTCTGTGGTTATTGGTTATTCTTAAATTTATTTTAGACCAAGTGATGCCTGAGTCATTAAAGTGGACTAGTACAGTAGTAGTACTGTTGTTGAAGGGGCTAGATTGTCCGAGTCACACGAGCTTTTCCTCGCATAAGTATGATAATCGACTTGTTTCATCCACATGACAGGTTGATAGAGATTGGTAGACATAGTTTTTTCCTCACATATTTCAATCAGAAAGGATGGTTCAACAATCCATTCTTATGATTATTGGATTGTAGATGTTCTTTGTTTCTGAACTTGTTTGTTTCTAAATGATGCTGAATATATATTCCTCAAACCTTTTGATTAATACAAGTAATTCTTTTCTAAAAAAATCATACTTGATATTTCCTAGCTACCTTTTGAAAATCATATGGTATAAGAAGTTGTGATACTGTGATAGGATAAACACAGTTAACTGAATTTTCTCTTGGCAAGTGGTGATATGTCATGGAAATATTCATTTGCCAAGAGGTTGCATAATGCACGAATGTCATTGCTGTGTTTTAATAGGTGGCAATTAAGGGATTTAATGTTGTCATATTTTGTTTTGTAGATAGCTGGAAGAATCATAATTCTGCGACCTTCATCACTAGCTGAATTAATCAAGAGGTATCATCTATTATCTCTGCCTTGATCAAGTTTATGTACTGGAGGAAGTTTCAGTTAGTTCTTTGAAATTTAAAATTAGTTCATTTCAACTATCAGTTCAATATGCACCTCACATATCTTTTATATGAGAGTGTGCCTGTATAGACATGGAGCACCTTTTAATATAATAAACTTCCATTACATTTGACTCTTAGCCTGTTAGAGAATGATATTATAAACCGAAGACTTATAACCAACAGTGAATTTGATTCATAGTCCTACATGCTATGCCAGTAGTCTTTGCTACTTGTTGTTGACTTCACAATACTATGTTCACAGGATACAGTGGATACTGACTCAACACTCCTGTCCTGAATAATCAGTCACTAGGCTGCAAAGTACTTGAGTCAAGCAACTTCTTTTGCTATCTTAAAACATTAAAAGTAAATAAATTTGAACATGACCAAATGTAAACACAGTTTCTTAATTTGATAGAATGGCTTGTAATCTATAGTCGTGAAAAATTATGTAGCAATTCAACTTGTCCTATATGTTGCAGTGTACTTTGCATAATTATTAGGTCACCTATTTTGTTAAACAAGGCATGCATGCTTTATGTGCATATACTATATGTGTGTTCTTCATATGTGATCAGTTAAGTTGTTACACATATAACTTTTGAGCAACTATAATACTTTTGTAGGATGGAAAGAGAGCGAAATTGGGTGACTGGGTCAACTCGCATCTCGAGACTGAAGGAGCCACCGGATCCACCGGATTTGAAGATGAGGATGCTAATCAAAGAGACGGGTTCAGTTCCTTCTTCAGGGAGTTCGAGTTAAAGGAAAATGAGTTCTGATGGATTGAGATTGGGTGAGAGGAAGGCTATTGCTCCGATACAATGGAAGCCAGTTTCAATCAATCCGATCCAGGAGACGAAGATCTTGGGGAAGAATATGGGAGAGTGCTCGATGTCCATTGGAGAAGATAGCAGGGAAAAAAATGAAGATGGGATCGGGAATGGATAAAGCTGGGGAGGATGCTGAGAAAGGGCAGGGTGCTGGAGTTTTAAAAGCAAAAGGACCAATTTCATGGGTTGGATTATTCAGGAGAACGATTACTGGCGATGACTGGAGGTATTCACCTGAATTAGATGACAAAATCAAGAAGATACAAGAACAAGCTACTGGAAAGGTGGTGATTGCTGAGGAGGATATAGAGAAGGCAAGGAAGGAGTGTCAATTGGTACTCTATGAAAAATTCTTTGGCAGGACACCTGCATTAGAGCTGGTAAGGAATCTTATGCCCAAACTTTAAAAACTTAATGGTTCTTGTAAAATTGTAGACCTGGCTTCAGGTTTTTTTACCTTCAAATTTAATGAAGAGAATGATTACTGGAAATTATATGCTGAGGGTCCTTGATTCTTGAGGGGGCAAGCTCTCTCATTGATACAATGGAGGGAGAACTTTCAGCCGATGAAGGAAGAAATCTCAGTGGTCCCAGTCTGGATTCAGATGCCGGGATTACCTCTAGAATTTATGAACCAGGAAATTTTGTTGTAACTAGCTGCTGTGATAGGAAGACCTGTGAAGATAGATGAATACACCAAGGCGGGTGACAGGGGAAAATTCGCGAGAATATGTATTCAGATGAATTTGAAAAAACTTATAGAACAAGGTTTCTGGGTTGAAATTAAAGGCTATAAATTCTTTAAAACAATTGCTTATGAGAATCTCTTGAACATCTACTACTGTTGTGGGAGAATAGGGCATAAGGAGGAGGTATGTAGCCAGAGGGAAAGGAAAAAAAATGAGGTATTAGTGCAAGGAAAATCAAAAGAAATGACAAGTGAGGAAAATTTACTTGGACCTTGGGTTCAAGTACTAAAGAAGAACAGAAAGGGTCTAAGAAGAAATGTTAGAACGGACAATGCCAATAGAAATCCATTTATTGTATTGAACAATCCTACTTATGAGGAAAATCTAATGGAAAAAGAAAAAGATGAAATCAATAAGGAGGGGGATAAAGAGTCTGTCAAATATATTGATAAAGGCACTAGAAAGCTGCAGGTTAAAGAAATGGCAAAAACGGATGGGATATAGAAGAACATAACAAGGGAGAGTAAAGGAAAATCAGTAGTTGGTGGTGAAGATGATATTATGCAAATTGAAATCATGAACAAACAGTTCAACACGAAGGAAATGATGTTTGGGGCAGTGGAAGAATCAATGGAAAAATAAAAAAAAGGTGGATGAAATTGACACAGTAGAACAACTAGATGCAATTGCTGATAAGATGTCAAAGTCCTTTACAAGAATCATGGAAAATAAATTTGCAGAGAAGGATTTCATTGAAGCAGGTTTTGATCCAGAGTTATCAAGGATAATTGAAAAAAGTGGAAATAAAGCCAGAAAAGGTATGAAATGCAATGAAATTCTTATCAATGTTCATGTAAATTTCAAATCAGTGAGAGTAAAAAAAAGAAGAGTTAGCAATGATTTGAAATTGATAGACGATGAAGGAGATCTTGGGAAGGAAAATAGTAATGGAGGTAAAAATTCCAAAGGCTAAATAAAATTGATTTCATGGAATTTAAGAGGTGCTCTAAAGAAAGAAGCCAATGAGTACCTATGGGCAGTAGTGAGTATGTAGGAGGTAGACGTGATTTTACTGTTGGAGACTCATTTAGAGAAAGATGAGTTCAATAATTTCATGAAAGGAAAGAGCAAAAATTGGAATGCAGACGCAGTTTATAGCAAAGGAAAATCAGGTGGCATCATGTTACTATGGAAGAAAGGAAGGGTAAAAGTCAGAAGCATTTACAAGAATGAGCAGATGATAAATGTGTCTGTGCGAATGAGTAATGGGAAATATTTTCTCTTTACTGGGGTGTATGCCAGCACTAATATAAAGAAAAGGGGAATGCTATGGAACATAATAGAGGATCTTGACTATCCTAGTACTCCTTGGTTAGTTACAGGAGACTTTAATTGTATTAACAGTGCTGAAGGTGAAAGAGGAGGCAGACAATTTTCAATAAATAAATCAGTATTAGACTATAGAGAATGCTTGCAGAAGACTGGGTTAATGGAAGTTGATTTCAGGGGGCCAAGATTTACTTGGACAAATGGAAGAAAGGAAACTAAAAGGATTTATGCAAGGTTAGATAAAACACTTTTCAATGTTGATTGGTTGGATTGGAATTACCAAGTGAAAGTTGAGCATTTGCGGCAGATAGACTCTGATCACAGGCCATTACTTGTTAATTGTGAGTTCAACAATGAAGGTAGAGGGAAAGACAAATAGTTTATCTGTGAATATTTTTTGGATGGAGTTTCTTGAATTACATCAAATAGTAAAGAGTCATTGGGGAAAAGAAGACATAAAAAATAAAAGAATGGGTGAGAAGTTGGAGATGTTAAAACCAGTTTTGAAAAAATGGAATAGAGAATCTGTGAGCTGTCGGGAGAAAAACTTGAATGAGGCTATGATAGAGTTAAGCTTATTAGAGAAAAAAGAGGAGTCTGCAACTCTAAATGAGGATGAAGAAGGAGAGCTGAGAAGTGCAAGGAGGAAGGTGTTAGCTTTTAGCAAACGAATACAACAAAAATGATGGATTAAATCTAGAAGGAAATGGGTGAAAGAGGGAGACAAAAGCACCAAGTACTTTCACAATATTGTGAGTCTGAGAAGGAGTAGAGGTAGAATTGAAGAAATTGAGAGGGATGAAATTGTTTACAGAGAGGATTCTACGATGGTAGAGCAATTTGCAACATGGTATAGTGACTTATGGAAGGAAAAAGATACTGCTCAGTTTGAGGAAGGCATAATTGCAAATTTAAATTGGAGTAAATTAAATGAGGAGGAAAAAAAGTATTGGAGAACAGATTTACAATCTCAGAGATTTGGTAAGCTCTCAATTCTCTTGGAAGAGAGAAAAGTCCAGGACTCGATGGATATACAGTAGAATTCTTTCTACATAACTGGGAGATTTTAAAAGATGATTTAAAAAAGGAAATTAATGGTTTCTGGATTAATAGTAAGTGCCAAGAACTGTGGAAAGATACTGTCTTGGTAATGATATCAAAAGTTGAAAAACCAAGGAAAGTGATTGATTTTAGGCCTATTGTCTTATGTAGTGTGCTATATAAGATATTGACAAAACTATTAGTGAATAGAATTAGGCATTTTCTCAATAAATTGGTAAGTTTTGAACAATTTGCTTTCATACTCGGCAGAAATATCCAAGACAATGTATTGGTTGTGAATGAGATTGTTAAAGCTTTCCATTCTTCAAAAGCTAATGAACCATATTTCATGATGAAATTAGACTTGGAAAAAGCATATGACATGGTCAAATGGAATGCAGTATATGGAGTGATGAAATGGATGAATTTTTCTATTAAAATGTTAGGATGGATCAAAGCTTGCATTGAGAAGGTTAAGTTTCAATGTAAGTTTAATGGTGAAATTTCAAGGGAGTTCACTGGAATGAAAGGAATAAGACAGGGTGATCCAATATCACCCTATCTATTCATTATTTTAGAAGCACTGTCAAAAATTATGGAGAAATATGTGGCGAAAGGAAGAGTTGTTCCTTTCAAATTAAATAATTTCAGTCTAAGCCATCTTTGCTATGCAGATGACATTATTATAATGTCAAAAGGGAATAAAAATTCTTGTGAAAGACTAATGAAAGC
This sequence comes from Canna indica, assembly GCA_034359265.1. Lineage (NCBI taxonomy): Eukaryota > Viridiplantae > Streptophyta > Magnoliopsida > Zingiberales > Cannaceae > Canna > Canna indica. Next base: position 7,768,046 of record CP136894.1, on the reverse strand, counting down.
TTTGAAATGCTATTGTGACTTTTCAGAACAGAAAATAAACAGGAAGAAGTCCGATCTTCTTTCCTAAAAGGTGCCCAAACAATGTTAAATAATATGTCTGTCAATTGTTTAATATAAAAGTGGGAGATTTCCCTATGAAATATCTAGGAACCTATGTCTCTCCTACCAAGTTGAGTAGAAATCATGAATTGAAGTTGGTGGAGAAGGTGACAAGTAAGCTAGATACATGGGCTGGAAATTATAGTGTGCTGATAAATTCAACACCGAATTCCATTCCGACTTATTCTTTCTTAACCTCAAGAGTGAGTGGAAAAATAGTGAAAACAATGACACAAGTAACAAGAGATTTCTTCTGGAAATCTAAGAAGGAAGGTAAAAATGCAAAGCTGATTAGTTGGAAAATAATCACTGCAGGGAAAGGATTTGGAGGACTAGGAATAAGGGATTTAAGTGTTACAAAAATTGCTTTAAAAGCCATAAGAGTAATGCCTTTGCTGAATCAAGGAGGAAAGTGTTTGGATAAAATTATACATAGCAAGATATGAAAAGTTTGATCCTTGGAAGAAGCCAGAGAAAACAATTTTGTCTTGGTTTGCAAGATCAATTATGGATTGCATGTCACAACTAAAAACTGGTTTGAGGAAAAAAATTGAGAATGGAAGAGATGCTCATATTTGGGAGGAGCCTTGGCTGGGAAGGATTCCTTTGAGACTATGACCAACATATATAAATCCAATGGAATTGGAAAAGTACAGAAGTGTAGGGGAGTTAATAGCAAAGGGGGAATGGAAAAGAGACATACTTAATGACTGTTTTGGCAGACGACTAATTCAGGAGATTGAATCTATTGTCATAGATGAAAGAGGAGGGAAGGATAGATGGATTTGGGCTGATAATTGGAGAGGCACATTGATAGTAAAAGATGCTTACTGTTATTTGAAAAATGATGAGGAAATTATGTATGACAACCAAATCAATTGGAGAGAGGTGTGGAGGATCAATGCTTCGCAGAGAGTGAAGATATTCATATGGAAGTTCATGTGGGGGAGATTACCTACTTCAGATTGGTTTGGGAATTTTTCAGAATATGAGGTAGAGAGATGTTATTTATGTAATGAGGAAAAGAATAGTTTAAAGCATATCTTTTTTGAATGCAAAATGATAGGTGATTACTAGAAGTTGGTGGAAAACAATCTGAAGCTAAAATTTAGACATAGAGATAGCGGGGAGAATGGAGGATGGCTTAGAGAAGGAGATGGATATGAGAAGGTTTATGTAGAGTGGCTGAAGTTTGTTATGGCTTGTTCATGGTGACATATATGGAAAAGTAGAAATGAAAAGAAGTATGAAGGAAAATGTCGAAGTATTGAATCTATATTTAACAAGGTTCAATGTGAGGTGGCTGAATTCAAAAAAGAAAAGAGAGGAATGGAAGAGAATATTAGTAAACAGATAAAGGTGATTAGTAGAGAAAGAGGTATTTACTTGAGCTGTGATGCAACTTGGAATGGTGGTACAAGAGCATGTTGCGGATTTGTATTAAAAGATGAGGATGGTAAACTGATTGAAGAAGATGGATGTATAGCAATTGCAAGCAACCCTTTGTATGCGGAAGCAAAGGCCATTTGGTTTGGCCTAGACAATATGAAGAAAAAAAGTCTTAAAAAGGTAATTGTATGGATTGATTGTGAAAGGATAGTGAACATTTTGGAAGGTAAGTTTCAAACCCCTTGGAATATATATGTTCTTGTGAAGAAGATCAAAAAAGTTGCAAAGGATGTGGAGGTAATCAGCTGGAATCATTTCAGGAGAAGAAAACATGCAGGCTCATGGGATTGCAGTGAATGAGTTGAAAGATTGAGAAGCTTTAGAGGATGAATATAATTATAATTTTAGAGAGGATTTAAAAGCTGATATTTGTAGTGGATCAGTAAATGCTAATGCTGATACTATACAAAGTAAAGAGAAAGAGTGTAATGTAAATGATAAGGATTACTATTCTGCTGTTTTGAGTAATAATAAGAGCCAACTTGGGGGGGGGGGGGGGGGTTGTGATACCTGAACCTAGTTGAACTATTTTTCTTTTCTTTTTTGAAAAAAAAGTTGTTACACATATAGAATATAATATGAAAATATGTGGCACTGCATTAGTACTTTAATTAGTAGCTTTCGTCTATACATATAATATTATAGTTCTAGTTGATCATATATATGCACTACATATTTATCTTTTTATCCTTAAATTTTAAATTTTACAAAATGCTACACTATTTTTTTTTATTCTTGGAAAATAGTCTTTTATGCGTTATTAATTGGATGAAGAAAATGATATATGGTATAATATTATGATTTTCTTTAATTATATATAGGGTAAAAAAATGATATAAAATTTATGCATATTTTGCTGAAATTTATATCCCTAATTAATCAATGCAAAGTTTATTTTAGGTTTAATATCTCTAAAGTATTTACATGCAGGTACGTAAAGAAAGGATGGAAGGGCATAAAGATCTACTTTTTGAAGAAAAAAAAGTATTATTGAGAATATGTATTCAATTTTCAAACATGCACAACATATTTGAGGCCGTTACATGTGCCGCTACTTTTGTATTTACTTTAGTAGGTAGAACTTGGAAAAAGAATCTCATGTAAATCTAAAATTGCTTCAGTTGTAAATTTAATTTTTAAAATGATTTCTTGAGCATATGTGTTTGGTTTATTATTGGATATTTATTATAAATGTATATTCATATGACAATAGATATCTGTTGGTATTACCAACGAGTATATTTGTTGGTAATACCAATGAATGTATACCAACGATTGTAATACCAACTGATGTTAATTTGTTAGTATTACCAACGATATTTTTATCCGTTGGTAATACTAACAAATATATTTATTCGTTGGTATTACCAACGAATATTGCAATATCCGTTGGTAAATACCTAGCATAGGTATCATCGACAGATGTTACAAATGGTTTCTCCGTTGGTAATAGTATTATCAACAGATTTTTGATTATTACCAACAGATTTAATCGGTTGGTGATGCCTTATTTTTTTGTAGTGCCAGTCAACACCCAAGCACTGCAAACACCGTCTCACGATCCCGACCAGCCTCCACCGCAGTCGTGACACTTTATTTATTTGACTTGCATGTGTTTATGATCACTTCACTTATAATATGCATGTGTTTATGACTTGACTCTTATACTTGTGTTTTGATACATATGTTGATACGGTAATTTTGATTTGTATCATGTTGATACGATAGTTTTGATTCGTATCGTATTGATACATAGTTTTTATACGGTTGTTGATAGTTATAATTATAAATATAATTATTTTGGTGTATATTCAGGTGTATATGTGATGTGTATTGATGTGTATGGTGGGTGTTTGACTTATGTATTAGGGTTTATATAAATGTATCAATAGAAATTTTTAATTTTTAAAATTTTTAGTTTTAGGTTAAAGCAGTCATCCGTTTGAAAGCCGTCACTGAAAGCTAATCGTAATTCCTAGGCCGCAACCTTAAAGCCATTGCTGATGACCTATAACAACGACTTAGCAACAGCCCTTCAGTAATGACTTAATTTACCTCGACCTTACGACTATTGCTGATAACGATATCAGCAACAGCCGTAGGGCCGTTTCTGTTTATCTATCAGCAACAATCCCGTGAGTCGTGGTTGATAACAATGTCATCAAGAGTGGACGGGATCGTTGCTGATATATTAACAACAATGCCCACCTCGATTGTTGCTAAGTTATCAACGACACAATTATTTGCCAAGGGGTATTTGCAACGGACCGGGCCATCGTTTGTCGTTGGTGATGGTCTTCATCGACAGCTTACAAATGGAGCGGGTCGTCGGTGAAGGTCATATTCCTAGTAGTGATCAGAGCCATCGTCTTCGTCGATGTTGAGTGACGTGCTCCCCGCGCAGTCTCTCGCCTTATCGTCGCCACCCGAATTATGATTATTAATTATGTATGTGTACTTTGTATTTATTTGACAAATACGTTTGTTTTTATACATTGATACTAATTTTGATACATTTGATATAAATGCTTAGTGATTGATGTATATATGACATTTATTTGATGTAAATACATTTGTTGATACCCATTGGTTGATGTACATAATTTTGTTAATATTGTATGAACGTTTAATATAACTTTAAATATTATTGTAAACAATAAATTTAATTTTTTATTATATTAAAAAAACAAATTTGACATCTACGGCCGTCATGCTGTCGCGGAAGATGTATCGACCTACTGTATCAATGGTCACACACCCTTGTATCACCTGTCGCAAGAAGGGCTTTGCAACGGCTAGTGGTGGTCGTTGCGTCGTCACACAATCAAAATTAGGTGCAATGCTAGCGGTGGAAGAGGGTGTCAATGATGATTAAGTGCAATTCAAGTTGGTCAGGACCAACACAAGTGGCTAACAAGTGCGAGCACAAGTTAGGCACAAGTGTGGTGCTAGTGGTGGCAAGCGAGAAGGGGAGCAAATGCAAGATTAGATGTTAGAGAAATGGTAAGGATGGGAGGAATTGGTTGGACAGAAATTCAAAAAAAAAAGTGACATAAGTAGAACTATGAAGCATGATGTGTGAAGAATTGGTTGGCTATATAAATATAACTTACAAATATTAAATTTATCAATGATTTTATCGTGAAAGAAAAAATTCTTTTAGAACATATTTATTTCACGGGATAAAAGAAGATAAGAGACATATTTTTATCTCATGTTTATTTAAAAGAAGATAAAATTTGATGTATACCGGTAAAAAAAATTATTCAACACATTCTCATTTTTTATCCAATTATATATTTTATGTGATCGAATGAAATAAGCAAACCAACAATGAATATAACTATCATGTCAAATAAGATCTCACACACTATACGAGAGGTACCAAAATTTACATGGAAAAACATCTTGAAAAAATACCAGAGCAAAAAATCAAGAAAAAAATGATGCACTATGTCAATCTTAAAGGAAAACAAGATTCATACACACTCTCTCGTGGAGGATAAAAGCTCTAATATGTACAAGAATATCTTGATTCAAAATTAAAGTAGGCCTATCGTTAAGAACGGTTTTCAATCTCTCGAAATATAATCTTTTTACAAGTTCCCCATAAGAAAGTTTAGAAGTGTCTTCCAAGTACAAAACGTTCTCTTGAATGTCCCTCGATAGTTGCACACGTTTCTTAGCTAAAAATTCATATTTTCCGTTTGTATCTCATGTTAAAAACTACGATATCCACCAACATTGATAGATCATATGATGCGCCGATCAACGGTAATATTTTGTGCACTTACGCGGCTGATGGACTAGTTGGTCAATCTATCATCTAATAAAATTATGTTTACTTGTGCATTCTATAGGTTGATGGACTAATGGACTCGTCTATCATCTAGTAACATTTTGTTCATTTAAGTATTGGTCGACCAATAGATCAACTAGTGGCTGAAAACACCACACATGGGCATCCTAGTAGGGGTTGAAAGGTACACTAGCTACATTCCTCTCTTTATCATATTAAAAATTAAATATGAACTTCAATTCTCAACTAATTATTTCGTCAAACCGAGTAAATGTACGGTAGGTTGATCAGATTTGTAAAAGTACGTCAATATTATTTTATAACGTATGAACATGCTAGTGAAAATTAGCAAGTTTTTTGCTTCGCATGAGCTTAGTTCATTTAATTAAATTTTATTTTCAGCTAATTTTTGTTCAGCTAAGTTTTGCTTAATTTATTTTAGGATTAATTACGATATAAATTTCAACTTTTACTCTCTCTCCCTAATATATCTCATCTTTTCATTTGTATATAATAAGATCTCTAATTTTTATTTCGTTTCAAATTTATCCCGTTATTAATTATCCGTTAATTATTTCGTTTGAATGCTGATGCAGACATATTGACTGGGATTAACAGTCCACGTCAGCATGCTGACTGTTATTATCTTGTTATTAAGTGTGTTAATTATAAAATATATCATCAATTTTCATATTTTTCCTTAATCTATCACTACTTTTTAAATTTTTCAATTATTTGTCCTAACTTTCGATTTGTTTCAAATTTATCCTATTATGATCTCAGCGTCAAAATTATCGTCTGAATGTTGACTTGACACTGCTGATGTGGGTCAACAACCCACTCAACATTCTTATCAAGTTTTTAATTACTAATATTAAGCAAAGTTTTATTTGTAATTAACCCTATATATAAGTTTTATTTGTAATTAATCCTAAATATAAGCATCGTCTAGTCAGCAAAACTATAATTTTTATTTTTTATTTTAGGCGAGTTAAAATAAATTAAAATCAACTTTGTTGACTAGGCAATGCATATACATCTAGGTTTAATCTAGGGTTAATTACAAATAAAGTTTTATTTAATATTTGTAATTAAAAATTTGATAAGAATGCGGATTGGGTTGCTGCCCCACGTTAGCAATGTTATGTCAGCATTTAGACGATAATTTTGACATTAGGATCACGGTGAGATAAATTTGAAATAAATCGAAAGCTGGTGTATATAATTGGGAAAATTGAAAAGTGAGGATAGATTAGAGAAAAAAATGTAAAGTGAGAATATATTTTGTAATTAACCCACTTAATAACAAGATAATAATAGTCAACATGCTAACGTGGACATGCCGACTGAGATGCTAACGTGGATAGCTAATCCCAGTCAACATGTCCACGTCAACATTTAAACGGAATAATTAACGAATAGTTAACGACGGGATAGATTTGAAGCGAAATAAAAATTAGAGACCTCATTAGATACAAATGAAAAAATGAGATATATTAGAGAGAGAGAGTAAAAGTTGAGATATATACAATAATTAATCTTTTATTTTATGAGTTGAAGATAGATTGTTCTATTTATCCTCTTTTTTTATTGTTCTATTCATCACTGCTAGTACTTATATATACATAGAGAGAGAGAGAGACTAGCATAAAATTTATACGTAGAAATTTGGGCAATTTTCCGGATCCGAATTTGGAAAATGAGAAATTCCCAAATTCGAATATTAAGATGGGTAATTCTCAAATCCGGATTTGAGTGGATCCAATACCGATAATCAATTAGAGACTTTGGCCAAAAATTTTAAAAAAAAAATTAAAAAATATTTAGAAAATAATTTTAATTTATAAAATACTTTTTATGATAAAAATAAGATATTAGAGAATAAAAAATATATTTTTCAAACTCTCTAATGTATTAAAGACTTTTGTACAAATTCTATAAATTTAAATTTAAATTAAAAATTATGAAATATTTTAATGTAAAATATTTGTTAAGATCATAATTCCTGTTTTGTGTCATTAAAAAATTATTTTATGAATTCAAATATTCTTTTAAAAAAATTATGAAGCTATTATAGACTTTGCACAAAAGTTTCTAATGCGTTCAAGACTTTTGTTTATAGTAATTTTATAATTATAAAAAATAAAATTTAATTCATAAAAAATATATGTGATATAAAAGATATACTAGAGTCTATCAAAATATTTTGGATAAAAAATATTTCACTAACATCATAATTAAAAAGTAGTTCTATAGACTTTGGACAAAAGTCTCTAAATAAAATTTAATGCATTAGAGATTTTTGTCCAAAGTCTATAATATCAAAAATATTTTACAATTTTTAATTTAAATTTAGATTTATAAACTTTGTGCAAATCTCTCTAATAATTTAGAGAGTTTGAAAAAATATTTTTTAAATTCTAACACCTCATTTCTATATCATTAGAGAGTTTAAAAATGTATTTTTTAGAATCTAACACCTCGTTTCTTTTTATATTTTTTTAAATTTTTAACCAAAGTCTCTAATTGATTAGAGAGTTTGAAAATATATATTTTAAAATCTAACACCACATTTCTATTATACCTCTTTTTATATAAATTAAAATTAATTTTATATTTTTTTAATTTTTAACTTAGAGACTTTGGCCCGGAGCAAAATTGATATTTGATCCACTCAAATTCAGATATGAGAATTTCTCATCTTCAGATATGAATTTGAAAATTTCTCATTTTTTTAATTTGAATTTGAAAAATTATCCTAAAAATCTCTGTGAACGATTAGACATGAGTTTTGAATAAGAAGTGAATATGAATTCTTCATTTTTTTTAATTCGTATTCGTTCTTTTTTTTTACTCGTATCCACTCGTTATTTAAGTGGTCATGGGTGATAGCTACATGCAACTTTAGCACCCAATGTTGTTTCATTGCTCTCCAATGCAGATAACTGCGGAACAGGGGATATTGCTCTGTTTGAGTAACATCTTTTTTAAAAGAGGGCTTCTGTCCTGATAATTAAACTCGACAACTGATCTTTCAATTCCAATCACCAATGAATTTGATAGCTGTTTCCTGAACCTTAATACTGATTAGTGACAATGAACTTAAGAGCTTATCAGAAACATTAGCTTCGCCTGGACTTGTTTAATTCAGCCAAGACTTGTGTAAATTTCAAAATTACATTGTTTCAGCTGAGTTATGAAACTATTCAGAGCTACAGATGAATCACTTAATTCCTGCTTTGAACATTCACATAAATGATATACAATTTGCCGATGTGACTTCAACCCAAAAGGGTCAGTCACAATCTATTTACAAACCTGTATAAGCAATTGTGGGATTCATATCATCAAAAAAAAAAATCATGAATACTACTTTTGAAAGAAATCTATTCTAAGGTTTCTGTGCATAGTATAATGTAAAACAATCCTATATGTGCAGCCATTAATTCTTTCAATCCTGAACTTTGGTTTCCTTAGGAATCAAAGGTTAATAAATAGTTCCAACAAGAGTGTGATACGGAACCACTCTTATTGGCGTAGTAAATGCATCTTTGCAAACTGCAAGCCTGTGCTGACGAGGGTAAGAGATTAGGTCGTCGTCTTCTTCCTTCATCGCCTGAATCATGTGCGCTCGAAGGCTCACTTCATGCATCTGCCAGAACAGAACTTGTTATTTCCTTCCAAAAGAATCATCATATAAGTATGCATCAGATGTAAATCAACCTCCAACGAAGAGACTCGTTTACAAATCTTGACCAATTCCTCCAGGCCTTCCATCTCCAGTCGAATGGTTTTCATCAACTCGTACAAGATTGCATCTACGTCTCCAACCTGGTTAGTGAAGACAGAAAGATGAAGGTAAATGTTAGTTTCTAGATTAGATATATCTGCACTGTTCTATGTATTACAGTATACCTGTGAGTAAAAGATTCCTGCACTGTCAACAACTTCCTTCATGATCTCCATAGAAATGCCCATACTGCGATGAAGGCTTACCGAGTTGGCCTGCATATGAAGCAGAGTGAGATCATGCAATTGAATCACAGAGAAGATACATGTATATATAACTTAGGTTATCAGAAGCAGATTTGTACATCTACCTGGGCACCTTCTACTAGGGGAAGTGAGAGGCAAGCAGAACCCAGAAGCCTCACAAGAGTGGCCACAGCTTCAATGTGCTTCTTAGCATGAGGTTCCCACTGGCTCAGGCGATGAACTTGAGGTTGAAGGATCTGAGCCAGCTTCACCTTCTGCTTTCTTCTTTGAGTCAAGATCCGCTTCGCTGCCACAAGATTTCGTAGCTCGTAGGTCCTCAGCCACACGTGGAAGAGCTTCTCCTGAAAATTTAGCAGCAGAGTGAGTGTTGAAACAATAACCGGTATCAGGTTGGTTAAAACGGCTGATATGATGCAGAATTTATGTTTAATTTGCTGTCTCCAACTTTACTAAGCTTTCTTCAATTGGAAATTTTTATTCAAAATGTGGAGAAAATCATTATTCCTGAGAAATCAAAGACTTGTTGAGGGTCAACCATTGCACCAAAACAGAGTTCACTTTGGATTCAATTTGAAAAGGGTAGGACAAAAAAATAAAATTAGAATGCATCTCACGTCGATAGGTTTGTGTTGTGAAAATACAAATAAATTTCTTCATTAATCGGGTCAAATTAGGGATGGTTGAGGAAGTTATTGCAGTTGATGTCATACTGCGGGACCCATTAAGACATAAACAGAACCGGACATCTGTTGGGTGTTGTAACGATTTTGTTATTCGGAGCCCAACAGCAGATCCCTGCAAAATTCCAAAAACAAGAAGCAAAGAAAGGAAATAGATGAATTTAAAAGAAGCACGCCGTCTCACCTCGGCGTTGCACCAGGAGGCCTCCACGGCCGCCTCCGCGCGGGCGTTGGCGAACCTCCACTGCACCAGCCTCGACGACAGCAGCCGAAGCTGGTGCGACTCTTCTTCCCCCGGTGCAGATTCCTTTCTCCTCCGGAACAATCCCAGGACTCCTCCCCCGCCGCCTTTCTTCCCGCCAGCAGCTGCCACGGGTGCGTCGTTCGGCGGCTCCGGCGAATGCGTGGTCCTCCCGGACGACTGCAGCCGTGCCGAGAGCCCCGCTTTCTTCTTTTTTCCCCCGGCTTCGAGCTGCGCCGGGGCGGAGGCGGAGCGCGGCGGGGAGCGACCGGGGGAGAGCGCCCAGGCGGAGGGAACCGGCCTCGGCTTCCTTAATCCAGCGGCGGAGGAGTCGGTTGGAGGGAGGCTCTTCCGGTTCTCCTTCGCGAGGCGGCGAGGGGAAGCAGCGGGGGTACCATCGTGGTCGAGCGGGCGGTTCTTGGAGGCCGAGTCGGAGCGGGAGAGGGCGGCCGGAGCGGAGTTGGACAAGGAGGAGAACGAGGGGGCGGGCCGCGGGGAAGGGGCGGCGCGGCGAGGGAGAGTGGAGGCGCCGCTTCGGCTGCGGAGGAGGAGGGGACTGCGAGGGGAAAGCGGGCGGGCGGTCTCCATTGGCTTTGTGTTGCGTTCGCGCGCGCGGCAACAACTCAAGGCGCAAGTCGTGTCTTTGTTTATGGTAGGAGTTTACTACAGACGCCCTTGGAATTACTTAGTTTTGCAAAACTATCCTTTGGCCTTCCTTACTCGCGAAATCGCTCTTTCGATAAGCATTCAGCCTTCAACATTCAGCATTCAGATGGAACAAATTATATAATATATGGGCGTAGATAATATATAATTAATAAAGAAGGAATGAAGAAGGGTGGAAAGAGAGGGCGTGGGGAATTGAATTAAGTTGAAAGCACGTCGAGGCGTAGGTGAGGGAAAGCGAGTGTGGAGTGCTCCCACGACCTAAAAGGAGTGTAAGAGCAGCCCGCACGTTACTGTACTAGTGGAAACAAGAAGCAATATGTCAACATTGCAAGAGCTGCTCCATCTCTCTCGTTCTCATAATATCGGATATGTATCGCAAGGGATAAGATAGCTAGAGTGTTGTTGTCTGCAGACCTACTCGAGAAAAAGATGAACAACACTTGTCTTTATTTATCTTTATTTTTTGTGGATGCATGCAGAGAATTGAAAGATTGCATTCACTGCCTATATTAGCTGTGCCATTTATGTGCAATCATATATATATATCTGGAGCAGTTAGTGATCAGCATAGCTGGAGTTATACATTAAATTGTATCAAAGCTCTATATTTAGATGAACTAATTGTTTCAAAATTGTATCATAATAAGTATGTAAGCTTTATACATTATAATTATCGCAAGACCTTCATACAAACCTATTTTTCTAGCTAGTTTCTATTGTTTTACTCATTGATAATGAATCCATCTCCATGAAATTAAACCTATATTAAACTCTACTGTTTCACCTACTAATAATTAATAAAATTTCCTTGGCCAACAATTAATATTAATAGTAGAGCATGCATCAATTTGGAAGTGGATGTCCACTTCTTGCTTTGCTTTCACAAAGAAAAGGTAGTGTGAGCTTGTCTTTTGGACTTCCATGCTCATATAGCTTAATTATAGCTATATTACATATATATGTTTATATATGGTTAATACTTTACTTGAGTAAGTTTAGGATTGAGTTTAATAGAATTGAATTTTATTACCTTGCAATCAAAGTAAAAATATAATATAGTTTATTTTTTTTTAAAATAATATTTTTAATAATCACTATAGGAATAAATAGTAATGTTGATAACAGTTATTGGGCAGTCGATAATGATTATCATTCACTGCCACAATCGTTGCCAAATTCCACAACTAAAAAGAGTGTCAAATTTGCAACGACCGCTGTGGCTATTGCAAATAAACATATCTCCAATGATTGAAATGGTCGTTGTTGATAGACTAATCGTGACGATAAAAACATTCATTGCTGATGTTCAAATAAATCAGCGACGGTTCAAAAATGGCCACCATTATCAAGAATTTAGATATAATTAATTATAATTAATATATTTAATATAATATATAACATAATAGATATATTTATATAAATTATTACTTATATATAATTAGTTTTAGTTATAATTTCAGCTACATAATTAAATTACAATACTAATAACAATTATAATTTCAAAAATCTCTCTCTATATAAAAATAAGCAACAACTTCTTTTCGTCTAAATTCCTTTCACTTTCTCAATATTTTACGTTTATTTTTATCCACTTATATTTTAACAACTCATTCCTGCCTAAATTCCACCCACCCCCATACATATATATATATATATATATATATATATATATATATATATATATATATATATATATACTACATGTCAAGCTACATATTAATTCCAATTTATTAATATGTATCATTAAATTTAACTAATAAAATATTAAATTAAAATTAGTTTTAAATTAGTTTTAAATTATTTTAAGAACACAAAGAAATAAATAAGTAAATGGAAGATGAATACATAATTATATCAGAATTAATTTTCTGGGTATTCGGTATCATCAATATTTTAAAATAACTAATTTTTTTATTAAAAGATCAATGTTATTTTTAGATTTATAATTTATTAATATTTACGTATGAATCTCACTCTTTTTAGATTATAACATGTAATTTATTTATTTGTTTACTCCAATGCACCTATTTTTGATGTTTTTAATTTTTAATTTATTTTTTTGAAAAAAAATAATTGTATATATTTTTTATTTATTGAAACTTTTATATTAGTTTTTGAGTTTTGAATTATCATTTTTTAGGTTTGTTATTGAAAAATAGTATTTCCAAATAAAAAAAAATTATGTAGTTCAAAATAATTTAAATATCTTATTTTCTTTTTCAATTTATTATTTTATATTTATATTATATTTGATTTTTATCCATAAAAATGTTACTATTTATATATATATATTTATTTTTTGATCATTGAAATCTATATAAATTAATTTTTTAATGTATATAATTATTATATATTAATTTTGTATTTATGAAGTATCATTTTTCTTTATTTTTGAATTTTTTTTCAAATTTCTTATTTTTAATTAATTATCTATACATATAAATTCTTAATTGATATATTTTATTTGATTTATATACTTATATTATATTTAATTTTTATCCATAAAAATATTATTATTATAATATATTTTTTATTCTTTTATCATTGAAATTTATATAGATTAATTTTTTAATGTATATACTTATTTTTTATATTATTTTTGTATTTATGAAGTATCGTTATTATTTATTTTTGGAAAAAAATAAATAATTTCATATTTTTTATTTTTGAATTAATTATCTATACTTATAAATTTTAATTAAATTATTAATGGATATATTTTAGTTTATATTTGCATTATATTTGATGATTACCCTTCAAAGTATTAATAGTTTTTCATTTTATTTTTTCTATATTTTTTGTTGATATATATATATATATATAATTGTCTGTTTTGAAATAATTTTGATTTTTTTATTTATTTTAAAATTAGTAATTTAATTTTTTATTCAATTTTTTTTACTTTGAACAAGATGTATGTATTTTGAAACAAATTAATGTCATTATATAAAAAGATTGTTGCAACTTCTAGATTTATATCTTATTGATATTTTATTTTGTATATTATCTTAGGTTATAAATTTATTTATATGAACTTATTTTTTAATATTTTTGCTATATGAACATATTTTTTATGTTAAAAATAATTATTAGTTGTTAATCTAAGATAATTCTTCTTTTACCTTTTTAATTCTTATTTTTATATTAAATTAATAATTCATCATAATTATTTTTAATTAAATTATTTAAATATACGTGCACATTTTCATAATTATATAAATCATTTTAAATTAATATATTACTTTGTGGTATATTTATATATTACTATTTAAAATTCTAATTTAATTTAAAATAATTTTTTAATTTTACTATAATTTTTTTTCTTAAAAATATAATTATTTTATAATACGGTAACCTATTGATGAAAATCTAGATATATAAATATTTAATATTTAAATTTAAATTATTAAGAATATTAAATTATGGTTACAAATTTAACTAAAAATTAATTTATATATGAAGTTTAAAATTATTATTATTATTTTAAATTTAAATTTATATAATTTTAAATTAAAATTATATTATAAAATATGAAAAATATAAAAGATAATCGATAGACTATTCTATATATATATAATAATATATTAAGTTATATAATTTAATTTCAAACTTTTTTATTTTTAAAACAATAAGTAATATAATTTATTAAAATATTTAATTTCATTTCATTTTTTATTTTTGAAATCATATTTTACAGCTAGTAATTAATTAATTATAACTACCCCTAAATATATATGTTAATTATATAAATTAAACCAAATTATAAGCTAATTATCTCCTAATTAACCTTAATTAAACATTAGCTAAAACCGCTAATCATGCATTCAATAAAATAGTAAAATATATTTAAAATAACAAATATTAAAGGGAACTAGTGACCATAGATCTCTAGCCAATAGTGCCCAAGTGGACAACATCCATAGTGGATATTGTCCATTGTACACCTCGCGAGGGTTCAGCCAACCTCAAAGGATGAAATAAAAGACTAAGAGGTGCAGTGCGAGAGAAATAACTAAAGATGGATGATGGTGTAACTATATGTTAAAAAATTAGTGGACCTTATTTCATTCCAAAAGCTAGATCAATGAGGAGGATTGTCCAAGTTATTTTAAAAATTATTTTGACCATATTTTTAAACATTGTGAGACTTTAACACATCCCATCGCGCCCAAGATTGGACATTTGGAGCGTGGAGTTTGCATGATTGCACATTTGCGGGTGGCATGATATCAATCACAAGATAAGCTTTGATATCATGTTCAGAAATTAGTGGGCTTAACTCCACCAAATAAGTTAGCTCATAGGAAAATGATTGTCCAAACTATTATAATTAAGGAACACTTTACACTTATAACCAACCGATGTTGGATATCTTACACATCCCTCTCACGCCCGGAGCTGAACTAATGCAGGAAGTCTGGAGCGTGAAGTTTGCAGGACTGAATATATGTGAGTGGTAACCCAACATAGCAAAACTGGTGGCACTTGTGGCTCTTATACCATGTTAAGAAATTTAGGCCTACTAATTTTTTAACACTATAATTTTTGGAAACACGGGCGACAATAATGATACTGCAGTGGACAATCTTCTCCCCTTCCTTTTACTTTCTGGCAAGAGCTAGCAGTGAAGAAGAAAGGGGGCACATTATGGGTTAAATGAAATTAACCATCATCGACGGGTTAGGTCGATTGTTCCAAAGTCGTTATTGATAATACATTATCAGCGATTAATGGTAATACAATTATTACTATACCATTTTCGTATTTGTAAGTTATATGCAACGATTACACGACTGTTGCTAAATTATCACATTACACATTATTTTTAAAAATAATAAATAATAACTTAATTAAGTGGTTGTCGCTAAGCCATCTCCCTTAGCAATGACCACATCAGTCGTTGCTGATAGTCCGTCAGAACTTCACAAAATTCTAGTAGTGAAACATTTAGATATTGGCTTGTCAAGTAGGTCATTTCGCATGATATATTTTAGATGAACAAATAATGTGAATTTTCTTTATATTACAAAAAAAAGTAGGACCTTCTCATTTTTATTAATCAATTATGTGTTTTTTCATTAGTTTCAAAAATGATTTGGACTTCTTCTACAAAGGTATTATATATGTTTCTTTCTGCATAGACATTTAAACTTCTGAATATTCTTCTGTTTCATACATCTTTTAGAAACTTAACATGTTTGTCGAATGACTTGCTTGAACCATTCACTTCATCTAATTTGTCCATTGAAAGACCTCTTTATCTTAGTTTTCATCTTCCTAAAGACACAGTAGCTAAGATTGCATTTTATTCGTTACATATATAATTATATGGTGAACAAGTAAAATGTCAGAATTGGATCCACGGTGGAGAGAAATTTAATTTATTTTATTTGAGGGACTCCAGAAAAAAGTGGGGGACTTAACACACTACCTTAATTACAAGGAAAGATGGAGATGGTGGGTGTTCTTACGTGGAACAAATTAATTTAGAATACAAGACGAAGTTAGCTTCACCTGACTTAATATGATCTGTGCATCAAGATTTGTGTTTAGAGATATATAGGTTATAATTTGATTGAATTGGCAACATTCTAAGAGGGGTTATAATATCTTTTTTCTAGAATACCCTTCACCAAATTAATAATTATCTCCGAAGAAATTAAAGCTAGAGGACATGTTGTACGAAATCAATTAACTCATCATTAATCATGAACTTTTCGTGTTAAATTATCTTGTAATCGTAAAAGGTGGAAAGTTCCTTTCTACAGCATGCTTTTCAAGCTTGAAATGGTGGCCAAGGATGGATATTCTCATCATTTATCTAGAGCTGTCTTCATGGACGGCTTATCTTTCCATTTTTGGCGAATATATAATTTATTTTAGATGATCGAGGACAAAGATATTGAACAAGCTAGTCTGGTGCCAAATTTGGAGGATTCCAATTCCGCTAATATATATACTACTCCAGCTAATATAAAATGAGTAGAATTAATTAGGCTTGAGTGTAATTGTAGTAGAACGTTAATTAGACTTTTTAAAGAAAGTGTATATCCTAATGGGTTAGTGGTTAATGGGTTGAATTAAAATGGAATACAAACTCATTTAAAAATTAGTCTTGGGCCGTCGACCTCCATGGAAATGAGATGTGCCACACGCACACAGTGCTGCTGCAAACGATGGCAGTGACACGCAATTGGAGGTCTATGTCCATGAGATTGGAGATCTTGTTTGTATTACGATATTCTCCTCCTCGTTTAGTTTCCATCTACTCGATGTATTTACACTATTAGAAATCAAATAATCTGAAATGATTTTTTTTTTTCCGACAACGTAGCGGTCGCAAATACGATGATTTTACGACCGCGGGCAATGAGGACGCATAGTTGCCACATATGCGATGACATTGCGATCAGAACATTGATCGTCGTAAAATTAATAACTCTGCATGGCATCACGATTGCGTAGCGACGATAGCTTATCATTGCAATACCATCATGGAAACAATATTTAATCCGCACATAATTTCTTTTTTCTTCTCTCTCTGTGTTATGTCGGTCGCTGCCAACCACGTACCGCTCGTTGTAATTCTCTTTATTATATATATAATATGAAGAGAATGAATTTTTTTGTAAGGATCCAAAATTCGAAAATGTCAAAAGCAAAAATATCAAAGTGAATAAATTTAAAAGAACAAAAACACCAAGATTATGTGGTTCTGACTTAGCAAGGTACTGATCTTATATCCACGAGGAGAAGATGACACTGATATTTTATTAATGAGAGAAAGAAAAATAATCAGGCAGTACAAATGAATTAGAATAATAATGAAAATTTAACAATGTAAAATACTGTCTGCATGGAAAAAAAATTTGCTGGCAAATCTGATTCCTATCTTAACCTTTGTTTGGAACGGAAGAGAAAATCTGCACTTCATGCTTCTGTTTGAAACGGTGCAAAGAAGATAGGCTCCCTTTATAGACGAATAGAACCAATTTAAAAGGAAATCACGATTAATTGTATTTATATCCATCGATTTCAATAATCTCCTATTTTGATCCTAATATCTTATTTTGACAAAAAGTGGAATTGAAGCAATAAAATGTTGCAGCTTGATTTCTAATTTTGACTTGACCGAATCAAGTAATAAAGCTGCAGCAATTAATGTTCAATTTGAACATGATGGAAATGGAGCTTTTAAAGGCAGCGTCACATCTAATTTTGACCAGTTTGACCGAGTTTTAATTGGAGCATTAAAGGCTGATTCCATTTTGACCATGAGATCAAATCAATCAAATAAAAAAGTTACATTTGAAGCTTTGATGTAGGGGCGGTAAAAATGGGCACAATATGATAACTTGGTCAGAAAATTTGGAAATTTGGCTCTTCACGGGCCAGGTCAGAAAATTTGGCTCGATAAGCATATCGGCCCGGCTCGGTCTGGCACGATAATATTGCGGGCCGACGTAGGCCGGCTCTTAACGGGACGGCTCGGCCCGACACGTTTGTCTCGCTAAGTATTAAAAAAACTAATTTCAAGTCTAGTTTAATGCTTTAAAATTGAAGGTGAAGTTAATTCATGGAGCTTTTCATATGAAATATCATATTTAATACTTATTTAATCTCTCAAATATTTTAAATTATTTTTTTTTACAAATTTAAGCAAGTTTTTAATTGATAAACGGACTCGTGGGCCGTGTCGGGTGGCTCGCAAAATATTACGGGCCAAGCCCATGGAGTTAGCGAAGTCACCAGGCTGACCTGTTTTTCCACCTCTACTTTGATGCACTGCTGCTAGTGCACACGCCAGTAGAAAAACTTTTATTTTTATTTTTATTTGAATTCGGCCCAAGTGTTTTGACCCATTTGGGTTTTAGGTCAAATTTGAGCCCGATGTAGCATTCTCCTCTTCTCCCAATAGCACTATAGGGCTAACATGTGCCTTGAATTAGCCAGATCAAGTTCATGTAGTGATCAAACTTGGATATCGGTAGAACTTTAGTCAGCATATCTGCATGATTGTGAGCTATATATATCAATATATGAAGCTTTATTTCTCCATTTGAAAGAATATCTCCGATGAAATAAAATCTAACTGTCATTGTCAGCATATGTGTTTCGTCCTTTTATGGTACATTTGATCTTTTGACAGATAGATTATACTCTGATTGTCGTTGTGTACAATTATGTTTACCTTTTTGAAAGTTAATTCTTTTAGAAGATTCTCGAGCCAAATCACATCTTTAATTGATTCTGTAATTGCAATGTATTTTGCTTTAGTGGTAGGAAGAGAGATTGTGGGTTGAAGTCCGACTTTTCGACTTATAGCGGTCCCGCCTACAGTGAAAATGTAGGCAGTGATGGATCTCCTCTTGTCAATATCACCAGCATAGTTAGAATTTGAATATTCTACAAAGGACTCATTAGTTCCACTAAATATAAGACCAATTTTATAAGTTCCTTATAGGTAGCACAATATCTACTTAACTGCCTCCCAGTGTGCTTTTTCTGGATTTTCCATGTATCGACTTACAACACTGACAGCTTGTGCTATATCTGGGCGGGTGCAGATCACGACGTACATTAGACTACCAATAACACTTGCATAAGGTACCTACAACATGCTCAACCTTTCCTTTTCATCTTTTGGGCATAATGATTCTGGCAGTTTGAAGTGAGCGACCATATGAGCTCGAACTGGTTTTGGTGCGTTCAAGCCAAAACGTTCAACCACTTTTTCACATAGCTCTCATATGTAAGATACAACTTACCAGTTGCGCAATCATACTTTATCTCCACGCCAAGGATTTTCTTTGCAGCACCTAAATTTTTAATGTCAAAATCTTCCTTAAGGAGCTTCTTAAGCTTGTCTATTTCAGACTTATTCTTTGCAGCAATCAGTATGTCATCATCATAAAGGAGAAAATAGATCATGGAGTTAACTGATTTCTTCAAATAGACGCAACTATCAAAAGGGATCTATTAAAACTGATGCTAAGCATAAATTGATCAAACCTATTATACCATTGCCTTTGAGACTGCTTGAGGCCATAAAGTGACTTTCTCAGGAGACAAACGTGGTTGGCTTTATTCTTTTCAATAAATCATTTCGGTTGTGTCATGTAGATATGTTCTTCTAGGTCGCCATGGAGGAAGGCTATTTTTCCGTCAAGCTGCTCTAACTCCAGATCTTGCGTGTCTACAAGTTCTAGAAGAACACGAATAGAGGTGTGTTAACCACATGAGAACAAAATATCTTTATAATCAATACATTCTTTTTGATTGTATCCCTTTGCCACGAGTCGAGCCATGTAGACATCATTTTTTTTGAGTTTGTAGATCCACTTGCACCCGATAAATTTCTTGTGTGGCGGCAGCTTCACAAGTTCCCAGATTTTATTTTTCTACAAAGATCTGAACTCTTCTGCCATAGCTTCTTGCCACTTCTTTGAATTTGTTTGGCTCAGGGCTTCTTTATAACAAGACGATTCTTCAGTGCATGAAGTTTCTTCAGCCACTGCAAGAGCGTAGGTAATGATATTTGCATACCTAGGATTAGGACGTGGTGCTCGCTTGGATCGCTTGAGGGCGATAGAATGAGGATGCTCCTCCTCAGCCTGGTATGCCTCCTCCTCGTCTGAAACATATTCTTGAGTGGTTTGATCTGATGAAGGGCGATCATCTGCTGCTGTGTTGTTTGGTCGAGGTGTGGGTGTCAGGAATCAGACCTCAACTAACTATGGTGGTGCTTCTTCTTGCGGTGGTGTAGGAACCTCAGGGTCTTCCTAAACTTGATCTACCTTTAAGAGTGTGTTCATCAAATATCACATCTCTATGTACTTCGACTTCACACTCGTTTGGGCACCACACTTTGTAGCCTTTCACTCCGCTAAGGTATCTAAGGAGAATGCATTTATTTTATATTGGTTCTAATTTTCCTTCATTCATCCTGACATAAATTGTGCTTCTGAAAACTTTGAGGTGATCATAGGATGCAGACGACCCGGTCCATTTTTCTTCAAGAGTCTTGAATTCTATCAACAAAGATGGAGATTGGTTGATCCATAACCCCCAAGCTCGGTCGGAGTATGTAAGACTATGTGTCGAGCTTTAAGTGGTTGGAGAAATGGTTACACTAGAGGGGGATGAATAATGTGTTTACTAATCTTTTCGCATAATTCTAGTTTTAATCGTTTATTTGGTTACTTAGTCAATTTAACAAATCCAATAACAAGCAGAAGCAAAGAGAATATGCTAATTAAGCAAACGCAAGAGAAGCAATGCAAATATGGTAATTTATAGTGGTTCGGCCTCTATGCCTACTCCACTACCTAAGCACCCCGCTTAGGATTTTCAAACTAAGCTTTACTAGATTAATCTTGTTTCCCTTACAACGAGGACTGACCCGAAGAGTCTCGCTCTCAACCTAAGACACTTCTACACCCGAAAGTCTTCGTCTTCTTACCGAGAGCATTCACTCTTCCACCTCAACCTAAGGGACAACTCAACTAATCTTAGTAAACTAAGTTTACACCGGTGGAATTAAGCCTCAAACACAAAGGCAACCACCCAATAAATACCCACACTCTAGGTCTTACACAAGCTCAAATACAGCGAAATAAACAAGAAAATACAACACCAAATGGAGCAATAAATCAACCAATAAAATACTTAGCTCCAAACAAAGTTTCCTAGCTTCCTCTTGATGTCTTTGATGGTGAATCAATGAAGTCAAGGCCTACTCAAGGAGTTGAAAGATCAAAGCTAGGGATTTCAAGAATGGTGGCTCAATCAAGCTCAATGATTATCAAAATATGGCTCAAGGTATGTTGAATTAGGGGTGGAAGGCTTGCTAAGGCTTCTATTTATAAGCCTCGAGGAGATGGCATGAAACAACCGGCTCAATGGGCGGAAATTAACTAGTCGTTTTCGTCGTCCGATCGATGGCCGATCGATCGTTGGTCGACCAGTTGATCGATCGAAAGCAAACTGCCGCTTTCTGGCACACTTTGGTCGATCGACCGGTCGACCAAATTGACTACTGCCAGTTTTTGGCACCATTCGGTCGACCGAAACTGGGCAGACTGCACTTCTTGGTTTTTTCTGGTTTTGTCTTTGCTAAGTCTACTTATATAACATTTCTTAACTTTAAGTTAATAACTTTAAAATATAAATGTTATATAAGGATTACCCTCCATTTGGATTCAATAAACATATCTAAAAAATTAAAATCCTTAAGAATCAAAATCTTATTTTTGGGGTCTAGTACAAATTTCCGAAAAACAGAAATTTTCTAATCTCCCGATTCAAATATGGGTAGGCTAAAGGCTTCTAAAAATCCTTAAAAATACATCATTATCTAGTTTCTACCCAAGGAACAATTATCGCCATTTTTTGTGTCAAGAAAATGTCTAGGTCATATAGCCCTTTAAGGAGCTCCCTAGGCTTAGTGATTTTCAGGAAGATTTCTGAGTTTTATGTTTTGGCGTTCGGGTATGGTTTTTGAGTTCTTTGCATCATAAAGAGGATTACATTACATTCTAGACACCCTAAACCTAAACTCTAACTTTCCGAAGAATCCCGAGCGTCGACGAGGGTCCTTGTCGATTTTTCTGATTTCTTCAATTTTTCCGATCGGGGACGACGTGCGCTAACCAACTTAGAACTTGAAAGATTTCTCAATGAAACATTAGTTCCATGTTTGTTATCATCAAAACTGAGATTAAGACCAAGGTGAAAAACCTTAGGCCAACAAGATCGGCCTTCATGACCTTGGTTGATCACGGGAGGAGTACATAGTTTTTTTATGTATTGCTTCGGTATTCAGATAGGATGTGACATCTGTGCGAGCTCTTCCGGATGTTCGCCACCTATGCGGTTGATATATCTCGGTAGAAAAGTAATCATGTATAAAGATTAGATAATCGGTTCCCAAAGCATTGAGCGTCATTTATAACTTGACGAAAAAGAAGCCTCGTGGATCCCGTTAGTTACGATGATGATTCGTGTTCCAGGTCTATAAATAGCCACTTGTTGTGTGTTTTGGAAATCATAGGTTGGGAAAGTGTCGAAGATTACCATTATGCAGAGGTTGCTCTTATTTATTTGGTGAAGGGTTTGTTGTTGCCATGGGTTTTTACCATCAGGCTTAAGGATTGGGACAAGAGAAGGAGTTCAAAGTGAGGGTATGTACCATCGGGTCTACGACGAAGCCTGTTTCCATGGTTTTCAGGGGGTGTCGTGCTGGCTAGAACCCTTGTCAATGTTTCCCAGTTTGTCTCGTTGTCACTTTGAATTCCTTTTCGGCCTATCCTTCTAACTCCCGGGTTGCAGGAGGTTCTACGACCCAGTTTATGAATGGCGTTGAATCTTGGTAGCAAAATTCCGAGTCAGAGTTTGTCGCTTGCGCAACTTGGTCGATGATGATGTTTCTGGAATGCTTTCCAAGTAGATGTGTTGTCTGTCAGTTTTACTTATTTTTTCGTTGATGAGTAGCCTTTGTGGCTTTGTAAGTGTAACTATTCCCTTTGCGGAACCTTACGAATGAAAGAGATATCTTTCTTATTCATTATTGTTATGTTTTTTGCTGAGTTTTTGTTCCTTGTATGTTTCGATTAGAGTAATATCTAAACTGTGGTTTACCTATTTGGTATTTTGTGGACAAGGCGTTGGGGCCATAAATTACGATGCGATGGCTATTAAGGTGGATTGGTGAAAATTGAATCCAGATCGCATAGGGGCGCTAAGGCTGGAGATGAATCTGGAGGTCGAGGAAGAATGATGGCTCTAGGGGCCGAATGCCAGACTTGATGAAAATCGAACTCGCGATAAGCGCGCTTTGGGTCATGTTGCTCGCTGAGAGCGTGTCGACCTGAGCCGGAGGTCGTGTTTAGGGCCTAGGACCAAACTCGATGAAAATCGAGTTTGCGAGAAGCACGTTTGTGGTTGTGTTGCTCGTCGAGAGTGAGTCGGGCTGAGCCGGAGGCCGCATTTAGAGTCTGGGCCAGACTCAGTGAAAACCAAGCATGCGAGAAGTGCACTTGGGATCGTTGGGGGTATAGGAGCCCAAGATAGGCATTGAGGTCGGCGAGCCAGACTGGTGAAGACCGAGTTTTGGTCGCTGAATGAGGTGTTGAGTTTGAGCTTTAGACTGGTAGAGACCAAATCTTAATTGCTTAGGCGCTTGGCGACGCCCGAGGATAGGGGGAACTGGGCAAGGAGGAACGACGCGTCACGTAGGTCAAGGGCCGCTTGTGAGATCGCGTAAATTCCTCCCGCGAAGCACGCAAATGGCTGCAAGGGGCGTTAGACACAAAAGTCATACGTAGAATAGAAAGAATGATTTCTTAGTGAAATATCAAAAGATACATCTTGTCCCACCGAGAGCCAAGCTCGGCTTACACACGGAGGAGCCTAATTAAAACATTTGATGGGGAAAACCCGGTGAAAAAAAATCGCCAAGTAGGGAAAAGAGTACTACATCCTCGCTATAATTTAAGGGTGGAACCTTTAACTGTAGTAGTCTCGTAGGGAAGTTGCGTTCCAGGACCGCGAGAGTTCACGTCTAGAGAGCTCGGCAATTTCATAAGCATCTTTTCTGAGGACCTCTGTGATTTGGTAGGAGCCTTCCCAGTTTGGAGCAAGCTTGCCTTCTCCGGTTGGTTTCCTTTGTGGTTCAATCATTCAGAGAACAATGTCTCATTTTACAAAGTTTTTGAGCCTGACACGTTTGTCATACTTCTAGGCAATCATAAGTTTCATTACCTCTTCTCTGATTTTGGCGAGCTCTCGTTCTTCTTCGATAAGATCAAGCTCGGCAACTCGGGCCTCTACGTTGTCTTGTTCTTCAAAGGTAATCCCACGGAGGCCAGACTTTGCAATCTCAAAAGGGATCATGGCCTCCACTCCATAGACAAGTCGATAAGCTATTTTCGAGGTAGAAGATTGGATGATTGTGTTGTAACTCTAGAGTACCTCATGTAGCTCTTCGATCCAGTAAGTCTTAACCCGGTCGAGCTTCTTCTTTAATCATGTTAGAATTACTTTGTTGGATGCTTCAATCAGGCCATTTATTTGTAGGTGCTCAACGGATGAAAATAGTTGTTTGATGGTAAATTTGAAAATGTTGCACCCCCTAACTTGGGGATCATGGCTTAGCCACCAAGTTTATCCCATTTATTCTTTGAAACAAATATGCCCTTGTCCCCTCCGGCCTATTTTCCATATTTCAAATAAGAGCTCATAAAAAACAAAGACAATAGTAACATAAACACTTCAATAACTGTCGAAAACAAAAACAAAAGATGGGTTCCTAAAGACATAAATATCATTAAATATCTTATTAAGATCAAAATAAAATATACTAAATCATATATTTCTCATACAAATATACTGATTTGCATGAGAAAGATAAATCCACTCATTGATTCAAAAATAATAAATGAAATTTACTCCAAGTAATACTTATATCTAATTTATATATTTTTTCTATTAAATTGGTATACTGATGTGCATGAGAAAGATAAATCCACTTATTGATTCAAAAATAATAAATGGAAATTACTCAAGTAATACTTATATCTAATTTATATATTTTTTCTATTAAATTGGTCGATCAGTTGAAATAATCCTCTAATTAGTTGATTGATCAATCCAATGATGAATTTGAATTTCAAAAAAGGCCTCTTAACATTAATTTTAGAGAAAATTAATGAAAATGATTCAAACTTTAACGTTTTTAATAAATATGATCAATTCTTTTATTTGAAATAAATATATATTTTAATTTTTAAAATTATAATAATTATAAATTTTTATTTATTTATCTGTTATGTGCTGACGTAGAACGCCGTATCAGCACATGAAAAATATTCTTTAAATTCAGTATGCCACGTTAATGTGCTATGGCGTGACATCTCTCTCTCATCGCCCTTCGTTTTCAACGGAATCCCAACAAATTAACCATTACGCGCTCTCCGGCACCAATCTCTACCCCCTTCGATCGCTCCCTTGCCCCTCTCTTCAATTTCTGTCTCCTTCTCATTCTCCTCCTCAGACGCCTCGAAGCCCTATTCCTGATGTGTTGGTGAGGGCAAGAACCTTATAGGGGGATAATCTTATCGGAGTCGCCGCGGGAGGATGAGGAACCGCAGGGAAAGCCCTCTGGCAGAGCTGTACGACGCTATCGAAAGGCTCACGCAACCGAAGGCATGTAAGATACTTGACTGTTATTGATCATGGTGTTGAATTCACTTATGTGATCAATTGGATCCTTTTGGTCTTTGGACTGAAATGATTTGCCTTTTCTGCTCGGTTCTTTAAGCTTACATGGGCGTGATTAATTGTAACGGGAAATTGAGTTATATTTTGAGCATTTTTGTTCACGAAAATTAACTTCCTTTTCATATTAATTTGTTGTAGTTTGTGGTTTTGAGGCATTCTGATACATACGCATGGTTCCATTCCCTTGTGCATCTGTTTTACTAGGTAGGGAAATGGTTAATGATGGTAATTAACATATCTTGGCATTTCGGTTGATTTATTCTGCTTACTGGTGTACCGATGGTGATAAGTTTTTGCTTTTATTTGGTTGGTTGGTTTAATTCTCTATGATGGTTGTCGTAATTGATGCTGGTTATGAACCTATTTTCTAGATCACGCCAATACTAGAAGGGACTTGCTGCATTGACGGTCCTGTTGATGAGTATGACTATGAGTCTCAGAGGACTGATTCGGTGAGATATGCAACTGAGGAAGTTGCTTACTCAATCATTATATCTCAACAGTCTAGACCCCTTAATTTTAGTCATATGTTTCTTTGTATTCACTTAGTAATAATCTAACTGCAATATGTTGTCTATTCCATAATAAGAGTACAACTCTCATGCAAGCTAAATGGTTGCAGTGTATTAAGACCTTCTTTAGTTAATTGCTTTTAGTTTGCATGGAGGATAGGATAGCTTGAACATTATTCAGAACAAATTTATCTATTTTTGTTTTGGTGATCTCTTTGTAAAGCCTTATACTCCTTTGTCTTTTCTTTGAATGTTTTAAGATTGATTCATTGTTTTTTTTCTACATTCCTTATAGAAATGTTCATTGATGGCTTCATATTGTTGGCTTCATAATGTTGGCTTATACTCCTATTTCTTTAATGATATGCTCTAAATCTGCTTCATATTGTTGGCTTAATGTTATATGCAGGGTGTAACTTGGGAATCATTGATTGGCTTACATAACTCCAGCACCGTAGGAACATGTTAGCTCTCCTACAACTATATAGGCAATGAATTTCAACTTATAGTATGTGCAATATGGATAATGGGGATCTAAGAGTGGATACTTGCTATTTTACACTGTATAGGCCATGCTCATTGATTTTGACATATTTTTTCTTAGGTTGATCTTACATAGCAATTTATTTCCAAAGAGAAATGTTCTCTATTAGCTGTTCTGTTCCCCTTTATTTCTTCAATTATAAATTGTCTCAACTCTCAATCATCTTTATTTATACTTGCTTGCTCTCTGCTTTACACACATAAACTCTTTTATGTTCTATGTTTGTATATTTCATCAATCTATGCCAGGTTATATTGAGAAACCAACCAGGTCTTCATGCTTTCCTAAAGGGTATAACTAAAGCTTTATTGAGATGAAATCATCACATGAACTTCAAAAAAACATCTCAGTTCAAACAGAGAGCAACTTTGCTACTTGTAGATCAAAGACCTACATGTTGTTCCAAGGACAAGGTACATTGTTGATGCACACTAGCATACCCTATAGATTATTGATTTTTTTTAAAATTTCTGTTGTAATTTCCTTTGTAAGTTTTGTTGTGCATGCTTAATGTTTAATCTTCTTCGTTGCCAGTTGCAAACCCATAAAATGTGAAGTTGCATGTTGGACTAGATGCAAATGTAAATTACACATTTAAAGTCAAAAAGTTTTTATCAACTTGATAAAAAAGATATTTGTATTCATAAATAATAAATGAATAGTTCTGATGAAGTACCGCTTGAGGGAACTGTTTAAGTTGATAGATAACTCCAAAAAAGATCTATAAATACATTGGCTAGATGAGGTGTGAGGATTAGTTGTGCAATAGTAGATGCACTCAAATTTTTTTACCAGACATTAGAAAACACTTGATGGCTTTTAATTTGGCCAATGATTTTGTCCACGATAGAGATCAAGGGTGAGAAAGCATTTAGGTAATCAAATCATAATGATGTAGGCCTTGTGGCATTTGTTGTTCTTTTAGATATTTTTCTTTGAACAAATTAATTCTATGATCATATTAAGCTACCCACAGTGACTCATATATTCATATTGACATTTTTGCATGCATTAGTGACTCATTTTATTATTTTGATAGAATTTGGCTGAGATCAATATTCTGACAATTCATGACGATTATTGTTCATTTAATTAAATTATATAAATCACCAGTAATTTTTGGTTAATTTGTTGCAGTAATAATTAGTTAAGCAGTCCATACTCGAAAAATGGACATGCAATGCAGCAAAAACAAGTATCAAATTGTATTCATATATTTTTGTTTACTGAAAGTATTCATTATTAGTTAATTTTGCAGGCTGATTAATAGTTCAGAGTTCATTGAATTAGTGACAGAGAAGTACTATATTAATGTAGATATCCGATGACCAATAAGTTGAAGGATTGCGATGAACTGTCGTAAGATCTCCGAAGCCGTGGACTGTGTTTGGTTCCTATGACAAGCATAAATCAATTTAATTGACGCTGACTGATGTGCTTCCCACGCAACCCCTCTCCACGCCATCTCCCTCGCTGTCGTCTGATGCGCTTGATCATTGATGTATTTTTTTGATATTTATGTTGATATGATGTACACATTATTGTTTTGGTACGATGTAAATACTATTTTGGTATTCATATATTATAATTTATTGTCTTTTGTTTTATATGTGTTTTAATTAAATAATGGAATAGGAATTTTTATTTTTTTTATTTTTTAAAAAAATACATATTCTGCGACAGCAGAGGCCGTCGCAGAAGCGATGACTTGGTCGCATGAAGCGGTCGCAAATAACTATGTGACAATTTTGCGACGGCCCTCGACAGTCGCAACATCTACATCTTTGGCGATGGTGACGTGGCGGTCGCATAATTTTTGCGACGAGACTATCCGCGACAGACTCGTTGCGACCGCATATTTGGTCGCAATTACTCATCTACGACGACTCTGCGACCGCAGTGGCCGCCGCAGATGATGAAATTTTTGGAGATGATGCGTCGGCGACAGGAACACCTTCGTTGAGGGATTTATCGAGGGTGTCGAGTCGAGTGGGCGGCAGGTTTTAGTTTTTTAATTTGGTCGGATATTAGGTTTGAAGTTTTTAAGTTGTGGTGGTGACGTGGATTAGTTTTAGTTTTTTTATATATTTTTAAAAAATTCTATCACGTAGGATTAATGATGACGTGACATCCTGAATTGAAAAAAATAATTTGTATGTGCTGTCGTGGCGTTCGACGTCAACACATAACGGCTAAATAAATAGAGATATAACGAGAGTCTATAATTGTTATAATTTCAAAAGTTGGAATACATATTTGTTTCAAATAAAAGAATTGGTCATATTTGTTAAAACGTCAAAATTCGGGTCATTTTCATTAATTTTCCCTATTTTTTTTAAAAACAATTCTGCCACATAGGATTAATGATGATGTGACATCCCGAATTTAAAAATAATTTTTATATGCTGACATGACGTTCCACATCAGTACATAACAGGTAAATAAACAGAGATCTAACGGGAGTCTATAATTATTATAATTTTAAAAATTAGAATATATATTTATTTCAAATAAAAGAATGAGTCATATTTGTCAAAAACGTTAAAGTACATGTCATTTTCATTAATTTTCCCTATATTTTACAAGAATCATAAAGCAAGCTCCTTAATATAATTAAAGACTAGTATAAGACCCGCGCGATGCCCGACGATCTTAATTCATATTAGATCAAATAAATTTGCTATTAATATATATCAATATTTGAAAAATAATATTGTGCATAAATCACAAATAACTTAATATAAAAATGAATATTTATAGATTACAAAAAACTTCTTGATATACAATATTTGTAATTTATTTTTCAATATAATCTTCTGAATTATAAATCAAAATTTTTAAACATTTCCTATTGGTCAATCTAGATAGTGCAACATAAAGTTGTCCATGAGCGAAGACATTTTTTGAGAAAAATGCCAATATTTGAAAGTGATTGACCTAGACTTCTATTAATAGTCATCACATAAGAAATCATAATAGGAAATTGTTTCCTTTGAAATTTAACTGACAGTCTTGGATCTGATGGTGTCAACGACATACGTGGAATAAATATTTTTTCTCCGCAATTAGTTCCAGAAATAATCTTGGCTTCAAGGACTCGGTTCCCAAATCTTGTTAACACCAATCGTGCTCCATTACATAATCCGGCAGATGGATCAATATTTCTTAGCAAAATAATGAGTCTCAACTTTTAATGTCAATGAATGATTAGGAATACCATAACATTTGATGCAGTTCAAGAAGTTTGGTGTGTGGATCTGATCCAACAAACTCCCTCCAGAATCTGATAAACATGTGCTATCTGAGCTCAAAAATATCGTTGACTCTTTTTTATTTAGAGAAATCATATAGTCATTAATCATCTCAACCATATTCAGAGTGTGAGCTAGTATAGCTCTTTGTTGCAAATATTACAAATTATTGGCATTTGCTATAAACTCAGGATAAATTACATCAACAACCACAGCAATAGGGTCACTTGCATCGAAAATTAAGTTATCATTTGGAATTCGGACTACCCCATAACCATCACTAGAATCACATATCTTTCCATCATCGATCGATAATATCCAATCCGAATTTTTTTTCAAACCATCTGTATTGTCATCGGTTGTTTACAGTGAGATGCATATTTTTCGTTAGCTTCAAAACTTCACAATCGTCCTATAAGTAAGATGAATTAAGTGCTACATTAACAATTTCTTGTCTGCTTCCCTTAGGAATGACATATAAAATTTGTCTGAAGTCTCCCCCAAATACTACAGTCTTACCTCCAAAAGAATGATCATTGCTGTTTGGATTCTTAAAACACATAACATCACGCAATATTCTATCAAGCGCTTCAAAATGATATCTAAAATTAAGATAATCAAACTATTAGATTTGTATTTAATGAAATTTAATAAATATATAAATTAAATATATAATTGAATAATACATATTCATCATTGGAGCTTCGTCTCAAATAATTAAACTTGTTCTCACTAACAAAAAAACCTTGTTTAATATTGCAAGTAGAATCCTCATGCAGATTAAGAGAGATCACAAATCGAGAATGCGATGTTCTTCCACCAGGTAATAGTAAAGATGTTATCCCACTAGACGCAACTATTAAAACAATTTCCCCTTCAGATCGAAGTGTAGATGCAAGAGTTTTCCAAATAAATGTCTTTCTGGTTCCACCAAAATCGTAGGAAAAAAAACACCCCTCTTTTTTCTTTTAACAACATCCAATATTTTGTCATAAACTTGTCTCTATTCCGAAGTTAGGTATTGAACTTGTTCTTGATTTTCTTTTCTCAATCTCCTCTGATTGTAGTGCGTCTCCTCAACAATTAAGCGATTGTTAATGTTTGTAGATGATTAGGATGATTTTGGCATTGTAGGAAAGTCATCCAAACTTTTGCCACATCTTTTTAGAATTAAATCAATTTTCTCTAAACAATCATCTTTGAGTTCATCATCAGTAATGATAACATCTAAAATTAAAAAATATATAAATTTAATATATTGATTGGTCATAAAAAAATAACAATAAATATATAGCTTTCATACCTTTTGTTCGTAACACTTGCTTTATCAAATAAGGTATATCTTCAGTTAATAATTTTCAAGTCTCCTCCCAAACGATTTCTGATCTAGGCATCGAGTTTGATAATAATAATGTAGCAAATAATTTTCTAAAAGAAAAACCTGATCCTCATCTACTTGATTCTTTAATTGCATCTATATATTCTTTGTCATAGTCAATCAACCCTAAATTATAGCATGCATCTCTGAAAGTTGGGTAAACTTTACTATTGACTATTCTAATATCATCAAAAGACATTGGACCCCTGACCACGTTCAGTAGAATTCTTAAATAGTATAACTCACCAATTCCTGCAATCGAAATTAAAATTGGCTTGTCTCTCTTCAAATCCAACGTCTAATATCTTGCTTCCTTATTACCTTGCAAAGGAAATTCAACATATGTTAAGCTTCTTGTCTTTGGGAAACATTTGTTAGCTTTGAACCAAGCTAAAAATTGAGACTCATTAATTGTTGGTCGATTTACCACTTCAGATATTGAATCGTCATCATTGAAAATTACAGTCTGTTCATTTGAAAGATGAAACGACAATCGTTGCACAGATGGATAAATATCAAAACTAAAAATTCTCCATATTGTTTCATAGGGAGAGATATACCAATAATCATAAAATATTTTGATCTCATCAACAAGAGCTTATATTTCAGACTGTGAGGTCGAGTCAATAAATGTGGTAGTGACACGATCATGGCTTTTATTCACATATTTAAAAAGATATTTAATTGATCTCGATTGTTGCACCATTCAACATTAATATGTGCACCGTATTTCAACAACATGTATCTATTATGAAGCACAACAAAACGAGCAGATATTATCTTGTCAATATCGTCACCGGTTGGATACTTGTTATTCTCATGTAGAAATAATACGATGTGAGCACGTGACAGTCCACGTTTCTGCCATATGGACACATGGACTGCATTAAGAAGCAAACAAAAAAAGAAAGGACTAATTATTTTATTTGTTAATTTGCATTAAGAATATACCATAAATAACACTAAATAACACATAAATGTGGTGGGCCCACGTTCAAAAATATTATGTTTTTCTAATTTATTGCAAGGTAACGTAGATAGCAAAAAATAATAATATTAAATTAAATTTAATATCTATATATTAATACATTTCAATTAAATCAAATATATTTTAATTATATTTATTCAATCGGCTCATCAAGGATGATGCGAATCTTGGTTAATTAAATATTAAATATTTAAGAAATATAATATTACATAATTAAAAGAGATAATATTACATGTCATCTAGGAGAGCTAATATTAAGAGAGGTAATATTGCATGCCATAAAAAAATCAATGCAATTAATATATTCCTTTTCTCAAAGCATATACGTTAATATTATAAATTATTATATATTAATATTCAAAATTCATTTTTGAATTCATGACTCATTAAATAATTATAGAAACTATTAAAGTATTTAAATTTATGCCACTTGGCATAGTTCTTATCATGACACTTGGCATGATAAAAAGACTATAGTGCTTTCTTTTATATATATATATATATATAGAGAGATTTTCCTGCAAACTAAGTAATTATAAACCTGCTAAAAATATATTCAACAGTTAAACTTGCTATAGCATTAGGGTGGTCAACGTGCATGACTACGATGATGCTGCGACAATTGTTCATCAAACCTATCAATTCAAAAAGACAAAGTTTGAAGGACTTGTGCTAGCTAGGCTTTGGCAAATTGGTAGGGAGGATATTTAAAAAAGATTTGGGCCCTTAATTAAAGATGGGTTTTAGATGATTTTATTTATTGTATTCTACGTTCCAATGTTCCTAAGGGTCTATTTGATTAGCGAAATTAAGTTTTTTTTTTTTTTCAAAATTTTAATTTCACTTAAATCAAAACTATTAGATATGATGTGTCTTGAACGTGAAATCAAAACATTCCAACGTGTTGTCGGCCCCACACCCGACACCCGACACCCGACACCCGACACCCTGTGTGGGGGGCGGAGCCCCCTGCGGTACGGACTATCCAACCCGTTATGTTGTAACCCGACTCGTTTAGGGTTATTATGTATTTATAGAATTGGAGAGCGGTTCGCAGCAGCCGTGGTAAGATCTGTATTTTGGGGCTAGAGTTTTTTTTCTCTCTTTATGTACTTATGTTCTTGGTGAATAGTAAAGATCTGTTTCTCCTTTGCCTGTGGATGTACGAATGGCACATCGTTGTCCCGAACTATGTAAATCTTGTGTGTGTTTTCCTTTCTATTTCTTTTTATTCTTCGTTGTTTGTTAGTCGATCCATCCCTACAAACTAGTATCAGAGCGAGATTTCTGAGATCGATTTCTTGAAGATGGCTACAACGAAGTTTGACATCGAGAAGTTTGACGGACAAATGAATTTCGGTCTATGGCAGATGCAGATGACTGATATTCTTGTTCAGCACGATCTATAATTAGCATTAGAGACAAAGGCTGATTCTATGTCCGATGACGATTGGAAGATACTTGATCGCAAAGCTCTCTCCACAATCCGTTTGTGCCTCACAAACGATGTCATGCAGGAGATTCAAGCAGAAAAAACAGTAGTTAATCTGTGGAGGAAGTAAGAGACTCTGTATATGATGAAATCCCTAGCAAATCGACTAGTTCTGAAGCTGCGACTGTACACTTTTCGTATGGCCGAAGGTACATCGATTAAGACTCACATTACTGGGTTTATTACTCTCCTTAATGATCTGAAAAATGTGGATTGTAAGATCGAAGATGAGGATCAAGCTATGTTATTATTATGCTCTTTACCTGCTTCGTATAAAACCTTTAGAGAAACTATGATTTATAGTAAAGATAATTTGAGGTTTGAAGACGTAAAGGGAAGTCTGTTGAGCAAAGAGAAACTAGACAATGAGTTAGTGGCTGGAAGCAAATCTGATGAACATGCTTCGGCATTGTTTGTGAGAGGAAGACAACAAACCAAGAATTTCAACCATGAGAGGTCCAGGTCTAAGTCGAAGAACAGAGATAAGATGTGCAATTACTGTAAGAAGAAGGGTCATATTAAGGCAGACTGTTATAAATTGCAGAACAAGAATAAGAGGGCCAGTGAGCACGACGAGAAGGGAAAACAAAAAGTTGATGTGACTAATGCCAGTATTGCCGAGAATAGAGATGAAGATGTTCTTTTTGTGACAGCAAATGAAAAATCCAAGTATGTAGACGAATGGATTCTTGATTTCGGTTGCTCGTTTCACATGTGTCCAAACAGGGATTGGTTCTCTAAGTACAAATCAGTTGAAGGTGGAGTTGTTCTTATGGGTAACAATGCTGCTTGTAAGACTATTGGAATTGGAACCGTTAAGATCAAGATGCATGATGGAGTTGTCAGGACCTTATCAGACGCTAAGCATGTTCCCGACTTGAAGAAGAATCTCGTCTCTCTCGGTGTCTTAGATTCAAAAGGTTGCAGAATTGTCATTGAGTCTAATGGCATGAAGATTTCTCGAGGAGCTCTTGTATTGATGAAAGATTTAAAAGTCGGCAGTTTATGTGTCCTTCAAGGTTCTATTGTAATAGATTCAACAACAATTTCCTCATCTACTATAGTTTCAGATACAACACGGTTGTGGCACATGCGTTTGGGTCACATGAGTGAGAAAGAGATGCATGTTTTGAGCAAGAAAGGGCTTCTTCCCGGACAAAGAATTGAGAAGCTCGACTTTTATGAGCATTGTGTTTTCGGAAAACAGAAGAGGGTGAGTTTTAGCTCAGCTATTCATAAAACGAAAGGAACACTTGACTACATTCACTCAGATTTATGGGGCCCTTCTCAGGTCACTTCTAAGGGAGGCCGAAGATATCTTCTCACTTTCATTGACGACTTCTCTAGGAAGGTATGAGTCTACTTTCTGACACACAAGAGTGATGTATTTAAGACTTTTAAGCTGTGGAAGGCCTTACTGGAGAAACAAACATGTAAGGTTGTGAAGAGGTTGAGAACTGATAATGAGCTTGAGTTTTGTGGATCTGATTTTAATACATTCTGTGAGAAGGAAGGTATTGTCAGACATCACACAGTTGTGAAGACTCCGCAACAGAATGACGTTGCAGAAAGGATGAATAAAACATTACTTGAGAAAGCTCGGTGCATGCTTTCAAATGCAGGATTGGGCAAGGAGTTTTGGGCAGAAGCAGTTAACTTAGCTTGTCATCTGGTGAACTGATCACTAGAACTAATGACTCCTGAAGAGGTATGGTCAGGTAATCCTCCATATTATTCACATTTGAGAATTTTTGGTTGTCCTACTTATGCTCATGTTAATGATGGAAAACTTGAACCTAGAGCTAGAAAATGCATATTTCTTGGTTATCAATCTAGTGTTAAGGGTTATAGATTGTGGTGTCCTAAAACCAAGAAATTCATGATTACTAGAGATGTTACTTTTGATGAATCTACAAGGTTTCACTCGAGAAAGGAGTTCTCTTCTTTTGATGACACAGGAAAACATAGTGATTTGGAAAAGGTGGAGCTTGAAATTGATAGTTCTTCAGATCAGATGAATGCACAAAATCATTCAGAGATTTCTTCTGAAGTACAAGCGTCTCCTCAACCTGAGCAGCAGCAGTATGTGCTGGCCCGTGACAGGCCGAGGAGGCTGATACAACCACCACATAGATATGCTTTTGCAGATAGGGTAGCTTATGCTCTAAGTGTTGCTGAGAGCATTGATTCATCCGATCCTACATCATATCATGAAGCAATTCATGCTCCTGATTCCAGCAAGTGGCTAATGGCTATGGAAGAAGAGATGCAATCTCTACAGAAGAATGGAACTTAGGAGCTGGTTACACCACTAATAGGTAAGAAGATCGTTGGTTGCAAATGAGTATTTAAGAAGAAAGAAGGATCGAGCTATGAAGACACTAGATACAAGGCAAGATTGGTTGCAAAAGGTTACAGTCAGGTGCAAGGAATTGATTTTCATGATATTTTCTCCCCTGTGGTTAAACATACATCAATTCTAGTTTTACTTGCTCTTGTTGCTAAATATAATCTTGAGCTTGAGCAACTTGATGTGAAGACTGCATTCTTACATGGTGATCTATATGAGGACATCTATATGCAGCAACTAGAGGGTTTTCAGATTGAAGGAAAGGAAGACCAGGTTTGCCTCTTGAAGAAGTCTTTGTATGAACTTAAGCAATCTCCTCGACAGTGGTACAAGAAATTTGATTCCTTTATGCTAAGTATTGGTTTTCTGAAAAGCAAGTATGATAGTTGTGTTTACCTACATCGACTTGCCGATGGATCATTTATATATTTGCTGCTTTATGTTGATGATATGTTGATTGCAGCTAAGAATCTTTTAGATATTAATGACTTGAAAGTCATACTTAATTCTGAATTTGAGATGAAGGATCTTAGAGCAGCGAAGAAGATTTTGGGAATGGAGATTCTCAGAAACAGACACACAAGAAGGCTGTTTCTCTCTCAACAAAAGTACATTGAGAAGGTCCTAAAGTGTTTTGCTATTCATGATGCAAAGCCAGTTAGCACTCCTCTTGCTGCACACTTTAAGCTTTCTGCTTCATTATCGCCACTGCCAGAGGAGGATATGACATATATGGAAAAAGTTTCTTACTCCGGTGCAGTTGGCAGTCTTATGTATGCAATGGTATGTACTCGTCCAGATATATCTCATGCTGTCAGTGTCGTTAGTAGATATATGTCTTGTCCTGGTAAATGTCATTGGCAAGCAGTTAAGTGAATTTTGAGATACTTAA
Source organism: Canna indica (assembly GCA_034359265.1). Taxonomy (NCBI): domain Eukaryota; kingdom Viridiplantae; phylum Streptophyta; class Magnoliopsida; order Zingiberales; family Cannaceae; genus Canna; species Canna indica. Next base: position 7,730,427 of record CP136894.1, on the reverse strand, counting down.
AGGGTACTCATGATGTTTGTTTGGAGTTCGATAGAAGCTCAATGAGTTTGGTTGGCTATGTTGACTCAAATTTCGCAAGAGATTTGGATAGAAGACGATCTCTCACGGGTTATTTGTTCACTATTGGTGATTGCGCCATTAGTTGGAAGACAACTTTACAGACTACAGTGGCATTATCTACCACAGAGGCAGAGTTCATGATAGTCACTGAAGCTGTGAAGGAGGCCATTTGGTTGAGAGGACTACTTGGAGAACTTCTCACGGAGAAGGAGACAACTGTTATCTACTGCGATAGTCAGAGTATCATACATCTCACTAAGGATCAGATGCATCATGAGAGGACGAAGCATATTGATGTGAGGTATCACTTTGTTCGTGATGTTATAGCTCAGGGGGATATTCAGGTTTAGAAGATCAGTACTCATGAGGAACCAGCAGATATGATGACGAAGAGTCTTCCCATAGCCAAGTTCGAGCATTGCTTGGGCCTAGTTGGTATTCTACAAAGAACGAACTAGGCCCACAAGGGCTATTTTGGCGAAGGATGACATGAGGAGCTATAGGAAATTCAAGCCAAAGTTGAGATTTGTTGGATGTGTCTTGAATTTGTAATATCGGGCCGGCACGGTCCAACCTGTTATGTTGCAATCTGATCCGTTTAGGGTTATTATGTATTTATAGGATTTGAGAGCAGTTCGCAGCAGCCGTGGTGAGATCTGTATTTTGGGGCTAAGATTTTTCTCTCTCTTTATGTACTTGTGTTCTTGGTGAATAGTAAAGATCTGCTCATCCTTTGCCTGTGGATGTACGGACGGCACATCGTTGTCCCGAATCACGTAAATCTTGTGTGTGTGTTCTCCTTTCTATTTCTTTCCGTTCTTCGTTGTTTGTTAGTCGATCCATTCATACAAAAACTTTTTACGAAAACGTGTTTGATTTTGCATTTTCATAAAATTGAATCGAAATTCGAATGAAAACAAAATCATCTTCTTCTTTTTTTAATAATAAAATTGAAAACTTAAACATTAGGCAATGTTAATGATAAAGAGGGGACATTTAGATGCACTCCCAACAACAAGAATCCAAGTAGCGCTGCATTAATTTAACAGCTTCATTCCAAGAGGATCAACAAGGCATTAACTTGTCCTTATATCCATCATTGTATGAAATATATCATTATTGTAGTGTAGTGTAACAAATCAATTAATTAACCATCCAACTTACGTTTCTAATCTAATACAATAACTACAACTAATGAAGACATGTCCAGTTACTTTCATTAAAGATTTACTCCAACCTTTCCCTCTTTCAGAGACCATTAAATAATTCATGTTCATTCGTGAAGTAGAAATTAGGGAAAAATAAAAGAAGTAGAAATAATAAGAACATTATCATGAAATTCCAAATCCAAAACATATGTTTAGATAATCCCAACTCCTAAATCAAATTTTAGGGGTAAACTAAATTTATCCCTAAATACAAACAAAATCCAACTCAGCTGCTCTCTTGGTAAAGTATGCATGTCATTACAAATCCACTGCAGCTCCCAATGAGAATTCGTTAATCTCAACGAAATGCAATCCTTAATTTAACATCATCTACAACCAGATGCCACCCTGCCTCATTTATTTTATGTGTTCATTGACGAGCCCGATGGCGCCACCTCCATATACATACACGCATTCCCGGTTCTCGGCCTCCTCTTGACAGAGCAAGAGGTGGAGCACCTCCGGCCGCAAAGAACTTGGTTGGGCACAGCACCTCTACCGGCGAGTGGCGTTATGAGGGGGATGAGCACTGCGAAGGAGATCGAAGATCGATCCGACCTCTGCTAGCTAGCTAGCTTAAAGATTTGATTTTTTGTTGTAGTTGATGCCGGATATAGCGATGGGAGAACGGAGAGAGCAGTTATTGCTGGCGGTGACGGCCGTATTGATGTTCTCTCTGGCCGCGATGACTGCGTCAGCGGAAGAGGGGAAAGAGAAGGCTGGTGAGGCGGGAGGACGACGGCACGCGTACGCGGCGATACTGTACATGGGAACGCCGCGGGACTACGAGTTCTACGTCGCGACCCGGGTGATGATGCGGTCGCTTTTACGTCTCGGCGTCGACGCCGACCTCGTCGTCATTTCCTCCGCCGACGTCCCTCTTCTTTGGGTCCGAACCTTGTACGTTTCTTCTTCTTCTCCTCCTCCTATTGCCGGGCCACGTCATTAATTTGTGTACATAGTTTTGACTTAAATCGATACGATATGGGCTCACGTGCCTGCCATTACCAGGAAAGTTTTTGACTTTGACTTATGTGTTCTTTGATTATCCATTCTGATTTCTTGCCATTTTTCACAGCCATTACTAGATTATTGAAGGTAGTCAATAAATCGACTCATACATGACTGCCAAGAAACTAATCTGCGATTAGTTGGTCAATTGCTCTATAATATCTAATTTTATAGTGTTGCATGGATCAATAGGCGAGAGGAGGATGGACTGAAGGTGGTTACTGTTGACAATTTGAAGAATCCATACGAAAACCAAAACAACTTCAACCCCAGATTTAAGCTGACGATGAACAAGTTATATGCATGGAACTTGGTTTCCTACGACCGAGTTGTCATGCTCGACGCCGACAACCTCTTCCTCCAACCGACCGATGAGCTCTTCCAGTGCGGACGATTCTGTGCCGCCTTCATCAACCCCTGCATCTTCCACACCGGCCTCTTTGTTCTTCAGGTACACTTATTCGGCTTCTGTACTGAGCATTTCAACAAACATCTGGTGCACATCCTAGCTAATTAATTCCCTTTTTGCATGGGTTAACGTTGCAGCCTTCATTGGCTGTCTTCAACGACATGCTTCGCGAGCTAGAGAACGGACGTGAGAACCCAGATGGTGCGGATCAAGGATTCCTCGTGAGATATTTCCCTGACTTGCTTGATCGGCCGTTGTTTCGTCCGCCGGCCAATGGCACCAAGCTTGAAGGAACCTTTCGCCTCCCTTTGGGATACCAGATGGACGCTTCTTACTATTGTGAGTTCGATCATTACCTCTTGTAATTGTAGTGTTTGTGCATTATGAATAAGACATGAATCCTTGGATCATTTCTGTGTTTTGTGACAGATTTGAAGCTTCAGTGGAACGTACCGTGTGGCCCAAACAGCGTCATCACGTTCCCCAGTCTTCCATGGCTGAAGCCTTGGTACTGGTGGTCTTGGCCATTGTTACCGTTGGGCCTTCAATGGCACGAACAACGCCGAATAAATCTTGGGTGAGTAATGGATGCTAGCTCTCTCCTTGACATGTTTGAAACGTAATGCTCTGTTTCGCTCCGACGAGCAGATACAGTGCAGAGACGCCGGCGATGCTCATCCAAGCCACGATGTACATGACAATTGCCGCAGCCACGCGGATGGCGCGGCCGAACTTGCTGAAGCCAGGTTTCATCCGGCGGCAGGAGAAGAGCATCCCCTTCTTCAACGCCATGGTGAAGACGGCTGCTTTGTGGTCCATGTTTGCGGCGTACGCTATTCCGTTCTTTCTTGTTCCTCGCACACTGCATCCACTTCTTGGTTGGTCGCTCTACTTGCTGGGAGCGGGTGCGCTTTGCTCATCTGTTGTCACCGTCTTCCTCCTTCAGACTCTTCCAGTCTTTACGCTGCTGCTGGGGATGTCGGGAGCCCTGTTTGTGATGGCAATCCCTTGGTATTCTGATGGAATCTTTAGGGCACTGGCTTTATTTGGTTATGCATTCTGCTGTTCTCCGGTTGTGTGGGCGTCTTTGGTCAAAGTGGTGAGTTCCATGAACCGCACGTCCATTGGAACGGGGAGGCCTTCTTCCAAGATCGGGAGAATCGACGCCACTGTTTGAGCTCAGCAACTTCTACTGAGCTGCAGGAGACTCCTTGATGTAGACTGTAGACATCGATTGGATTCTCTCATTCTTTATTCTATTGCTGCTTGATTTAGTTGTTATAATTATATAATATGTCAGCACAGTTGTTTAGTTGTACCTATTTACATATGAGATTAGGCATTGGAAGAACTGATTGCACTTATTCAAAATATGATTAAACAATGAAAAGAGTGATAGATGAATGTTAGGTGTTGACTTAAATTGGGTCTGAACCGAATCCAACGAGCCAGACTACACCTAAATCGGAGTTGATCCCATCAAAATATGCTTGAATCAATTTTATCAAATCATACTGAATTGAATCATGTTGAACTGAGCTTGCAGACGGATTAAACCGGCTCATATGGGATTGGCGGGTGGGCCGAGCCTACTGTACCAATGCGTGGCAGGCTGGCCTTCCCTCATTAGGCCAATCGAGCGGGCGAAGCCCGCTGCCAGGATTTGCACCCGCGTGCGAAGCACCTTCGCATGCAGGTTGCCACGCGTCCGAAAGCGGACGCGTAACGCCCACATGCGGGGCACGCGAGTGGCCACACGTCTCGTAGCGCCCACATGCGGGGCACACGAGTGGCCACGCATCTACGAGAGGACGTGCCTCCTTGCCTGCGCATCTGCAGGCGCCAATCCAGCACTTTTTTTAGCTTGATTTCTCAGTCAAAATCCGAGATTTTTGATATGATTTTGACCAATTTCGAGCAGATTAATTTCTTAGCACAAATTTCGAGTTGTCTCTCCTCGTGCAGCCAATTTGAAGTTCGATTTTTTCAACAATTTTGGCCCCATATCCTAATTTCTCTCCGGACCGACTCAATCAAGTTCATCCCCCTCAAGTATAAACACAGGTCGTCTCCTTGAGGACACCACACCGAAATGAAACACAAACAAATAGAGAGAAAATATTATGAGAGAATTAAAGATTTAAAAAATTAAAAGTGCCGCTATCACTCTTTTTAAAAGGAGTACTACCACTTCTCAAGTTCCGACGTATGATAGAGGAGTTTAGTCTCAAGGCAGAGATTGCATAGACAATGCCTCTTCTCCACAACGATTTTAGGTCCAATTTATTTGAGATAGTGTGTTGTATTTTGAGGGGAATTTAATTTTATTATCACTTTTATTATAATTCTTTTCTAAAATTTATAAAAAAGTCTCACACTCCATCAAGTCCGAACCACATTTTATCTCTTATTTTCACAATCTTAATTTCATATTTGAATTTTCGTTTCTTTCGCATAATTTCCCAACAATGAATCTCTCCAAACGTTAACACGTTCGCCTGACATTTCTACTAGATTCGCATTAGGCTTTGTCAAAGTTAGAATTGCAAAGATATTTTTTCTATTAAAAATATTTCCCATACTGGTTTGTCTACGTGTGCAACATATATAATCCCTTGCAAGTTCATCAAAGGAAAGGGATGATAGGGATGATAGCGATGCGAGACGGGCAGAGATCGATCTCACATCATCCCCAGCCAAGTTCCTCCTCCAACGTTCCCAAACTCATTGTTTAACTGCAGCAGCCATCGAGTGCTACCTTATAAAACACTAAATGCCATGCTCCCTGCCCTCATCCATCACTCCCTTTTCACCCTGGAGAAGACCGTTGCAGATCCTGTCCACTATTTATCTTCTTCCCCTACTTTCCTCCAGCTCATTTTATTCCCAATACATCATAAATCCCCGCTACAAAATAAAAGTTAACTGTTAAAGACTCCAACCTTTTCCCCCTGTTCCCTTCTTGTATCCCGGTCTTAACATCGAGAGCTGATAGCTCTTCATTAAGTCACATGATGCGTTACTGAGACCCATTTGAGGTCACGACACAATTTAATTAATTAATTAATACTGGGATATTGCTCGGAGTTGCCATTCCAATGCCTATAGTTTGTGTTCTTATGCTTTGCATGTGTTCACCTCTCCGACCTCTACGTGCTGTCGTTATTGTTACTTCACGGACTCCAAGTGTTCTCCCAGCTCAACTCAGCCGTTGGTCCGACAGCCATCCGAATAAGTACAAATACGTTTGGCCTCTATCATACGCTGCTCTTCTTCTTATAGCCACAGTCCTCTGCAGATTTCTTCTCATCCGGCCTTTAAGTTCCTGCAATTGTGTCAGAGGCGTTGCAACTTTAGAATATTCTCCTCTCCACCTTAATCTGATCTTTGTGAGCATTAGGTTTATCCATGGGATCTCTAAGCATGTTCTTCCTTTTCATCTACCTACTAGTTGTCTCAGTGCACTCCAGTACTGAGTGTAAGCTCAATTCCACCAAGCAGAAATCGATTGTGGTCGACGCCAATGGCTCCGGAGATTTCTTGACCATCCAGGAGGCTGTGGACTTCGTCCCGGAAAACAACTCCGAGAGTGTCATTATTTGTATTCAAGCCGGTCTTTATGTGTAAGTAATTGGTCAATGTTTCATTTCTTTGCTTTAGATCGAGAAGATGGATAATAAACAAGCTTCTCTTGTTTGTAGAGAGAAGGTGATCGTGCCGGCAACGAAGACATACGTGACGTTCCAGGGCGCCGGCAGGAACGTGACGGTGATCGAGTGGCACGACCGAGCTAGCGACCGAGGACCCGACGGGCAACAGCTTCGGACTTACAAAACAGCTTCTGTAACTGTTCTTGCTAATTATTTCACTGCAAGGAATATTAGCTTCAAGGTGAGTACGATCGATTCATACATTTAGCTCCGGCCGGCAAGAGAAACGGTGGTCCGAGGTTTACTCTTGGAATTATGCGCATGTTCCTAATTAACTACTTCCTCTCTCGCTGCTTCATCAGCTGATTCCATGATGAATAATGGCAAAGATGGCTCTATAATTTGCATAGCGAAATAACTAACATGAATACTTCCATCTGCATGGTGATGCACGTTAATGACAGAACACAGCTCCGGCGCCAATGCCAGGCATGGAAGGATGGCAAGCAGCAGCGTTCCGCATCTCCGGCGACAAGGCATACTTCTTCGGTTGTGGCTTCTACGGCGCCCAGGACACCCTCTGCGACGACGCCGGCCGGCACTACTTGAAGGACTGCTACATCGAAGGATCCATCGACTTCATCTTCGGCAATGGTCGATCCATGTACAAGGTAATCAATTACCCCTTGCACATCCGCTTTAATTCTCAGAACTCCCATTCAGGCTCACGACTGAGAGAGTGAATTCCACCTCAGGATTGCCAACTGCACTCCATTGCGGACCGATTCGGCTCCATTGCGGCTCAAGACAGGAACAGCCTCAACGAGCGGACCGGGTTCGCATTCGTCCACTGCAGAGTGACGGGCACGGGAAAGCTCTACGTGGGGCGAGCCATGGGGCGGTACTCGAGAATCGTCTTCGCTTACACCTACTTCGACGATGTCGTCGCGCCGGAAGGGTGGGACGATTGGGATCACACAAGCAATAAGAACATGTGAGCCTCCTTATTGTTGTTGGATCTGAGTTTGCTGAAAATAAAAGAATCAAGGAATCTGACTCCTATCTGTTCGACCTCTGTTCTTCTCAGGACGGCTTTTTTCGGCGTCTACAGATGCTGGGGACCAGGTGCAGCATCGGTGCGCGGTGCTTCGTGGGCACGAGAGCTTGATTACAAGACAGCGAGACCATTCCTTGTCAAGAGTTTTGTGAATGGAAGACACTGGCTTGGGCCTTTTGATCCCTGAGCTGCTTGAACGATTCACTTGGAATGTGTATTCTATTCATTCGTTATTCTGACAATAATAAGTTCAAAATATTTCCACCACCTGTAATAATATTACATCTTGCTGACAATGCCTAACCATGGGAGCATTCTCCCTCTATTTCCCTATAAAAACCTAGCCTACAGATCCAGGTCACTGATGCAACAAAATTTCCCTCTCCGATTCAAACATGCTGCAACTTCAGCGAAACTTGAAGCAAATAATGTCAATTTGTTCGGTTCGGGGGCTTCAATTTTTTGTTCCAACATGAAAAATATAGCTCCACACATACCATAAGCACATTGGGTTAAGCATGCATGTGATCCCCTGTTTTCACAAGACTGTACAGATTTGGATCTACTTATTCTTGTTCTCATCAAGCCTCCGAAATTTGAAAGCAGAAAAGTTGTAGAATTCCCCAACCATGGATGTCCTTCACAGATGCATATAGCACTATCATCATACTGTAAGCTACCGCACTCTATTGTTCCCACGTGAAACACGGTAATTGCAAAAGCTCAATACTCACAGGTTGCTCTAGAGTCTGGCCTTATCCCCCCTTCTTCCCCATTTTGATGCCACTGTAGCAAAAATGGCAATTCCACTGCATCAGTCCTCAACCGCTACTACATTAGTCTTCATTGGCATGTTAACCTTCTTCACCCTTCTCAACACCTGTTCCTGTTCCAAGCGAAAATCGTTCAACCAGTCCTCCCCAACATCAACCTGGTACACAGGAGGAGCGACGTGGTACGGGAGCCCTGACGGCGCTGGAAGTGACGGTAAAGATTATAAATTTTTAAAAGGAAAAGTTTCGTGTAAATTGCAAAGCCATTTCTGTGATTTCAGGTGGGGCGTGTGGTTATGGAGATGCAGTGGGGAAGCCGCCTTTCTCATCGATGGTAACAGCAGGAGGCCCTTCATTGTTCAACTGCGGCAAGGGATGTGGTGCGTGTTACCAGGTACGTACAAAGAAGCCTCCCAAAGATGTCATTTTTGCTGCTTGTTCCTCGCGATGATCGATCGATTACAATTGATGTCAGGTGAAATGCACTGAGAACGCAGCATGCTCCGGCGATCCGGTTACCGTTGTGATCACGGACGAGTGCCCCGGTGGTCCATGTTTAGCGGAGCTCGTCCATTTCGACATGAGCGGGGCTGCATTTGGTGCCATGGCAAGCTCAGGAAGAGGAGATCAGCTTCGCAACGCTGGTGTGATTGCAGTGCAGTATAGAAGGTGTGAACGTTTTGCACATTGCAACGAAATGCAATGCTGATCTCTAATATTCCAACTAGTTTTATCGCTGTTTTTGGTTAATTCTCTGATGAATAGGGTTCAATGCAACTATCCTGGCTTCGACGTCGCTTTTCATGTCGATGCTGGCTCGAATCCTTACTACTTCGCCATGGTCGTGGAGTTCGAGGAAGGGGATGGAGATCTTGCTGCTGTGGAGCTCATGCAGGCAGCAGGAGATTCTTCGAAATGGCTTTCCATGCAGCAGTCGTGGGGTGCGGTGTGGAGATTGAACTCAGGTTGGCAGCTGCAAGCACCATTCTCCATCAGGCTCACCACATTTTTATCCAACAGGAGCTTTGTTGCAGATAACGTCATTCCTGCAGGTTGGTTGCCAGGTGGGACTTATTGGTCAAGGATAAAGTGAAATTGTTCTTTATATTTTTACAGTATCATCTACTGAATTAGCTTAATAATTTTGTTGCATGTACAAAAAAAACTGCAGTGGATTGCATGAGTAATGACATTGCTATTATGAGAATTATCTGCATACATGTTTCTCCCTATGACAACAGTAATTCTGATGTACGACAGCTAATAAATCTAAAAGGAAGCATACAACTGTATGAAAAAAGGTAAAATGCAGTTGTACAGAAATTAATCACTTGAAGAAGGTGAACTTTTTGAGGTGCAATTAATAGCAGGTGAAATCTGTTGGGATCTGCTGAACTAAATTAAAGTGAGCTTCATATGATGAATGTTTTAATTTATATTTTTTTTTTTAAATCAGAACCTTGTAGCTTGAATTTCTGGCTTAATCTAGTTCAATTTTGAATATGAAATTATTTTAGTTGATTGAGGAACTCACACAAGAGGTTGGATTGCTGATTGAGGATACTAAAATTAGCAGTATCTCTGATATGCAGTCTACTGGTATATATTTAGTAGCATTTTGAAAGCAAATATTATTGGAAATATAGGACAAAAAAGCCGTGGCACGCAATAAAAAACATCAAACTTATTTTCAAAGAACTGAAAGCACAAGAAGTAGGTTTAATAGAAGAACATATGAGACAAAATTTTATGTGGTTACGTGAGATATTTTTAGAAAGGAAACTTGTATTTATCAAGGAGTACAAGCTAGCTAGAGGGAGAGAAAAGGGATGAAGATAAAAATAATGAAAACAATATTAATATAGGAGGGCGCGAGCTCGAGGAACACTACAGTAATATATTTAAATGCGAGCTAATTAAAACCGACGCCTGATATTAGGGTCGATTTTAATCCTTTATTACCCGGATTAAACCAATGCACCCTTTGTGGCGTGGACCAAACGAGATTGGCGCCACATGGGGTGCGCCAGATTCATTTTTTTAGTTTCTTCTCTGGATTTTAAGAGACGAAGAAATCCGAGACCACACGCACACGCACACGCACACGCACACTAATTCTTCCTTCTTCTCCACTTGCCCATGAGTTTTCTTCCTCCTTCTCCAGTTCGGTCTTTACGGGCGCTCGTTCCGGTTTGACCTCCACGATCGCCTAATTCAGTTTGACCTCACATGGTCACTTGCTCCAATTTGGTCTTTACGGTCATTAGCTCCAGTTCGACCTCAATGGGTCACTCAACACAATTCAACCTTTATAATGATTACACAAAGCACGAAAAAATATTTCTAGAAATTCCTCAAAGCTACAGAGGAACCAAAAATAGAAAAAGTTAACTCTACTTAAGAGCTCAACACACAATCCTCCAGACTCCGACCGAGCTCAGGGACTGTGGATTGAACTAATTAAAATTATTGGAACCGATCGAATTAGACCCAACAGCACCCCACAAAACAAATCGAGCCAGATCAGACGGCTCCGCTTGGGGGCTCCACCGGGTTATACTCCTAAACTTGACTTGAGCCAGACCAGACGGCTCTGCCCGAGGATTCCACCCGACTATACAAAGACATTCATGTTCTTCCTTATCACAAGGGATACGACATTACAAGCCTGTCATCTCCGGGATCAGCCTCGACCTATTCTGAGCAATATCCCCGCGAGATTGTCAGACGGCGTCATCACCTCCACCTACAATAAATATAGACATGACACGCCTCAGGTACCCTAAGTTCCATTTTGTATTACCTCCACCTCGAAGTCCCACTAACTTGAGCGTTTGGGTGTCTCTTTTGCAGGTCCCCCATTGCCGGAGTTGCACCTGAACAAGAGAGACACCGAGCCTAATCAGACTATTCCGATCCTCAATCCATAACAGTTGATAATTTAAAATTTTATTTTGCTCAATTAGATATAAATTAGTTTAATAAAAATTACAAATTTTTGAAAGCAAAAATTGATTGAATGATTGAAACTAGTTTTTGTTTAATTATAAATACATGGACTTTAAAAAAGTTAATTTACTTTTAAAATTAGGAATTAGGTTTAGTTCAATTAAATATAAATTAACTTAATTAATTTTTTAATTTAAGAAAAAAATTTGGATTTAACAAATTAATTATAATGATCATTATAATTTAAGAAAATTGTTTGGATTGATTATAATTACTTTTATTTAATTCAAGAAAATTTAATCAATCGATTTCAATAAAATTGATCAATTTGCGAATAAATCAAATTTGCATTCTTATTCACAAATTAATTAGACATAATTTGATTTATTTGTAAATTAATCAATTTTATAAATATATTTGTAATTACAAATTTATTATCGTATATCGAAATAGATAATCTCAAAATCACTGGAAATGACTCTACAACATTTTCATTTTCTTAAGAAAAATATATCAAACTAAACAAGTTTTCATAATTAAAATTAAAAGAATAAATAGTAAAAAATTCTTCTGAATTATGACTCATTTGTAATTATCCTCGTGAACTTTAAAATTAGATAAAAAAAACTAAATTTTATGAAACTAATAAAAATACCACATTTGTTAACTCAGTATTATTTATTTAATGTAATCTTCTTTAAAATAATACATGACAATTTTTTATTGGTCCAAATATTAAAATATAAATAAAAAATTAATTAAAATTATAAAATATAAATCGTTAGGAAAGTTAATTAGGAAATAAATTCTAAGTTAATATTTCTTATTTTTTAATTTTTTAATTTTTTAATTAATTTTTTTATTTATTTTTTTAATATTTGGACCAATGAAAATTATCACGTGTTAATTATTTTTAAGAAAATTATGTTAAATAAATAATATTGAGTTAATAGAGAGGATATTTTTATTAGTTTTATAAAATTTAGTTATTTTTTAATCTAATTTCAAAATTTTAATATTTGGACCAATAAAAATTATCGTGTTAATTGATTTTAAAAAAACTGTGTTAAATAAATAATATTAAGTTAATAGAGGGGATATTTTTATTAGTTGCATAAAATTTAATTATTTTTTTATCTAATTTCAAAGTTCATACGAGGTAATTACAAATGAATGAAAAGATTTTTATTATTTACCCAAATTAAAATTGCAAAGATATGTTTTGTTTAGCTAATCAAATATTTTTGAACACGCGCGGGCATGCACAGATGCACTAGATGATTCTGATGGATCTTAAATTGATTTGAGTTTTACCTTAAAATTATATTGGTTATAATATATTAATTAATCTGATCAAGAACTAATTCATCGAGCGGAGTGAACATCAGTCAAACATAATCTAACCTCTAATGGCCCAAACTTCGTTTTTTTCCTTGACTGTTGTATATTCTGACAAAAATTAGATCATGGTCGATCGACCGGCTAGTCCTAGGAGTGTGCATGAGTATTGAATCGATTCGAAATTAATTGAAACCTATTCGATCGAGTAGGTTTCGAATAGACCCGAATTAAATTCGGATAGGATTCAGAGTAAAAATTAAGGAACTGATTAAAATCGATTCCGGTTCCGGATCCAACATATCGAGTGCCTGGAACCGGGTAGAATCTAATTTTAGATTTCAACATGATAAAATTCGAATATCATAAAAAAATATGAGATACCCGAATCCCCTCACTCTCAGCCTAGACCAAGGAACTTCTGGTCCACTTGTATCCAAAAAGTGGACTGAGTTTCGATACATTGAACCTGAACGCATGAGATTGAAGTGAACCTGTTGTAAGCCAAAGATGGGAAAGCACGTTAAACATCAGGGTAGTTGTATAATTGCATATCCAATGAACCAAAAGAATATACAGAAAATTTAAAAAGTTATTATGCTACTCATAATAGTCCAATCTACATCCAACAGAATACACTACATTTTTCCTAATTTCATCATTGCAACTGCTACCTTCCTCTAGTGGGTTTCTTGTTGCATTGAACAACTGATATTATTCTAACAGATGCCAAAGAAGTGAAAAGTAGGAAGCCAAAAACTAGCATCATCATCCGAATGAGGGGGACCAGTGATGTATGTTGAGGTTTCTCTAACTCAAGGAGAAGCTTGCATCCTGTTAATTTAACAGATCACCAAAACCTAAAAGCTTCATAATACCACCTCCTTAATAGTAAAAGAGCATAAAAGATGTATACTATTTCCTTTGTTTTCATCTTTTGAGCTACAATATCGGGAGAACCTTTATCTAAACGAGTATTAGGAAGAAATTGAGTATTCCTGCAAGGATCCAAAATCCAAACGCCAAAAAGAAAAATACCAAAACGAGTAAATTTAGAAATAATACAAAAAATACCAAATTTACGTGATTCAGCCCGGCGGGGTACCGGGCCTACTCCACGGGGAGAAGAGGGCACTTGATTTTATTAAAAAGATGAGAAAACACGGCCAATAGAAGAGCGGAATATAATTGATTAATAAAATATAAAGAAAAATACCGTCTGTTCTCGAATATTTTTCTGTATCCCGAAATTTGGATTCATGCTTCTGCTTGAAAACTGTGGATGTGGTGTCCTTGATCTTCTTGCTTCTGCCTAAGACGGCGTGAAGGGGAAGAGAGCCGCTGAAAAGAAATCTTGTCTGAGAAACGGAGTAGATGGGAGGCTCTGAGAATTATTGGGTTTTTTACTAAAACTACATATTAGACCCTTATTTATAATAGAGGAAGAGCTGACTCGAACCCTTTATCTGTTGGCGAGAAGATTGCGGAGGCGGTGGAGAAAAAATCGCAGGAGACGAGCGGCTGGAATCAGTCAAGAGACCGAGTTTCATGCAAGAAACTCGGTCAACAATGGCGGCACACGCGGAGCACGCAGCAGCGTCAGCTGCTGCTGGCGCGGGCGGGCTGGGCTCAGCCCAGATGTCCGGCCCGCCTGGGCCGGGCCGAGCCCAGAGAACCTGCTGAGTTTTTTTTTTCTTTTCCTGCTAGCCTTTTTGGGTTTAAAATGATTCAATCTTTACAATTTCCTCCTTTGAAGAATTTTAAGCCCGATGTAGCCTTTTCTCCTCTTCTACCATGAATCAATCTTACCAAGTTCAGACAGTGTTCAAATTTGGCCGTTGGTAGTACTTTAGTCAGCATATCTGCAGGATTATGAGCCATGTCAATTTTCTGAAATTTTATTTCTCCTTTTGAAATAATATCCCTAATGAAATGGAATCTGACGTCGATGTGCTTCGTCCTTTCATGGAACATTTGATCTTTTGACAGATGAATTGCACTTTGACTATCACTATGCACGATTATGTCCCCATTTTGAGAAGTCAGTTCTTTTATCAAGTTCCCGAACTAGATTGCTTCTTTAATCGCTTCTGTAATAGTCATGTACTCCGCTTCAGTGGTAGAGAGAGCGACAATAGGTTGTAGACCGGCTTTCCAACTTACTGCAGTTCCGCCTATAGTGAAGATGTAGGCGGTAATTGATCTCCTCTTATCAAGGTCACCGGCATAGTCCGAGTCTGAGTATCCTGCAAACGATTCATTAGTTCCACCGAAAACGAGACTAGCTTTAGAAGTACATTATAAGTAGCGCAGGATCCATTTGACTGCCTCCCAATGTGCTTTTCTCGGATTTGCTATGTACCGGCTGACAACACTGACTGCATGTGCTATGTCTAGGCGGGTACAGATCTTGGCGTACATAAGACTGCCAACTGCACTTGCATAGGGTACCTGTGACATGCTAACTCTTTCTTTTTCATCTTTAGGGCACAGTAACTCTGATAATTTAAAGTGCGCGGCAAGAGGTGTCTTGACTGATTTTGCTTCTTGCATGCCAAAGCGCTCAACCACCTGCTTTACATAACTCTCCTGAGTTAGGTACAACTTTCTTGCTTTGCGGTCTCGTTTTATCTCCATCCCAAGGATTTTTCTTGCAGCCCCAAGGTCCTTCATGTCAAATTCGCTTTTAAAGTATTTCTTAAGCCTGTCTATTTCAGTAATATTTTTTGCCGCAATAAGCATGTCATCAACATAAAGAAGCAGATAAATCATAAAACTAGTTGTTTTCTTTAAATAAACACAACTGTCAAAAGATGATCTACTGAAATTAATACCAAGCATGAACTGATTAAACCTCTTGTACCATTGTCTAGGAGATTGCTTGAGGCCATAGAGTGACTTCTTTAGGAGGCATACATAATCAACTTTATTTTTTTCTTCAAACCCTTCTGGTTGTGCCATGTAGATCTGTTCTTCTAAGTCACCGTGTAGGAAAGCTGTCTTGACGTCAAGCTGTTCTAACTCCAAGTCTTGCATAGCTACTAATGCTAGAAGAACACGAATAGAGATATGCTTAACCACAGGAGAAAAAATATCTTTGTAGTCAATACATTCCTTTTGACTGTACCCCTTTGCCACAAGTCGAGCTTTATAGATGCCGCCTTCTTTGAGTTTGTAGATCTACTTGCACCCAACAAGTTTCTTGTGCAGTGGAGGCTTCACAAGTTCCCAAGTATTATTTTTCTGCAGGGACTTAAATTCTTCCGCCATAGCTTCATGCCACTTTCTTGAATCTGTTCGATTTAGGGCTTCTTTATAGGAAGCTGGTTCTTCAGTGCATGGAGTTTCTTCAGCCACTGCTAGAGCATATGTAACAACATTTGCATACCTAGGATTAGGACGTGGTGCTCACCTAGGTGGGTTGAGGGCAATGGAATAAGGATTATCCTCCTCAACTTGATGTTGCTCCTCCTGAACCTGGTGTGGCTCCTCCTGAACCCGGTGTGGCTCCTCCTGAACCCGGTGTGGCTCCTCCTGGACCTGAACATGTTCTTCAGTGACCTGTTCTGAAGCAGTGTCATTGGCTTCTATGGAAGGCGGTCTAGGTGCAGGTGTAGGGAACCAAAATTCTTTGGTAGCAGGCAGAGGTGGTGTTTCTTCTGGTAGCACTATAGTTTCCTATGAGTCCTCCTCTTCTTGGTTCTCCTTTTTCAATTTCAAGAGTACTTATTCATCAAAAATTACATCTCTGTGGATTTCGGCTTTACAATTGTTTAGACACCACACTTTATAGCCTTTCACTCCACTAGGATATCCTAAGAAGATACATTTCTTTGATCTAGGTTCTAATTTTCCTTCATTCACTCTGACATAGACAGTGCTCCCAAAAATTTTAAGGTGGTCATAAGAGGCTGGCGACCCGGTCCATTTTTCCTCAGGCGTCTTGAATTCAATGGATGAAGAAGGTGATCGATTTATCAGGTAGCAAGCGGTGGATGCAGCATCTGCCCAAAAACTTTTAGAAATATTAGCATTATAAAGCATACTTCTTACCCTTTCTATGATGGTGCGGTTCATCCTTTCTGCCACTCCAATCTGCTGAGGTGTGTAGGGAACTGTGTGATGTCTTATGATCTCTTCTCTCAAGCAAAAATCTTTAAATTCTCCACTACAAAATTCTAGGCCATTGTCAGTTCGCAGGGTCCGAACATTTCTACCGGTTTGCTTCTCAATCATTGCCTTCCAAGACTGAAATTTGGAGAAACCATCATATTTATTTTTAATAAAATAAGCCCATACCTTCCTGGAGTAATCATCAATGAATGTGAGCATGTATCGAGCTCATCCTTGGGATTCAACCGGTGATGACCCCCATAAATCAGAGTGGGTGTAGTCCAATTTTTCTTTTGCATAATGTTGTCCTGTGGAGAATGAGACTCTTTTCTGTTTGCCATAGATGCAATGTTCACATAAATCTAACTTAGCAAATTTCTGTTTTTCAAGTAGTCCCTTTTGTTCAAGAATTAGCATCCTCCTTTCATTAATATGTCCTAATCTCATATGCCATAATTTAGCAATATCATCAGAGTGTTCAGAAGTTACCATAGCTGCACCACTTGTTACCGTTGTGCCTTGTAGGAAGTAGAGTTGATTTACTTTTAGTGTTTTCATTACTGTTAAGGACCCCTTTGTGACTCTGAAAACTCCGTCTTGGCCTGAATACTTGTATCCAAGTGCATCTAGAGAAGATAAAGAAATTAAATTTCTTTTAAGACCTGGAACATGCCATACCTGAGTTAGAGTCCTTGTAATTCCATCATGCATTTTGATTTTTACTGAGCCAACACCTGCTATTTGACATGATGAATCATTTCCCATTAGCACTTCTTTACCATCAGCATGTTCATATGTGGTAAACCATTCTCGGTGCGGTGTCATATGATAAGAGCAACCTAAATATAAAATTCACTCATCTTGAGATTTAGCATAACAAACAGAAATTGTAAGTACCTCTACTTTTTCATCCTCATCTGCATAGGATGCTTCTCCGTTCTGATTTTGTTCCTCCAATCTTTGTTTCAGCTTACGACATTCTGATTTGATGTGTCTCATCTTTTTGCAATAATAGCACTGCACATTTTTGGACCTGGATTTAGATATGAACTTACTCGACTTTTGTCCCGTGACCTGTTTCGTCCTCTAGTGTTCAGGGCTTCTCCACGGCTTCTAGAGGATCCTGTGGTAAGTTGAGAGTCGACAACCTCCTTGGATACTAGCATTGTTGTCACCTCATCTAGTGTAATAGTATTCTTACCATACAATAAACTTTCACGAAAATTTTTAAATGAAGCAGGGAGAGTAATTAGAAGTATAAAATCTTTATCTTCTTCCTCAAATGTAACACTCATATCCTCAAGATCAGCAATAATAGAACAGAAAGTGCTAATATGATTTTTAACAGAAGTGCCATCAGTCATGCGTAAAAAATATAATTTCTGTCTAAGTGTCATCTTACTTGTAAGAGTTTTATCCTGGTAGATTGTAGCAAGCTTTTTCCATACATCTGCGGCGGTCTTTTCTGATGCAACTTCTCGTAGTGTCTTGTCGCAGACGCTCATGTACAAGGTGGCTTTAGCACTTTCATCGGCCCGGTCCTTTTCCCTTTCAGTGTCTTCCATTGCATCTTGCCCACGAATAGTATCCTGAAGGTTCTCTTTAACCAAAATTGCTTTCATCTTCAAAGCCCACAATGAGTAATTGACATTGTGGTCCAATTTCTGGATTTCATATTTTGCCCCTGACATTGTGGATTGTTGGCTCTGATACCACAACTGTTATGAAGAAATTGGGTCTGCCTGCAAGGATCCAAAATTCAAACGCCAAAAAGAAAAATATCAAAACGAGTAAATCCAGAAATAATACAAAAAACACCAAATTTACGTGGTTCAGCCCGGCGGGATACCGGGCCTACTCCACGGGGAGAAGAGGGCACTTGATTTTATTAAAAGGAGGAGAAAACACAGCCAATACAAGAGCGGAATACAATTGATTAATAAACTGTAAAGAAAAATAATGGTTGTTCTCGGATATTTTTCTGCACCCCAAAATCTGGATTCCTGCTTCTGCTTGAAAACTGTGGATGCGGCGTCCTTGATCTTCCTGCGCCTGCCTAAGACGGTGTGAAGGGGAAGAGAGCCGCTGGAAAAGAATCCTACCTGAGAAACGGAGTAGATGGGAGACTCTGAGAATTATTGGGTTTTTTACTAAAACTGCATATTAGACCCTTATTTATAATAGAGAAAGAGCCGGCTCAAACCCTTTATCTGTCGGCGAGAAGATTGCAGAGGCGGTGGAGAAAAAATCGCAGGAGACGAGCGGCTGGAATCAGTCAAGAGACCAAGTTTCATGCAAGAAACTCGGTCAACAATGGCGGCGCCCGCGGAGCACACAACAGCGTCAGCTGCTGCTGGCGCGTGCGCTGCACGCCAACAGTGCTGGCGCGTGCAATGCGCGTGGCTGCCAGCAGCCTGGCGCGTGCAATGCACGTGGCTGCCAGCAGCCTGGCACGCGCGGGTTGGGCTCGACCCAAATGTCCGGCCCGCCTGGGCCGGGCCGAGCCCAAAGAACCTGCTGAATTTTTTCTTTTCTTTTCCTGCTAGCCTTTTTGGGTTTAAAATGATTCAATCTTTACCGTCTTTGACTCACGAAAACACCATGATTGCAAAATGCTTAAAAGTATTGCAACTTGGGGTAGCTTCCACTGACAACATATTCAATTTGTAGAATTTCAATATGCTCTGTCGATGCTTCCTAAATTTTTTACTGAGAGTCAGATGCTAACTGTTTCTATTGTTTTTGTCACATCTTTTCATTGGTAAGAATACCTGCTTTGGTCTCTAGACTGAAAATGCCCATTGCATTTATATTCAGCCTTCTAGTCCTTTTCACTGCCAGTAATGCAGACATAATTGAGGCACAATAGACTAGCAACAACTATGGCAATATTAGTTTGGTATTTTCCTACTACTAAATTTCTTTTCACCTTTTCTTCTCATTTTGAGTACTTCTTCCTCGTACAGTGGACAAACTTTCAGCAAAGTGGAGGGCAGAGCTGAAATTGTTTAATGATAAACAAAACCACACCTCATGGTCCCTATCTACTATATGATCTCTAATTGATTTGTATGTCTACTATATGGACTAGGAAGTTGACAATGTTTCAAAAATTCACTTTGTAAATATTTGAAATTCCATGAACAAATGAAACAAACATGCACTTCAAGCTGCCCAACATTATCTACTAAATAGAGAGCAAGCTTTGGCACAACAGTACATAACTCAGTAAGATTTCTCCACTATGACCCTGTCAGACCAGGGTTCAAGTTGTAACCTCTTTGCTAGCTATTGGAAGGGTAAGACTTCAACACTGAGCCTTCCTAGATCTCGCAAATGCATGGATGATCAGCATCGTGCACTAGGACCACTTTTTTAGTCAATGAATAGATTTAACTGGGAAGTACTACATTAACTGGGTGTCAACAAAGAGGACTCTTTTCATCATAATTCATCTCTTTTATTTTCTAGTTTTTGGCTTTACTACATTATTCCATTTCATCTCCTATGAAATTTGAATACAAGCATCATATTTCTAAAAAGACAAAGAGAACTATTTTCTATCATCATGATCTTGAAGAACAAAAAGCTTTGGAACTTTTAAGATCAAGTATGCTAGTATGTACCTTGAGCAATTTATTTAAAATTGAAAAGTAGGATGCATGTACAAGAAATGTTTCAAACCATTCATAATTGCAACAGGGTCGGAGAAGTTAGATGACAGTTGGAGCTACTACAATAACCACCACTATTCCAGTAGATATTATTTCCCAGCTAAAAGCTAAGTAAAACCTCTAAGAAGTCCTTAGTTTATTAGAACTATATATCTCTTCCTTCACCTCATCAATAGGGGCACTAATTAATATCTAAATGAAGAATTATTCTACTATCTCAATCCTTCACTATATCCAATGAATCTGTCCCTTAATTTCTGATATTCTTTTTTATTTCTTTGAGGAAAAGAGCTTCTTATCTTCTTTACTCAGTTGATCCAATTAGAAGAAAAAAAGAGCAGTAAGAAGCTATTTGGTGTCTCCTTTCGGTCACTGAATGCTCTGTTACTGCAGTTGGAATCTGTGAAAGATTGGAAACTAAGCTCACAGCCCCACACCTAACGCTTCTCTTTCGTCCCTTTTGTTCCAAGCCGACAAGACCACCAACTCATGAGCACAAGAGCTGCCTATATCTCGTGATGTATGTTATTATTCTTCACTCGCTACTTTATTCCTCCCCCAACCCTTCAAATATTAGGGCATGCATCCCATACCTTTTTATATGGCCTTCTTTAATCACCCCCATTAATTGCCATTAAAGCATCTGCACAAGAAAATAACAAGCTCTAAAGTTTAGAGCCTTGCAGGATGTGCTCTTATGCTTAAATTGAAAGAAACGAAAATATATCCCATGAGCAACCGACAACAGTGAAAGGCCTACCAACCATGTGATAAGTCTGATGACTGCCTTTCTATATATTTACTTCCTCTTCTTAGCTCTGCAACATTATTTAGTTAACGTTTTGCTTTATATCTAACATTATATATATATAACTAGCAGAATTTTTTTTTTTTTGAGATAACTATAGCATAAATGTTAAGGAAAAAAAATCCTAATTCTGAAATAAAAAAAGATAGATAGAAGCAACGAGCATAAAAATGGGAAGGTGGATTTGGTAGTTGAGATATGAATATGGTATATATGCATCAAATAAAGGAATGGTCAAATTAATAGGACGTAGTGCACGAAACTTTGTTGAAAAGGGAAGGGAAAGGATGAGAATCTGCTCGACGTTCCTGTCGTCACTACATTTTTGAGTAGGTCAGGACCTTTAATGTTTTGATTGGACCCCGTACAGTGATTCTTTGCAGGATTGAGGACGAACCCAATCGAACCCGATTCGAACCAAAAAACAAAACCTGGTCACTCAGATGAACTCAAGATCTGGTGGTCAAACTGTGAGTCGACTGACACAGCGAGTGAAGTGTATGCTATTCTCACTCCTCCCAACTCCACGGCTGTAGCACGTTCATCACGCGATCCGTACGGGGCCGCGAACGAGATACGTGATAAGGAAAGAAAGGCTGCAGAACCGTCCATCATAGCCGTCCATGGTACATCTGGCGCGGTCACGTGACACTCTCGTGACCGTCAGGCCGTTTCGCATCTGACCTTGTGCAGTTGTGCGGTTGTGCCGGCGTCGTGATCCTCCGTTTCTGAATGGGCGTGAGTACGTGGGTGGGTAAGGGTTGATGATTCCAACGCGAGGATAATTAATATCACCTACCTATGTGTACATCGTGGGTGCGCCTCGGATGGACGTGCTTTTGACATTGACGTGGTATTAATTGGCCTAATGGAACAGTGAATAATAAAGTTATGTGGCGCTGAGAGAGAAGGGAAGAGAACTCGAAAGGGAGGAGGCGAAGCAAAAGGGTGAAGAAAAGAACAAGTAACAGTAGATAGTGCAGAGTTTTCCAGGTGGGACACGGCAGAGAAACAAAAAAAGCAGCATCAAAATTAGCAGCTCTGCCTTGCTTTGCTCTTCTTCTCAGCTCTGCTTCTGAAAAATAAATATGCAGTAACCACTAGCCAGATGAAGTGTGATGCGGTTACTCACTGGCTAATCCACCTCAATTATTATAAAGAATTAGATTAATAAAATATTCAAGATCGGTAAGGTGGGGGAGAATACAGTACTTAGCAAGAACAGCTGGAACAGCAGTAACTGGCAAAAAGAAAATAGCTACTAGAGAAGGGAAGATGAAGTAATGTATCGATGCAATTTGTCGTTGATAATGATCCAATAAATGCGCATCAGCTGTTACAGTATTCAACAACTGGAACTTCAACACCAAAAAATGTGGTAAATTAATCAATGTCAGCTGAACTGAAGCAAAGAGGAATAGCAGCATATGAACAAAATTAATGATAGAAGAAATAATTCAAGCACAATATTTTACTTAAAATCTTCTTCTTCATGTGTGTTTGATTTTTGTGCTCTTTCCGATTAATTCTTACCTGATTTTGGACTCGGCTCCTGCTTGCCCTCTCCAGTTGGAAACAATGCTCAGATTGCATGGCTATGGCGACGTGCACATTCAGCTCGTGGGGTTGGCAATGAAATCCATATACGAAACGGCCAACAGTTCGAAGTCGTCGTCTGTCGCCGCCGGTAAGTTAAGATCGATGTGGCCGATGCTGTTGACGTACTTCGTGGAAGAACCGGTAACGGGGGAGATGCTCGGCGGCGGGCATGGTGGCCGAGGGCGTGACACTGGCGAATTGTCGATGGTTGTAATGACCGATGAAGTCAAGTGCGACCTCTTGTGGCCGCCGAGAGCTTGGCCAGAGCTGAAGACTCTGAAGCAAAAGGGGCACTCATGGACCTTGGCGTCGGCCGAGTCGGCCTCGCTGTAGATCTGGGGCTCGACGGTCGGCACGCAGCCGTGGGCCTTCTTGTGGCCAGCACGATGTCCGCCGAGAGCTTGGTACGATCGGAACACCTTCTTGCACACTCCACACTGGTATCGGGTACGCCCCCTCCGTGGCGGCGGCGGCGTGTGCGATCGGACAGCGGGCCGTCGGGCGACCACCTCATTCTCCTCCTCGTCGTTGGAGTAGTACGATGGGCGGTTCACCTCGCCGGCGGTCCAGGAATTGCGGGAGAGCATCATGAGAGAGAGGGCAACGTCCTCCTCAGTGGTCGCATCCGAGACCGAGCTAACAGGCTCCGCCTCCGGCTGAGAGGCAGCGTGGCGGCGCGGCTGTTTGGCGCGGCGGCGATGGGCGCGGGGGGACTCAATGTCGCTCTCCCAGTCCTGGACGACGACGCAGGATCCGGCAGGCTCTGCTGCAGGGAAGGAGGAGGAGAACTGGGGATCCACGAGACGGAAGCTCTTCCGAGGATTACTTCTTAAGCCATAGCAGGTTCCCATCTCCTTTGCCTCCTCTACTACTTCCTCTTCCATTTCAGGTTGGACGTCGGAGGAGGCGGAGGCGGAGGAGCCGCCGGAGAGGTGGGGAGGGGCGACGGGGACGAAGTGGGAGCGCATGTGGCCGCCGAGAGCGCGGCCATTGGGGAAGCGGCGGAAGCAGAGGTGGCAGGTGTACCTGTCCATGTAAGCAATACCTTTCAGCTCCCAACTGCACGAATACTTCTTTGGACTCTCTGGAGCAGGGGAGCAGAGAGTCTTGAGAGGAGAGGGCGAGTGGGGGGATAAAAGAAAATAAAAAAATTAGAAGAGTAGGTGACAAGCATTCTTCAACAGAAAATAAGCTCAATCCACAACTAACAACTCAAATAAAAGCTAATTAAGAGATTAAAAAGGCAATTTATATTTAAAAAGCCATTTTGATAAAATTATTTAAGATATTAATCAAAAGTTAATTTGGGTCAAATTTATTTAAAACAAAATTACTAAACTAATTGGGCCCTTAGGTTCATAGAATAGAAAAAGAAATAATAATTATTCTCGATTTCAAAAACTAAGAAATAAAAAAAAAGATTATTTTTTAACTATGATTAAGAGTGACAACGAGACAAAAAAAAAAAGACTCACAATTTCCTACCCCGAATGGGATAATTAATGATGATAAAAATTTATAACGGAACAATTATGGTAGTCATCTCTAAATTGTGCTACCTCTCATTGGACCTACCGAATCAATTGACTAAGGCGACAAATCAAATAATGGACAAAATAAGTATAAGGAATTGAAAGAGCTTAGAAAAACAAAATTATACATGAAATTGTTCTATTTGATGCTATGGGGGCTTAGAGAAGGCTTGTGACAATGGTTGGAAAATAAGTAGTTGGGTTTCTTGGTTAAAATTTCGGTTGAAGGGTACCAACCTTTGACCGAAATCGTCTTTAAGGAGCAAGTTTAATTTTGATTCAGTTCAGTTTAAGTTTTAATGCATTAGATTTGGTGTACATCATCATCCACGGGCATCACAAGGATTACAACATAAATTTAGATCCTAAACTCTAATCTCCAAAGTTTTTTTAACTTTCCAGCGTCTAGTAACGTCTTTTTGAATTTTTTTTATTTCCATTTCGATCTTTTTGAATGTCACATACCTATCATTGTCAAAATTAAAATTATTTTTCATTCAAACTTTAGTATCTTATTTGTTATTATCATAACCAAGATCGCAATTTGAGTTGAAAATCTTAAGCCAATAATTATTTCTATCAACGTTACACCAATGATATTATTGCGCAAGTAAAAGATCTAAGTCTTATTAAATGTCCAAGCATATTCTAAAAAGCTACCACTTGATTATAAAAAAAAAGGTTATTAGACAAAAATAATCTCAACTTTCACGAATTTTTTAATGTTGATCAATCTTTTGATTGGTCTCAATTGTATATAAGAACTTCAACATTAGTTTCAATAATAGCCCGCCGTCTATGAACCGTGAGTATGTCCGTTATTTTGCTGATGTGACGATTCAAAAATAATAAAAAATACATATTCCCTATATCACCTGGATACACGTTAATTAGGTCCCACATCTCTCTATCTCTCTTCATGGATATACGGGAGATGAGAGGCGTCGCAGACACAAGCTCGACGACGCCGCCGGCCTCAGCGCTGAGCGCATCCAGTGAGGACCGCATCTCGTCGGGACCTGAAACGACGCAGGCGAAGTGGCCGTCGATCTGGGCGGCGGCTACTGCGATCAAGGCGAGGGTGGCAACTGCCATCAAGGCGAGGAGCCTCCGTGCGCATTCAACGAGGATCGTAGCTCATTGGGCATGTCCACCCAAGTCTTCGATCGGCAGCAACAAGCTTAAGTCGAGCTGACTTCTTCCCTTTCAGAATACTCTTCATCAAATGGAAAATTTTCCTTGTTGGTTTCGGCCACTTCAACATTGTGCAGTGGCGAAGCAGTTTGGTCTTGGCTCGCCGTCGACAATCAATTATTTATACAATTATTTATAAATATATGTCAAGTATTGATCGTTTTGACTTGACTGAACGTAGATTGTGTTGGCTTTAGGTTTTCAACCTTAGTCTTAATCTCGGTTTTTATGGTTTTGATGATAACAAACATGGGAGTAATGATTTCATTGAGAATATATTTCAGGTTCCATATCAATTAGCGTTCGATATCCTCGATCGAAAAAAATCAGAGAAATCGAGAAACCGGAAGGACATTGATCGTCGCGCTCGGGTTCATCGTGGAAAGTTTCTCGAAGATCAACGTGTGCGCCAAAGTCACATTGAACGAGCTCAAAGTTCAGATGAGAGCTCTCCAAGATGATGCGCATTGAAAGCCGAAACCTGAAAACGAAGCGCGAAAGAAATCAACTGAAAAATAAACTCAGCCTAAGTTCGGTCGATCGACCGAATAGGGTAAGAAATAGGCAGTAGCCCTAGCGATTGACCGATCGGTCGATCGGACTGAGGCTAGCTGCAAACGCAGCTTGCGTCGGTCGACCGAAAATGAAATCGCAAGTTTCTTGCGTCGGGCGGTCGACTGACCAAAGCCCAAAATGGGCAGTAGCTTGGCGGTCGACCAGTCGGTCGACCGACCTGGGTATAAGCCAAAGACACAAGATCGCGTCGATCGACCGACGAGTCGATCGGATGGCAGATTGCAAAATTTGCCTCTGGGCGGTCGACCCATCGGTCGACCGACCACAGGGAGAATTACAGCGGTCGAAGGACCGGTCGACCAACCAATTGACCGGCGGACTGCAATGGATAGTTTTCTATCCGTTGAGCAGTCGTTTCTTCACGAGGGTATAAATACACCCTCATATACTTCATTTAAACTTCTTCCTTCATTTTTACAGAGTTTATTGAGCCATTAAGAGGAAGAATTAAGCCTTCTAAAAGATTAGTGATTGTGCTATGTTCTTCCGCCAAATTCTTCAAGCGTAAGCTCTGCTGCCTCAACTCGGAAATTGACTCGAGCTCCACCACTCGGCGAGTTAGAGGTTCCAAAGGCTTGGAAAAAAGTAGATAATATTATTTTACTTCAAGCTCTTTTCCCTTGTAATTTTAACTGTTCTTTAAACTATTTTTTATTTAAGCGTGTAAGAAGACCTAGGTTGTTAGGTCTTGAATTGGGTGAAGTGGTATCCTTGGTGTAGAATGAGTAAAGCCACTTGTGTAAACTTAGTGTTTACTAGGATTAGTTTAGTTGTCCCTTAGGGTTGAGGTGGAAGAGGACTCTCGATAAGAAGGCGGTGACTTCCGGGTGTGGAAATGTCTTAGGTCGAGAGTGCGTCTTTTCGGTGAAAAGTTCTCGTGTGTAAGGGAAGCGTAAATTAATCTAGTAAAACTAGTTTGGAAATTCTAAGCGGCGTGCTTAGGTAGTGGAGTAGACATTGGGGCCGAACTACTATAAATCTTGTGTTTGCATTGATTTCTTATTTGCTTTAATTGCCAAATCATTTATTCCGCAAATAAAATCATCGAATTGCATATTGCCTAAACTAATTAAGTAAACGATTAAAAGTGAATTTAGGTGAATCGTATAGTAAACACACTATTCACCCCCCCTCTAGTGTCACCATTTCGCAAACATATTGGGTTGAATCTTTGCACGCCTTAACGTCGGCAGCGATGATGGGGAATCTCCGGCAAAGGACGACGATAAAGGAAGCAAGAGTGAGGTGGGAACCATCTCTCTGATTAATTTCCTTGTCATTTAATTAATTGAATTGATCATACAAGTTGAATCCATATTAATTCTTGCACCCGTTTGATTCAACAGCCGGCAAAATTGGCACGCATGAAGGAAGAGAACAAGAAGCTGATGGAGACGTTGAACCAAGTTAGAACCAACTACAATGCTCTCTAGATGCATCTCATCACACTGAAGCAGCAGCAGCACCACCAACCTCATGAGGCAATTAATATATAAAGCAATTAACATAAGACTCTAACTCAAAGCAATAATTATTAAAAGATGACAAAGTTGAATCCAAGAGCAATGATCATGGACATCGAGGAGTTCTTGTGCCGAAGCAGTTCATGCATCTTGGTCGAGGTAGCCAAGGATGCTCATGATCAACCATCTTACTCTCGATCGTCGACGACGAGCCAAGACCAGACTTCTTCGCGAAAATTGAAAAAATCATTGGTAGAGATAAAATTTAAATGGTGACAATCTATTCAATAGAAAATACTATACATCAACTTACTAAATCATTATCACATCATAGTTTGACTTTCTTTTTTTGCGATTTGACTATCATCTTGAAAAGATGAGTATTATATATATATAGCAAATTGATTGTAAAGTAAGTGGAAAACTATTGAGTGAGCGTTTGGTTGCCCGTAGGTGCAAATGTTACAACTCTAGTTATAGCAAATAAATTAATAAGTTTGTTTGGTTGACTATAAAAATTTATTGTAGCATTTAGTATCTAAAGTTGTGTTTATAATATTATTTGCAGACTACAAAACAAATTGCACCCAAAAAAGCCTGCAATATAAGATTGCAAACTGCAAATGTAATAATTTAAGTATTAGAAAATAATTAATTTGTGCGACTTAGAGTCGTTAGATGAAGACGAGATAAATATCAAGTTGTAGGTTTTCACATGCTGAACACGATGGTAGTATCAAATTTTAAATATGATGTTGTTGGTAGAATTTTTATATTTTTTAGTATTATAAAATAATTAAAAATTATTAATTTATTTTTGATAAATACTTAAATAATATAAAATGATATTTACTAAACTAAATTATGATTTGGAGTCTAAATAATATTATTTTGGGTCAAATCGATTTTGTTGTTAGACTAGACCAGTACTATTGGACCCAACCACGTTTGGCCCAGCAGCCCCCGTACTTTTGAACTCGATTCAACCCAGATCGAATGGCTTCGCCTGGGAGCTCCGCCCGGCCATACAAACATCCACGTCCTCCTTAATTACGAGGGATACACCATTATAAGCATGACATCTTCGGGATCAGTATCGATCCATTCCAAGCAATATCCCCGTGAGATTATTGGGTGACATCATTACCTCCACCTGCAATAAATACAAATACAACACGCCTCAGGTAATTCAAGTTCCAATTTCCAATAGTACCACCACTTGGAATAACTATTGACTTAAGCATCAAAGTGTTTTTTGCGGGTCCTCGTGCCACAATTGCGCGCACCTGACCAGGAGAGACACTGAACTGAACCATACCGCTCCAATCTTTAGGAAGGAACAATTGTAACTAATGAATTATTATTAGGGGTAAAATGATATATTTAACCTTTTGCCTCTATTTGCTTGTTGTTGCTTTCAAATTCTGTTGATCTCCTATTGCATATTATTGTTGGATTGATTCAGGTGATTTTTTCGGCTAGATCACATGTTTTTTCGGCGCTCATCGGCCCTTGCTTGCTCCTCCGATAATGGATCAATTTGTGCTCGAGATGGATTTTGAATCATACATTTCAAACATCCATGTGAGCGATCGCCACCACTTAAAGCGAAAAATCTAGGCTCCTCCGCCCCATCGGGTATTTCGGAGTGGTCAATCCTTGGGGTGACTCATCCGATGATGTCATGTTCTGGCTTGAAAAAAATTTGGGCCTGACAACCTGGGCTCGGCACGGCACGAAAACTTAACGGGTCGTTACAACCTGATCCGTTAGCACGATTACGAAAAACTAAATAGACTGCCCCTTTCTTGACTATGGTAATCAGACTATTAGGTCAGGCAAATGGGAAACATGTCTTCAAGGAGAATTAATTTTGGATTAATTTCAAGTGGAAGAAGAAACGAACCGAGCAACAAAAGGGATAAATTGTTGATGATGACACTTTATTTGGTGGATGTTATAGTATTTATTTTTTGGGGATTTTATAATTTTTATGGTTAAGGAGATTTTGGATACGTGGGGTATGCATATTTTGGATGGTAACTTATTATTATTTTTTTATGTTCCTATAATATTTTTTGTGATTTAATGAGCTTACATTGAAGAGATCGATGGATGCAATATTGCTCAATTATAAGGTTCTATTTAATATGAGTTTAAGGGTTAGGTTATGTATTTTTATTAGGGTGCATTTGGTTGTCCGCAAGTGCAAATGCTGCAAAATTTATTTGCAGAAAAAGTAAATGCCCGCAAATAAATTTTGCAGCCTATCGTTTAGTTACCCGCAAGTAGAGTTGCAACTTCTATTTGCAAGCGTTTGGTTGGTCGTAAATGGAAGTTGTAATTACACTTGCAACTTGCATCTTACGAATTTTTTGGGCCGGGCATATTTTTTTTTAGGTCGAGCCAGGTCGGGTTGAGCACGAATTTTTTTGGGCTGGGCTGGGCACGAATTTTTTTGGGTCGGGCTGAGCCGGGCCATGCCCTGCACCAATTTTTTTAGGGCCAGGCATGAAATTTTTCAAGCCGGGCCGGCCACAAATTATTTCAGGTCAGGCCGAGCCGGGCTGGGCCGTGCACGAATTTTTTAGGCTGGGCTGGGCACGAATTTTTTTGGGTCGGGCGGAGACGGGTCGGGCTATGCATGAATTTTTTCGAGCCATGCCGGACACGAATTTTTTTGGGCCAGCCCGGACACGAATTGTTTCGGGTTGAGTCGAGCCGGGCTGGGCAGTGCACGAATTTTTTCGAGCCGGGCCAAGCACGAATTTTTTTCGGGACAGACACGAACTTTTTCAGGTCGGGCGGAGCCGGGCCGGGCCTGACACGGATTTTTTCAGGCCTGGCCGAAAACTTAGGCTCGATACGAGTTGGCAAACCTAGTTTGATAAATTAATAATTTTTAATTATTGTATAATACTGAAAATATATTAAAAAATCTATCAAACGATGTCCGATCTAAAATCTAATACTATAATCATGCTCAGCGCTCGAAAACCTACAACTTTGATATTTATCATGACTGCATCCGACGACTCTAAGTCGTCAAAATTAATTATTTTTTAAAATTTAAATTATTACATTTGCAGCCCGCAATCTTGTATTGCGGGCTTTTTGGGCCGCAATTGCATTTGCGACCCACAAATGATATTAGAAATACAAGTTGCAACTAGTAAATGCTACAAAATACTTTTGCAGCCAACCAAATAAATTTGTTATCTAAATGCTACAACTAGAGTTGCAGCATTTGCAGTTGCGGGCAACCAAATGCTCCCTAATTAATTATGTCACGTAAGGTGTGATGTGTCAATATTTTATGATTAAGATGTCATGTGTTCGGGTCAAATGACTAAAACGAGTCAATTATAACAATGGATTAACGTGAGGGCAAGATAGCTCCAGTGTGGTAAGTTGAGGGATAGCATTGCACCAATTTAGTAAGTTGAGAAATAACATTGCACCCAAATGAAGTAAATGAGTAATATTGCTCTTTTTGCAATAGTAGAGGTAAATTTGCACATGCACCCAAATGAAGGGGCTCTCTCACCTTCCAATTCCCGCAGAGGCCGAGAAATCCTAGCCTCTCTTCGCGGGACCAAAGGGAAGGCCGCACGATTCCCTCCTTTAAAAGCCTGTTGCAGGAGGAGAGAGAGAGATTTTGCCGTCACTAATAATAATCTTTGACATCAACTGCGTCGATCGCACTGCCGTCGCAAATGTGACAATAATGTGATACCCAATCATTGCGGAGTAGAACCATCCGCATGCAATCACGGTTTTTGTCGTTGCAAAAAGATCATATATCTCCGATTACATATTTTCTAATAGTGAGAATAGTTTTATAAAGAGTTTATGCTTGCAGATCATGGAAGATTTGTTGAATGTTCAACATTTTCTCAAACGACGAATGAATGAATTTCAACTGACAAATTGAGAAGCCATTCGTCTGGAGATCCTAGATTTATTTATAGTAAAAAAAAAACTTCACACTAGATTGATCCGGATCACTGTACATCCTCTCAACCTCGAATGATCCTAAAGTGAAATTTATTTTCTATTTATTAGCATGATGTGGTTTTTATCATTGGATGATGACATATTCATTTGTTTATAAGTTATATAAAATATATAATTTCTCACCGAATTGAGGCAGTGGGCCTTCCATAGGCTTTTAGAGTGGGCTCTGATCCGCTTGTGATAAATATAAGATATGTTTGGAAGTTGAACGATGAGTCCACGTGTGTGGGTTAGATTGGTTTCCAATGCTACAAAGAGGTAGAGACACGTATAGAGAAATGCGTGGTGGGCACTGGGCGAAGGAGGAGCACCATCCGGTCCAATCCAATCCAATCCAATCAATCCAGGATTCCTCAAATTAATTAAATTAATAATAATTAATTAATTAAAAGTGGTGAAAATAGACAAGAAGAAAGGAAAGCCACAGAGTTCCACGGGAAGCGTGAAATCAATTAAGCGATTAATTATAGGTGCATGCATGGTGGACTCTGCATGCGCAATATCCAATATGCCCATCCTCGTATCAACAATAGTGCACGTCTTAGTCATCTTATCCGCTTCAATAGCTACCCTGAATTTGATAATATTCACTAAGCTAATTTGGGTTTAATTAATCTTAAGATACATAATTGTTGTGCAAATTTTGAAGCTTTTAAACCATTTAATTTTAGCTAGTATATAAGTTTTTTAAATTTATTAAATCCCATTAATGGGGATATAATTAAACCATACCGAAACGACAAATGCATTGGACATTTAATCATCTTAAATTGTGGAGAAAATGAGGGAGGTTGATGTCATATCGAACAACGCATGCGAAGAACACTTTTTCCGGTCGAAATCCCACTTCACCTTTCAGTGCTCGTCATTCAACGCTGACTTCATGACTCCTATTTAATTACCACAATTTCTTATATAATTCTACTCTTCTAATTTAATGATCACGAGATAATTAAATACTTTAATCAACTCGGAAAGCGCGTGGCGGTTGTTTTTAGTAAGCCATTTTTTATCATGCGCTTTTTGTGTGTGCGTCCGTATGGCTTTTACGGTGCGGCTACGTGCAGCCTAACGTGGCCACCGCGAGACCTCAGCCTTGGCAACCATCAAGTTAATATTATATACGAGGTTAAGTAATTTGATCCAAGAGAGATTTCGGCCAGCTAGTGAGGTTAATTAATTACTAAAATATTTTTAGTAATATTTTATATTTATATTATCAAAATAATTAATAGTTTAACAATGGATCATAATAATTTTTTATTAGTCTAATAAATTAGAAAGTAACGTTAAAATATTTTTTTAATTTACCAAATAACGTAAAAATATATATATTTACCAAACAACGTCATTCCTTGATGAGGTCCTGAGGAGATATCATTTAAAGTAGATCTGAGTGTAATTAGAGTAAATTACAAGGGGTGGCGCTGTAATTTTGTCATTTTTTATTACTTTAACTGAGTGAACACAATACATCGTGCAAGAGGTAAAAAGATAATATAAAATAACGATATATATAACTATTAAAATAAGAATAACATGATGTACTTAGTACAAATTAAATAGATTAATTCTTAATAATAAGAAAAGCAAAAAGGAATAGTACATGGCTGCAGAAGGACAAATTAAATAACTGTGGAACCCACTTTGTAGTGATATAGATAAAGGAGCTTTACACACCTTGAGCAAATTATATGTTTCTTTTATTTCAATTTTGAGTTTTTCTAAAGAATTATTGATGTAATTTGATTTTTAAAATTACAAAATCTCAATTTAAATTCTAAATTAAAATTTGAATGAAAAATATACGATGGACTTTTTTTAACTAGAAAAATAAGCTTAAATTAAAGTCGACGAGAGTCTAACACAAAAATATCAGCATACAAAATGTCTTCTAACTCGGGCGGGCGGATGGAGGACCAAATCCTCTCGTCCTTACAAAGTCGCGCCCGATTTGCTGCCTAATAGACAGTTTTGTTGGTTTCTCGAAAATAAAAAGAGAAGTCGACCAGATTACAGCTGGAGCTTAAAAGTCGAATATCAGATACAAGTGCGGAGATAGCCCACGGGGCTTGCGAATTTAAGTTAAAGATATATATCCATCAAAGTCTCCAAGTCGATTTCTATCACAAATGGGGGAAGAGCATTGTTGCCAGCAAATCGCAGTGCTTCCCGAATAGCATGAGCTTCTAGGATCAGAGATGAGTTTCCTTCTTGGTAGCAACTTGTTACGGTCAAACAAATGCCATCACTATTACGCACGATCAGCCCGATGTCATCTGTCACTACTAGAATTATCGTTATCATCGACGGCTGAAGCCGTGGCTGAACTGTCGATGATAACTATCACGGATGGCACAAGCCGTGGTAAAAAGTCGTCACTAATATGCGCGTCTCAGATAAGTTGTGACAGCGTCTCTTGGCCATCACAAGTAATCATCAGCGATAACCGTGGGTGTTGTCGCTGATTTAAACACATCAGTGACGGATGTAGGCGACTATCACTGATACCAATACATCAGCCACGGCCCGTGGTCGTCGATGATACTATTAGCAACCGTGATATTTGGTGCTGCCCAGGCCATCAACCACGGCTTAGTGACGTATGCGGCTGTCACTGATACTAACACATCAGCCACGGCCCAGGGCCGTCGGTGATACTATTAGCAACCATGATATTTGGTGCTGCCCAGGCCATCAGCTATTTACGATAAGCCTTCAGCCACGGCTTAGTGACAGTAGCCGTGGGTAAGCCGTGGCTGAAGGTATATCCTATAACTGAAAAAAATAAAATTTTTATAAATTCATGTATACAATAATATTTATAGATTACAATATATTTTCAATCACATATTACAATCAAAAAACATCATACACATGCATTTGAAATCAAACATACAAGTTTTATATAAATATCATCAATCTAAGCCTCAATCCGGAGGCAAATAATTATCAAAATATCATATATATACAACCATTAGTATATAAACAACTATCTGTATACAAACAAGTATCAAAATATAAACAAAATACAATAAATCAAAATCTCATGGCTGTGGTGGAAGCGGTGGAGGCGACAACGATTGGGTCGGGAGCGTCGATTGGGTCGAGGAGGACGACAACTGCGACATCATCGGTAGAAGGCTAGAGTGAGACGCAATCTGAGTGAGGAGTGTCTGCATGTTCTGCATCGTTTGTCTCAACTCTTCATTCGTCCGTCTCTGCTCCTCCATCGCCAGCCTCTACTCCTCCATCGCCTATCTCTGCTGGATGAGCTCCGACTCCAAGGCCGCTATTCGGCTATGGTCCTACGCCCGGGATGTCGAGGGCCGCTCACCCGCAGTCGGAGGGGTCGGTGCTCCAAGTGGCCCGAGCACGGCGCGTGCATGACCATTGTCTGCAAAAGCTATAAACACGATCGTGCTCCCAGCCACCTGCGGGCCTCCACCCAAGCTGCTACGTCGAACTCTTCCGGTGTGCCTCCACGCTCGATCACAGTCCTTGTGTAAGTTTCCTACACGTGTTTATATTTCAAATATATATAAACTATAAATAAAAATTGTGTAAATCAAATAGACATATATAAATACTTACCATTATGATCGAGGCTCTACTATCAACGTAGTCCTCCGCTCCTCATCGAAAATGGTGACTGGGCTCAAACACCTCCATCATCGACGGGCGTTGGACGGTGCCGTCCTCCGCCACACGCATCTTACATTAGAAAATTAACAAATACATTAGTATCATTATACACAATATATAATTTAATTAAAAATAATTAAATTATACATACCATGCGATGCACATGAACTTCAAAAGAGATGGAGCCACAAGTGTGGCACGCCACCATGCCGTCCCCCCCCGGACATGCGATTTTTCGACAAAGTTCGAGAGACCTCCTGCCACTCAAGCGTGTCCCACCGCTCAACAAGCTGGTCCCACACACGGCCAAGAATCCACTTTGGATGAACTCTCATGCCTCTATCGCTTGTATCGAACCAATGACATTTAAAAAGGGCAACTGATTACATCCGAAAAATTGCAATTCTGTGACTTCTTCCAATAGTCTGTAAAGTCAACATCATATTCAGCATATGTTGTCCATTTGACGCAGACCCCGGCATTCATAGTCTTTTTTGTAGATGAATATTCAAGTGTGTGAAATTTATATCCATTAAAAAAATAATCATTATAACATTGTACAAGTCGTGCCGGTCCGCTAGCAAACTCAAAGATTTGGTTATCTATTTCGCCTCTGTGTTCTGTACTATAAGCTTGAAACCAATTAGGGAACTCATGATTCCGTAATCTTTCTAATTCTTCATCGCTGTAAATTGAGTATTTTGTCACCATCTCAATGTCAAATATTTCAATGAACTTCTCAATCTCTGGACAGTTTAGTAAAACATACAAGTAAGCCAAATGGTACTCTTCGTCGTTTAAGAATTGAGACGGACGAGAACCCAAAGCCACTACTAGAATTATCGTCATCACCGACGGCTGTATCTATGACTGAACCATCGGTGATAACTATCACGGACGTCGTTAGCTGTAGTAAACAACCGTTACTGATGTGCGCGTCTCAGATAAGTCGTGACAACTGAGCGCGACAGTCACACGTAATCATCAACGATAGCCTCGTGAGCTGTCACTGATTTAAAATCATCAGTGACAGCTCTAGGCACTGTCGCTGATACCAATCCATCAACTACGTCCCAGTCCCGTCGGTGATACTATTAGCAACCGTGATATTTGGTGCTGCCCAGGCCATTAGCCATTTACGACAAGCTTTCAGTCACGGCTCAGTGACGGTGAACCGTGGGTAAGCCGTGGCTAAAGGTGTATCTTGTAACCGAAAAAATTGAAAATTTTGTAAATTCTTGTATACAATGATATATCGGCTATAACTTATTTTCAATCACATATTACAATCAGAAAATATCATACACATGCATTTAAAACCAAACATACAAATTTTACATAAATATCATCAATCTCGGTCTCAAATCGGAGGCAAACAAATATCAAAATATCATATATATACAACCAAGTATCAAAATATAAACAAAATACAATTAATCAAAATCTTACGACTGCGGTGAAGCGTCGATTGGGTCGAGGAGGACGATGGCTGCGACATCATCGGTAAAAGGCCAGAGTGAGATGCAATCTGAGTGAGGAGTGTCTGCATATTCTGGATAGTCTGTCTCAACTCGTCATTCGTCCGTCTCTGCTCCTGCATCTCCAGCATCTGCTCGTCCATCGCCAGTCTCTGCCCCTCCATCGTCTGCCTCTGCTCCTCCATCGCCTGCCCTCTCCTCCTCCATCGCTTGTCTCTGTTGGGTGAGCTCCGACTCCATGACCGCTATCTGGCTCTGGTCCTGCACTCGGGATGTCGAGGGCCGCTCACCCGCAGTCGGAGGGGTCGGTGCCCCAAGTGGCCCGAGCACGGCGCGTGCATGACCACTGTCTGCAAATCCACAAACACAGCCGTGCTCCCAGCCACCTGCGGGCCTCCTCCCAACCTCCTGCATCGAACTTCTCCGGTGTGCCTCCATGCTCGATCACAATCCTCGTGTAAGTTTCCTACACATGTTTATATTTTAAATATATATAAACTATAAATAAAAAATTATGTAAATCAAATAGACATATATAAATACTTATCATTATATACGAGGCTCTGCTATCAACGTAGTCATCCGCTCCTCGTCGACGACGGTGGGTGGGCTCAAACACCTCCATCATCGACGGGCGTTGGACGGTGCCGTCCTCCGTCACACACGTCTTACATTAGAAAATAAATACATTAATATCATTATACACAATATATAATTTAATTAAAAATAATTAAATTATACATACCATACGACGCCCATGAACCATAAAAGAGATGAAGCCACCTGTGTGGCGCGCGCCCGTGTTGTCCCCCCCTCGGACATGCGATTTCTCGACGCAGTCCGGGAGACCTCCTGCCACTTAGGTGTGTCCCACCGCTCATCGAGCTGGTCCCACACAGGGCCAGGAATCCACTCGGGGGCGTGTCCCCGAGCCTGTCCTATCTGTGTGGCCCTCAGCCATCTCATCACGGTTTGACGGGCCTGCTGAAGCAGCCCGTTATAGCGAGCGCGGGCAACACGCTCCCATGCAGCCTCCACAAAAGTGGTTTGGTCCTTCGGCCATGTATAATGAGTCTGCAAAAAAATTATTATTACCGATGAATATATAATATTAACATTAATTTAATAAATATACTTACCGTGAACTCTCGCCATAATAAGTTCATATGCTCACGGGGCACGTGAGACCATGTAGGCCACGCCCTGTTCATAAACTTTCGGATCGTCTTCGCTTTCGTGCGGGGGACGTCCTCTTGCTCAAATCTGCACCAAATATAAATTCATATTATGATATTTTGAATTATAAATAAATTATAAGAAATAATTAATGCATATACTTACCGTCTTCCGCGCACACTAACTGCTCTGTGCAGTTCTTCCTCGGGTGGCGGATGGAGAATTCTGTTAGGCCCTCGTGGCCTACGTCTCGAAGACGAAGGTCCTGGATCTGTGGAGGGTTGCAGAGGGATGGTGTCCAAATCAGGTGAGGGAACGGTGGACGGATCAGGTGGGGGGATGGTGGCCGAAGGTGGGGGGATGGTGGTGGAAGGCGAAGGTTCTGTGGATACAGGTGGGGCGGATGGTAATCGTCGGGGGGTCCTACGAGGTATGCCTCCTCGGGAACTGATATCTTGAACCACAGCTGTAAAAATTTAATATAATTATATTATATATAATAGATTAATAGATATATTTAATAATTGAATATATACTTCACATTTACAATTATTCGTCATCGTCATTATCACCATCCATGTAATACTCTTCTTCTTATTCTTTTGTATCGAAATCTTGAAATTCTTCTTCGTCTCCCTCATCATCATTCCATCCTTCCTCAACTTCATTATCGTCGTCATCAACGTATTCTAAATTTATGGATGCTGGTGCGAGTCTATAGTGGACGATTCTGCGTGAGTCCAAAGTGGACGATTCCGGCATGAGTCCATCAATTATGGACGATTTCGGCCCGAGTCCACCATGGATGATTTGACCGCGATTCCAAAGTGGACAATTTGGCTGCGAGTCCACGGTGGACGATTCCGGCGCAAGTTCTTAGTGGACGATTCCGCGTGAATAATTAATTAATATTAAACTAATTTCATTAATTAACCTAAAACTAATTAAACCCTAATCAACATTAACCATTAATTATTATTAACCAAACTAATTACCTAATTCACAATTAATTTCTAATAATTAACAATACAAAATTTTAAAAAAAATTAAACCCTAATCAAATTGTGATAACCCTAATCAAGTAATTGATTAGGGTAATTAATTCTAATCAAACAATAGCCGGCATTACTGCCGGCTACTGTTAGATGCATTGGGGCCGATGGTAATCGGCCCCAATGCGGCGCCGGCGCGGGGGGGCCGGTCGGGTCGACATCGGCGCTGAGAGGGCAGCGCCCAGGCGCAGAATGAAACAGGTAGGAGCTAGGAGAGGATCGGTGCATACAGGAAGGGAGAGGTTCACCGGCGTGGATATGTAATTTTATTATCACCAACGGCTACATGAGCCATCGGTTAAGAGTGTTTTAATATTTGCGTTGTGTTCGTGGCATTAAATAATAAGCGACAACCGCCTCCAGCCATGGCTAATGAGTAATTCGATCATATCACCGACGACGGCATATAGCCGTGGCTAATAACTTATTTTATTTTGTGCCCCCGTGTGCGCCATCAACTATGAGCGACGACTATTTGTGAGCCGCGGCTTATTTGGTTACTCACATCACCAACGGCTCCAGCGCCCCCGATAAGCCATGGTTAATAACTTATTTTATTTCGCGCGCCCTACGTGCCATGAACGATGAGCGACGTCTCTGTTTGGTCGTATGCAAGCCGCGGCTAGTTTGGTTACATCAGCCACGTCCGCTGCAGTCGACGCAAAGCCGTGAACGATTCGGACGGCCCCGATGGCCGTCGGTGATCCCCGTGGCTGATGTGGTATATTCTAGTAGTGAGCACGATCGGGGTAACAAAAGATATTTAAACAACCATATGATGGTCGAGCTCCCCCATTGTCTTTCTATGGAAGACGATTAAGTCTTGTCTTGATGGTTGATTCAAAATAAAATAAGCAGAATATTGAAATTTCTTGAATTATATATGCTTCTAATATAGAACCTTCAACTGTGGCGGTGTTCTTTACTTTTTTTTCCAGATGATTCATGTACATTTCAAATAAGTACATCCACCGGTATTGAACGGGGCCACCAACTCGTGCCTCGTATGCCAAGTGTATTGGTAGATGCTCCATCGAGTCAAAAAATGCAGGAGGAAAAAACTGCTCCGGCTAGCATATGATTTCAACAATATTATTTTCAAGTGCTGACATATCTTCAGCTCGAAGTACATTTGCACAAATATTCCTGAAAAACATACTTAATTTTGTCAATGAACCCCAAATCTTATCATGTATATGATCTCGAAACGTGACCGGAAGCAATCTTTGCATGAATACATGACAATCGTGGCTCTTCATCCCCGATATTTTGCATTCATCAACATTTACACATCGAGATAAGTTTGAGGTGTTGGCTTTAGGTTTTTAACCTTAGTCTTAATATTGGTTTTGATGATAATAAACATGAGACTAATGATTTCATTGAGAATATATTTCAGGTTCCATATCAATTAGCGTTCGATGTCCTTGATCGAAAATATCAGAAGAAATCAGAAATCGGAAGGACATTGATCATCGCGCTCGGGTTCATCGCAGAATTTCTCAAAGATCAACGTGTGCACCAAAGTCGCATTGGACGAGCTCAAAGATCACATGGAAAGCTCTCTAAGATGATGCTCGTTGAAAGCCAAAACCTGGAAACAAAGCGCGAAAGAAAATAGGATAAAATATAAATTTCAGCCTAGGTTCGATCGACCGGGCGATCAACCGAATAGGGTAAGGAAAATGGCACCAGCCATTTTGGTCGATCGGTCGATCGACCGAATAGTGCCTAAAAGTGGCAGAAGCTACTTTGATCGATCGGGCGATCGAAGCCCAAAATAGGCAATAGCTCTATCAGTCAAACAACCGATCGATCGACCTGCGTTTGCTGAAGACGCAAGATCGCGTCGGTCGACCGAATGCGGGATCGTAGGATTTGCGTCTGGGCGGTCGACCGACCACAGAGAGAAAAGCAGCGATCGAATGACCGATCGACCAATCAACCGACGGCCTACAACGGATAGAAAACTATCCGTTGAGCTGTCGTTTCTTCAGAAGGGTATAAATACACCCCTCATATAATTCATTTAACCCTCTTCCCTTAATCTTACAAATTTTATTGAGCATTTAAGAAGGGATTTAAGTCTTCCAAAGATTGATTGCAGCGCGCTCTGTTCTACTGTCAAGTTCGTCTTCAAGCGCCAACTGCTCCTCAACTCGACTTCAACTCAAAGCACATTCACTGCCGAGTTGGAGGCTACAAGGCTTAGAAAGGAGTAGATAATCTTGGTTTTATCTTAAGCTCTTTTCACTTGTATTTTTAACTATTAATTTATCATTTCTTTGAAGTTGAGTTTGTAAGACCTAGGTTGTTAGGTCTTGTGGGTATAAGTGGTTACCTGGTGTTAGGTGTAAAGCCACTTTTGTAAAATTAGTTGTTACTAGGATTAGTCAAGTTGTCCCTTAGGATTGAGGTGGAAGAGTGCTCTCGATAAGAAGGTGGAGACTTCCGAGTGTGGAAGTACCTTAGGTCGAGAGTGAGACTCTTCGAGTCAAAGTCCTCTGTGTAAGGGAAATGAGAATTAATCCAGTAAAGCTAGTTTGGAAATTCTAAGCGGGGTGCTTAGGTAGTGAAGTAGGCATTCGGGCCGAACCACTATAAATTAATGTGTTTGCATTGCGTTATTGTTTGTTTTTAATTGCTTAATTATTTATCGCTTCCGCACCCAGTCATTAAATTGCAAATTGCCTAAACTAATCAAGAAATGATTAAAATCGAATTTAGACTAATTAATTTAGTAAACACACTATTCTCCCCCCTCTAGTGTCGCCATTTCGCTTTCAATTGGTATCACCATCGGGTAATCTGAGTTCTTTGATCCATTGATACGCATCTTTCATCTGTTGTTTATTTAACACAAACGTCACATTTGGCTTATGAAGTCGTTCGTTGACCTCTTACAACTCTAACTCAGGCATCTTACAAAGTATTTTCACATCATGTTGGGCCTTCACATTGTTTTTAGTTTTGCCGAAAATATCCATCACGGTGTTACAAATATTATCAAACACATTTTTTTCAATGTGCATGACATCCAAATTATGCCGAATCAGTAATGAACTCCAATACGACAATTCCCAAAATATATTTTTTTTCACCCAGTTATGTGTTTGACCAAAGCTTGAAATTCTTACATTCTAACCAAAAGTAATGTCTGGAAGCAATTGAACATGTGCTAACATTTGTTCACCGAACAACATCCGTGGTGGCTCATCTCTTTCGACTCTACCCTTGGTAAATTTGTCACAATTTCTTCGATATAGA
Organism: Canna indica; assembly: GCA_034359265.1. Lineage (NCBI taxonomy): Eukaryota > Viridiplantae > Streptophyta > Magnoliopsida > Zingiberales > Cannaceae > Canna > Canna indica. Next base: position 7,688,378 of record CP136894.1, on the reverse strand, counting down.
TGGTTAGACGGTAGGAACCGGCGATAACAATCAAAGACAAAAATTTTCCAACCGTTCTCAAGACTGAAGAATTTTGAGTGTTCCATGCAATACGGGCAAGAGAGTCGCCCATGTGTGCTCCAACCAGACAACATGTCATAGGCCGAGAAATCATTGATTGTTCACAATATAGCAGCTCGTAAAGTGAAGTTTTGCTTCCGGTGACAATAATAAGTGATAGCTCGCTCAACCTACAATGTTTTCAACTCATCAATTAGGGATCGGAGAAACACGTCAATTTCTTTGCGAGGACCCCTAGGATCCGGAATAATCATCGAAAGATAGATAAATTCATCTTTCATACACATTGAGGGCGGCAAATTATAAACTATTAACAACACTAACCATACTGAATACGGAGTTGTCGAATTACCAAACGAATTAAAACCATCCGTGCACAATCCCAACATGATATTTCTAGTATCCCTAAAAAATGAAGGATAACACATATCCAAATGTTTCCATGCTTTAGTGTCAGATGAATGAGTCATTACTGTATCATCACGACTTCTTGCATGCCAACTCATATAGGGGGCAGTCTTTTCCAACATGAATAACCTTTGAAGCCTCGGTGTCAATGGAAAATACCGAAGCACCTTAAAGGGGATTTTTTTTGTCGGACCGATATTTTCTCCTTGTAACGAGGATGTTCATATACTAGGCATTGCTCTAACTGTGCATTTTTTTATAATATAAAATACAGTTATTTTGGCACGTGTATATCTTTTCATATCCAATCCCTAATTTCTTCATCAACATTTTTGTCTTATAAAAATTTGGCTCAAACTTATTATTTGGAGGTAACATACAATTGATAAAGCCTGCAATCCGATCAAACGCAACCCCACTGATATTATAATCAGACTTGATGTTCAAGAGTTGCGTCATTGCCTAAAATCTTGTATAATTAGGACAATTCTCATACAAAGGTTCATCAGCAGCTTTCAACATCTCGTAAAATTCTGCAGCCTCCTAATTCGGTAATTCAATTTGTATCGCAGGTTGTTCTTCAATGACTTCAACTGTCGTATTATCTAGTGGCAGTACCGTCTAAATAACTGACTCAATATTATCATTTAAATGGAATTGTCATCCAAAAGTATCCAGAATCATTGTTGTATAAGGATTAGGTGGATTGAAAGAAGAAACACCAATAGAAGAAGATTCACCATGAGTTTAGACAACAGGATTGCTCGACTTCCCAACTTGACGTGACCCCCCATGACAATACCATAGAAAATATCTTGGTGTGAATCCTTTTGTATACAGATGCATTGTGACAGTTTCCCGGTCCAAAAATCTTATGTTCGAATATTTCTGGCACGAACATCTGATTTTATCACCACTAAGAAATTTTTTATTCGAGTATGCAAAATTTAAGAAGTAAGTTACGCCTACTCGAAATTCATCCATTATAGCTCCACAATGAATTCATCGGTACATCCAACTTCGATCGCCCGACATGTTCTGTCAAAAAGTTGACAATATCTTTAGGTAATGTCTTTAGGTAAGATGGTGATATTCCATTCGGGATTCATGTTATTTATATTGCACTTAGAATTTCTTTTAGTCATTAACTTCATTCTAAATTTTGGCAGCATCTCCATACAGTTCTCCAAATACGTATATCATCTGGGCGCGTATCGGAGAAGAAGAGAGATACAATCCAAAATTTAAAAATGAATAATGACTAAAAGAAATAAACTAAGTGCAATATAAATAACTATGTTCCCAAATTGTCCAATTAGGGATAATTCAAAGGTTGTACATCGTATAAAAGATCATTTACTTTGTTTAGACGAATATACAATCCCCGAACGGATCTAAGATTTTGCAAAATTAAAACTTGACTCGTCGATGCGTACGTGAAATGTATCAACTTGTCTTGATTTTTTTCTAAATTTATGAATGTCGGTGCGAGTCCATAGTGGACGACTCTGCGCGAGTCCAAAGTGGACGATTCCGGCACAAGTCCATCCATTGTGGACGATTCCGGCGCGAGTCCACCATGGATGATTTGGCCGCGAGTCCAAAGTGGACGATTTGGCTACGAGTCCACAGTGAACGATTCTGGCGCAAGTCCTCAGTGGACGATTCCATTAATACTAATTAATTAATATTAAACTAATTTCATTAATTAACCTAAAAATAATTAAACCCTAATCAACATTAACCATTAATTAATATTAACCAAACTAATTACCTAATTAACAATTAATTTCTAATAATTAACAATAAAAAAATAAAAAATTATAGAATTTAATTAAACCCTAATCAAACTATGATTAGGGTAATCATAGTTTGATTAGGGGTTAATTAAACCCTAATCAAGTAATTGATTAGGATTTAATTAACCCTAATCATGCATCAACAGTAGCCGGCATCACTGCCGGCTACTTTTTTGCATTGGGGCCGATTACCATCGGCCCCAAATCATGGCGTCGGCGTGTAGACGCCGGCGCGGAGAGGGCCGACCGGGTCGATGCCGGCGCGGGGTAGCGAGATGGAGGGATCGAGATGGGGAGAGAGGAGGAGGTGCATACCGGAAGGGAGATGGTCATAGGCGGCGGCAACAAGCAGCGATGGACGGCAACCGACAGCGACGGGCAGCGACGACAACATGCAACATCTGCAAGTAGAGAAGAAAGAGGAAGAAAAAAGAAGGGTCGGGCGCAAACGCAAATAAAAAAGATTTTCATCGACGGCTTGCAAGCCGTCGGAACACCGTGGATTTGTAATTTTATTATCACCGACGGCTCTCTTAGCCATCGGTGAAGAGTATTTTAATTTTCGTGCTGCGTTCGCGCCATTAATTAATAAGCGACGGTCGCTTCCAGTCGTGGCTAATGACTTATTTATATCACCAATGGCTCTAGCATCCCGCTAAGTTGTGGCTAATAACTTATTTTATTTCGCGTCCCGTGCGCGCCATCAACTATGAGCGACGACTCTATGCGATCGTATGCGAGCCGCGGCTGATTTGGTTATTCATATCACCAACGTCTCTAGCGCCTCCGCTAAGCCGTGGCTAATAACTTATTTTATTTCACGCCCATTGCGCGCCATCAACTATGAGCGACAACTCTATGCAGCCGTATGCGAGCCGCGGCTGATTTGGTTACATCAGCCACGACCGCTATGCCGTGAATTATTCTGACGGCTGATGCGGCCGTCGGTGATTCCCGTGGCTGATGTGGTATATTCTAGTAGTGTGTATGGTTAAGAAATGACCCATCACAATTGATTTTTCGTAGACCCAGTGCTAGAGGAGTCCAATTCTTAAAATGAGGAGTGCTGGAGATATTTCCCTCAGGTAGTATCCGTTCATAATAGTTCTGAGATAATGCAAGAATGCGGATCATCAGTCCACGTGGGGTAGGCTGCCTAGCCTGGAATAGTAATTCATTTCTCGCAAATCAAATGAACTAGCAAGTGTTAGCGACAAGGGCGAGGAACCAAGCGGACTGAGGGGGTGAGCTAGGAATAAGCCAATGTCCAAGCCCCCAATTAGTTCTGGGGTGAAAAGAAGGCTTGTCCTAAAGCTAAGAGCTGACCAAATTTGGGAGGCAAGGCATCATTCAAAGAATAGATGTTCGATGGAATTTTCGAGTGTAAGGAGCAGAAAGGGCAGGAGTTGGCAGAGCCAAGACTAATGGACAAAAGGCGAGTTCGGATAGGGAGACGTTTATGAAGCAGTTTCCAACAAAAGGTATGAACTTTTGTGGCAGTCCGGAGTTTCCATAAGTGCTTCCATAATGGAGGCGAATCAGGTAAGTATTCATGACTCTTGGAACGAATAAGTTAGGCCGGCGATAATACTACCCTCCGAGGAGCCTCTCCAAACATATTTATCATCATCGGATATCAGTGGCAAGGTCATTTGAGAAATGGATTCTATAAACACTGGACCGAATGCATTAGTACACGAGTCCCACTTCTATACTTGGGTTCTCAATTAGAGTATTTATGCACATTAATATAGGATGGACTTCTTTTTTCCCGATCAATATAGGATGGACTTGAACATGTATATTAATATATGAAAAATTTGTTAGCAATAAAATATAATAATACGATGCATGTATAATGAAGGGGGACAGCAAAGTAGCAAACTACACCAAAATTTGCATTGTCACGTTTACCAACATTTGGGTGAGTGCATGTTTACGAGTATAGCTCGACACAGCTCTTCGAAATGAACATGATATGTTTAGCGAGAAATCACGAAGAGGGTCACTTTTGTCACCCACGCAATCTTAGGCTTTTGCGGTCCGTCCTTATATGCATGTGGGTCTTCTCCTAGCTCTAGACGACGACGACTACGAGTTGCAATCCAACCCTCTCGATCGTAGCGATGCATTTTGTAGGTTTCATCGACTTAATTAGCACGTACTACCCACCACTTCTCTCCTCTTCCTCCCCCTTTTATGTCTCCCTTTATCTCCTCTCACATCTTACTCCCATCTCTCTCACTCTCCCTCTATATCTCTCTCGATCTCTCTCGACATGGCCAACACCAACGCTGTGTGTTCCATGTGCGGCGATGTCGGCTTCGCCGACAAGCTCTTCCGATGCCTTCGCTGCCGCTTCCGCTTGCAGCACTCGTATGCAATATTCCATCTCTCTCTCTCTCTCTCTCTCTCTCTCTCTCTCTCTCTCTACTTCTATAGATTTGCAATTGATTCACTACCGTAGGAATTAATCCACAGCTACTGCACCAACTACTACGAGGAGGAGGCGACGTCGGAGACTGCAGAGGTCTGCGACTGGTGCATAAGCGAAGAGCGAAGTAGTAGTGGAGCCGCCAAACGCGGAATCCATCAACCAAAGAATTACAAGCTCACGGGCGGGATGACGATGGAAGATTCTTCTTCTCAAGCCAGTAGCCAGAAAACTCTCTTCGCCTCTCACAAGATTGAGCTACAACGCAGAAGCGGTGACCGAGAGGAGAGCCGGAGCCGAGGCGCCAAGAGCAGTACTGGCCCGGCGGCCGCCGCTTCTCCGAAGCCTTCCGGCCGCAGGTACAAGCTACTCAAGGATGTCCTCTGCTGATCAGTGATCACTACTACCTTAGTATGAAGTGTTAGTTCATGTGAATATGTTAAGGTTCTGTTTATGATATATTAGCTGAACCTGAAGTTAATGTTGTAATTATAAATACAAGGACTAAAGTACATGTAATTAACGTTTTGCTAATCAATCAACTAGCTGTATATATATGATTAATGCTGGTAGAGTTTCAAGTGTGAATAATGAAGAGTCGGAAGGAAGGCACCTGAAGGCTAGGAAGTCGGTTGTTGTACGTTTGGCTTTACGTTTAGGGAGTAATAATAAGGGGCAAACATGTGCAATCCTTAAGAGACAGGCAAGGATGGCTCCAAGGTTTATATATAAGCCTGTGTGGCAGTGAAATGATGAGGAAAAAGGGAAGCAAGGGGTTGCTGTTTTGGGTGGACAATTGGACATGCAAATATATATACGTACAATATGTCGCAGTTAAAATTGAGATTGGAAAAAAGTTACCACATGGGAACAAGTAACGCAGTACTAGCAGTGTCCCTAAGTATTGACCCTACGATGGATGCAAGGCAGGTGTGGTCTTCTATGTGTCATGTAGCAAAAAAGACTGGAATCCCTACGCCGGGATCTAACAACTAGTAATACTACATAGATACTGGTCAGTGGATAAGGGTGGCTGATCTTTTAATACGACCATCCATTTATCTATGAGTTCTTTAGGATTTTACACGATCGAGATCCCATTCTATCATTAGGATCAAACAAGATTTGCTGATAAGCTTTTGATAAATTTGAGAGATATCAGTGAAGTTTCGTTCCTATATATAATTAAACAGAAGTGGGAATGCATATCTGCGTGCAGATAAAGATGATGGATAATGCAGTAAAGGAAGTGCATGCATGCGGTATCTCATTCACTTCGTCCTGTCTTGTAGGACATTACTTGCTTGTATGGTTGCTGCAGGAGGATGGGCAGGTGGATCCGCACATGGTATGCCATCTGTATATATCTGCATCATATCTTTATCTCAGGTCGGTCTCGATCCTTCAAGGCCTCCAGCTGCACCTGATCTGATGCATGCTTTTCTTACGGCCGTCAGTCTCCACCATTAGTCTTTAGGAGCCGAATTGTACTTGGTATCAGGATTCTCTTTTTCTTTAATTTATATATTGGCCGGTCTTATCTTATCTCTTCAGAGATCATCCTTCGCTTGCAAGGAAATGGTGCAGCTACACTTGGGAATTGGAACCTTTATGTATCCTTTTTCTTCTCTGATTAAAGTTAAGGCCCAATTAGCCCTTTTTTCTTGGTGCTCAATTGCTTAGACTTAGAGGTAGTTTTATATAGGATATTTTTGATGATATCCAGATCACATCACGTATATAATCGATTGCTAAGTATAGAATCGATTCCTAAGTTTTTAACCTGGATCTTATCCTGCTGAGACCTGGAATTGGACCCTATCTTGGATTAGAACCTGTGGTGTAATATAGGTTCCGGATACCTTATTGGAATCTATAAATAATAGGTTCTAAGTACCCTATTGAAACTTGTTCATTCAAATGTTCAGAGTATAGGTTCAAGGTACCCTGTAGGAACTTCTATCCCTGAAACCTATAAATGAACATGTTCCAAAATATAGGTTTCGAATACCAGTTCCGATTTCGGTTCTGAGTACCCAATGTGTTGGACCCTGAACCGAAATCAATTTTAACTAATTCCTTATGTTTTTATCCCAGACTTATTCAAAATTAATTCGGATCTACTGAACCTACTCGATCAGGTAGCTTCCAACAGATTTCGAGTCTACTCGGTACTCATGCACACCCCTAATTGTATATGAGAAAATTAGATCATAAATGAATGATATATAATTTGATTTCATTATGGTTCTTTTATATTGGTTTAATATGACACATAATATGTCTTTTATTTTGGACATAACCGAAAAATCTCCAACGACGTCCATTTGATCATTATCATATATATATATATATTATGATTATTATCTATGTATAAAAAAGTAGGGTAAATTACACGGATCTTCCATCGACTATAGTCAATGTGCGCAAAGAATACCTAAACTATCAAGAGTGCACATAACCTCCCGCGATTACACTTTTTATTCAAATAATTTCCCTCCGTTAGCCCGCCCGTTAATAACTTAACGGTAAAACTCCTACGTGCACAGAATCCCCCTCCCTAGTGCCACGTGGTAACAATCTCCACCCTCATCTCATCTGACGATCATCACTTCTTCTTCTACTCATCCCTCACCTCCACCACCGCAACAGCCATCACTCCACCATTGCCGCCGTCGTTGCCTCCACCACCACCACCTCCTTGCGATCTTCCTCCTCTTCCTCCACCACCACCACCACCACCTCCTCCTCCTCCTCCTCCTTCTCCTCCTCCATCACCACCACCTCCTCCTCCTCCTCCGAGAGGAGGAGGATAGGACGCAGTGGTGGTGGTGGAGGCGGTGACGATGGAGGCAACGACGACGGCGGTAGCGGTGGAGTCTAGTGCAAGGGGATGAGTGTAGGTAGGTAAGGGATGAGTAGAAGAAGTGATGGTCATCGAATGAGATGGAGGGTAGAGATTACTGTTACGTGACACTGGGGAGGGGGGTTCTGCGCATGTGGGAGTTTTATCGTTAAGTTACTAACGAGCAGGCTAACGAATGAGAATTATTTAAACAAAAAGTGTAATCGCGGGAGTTCTATACACACTTGATAGTTTAGGTAACTTTTGCGTACATTGACTATAGTCGAAGGGAACTCCGTGTAATATACCCATTATAAGATTCTCAAGATCCACTTGACATATTCAAAACAAAAATTTTTGAGACTCTCTCTTATTACATTTTTTATTTAATTTTATATGGTTTATTTTTTTGATTCTCGATAACTTATTTATTTTTAACATTTTGATTGTTTACGTACATGCAGTTGTCTTAGTTAAAAATATGTTAAAATAAATAAAAGGCGACTTTTGCTAGAAGAAAGTATTGATTGTTAGCTTTGCGTTTCAATATATATTTATGATTGATGACGAAGAAATTCATAAATTTTCAAGTCTTTCCTGGATGGATGCACTAATTGAAATCAGGTTTATTCATATGATTTCGAAGAATAATAGTAAAAGGTTCGTCCAACTATAGATAAGGTAAGATTATTTATTATCAAAATTTACTAAAATTACCAATATATTACTTGTAGTGATGAGCTATATTTTTCTCATATAGAATATTTATATATAATAATTCACCATGCATTTACATTGGAAAATTTTCCTACAAAATTTGAATTACTAAACTTTTGCAAGGAAAAATTCTTCTAGGAATCTTCTTTTAATTTATTTATATGTTGATGACACTCAATTCTCTATTTTTCTGTATATATATCACAAGACATTTCTTTAAACATTTATGAGCCCAGAGCTAAAGAGTAGTTAAGCTATGTACTTCTTACATTTCATTTTAATTAAAATTTAATTGTGTTATTTCATTATTGAAAATATATAAAAATTCGTTTATATAGATTCTTAATTAACTAATTATATAATATCAGTACAAATATTAATTTTTTAAATATAAAAATACCAAAAAAAATTGTTTTAATATAAAATACCAAATTGTTTATTATTAATATATATAGTTTTGAATTATTCAATTTTTTTAACATCTAGATGTAGCCTTGTTCTTACTCGGGGTGATATGAGTCCATGCATCTCCTGATCCGGCACTGCTCCGGTGGAGGACATGTAAAGATACTTTGACACTCAAGTAAAGAAGAATTACATATGGTGGGTATGAAATTGGAATCGAGAGTATATCTAATGTGTATCATGTCTGTTTGTAGTGCATGGTAGAGATATGATGATTCTCCCCAAATCTCGTGGGGATATGCTTGGAATTAATGTATTGGGGCTTTTCCTGAAGATATCGTACTTATTATTGTCAAATTCTTGATAATTAATAAAGGATATGAATGTCCTTGTATGGTCAGAGTCTTTAATCCCAAGTAATTAATGTCAACACCTTGCCTGGAGTCTTTAGGTCTTGTTTGTTTCATGGTAGAGTATGATTTACTACGGTATGGTATGATATGATTTTATGTTTGGAAAAACTTTTAAAATCATGGTATAGTATGGTATGGTAATCTCATGATTTTAAAATCATGGATTTTGTAAGATTTTTGAAACCACCAATTCGGTGGTTTCCCGTGATTACCAAATTTTAATACAAAAAATACCTATCAACTTTTCATATATTTTTTTTATCCGTCGGTCCTTATTATGCTTCCATTTTTTTTATTTCTTTCTTCTGTAAAAAGTTTATGCATTTAATTAAATCTAATATTTTGACAAAAAAAAATGAATTTAATATAATATTACATGAATTTTTATATTTGAGGGCATTCTGATCATTTTATCATTTGAGGAACTATACCAAACCATCAAATCAAATAAAAATATATTATTTAACCATACCACACCATACTATCTTCCCAAATATGATAACAATAATTACAGTACCATACCATATATTGCTAAATCATGCTACACCTCATACAAACATAGGGATGACATTGGGGCGGGTTTGGGACGGCGAAGCCAATCCTATCCCAAACCCATTAAGAAAATTCAATCCTAAACCCGTCCCAAACCCGTTAGTATTTTGAAGGGTGATTCCCAAACCCATCCCACTAATTTAACGGGTACCCACTGGGAACCCGCTTTTCGCCCGTTAACAAATTATATATATATATATATATATATATATATAATTTACATATCACAACATAATTATCACAACATTTAAACATAAATCATATAAATAGTAAGCTAATTTAAACAATGAAATCAATTATCTGAGCTAGTATCAATGACTATCGAGAGCTAGTAAAGACTATCAATTATCTGGGAAAAAAAATGACTTCTTTCATGCAAAGAATCAATAGGAGCAGGCGGTAGGTAACAATTACAAAACAAGCAAGAAAAATAGCTTCTTTCATGCAAAAATCAACAGTAAATAATTGCAGGCAGCAGGTAAGAAAAAAGTAAAACAAAAAAACAAAAAAAAACTTAAGAATCAGATCAAGGGGCGTTCGGCGTCTGCGTTGCAGCGTCAGGAGAAGCAGATCGCGGCGTCGGGTCCGTCAGGAGAAGCAATCATCGGAGTAGATCATGACATTGGGTTCGTCGGGAGAAGTAGATCGAGGCGGTCGACTGCTGTTGAGAGGCGTCGGGAGAAGCAGTCGTCGGAGCAGATCGCGGCGTCGGGCCCGTCGAGAGAAGTAGATTGAGGCGACCGGTTGCTGTTGAGAGGTGTCGGGAGAAGCAATCGTCGGAGAAGTACATCGATTGGCGGTCGGCTCTGTTGAGAGGCAATCGGCTGTTGTTGAGAGGCGTCGAGATTGAGCGACGGTCTCGAGAGAATCGGTCGTGTGATTGAGGAGCGGCGAGAGGGCGATCTAGTGAAAGGAGGGGCAGCGAGGCGGCGAGCGGGCTTGAGGGAAATCGAGCAGATGGCTGAGGCAGTGAGGCATCGGGTGACTGGGTGAATCAGGTGAATTAAAATAATGTATTATTAATTTATTTATATTATATAATGGGTTAGGAATTAGGGTATAAGTAAAAAGACATAATTATCCCTATATAAGTATATATTAGATAATATGAAGGGTATTTAAGTAATTTTACCCTTAACGGGTTTGGGACGGGTTTTAGACTAAAATCCTGGACCCGTCCCAAACCCTACAGGGTTTTTACCTCAAAATCCTATACCCGTCCTACGACCCAACGGGCAAAACCCGCTAATGACCTATCAGGGTCTGGGATGGGTAAATACCCATTTATACAAACCCATTGCCATCCCTATACAAACAAGGCATTAATCACAAAGAATGTTGTTGATTTCACCTCTCAAACGCATCTTCAATTGCATTACGATTGCTCACAGAACATACCCATCTTGTGGCCAACAAACTTCCTTTTCATATCCTCTATTGTGAGGAGGGGATATCATGTTGGCGAAAGTCTCGTAAAAAATCATATCCAATTCCTCGAGAAAATTGCTCGAATTTCTTAGGATTAATTGCACTCTCATAACTCGATTAGAAGTTTCCAATTTTGTTTGTTCTCCTCGGATAGAAGAATACACCGATGCAGGGGCGAAGCCAGTGTACTATTAGGGGGCAATTGCCCTCCCCCCCGGACATTGGCCCCCCTTCTTAAACATTATATATATATATATATATATATATATATATATATATATATATATATATATATATATATATATATATATATATAATGTATTAGTATTTAGTTATATTTATTTTTTCTAAAAATATTTTTTTATCATATAATTGCCTCTGTGATATGCGATTTTATATTTTGTCCCTTTTGAAATAATTTTCTGACTTTGCCCATGCACCGATGAAAACATATATATTCGAAAATGACGTCCAGTTTGCAAAAAATTACACTAGTATTAATTAAAGAGCTCATTTCACGCTCGCTTTTGCAGTAAGAAGAAGTTGACTCCTTCAATTAGACCGACCGATTCGAGTTCGGTTCAAGCGAAATTGACTGGTTCACTTCATTTTTTAGAAAGACTGCTAATCAATTTGACGATGGCTTAGCGCTAATTTGACTGGTTCTCTTTTATTTAAGGGTGCTTGGGCATCTAATTGATTCAATTCAATCAAATTGGGTTCCATTAATGGAATAGGAATGAAGTAGGCTCTATTGAAAAGAAGTTGAAAGCTACTGAAGCCAATGCTTAATGCAGTGACCAGGATATCAAAAGACTAAAATGCTTAATAAACAAAAGCATGACTCTAAATAGACAGATTCATGTGAAATGGTGGTCGAAAGCTAGAGTGGATTGGCTGAAAAATAATGACAAAAACACTAGATACTTTCATAATCTAGTTAAATTCAAAAGAAGAAGAAACAACATCTTGGAGCTGGAAGCTGAAAACAGATTATTAAATCAACCCCTTGAGATAGCAAAAGCATTTGCAAGATGGTATAACAATCTCTGGAGCAAAGAGGTGAATAGCTTTTGTGATTGGAGTACATTGGATGACCTTGAATGGAAGAAAATACCAAACAACATGAAGGATTACCTACTCAAAGAGATTACCATGGACGAAATCGAAAAAGCAATAAAAAGCATGGGAAGGGGGAAGGCCCTAGGCCGGTTATAATCTTGAGTTTTATCTTAACTATTGGGACTCTATGAAGTTGCCTTTATTTCATGCTTTTGAAGAATTTCATAAAGAAGCTATCATTCCAAGTTCATGGGGTCTCACCAGTCTAGTATTCATTCCCAAGAAAGATAACCCAAGAGTGGTGACTGATTATAGGCCTATAACTCTTTGCAACGTGCAGTATAAAATCTTATCTAAGCTCTTGGTTAACAGATTGAGATCCTGCATTGAAAAAGTAATTTCAAATGAGCAAGCTGCTTTTGTCCAGAATAGGAAATTATATGACAACATTATTACTGCTTCTGAAATTGTGAGCATCATCAGTAAATCTAAAAGGAAAAAACCTTTCTTTATCCTCAAATTGGACTTAGAAAAAGCTTTTGATAGAGTATCTTGGGAGACAGTGCATGGAATCATGAAAAGAATGAACTTTCCTTATGTTTTCATAACTTGGTTAATGGCTTGTCTTAAATCTGCAAACTATAGTTGCAATATAAATGGGGCTTTCTCTGAAAAATTCCAAGGGTATAAGGGAGTGAGACAGGGTGACCCATTGTCCTCTTATATCTTCATCATTCTTCAAGAACTTTTATCAAGACTATTAGAGAAGGAGGTGGAAAATGGGCTGATAAGGTCTTTCAAATATAAGAATATTGTTGTGAGTCATCTTTTTTCTGCAGATGATATCTTGATTTTTATTAAATGTTGCAAACATTCTATCTCCCAAGTGGTCTCTGTCCTGAATCAGTATTGTGAAATCACTAACCAGAAGGTGAATAGCATGAAGTCTGAAAATAATTTTCCAAGTCAGTGTTCTAATAAGCTAAGGAAGGAAATTTGCAGAAGTTTGAATATACATGAAGGCAACCTGCCAATGAAATATTTGGGATCATTCATTGATAAAGCTAGACTTGCAACAAGTCAGCAAGAAGTAATTTTGGAGAAGGCAATGAATAGAGTATAAAACTGGGGGAGCAGATTCATCTCTCAAGCTGGAAAGGTGGTCATCCTTAACTCGGTGATGAATTCAATACCCATCCATACATTAGCTACAACATGGATCAATGAAAAAGTGATAAATAGATATAAAAGCATGGCAAGAAGTTTCTTATGAAAGTCTAGCAAGGACAAGAAAGATTTTCATCTTATAAACTAGGAAAGGGTCACAAGGAGTAAGTACAATGGAGGTCTAGGAGTAAAGGATTTGAGCATTATTAAACATTCCATTCATGCAAATAGGGTCTTAGATCTCTTAAACAGAAAGGATCAATTATGGACTAATTTGATTGCTGAAGGATCAATTTGGAATTAGTTAAGCTCAGCTATCTCTATTCCATTTGTTTTATTTGACTCTTGGGCAATGGGTAGCTCGATTGAAGAAGGAAATCATCTTGATGCAGTTGAAAGATGCAAATTAATTGGTCTAATTGCCACAGGTCATTGGTTTATCTGGAAAAATAGGAACCAATGCTGCTTCAAGAATGAGAAAATGAGCACCAGAATGATGTTGTGGAAAACTATGGCTGAAGTAGAAAATTCAAACTAGACACACATATTTCAGAAGCCGACTCCTAATGATAAGAGTAAGGGGAATACTGAAATGTATAACAGAGTGCTTTCCGAAAACTCTTTGACTTTGCAGGCTAATACAAATTCAAGTGAGGAAACTACTAAAGTCTTTTGTGATGCTGCATGGCAAGAGGATATAAAATGTGCAGGGTTTGATTATCAATTTTCTGACATGAATAATAGAAACATTCTGATGGATTTCAATTTTAGTTATACTGCTAACCCTCTAATTACTGAAACCTGGGCAGTTTGGCTCAGCATTTTAAATGCCAGATTATTCAATATCAAGCATATTAAAGTTTTCTCTGATTGTTTAAGATTGGTTAACATCCTAAGAGGATCTTTTGAAGCTCCTTGGTTCATTTGTGACTTAATTCAGGATATCAAAAATATTGTGAAAGACATAAATGTCTTAGGCTGGTTTCACATCAAAAGGAACAATAACTAACAAGCTCATCTCCTGGCTAGGAAAAGTCTTAAGCTGGGGAGATCAAATGATGATTGGGGTATGAAAGTATACTATTCTTATCGTCCTACTGTTCCAGATGAATACCCTGCAAATCATAATTGCAGTGATAATAAGCATTGTAAATCTCATAGAGGATTTATTTCTACTTCCTTAATCAGATTGTATTCAAATAGTGTAGATGACTTTGAGTCTTTTGCCAATAAAGAGTTCGACACTTATGGCAGGATATATTTTTGTTTTCTTGGAGGCGAGGATTGCACGACTATTAGTCCTCTGCACTCTTTACCCTTTCAATTGAACGAGGAGTGACTGTCCTATGAGATTTCTTTCTTTTTTTTTTAAAAAAAAAAGGGTTCCATTTGATTTCAAATTGAGCTAATTTCATAATAATTTTGAAGTAGAAAATGCTGTTGGCTTAATTGGCCACTTCTTCTTGCGGTCAAGTTCTTTATCTTGGTGGCATATAATTATGTCCACGTATTTATTCACTCTCATTAATCTGTTTGCATTGGAGAATCAATCAATCAATCAGCAAGCAATCTAATGATCAACTGAGAAGGAATGAGCAGAGCAAAACAATTAATTACCAAATGGATAAATCCAAATATAAAATTTTGACATGAAAGCTCAAATTATACTAACAAAAGAAGCGAAAATATGGACAAGCCAAATCATACTCTTTTGGATTAATTAATGAATATATTTTAGATTTTATCAAAAATTTTAAATTTATCATCACTTTTTATTTATTTCAAATGCAGACTTTAATTCTCAATCTATTTCAATTGTAGCACACCGTCAGTCTGGGGTTAAGTTTCTTGTTTATCTGTTGACATGATTAGGATGATGTGTATAATGAGGTCCAGTCAACTAATATTTCGAAAGAAAAAAAAAAAAAAATTCAAACAACTCTTTCGTTATACTAGTTGACTAGACCTCAAATAACCCCCTCAAAAAATATATATATTTTCTCTTTTTTTATTTTAAAATATTAGTTGACTGGACCTCATTATATACATTATCCTTGTCATGTCACCAGATAAATGAAAAAGTTAGCATCGGACTGACGGTGTGTTACAATTAAAACGAATTGAGAATTAAAGTCTGTATTTGAAATAAATGAAAAATGATGATAAATTTGAAAATTTTAATAAAAATCAAGATATATTCATTAATTAATCCTACTTTTTTTTTGAACTTAGGACATACCAAATTATACTTGCATGGCACTCACGAGAAGTCAACGCATGAGAAAATTAAGGGTCTGTTTGGTTAGCGAAATCAAGTTTGTTTTTATGATTTCGATTTTATTGAAACCAAACTGCTTACGAAAATGTGTTTGGTTCAGCGTTTTTGTGAAACTAAATCGAAATCAGAATGAAAACGAAATCAATTTTCTTAATAAAAATTAAAACACCAGAATATTATTTTTTGTGATTTCGAGATTGTCAGTTTTGTTATTAAAATGCAGTGACAACTTTATAATTATAAATATTTTTTTATAAAATTAATTAATTTAAAAATAAATTAAATTATATCTAATTTTTAAAAATAAAAATAATTATTTTAACTCAAACTATTATCTTAAATCTATAAATTAATTAAATTAATTTATATCTAATTGACTCAAACCCAAATTTTAAATAACTCAATTATCTTAAAGATGATCTATTTATAATTTAATCAAAATTAATTTTAGACCATGGACTAACTATTAATTAGAATGAAAATTTTAATAAGACTGATTTTAAATAACTCAATTATCTTAAAGATGATCTATTTATAACTCAATTATCTTAAAGATGATCTATTTGATTTTAATAAAAATTTTAAATAACTAGTTTTTAGAATGAAATTAAATAAGACTGATTTTCTAATAATTAGTTCATTGTTTAGGGGAGGGATTTTGCGACTCTCTGTACTACTTAATTTATAGTCGTCTAGCATGAGCTGTCATCATTAATTAGCTGGTAGGCGTACTGCCATATGATTATAACTTGGCAATTAAAACCTATCATTAAAATAGATAAGAAGTACGTCCCATTAAAATATCTTAAAAATGATGGAGCATTTTAAAAAGACCCGGTCGCCCTTTAATTGTAGCGGTGTCGATGTGGTCAATGATTAACTATAGACTATATTCATAAACTGATAATTTCATTTTAGTCCTTAAATGATTTAATTAATTAATTTTAGTACTTTAAAATTGTATATCTGATTGCAATATTCGATTTACAATTTCAAATTAGCCTTCCACCCTTATATCATCACTTGGACGGACAATTAAAATTCTATGCATGGTCATGTCAAATTAATCATTTTGTAAGGATAACAGGTGATTACATAAGTAATGATACGAGGATAAGAATCTTGTAATTTATAAATTAAGATGAAAGGTGTTAACTATGCAAGGTAATTAATAGGATGAGAAAAGAAATTTTATTAGTATGGACGAGAATATCTTGTTAAGTTCTGTCATGCACGTGCACGATTGCGCATTTTGAATCCACCCAAATGACGATACAAATATATATCCACTCATATAAAGGACTAATTTGAAGCATTAAAATATAGTTTTGTATATAATAATGGGACGAAATCATAATTAGCATTAACCACAAGGACAAAACTGAAAAATTATCCTTAATAATTTTCAGGGTGAGTGAGACCATTCACCAAGTCAACCTATTGGCTACTTATTTTGAGTCAACAACAGCGCACCTGACAATAAAAGGCTACAAATAATCTGGTAAAAAAAAAGGCTACAAATAATCAATGGGGAGCACAAAACTATTCACCGCACAGGAATAGACCATTTGAACTAGTAATTAATGGGGATCTCCTCTTTCGCCTTCTCCGGTCTTATCCTCTTCCTTTTGCTTCTTCCATCTCCGGCTGCCAGCTCTTGCTTTTCGTCCGATCGCAAACTCATCTCCCGCGCCTTCTTCACCGTCTCGGGATTCCGTCTCCCACCTCCCACCGGCCCTGACAGCCTCGACTGCAGCTCCATTAGTCTCCCCTCCCGCAACCTCAGCGGCGTTGTCTCGTGGATGCACCTCCGCGGCGTCTTCGCCCTCCGCGCCATCGACCTCTCCGGCAATGCCCTCCATGGCTCCATCCCCCGCGGCTTCTGGTCTGCCCCAGCCCTCCTCCACTTCAACCTTGCCGGCAACCGCCTCAGTGGCGCGCTCCGGTTCAACCAATCCAGCCCCCACGGGCCTCCTCTCAGGCGGTTGGGTTGGGTCACTCCTACGTGGAGGAGGCCCAAGCCACGTGTCACTAGGGTTTTATCTCTGGTATAAATAAATTTAACTTGTTGGAAAAGTTAAGTTGCAGCAATTGTGATCAGCAACCTAGAAAGAGAAAAAAAAGAAAAGAAATAGAGGAATTTTTAGAGTGAGATTCGGACAGTTTTTTCAGCTCTGTCCAGTCTTCATCAAACGCACGATCGCATAGTCAAATCTTCTTCGATCGGGCTAAAATTTTTACTAGAGGTTCGTGACTCATAGTTCTTCATTCTCAATGGCGGAGATCGGATTTGACGTCTCTAGACTGCGCAGAAAATTCTGCAAACACATATTGTGTTTTTGGTGATATTTCTCCAACTCTTCTTACTATTTTCATCTTGTTGATGATTTAGGTCATTGTTGGTGACCGGTTGATGTTGTAGAAGAGTTGAGATTTTTCTCTAGAGATTGTAGCTTGATTAAACTCCTTTGTACCTTGATTTGATGATAGTAGAGTTTATTTCTGGACTAGGTCCTGTGGAGGTCGCCTCTCGTTCTTTGATAGGTGTCACCACGTTAAAATTTGCAGTGTTCTTTTATTGTTTACTGCATTGATATACTGCTGCAATTGTAATTAGAATTTATACTCGTATATCCATTGATTCTCACAAGTTAGGGAAGAAGTGTTTTCCGCTGTGCATTGGTGTTCTTCCACACACGGGGGCCTCCTCTCAGGTCGCTCAACCTCACCGGTAACAAGTTCACCAGCGCAGCTGGCCTCGCCGCGCTGCGCAGCCTAGAGGTCCTCGACCTATCGCGGAACAACCTGGGCCTGGTGCCGCCTGGGCTGGAGAAGCTCCACCAGCTGCAGCATTTGGACGTGTCGCATAACTCCATGACAGGGGCATTGCCTAGGGCTTTTTCGCGGCTCGCACGCCGGCTTGCTTACTTAAACGTCTCGCACAATAACATCAGCGACGTGGTACAGGCGGAGACGGCGAAGAAGTTTGGGAAGTTGGTTTTTTTCAAAGCCGACTCACTTCGGCTTGCCTCTAGCTCTGCTTCGGTCGCTCACTCGTCTTCTCCCAAGTCTGCGTCTCCGCGTAGGATGCTGCGGAGGAGAAGGAGGTATAGGTACAGAACGAGAGTGGTGTTGGGAGTTGTACCAACCATAGTTGTGGTTGCCGTAATTGTCGTCACGGTGTGTTGCTGCTACTTATGGGCGGGGAAGGAAGTAAAGGAGGAGGAGGGGAAGGGGGAAATGGCGGCAGCTGCAGGTGGCGGAGGCGAAGGAGGCGGCGCGGGCGACACTGTTAAAGAGATTTGATGTGTGCAAATTTATTTGAATGTGTGTGAGTATATGACTTCCAATTTTTTCATATTGTGATTTATTTCATCATCAATTTCATTGCGTATAGAGCACATGTGTCTTTTTTCTTTGAAATTATATTTATCTCAACTTTATTTATATGCATGTGATTGGTTGATTTTAGTGGTGCGGGGTAGGAATTGTAATTTTGTCCATTTCCACCTAATAAAAATCATATTCACGTCATATTCGTAAATAAAAATAAAAATAAAAATAGATAAAATTTAAAATAGAGATTCATACATTTTTTTATGTGATAGGGCTGCCGCTCCCAGAACATTGTAAATTCCTCCATACCTCGTCCGCTACAGAAGATTGGCGTCTGCATCTCGTCGATCCCATTCCGCGTCCCCCTGCCGTCGGCCCTCCCTGCTCTTCGACGAGGAATCAATTCCCTGCAATCCCAAAGAATAGGAAAAATAACGTGATGGGCAACAAGTCTCCCTCTCCAAAAATCCTAATCTCCTCTCTTCCGCCACCTGATCCTCCCGATCGCCTTCGTCCCCCGACTCCTCCCGCTTCCTCCCGTCTTTCCTCTTCCTCTTCTTCGTCTGATGGCCACTCCGCTCCATCCATCTCGTGGGCACAGATACTAAAGGGTGTTAACCCTAACCTTAACCATAAATCCTAGAGTTCTTCTCCTCCTTCAACGCTTTCGATCTCCCTCCAAAGAATACAACAAAAATCCGCCGGCTACGTCCACTTCTCTGCAGATCAACTTCAAAATTGGTCTCAACCGTGGGAATCTAGCCCTATGAGTATGTTTTTGGGTAAGCCTCCCTCTCTACTCTCGGTTCATCGCTGGGCGGAACGTTTATGGTCTACTATTGGTTTTCATTCTGTTATTGATCTTGAAGATGAGCTCTTTGTGTTTTGGTTTAATTCTCTTGCCTCTGCCTCGAATGTTTTGCTCGGTGGTTCGTGGTCCCTTAGGGGCGATGTTATTCGCCTGATCCCCGAGCGGCCATTTTTCCGACCTTGGTTGGAAAGGATTACCACTGCCCCCATGTGGATTAAGTTACATGGCCTTCCTTTGGAATTATGAAATGTTGATTGTATTCAATTAATTGCTTCAGGTCTTGGTAAAGTTATTAAAATAGATGATAGATTTTATATTTTTGAACGTGGTCGATATGTGCGTGTTTGTATAGAAATTGATTTGGCTGTTCCTATCAGACAATGCATTCCTATTGGTCTTCCAGGTTGAGTTCTTCCAATCTATTATTTATGAAAACCTGCATTCTTTATGTTTTTCTTGTGGTATGGTAGGACATTTTGAATCTTCTTGCCCTACAGAAAATAAAACTTCAACGCATGATTCTGTTGCTAAGTCCTCAGAGGTAATTAAATGTTAAGGTTGTTAATGATGCTAATGTTTTTACTTTTTCCTCTAATACTACCCTCCAAATGTCAATACTTCGGTTAATCCTGATATCTCTATTAATGTTGGTGCTATTAATAATGTCACCATGACTGACAGCGACTCTATTCCTAATTTACATAACACTGATGCTTCGAATGCTATTTCTGATGATGTATGTGGTCCCTGGGTATATATTAGTCCAGAAAAGGAAGCCTATGAGATTAAACACTCTCCTTAAATCCAATGAACCTATACCTAAATCACACCACACTACTAACATGTATACTAAGGACTGTCCTAAACTGCAGAATCCTCTTTCAAATCTAAAATAAATCTCTCCCAAAGCTCCTAGGACTACCCAAACAACTCCTATGCCTTTAGACAAGCCAGCCCAGCCCCTAAACCTAATAAGAAAACATTTACCTACCAGAGCCACTCTTATCCTCGCTTCTCTACAAAACTTGACATGAATGTCTTTTCTGAGAAACAAGACTCCGAATCTGATTTCCCCATTGATAGTGACACGGAGGTGGCTCTTCCTATTCAAGACCTTAATAAACCTCCTGATGATCCCCCTAGGAAAAAAAATCCTCTCACTGATAGTGACATGGAGGTGGCTCTTCCTATTCAAGACCTTAATAAACCTCCTGATGATCCCCCTAGGAAAAAAATCCTCTCACTGTTAGAAAATCTCCTAGTAACCCTCCTTCTAGATCTATTGAGTAAATGGCTAAGGAGTTGGATTATGTTTTTAAAGTTTTCTCTCATCTATCTGGATCTGTTTCTGGCACTAGGGTTTCTTCAAAGAGTAAAGTTTCTTTTGAAAAACCTCACAAGCCCAAAAAATCTCAGATTGTCCCTAACAAATCAAAATCTCCTTCCTCTTCTAAAAGATCTAGAACTCAGGACCTTAGTTCCACTCCCTTACTTTTGACTTATCCTACTACTGCTTCTATAGATTCCCATCCTAATCCTCCCCGATCAAGTAACCCATGAAGATTTTAAATTGTAATTGTAGCAGTTTGGGTAGAAGAGCTGTTAAAGATGTTATATTTCATATGCTTTAAAAATGCCTTTTTCTTTACTGCTTATTCAAGAATCTCATATTTCTGAAACTAAAGCTGCTAGATTTATTAAATCTCTTGGCAAATCTTGGGAAGGGGTTTCTCAAGTCTCAACCCTCCAATGGTAGTTCTGGTGGTTTAGTTGTTGCATGGAACTCTTCTTTTATTACTGCTCAAGTGATATCTGTTAGTTCTCAATTTATGCATCTTATTGTTAAGTTTCAAGATTTAGAGCCTTTTCTTATTACTAACATTTATGCTAGTACTCATCCTCTCCTTAGAAATAATCTTTGGGAGGAATTTTCCTCTTTAGACATTGCTAATATTCCCGGGATATTATGTGGTGATTTTAATTGCATTAGTAATGCTTCTAATAAGTCAGGATGATCCCCTTTTAAAGTTAATAATTCTATTAGATGTTTTAGAAGCTTTATCTCTAATGTTGGGCTTATTGATGCTGATTTTATTGGACCAAACTTTACCTGGTGTAATAATAGGAATGACATTCATCGCATTTTGGTTAGATTAGATAAAATTTTCATTAATGCTGCATGGTCTCATTTCTTTGATAAAACTATAGTAGAACACCCCCTTAGAATAACTTCTGATCATTGTCCAATTCTCATTAATATCAAACCTGAAAACTCTAAACATACTAGACTTTTTAGGCTCCAAACTTTTTGGGTTGAACATGAAGAGTATTTTAAGGTAGTTTTTGATAACTGGCATAACACCAACATATAACAGATACTCCTTTTCTTACCTTCTCTAACAATATCCATAATGCTAGGAGAGCCTTAAGTGCTTGGAATATGGATGTCCTTGGGCTGTTGGAAAATAGGCTTAATGATACCCTTGCTGAGATCTCCTCCTTAGAACTAATTGAGGCTCAATTAGGCTTAACTCTTAAGCTTAACTCTTGACCCGCAACTTTGTCTAAAAACTCTTCACCACAAGGCTTTAGCCTTTCATAGACAAATTGCTCTCAAGTGGGGGTCTAAAACTAAGACCAATTGGATTAAGGATGGAGATCTTAACACTGCTTTCTTCCTTCATCCTAGATGATAACTCTAATTACCTTACCTCTGATTCTGAAATTCTTAATCATTTCTCTGCTTACTATAAAAATCTTTGGGATATTCCTTCTACCTCTGCTTTCTCTCCTACCTGACCTTCTTTTAATAGGCTCAGTAGTGAAACTCATAACTTTCTTATTAAGCCTTTTACCAAACAGGAATTATGGAATACAACTCAATAGCTTGCTAATGGCAAAAGTCCAGGGCTAGATGGTTTTATAGCTGAGTTCTATAAAACCTATTGGCCGTCATTTCTGATAATTATCTTTCATGTTGTAATCATTTTCACCAACATGTTTCCTTTCCCCCTGAATGGCACAAAATTATTCTCACATTCATTCCTAAGAAACAAACTCCTAAGATTGTCAAGGACCAGACCTATATATAGCCCTTTGTAACATGTCTTATAAGCTTCTTTCTAAAATTTTAGCAAACAGACTTAAAGTTTTCCTTCCTAACATAATTTCCTATGAGCAATCAGCCTTTGTGAAATTCAGGAGTATTCACGATAACATCTTGGTTGCTCAAGAAATCACTCACTCCTTTTACAAGTCTAAAGGAAAGCATCCATATATCCTCATCAAGGCTGACTTAGAAAAAAGCCTTTGATAGGTTATCTTGGAATGCTATCTTATATGTCCTTCATGCTTGTAATTTTCCTCTTACCTTTACTAGTTGGATTAGAACCTGTATTTATATAACTTCCTTTTCATGTCTTATTAATGGCATTCTATCACCTTTCTTTAGGGCTCATATGAGGGTTAGGCAAGGAGATTCTCTCTCTCATTTCCTCTATATTCTTTGTTGCTCAAACCCTTTCTAATCTTTTTAATCAAGCTGTTCAAAACAAATTGATTACCCCTTTCACTATTAAGAGAACCACTAAAGTAAGTCATTTAATGTTTGCTGATGACATCCTTATAGCCATTAGAGCTGATCCTAAAATCATTCAATCCCTCAAACAATTTTTTCTCCATTATGAACTTCTTACTGATAAAAAACTGAATCATCTAAAATCTGAGATTTTCTTCCCTAAATCTACTTCTAGAAGCACCATTACCTCCATCTGTAATGATCTTCAAATGAAACAAGGTAAGTACCCTTTTATGTACCTTGGCACTTCTATCTCTCCTACCACCCATGAACATATTGTTGCTAAAATTCAGTCTAGATTGGGTAGTTGGCAAACTAATTATCTTTCTCAGGTTGGTCGCATTGTCCTCATTAGATATGTCCTTAACGTACTCTATCCCTCTCCATAATTTATTAATTTATATGTTTCCTAGTTTCCTCAAAAGTGTATGGATAAGATAAATTATATCATCAAAAAATTTCTTTGGACTGATAATCCTCAGGGCTTTTTATGCTATCCCTTGGTCAACTGTTACCCTTCCTAAGGACTTAGGAGGGTTGTGTATTAGAGACCTCAATCTTATGAGTACTTCTCTGTTTAGCACTAGAATTTTCAACTACCTAAATCATTCCTCTAATATTTGGATTCAAGTGGTTCAAGCTAAATACCTGAAACTAAACTATTTATCCAACTCTGCTCTTATTTATTCCTCATGGTCTTGAAAACTTTATTGTAAAGCCTTTAAAGTATTAAAATTCAACTCTTCTAAGACTATTAGATCTGGGCATAACACCCATGTTTTAAATTATCCTTGGATTTTTTATGTTCCCATTTCACTTAAGCCTACATTTATTGCTATGGACATTGAATGTGATATTATTGTTAACTCTTTAATTGCTTATCAAACTTGGATTTTTAATTGTATTTGCAATTACTTTAATTGCCTGGTTGGGAAATCCATTTGCTCCTTAGATTTGCCTTGCGTCCCTAATGATGATGTTTGAATTTAGGTTAGTGAGCCTAGTGGAATTGTTACCACTCGATCAACCTACTATTTTCTTAGAAGTTGTAACTTGTCTAATTATGAAAAGTTCAATCTCTGGGTAAGTGTTTGGAAACTCAAAGTTTCTTCTAAAGTTAAAATTTCTCTTTGGAAGTTTTTTCATTAAAAGCTTTCTACAAAATCTTTCTTATATAACATTGGTATTTCTACTAATGATTTGTGTGTCTTCTACGGAAACACTTATGAAACTATACATCATTTATTATTTGATTGTAGTTTTTCAAATTCAATCTGGATTACTCTAAGTCTTTCTTATGGGTTGGACTTTTCTAATAGAGACAACTGGGCTAATGGTTGTTGGCTTAATGCTCCAAATGAAGGTTCAGTTGGGTTGGTTAATCCTTTAAAAAGCATTGTCATAGCCATTACCCTTTGGTTCACCTGGCACGCTAGAAATTATAGGTTGCACTCGGGTAGGTAGCTTCCTATTTTTGGGTTCGTGCACCGTATTCAAGCTTTTATAGCCAGTTGTCTCGAGTTATCCAAACCTGAAGGCAATAATAACAATCGCAATAGCTTGTCTCTGGATAAAAAATAGATCCCCCCTATGATGGAGCATTTACTACTAACTCTTCTACTTGTGGGTTTATTGCTAGGAATTCGGCCGACTCTTGCATCTACTTTTAAGGATTGTTTTCTTGGACTATTCCTCCACCTTAAGAATTTTCTTGTATTTTGTTTCATGATCATCATGATCCTATTACTTAGTAATTTATTTTCGAGAGCTTAGGCCCTTGGTTTGGAAAAAATATATATATAAAAATATTGATTTAAAAAAATCACTTGGATGTGGAGACTGTTCAGCATTGTTTCTTGACTTACCCTCAAATTGTTCATATCTGGCAGAGGGCCACTTTCACTAATCATGACTGATCTCTACCTACGGCCTCTTTTTAGAAATGGTGAAATTGTACCGTAAACTCAAATTAGAGCAGAATGGTCTTGGACACTTACTTTGCTTGCTTTTATCGTTTGGAGAATTTGGCTTGCAAGAAAAGCTAAAGTTTTTGAAGCTAAAGATATCTACTATCAAGAAATTTGGATTACAGCTCACTCATTCTTTTGTGAATATGGAATGCTTGATACCACAATTTCTCCTCTCTTTTGAAGATTATCAATGGTGTTTGTTTTGTCTTTATGTTTTAGGAAATCCCCACATGTTTCTTTTATGCTACAATTTCACGTGGATCTTTGTATTTGACCCTTTAATTTGTAGAATTAATATATTACCTTTGTTAAAAATATATATATTAGGGGATAGTTGCCCCCCCTTCCTACACGTGCCTCCACCTCTAGATATTTTTATTTGAATGCGGTGCAGATATGAATACGAATATTAAAAAATTAATTAAATTTGGTTTAGTTTTGGTTATAAATTCACGAATAATTATTCGAGACCGGATGTATGTTTGACATAAAAATCTTATTCGCTTAAGTGTGATGGAGGACTAATTAAGAAAGTAATCTCTAAATTTCAAGGACTAGAACGTAGCTTTTATTAAATAACTATAGCTCAATTAAGATTAAAGGTAGTAGGGACGAAACTGAAATTTTCCCTCTATGATATGATAGATTAATTATGACAACGCCGTTCATTTTTTTTCTCGCAAGTACAAACTTTTGGTGACTGATTCAAGCCACCAAAACAACAAACTCATAACTTAAATTTTCCGAGGAGGAGACTATTAATTTTTAATGATTGTTGGATTAAGTCCATAATAAGAGCACGCACGTTAAAGTTGACCATAAGAAATGGTAAAATTAATTAATCCAAGTATAACGAAGAGGAGCATCACACCAACTTTGTTATTGTCCTACGTAAGATTAAAGATTCATAAGAGGAGTACCAGGAGCATCACGCTAACATTTTCTTAATTCACACATGTAGAGTTATTGTCCTACGTAAGATTAAAGATTCATAAGAGTATAGCATCACACTAACATTTTCTTAATTCACACATGTAGAGGAGAAGCAATGTTAATCTTAAATCTTAGATAGCACCTGATAACGATGCAAGGCTATAAATAGCGTGAATACGAGACCATCCAACGCACAAGAATAACGATCCAGGAACTAATTAATCAATGGATCGATCTCCGTTCGCCTTCTCAGGCTTTGTCCTCTTTCTCCTGCTTCTTCCACCGCCGTCCGCAAGATCCTGCTGCCCGTCGGACGATGAGCTCATCCCGCCGGCTTTCCTCGGCTCGCCCGCCGGCTCGGTTACCTACATGCCTTGCACAATGACATAAGGGTTTCTTGGACATAATCAGAGCACTCCGCGGACCCTCAAGTAGCTCTAAATGGCAAAACAATAAACTTCAAGTCAAAACCTCTGGATATGCTAAATAAGATTGAATAATAAACGGCCGTTGTCTTACAACAGGAAAAATTCAAAGTATTGCAAGTGCTGAGAGCATACAGCTTTCACCTAATTGTTTGTATAAATGATAGTTTTTGAAATATTTGTACCACTGAATGAGCCATTCATAATTCTAGGTAACAGTAGAACAACAAATCATTCATGTTATTAAGTTCACACATGAAATTTAAATGATGCACCCCACAAGAGATAAGTATTGACCAAAAAGTAGATTAGAGGTACACAATTAAATGTTTGTTAATGGCTCTGCAAGGTCAGACAACAGCCACCCTGAGAGATCAAAGTTAATTAACCAGCTAATTGTTGCATCACGGACAACAGTGAAGTAAATGATTATGACAGATATTACGTTTTCTAGCACTACAAAATAGAAAGAGCAACCTTAGAATACAGCTTTACTATTTTGATGATCTATCCCGGTCTAGTTACATTACCATGAGAAGTGGTCCTAAACTCCTAATACACAACACAACCATCATGAAGGTAATGCTAATCCATAGGAAAAGAACAGAACAGAGTCAATGTCCCAGGCTCCCAGCACTGTCTTAAGCGCCATCGCCAATATATTCCAGCACTCAATACGCAGGCAGTATAATATTCCTAGTCTACTTATATATGCTAGGATGTGTCCGGTCTGCACTCAGCACAGAAGTACAGTGGTTGTGGCAAATTAAGTCACTAATACTAATTGTCATAAATAATAATGCCACAACATACATGGGTTTAAAATATAATAAGATTTTTGCTAAAACACTACAATATACATATCGTACTCTAGAAAGTGTACTTTTCACCGATGAATATTTAGCAGTAGAAAAATATGAACATTTTAACATATACAATAACAAGGGAAACCAATAAAATAAGTTGTACAAGCAAAATACATAGCATAATGTTGAGCAACGCTTACTCTTTATGTTGGCTGAAATCTTAGAAGCCCAGTGGAATTGTTACTCGCTCGATCAACCTATCATTTTTCTAGAAGTCGTAATCTAACCCACCGTGGTTATGAATTTTAATAATATAAATTATTATTATTTATTATTTTTTTATTAAATGAAATGTAGATACGAATACGATGCAGATATTACTTATTAAATATAAATAAAAAAATTTAAAATTGAGGGCCCCTCCCTACAAGTGCCTCCGCCTCTGGATATTCTCATATGAATACGGTGCATATATGGATACGAATATCAAAAAATTGATTAAATTTGATTTAGTTTTGATTACAAATTCACGGATCATATATCGATAATCGAAATCAGATATATGTTTGACATAAAAGTCTTATTCGCTTAAGTGTGACATAAAAATCAGATATATTTTTCCTCTATGATATGATAGATTAATTATGACTACGCCGTTCATTTTTTTTCTCACAAGAACAAACTTTTGGTGACTGATTCAAGCCACCAAAACAACAAACTCATAACTTAAATTTTCCGAGGAGGCGACTATTAATTTTTAATGATTGTTGGATTAAGTCCATAATAAGAGGACGCACATTAAAGTTGACCATAAGAAATGGTAAAATTAATTAATCCAAGTATAACGAAGAGGATCGATCAGCATCACACGAACTTTATTATTGCCCTACGTAAGATTAAAGATTCATAAGAGTATCAGGAGCATCACACTAACATTTTTTTAATTCACACATGTAGAGGACAAGCAATGTGAATCTTAAATCTTAGATAGCAAGGCTATATATAGCATGAATACGACACCATCCAACTCACAAGAATAACGATCCAGGAACTAATTAATCAATCAATGGAGCTATATTCGTTCGCCTTCTCCAGCTTTGTCCTCTTTCTCCTACTTCTTCCACCGCCGTCTGCAAGCTCCTGCTGCCCGTCGGACGACGAGCTCATCCCCATGAAAGGCGCGTCGCCCAGCGGCTTTCCTCGGCTCGCCCGCCGGCTCGGTTACCTACATGCCTCGCACAATGACATCAGCGGCATCGAGCAGGCGGAGGCGGCGAAGAAGTTTGGGGAGTCGGCTTTTGTCGAAGCCGGCTCTCTCCAGCTTGTTCCTAGCCCTGCTCCGGTCGCCCACTCGCCTACTCCTTCGCCTCCAACTTTGCCACGGCGGAAGAGAAGGACGTCGAAGAGAAAGATAGTGGTGTTGGGAGTTGTACCGACAGTAATTCTGGTCGTAGTAATCGTCGTGGTGATGGTCGGCTACTACTTGTGGGCACGGAAGAAAAATGACGAGAGCGAGGGATCGATGGCGAAAGATGTGGGTGGCGGAGGTGAAGACGCTGAAAGGAATGACGTTGAAGGAGCCCAAGCTGGAAGAGCGCCGCCGGCAGAGCAGCCCCCCATGCAAGTCAAAATTGTAATTCTTAATTTATCAACTTTCGTCGTGTCTTCATATTATTGTAATACTAGAATAAATTGTGAATGAAAATTATTATTATTATTATTATTATTATTATTATTATTATTATTATTATTATTATTAAAAATCATACTTTCCGTGTCCACATTTTATCTAAATTTTAGTTTTAGTCCTTGCATTTTATTTTAGTTTAGAATTTGGTCCTTATCGTCATATGAGGCTTAAATAGAACAGACGTGGATAATAGGTGCTGATCAAACATTACTGACATGGAGCCTACCGGGACAAACTTTGTACATTATGGGGACTAAAACTAAAATTCGAGTAAATTATGAGGATCAAAATTATTATTTTTTCCTAAAAAGAATTAAAAAAATTAAAGGATATTTTTTTAATTTATTTATAAATAATTATAATACGTAAAAATATCAAAATTGATCACACTACAGTGGTTTACGTTAATTTGGGTGGATTTAAACCAACGTCGTCATTAAGCGTCATTTAGTTTAGGGTAAATTTCGTAGTGGTATGTTGTAGAATTCGAAAACCTACTCTCCCGATCTACTCATCTCTTCATTAATCACCTCATCACCTTCATTTTGATCCTAAATATTGCGCATTCAAAGCGGTTAAATTTTGATTTCGAACGTCAAAAAAGTATCGATTTTTACTCTAATAAACGTCGGATTTTCATGCATTTGTTGTAGTGGCAACACCATAATATAACGTTATTGCTACGATTTCGTGATTATTGTTAAGGGATATTCAGAGTTACAAAATATACTGCAAATATTAATGTGTTATCTGTTCAATTAATGTGTTCAATGCAAGAATACGAAATCAGATATTTGTGCCTTAAAAGAAAATAAACCAATATTGCAAATATTAAATCAGGTGAGCAAATTGGGAGAGCAAATTTTTGAATTATGCAGCTACTGTGAAATTCACCCTAAACCAGGGTAATTACGGATAAAAATTGATACCTAATGACGACGTCAGTTTAAATCCACCCAAATTAACATAAATTATCGTAGTATGCTCAATTTTAATATTTTTATATATTATAATTATTCATATATAAATTAAAAAACATCTTATTATTTTTTATATTTTTCAGGAAAAATAATAATTTTGCTCATAGTTTACTCAAATTTTAATTTTAATCCTCATAGTTTACAAAGTTGATCCCTGTAAGCTCCACGTTAGCAATGTCTAGTCAGCACCTATTATCCACATCAGCTCCGTTTATGCCTCATGTGACGGTAGGGAACAAATTTTAAACTGAAATAAAGTACGGGAACTAAAACCAAAATTAGGGTAAACTGTGGGGACCAAAAGTATAATTTTATATTATTATTATTATTATCATTACAGCAATTTCCCATATCCAGATTTTGGGAAGAAGAAATTCCCAAAACTTGATTTGAATATTGGAAATTCCCAAAATCGAAATTGAGTGGATCGGATACCCATTTTATCCCTGGGCCAAAGTCTTAACCAATTAGACACTTTGGTTAAAAATTATATATATATAATATAAAAATATAATTTTAATTTATAAAAAAATATTTATAATAAGAAATGAGAGGTTAGAGTCTAAAAAATATATTTTCAAACTCTCTAAATCATTAGAGAATTTTGCACAAAGTCTATAAATCTAAGTTTAAATTAAAAATTATGAAATATTTTTGATAAAAAATATTTTTTTAACCACAACACATCTTTTATGTTTAAAATTTTTTTAATTATTATTTTAATTATAAAATTATTATAGACTTTGGGCAAAAGTCTATTATAATGCATTAGAGACTTTTACCCAAAGTCTATAAAACTGATTTTTAAGTAAAAACAATGAAATATTTTTTGTCCTAAATATTTTGGTAGACTCTAGCACATCTTTTATATCATATTTTTTTTATGAATTAAAATTTATTTTTTATAATTAAAAATTATTATAAACAAAAGTGTCTAACTTATTAGAGACTTTTGTGCAAAGTCTATAATAACTTCATCATTTTTTATTAAAAAAATATTTGAATTCATAAAATAATTTTTTAATGATACAAAAGAGGTACCATGATCTAAAAAAATATTTACAACAAAATATTTTATAATTTTTTATTTTAATTTTAATTTATAGACTTTGTGCAAAAGTCTTTAATACATTTGAGAGTTTGAATAATATATTTTTTATTCTCTAATATTTTATTTTTATCATAAAAAATATTTTATAAATTTAAATTATTTTTTAATATATATATTAATTTTTGATCAGATTGGCCAGGGATAAAATGAGTATCTGATCCATTCAATTTCGATTTTGGAAATTTTTAATCTTCAAATTCGGTTTTGGGAATTTCTCCTTCCTAAAATTCGGATCTGAAAAATTATTATTATTATTATTATTATTATTATTATTAAATCATTTAAATTTGATTTGATTACGTGTAATTGATTGAGTAAAGCTCTACTATAACACCTCATGATAATGTAATCGTAGCAAGTAATTAAACAATAAAATTCTTTACGGACAAAAAGGTTATGGAGCCTGCACAAAAAGTGAAACTACCAGGGGAACATTTCTTCGTTGAGATTGAATTTAAAGTAGGAGTGAATGTTTTGTTATCGCAACGTACAATGATACATATCAATCAAAATAATATTGCGTGCACAAATTATTAAAAAAATATTAAATCATAAAAATGATCAAATAAATAAATATGAAAAAGTCGGGGCTTTATTCTAAGAACAAGCAGATAATTTTTACCTATTTTGTCTCAGCACTTTTTCTACTGTACCATGATTTTTCATGATACAATAAATATATAAATTGTATTGTAGGTCCCACCAAAAACCATGATACAATAAATATATAAATTGTATTATAGGTTCCACCAATATTTTTTGTCTTGTACTATAATACATTTTGAGCATCCGAGGCAAACTAAGTTGTCTTATACAATTCCATTTTTAGTCATACCAAATACATCCATAATTATAATTAATTTCAAACTAATATTATTATAATCTTTATTGACAATATCATATTAATCAAGGATATTAATCACTAAGAATGAATTAAAAAATATATTAGCGATCATTTTCTTCTAGATCATTCAAATAATTGTGATTTAAGATCCTAAATACTTAAAATAGCTTATTTTTTGAAATAATTAACTAAAAATATTGACATGTAAAAAGGTTTTGGTAAAAGTCTTTAAATATATAAAATGAGTAGAAACCTAATAACTTTAATTTAAAATGACATTTCTAAATATATAAAAAAATTCAAATAATTGAAATTCGAATAAAGAATCTCAATTGAGCTCTTAAAGACTTTAAATAAAAAAACTTTAGTAGCAGTTTGAGAATATTATCAAAATAGTTCTAAGTTTTACCAATTTTTTAGAATATTAACAAAATGGTTTTAGTTATAATTTTTTTCTATATAATGTTCTGCATTTGAGAATTTTCCCAAAAGAATTTTACTTTTGGAAATTTGCTTAATTTAGACTTGACTGATTTTTCGTAGATTTGTTGGATTCACAATTAACAAATTACAATTTAGGTTGAATTTATTTGAAAGATGAAAATTGGATCCAAACGTTTTTTTGGGCAAAAAATATTCAGACCACATCCACTTGATTTAGGGTGATTTTATCTTGTCTTGTAAGTTATTTTGGCAATCTCGGTTAGGTCCATTGCAGTGCACAAAACACAATTTTCGTGGGCAACTGCGAACAAGTGGATTGATGGTAAAAGAAAAATAAAAATAAATGGAAGGAAAGCAGGCTTTCAAAAAAACTATTGCTTGAATTGCACTTTGTAGTGTACAAAAACCTAGAAAATCTACCAGGAGCTCTGTGACAGCTTATATGGTCACAAGAATATCCTCTTAGATACAGAACATATTAGCTTTGAACCAATTACATTTTACACTTGATCACATAACAGTTTTTTTTGCTCAATCTATCAACAGGACTATTTATTATGTACATAAACCCTTTATAGGATATGTTGCTCATCATCCTGGACAGATATGCAAATTGAATAACTTTGTGATAGTGACCTCCAGTCATCCATGATCGTGCTCTATCACAGCATGCAAAGCAAGGCATATATTTCACAATCCAGAAGAGGGTAAGAAAATATAAAAGAAGATAGATTTTGCTACTTGCCGAAGCTGATATGCTTCTCTCTATGCATTGGTCCTGACGCCTCTAGCATCCATACATTAGGGTTTCTTGGACATAATCAGAGCACTCTGCAGACCCTCAAGTAGCTGTAAATGGCAAAACAATAAACTTCAAGTCAAAACCTCTGGATATGCGAAATAAGATTGAATAATAAACGGCCGTTGTCTTGCAACAGGATAAATTCAAAGTATTGCAAGTGCTGAGAGCATACAGCTTTCACCTAATTGTTTATATAAATGATAGTTTTTGAAATATTTGTACCACTGAATAAGCCTTTCATAATTCTAGGTAACAGTAGAACAACAAATCATTCATGTTATTAAGTTCACATATGAAATTTAAATGATGTACCCCACAAGAGATAAGTATTGACCAAAAAGTAGATTAGAGGTACACAATTAAATGTTTGTTAATGGCTCTGCAAGGTCAGACAACAGCCACCCTGAGAGATCAAAGTTAATTAACCAGCTAATTGTTGCATCACGGACAACAGTGAAGTAAATGATTATGACAGATATTACGTTTTCTAGCACTACAAAATAGAAAGAGCAACCTTAGAATACAGCTTTACTATTTTGATGATCTATCCCGGTCTAGTTACATTACCATGAGAAGTGGTCCTAATACACAACACAACCATCATGAAGGTAATGCTAATCCATAGGAAAAGAACAGAACAGAGTCAATGTCCCAGGCTCCCGGCACTGTCTTAAGCGCCATCGCCAATATATTCCAGCACTCAATACGCAGGCAGTATAATATTCCTAGTCTACTTATATATGCTAGGATGTGTCCGGCCAGCACAGAAGTACAGTGGTTGTGGCAAATCAAGTCACTAATACTAATTGTCATAAATAATAATGCCACAACATACATGGGTTTAAAATATAATAAGATTTGCTAAAACACTACAATATACATATCATACTCTAGAAAGTGTACTTTTCACCAATGAATATTTAGCAGTAGAAAAATATGAACATTTTAACATATACAATAACAAGGGAAACCAATAAAATAAGTTGTACAAGCAAAATACAGAGCATAATGTTGAGCAACGCTTACTCTTGATGTTGGCTGAAATCTTCGGTTGGACCTACGGGGCTCACTAACATCAACAATTCCTTTTCCAGGATTTTGAGAAGCTTCAATTTCAGATCTTTTTGATTTTCCCACAGCAGATAAAAGCTTTCCTTTCTTCCCCTTTTCAGCTTGAATAGAAAAGGGTTTCTTATTAACTGATGGAACACCAGTTACAGACTGCAGAGACGAGACTAAGACAGGAGTGTCAATTGTTCCAAGCATGTGCAAGGAAGAATCAGCTTCCATGGAGCTCTTCTCTTCATTGCCAAAAGCAGTTCTAAGGCTGCTTTCTCTACCATCTGATACAGACATATTGGTTTCAGATAGCTTCTCCTTATTCACAGTACTTCTAACCCAAGGATTCTGAGACCTCAAGGACTTTGGGCCCCTAGAATTCAAGTTATTGGCCCTTCTTCCTCTGACATCAACTTTTGAAATATTGTTCAACTTGGATGCTTGTGGCATCAATTTTTTTACAAATTGTACAGAGCCACTCCTTTCAGTTCTATTATCAGTCTTATCTATGGCGTAGTGTTTGCTTACATCCATAAATTTTCTAGTCTTTCCAGGTCTAGGAAGACCAAATACCATCTCGGATCCATTTTTCTGGAGGCCAGCACGTCTTACCTTAAGTGTATTAGTGTTATCTTTCTCACCCATGGAAAATACTATATCCTTCTCAGTCAAATTAACTGGCCTCCACTCGTCAAGCTTCAATGAAGCATCTGTGCAATTATTTCTTGATAGCGTCCCAGTGTCTCCGTCATCTATTTTCCACTTATTTTTGGCATCAAGCTGGCCTACTTTTTGTCGTTTCACGTGAGGTGTATCACCCTAATTGTCAACAAAGCAGAAAAACAGATAAATCAGCAAGCCCACATTAAAAAAGATAAGTATAAAGAAGGCTATGTTAAAGAAGTGTTTAGAAGAAAAGACCTCATGGGGTTCAACAGTAACTCTCTCCTTATCTTGGGACCATTCTATCCATTGGCCTTTCTTCCAGATGAGTGAATAACGTAGATCACAAGCTGCAACGGTTGATGAGCCACCACCAGCTGTAAACAATCCACAAAAAATAGAATATCAATAATTATAACATTTTTATTCAAACTGAAGTCTGGTAGAAGCAAGTGACAGAAAGAAAAGACAACTAGTTGTTAATTAAAATGATGGTGAAAAACCATTACTTCTTAATTCATGTGAATGATATACGTAAAGAAAAACTTTTGAGTCAAAAGAATAAAGTTTCCCAAAACTCCACAACCAAAATAATACATAGACAAAACAAAAAGAACAATGGTTCATAACAGCATAGATAAAGATCTTGAAGTGGACAGTTTGATATCTTAATGCCACATCATAGTAACTAGAGAGTTTTCTCCTCTAACATTAGCATAAATCAGATGCTTAGTTTGGCTAGAATCTTAGTAAAGATTGTAGATGTGCATTAACAAGTAAAATAAATCAGTAACTGAGTAATCTTAACAAAGCCAACCTGGAAAATGTATAGTAAACTTGGATTCATCATCTTGGCTCTTTCCAGTGACAATCCCTTCCCACCAACTGAGGATATCAGAAGCACATCATTAGGAAAAATGCCATAGTCTGATAAAGAAAGACAAGGTAAAAATGGAGAGAAGGAAATAAAGCTAAGAATGCCATAAAAATCTTGGACAGGGAGGGGGTTATTAGATACATTTATTTACATTTCCATAACACAAGCATGTCTTTAAAGGTCCTCCAAAAAAAGAATTGTAGAATTACCAACATATACTGCAAGGTGGTTGACATGAACCAGAGTATTTGTGGATACTATGTCTCCAAAAACAAGAATTAATAAACAATTCTGTAAAATTTATATTCCATTGATGCAAAATCCCAAGCAATTCTATTTTTCTCGTAGTGAAGTTATCTCAAAACCAAGGAAAAATTTAGATGAAAGAAAGGTTTCATATATATGCAAAATAGTAGGGGAATGCTATAGCTATCATATGGATATTCGCTCCCACTAATTGTTGTTTGACCATTGTTACAACTTACAAGTAACAAAAACCTTGTTGCTTGGCACCATTTGACCAGTTCTTAAATATTGATTCTATCTGTAACGTTATATTAATTAAATGTCATAGCTCATATAGCTTATCACATGCTGGTACCTAAAAGGAATCCCTAGTTGCATGCCAACAGAAAATAGCATTTTACCAGAACTCACCTCGGTAGCATGGCCACCAAATGACTAATGCTCAATGAAATTATGTAAGAATTACATGTTCAACCAATTAATTCATAAACATAAAAATATAATATCAATGACTACAGTCATCCAGCAAACAAAAAGATGTCAAAGCAAATTAATATTTTATATGATTGTTAGATTGTAACATATCCAATTAAGTCATATAAAGCAAAATAATTGAAAATTGTTACAAATCATTTCCAAGATAATACAGATAGTACATTAAAAACAAACTTACCCATCATGTATCCATGCATCCACCCTATCTCCAATTGCCCAGGTATAATTGCCTAAGGCCTCTCTCCGCCGCTTCCTTGTTCGTTCATATTTGGCTACAATTACAGGATGAGCCACACGTATTCGAGGAGGTTCATCACTTCCATAATTGAGTGGTATCCACTCATTAAGCTTGTCAGGACCTGGATAATGTAAACAATAAGATATGTAACAAGCTTACAGTACAAAAACCTTCTATGACTTATGAGACTACAGTTGAGCTTCAGCACACAAAATTTCTATCGACCTCTTAATCTAGTCTGACCTGAATACTATGAACAACTTCAGTTTCAAGTAAGGTTTAAAATTGAGTGTCATACTAGCTTCAACAAGTTCATGGATTGGTGAGGTATTGCTCTGACACACAATATACCAAGCCATACTACAGAACCAAAAAAGTATATTACCAGTAAGGGCAGAGACAGTTCAGTAAGAGATCTGAATATAGTGACTCAGCTACTTGTATCGGTCAAAATAAAGAAATAAGGCAAATTGCATAAATATCCTTCTAAATATGTTGATTTGCATATTTAGACTTATAATTATAGAAAAGTTGCATGTATACCACTAAAGTTAACTTCCATTACTTTTCCATTAACATGATGACGGAAAACTACAAATTAACATTATTACCCTCTTAAAAATATTACACATATATCCCTCTAAATTTAATAATTTTCAAGTTTCCTTTTAAATTTAATATTTTCATATATATATGCGTGTGTGTGTATACCAAACTATAAAATTTACATATATGAAACTATTAATTATGTTATAACTTTTATATTTATGTTTTGTTTACTTTTATACAATACATATAAAACAAAAAATATTTTTATTATGACTCCTTTATTAATTTCAACATGGAGAAAATTATTTATAAAACTATTATTTTGTGTGATTCAAGAAAATTCAAGAAAATATATCCATATATGAAAAATAAAAATAAAAAAGAATAAAGTAGTTTAGGTATGATCACATGAATATTTTAGGTACTAAATAATTATATTTATTGAAATTATTTGAATAATCATTGATAACCATGATTAGTAATTATAGCTCAACTTTATCTGATGGTTAGTAACAGTAATGAAACTTACACTAGATTTAATTTTTTGCAAGAATATATATGATGTATGATATTTTGTAGGGGAAAAAATGTTAAAGCCCCAAGAAATAATTGGTATAAATAATTGAGGTTCCATTTGGGAATGCATTCCCAAAGTTCTTGAGAAAAAAATGGTGTTTGATAAATATATCTTTTAAGTGCTTTGTCCCGAAAATTTACATTCTCAAAGCTATTTTTTTAAAGTACCAAGGAGTGTTTTATTAATTAAATTGGAGCTCGGAACCGGAGGGAAATCCATTCCGTTCAGTCGAGTGAACTGATCCAATAGCAAATCAACAAAAGAATATTATTTTTTAACTATTTATATTTTAAATTATCACAGCGAGATAATTTCTTTTTTATTTAGAGTTTATATCTTGAATATATAAAGATTGTATAATTAGCTCATTCGAGATGTTTTTGGTGTATTGGTCAATTCTGAGTAAGTACCTCAATTCCATATATTGAAGATCAAAGATTTTGAGGAGTTTTTCATGAGTGGGAACTTCCTGAAAATTGGGCAATACACCAAAAACATCTAAAAAGAAATTAAAAAATTCCAACCCATAAAAATTAATTGAAATGCATAAAATTAAAAAAACCCACCTTTTGGGTGAACCAACCAGTTCACCCTTGAACCAGAACTACTTTGCTACCAATTCGGTTCGAGGTGAACCACTCGCTAAATTGTGGTTTTTAAAACCATTATTTATCCAAAGTTGCATTTTCAAAGCACAAATAAGTGCTTAGTCCAATGCTGCTTTGGAAGAGCAATTTACAAAACTTAAAACAATCCCAAATGAAGCCTAATAAACTTGTGCTACACAGTACACACTACAAAAGTAGTTAGCTTCAATTACATGAATACCACTCTTTTACCTTTATCAGAAGCAAGATCTTTGTAGCACACTTGTGCTTTATCATCCTTGACATCAAGAACCCATGCAGAAAACCAAGCTCCTCTAAGACCCTCTTCATCAACTGCAACCTGAGATATCTAAGTGTTAAAAAAAAAGAATGTTTAAGATGCCAAACAAAATACCCGAAACCTTGACTGAAGTGATTGTTTAAAACACAATATAAAAAAACAAATTAACTTTTCTCACAAGATTCAGAGAGAAACAGCCACTCAATCTCAATCTGTTCTGAGATAGGCTAAAATTAACTTCTCAATCACCTTTTATAAGATGCCCCCGAATAGATAGGCTAGCAATATAAAAGGCTTACAAGCAGAAAACCATGAATTCTCACCTGATGTGCCTAATTCTCACTAAACTAAATTATAATTATACACCTAAGTCTTCCTAAGTTCCTATCAAGTTAACAACTTCATCTAATCTTGAGAATTCTTGTTTTCAATTGCATACTAATACAATTGAAGTTTCTTATCACATTACAACATCTATAGGCTATGCTGTTTGATGATGAACCATGACCAACAGCCGAGGTTAAAATGACATTTAATGAACATTTTGTCAATTTCCACGAAAGGCT
Organism: Canna indica; assembly: GCA_034359265.1. Lineage (NCBI taxonomy): Eukaryota > Viridiplantae > Streptophyta > Magnoliopsida > Zingiberales > Cannaceae > Canna > Canna indica. Next base: position 7,648,923 of record CP136894.1, on the reverse strand, counting down.
ACAATATGTTAATAGCTTCTATTTCCTTTTCCTTTTCCTTTTGAAACTCTATAATCTTTGGGATTCCTAAGCACTTCTAGAATTAATCTACATCCTTAATCTTTTACCTTAAAACCCACAGTACTAACCAAAATACCAAATACAGCATCTGTACTAGACTGCTAGTTTGGCATACAAGTAGGAAACTATACAAATATGAAGTCCTTAACAAATAAAAGGATAATTCCTTGCACAGACATGTACCTCAACACGTGACCCTTTCTGAATAATATTTCCTTGCGTAGGATCTTTTACAGGTATATCAGTTGGAATCGCTTTTGATCCATTCTCTAATTCAGATCCTGAAAATGTTAGATAGCCCAATATTTTGGTGATTTTACATAAATGCATAAAATATATTCAAATAAATTATTATGTTTATAGATAAATGGAAGTGACTCGTACCTCCATATTGGTCCTCTGCTAGCATGGTCTTTTTGTTATTCAGAGACATCTCATAAACATGAGAAACTCTCTGTGTTCGTTTTGCAATTATCTCATGATCAGCAGCCACATTTAAACCCATATTCTCTCTAGCCTGCACATCATTTATTTCTGTTCCATTTCCCATAGTCGCATGACAAAGTTTCCAATGGCCTCTGGCACCTGCTTCTATTAATTCATTTATTGAGAATGGTATTGGATCCCCCATTGCAACTACTGATCCAGCCTGAGATACAGCTTCTGCAGCCATCTCTACAACTTTCAGTAGAGCATCCATGTTCTCTGTTCGTTTTATGGCAGCAGAAGCAATTTCAACCCTATTTGTAGAGGTCTCACATGCACTCGGCATAATAGAACCAGTACCATGGATCTTGTCCTTGTCCTTGGCAATTGAAACTAGAGTTGATGTGAGCAAATTCTTACCACTTTCAAGGCTGATTTCGGAAATTTGAGTGCTCCTCCCTGTGTTAGCAGTATTGAGAGCCTCATCTGCCATGAGCATAACCTGTAATGCAGCCTCAGATGCAATCTTAGCAGCTTCTGCAGCTACCTTTGCAACAGAAGCAGCTGCTGCAGCTGCAACAGCAGCAAAAGCCAGATTCTGTTTATCTTCTGATGCCAAGTCTGACTCCCTTTGGTCAGACATTTGTTTCCAAGTAAATTGGCTGTGCCTGAGAGCAGAAGCAGCATAGGCAGAGGCATTTTCAGCTTGCAGCTTTGAATGCTCAATCTGAGAGAAGATATCTTTTGAGAAAAGGACCCTCTGCTGATTGTCACCACTGCTTACTTGGTAGCAAGGGAAAGTTATGGGGTGAGATGTAGTTAAAGCAAGACCAGAACATGTGACAGTACTTGAAGTGGAAGATGAAGAAAGACCAACAGAATTAGGCACATGATTAGTATTAAGAGCAACAGCAGCAGATTCTGTTGGAGGTTGAGAGATTGAAAGTGTTGGCACAAAATTCTCAACTGCAGAACTCTTCTTCCTCTTTCTAGATTTCTCACTAACAGATGCATTCTTACTAATCGCAAGAGTTGGTGCCTTGTTTTGTGCCTCAACTGGCACAAACAGTGCAGCAGAAACATTATTAGCACCCTGATTAGGCAGCAACGCAACAGGGGAAGCAAGCTGCATGCTTGAAGCACTAGCTACAGAAGACTCCCTAATAGGTGTTAACTGAGCAGTTTCAGCAATGGGTACTGCAGAATGTTGTCCATTAGAAGCAAATGGTGAACCTTGGGACAAAAATGGTGAGGCACTGCCCAATCCTTGCTTGATCTGGGAATTTTGATATGAATACAATGGAGATAAAGACTGCTTCAATTCCAAATGAGTGCCTCTAGTGATACTTGATGATAGACAACCATTAAATGAACTGTGGAAAGGTGATTGAGAAGAGACGACGGAACCTTGTGTTGCTGTATTCAGGTACTTGGTGTCCCTCCAGACAACAGGGGAACTAAGGGTTTTGCTTTGAAGATGGCTGCAGCTGATCCCTTGTTCAGGAGTTAAGCACCAAGTATCAGTTACCTTGAATAACTCCCTAACAGTAATGATTGAAGCGCTCAATAGAAAACATTCACCTGAATAACAATGCAAATGTGTCCCACAACTGTTCGGACATGACTGTTGGTAATGAAGCCTTTCTGAAGCAGCACGCCATGCTCGTTCCCATGAGCTTCTTCCTCCATCTACTTGAAAGTCGCCAATGATTTGCCAACAGTACAGCTAAGAAGGCATAATGAAGACGTATATAAATTTTGTAGAAACACTAACCAGTTCCTCCAAATGCTGCTACCATACAAGCTTCATCTGGCAAGACAGCTTGGCTGCACCAAGTAGATTAACACATATTTTATTAGGCAATCAAATAGTTTCTGTTTCGAGCAATCATCGAAAAAGAACTAAAGCAAAGGTAACTGCAACTCACATAAGTGATCCATACACAAAAATCTGAGCACGCAATTGTACTTGCTGAATATCTGTGAAAGGCTGCTTAAAGAATGCAGAAGGAACTGAATTGTTGGATTCTAACATTTTGGATGTCTGAATACTTGGAGAACACTTTGTAGTATTAGTCTCAGCATAGGTACATTGATGTATACCCTCCACATGATTTTTGTCTCTTCTGATGCTGGCAAGGACAGGTGAGGTACATTGATTTTTTTTGCTTACTTTCCCGGATTTTTCTTGCGACTTTTTAGCATCTCCTTTCAAAATGTTTCTCTTTCTAGTTGCACGTGAAGAAACCTTCTTTCCTTTGTCTTGGGCGTCAGTAGTTTTTTTATCATCCAAGCACCTCTCAGAACTCTGCTTATAAATCAATATAAAGAAAGAAATGCTACATTTACTTTAAGGCCTTACCTTTCTTCAGGAAAATGAAGAAATTAAAATACAATATAAGATATTGAGAAGAGAAATTAGGACTCAAGTTGGTACCTGCAGCTGTTTCGATGACTGCAAATTACAGAATGGTGAACCTTCTTTTGTGTCAATTTGAGAAAGATCTGTAACTGGTTGAACTATACATTTAAAGTTCATATCACCTTCAGATGTAGTACTCACCTTAAAATCTTTAACACTAGATGTAAAGTTAACAGAATTTTCTCTACTATCAGACACAGGATATGCAGGAACTGGCACAGAACTATGATTACTTTCTCCACATGCAATTTTATCCAGAGTATGTTCCTTAGAGCTAATGAAAGATGGTGAACCACAATGCCCTTGAACTGAACTAAGATTACCACCCTCAGCATCCGAGGACTTGTCATGATTTTCAGGTGAAGCAGTTGGAGGAAGGTTGCTTCTTTCAATGCTTAATGCATCAGCTGTGATCATATAAGCTTGTCAACTTCGTCATGTGTTACTGGAAATAGCATATCCACATGCATAGATATCAAGTATCTTAAAGGCTAGAGGTATATAAAAATATAATAGTCAAATTACTAATGGCTAATATGCCTTTTGCTAAGCTAACAGAAACCAGATAAAATGTTACCTCTGGCATGAGGGCCCACCAACCCAAAATGGCTAATCACTTGAGAAGGGATGGTTTCCTCACAAGTCCTAGAACCCCTAGAACACATCCAATGTTGTGGTCAATACAAGTCCCTGAGGGAAGCAGGCTTTACTGGCCTGACCCAACTGCCTTAGCAGTGCCCCAAGGGGTGCACTGGTACCACTTATACAAGGAGAGCCCACCAGCCCAAAATTGACTAACCACTTGAGAGGGATGCCTTCCTTGCATAAGCTACGCCTAGTGCACAACTGATTGATGTGGGGCTATACATGCTGATTGGGCCATGAAAGAGAGGGATGTGAGATTAAACACCCATGAAAAATATTGTTGAGTCTTTTGGCAACCCACCAATGACCAAGTTTAGATGATGTCAATAAAGCCACAAATAACACATACAATATAGAAATTTTTGCACAGACAATCTTACAGGGGCACTCCATGTTTGCACATCTGTGTAGTGTTAATCTTATTTCTGTTTTATTGTAATGTTTATTAATTCTGCAAATAACACATGCAAATTGCTGATCATTGTTTCAAAAGATAAACAAAAAAAAATAAAGGTATTAAAAAGATGTGATAAACTAACAAACAAAGAGAAGTTTCACATGCAAAAACCACTGAAGGAAGACAACTCACTTTTGGTTACGCTCAAACACAGCTTGTCACAATTGTTTGCTGGAGCCAAATTAGCATCTTTCCCTTCTGTGCTTTGCAGAGTACGAAGAGATGAAACTCTGGCTAATGTAGTTATGTGAACCGTATCATTGTTGTTCATTTCTGTTGAAAACAAAACAAAGTAGTCAGAAACAAATTAATATACAACCCAACCCCACAATATTTTCAATCCTGAATATGAACTCTCTCAAACCCAAGGTTTGAAGTACCATCCTATATTCTTATAGGTGGTACAGGGAGTACCATATCGGAACCCTAGTGAATCGGTGCCCGATTCACTTTCTCATTGATACATAAAGGAGCCTTTTGTGTGTTTTTATGTGTAAAAGAATGTCAGGCATCACTTAAAACATATTGTGCATTTGTTCACCTATTTAAGTAATTTTAAACAATTCTACATTGAACTCAACCTGCTCACCTTCCTTTTTTAATTATCAGTACAGTACTGAGACCAGTCCAAAGATTAATACTTTGAAAACCTTGTTCACACCCTTTCAATGTTCTACAACTCTCAATTCAAATTCTTCCCAATTCAAGCTTCCATCATGTACATAATCCTCAATTACATTAAAATGCTAAAACTTTCAAGTATGTTTATGGTTGCAGATCTAGCCAGAATAAAGCAAAGGGAGCATACTAATTGGCGTCCATTTGAACCCCAAATTTAATTAATTGCTTGTTAATCTTATTTGAATCAAATTAGGTTATTATTTTTCCATACTTGCAAGTTGCAAGTTACCCCAGTCTTGTGGGATTGGACTAGAAAAGTGAAGCTAGTCCATACAGTCCAACTGATTGATGATTCCCATATTTGTCTAGTGCAGGACTTGTAATGATGTCAGATATTAAACTTTGAACCTCAAACAAAAATGGTTGTATACTTGCATGTTCTACTCCTTATTTTTTTTCCTCCCCCTTATGCAAGGGTGAACAAATACATTAAAATTATATTGGTAAATTACTAAGGTACCATTATAGTAAATAATATTACATTTTTAATCTTCTTTATTCCAAGGCTGTTGAAGTGCACTTTTTATTCTTTTATCTCAACTTTTTGCTTGACCTTCCTCTCTTTCCACCCTTCTTTTTTCCTTGTTTGATGTCTGTTAAATTGGCTAGGATTGGCAAAAATAATGTTTTTTCCAGTTAAATTAATCCAAATATTTTTCAGCCATATATTTTCACCACTTAAGAGGGTGGATTTGGTGTAACCATAAAGTTGCCCCACTTAGTGACCTGGATGTCATGTGTTCAAGCCACGAAAACAGCCTCTCTACACACACAAAAAAAAAAAGGAAGGTTGTGTACATCAACCCTCCCCGAAGCCCACAAAAGTGGGATTGCTCTGTGCACTAGGTCACCTTTTATATTTTCACCGCTTGTTAATATGTTGGCATGTGCCAAACGAGGTCAAGAATAGATGCTTCAAATTGTTGTTATTCCTTATCCTGCGTTCTAGCTTTTAGTCCATTTATATAACAACAAGGAGCTTTGATTTAAACAAACTATTTTTTTATGAAAATACTGCACAACTAGTGATTAGACAAAAAACTAAGAATATTCTCAAGAGAAATGTTTCAGTTAAAAACTAAATTCTGTTTAAGCTAAAGTGTGAGCTTCCACTATCCATAAAGTAAAAAAATATTTTATTGTATTAATGGCTAGAAATTACCCAAGCCATCTAAAACATTCTTGATTGAAGGGCCATCAACATCTAAATCAAGCACCTCCTGTGGCTGTCCTGATATCCCGGTTTTTGTGTTACTCTTTATAGCTGATAAGGAAGAGATGCCAACATCCTTCTTCACATAGCTATCAGGAATAGATGACACTACCACTTCTTTCTGTTGTAGATGTACTTCTTCGGGATGTAATATCTGGGGAACTGTTGAGTTGACAGGGAAAGGCGAGTTGACACCTAACATCAGTAAATACAAGAAAGTATTGGCAAAAGCAATACCATCATATAAAATGTGATTGAAGTATAAGATCATAGAAAAGACAAACGAAATATGTACGTGATGTACATTTCAGTTACCTGCTTGGTCCATAATTGATTTCTTATCTGGTTCAACCACACTAGTATTTTGGGCATCAAATAAGGAAACTTCTGGATTCTCAACAGTGTTACAATTCTTGGACTTCATGCCACTTATATTAATCAACTTTGCAGAGCATTCCTTTTCCTCTAAGTGACTTAAATTATCCTCTTTCAGTTCAGCCAACAAAGGAATTGTGTCAGACTTTGGAGCCAACTTGTCATGAACTGAAGATGAAAGCTTATTTTCGGCACCATCAAGTAAAGCAGCAGAAGGCCCATTATGAATAGCAAGTCCTGAAGCATCCAAGTTCGCAGTGGATGTTTCAACAATACCTTTTGAGGATTCATCTTTGGTACTCTTTTTTCTTTGAACAAGTTCAGAGTTTTTGGACTTTAAAGGATCAATTCTGCAATCAATATGACTATCGTATAACTCTTTTTTGTTCCTTTCAGTTTCTAATGGTGTTGCAAATTCCACCTTAACTGCTATCACTGAAGAACTCAGTTCACTACAGTTGTCCTCAACAACTGCCTTAGAGGTAGCAAGAACCCCTTCAAGACTAGTGATTTTCTTTCCTTGGGCCAATGGAAGATGATCATCTTTTAGAACATGTGCATGCACATCATGGCTAAGATCTAGAGGTTCTGCTATATCAAACAACTCCGGAAAATTTTCAGTGCCAACTTCAAAAGAATTCTTTCCAGTATTCTCATCCCTTTCCATTGCTATAGAAGGCACCTCCTTTGTGCGAAATGAGCATATCTCTCCTGTGGTCATATCCTCATTCAAAACTTTAACCTGGTAACCAACATCTTCATCAGAGTTCCTAAGAAACACACAGTTGCTAGATCTTTCATTTGGCAGCGTCAAAGAATTTGAGGATGAAACCAAATGAGAAGAAATCTTCAGGTCCCCAACATTACTATTAAAATTTTGATCATTCATTAAGCAACAAGTTATTTCGTTCTTATTTTCAGATGAAAGAGCTCCTGATTGCTTACTCATGTCAGCATCGTGGCATTCTTCTACTTTTTGCTCAGAGAATGATGGGTTGTCAAGTTTACTAGTAGCAATACCTGCATTATCAGTCAATAAACTCAAAGGACCGTCTTGAGTACTACAAGAAATAAAATTTGGACAGGCTTCAGTACTTCTGGTTATAGCACGTCCTTGGTGATCAAGAGAACTATTGCGCTCATATAAATTATCCAATGGTTCATTAGTTTTAATCACTTCAAGAAGCTCACCAACAACTAAACTTTCTTTAGATACATCACTAGATGATGAGGCTGCCTCTTTATTATGCAAAGCAACAACCTTTTCACTAGAGTGGAGCTTTTCGTCTACCAAACTTACATCCAAGACAATTTCTGATTTTTTATCACTAGAACTCTGAGATGTAACAGCATGTTGCTGGTCCCCGACTTCATCTTCATTTGACCCCAAAATACTATTTGGAAAAATGTGAGTCAGAAGTGTTGAATCAGTCTTTAAATAACTCTCACTTCCGCAATTGTCAGAATTGTCTTTTGCACTGCTTCCATCTATTGTATTCATGACTTGTGAGCGTACCATCTCATCTTCTCCAACAGATTTCACAAGCACCTTTGGAGATTCAGATGATGGAGGAGTGGACCAGATATTGCCATGACCAGAAATAGAGCAAGTTTGTGAAACACTTGAACCAAATTCTGTTGCAGTATTTCTAAGTGAAAACTCTTCAATCCACTTGTTTTCTTCACCTTGACTGCCAAGTAAAAGCCCTGTTTCAGATAAACTGTCAAACCTTAGTTGAGCCTGAAAGTGATCATCAATATCAAATTTTGGTGATGCATATAACTCTAAGCTTTGAGGAAATCCATCATTGTACTCTCCAATTAGTTGAAAATTCTGGCTCTGAAAATCATTGTCTTCATAATCCATGGATATAATCCTGCAATGATCATAGAATATTTACATTAAGAAAAACCAATGGCTGGTCCACAAGTTAATAGAAAATACTAGAGGAAGAAACTTGTGCCATAGATGATTAAGCTAACATCAGAATAGCATATTCACATCAAATAATTGCAGAACTTGAATAAAATTCTTCAGTCATATAATTCCAACAAAAATTTGGACAAGAAACCTCAGTGTTCTTTTTATATATCACAGTAATTCACAATTTTACCCTTATAATATTAAGGATAACTAATTAGTTAAAAGGATAACATGGTCCTTGTAAAAAAATCTAAGCTCTTCCTTCTTCTCCCAAACAAGGAATTTCCCCCTCCCCTACCATCACTCTCCTGTCCCTCCTCCCTCAATGAAAAACTTCCAAACAAGGCCTTGAGGCAAAAATGCACTTAGAGGAAGGGTGTTATCACTTATATGAAGTGGTTTCCTTGGATGAAAGGTCGCATCACTTGGGTAACTATTTGTGTTCATCAATGATGATACCACATGAAAAGTTAATCAGTTCTCTACGACTTGGGTTTAGCCACTTGATGAAACTTCTTGCTGAGAGATTTTTTGATTAGTGAGAAGTTTGATACCTATAATGAGGAACCTAGCTAGCGGTATAGGTGATTGGACGAAATACTAATTTCTTTTCGTGTTCATTTGTTTGACTGTGCTTACTTGATGTATTCTGTCATTGCCCGAAGAGAGAGCCACAGTGTTAAAAACTTTTGCAAACAAATCATCGTAGTCGCATTTGACATACATGACTTCAATCGAAGTAAAAGGAACAGGCTAACGTTCAAGATTTTTAGAAAATACCTAGATATTACAGAAATAGAAAACAAAAGGGCAAAGGTACAAATTGCCGCCCAAGAGCAAGCCGAGCATATCAATGACCTTAACACTCCACGGTACCAATCATCGCAAGTAAAAGGTCAAATCTCCAGTTTCTTTCACGCCAAAGCAGACAAATCAAAATCAAGTTAAAGCAGTAGCAAATCATTGAGGCTGAAGCGAGAACCAGCAGCAAAGAAGGAACGACGCACCAGAGACAGAGCGACTAAGCTTCCCGCACCCTCCATTCGGAAACCAATTCTTCTTGCTTCAGCGTGCCGACCGCAAATACCTCACAGATCCGCAGGCACTCATTGGCAAAGCGCATCGGATGTCGCCGAGACTCCCTGTTCCGCGAACCAAACCCTAGCTCTGACGCCTCCTAGCATGGAACCCTCGTGGCGGCTAAGGACTCTCCCGGCGATGGACGGTGAATTTTTCGGCGAATCGAAGGGGGGAAGCGGAGGAGAATCCAAAATAATAATAATAACAACTTTTTTGTTCTAACCCTTACTCTTTCGATTCGTTACGGCGCAGTCGTCTTATTACAGCAAGTCACTAGATTTAGTGACTATTCGAGGAAGGCCAGTTTAATGTCGATCCCCTCCAACTGTTCTATTAACTAGAACCCGTAAACTCGCTATCGTGGCCGCCCAACACCATGATCTATTCTTCCTTTGAACAATAGCAGCAGGATAAGGAATAGATGAGAAACAACCTCTTGCAGAGGATCCTGGAAACAAAAAAAAAGGCATCCTTGCAGAGAGATACAGGAACGGTCATTAATCTGGTTGTTTTTTACCGCATCATTGAGAGAGAAAAATGACAATTTGTTTTCACGTAATTTTTTAAAAATATCTTATTTTTAAATTTGTTATCTATTTATCAATAACAAATAATGGAAACAAAAATTTTTCAAAATCGAATTTTAAGAGAAGAAAATTCTCAAATTTGAATTTTGGGGGTAAAAATTTCTAAAATCAGAATCTAATGAATTTGATACCTATTTTAAAAATTAATATATATATATATATATATATATATATATATATATTTTTAAAAATAATTTTAATTTATATTTTTAAAAAATACCTAAATATAGCTTGTATTTTGGTATTTGTCTCAATTGTGGCGTGTACTTTTATTTATTTCAATTGTGTACATATACTAAGATATTTATTTCAATTGTGGTCTGCCGTCTAATTTCCGTCAGGCGATCCGTTAAACTGACGACGTGGCATGCTGATATGTATAATATTCAGCTATTAATTTAGTGGGTCCCACTTTTTTTAATATTTTAAAAATGAGTCTCTCTCTCTCTCAAATGCCACTGGCATTACTCTCCCCCTATCTCTGACCGCCACCGCCGCCCCCCTCCCCATGCAAATGGTCCCACATCGAGTGCGACGCTGCCACCGCCCAAGTGGTGCGCCTCTCCCTTACCTCCCTCTCCCTCTCCTGCCCACTCCCCTGCGGCCTTGGTCGTCTCCCCACCCTCGAGTCCCTCACCCTCGCCGGGAACAACCTCTCCGGCCCCATCCCTTCCCTCCGCTCCTTGCTCTCCTCCCCTCCATCCGCTCCCTCGACCTCTCCTTTAACTCCCTCGCCGGCCCAATCCCAGACACCCTCTTCTCCTTCTCCACTTCCGACGCCACCTACGGCTCACTTCGGTACCTTTCCCTCGCCAGGAACGACTTAGAGTTTGAACCATCTAAGCTTGTCGAACAACATGCTCAACGGAGCGATTCCGGACATGGTGGCGGAATGCACGAAGTTGAGCGAGCTCCGGTTAAAGGGCAACATGCTCATTGGGAGCATCCCACAGGGGTTGTTCAACCTGGGGCAGGAGGTGCTCGACGTGTCATCGAACGAGCTCACAGGCTAGACCTGTCAGCCAATCAATTAACAGGTGCTTTTCCTCCGGAGATGGTGTCGTACTTCAGCCTGAGAGAATAGTTTGATGCCATGGATGATCAACTAGCTGAGACTGAGAGAAAAGTACTCTTAATTATTTCATGCCTCATATTTTTTTGGTGCTTGTATTAATGAACGAGAGAAGCAACAACGAGCTTGATACGTACGAGCCTGAAGAGCTTGGGATCAGATCCGACACAGTCGGATCCAGCGATGAGTCCAAGCCTGTCCACTCTTTGGCTCCTTCCTCCTCTTCAACTCCCTCTCCGAAGAGAAGGTGGCTGAATCTTTAATTCTTCATTCTCTTCGATCCAATATATAGGATCCATCGATCTCCTCCATGCATCACGCTCATGCATGTATTGATTTGAATATGTGCTTGTGAATGAGTAGCCGACGGACGATGGAGAAGCACGTTGTGACAGTGCCGATCAGCGAGGCCAAGGGCGTTGACGAGGGGGCGCCGCCGGCTGATTCATGATGCCATCATGATCACAAAGTCGTACGATGCCTTGAGGGAGTTGGTGTGGCGGCAAAAGAGATTCGCTCGCGACGAGAGAGAGAGAGAGAGAGAGAGAGAGAGAGAGAGAGAGAGAGAGAGAGAGAGAGAGAGAGGTGGGCCTCACTTTTAAAATATTAAAAAAGGTGGGATCCACTAAATTAATAGTTGAATAAAAAAACTAATTTTTTATACATGTCAACATGCCACGTTGTCAGTTTAACGGGGCGTTTGACGAAAATTAGATGGCATGGCACAATTGAAACAAATGTCTTAGTATATGTACACAATTGACACAAATAAAAGTACGGGCCACAATTGAGACAAATGCCAAAGTACAAATTATATTTAGGTATTTTTCCTAAAAAAAATTATAACAAAATTGAGGTGTTGGAATCTAAAAAATATTTTTTTAAATTTTTTAATTCATTAGAGATTTTTGCACAAAGTCTATAAAATTAAATTTAAATTAAAAATTAAGAAATATTCCGATGAAAAATATTTTTTGAACCACAATGCATCTTTTGTATTTTTTAAAAAATATTTCATTAATTAAAATTATTATTATTTAAAATTATAAAGCTATTATAGACTTTGGACAAAAGCCTCTAATACATTAAAGACTTTCACCCAAAGTCTATAAAATTAAATTTAAAAGAAATATTTTAAAATATTTTTTGTCCAATATATTTTGATAGGCTCTAACTCATCTTTTATATCACACATACATTTTTTGTTGATTAAATTTTATTTTTTATAATTAAAAATTATTATAAATGAAAGTATCTATTTAACTTTTGTGCAAAGTCTATAATAGCTTCATAATTTTTAAAAAAAATATTTGAATTCATGAAATAATTTTTTAATGATAGAAAAGATATACTATGATTTTATAATTTTTAATTCATGAAATATTTTATAATTTTTAATTTTAATTTTAATTTATAGACTTTGTGCAAAAGTCTTTAATGCATTAGAGGGTTTAAAAATATATTTTTTATATTTTAATATCTCATTTTTATCATAAAAAATATTTTATAAATTTAAATTATATATATTTTTTTTGTTTTTTATTTTGACCAAAGTATCTAAATGGTTAGAAACTTTGGCCAAAGGGTAAAATGAGTATCCAATCCACTAGGTTTCGATTTTGAGAATTTTGATCCCCAAAATCCGAATTTGGAAATTACTCTCTCCCAAAATTCGATTTTGGGAAATTGCTGCATTAACGTATTAAATGATGCGTAAAATATAAACTAATTTTTTAATTATATTAAAACAAAATATTTAATAACAAAAATACAAAACAAAATCTTCATAATTATTCTGACTCTTCATATTATATTACAAAATCAACTAATTATCCATTTTTCAAATGCATCACTCTCAGTGTAAGCGACAAGATAATTATTCATTCAATCATCCCCCATTTGAATATGCATATGGGTGAGCAGAAAAACTAAAAAATTGATTAATCGAAAAATTGATCTGAAATCGAATCGAATTCTTCGGTTAACCAATCTGACAGTTTCAGATTTTATTTTTTAAACTTTCAATTTTTTGTTTCAATTTTGGTTTCGATTTTTAGTATCGATAGTCCACGGTTAATCGGTTCATATATATATATATATATAATTTTAATTTTTACTCCATTAATTTTTTAATAATTTTCTCTCTAAAACTTATATAAAATAATGCATTTGAAGTATATTTAAATTATATTTTGTTCTCCAAGATTTGACCAATTATATATATTTTTAAAATATGAATAAATATTAGGGAAATTGCCTTAGTATATTATGTACTTTGAAGTTTTTCGCATTTGCGGCATGTACTCTAACTTATCTCAATTGAATTATGTATTTTCGAATTTGTTTCAATTGAATCCTATCGTCTAATTTCAGTCAACAACCCCGTTAAATTGATGAGGTGGTTCGCTAACGTGTAATAAAAAGTATTTTTTTATATTAAAATTTTATAAAATGAAAACTTAATGTTAAAGCGCTCCTTTCTCTCTCTCTCTCTCTCTCTCTCTCATCATCATCACTGGTTGATTCCCCCTTAAAACCCACCACAATCTACTGACATCATCACCGATTGATTCCCTTTATCTATTTATTTATTTTCAAACCTATCGATGTTCCTACCTGAGGATCCTTTTACAAAATTTTAATATTAAAAAATACTTGTTATTACACATCAGCGAGCCACTTTATCGATTTAACGGGGACTGGTGATGAAAATTACATGATAGGATTCAATTGAAATAAATTCAAAAGTACATGATTCAATTAAGATAAATAAAAGTACATATCACAAATGCGAAAAACCCCAAGTACATAATATATTTAGGTAATTTTCCTAAATATTATGATACACAAGTCTCTAAAATATTATAATACATATTTTCACTAGACAAATATTTGAATTTTATGTTGACCATATCCAATTTTTGCAATTATTTGTGAGGGTGTTATCCTTCTTTTGATTTTGTATTTTTTATTTTATTTTGAAGTACTCTCAACATTTGAAATCGTCTTTATAATTTGTATAATTTTATTATTTTTATATGTTAAATTTTTTTATTGGTTAATCGAATCGCAAAAATTGAAACCGAAGTACTGACTAATCGAATTTAATGGACCGATTTATGGTTAATAATTTTAAAAATTTGATGTTAATTGGCTAGTTTAAAAAATATTATGATACACAAGTCTCTAAAAAATTGGCTAGTTTAATAATTAAAAAATTTGATGTTTAGCCACCTTCATTGCTGAAAATGCTCTTTCTATGATTGCTATAGCAACAAGTACAACTAGTGCCAACTTTATAAGCAAGTAAACCAACGGATAAACAATATCTCTTTTAGTCTCAACTTGTTTATTTGCAAGGCTTCTAATCTATATCAACAATGTAATTCTCAAGTTGAAACTCATGGATCATGAGTTAACTGCATAAAACTTAGATGGATAAGAACGAGCAAATTGGATAAACTTCTTCTTACTAAAGCATGAAAATTATCATCTAGATTTAAATACTACATCGAAAGAAATAACTGAGTTGTCAGTGAATTGATCGTTAAACTGTTGAAGTTGCATATCTATGACAATATAGAATGAATTTACTTGATAATAATGTAAATATGTAATAGGTTGTGCTCGAGCTTTACATCGTGATATTCCTTTAAGAATATATACCTCATCCATATTCAGAATTTCAATGTCATGCTTATTATAGAATCAAGATATAAAATTAATATGTGTAATTACCTAAATATATTAGGAATTATGCACTTTTTCTGTGGCCAATTCCAAAATATTACCAAATTATATCCCAAATTTTGATATTTTGTCTCAATTACATTCTCTCATTAACTCTCCGTCTGCAGCTCCCGTTAAGATGATGACATGGTTATCTGACATGAATTAAAATAATATTTTTTATTTAAAAAAATAAAAAATCACTTTAATTTATATTAAATAGTATAAACTAATATTTTATATTAAAGAATCACTCTGAGCCCTCTCAAGGTGAACATAGAGTGATTTTTTAATATAAAATATTATTTAATATTATTTAATATAAATTGACGTAATTTTTTAATATTTCTTAATAAGATTGAATTAGAAAGGCTTGATCAACTAAATGAATTGCGTCTTTGTAATGATCGGGATGTATGCGAATGAAATGCTTAGCTAACAAAATTATGGCCTTAAATAGAAGGTGTATATCAAATGGTGGTCTAAGGCTAGAATAAAGTGGTTGGAAGAGAATGATAAAAATACAAAATTCTTTCAAATAGAAATAGCAAATGCATTTGCTAAATGGTATAAATGTCAATGGAAAGAGGATTCAGTAGAGGTAAATAGCCCAGAATGGGACTTTGCCAAGGAATTTAGCTAGAGATTGAAGAATACCTAATAGAAAAAAGGTTCATCTCTGTAGGGATTTTTCTACGGAGGAAATCTAGAAGACAATTAATAGCACTACAAGAAAAATATCATTTACTAACGTATTATTTCTGTTACTACAGCCCCAAAAATTGTTAGTACATCCTATACCAAGGGCATATGCACCCGTTGGTAGAAGTCGTGATATTATAGATTTGTACCAACGGATGTTGGGGTCGTTGGTATAGTGATGTACATATTCTAACGGATGATTAACACCGTTAGTAGATACCTATTGTTAATATAGTTGATCTTGTTAGAAGAAAAATTTGTTAGTATAGAGGACCCTACACTAACCATTATTGACATCATTAGAAAAAAAATATATTAGTATAATTCATTTATAGACATATTACCCTATCAAGATTAGAACTTGAGTTGATGGGAGGAAAGTATTTTATCTTAACCACTCAAGCAAGCTATACTATATGATATATATTTTTATTTTTATTTAATTAAACTATATTTTGGTTCATTCAAACCGAATCGAAAATTGAAAAATCTTTAAAATTTTAACAGTTAACCGAATCAAAAATCAATTGGACAAATCGGTTTGGTTAATTCAGTTTCAGTTCAGTTGGTTAATTGATGAAATTTTCTCACCCCTATTGGGCTATTGGGTCGGGCTAAAATTTGTCAGGACTATTAGTAACGGTTCATTCGTTAGTATAGAAGATGTTTCTCTAACGGATGCAACTTCATTAGCAACTTTACCAACGGTCCAAAAAATTCGTTAGTATAGAAGATGCTTTACTAACAACCCATAAAATTCGTGAGCAACTTTACTAACTGATACATAATTTATTAGAATTGGTTTGCTCTATACCAACGACAAAGCTTGTCCGTTGGTATAGGGTATGTCTTTTAGCAATGACTCTTGTTTCTGTTTGTAAAAGTTACATTTACTAACAAATTTTCTTACCGTTAGTAATATTATCTGTTAGTATATATCATTTATTTTATAGTGTAGTTTAGGGAGAGGAAAAGCTCCAGGGTCGGATGGATATAACGTAGAATTCTTTGTTAAATATTGGAACATCCTTGGGGACTCCATTATCTTGGCCTTAAAGGAGTTCACTTCATCAGCTGTGATTCTTGATTCCTGGGAAGAAACTAGCCTTATCTTTATACCAAAAAATGATGGACCTATTGAAGTTACTGACTACGTACAAATTGTATTATGCAATGTCACTTACCAAATACTATCCAAGGTCATTGTGAATAGAATAAAGCCTTGCATTAAAGATTTGATTTCAAATGAGCAATGTGCTTTTGTAGAGGAGAGAAGAATACATGATACCATTAATGTTATTCATAAATCAAAAAGGAAAATGCCTTATGTGCTACTCAAAGTAGATATAGAAAAAGCATTCGATAGAGTTTCTTGGAAGGCTGTCAAACAAATACTAAGCTTCATGAATTTTCCTAATTCAATAATTCAATGGATTATGACATGTCATGGTTCTGCTATGTTCAAATGTTGTGTGAACGGATTAAATAAGATGTTTTCAAAGTTTTAAGGGGGTACACCTTACATTTTCATAATTATGCAAGAGCTTTTGTCAAAAATTCCGAATGAACAAGTTGATAGAGGATATATCAAGGGGTTTAACTATAGAGGCCTAAAGATCAATCACCTCTCCTTTGCAGATGACTTGCTGATAATTATGAAAGGAGGCATGGAGAATTGTAGAAAGGTGCAGCATGCATTAAGCCTATACTGCAAATTAATAGATCATAGAATTAAAAAAAATGAAATCAGAATTATTCTTCCCAAAGGCCTATCATGGCAGCATTAGAAATGATATTTGTAAAGAATTTGATATTAAAGAAGGAAGCTACCCAATGAAGTACCTAGGGGCTTACATTGGGCCTCAAAAATTAGATAAAAGTCACCAGGTAATTATATTTTCTAAAGTTTTTTCAAAGGTAGAAGGTTGGGCATGTAAGAGTATATCACAAGCTTGTAGAATAGTTTTACTAAACTCAGTTATGAACTCTATTCCCATACACACTTTGGCAACCTCTTGAATAAATAATAGCATTGTCTGCAAATATCAAAGTATTTATGGAGCCAAGATAAACGAAAATGGGATTTCATCTTCTAGGATGGAATAATGTAACAACAAGAAAATACAAAGGAGGCTTAGGCATAAAGGATTTGGGAATAGTCAAATATTCTATTCATGCAAAAATAATTTTACCTTTTTTAAATAAAGAAAAACACTTATGGTCAAGAGTCCTACTTGCCCAGTACAACAATTACTATCCCCCATTCTTCAGTAGTATCAAGAGTTTTTCCTTGGACATTCAATGGCCTCCATTAGGGGTGAAAATAGGCCAGACGGCCTGCCAGGGGCCTGTGGCCTGGCCTGGCCTGTTTTAAAAAAATACTAGGCCGAGGCTTTGAAATAGACATATTTTTCTTATCAGGCCAAGCTCATGCTCAATTTAAAGCCTATTGAGCTTAACAGGCCAGCCTGGGCCTGTTAAAATGATGTATATATATATATATAATTATTGTTTTATTACGTATTTATATTAAAATAATAGCTAATATTATTTTAATTTAATAAAATACAGGCCACAGGCCGCAAGCCAGGTTAGGTCAAAATTTTATATTGGAAGTAGGTTTTATAAACAAGTTTAATATTGAAAGTATGCTTCGTAAACATGCCACATACCAGGCCAGACCAATGAACAGGTTAGGCTTAAGCCAAAATTTAAGCCTATAATATGTCACAGGCTAGGCCCAGGCCTATACCAAATTTTTACCATATAGGCCTGACCTGTTAAGGCAAAAGCTTGGCATGACCTGTTTACACCCCTAGCCTCTATGAGGCTATTCAAAATCTAAGAGAAGGATTAAGAATTAGAGTCGGTTCTGATTTTAACATTGATATTTTTAATGATCCATGGCTTTCAAATATTCTTTTTAATAAATGACCTACTTTTATAAATATGGGCATTCAACCAGGATACCAAAAAGTCAAGGATCATGAGCTTATGTTAGAGTTTCATTACAACAATATCGTTCAGATAAACATTCCAAAGGAAAGTATTAGGGATAAGTGGATATGGAGCTTTGATAATAAAAGAGATTTGAGTTGCAAGTCAGCTTATAATTTCATAAAAGAAAGACATATGGAGGAGATAGCCTCAATGCATAATTGGAAGAAAGTATAAAACCTAAGAGTCATCCATAGAATAAAAACTTTTATATGGAAGTTGCTTTGGCGAAGGCGGCCAACAATTTGTTATCTAGCTAAATTTAGCAAAGTCATTCCCAATAGTTGCTTTGTTTGTAATAGTGAGAAGGATAACACTAATCCCATATTGTTTGAGTGTCCATTTGCAAAAAGCTTTTGACATAAATTAGAACAAGAGCTCAATTACATATTTAAATTTAGAGACAGTTTGAATGAGGGTTCATGGCTCAAGGAAGGTGAAGGAGCAAAATTAGAATTAAATATTTGGTTTACTGAATTAATTGCAGCTTCTCTATGAAATTTATAGAAGAATGAAAATAATTATTGTTTTCGAAAAATTGGAACCAGAATAAACTCACTACTCTCTAAGTGCTTGTTGATATTAAATGGAATGATGGTTTTGTTGAATATAGAAGTAAAGAAGAAGCAACAGGTCTTGGACTCAATAAGAGTGCAAATATGATTGCTAAAGGCAGTTATTCATAGGTGTATTCGCCATTGGTTGCTGAAATGTGATCTATTTGGTTTGGAATATCCCAGGCTATAGAACTGAACCTTAATAATGTGGTAGTGTTTTATGATTGTTTATAGGCCATCAATAGTCTAAATAAGAAAGACAAACCTCCATGATACCTACATAGTCTTGTCATGAATATTTGGATTACAGGAAAATAAGCTCAATGTAAGTAAATGGTGCCACATCAAAAGAGTATTCAACAATGAAGCACATATGCTCGCAAAGGAAGGCCTCCCTAGAAGCACCAATGGTTCTATCAGGAGGATGAACAATGTGGGGGCTCATGGCAGCAATAATTGTTGTTAATGCATGTAGGCATGTAGCTATTTAAATAATGATGTTTTATTAGATTCTACTCTTGTTAAATAATTATTTTCAATAAAGTGGGTAATACTCAAGGGGGAAAATATCTCTGCTTCTCTGAAGACGAAGAATGCACGATTATTAATCCTCTACATCCTCAACCCTCTCAACTTAGCAGAGAGTGACCTATTCTTGAGTTTATTCTCATTAAAAAAAACTTATATATATATATATATAAACAAGCAACAATTCATTCCTGCCTAAATTCCCTCCAATCCCTCAAATTTTTACCCCACCTATATATATATATATTTATAGCCTGTTTATATATATAACAGACAACATATCACTTATTCATTCTTGCCTAAATTCCTCCCCTCCCTCAAACTTTTTTCATCTTTTCATCTAAAATTTTCCCATTCAAAATTGTCCCACCTAAATTTCTCCCTCCATTTTTTTTTTAATCTTTCACTTATATCCTTTAAATTAATTTCGAATTTTATTAATATTAAATTTTATTAATTTCGGAATTTATTAATACAATTAATTATGCTTAGATTCTAATTTTTCAAATCTATTTAATTAAGTAGGCTTAATTTCCAATTAAAGTCAGCTTAATTTTTAAATTTTCAACTATATTTAATTATACATGTTTAATTTTGAAATTTATTTTGCATCCATAATTATGCCTATTTAAATTTTATTTTTTCCAAATACATTTAATTAAGCATGATTTCCAATTAATCATGCTTAATTTCTAAAATTTTGAATTTAATTAATTTCAAATGTTAATAATTAATTATGACATTTCAAAACTTAATTAAACATGCTTAATTTTAAATTTTATTAATTTTCATTAGGTTATAATCAAAATTAATTATGTCTATTTTTTTTAAAAAAAAAACAAAGAAATTTTTTTATTAACTAATTAACCACTAGACGAGTCATTACACACAATTTGTAACAAATCAAGGGGGCCATTGGTCCACCTATGTAAAGGAACACTTGCATTTTAATGCTTCTTTAACCACCCAATCAGCTGCTCTGTTTCCATCATGCTTGACGTGCTTGAATTTTATTAGAATATTCATTTCCCTTGCTGAATCTGCAAGAATCAAGATGTCATTAATTATATTCCTGATTGACCAGAAAATGACAATAGACTGATTACACATGTCAATAACAAGTTCTGAATCAGACTCGATTATAACATTTGCATAGCTTTTTTCTATAACAAATTGAACAATAATTTTAACAGCTAAAGCTTCACAGTGTAAAACAGATCCATGCCCAGAAACAAAAGCACTAGCTACTATGATTTTACCAAAATTATCCCGACATATAAACCCTGAAGCAAAGGGTTTAGCTGTATCTTGAGGAGGTGGCACCCAAATCTTTCTAGAACTAATTTTAGGTGAGATCCCTTACTAAGAGGTGATTCAGCATAGTTAACTATAAGAGCTAAGATTTTAGCAAAAATAGAAAAAATATTGGTCTTAGTATGCTTAAAGACTGTTTGATTTCGAGAATGCTAAATGCAATATACAATGTAGTCAGACATAACGCAAGTTTAATATCCAAGGCAACATATAAATTTGAAGGGACCCGATGGTTAAGATCTGAATACAGAGTCTACACATAGGTAGGGGCAACCGAAAATCGATCATCAATAAGCTTCCAAAGCTCTCGAGCTACCTCGCAATCCTGGAGTGCATGGTTTGCATTCTCAAGCTGGCTGCCACAACGAGAGCAAATTGGAGAGCTAATGATTTTAAATCTGAACAGTTTGTCCGCAGTGGGTAGTCTCTCATGGAGAAGTTTTCAAGTAAAATGTTTGACCCTAGGGCCAATTGGAAGTTTCCAGAGGACACTCCACCTTGGACTATTGTCTCGGCCAGGGGCATAAGAACAAGTTAAGTATTTGTATGCAGCCTTACAGCTAACTAGATCATTTTTCTCTAACGACCAAACTCACTTATCCTCATCAGGGTTCAACGCTAAACCAATCCTGGAAATCTTTAAGGCCACCTTCGAGTCAAATAAATTGTTTAACATATCTAAATTCCAACTATTATTAACCAACAAATCAGCCACACGTAAATCCACATCAAGCATAGAAATATAAAAGAATGTAGGCTTAAATGCAATTGGAATATCAAAGCACCAAGAATTAGTAAATACCATAGTATTCATGCCAGACGAAATAACTTTTTTAAAACCATATCTCAAACAATCAACGACACTCATAATAATTTTCCAACAACGACTATATTTGTAAGGCAAAACATGATTTCAAAAATTAAAATCACCATATTTGGCTTTTACCATTTTACACCAAAAAGAATCATTTCCATCCAACAAACCTTGGATTCTCTCAGCAGATAGAGAAAGTTTCATTATTTCCATATCTTTTATATCAATGCCTCCAAGGTACCTAGGTTTAGTTAATTTTTCCCAAGAGATAAGATGTAAACCCTTGTTCTCTTTACTTGAACTCTAAAGAAAATTCATTATTAAGGATTTAATTTTCAACGTAATCTTCTTAGGAAACCAAGTAACAACAAGGGCATGCATAGGAATAGAGTTTAAAATAGAATTAATAAGGGTAACCTTACCATTCTGAGCTAGAGTATTCCTATTCCAATTGTTAAGTTTGTTGTGAATCTTGTCCATTATAAAATTTAGGTCTTTATCAGAAGGCTACTTGGGAGAAATCATAGTACCAAGGTATTTTGTAGGAAAGGTCCTCATTTTCATCTCAAATTTTTGACAAATCCTATGTCTAGTAGGAGCAGTAGTTTTACTAAGGAAAAAAATCTTAGATTTTTGAAAATTGATTTTTTGATTTGAAATCTCAACATAGCAATCAAAAATCCTAAGAATAGATTTATTATTTGCCCTAAAAAATAATAAAATGTCTTATGCATACATAAGATGATTAATTTTGAAACCATTCTTAACATTAACAGCAGAGATGTTACCTAAAGTAGCAGCCTCATTAAGCATACAGGACAATAAGTGGCTTACTATGATATACAAATAAGGGGACAATTGGTCCCCTTGTCTAATATCACGGGAAGCAGAGAATTTACGAGACAGAATACCATTAATATTACATCTAAATAAAGCAGATGGAATACAGATCATCACCCAATTTATGAATTCTATATGAAAATTAAGCATACGCATAACATGATAAATAGCACTCCAAGAAATTTTATCATATATCTTTTCTAAGTCAATTTTAATCATAACTAAATGATTTTTATCTTTTGAATTGCATGAATGGAGAATAATTTCCTGCGCAACTAAAATGTTATCATGAATTAACCTTCCAGAGATAAATGCATACTGATTATTAGAAATTAACTTCTTGAGTAAAGGCATAATCTTATTAGCTAATGTTTTAGTAAGAATTCTATAAATCACATCACACAAGGAAATAGGCCTAAAATCCTTAATAAACTTAGGATTATTATTTTTTGGAATAAAGACAATATTTGTTTCATTCCATTCTTTTGGAATTACATTATGCATGTGAAAATATTTAAAAGCATTCATAATAGACAGATATATTCTCCCAGTAACATTTAAAGAATTCACCAGTAAATCCATCTGGGCCAGGGCTTTTGCCCATACCCAGAGATTTGATAGTAGTACAGATCTCATCACAAGAAAAATCAACAATCAAGGAATCATGGAAGGAAACATCAATCTTACAAGAAATAATTTAGTATGGTTGAAAAATTTCATCAGAGTCTGAAATAATTATGTCATCAATTCTAACAGCATAAAAACAATTTTTCATCTTCCTATAAACAACTAGGTGGTGGTAATATTTAGTATTCTGTTCTCCATCTCTAATCTAATTAACCTTAGCAAGGGCACTCCATTTTTGACAAATCTGAGATCTAATATCATTTGCTTTTCTATATAGATCTGTTAAATTGGACAGATCATCACTATCCAACCCACCATCACAATCCTTGTACTCCAATTGATTAATTTCAGAACTTATGGAAGATAAACTTTTCTCTAAGTTCTCAAGCACATTCATATTCCAAGAGGATAATTTTCCCCTAAGAACCTTGATATTTTTTGAAATTAAGGACATAGGTTGAGTTGTTGGATGATCTCTATTATACCATGAAGCAGTAACTATGTCTCTCACCTCAGGGTAACAAGTCCAAAAATTTTGAAAAGAGAATTTAAACCTATTGTTCTGCTTTGAATCCTCAATCTGAATTAAAATAGGACAATGATCATAGATGACCTATCTAGATGGTGAACCTTGGCATTACTAAAATTGCTAAGCCACATGACATTAGCAAAAACTCTATCTAACCTGACCATAATTCTACCAATAGACCTATTATTACTCCAAGTGTAATTAGGACCATTAAACCCAAGGTCAACTAAACCACAGTTAGCAATACATTCTTTAAGGGCTAGAACATTATTATTTAAACTAAATGGCCTCTCACCTAGCTTATCATCCTTATTTATGATACAGTTAAAGTCTCCACATATCATCCAAGGGATGTCCTGAAACCTTAATTTACCTAACTCATTCCAGAATTTAATTCTAACAGCGGGGTTATTATCAGCATAAATTTCAGTAAATAACCATGGAAAATTATCCTTAAAGAAAATAACAGCATTCTAGCAGTGCTTAGAACTAGCCACAGGATGTAGCTTCACATTTAAAGCGTTCCAACTTAATAATAAACCTCCAGAAGCACCCTCAACAGGAAAAAAGAAAGGAGACCAATGTTTACCAAAAAGCTTAATACAATCTAAATAAGAAAAAATAGACATATGAGTTTCTTGTAAAAATTAAAAATCAAATCAAGAAATTAGTGTCCTGATATTCAAACGAATAAAATTCCTAACATCCTTCCTATTTAAACCTCTACAATTTCAATTAAGAACCTTCATTAACATTGTCATTAATTTCTAGGTTTTTCTTCCCTTCCACTACTTTAGACAAATGCATTCTATCATGCCTAGAAGCCATCTCCTCACTAGATTCCCCTAATGGAGACATAGGAAAATTCGGAGCAGTGAGAGTTGGAGGAGAAGCATTTAAAAAGGCATCAAGATTATTTTTAAGTTCATCTTTTTTAGGCCTTCTCTTTTTAATACTCATCAGGTTGTCAAGCTTAAGTAAATTCCTAGAAAGATCAGACCTAGAAGTCTTAAATTTACTAGGTTTATTCTTGCTCATTCTTCTAGGGGATTCATCTCCACTAGCAACAATACTTGTCTTACCCTTTACATCCAAATTTGCAAGGGAAGGTGAAACCTTATGAATAATGATATCAAATTGGTTGTTATTGTTACTAAGGGCTTCAACAGGATTCTCAATTTTATTTGCCACTTGAATGAGCACATTAAACAAATCCCCTGCCCTCGGAGAAGTCCTAATAGGAGAAGGAACCCCCATTCTTTCCAAATCTTCATTTATATTAAGCTCATTAAGGTTATCAGTGATATCAACCTCAACAAGTTCCATATTCTCATTAAACTCATCACCTCTATCCACATCAGCAGATTGATTAAACTCATCTACAGGGATACTCTCATTTTTTTTATTCATGTTAGCTCTACTCTTCCTATTTCTTCTATTAACTCTAATCCAAGGACCATACACAGAAGCAGTATTATTAGAAATGTCAACATTATTAGCAGCAACAACAGCTTTTTCCGAAAAAGTAGCATTAACAAAACTGACATCATTCATATCAATATCTACCAAAGGAGAGCACAAACCTCCCTCATTGCCTTTCTTCTACGAACAAGAGGAGATTTGGTGACCAAGGCAACCACATTGAAAACAGAAAGAGGGAAGCCTTTCATACTTGATACATTGGAACAGACCTTCCCCAGGCTTACCTATTCAAATTCCTTGTTTAACAGGCTTAGCAAAATCTAATTCAATACATATACGAACAAATTTACCTCTTTCCCAACCAAAGGAAATTTCATCTATCTTAAGAGGTCTACCTATAAGACATGCAATCTTGAGCAAACATGTACTATTCCAATATTCCATCGGAAGATCAGACAACTGAACCCAAACTGGGGCAAACGTGAGTTCTTCGGTGAGAGCTTTAAAGTCTGGGCGCCAAGGCCAAAGAATCAATTAACTCCCCTCGAAAAAACCACGGCCCATCTGAAAGAACAGCTAGAGCATTTGATTCAGAATGAAATCGAAAAAGAAAGAATCCATTCTCGAGATCAATGACATGCTGAATGTTAAAGGAACGCCAAATACCGAAAGCCCATTCTCTTAAGTGAAAATGTAAAGGAGGCCTTCGAGGAAAATAGCCGATCAGAGAAGAAAACCACGATTTTTGAAATTCCATAAGCTCTGATTCTTCAAACTCCACAAAATCAACAGTTGAAGCCTTGATTTTGAAAAGCATTTCGAAAGAAGAATTTTTTTGTCTGAACTAACTTGATTTTTAAACAGGTTTGCCCATGAAATCGAATCAGAGAAAATCCCATCAATAGAAGCCCTAGTCTTATTAAGAGTCAAAGAATCAGAAAGCGTAGTTTTATTAAGAAGACGACCACCACCAGTATCATTATCCGTGATTAAATTATTCGAAAAATTCTTATGGTTAGAAGGAGACTTACCGATATCCTGCTCAGATTGAATCAAACCTATAATATCCTAGATATTTAAATTTATTATTTTTCCTATTATGTGTGTTCGTCAGCCTAGCGGACTAGTTCGTGATCGAGTCGAGTCGACTCATGGTCGGAGCGAGCTTGCGAGCTCGGGTAAGTAGGATATGAATTTATGAATTTTAGGCTTAGGTGGTTGAAATTATTTAATTCGATGTTGTGTGTGCATAATTATTAATTATGTTCATGTGGGTGTATTTAATTAATTGCTTGTGATTTATTAGAATAAGTTTAACTAAATTAATTAAGTCTATCGGGTTAGCGGGTTTGGTTTTGGCTTAAGGTGGATGCGGGTTTTGGATTAAGGTGTTTAAGGGATTAGGGTTGATGAGGGAGTATAAAATCCCCTCCTCTTGGCTTGTGGCTCCTATTTTTGGAGCCACCCAAAGAATTGAGAAAGAGAGCTAGCCGCCAGGCCAAGCCAAGCCGCCAGCCCCCTTTTTCTTTTCTCCTTGGAGCCGAGCCGAGCCGCCTGCTTTCTCTTCCTCTCCTCCTTCCTTTCTTTTGGAGCCGAGCCAAGCCGCCTGCTTTCTCTTCCTCTTCCTCTCCTCCTTCCTTTCCTTTGGAGTGAGCTGCCGCTTCCTTGTCCCCTTTTCTTGAGTTGAGTCGCCATCCATTTGAAGCCGGATTCGAGGGCCGTCATTCGGGATTTCTTCTTTAATCTTTCATCCAATTAAGGTGAGTGGTTTACCCTCTCTCTTTGGGATTTTAATTAATTAGATTCTTGAAGCCATTTTTGACGGCTTGATATTTATGCTTTGTTCTTGATTTATTCTTCGAGTTCTTATCGTGATTCTCGGAATTTGTGCTTGGGAAGACCCGAATATCTCCCCTAGGGGGCTCGGCAGTCCTAGGGCAAACCTAGGGGTGCTCGGCCAAGGGGGAAACCCGGGTCGCCCTCAAGGTGTTTGATGAAAAGCCCGAATGAGTTCTTGTTTCCTTTGATATGAAATCTTAATCTATTCTCCTAACTTGAGATTCTTGATTATGGGTTTCTTGTTTAGAATTAAATCTGTGATTTTTGGATAGAAATCATGTGGTAGGATTAAGATATTGATAATGACTAATTAGGGGTTCTTGAGAAGGGGTTCTTGATCTTAATGCTTGATTCTTGGTTTAAGTGTGTGAGTTCTTGTTAATCTTAATGAAAAATATGATTTCTGTAAATTAATTCATGAG
This sequence comes from Canna indica, assembly GCA_034359265.1. Taxonomy (NCBI): domain Eukaryota; kingdom Viridiplantae; phylum Streptophyta; class Magnoliopsida; order Zingiberales; family Cannaceae; genus Canna; species Canna indica. The sequence continues at coordinate 7,621,661 of CP136894.1, read as the reverse complement.
ATTAGTATTATGTCATAATGGTAATTTAGGGGTTAATTTTTGTTAACTTTCAGATTTAATTCTATAAGTATGCTGAAATTGCATGTTGCTGGAATTGTATGCTGAGATGATGAATCTGTGCTGATTTTAATTTGTTTACTGTGATGTGTGTATATGTGTGAATATAGTCGTGTAACCTATCGTTTCGACTAGAAAATATAGTTTGAAAACATAGGACACACGTTGGAGACTATATTCGGGTTAGACACAGCAGTTTTGGGCAAAACAGTAACCTAAAATAAAATCTTAATTGAGATTTTCTAAATTTTAATTATATAATTAAAATTGGGTTAATGTTGAGCGTAATCTGTTATGAACTAACTTATAAAGTATGAATGAAATAAAATCACATGGGTTCATGACATTACAGGTCTAAGGGATAGGGGTCGGGTTTGGAGTGTTGAGACGCTTCATAATGAGGACACCGTAGGAGAATCTTGACTTAGGTCTTGATGCGTCATATCCTTGAGAATGACGGAGTGGCTCAATTAGGAGCTGGATTCTAGGCTACGCCCGGGTGGTTGGACATCAAATTCTCAACCTGGAGAATAAGTTCGGAGGGTCTTTTCCGATTGTTCTGATCTTGGCCTCGTGGGATAAGTTTAGAGGGTCTTTCCCGATTATCCCCGAGGTAATTTTTAGAGGAATAAATCTTGAGGGCCTTTCCCGATTATTCCTGTGATGTCTCAAAAGAGTAAGTTCGGAGGGCCTTCCCAATTACTCTTGTGATATCACGTCTCGTGGAGCAAGTTCGGAGGGCCTTTCCCGATTGCTCCCGATGTTCCTTATACTAGGATAAATTCAGAGGGTCTTTCCCGATTATCCTAGTATGTATTGTTGCCTTCCGGCATTGTGGGCTTCGGCCCGATGCACTTCTTTAGTATGCGTTGTTGCCTTCGGGCATGGTGAGCTTCGACCTGATGCACTTCTTTGGGGGGGTTAGATGTCTTGGGGCATGTGTGGTCTGTTGGCCTGTTAGCTGGTCACACCTTCGTGACCTTATCTTCTATAGAGATAGATTTCATTCTTGTTATCTTTGTGATGTTTTATTGTGGGGGTCGGTAGAACCGCTCACTGAGTTCTTCGAACTCACCTATTGTCGTTTGATTTCTATTTTGCAGAGCCTGATCAGTGATGTGGGTCGGATGCACTTGGCATCGCTAGAAGGCAAAGGAGCCGCATGATCTCATAGCAGTCCTAGTTAGGGTCGTAGTCGAGTTCTTTGGTAGTAGTCATGCACTGTATTAACTTGATTTGGAGTTGTAGACCCAAGGGCATTTTTGTCATTTATTTCAGGTTTTATTGTATCTAAACTTTTGAACTACTGAACTTAAAATGTTATTCCGCACTTTTTGTTTCATTTGAGCTACTTGAATTAAATTTTATTTTGGTTCACTTTTCATTAAAATAAAACTTGTTATTTCTTTTCGCTATATTATTTGTAGAGTTGGCATGTGCATGATTTAGGCTGCGGGGTATAGACATGTATACCCTGGCTGGTCACGTGACCCTGAGTTGGGGCGTGAAAATGTGGTATCAGAGCATGTGGTTCGGTATGATTACGACCTAGAGTTGTCACCGTATAGAGCATTGCTAGCGTGTCAGTATACGGTAGGGGTATGCTATGAGATCAATGGGCTAAGTCTGCACCTCAGCATGACTTGTGGTTTATTTATTTAACAACTTATGGTGAATTGAATTGTTTAAATTATGATTTGTTTTCTTTCTGCTGATTCCAGAATGATGGAGGTCTTTTAGTGCCGCATAGGAGTGGCAGTTGCAGCAACTCCACAGAGCGCCGAGGTCGGGGTCGTGGGAGACCGCCGCAAGCCGGGAGGAACTGGGACAATCCCAGGGTAGCACAGCTTGAGGCCGTGAATGGCCCTGTGCTAGAGAGTGCACCATTTTTGGGGGCTACCCTTGTATGGGTGCCTGGATTAGAGATCCATGCAATGTTTGCTTAGTATCTTGAATGATTCATTGGGTCTCGTCATATATTTAAATATTTATGGTGCAATTTGGTTAGGGTGGCCCTAGGAATCCTAGGGGGCGGTTGATAGAGATCTACAAAAGGGATCTGTAGGGGTTGGTTGGGGGTAAATTTCCCCTATAGCTGAAATTTTGGATTGATTGGAGGATCTTTCCCTTAGATTTTAGGAAATATAAATTATGGGTGTAGAGCGATCTTATGCTTAAGGGTCATGATTGTGTGCGACCAGAGTTGAGCGGGAGCAGAGCGATTTCGCTCTGAGGCATGTTTTTGTGCGAACAAGTTGGGCACTTCAGATAGGATTGTCCTGGCAAGGGTAGTCAGCAGTCTGGTCCGACCAGAGGAAAGCCAGCGATGTCAATGGGTTCCGTGGCTCAGAAGGGTCAGACGTCCCTGAGACTGCTTTTAGGTCGAGGTATGGGCACTTTGAGTTCCTGGTGATGTCCTTCGGGCCGACTAATGCACCCACAGTATTTATGGACCTGATGAACCGAGTGTTCAAGGAATACCTGGATAGGTTTGTGATTATGTTCATTGATGACATTTTGATTTATTCTAGGAGCAGGGAGGAGCATGCTGAGCACTTGAGGGTAGTTCTGAAAACTCTCAGAGAGCACAGATTGTACGCCAAATTCTCCAAGTGCGAGTTCTGGCTGGAGAGTGTGGAGTTTCTTGGCCATGTGGTGTCCAAGGAAGGAATAAAAGTGGACCCTGCAAAGATTGAAGCAGTTCAGAGTTGGAAGATGCCGACTAATGTCTCTAAGATTCGTAGTTTTCTGGGCTTGGCAGGTTACTACAGAAAGTTTGTGGAGAATTTCTCCATGATTGCAGCACCATTGACCCGCCTGACCCAGAAGAAGATCAAGTTCGAATGGGACAGTAAGTGCGAGGAGAGCTTTCTGAAGCTCAAGGACCGCTTGACATTGGCGCCAATTCTAGCAGTACCCTCGGGTTCAGGAGGTTTTGTTGTTTATTGTGATGCCTCCCGAGTCAGCTTGGGTTATGTACTGATGCAGAATGGCAGAGTGATAGCCTATGCCTCCAGGCAGTTGAAGATTCATGAGAAGAATTACCCAACCAATGATCTTGAGCTGGCAGCGGTGGTGTTTGCATTGAAGCTGTGGCGTCACTACCTTTATGGCGAGGCTTGTGAAATATACACTAATCATAAGAGCCTCAAGTATTTACTCACCCAGAAGGAGTTGAACCTAAGGCAGAGAAGATGGTTTGAGCTGTTGAAGGACTATGACTACACGATCATATACCATCCAGAGAAGGCTAATGTGGTAGCTGATGCTTTGAGTAGAAAGTCTATGGGCAGTCAGGTGCATTTGGCAGTCAGGAGGAGGCCGTTGGCTCAGGATTTGGCCCGATATTTGGATGGCGGAGCAATCTTGTCAGTATCAGATTCTGGTACGCTGGTGGCCCACTTGAGAGTGCAGTCCACATTGGTTGACATGCTGCGGGCAGCGCAGGGGGAGGATGTCTTTTTGTTCATTCACTAAGGATCTGGCCAGGAGAGGAGATGCAAATAATGGGTTCAGTGTGGACTCGGAGGGTGTTCTGAGGTTTAAGAACCAGATAGTGGTACCCGATATGACCGAGGTTCGCAGGCAGGTGCTGGAGATGGCTCATCGATCTACCTACACTATGCATATGAGAGCCACGAAGATGTACCAAGATCTCAGACAGAACTATTGGTGGAAAGGCATGAAAAGATAGGTGGTTGAGTTCGTGTCTAAGTGCCTAGGGTGTCAGCAGGTGAAGGCTGAGCATTTGAAGTCGGGAGGGTTGCTCCAGAACTTAGGGGTACCAGAGTGGAAATGGGAGAAGATAACCATGAATTTCATGACTGGGTTGCCAAAGTCCGGGAAATGCAATGATTCTATTTGGGTAGTGGTGGATAGGGGTGGCAAAACGGGTGGGCCCGACACGATAAGGTGGCGTGCCCGGCCCGGCCCGCAATATTTTGCGGGCCGCCCGGCACGGCTCGCGAGCCCTCTTATTAACAAAAAAATTTCTTAAAAAATTTTAAAAAAATAATTTAAAATATTTAAGAGACTAAATAAGCATCAAATATGACATTTCACATGAAAAACTTCATAGATTAACTTCACATTCAATTTTAAAGCACTTAACAAGCTCTAATCTAGACTCTCTTTTTTTTAATGTTTAGCGGGCCAAACGGGCCGGCCCGGCCTGATAAGAGCCGGCCCGCGCGGCCCGTAATGTTATCGGGCCGGGCCGGGCTGGGCCGATAAGCTTATCGGACCGAATTTTTTGGCCCGACCTGCAGTTATCGTTTCGTGCTCGTGTCGTGCTATCGTGCCTATTTTTGCCGCCCCTAGTGGTGGATCGCCTAACCAAGACTTCGCATTTTATACCGGTCAGGATGACCTTTTCAACTGAGCAGTATGCGAGGTTATTCTTGGATCAGATTGTCGCTTATCAAGGAGTTTCGGTTATGATCATCTTAGATAGGGGTACTTAATTCATAGCTTATTTTTGGCAGTCATTCCAAGAGGCCTTGGGCACTCAGGTTCGGTTCAGTACCGTATTTCACCCTCAGACAGATGGTCAGTCGGAGCTGACTATTCAGACACTGGAGGATATGCTGAGGGCATGTGTCTTAGACCTGAAGGGCAGTTGGGAGAGACACTTACCTCTAATTGAGTTTGCCTATAATAACAGCTACCACAACAGCATTAGGATGACCCTATTTGAGGCGTTGTATGGGCGAAGATGCAGGTCGCATGTAGGCTGGTTTGAGGCAGGGGATCCTCTTATGATGGGATCTGATCTGGTGGGAGAGGATGTGGAAAAAGTGAAGCAAATCAGAGAGAGGCTGTTAGCAACTCAGAGTCGTCAAAAGATGTATGCTGATGGAAAGACCAAGGAGGTAGAGTTTGCTGAGGGGGATATGGTGTTCCTCAAGGTGTCCCCTATGAAAGGGGTGGTGAGGTTTGGTAAGAAATGAAAGCTAAGTCCTAAGTTCATTGGGTCGTTTCCTATTCTCAGGCGCAGGGGAGCTGTGGCCTATGAGTTGGCCCTACCTCCTAGTGTAGACCGAGTACATCCAGTGTTCCACGTGTCTATGGTGAAGAAGTACATTCGGGATGAGTCCCATGTGATTGAGCAGGATATGAGAGAACGTCATCCTTCATTGTTTGATGATGTGGTGAGTCCTTATTTAAATTTCTAAAAATTCGAGGATGGATTTTCTTTAAGGAGGGAGGATTGTAATATCCTAGATATTTAAATTTATTATTTTTTCCTCTTATGTGTGTTAGTCAGCCTAGCGGACTAGTTCGTGGTCGAGCCGAGTCGACTCATGGTCCAGAGCAAGCTTGCGAGCTCGGGTAAGTAGGATATGAATTTATGAATTTTAGGCATGGGTAGTTGAAATTATTTAATTCAATGTTGTGTATGCATAATTGTTAATTATGTTCACGCTAGTGTATTTAATTAATTGCTTGTGATTTATTAGAATAAGTTTCATTAAATTAATTAAGTCTATCGGGTTAGCGGATTTGGTTTTGGCTTAAGGTAGATGCGGGTTTTAGATTAAGGTGTTTAAGGGATTAGGATTGAGGAGGGAGTATAAAACCCCCTCCTCATTGTTTGTGGCTGCTATTTCCGGAGCCACCCAAAGAATTAAGAAAGGGAGCCAGCCACCAAGCCAAGCCGCCTGTGCTCTTTCCCTTTTCTCCTTGGAGCCGCCACCACCCAGAGCTGAGCCGCCTGCTTTCTCTTCCTCTTCCTCTCCTCCTTCCTTCCCTTTGGAGCCGAGCCGAGAGGAGCCGAGCTAAGCCGCCTGCTTTCTCTTCCACTTCCTCTCCTCCTTCCTTTCCTTTGGAGTCGAGCCGAGAGGAGCCAAGCCGAGCCGCCTGCTTTCTCTTTCTCTTCCTCTTCCTCTCCTCCTTCCTTTCCTTTCCTTTGATGTGAGCCGCCGCCCCCTTGTCCCCTTTTCTTGAGTCGAGCCGCCACCCTTTTGAAGCCAGATTCGAGGGCCGTCTTCTAGGATTTCTTCTTTAATCTTTCTTCCAATTATGCTTGTTATTGACGGCTTTTAATCAAATTCTTCAGGATTTTAATCAAATTCTTGAAGTCATTTTTGACGACTTGTTATTTATGTTTTGTTCTTGATTTATTCTTCGAGTTTTTGTCGTGATTCTCAGAATTTGTGCTTGGGAAGACCCGAATCTCTCCCCTAGGGGGCTCGGCAGCCCTAGGGCAAACCTAGGGGTGCTCGGCCAAGGGGGAAACCTGGGTTGCCCTCAAGGTAGAGGTGGCAACGGGCCAGGCCGGCCCATGGGTGGCACGGACCCGGCCCGGCCCGACTGTGCCCAGGAGATAGGCCGAGCTCGCCTCTTGGGGCAGTCGGACCGTGCTCGGCACGGCACGCGGGCCGAGCACGGCTAGGCCTAGCGAGCGCCAGACCTAGGTCGACCTGAGCCAAACTCGGCTCGGGCCGGCCGATAACATTATTTTAAAAAAAAAAAAATTAATTTTTTCTATAAATACTCATCATCTTCTTCCTTTCTTCTATCTTCATCTTCAACTCTTTCTCTCAACTCTCTTACTCTCATTCTCTCAACAATCTAAGTTCATTTACAATCATTCTCAACATCATTTCAAGTTCATCAAGGAGAGTGAATATTACTGTCAATATTTTTTAATCTCTTAAATTTATTTCATTGATCAGTATAATATTAATACTTTTTATATTTTTAATTTTTTACTAATGACGGATGGAGATTTTTCAGATTATACTCCACAAGTTGGATCAAATATGTTAGAAGAAATACCTCCTACTACTCCTACCACTCCTACCACTCAACAAAATCAAAACATAGAGATAAGTTCATCTATTAATTTATGTCCATTAGGTAGAAAAAAAAGTACGGTATGAGAATATTTTGAGAAAATTATTGAAGCTGATGGCACCATAACAAAAGCCCAGTGCAAAAAATGTCAAAAAATTCTTTCGGCTTCAACAACAGATGGAACTGGCCATCTATTACGTCATGCAAAGAGTCATGACAATAAGGTTGCACAAGCTCAACAAATTCTTAATTTATCTTCTTCTAGTTTAACAGTTTTTTCGTATGATCATGATTTTCAACGTCGAGAACTTGCAAAATTAATTGTTCAAAGTGAATCTCCTTTTAGTTTTGTTGATCAACCAAGATTTTCTAGTTGGATTCAAAATACTTTACAACCAAAATATAAAAAAATTACTCCAAATACAATGAAAAGTGATGCTTTAAAATTATTTTTTATATAAAGAGAAAATATAATGACTAGTTTTCAAAATAATAAATCAAAAATTTCTTTAACATCTGATGTTTGGTCTATTCAACGTACTACTAATTCTTACATTTGTGTTACTGCGCATTGGATTGATGAAAATTTTATTTTGCAAAAAAGAATAATCAGTTTTAAAGTTTTTGAATATCCACACATTTCTGTTGTCATTTTTTCTGCTATTAGATTTGTAACATCTATCTATAATATAAATGATAAAAAAATTTCGATTAGTTTTGATAATGCTAGTAATAATGATGCTGTTATTCCTCCTCTTATATAATTATTTAAGCCAGTATTAGATGGTGAATTATTTCATGTTCGTTGTGTTTGTCATGTTCTTAATTTATGTGTACAAGATGGTTTAAAACTAGTAAATAAACATGTAGAAAAAATAAGAGATGTTATTAGATATATGCGTTTTTCAAAAGTAAGAACACAAGAATTTAAAAAATTATGTCTATCTTTTAATAAACCATTTAAAAAATTTAATGGTGATGTTATTACTAGATGGAATTCAACATATCATATACTTATATCTACTATAAGATATCAAGAGATCCTTATAATATTTTACAATGAAAATATGTCTGGTGATCCAATTAATGATAATGATTGGTTAGTTGCTGGGCATATTACTCAAATTTTAGAGCTTTTTAATAAAGCTACCAAACAACTTTCCGGTGTTTATTATCCTACATGTAATTTAACTCTTTCACATATAGTTCGTATTAGTGAAGTATTTTCTTCATATAGACATCATCTTTTATTTGCACAAATTATTTCTTTAATAGAATCTAAATTTAAAAAGTATTGGTCAGATATACCCACTTTATTTTGTTTAGCAATATGTTTAGATCCTAGAATGAAAATTGATGGTTTAAATATATTGTTAGATGATTATTATAAGAATATGGAATTAGATAATGTTGAAGAAAAAAATATAAAATTTTGAATTTATTGAATTCTATGTTTGTATTTTACGCTTCAAAATTTGGTGATATAATTACAAATAAGACAACATCTTCTTCTTCTAGATTAAGAGATGATAGTGAAAATAGTATTAATTCTCAACTTGGTCGTAGGATAAAAAAAACTAAATCTACTAATTTTAGTGAATTACTTTTTTCTCTAGATCATAATCATTCTGATGAAATAGATGATAATGAGATTTTAGCATCGTGGAAAAAATAAGAAAATGTGTATCATATTGTTTCCATCATGGCACGTGATATACTAACTGTTCATGTGTCTATAGTAGCTTCCGAGTCTTGTTTTAGTGCAGGAAATATAATTCTCGACGAAAGAAGGAGCCGAATGAGTGCAGAAACGGTTGAAATATGTATTTGCTTAAAAGACTGATTGGATGCTGAAGATAGATTACAAGATAAAGGAGGACACAACACTTCATCATCGGGAGAGGAGGAAGCTCAAACAAGCGAAGCTGGTGCTGCTCGTCCAAGTACAAGTTAAATCACTGGGACTACGGGTGATTAAAAATATAAAAAGAACTACGTAGACCTGATCCTTCTATAATTAATCATTGGGGAGTACAAGTTTAGCTATAGAAGGTACATAGTCAACCTTTTACGGTGCGGTCTATTATAATATTAAAAAAATTATTTTATCGTTGGATGAATATTTTTGTATTAAAGATAAATAAAAAATTAATCATAATTTGATTTTTTTTTAAAATCTTTTTATTAATTTGTACTACGTTACAATGTTACATATAAAAAATATGTTAAAAAATATATAATAAAGCTTAGCACAATGGTTAAGCTATCTCAAATAAAATTAGAGATCCAAGTTCAAAACTCACTCGTAACCATTAATTTTAAAAATTTAAAAACTTAATTTTCGGGCCGGACTCGTGCTGGGCTTGCCCACTGCCCTTTCGGGCCGTGCCAGGCACGACCCGTTGCCACCTCTACCTCAAGGTGTTCGGTGAAAAGCCCAAATGAGTTCTTGTTTTCTTTGATATGAAATCTTGATATATTCTCCTAACTTGAGATTCTTGATTATGAGTTTCTTGTTTAGAATTAAATATGTGATTTTTTGGTAGAAATCATGTGGTAGGATTAAGATCTTGATAATGACTAATTAGGGGTTCTTGAGAATGAGGTTCTTGATCTTAATGTTTGATTCCTGGTTTAAGTGTGTGGGTTCTTGTTAATCTTGATGAAAAACATGATTTCTGTGAATTAATTCCTGAGATTAGTATTCCATCCTAATGGTAATTTAGGGGTTAATTTTTGTTAAATTTCAGATTTAATTCTATAAGTATGCTGAAATTGCATGTTGCTGGAATTGTATGCTAAGATGATGAATCTGTGCTGATTTTAATTTGTTTACAATGATGTGTGTATATGTGTGAATATAGTCGTGTAACCTATCGTTTCGACCAAAAAATATAGTTTGGAAATACATGACACACTTTGGAGACTAGATTCGGGTTAGAGACAGCAGTTCTATGCAAAACAGTAACCTAAAATAAAACCCTAATTGAGATGATCTAAATTTTAATTATATAATTAAAATTGGGTTAAGGTTGAGCATAATCTGTAATGAACCCAACTTATAAAGAATTAATGAAATAAAATGACACGGGTTCATGACATTACGGGTCTAAGGGATAGGGGTCGGGTTTGGAGTGTGAGATGCTTCATAATGAGGACACCCTAGGACACCGTAGGAGAATCTTGACTTAGGTCTTGATGCGTCATGTCCTTGAGAATGGCGGAGTGGCTCAATTAGGAGCCGGATTCTAAGCTACGCCCGGGTGGTTGGACATCAAATTCCCAACCTGGAGAATAAGTTCGGAGGGCCTTTCTCGATTGTTCTGATCTTGGCCTCGTGGGATAAGTTCGGAGGGTCTTTCCTGATTATCTCTGAGGTGATTTTTAGAGGAATAAGTTTGGAGGGTCTTTCCCGATTATTCCTGTGATGTCTCAAAAGAGTAAGTTCGAAGGATCTTCCCGATTGCTCCTGAGGTTCCTTATACTAGGATAAGTTCGGAGGGCCTTTCCCGATTATCCTAGTATGTGTTGTTGCCTTCCGGCATGGTGGGCTTCGGCCTGATGCACTTCTTTAGTATGTGTTGTTGCCTTCGGGCATGGTGAGCTTCGATCTGATGCACTTCTTTGGGGGATTAGATGTCTTGGGGCATGTGTGGTCTGTTGGCCTGTTAGCTGGTCACACCTTCGTGACCTTGTCTTCTATAGAGATATATTTCATTCTTGTTATCTTTGTGATGTTTTATTGTGGGGGTCGGTAGAACCACTCACTGAGTTCTTCGAACTCAACTATTGTCGTTTGATTTTTGTTTTGCAGAGCCTGACCGGTGAGGTGGGTCGGATGCACTTGGCGCCGCTAGAGGGCAGAGGAGCCGCATGATCTCATAGCAGTCCTAGTTAGGGTTTTAGTCGAGTTCTTTGGTAGTAGTCGGATGCACTTGTATTAGCTTGATTTGGAGTTGTATCCTTGAGGGCATTTTTGTCATTTATTTTATATTTAATTGTATCTAAACTTTTGAACTGTTGAACTTAAAACGTTATTCCACACTTTTTGTTTCATTTGAGCTACTTGAATGAAACTTTGTTTTAGTTCGCTTTTCATTAAAATAAAACTTGTTATTTCTTTTCGCTATATTATTTGTTGAGTTGGCATGTTCATGATTTAGGTTGCGGGGTATAGGCACCTATACCCTGGCCGGTCACGTGACCTTGAGTTGGGGCGTGACAAAATCTTGAGATCTATATGGTACCATAGCCACGGGGGGATGCAATCCGTTCACATGTTCGCCAAGCCAGCGACCTTGATCGCCTCTGCCCGCCATCGGGCAAAGACATTGAATAAGAAAATGAAATTAATCAAATTAACACAATATGCATATCTATAAACCCTAGATATGTAAACCTAAGAACAAAAAAGAATAACACAAGAACAAAAAAAACAAGAACAAAATGAACATAGATATGTAAACCCTAGATTTGTACAAAATAATATCATGCTAACAAAATAAAACCATGTTACAAAATAAATCATAAATCACACATAACCATAAACCCAATTTGTTCACAAAACAATATCATACAAACTCTAGATAAAAAACAACACAAACAACCTAAACCCTAGATAAAAAAAAACAATACAACACACGATGAAATCTTGTAAACCGAAGCCCTATATAGATCTGTTCACATATCTATTCCTACAGAGCAAGAAGGGAAGAAGAAAGGCCAGTTTCGATATTACCTGCCCGGATTTTGTCGAAAAAGAAGTAGATCGCAACGAGGAACAAATCCTAAAATCCGAAAGAAACCCTCAGATCTACTCATAGACGGCAAAAAGGAAGAAGAAATGTGGGTTTCGAGGTTACCTTGGACGGAGTTTGTCGTCGATCGTGCCAATGGAGATCTCTCGGGAACATATCTGACCTTTGAGACGACAAAAATCTCATCATAGGGGAGCTGCTAGGGCTGGGCAAAAAGTTGTCGCCGCAAAGGGGGGATGCTAGGGTTGGGCGAAAAGTTGTCGCCGCGGAGGCGGTCTGCACTAGGGTTCGTATTCGCGTGAGAGGTGTGCCGACTCGGGTCCCGAGTTTTGTTCGAATACCCGAAAATAGGTTGTTTTCGAGATAATCACAAGTTTGTCACTCCGCATGTTTTCTAAATCATGTACAAAAGGTGTTTTGAAGAAAATGCGTTCTGGCGAAAATATCTACCCATTTTCAGCTGTTTCGCGCAACCAAACGCATTTTCGGACGCATTTTCATTTTTAACAGAAAACCAAAACCCAAAACAAGCCCGTTTTGGGTAACCAAACAGCGCCTTAATTTTCATATTTTCAACTATATTTAATTGTGCATGTTAAATTTAGAATTTCCAATTTTATTAATTTCCAATTTGTTCAAATTCATTTAATTAAGCAGAATCAATTTTATAGTAAGAAGATTTAATTTTCAAAATTTTGACTCTATTTAATTCTTGTTTAAATTCAAAATTTCAATTTTATTAATATTTTAATTTTCAAATCCATTTAAGTAAGCACGTTTAATTTTCAACCAAGAAAAATTAATTTTCAAATTTACGATTCTATTTAAGTCATGTTTAATTTAAAATTTTCATTGCTTAATTTCCAAATTATGCATGTTAAATTATTTAAAATTTTATTAATTTTTATTTTTTTTAATCTATTTAATTAAGCATACTTAATTTCCATTTAAGAATAATTAATTTTCCAAATTTTAGACTCTATTAAGTCATGTTTAATGTTTAACTTTTGAATTCAAATTTTAAAAAATTATGTCTACGAAATTAATTAATTTTTGAATTGTATATTAGTTTAAAAATTATTAATTTCAAATCTTATTAATTATTAGAAATTAATATCTAAATTTTTAAAATTTCTAAATTTTCAAATCTTATATTATCTTTTATATATATATATATATATATATATAAGGGTTAATTACATGTTATATCCTCAACTTTGGATGTTTTTTTAATTGTGTTCTGATTTTTTATTTGAATCAATTCTATACTTTATTTTTAATTTTGTTTCAATTTCTATCCCGACGTCAATCATACGTTAATTTCATCGTTTCAGCAATGACGTAACATTGTTGTATCAAAAAAATACATCTATGCCACGTCATCCTCTACTTATTAATTTATAATATATTTAAGTGTTGGTGCATGTGGATTAAAAGATATATTATAAATTAGTGCTGACGTGGCTATATTATAAACCACGATCATCGTTGTTGCCGGAGCTGTCACCCATCTCTTGGAATTCACTGCTCTTCCTGTTAGTATCGTCGCCTCTGGCGAGAACTCCAATTTGATTAGAATTGTCACCTCCGGCGAGAACCCAACACCCCCGCCGTCGACGACGCCCCCTTCACAGATGCCCCTCAAACACATGCCTCGGCCTACGGAAGCCTCCAGGGAAGCCACCACCTCTTCCTCGTCTCTGTCCCTCAACCTCAGCTTGTTAATCATCTTCGCCATCGTCTTCGTTGTGTCCGCCTCCATTCACCTCCTCCTTTGTTTCCTCTCTTCCCGCTGCCACACCTCCTCCGTCGCCGCAACGCCTCCACTACCGACACCGCTCCTATGCGTAAGCCTCTCCGTCTCCTCTTCTTCGCTCATTGCGGCATTCGACTCTGCTTGTCCGAGAAATTAAGATATATAAGGCGATCCTCTAGCTTCAAATATTTAGAGATTGCATCAAATTGCCCACCTACATGGTTGCATCCTGCCATTTCCATGCATTGAAGAGCTCCATCGTCTTCGTTAAAAAGTAAACCACATCCTTCTTCACCACTTGCACCATCTTCGGGCACTTCAGCAGCCCTAGGTACGCATCCAAGTCATGCACGCACACCAATTTCTGCATCTTAAAAAAGTCAACGACGAGCTCCACCCCGACGTGAGCGTAGCACGAGCAGCTCCACGGCAGCTTGTACCTCTCCGCCAAGTCCCTGAATCCCTCGTTGAAGATAACGCCATGGAGCTTCGTCACCGGATCGTTGACGTTGACGATCCTCAGAACTTTGACACGTAGCTCCACATACTCGATCCACCAGCTGCAGCCGGCACTGCTCTGCGTGGGGATAGAGATGCCCGGGTGGCGTAGATACTTCGTGACGTCATAGCCAGCGTCCGTCATGCCCACCTCGCAGAGCATCCTCTTCTTATCGTACTTGCAGTTGAGGTACCGCTTCGAGCTGGGCTCGAGGTTGAACGCCTTGTAGCATGCGAGGACCAACACTACATCCGGAAGACCGGCACCCCGCACGGGTGGGACGTGTCGTTCTACCATTTCCAGTTACTAAAAGACGTTCTCTGCTTCACTGTCATCATCCTCATTGGCACTGGCTGGTCCGTCCTCAAACCCTTCCTCCAGGAGTACGAAAAGAAAGGGCTTATGGTTGTCATCTCGCTCCAGGTCATCACTAATATCGCCTCTTTTGTAATCGGAGAGACCAGGCCATACATCGATTTATAATATATGCCACGTCAGCACAGTTGCTAATATATAGGGTATAAGATTGCAAGTGACATCATCACTTTTATATATATATATATATATATATAATAAATTAATACGTAATGGATGACGTGGTATAGAGGTATTTTTTATTATTTCTTATACAGATCGGCAATATCATGTCAACGTTGAAACGATGAAATTAATAGATGGTTGATGTCGGGATAGAAATTGAAATAAAATTAAAGTTGAGAAAACACTCAAAGTTGGGAAGATACCATGTAATTGAAGAAGCAACAAGTGAATCTCGCCTAAACTTTCAAGTCAAATAGAATAATGATATATATACATCGATAGAGTTAGTTTAATTATATATTTTTTCTTAATATATAATCTTAATAAATTTGACCATCTTTATCAATAATTATAAAAACAAATATCTATATATGTTTAAATAATTATAACCAATTATTTATTCCATAATTTATTCAAAATATAATTTTAATTACTGCATTATACTCATTACTTTATATTTAACTATTTACTGTTTTCTTAATCTTTTTTATATCAATGTTTAATTTAATTCTATTAATTTTTATTTAAAATATTTAAGTTATATTTTTCAAGTTAAGTAATTATATATATGTTGGTAGAGTTAGTTTATTCTATTTTTCTTTAATATGTCATTTTAATATTTTAACTATTTTTCTAAATAATTACAAACACAAAAATCTAATGTTCAAATAATTATAACCAATTACTTATTTCATAATCTATTAAAATAATAATTTTTAATTGTTTTATTTATTAATATCATTAAGCAATTTTTTATTTATTTTTATACTCATTGCTTTCTATTTATCTTTTTTTAATCATTTTGATCTCACTATTTAATTCAATTATCATAATGATTTATTTTATTTTTCACTTAAAATATTATTGGTATTTTTTATCATCAATATTTTTTTACTAAAAGATCAATGTTGTTTTTAGATTTATATTTTATTAATATTTACTTATGAATCTTACTATTTTTATATTATAAAATGTAATCTATTTATATTAAATTTTTTATTTTTTTTTATTTTCTTCATGTGCACCTATTTTTGATGTTTTTAATTTTGTATATATTATTTTTCAAATTATAATTATAATTTTTTTAATTGAAGTTTTTTATATTATTTTTTGGTTTTGAAATATTATTTTTTAGATATGTTATTAAAAACTAGTATTTCAAAACCAAAAAAAAATTTACATAGTTTAGAATAATTTAAATATCTTATTTTCTAATTTTTCAATTTGTTATATTATATTTATATTATATTTGATTTTGATATATAAAAATGTGTTACTATTTTTGCATTTTTTTATTTTTTGATCATTGGAACTTATATTGATTTTTTAATGTATAGAATCATTTTTTATATTACTTTTGAATTTATGAAATATCATTTTTTTTTCTTTATTTTTGAAAAAACTTAAATAATATCAATTTTTTTATTTTTTTATTAATTATCTATACTTATAAAATTTTAATTGATACTTTACTTTATATTTGTATTATATTTAATGTTTGCTCTTAAAAGTATTAATAGTTTTTCATTTTATTTTTTCTATATATATATATATATATATATATATATATATATATATATATATATATATATATATATATATATTTTAAATCTATATAGTATTATGTGTTTTGAAATAGTTTTGATTTTTTATTTTTAAAATTATTAGTTTAATTTTTTTTTCGAAAATTTTTACTTTGAAGAATATGTATGCATTTTGAAACAAATTAATATCATTATAAAAAAAGATTGTTGCCACTTTTAGATTACGATATTTTATATTGTATGTTACTCTATGTTATAAATTTATTTATATGAACTTATATTTTTCTATGTTTCTGCTCTATAAACATATTATTTTTATGATAAAAGTAATTATTAATTGTTAACCTAAGATAATTTATTTTTTACCTTTTTAATTTTTAGTTTATTATAAATTTAATTATTATTTATAGTTATTTTAAATTAAACTATATAAATATACATGCACACTTTCATAATTATATAAATCAAATTAAATTAATATATTGTTATGTGGTATGTTTATATATTACTATTTAAAATCATAATTTAATTTAAACTAATTTTTGTTATATTACTATTGGTTTTCATTTTAAAAGTATAATTTTTTTATAATACGGTAATGATATGATAACTTATTTGTGAAAATTTTGGTATACAAATATTTAAATTTAAAATTTTAATTTAAATTATTAAGAATACTAAATTATAGTTACAAAATTAAATTAAAATTTAATTTATAATTTAAGTTTAAAATAATTATTTTTCTAAAATTACAAAAATTATTTTTAAATTTAAATGTATATAATTTCAAATTAAAACTATGTTAAAAAGGTGAAAAATATCAAAAAAAAATGATAGACTATTCTATTTATATATAATAATATATATAAGTATAAAATTTAATTTTAAACTTTTTTTATTTTTAAAACCACGGATTATATAATAATACATTAAAATATAAAATTTAATTTCAAACGTTTTTATTTTTAAAACCATGGATTACATAATAATATATTAAAATGTAAAATTTAATTTGAAATTTTTTTATTTTTAAAATTATATTTTAACCGTGCAAAATATGAGTACTACAGCTAGTTGTGTCAAAATTAAAATACAAACATTACATATTTATTAGCAGGATGACAACACACATGACTAACTTTGTTTATGTCTTTAATTTGTCGTGCATAACAAGTCTTTAGCACCAAAAGGTTGATCAGAGTAAATTTTATTTTACATTTGAAATTAAATATTTAATAATATGCGAATCCTTAACTTGTTTAACAAATGTATCATAATCATGTCAATGTGTTAAACAAATCAACTCATTTATTTCTCATATCATCAACACGTTGGCCAATCTATAATGTTTGTTCTTAAGGCAAACTCGCATAATTCAGTGTGAACCATCAATGACAATTGAAGCGTCAACTTTTTTTCCTTTAGAAAAGTAAATTTTTATAATTCTTCCAAATATAATAAGTTTCAATATGAGAACATTTTATTCATTTGTACTTGCATAATATATCTTATCTGAGAATAAGAAAGTAAGCTGATCATAAATAGAAAATGATTAAGAGATGAACACAAATAAATAAATAAATGATAGAGGGAAACGTGTAAAATAACATCTGGAATAAGAAGCCGAAGCGTTAGACCGTATCAAACTCGAGTCCTGGTGTTGAGAGTCAGCGTTAGAAGGTTATAGGAAGATACAATAATTAAACGGGTCAAAGAAAGAATAAAATAATGCATCACCAACTTATACTAGAGGATACTCGCAAAAAATCAACAGAGGAAATCCGATGAATACCTATCAATCATCCAAATAGTTTTACAACAAACTGATAACTCAGTCAATTCTACGTAAATAACTAAACATAAATAGGTAAAGGTTGAAGCAAGACACTGTAGAAGCATCCTATTGGCAAAAGGTGATTTCTATAGCAGTTCATAGTGGATAAACGAGATAAAGTTCTTTCACACAAGGCTGAGTTCCTGAAAGCCCACACCAAAGAACTGAGCAAAAAACACCAATATTGAGGTCTGAACAAACAGTCAGACCCAAGGCGAAGAACCCCAATACATAGTTATGCGTCATCTTCAGCAAGCAGCATTTTGTATCCGTGCACCAAGTCTGTAACAATAGTCGAAATAACATTAGAATGGGAATAAGATAAAAAGTACAACTAAGCAATGAGCATCCATGACCAACTCATTTATTGTGATAATTTTGAAGAGTGAAGAAATTTTAATAGAAAAGTGCTGATGATGCATGGTGCCGGTAAAGAAAAATGCAATGAGATCATGGAAGACAAAGGATAGGTATTCTGAAAGATTTGACCAGAACAGCAAAACTACCTTGAAACTGTTTAAAGTTTCGTGGTATTGAGTAGATCCAAGTAGAGAAGGAATTCTTTTTATTCAAATAACTTCCTGGAATTATGGCAGAGAACAAGCATATTAAAGACAAGAAAAATCTGTCCCTGAGAAGTTTGTGGAAAAGCGTTCCAGAGGTTCCACACAGTTCTTCAGGCATTTTTGGGAAGTGAAAATTGGCTCTGTTTATGCCCTTAGTCACATGAGGAACTCTCAGGAGCTTCTTGAGATTCCATGGCAGCACTATAAAGGGTGACCCAGCACGAGGCAATCCCACTTTGAGGGTTAGATGTACCCGCCCTCCCTTCCCCCTGCTTTTTGGCTTTTGGCAGAATGGCTATGAAGACATTAAAAAAGCTGGAAGTGTGCAGGCTAAAATCCAACCTATAATTTTTAAGTTTGGTCTAGCATCAACAAATGCTCGCACATGTAAAAATCTTGTTTGGAGTGATTTTTGAGGTTCCATCCAGTACAATCAGCCAACAAATTTGAGGGCCACTAAGTGAGAAGTAAAGGTGCATTAACTTCTTAGATCTAATATATCTAGTCTTGTGGCCAGAGTTGTGCAGAAGATATGGTCAAACAGCATTCTGACCAGGATCCACACATTGGCTCGAAACCTTGCCACCAAAATCTAGCAGCTTTAGTTTTTAAGAGACTATGAGGACCAATCAGACATTTGCATAACTAAAATAATAAAAATGTTTTTCCTATAGAAATTGTAGAACTCTAAAACCAGAATATACCAATTATTTAGCATTATTTTGGGTAAGTACCTGGTATAGCAAACATAATCATTTTCCTATTCCCGAAATAGGCAGCCATCTGGTGGCTCTTCTAAATTTTATGCAATAGCGATGGTACATCATACATATAATAATAACAAGGAGCCACAGAATCTCAATGATTTAGAGTCAGCTAAGATCTTTTTCCACTGATATGCCTGTCAACTGCCAAATCTTTATTTATACCATGAGAACTTAAATTGCCTTATTATTTCAAGTAAAGTTTTCATTCAACTTCCTCTCCCTCTTTCCACCATTAATCCTAATCAATTCACCCTATCTAACTAGGACATCTAAAGGTAGAGTGGCAATAGGCCTAGCTTGAGCCAGCTCGGGCCTTGGCCCGAGCCCAGCAAGGCCCGACCATCTTTGGGCCGTGCCCGACAAGGCTCAAAGATTTTACGGTCAAACCAGGCACCAGCCCACCACTTGGGCTCAGACAGAGCTCAAGTCGGTCCAAAAATAATTGATAAATAGTTTTAAATAATTAATTAAAATATATTTAAAAATATAAATATCATTAAATAAATAATATAATATAATAATGGAAGAAATATTATTTAAGTATTTTAACTAATATATTAAAAACTTAAAAAGAATATCGGACCAGCACTCAGGCCAGGAGAGGCACGGCCCACATGCCCCAAAGGAGCCACCCAACCCTGTCCCATAGAGTGGTCAACTTGAGCCGATCGACCCATTGCCACCTACCTCTATATAGAGATCTCCTTTGGCTATCTATTCATGTTATCTCAATCTATTTTCGCTCACTTTGTACTCTACTGAGACACAACTAGTTCTTCACAACTGCCCATCATTCATCTTAAAATCCACATTTTCTCTATACCAACATTTTGTATATGTTATTTCTTAACGGCCAAAACCAGTGATTGCTGTTAAAAAATAGAAACAAGAAAGCACTAACCTTACAGATAAACAGTAGAAAAGTGCAAGAAGATGACATTGCATTAAGAGAAATACTATAAACAAGAAATGAATTAAATGATAATTTCATAGAAGCACAAGAGAGACCCAAAAAAGCAATAATCAATAAAATGAAAAAGATAGCATATTAATTTTGTGAGAAAATAATTCCTTCAACTAGCCATAGTCATGCCTTTCCACATGAAGTCAGATAAACATTTCACGTGTATATACATATCAAAAGTAAAGATGAGTTTGGTGCACATAATGCAACAATATGTCAATATATAAGACCATGTCTTCCTTTCCAGTTGATGAGTTTCACAATTGAAACTCAGCTTCAAAACTCTGTTTTTAACATCTTTCCTCTACTATCGGGTAATACAGGTTCGTAATATTTAATATCCTAGCCCACTATTGAATGATATTATGTGGATATGTATGGTGACACAAGATGCAAAGCCACATACATTCAATTACTATCCAAATGAGTGAATGACCTAAACCAATTAGAACCAAATGTTAGGTTTTCCCCGGATTGGGAGTCAAGTTTCAATTATTACCCAAAAAACTGGCCCCCTCCACGTATATTATATTAACAAATAATTCTATTTCTTGTTACAAGTTAGCCCTCACCTTAACTCCTTTAACCTGTCTCTTTCTAACTTATTGTATAATCACAGCTGCTCTCTTGGAATGAACAAAAGGGGACAAAAGGCAATCTTGGAGCTGGATAGTCTATAGATGAGCTGGGTCCTACCTCCATAGTCCCCCTCCATGTTCACATAAGCATCAGATAACAATACTTCTTAGACATCATCAACATTCATATATTCTTCACAAACTTTTGGCAATACCACAACACAAAAGCAAGGTCAGTAACAATCTCAGTACCAACCCCAGATCCTAGGCAAACTGGTGTGGGTACGTACAAGTACCATTCCTTAGTGTACAATTTTGCTTGTACTGATAATAAAAAAATTGATATAAAATTGTTTTTAAATAGTTTAAAGAGGAGAAGTAATGGAAATATATGTTATATGTGATGTTCAACATTGTTTTACACATAGAAAAGCAAAAAAATAGTTCAGATCATGTACTGATCCATGTCCCTAGTATGAGGCAGTACTTTAAACCATGGTATCAAACTTTCAGCAAAATAAATGCAGTAAGTGTATTTCTACATTTTTCTAACCAAAGTGAGTTAAATACCTTTTGTAGTTGCCTTGTCATACATATCTTTCCGGATATTACCATTTTTCCAATCTCCCTCTTCATCATCGTCTGCTTCCCTTCCATCATTTTCTATGTCACTCTCACTAGCTGTCTCCCATTCTGAGTCATCAGCCTCTTGACCATAGACTTCTCCAGCCTCATCTTCCGCATGAATACCCCCATGCTTTATAGCTGCTTCTCTAAATAACCATGCAGCACGCATCTGCTTCTTTACTAACCTTTCAGCATAATCAGGAACTTTATTGTGCCTTAGAGAAAGGTCGGGATCATTAGATTGAGAGCACTCGTTAATGAAAAGAATAGCATCCAACAAGCTCTCCTTTGCTAAACCAAGCATATCATATGCTTGGGCTCTCCTCCATAGGCTCTTCGCATGACGGTTAGGAGGGCTATGAAGACACAAAGCACGTGTAGCATCACTTATGGCTGCCAATGGCTGCTGCAATAGAAGATAACACTGGGCCCTATTGCTGTACAGTACAACTCTCTCTTTTTTGGACTTCATTGGACATAATGCCAAAGCTTCGGAGTACTTTAACGCAGCCCCTGATATATCTCCTGAGGAGAATAAAGAGTTCCCTTCAAGCTTAACAACCAGTGCAGCAGCTTGTTTTATTTGGAGGTCCTCCTTTGGCATGCTCTTTTCCCATTTTAATCTCTGCTTAGAGCTGAGGAGCTCATCAATCTGTTCTTTGGTACGACTGCTAATATAGTTTCGTGTTGTTCCTTGTGCCTGGCAACATTCTTGAAGAACACTAACAATAGTGTCCCCCAGTCTTTTATGGTCACCAAGATTGAAAATTTCTGCCAAATCTGCGAGTGCTGGGGCTGCCTTATCTATTACCTATCAAATTAAAAAGAGTAGCATCGCTTGATAACAATGCAAATCTATGATCAACAAAAAAAAGATAATTGAAATTATGATAGTGTACGTACTACCTAAGCAGTACCAACAGTTGATATCACATAACCATTGAACTTCAGTTAGACATCTTAAAAGTGATGTTCTCTTTTCAAAACTACGTGTAGCATCATTTGATGCATACTTTTCGAAGGAAAATTGAACTTACTTATGCATATTCAGCTATTAAGCATAAACAGGGACATGTAAAGTAAACATAACAACTGCACTAAATTTGTAACTATTACCCAATTGATGCATGAGTTAGATAGTCTACTCCAAGACTAACAAAGGGTCAGTTTGGATGGAGGAATTCTGAGGAAAGAGAGAGAAGGGATAAAAAATGAAACTCATTTTGTCATGTGAAAAATATCTTTTCAGAAGTTGAAAGAATATTACTTCATCTTTATTTTTAAAATTTTATTTGTTTCACCATATTTTTTTCATTTTAAGAAAAAATAAGATTAGAAAGAATTTAGTTTTTTTTCCTCCATCCCATTCCTTTTCCTCCATAACCCTCCATCCAAAGACACCCTATATCTTCCATCTAGTAATATTATGCCACAACTTACTGGAAGATAAATATGCAATCTTTTGCAGAAGACAAGTGTTTTATCTTTTCACCAAGATGCATAAATCAAGAATGTAAAGTTCTCATGTATATTTCAATAAATAAGGCAAAGTACTTAAAAAATTCACCATAATCTTCTGTTTGGTGTTATAAGCCATATCAAGCTATCTCATTAACATACCACACAAGAGCACAAACTAGTTGGTAATTGTGGTATTCAACTCCTTGTGCAATAAAGCAAAAACAGCCTATATAGTAACACATCACTCAAGAGAATAACCTAATTGGTATACAACTTCTTAGTGAGGAAGCCAACAACAAACTGAAAAAGTATGAAGTATTTGAGGTTAGCTACATGGGTCTTTTCTTCCCATTGAGCTCCATGTAACGCTAAATCTCTAGTTATACCAAGGGCATGTCAAGCAAGCAAAAATAACCCATCTTTTAAATATCTTAGCACCTATACCAGTTTAAGCTTGGACCAGTATGGTATGCATGGTGCACTAGGCAATACAGTGAGATTACCACCAAATGCAAAAAGTATGTTATAAAATTAGCATACCACCTGGATACAGGCAGTACAGTCTTGTATGGTCACTTGTTGGAATGGCACATAGCACATACAACCACTTAAGATGGCACCTAGAGACTTAAAAACCATTGTCACAACCTCTTCTGCAAGAAGCAATAAACAAAGATTAAATTTTCATGAAAAGAAATCATATCTAATTTTATTACCTTGTTTGAAGTGTTTTGATCTTGAAGTAACCAGAGAAGACAATCAATAGCCATATACTGCCAGTCATCTGATGATCGGGCAATGTTACATAGTGCTTCAATAATACCAGGACAGTTGGCAACAGGACCCCTGCCAAGCTTGTGTTGACAAATTGTTCGCAGTAAACCAATCCCTGCTGGTGAGTTCTCATTAACCAGTCCACCCCACATGCCTGGCAATTTGACCAAAAAGTCGGGCTTGCATATGTCAAAGAGAAACTCTGGCTTGAAAGCAAAGCAGTTAATAAGCTGAAGAGACCAGCACTGCAACTGGCTGGCCCACTCCTCAGCCTTCCTAGATTCCATTTCCACACCTCCCATACCACGGGTAAGCAGATCACAGTGATAGCTTATTCTCCTATCTACAAACTGGTAAAAGTGAGAATAGACAATCTCAAGCGAACTTGATGCAAGCTGAATGGCCAGCTCAAGGACTTCTCCATGACTTGCAACTGCAGGAAAAGTACTGGGATATGTGGCCAAGTGCCCCAGTGCCCTAACAGCTACCCTTTGTTCCACCCATGTCAGTCTTCCTCTTAAAAGCTCAACCAAGGGAGGAATGACTCCAGCATGAACAGCTCTTTCAGCAAATTCCTCCATATTCATTGTGTAGGACCCTATTATATGAGCTGCATAGTATGGAATATATATGTTCTGGTCATGCGAAAGCCAACGCCTATTCTTTAAGCCCTTCCATATCAATGCTGCCATGCATTCAAATATTCCCAAGTTAATGAACTCAGGATCATTTGGATGAGCCATGGCAGTGTTCCAAAGTCCACTAATAGGGAGAACTTGACCATCATCATCCTGTGCAGGAAGCTCTCTGAAGAATTTCAGAATGCTTGATCTACGCTTGCTGGGATTGCCTTCCTTCATGACACAAAAGAAGCAACCTGGATAAGGACAGTCAGGTGGAATCTTATCCATAGCAGAAGGTCAGCTTAAGTTTCTGATCGACTGAATTTCAGAGATGCCAGGATGTTTGAAGAGACCTGAATCACATAAACATCACAAATATGTCAAGATGAAAAAGCTCCATATAAAAATTGTAATTAAAAATTCATGACAAACCTGATCTATGTCAAAAGGTTGTGATGATTATGCAAGAATTATTCAGGGTCCACAGGATAAAGATCATAGTATGAATCACTTAACTGATTATCTAAACCTAAAAAGGGCATCCTTCCTTCTTCCGTTCCTTCACTTTCTTTCCTTCTCCAGTCGATTATTGTTGATACTGATTGCTTCCCTCTTTCACACGAATTATTGTTGACACTGATTGCTGTCGTCTTTATCATGAAGGCAGTGCCAGTATCATTGTTCTCTTCGTACAAAGTAAAAAATTGTCCCCCACTGCTGCCTCTTCCGCCATCCGTACTCCTAATTCTTCTATCTCGCATGAAAATGCTGACTGCCACTGCCTCTTCTGCCAATAGTACTCCTCTTCCTCCTTTACCAAAAGCCTTTGCCTCATATGCCAGCATTACTCCTCCTCCCCCTCTGCTACAACAATTGCTTACCCTACCCAACGGGCCAACGGTCACAAACAATTCTCCTATTGTATTTTTTACTGCTTAAGTCTTAAATATGCTACCCCCTCATAATATGTTTTTTTCTGCTAAAGTCTTAAATAAGTTGTTAACTCTTAATATTTTTTAGACAATAATAAGTTGTGATTTTTATTAGCTCCTGTGATTTTAGATTTAATTTATATGCTGTGATTTTAAAATTTTAATTTAATTATTATAATTGTTAGAATATGTACTGCTTAGGCATTTTAATTTAATTTTTCTGTTGTTATATGCTATAATTTTATTCGATTGGTTGTTGTTAGTTTTAATTGTTGTGATTAATTTGATATATGTTATTATTTTATAGTTTTTATATTGTTATTAAATAAACTATTTAATGCATGCTGTTATTTTATAGTTGTACTTAATACATTTATACTTAATATTGCTTGTCAATTTGAGCCAATTAGCAAGTTTGAAACCTCAAATATGTTATTGTTGATATTTTAATAATTTTGTAGGTAAGTTACAGTTAAGTGATTCATACTATGATCTTTATCATGTGGATCCTGAATAATTCTTGCATAGGATCTAAATCATGACAACCTTTTGACATAGATCAGGCTTGTCATGAATTTTTAATTAGACTTTCCACCCACCCCACCCCACCCCCCAAGTTAATTTGACATTTCTCATATAATTTTTCACTAATTTCTTCCCAAATGGAGTTCTTAAAGTTTGTGGTACCATGTGCTGCAAAATATCCTTGCAAAATGAGTAAAAATTCTTCGGTGATATTAGTGGGCCAATTTTCAATCTTTTCTCGAGGTTTCTGATGGCCAGCCATATCTTATACAAAGATCCACTGAAATTATAATTTAAAATAAGTATCTAACCAAGCTGATGACTACTTATCCAAGTAAATTCAACTGACTACTTATCTCATATCCAACTTATTTAAACTCTGATGGGGCTACAGACCTTGGTACTTGTTGCTGCTGCAAGTCTGCAAGATTGATTATCTGGTGAAGCTTTCAGAGATTGAGAATGGGCCTTTACTCTTGTGGGATGCAGGGGAGACCAGTGATGGAGGAAGTTGATTCATAAAATTGAGGACACACTATCTATTCACAGCAGGTGATTAGGGAGTCAAAAAGATGATGAGCAGCAGCACAGCATAGGACTAGGAAAAAATGCAAAGTACAGAAAAATAATGAATACATTGACAAGTGACAACCTTATCAAAATAATGAATACTTGAGATACAGATGCAGTGAAAAGATATCTTTAACAATCAATGTTGAATATACTTTAGACTCCAGACATCATTACCAGTGACACTAAATAAGTAGAAGATAATTACAGCCAAAAGAAGTAAGAAAGTATGAGCATTGTATGGATAATTACAGCCATAAAAAGTATGAAAATAACCCTGAGCATTGTAAAAGACAATTACAGCCAAAAAAAGTAAGAAAATGACCCTAAGCATTGATTATTCATCCTTGAAGAAATACTAATTTGGGAGAACTAACAAAACAATACTAGTCTCTCCAATGTCCTTAGACATTTCCAATAAATTGCTTGGAATCAGTTTGAGCAGGGACCATTGAGCAATCTTTGAGACTACATGTAAAGCATTCTAAAAAATAGTTTACTGCATTTCCTATGAACAATTGGTATTGAAGATGAGAACTTAACCAAAAAAGAAACATATCTACACGGAATAGTGAGTTAATGCAGCCAGGTATTGGTTAAACCTTTAGCATGACAGAAGTGATGATGCAAAGAAAAAGAATTTACATGTGAGACAGTAGCAACCTCAATGTCATCATCAAGATCACTGCCAATAGGAATGAATCCCATACTTCGACCATTCTTATGCCACGATCTTCTTATCTTCACCGGTGCTAGCAACCACTAAGTCTGCAAGAATGAAGATTGTAGTGTACTTAGATTCTTTCCACTATCAAGGCAAACCAGATTCAACATAACAAGGATTATCATGCCCACATATCCATCTCTCACAAGCTCTACTGGTACTAGGGCCAGATCTGGCCGAGGAGAAGAAGAAGAAGAGGGGCTTGAGAAAAAGTGCAAGAAACATAAACCCTAAAGCCATATCTGGCCGAGAACAAGAAGAAGAAGAAGAGGGGCTTGAGAAGAAGAAGTGCAGGAAACATAAACCCTAAAGCCAGATCTGGCCGAGAAGAAGTAGAAGAGAGGTCAGGCCAGATCTGGCTAAGAAGAAGAAGAAGAAGAAGAAGAAGAAGAAGGGAAGAAGGAGAAGGGAAGGAGAAGAAGGAAGGAAGAAAGTCACCTGTAGAGTCGCCGCACTTGTCGCTTCGCTCACGGAAGAAGTGAAGCCTGGGAGAACACTCGCGGAAGCAGTCGCCTCTTCGCAGAATAGAGTTCGTGTATTCTCTTCGTCGGATGGGATTTCAGGACCGGGGAAGCTAGACCAACACAAGTCAAAGCAAACTGAATAAGTATGTTATAGAGTTTTCATTTTTTTTTTTTTGAAATCGTGTGACTTGAAAACGACAAAAAAAAAAAATCCGAACTGTTTTCGTTTTCTTAAAAAAAATAGTTTCGTATAAATAAGTTTTTCTTTTGATTTTGATTTTGATTTGATTTCATGGAAATCGGACCAAACGTATTTTCGCAAATTAATTTGATTTCGGTAAAATCAAAATAATAAAAATAAACTCAATTTCACTCACCAAATAGCCCATGAAGGATTGAGAGTTGAAAAGGCTTATAAAGAGGATTGCAACTTAATTATTTCAAAAATATAAAAAAATAGTGAAAAATATAATATGATTTGTTCTAGTCAAGTTCCCAAAAGTAAGTTAAAATATCCATGCGGCTTACGGAATAAACATAATATTTTTGGCTCACTTTCCAACTTTTTTGATATTTAGCAAATCAAAATACTGATTAGATTTTAACGAGCTTGCTTGCGATAATGTACTAATGTGAGATGTTGTTCGTCGTGATAAAATATATTCATGTCAATATCTCAGTTTTCAAGACAATGATGTTTACTCCTCTAATCATTATGGGGGCAAAACAGAATAAGAAGGAACAGTAAATATAGTAGGAATAATGTGGAGTTTGATACTTTGATTTATAATTGAATAAACTATACAATTCGTCATTGCGCCCATCCTGCATTGCTTCAGCCCATAGTTGGTCAAACTTGACAAGACAGCTTAATTTTGCTAGCCATGATAGGCATAGGCACTCTGTAGAGTGAAAGCGAAGTGCATGCACCATGTACAGCGAAAATGAAGCAGTGTGCCACGACTTGTGCAGAACTGTCAGTCTACATGGACCATAGCGATTGTTTTTATATATTTTTGGCCTACAATATGCCATAAGTGTTATCCATCTCAGCCCCTTAGAACCCCCAACTGGTGCAAGGATAGTAGTATTGTTATGTACATTGTGGGCAAGTTGTTTAGTTATAACTTGAGTTGTCTTAGTTCTAGGCTTGTCGGAAGCGCATATATGCATGTGACCACTTGTTCTTCAACTAAGGTAGCCCATGAAGCTCATCCCACACCCGATGTTGCCCTTTTGTTTTCTTCTAAAGTCTATAAACTCTTTAATGCATTAATAGGTGACATGATTTTTGGCTGTAAAGGACAAGAGGTTGCTAGAACAGTGAATGCATTATCTCGCGGAATACGGTGAAGCAAAGCAATCCTACGAGAAGGCTTATCCCTTGAATGAGGGAGTTAGAGAGCTGCATATATAATTTGATGTCGAAAACAATATGTCTGTGATAGCACGTCATACCTAGTGTTACAACACTCGCACCATGTGGGTGCTATGATGTTGTACGTGGTTGGACGTAGGAAGCAATTGTTGGGGTAAGGAAGCCACGACTTCCCCTGCCCTCCCCGGCTTGAGCTAGGGGAACTGCCTTGCTCCTATATCCTCCTCTATCGGGGAAGAGGGAGCTAAGCGGCTCCCTCCGCTCTTGATCCGGAGTGGAGGCGAGGCGGAGAAATCATTCAACTTCCATTTGCCCTCCGCGGTTGGAGGTGAAGGAGCCGCCATGCTCCCTTACTTTCCCTGAATAGGGGGGAGAGGAACTCCTCTGCCTTGATCTGGAGTAAGGGTTGCTGCCCTGAACTAGAGCAAGGAAACATGCTTGATTTGGAGCTAGGGAGGCACACTAACACCCTTGTTGTGTTCGATCTAAGGCTCCCTAAAGTGGGGTAACCATGCTCGGCCTAATCGGGGGACGACGACTTGTTGTTCCTGGCCAAGGCGAACAAGCCAGTGTCGGATCTGGCCATGGGAGTGACAAGGATAAGTTTTTCTCATGCAACAATGCTATTTTATTTCTAATAGTATTATTTTTTTTTACAACAATGTTATTTTTATAGTAGCAATGTTATGAGTTTAGTAACAACTTTTTTATGCTAAATAGTATTGTTTTCAATATAATAGTTGGATTGAACTAGTACTATTGGGCCCGATCAGATTAGACCCAGCAACGCCCTACAAGCCAAACCAAACCGAGACTAGACGGCTCAACCTGGGACCCCACCCGGTCATATTCCCAACCCTGACTCGAGCTAGATCGAATGACTCCACCCGGCCATACAATGACATCCACGATCGACCTTCTTTATCACGAGGGATACGTCATTACAAGCATGCTATCTCCGAGATCATCCTCAACTTATTCTAAGCAATATCCTCGCGAGATTGTCGGGCGGCGCCATCACCTACATATGCAATAAATACATATATGGCATACCTTAGGTAATCTAAATTCTATTTTCCATTACCTCAACCTTGGAGTCCCACTAACTTGAGCGTCATCGTGTCTTTTGCAGGTCCCCTCATCCACCCCTCGCTAGAGTTGCACTTGACCAGGAGAGACACCAAGCTGGATCAGACTACTCCAATCTTCAGGCAAGAACATTTGACGCCCACCGTGGGGCCGAATAAAGTTTATCTCGCCCACAATGGTTAGAACTCGAAGCCAAGTGACAATCGCCACACGCCAACGGCAACGGCCCAACAATGACGATCATCTGCAACCTAGTGACGATGAAACAGCGTGGAGCGACACTCTAGCACCAACCCAACTCCCCTAGAAGCATCCCAGCGTCAGATAAACGACCTGGAGGCAGAGAACCAGCAGTTTGCAGTCGAAGTCGAGATGCTGACACAGTCTCGTGAACAACTCTCGGCTGATCATGAGCGCCACCGCTCAGAACAAGAAGAAAGCAACCACTCGAAAAGAAGGAGACTGCTTTCCATCCTCCGAGTCAAGATCTCCAACAGACCCCGTCAAGGACGAGAGAAAGATTCCAAAGCCATGGAGGTTGTGACTGCCCTCCCTATTTACGTGAGACCCTTCATCGAGCACATCATGGCAATGAGCCTTCCATCTAAGAACAAGTTGCCTATCGCCCTAACGCCCTACGACGGTATGGGCAACCCTACAATACACCTGACAATGTTCAGGACCATGATGCTCTACAACGGAGCGATCGATCCTGCTCTATGCAGAGCTTTTTTAACTTTTTTTAGGAAAATCGCTTTACTGTGATTTGCTTCCCTCTCACCAAAGTCTATACACTCTTTCATGGATCTTTCCCGCGTCTTCCTCAACCGATTTTCCTCATCTCGAGTCTACTACAAAAAAGAGGACGCTCTCCACTATATCAGACAAGGGCAACATGAGCCCTTAAGGAAATACAAACGCCAGTTTCAGGCTACAACGATTGAAATCTCGAATCTCGACCCACGAGTCGAGCTCTACTCCATCAAATACGGGCTGAAGCCTGGAGACTTCACTGACAAGATCACAAGATCGCCCTTGTGAAGCTGAGGGATGTGGCCGAGTCCCAAAAGAAGACCGCTAGTTTCATAGAGACTGAAGAGATCCGAGAGGCCACCGGGGCTAGATGACCATCCTAGCCCAGAGGGCCCGGGGCAAGAAGATCACTAGGAACCCATCCTAGTAATCAACCTATGTGATTGCACTATATGCTTCTTGTGATATGAGCAGTGTTGGCCCGGGTGTGTGCGTATGTGGGAACACGAGATAGAGGCTTGGTATTGAATATATACTCATGTTGATTTACCTTATGCTGATTATTATATGAGTTGACTTAGCAAGGGCTTAGTTCAGGCCACTCGCTGAGTTCTAATGAACTCACCACTCTTTTCTTGTTTTTAATGCAGGCTCAGACCAGTAGAGGTACGCACGTACCTGGGTGATGCAACCGTGCAAGCTCATGAAGTGGTCTCATGCTGTAGTGAGTCCTATTGTACTTGCATATTGCCTATGTTGTCTTTGGAGTTAGATGTTTTTTTTATATACATACTTTGGTGTCATGACACGTTCATTTTGACTTATGCATGGTTATATTTAGGGTAAATTATACAGAACCCCCATCAACTATAGGCCATGTGTGCAAGATCTACATAGACTACCAAGTGTGCACTGAACCTCCCTCCACTACATTAGTTGTTCGAATAACCCTAATCTGTTAGCCCTCAGTCAAAACAGTGTCATGTGGCAGCACTCTCCACCCTTCATCTCATTTGACGATCATCACTTCTTCTTCTACCCATCCATCACCTACCTACACTCCTCCACTTGCCTTAGACTCTGCTGCCGTCGTTGCCGCCATCGCCGCCACTTCACCTTGGACTCCTCCACCTTGCCCTTGCCCAAGTCTCTGTCGACGCCGTCACTTTCTTCTTCTTCTTCGGGCAAGGTGGAGGAGTCCAAGGTGAAACGGCGGTGACGGCGTTGGTGGAGTCTAGGACAAGGGGATGAGTGTAGGTAGGTGAGGGATGAGTAGAGGAAGAAGTGATGGTCGTCGGATGAGATGGAGGGTGGAGAGTGCTGTCACGTGGCACTGTCTTAACTGAGAGCTAACGGAGGAGGGTTATTCGAACAACTAATGTAGTGGAGGGAGTTTTGTGCACACTTGGTAGTTTAGGTAGGTCTTGCACACATGGCCTATAGTTGAGGGGGCTTCCATATAATTTAACCTTATATTTATTTCCTTTCTATATTGTGGTGTGCATTATTGGTAGGCTTCGAGGTACGGGTCCATATCCCAGTCGATCATGTGACCCTAGGTTTGAGGCGTGACAGGCGAGTTCGTTAGTGATTGGTTTAACGCGCGAGGTGACCAATAAAGTACTTAATTATAATTGATATCTATGTCATGCTTGTTATGCATTACTTATTTGGTTTGTATGACGTGTTGTGATTGTGTTCATGGAGAGCCCAATCAGTAACGGGGGTTGCCCCGAAGAGACGACTCTAGGCGAGATTTGTGAGCCCAACCGGCCGAAGAGACTGCACTTGGCGAGAGATAAGAGCCCAATCAGTGACGGGGGTTGCCCCGAAGAGATGACTATGGTCGAGATATGTGAACCTAACTGGTGACGGGGGATGCCCTGAAGAGACGACACTGAGCAAGAGATGAGAGCCCAACCAATGACGGGATTGATCACCCGAACAGGTGGTGGTGGACTAGGGAGCTCGTCAGGAGGCTGCACTAACGACCGGCCCTATGTGGCTTGGTTGGAGGGATATTCCCAACCATTTTGATAGTGGCTAGTGAGTGTGTCTCAATTGGGCAACGACTAGAGGGGTTGACACTAACCAAAGGGGCTGATAGTGACTAGCGCGCGCGTGTCCCAATCGAACAACGATTGGGGACAATGATAGCGGCTGGCACTTGTGCCTAATCATATCGTTCAACGGCTAGAGGGGCTAACGTGACATGGCATGGCTCAGATTGTGGTACACTTTTGGGACATATTTTATTATATTATAGTTGTTGGCATTATTTACATCTTATTGTACATACTGATATATCATGATGTTGAGATAATACGTGCGCCACTTGTGGACTTTCCTACTTACTATAATGTTGTGACTTTATAATTATTTGAGAGGTCTTGGGTAGAGCCACTCATTGAGTTCTGAGAACTCATGCTCTCCTATTTGTGTGTGCAGGTTCTAAGTAGAGGTACGTGAGTACCAGTGATGGTCGATTGGTGATGCAAACTCAACGAGTCATCCCTAGTGTCGCAGGCGTATAGGGTCGAGTCCTTTATGTGTCAAGTATTTGCTTGCATCCGTGTTGAACTCCTTGGGAGTTGGTGTTGCTTTCCTTTCAATATAGTGGAGGTTTAATTGGTTTGTTTTGTCATGTTCAGTTGATGCAAACTCTTTTGTTTTTTTTTTAAAAAAAAATATGCATATTTTTTCACATGTGTCCATGGTTGGTTAAGCTTCGGAGTACAATGTAGTATTCTTGGCCGATCACGCAGTCCACGTTTGGGGCGTGACACATCTCTTTCTCCTATTGCTTTCAACACTAGACTAATAATCTCAGCCTTCTAATAAGCAGATGCTATGGATAATTAAATTATTAGAAAATCAACTTTGGACCCAACTTCATCCCAAAAACTAGGTCAATGGGGGAGGATTGCTCAATCTATTTAAAGGTTATCTAGACCATCACCTCAACCAATGTGGGTCCTTAACACACCCCCTCATGCCCAAGATCCACATCTTGAGCGTGAAGTTCTACAGGTGGCCCACTCTCAATCATAGGTTTAGCTCTGTTATCATGTTAGAAAACCAGTCTTGGAACTAACTCCACCCCAAAAGCTAGCTCAAGGGGGAAGGATTGTCCAACGCTGATTTTCTAACATGGTATGAGAGCCAGACCTATTGTTGATATTGGGCCACTTGCATAATTTCATGGTCCAAATGTGAATCCTGGGTGTGAGGGGTGTGTGTTAAAATTTCACATTGGTTGAGGTTGTGGTCTAGATATATAGCCTTTAAATAGATTGAACAATCCTCCCATCATGAGCTAGCTTTTGGGATGAAGTTAGGTCCAAGAATGATTTTCTAATTACATAAATGACCAATCTAACTTTGCAGGAAGTTACATTATTTTCATAAATTATGTTAATTAAGTAGAGTAATCACAAGCAAACAAATGCTACAGATCTAATTCTAGCTTATTCCTTATGTGAAAATACATGATCAAATATAGGACTCGCAAAAAACTAAATAACATATCTGAGCACCGAATAAGCAAAAACTTATTGAAAAAATTAGGATATAATCAACTTGAAAATGAATTAAAATTAGAATAATTGAGTGGCATAATCCAATACATAAACTAAATACCAATTAAATACCAAGTGCCAACAAAAAAACTCTTCTTCACGAATCCAACCATTGAACAATTCAAGATAAAGAATAATTAATACCAACTAAATACTGAGTGCCAGAAAAGAAAAAAACCTCATCTTATGAGAGAATTCCATAGAGAGAGAGAGAGAGGTTAATTATAGAGAGAAAGAAAGGGCACTTTCGATGACAAAGCGATGATTATACTACATGTACTTGTAAGCTCTGCCCTTCGATTTCTTCTTCTTGTGTCGTCTGTCTTCTAACCTTACCTATACATCGATAAGAAAGAAATTGATCCGCCATCAACAAGAGAGAAAAACATCATCCTAATTGCCATCAACAAGAGAGAGAGAGAGAGACCAATAAATTCTGTGTCCTCTTCAATACTTCAATAGCATCCTCGTGGTCGCCATGCGGAGCAGGTGAGAAGAAGGTGTTTAATGAAGCTTGAGAGGTGTTTGGTCCTTCATACCTCACTGTGCATAGATACTTATGAGACGATTTGTGGGAGAAAGTTTGGTCATCAATTGAACACGTGGCGCGGGGAAGAAGGAAAGGGGCGGGAGAAGCTTATGGATTGCATCCTTGATTTACCTAAATTGGAGATGTAGTATAATTTGCGTCTCTAATTTTGAGATGCTCGTAATAAAGCGTCCATAATTGAAAAAGATTAAGACACTATGAAAAAATGTGTCCTCAATTATAATTGAAAATGATACTTTTTATAGTGTCCCTGAATAATAGGGGTTTTAGAAATTTGGCAACGCTAATAAAAGGATCCCCACAATTGCATCCTTAGAGACCTCTTTTCTTGTATTCAACAAGTTTGTTACAAATTCAAAAAATGATGTAACTTGAGAATGATTATTGTAATTGTCATCATTGTAGTTGCAAAGCCATGCACATAAAAAGCAAAGAGATTTTTCCTTAATATCAAACTTTTAATTCCATTAAATTCCCCTCGCCTATTGTTAGCACCATCATATATTTGTCCACATATTCTGCACATATTCCAAGAATATTAGAAAGTCCACATATTCTGCACATACTGGTCCACATATTTTGCACATATTCCATGGATATTAGAAAGTCCACATATTTTGCACATATTCCAAGGATATTAGAAAGTCCACATATTCTGCACATACTGGTCCACATATTCTGCACAAATATATTATGCTAATATTCCAAGGATATTAGCACAATCATTAAATATTTTGCACCATCATATATTTGTCAACATATTCTGCACATACTGGTCCACATATTCTACACATATTCTGCACATTTGTCCATCATATATTAGAAAGTAATCACTCAATTGTTGTCTTAAGTGATCAAGTTGTTGTATCTTTGACATGCATTATCCCAAGGAAAACTTAATAATGTCTCCTTTTTTATCAACATAACATAAAGCGATCGAGGGTCATTTGTTCTTTCTTAGATGCATCACGTGCCTCATCAACTATGGTGTCAAATAATTTATCTCCTAGATATTTAATGATTGTATATATTAGTGGTTTCTAGTACAGCAGCATGAACAATATCTTTTTGTATATTAGAAGAAAATAACTTATTATCTTCTAGAGTATTATTCAGTACTACTTTCTTTATGTACCTCAATTGTGGTCTGCTGAAAATTAATTTGAGAAGTTCTAAAAAAAATCATTTATTTCTAGAACTTATTGATTCATTGTGACTATGAAATGGTAGCCCTTGTCATAAGAGCCATCTGACACAATCCACTGGAGCGGATAATCTATTTTGATATATACTGCGAACTTGGTCTGAATGCCTACACATTGCAATTTCAATATGTTGCTCTTGTTTCATCAGATCATTACATTTCTTTGAGGCTTGATAATGAGTACTATTTGGGCCGCGGATATATTATACAAAACTTTTATTTTTCTTATTCCAAATCGTAAATCCCTTTATAGTGATTAAATTATAAATAAACATATAAAGACATTTAATTTAATACATTTAACTTAATTATTTAGTTATTTAATTCAATTGAATTTCACGTGCATTTGAATTCCGTCGCACACAAAATTTAATTTTTGAATTCCGCGTGCAGAATTCAACAGAAATTTTAATTCAACATGAATAAAAAAATTTGATTAAATTAATTATCTAATCAGAAATTTAATTAAATTAGATTCAAAATTTAATTTAAATTGACTATCTAACCAAAATAATAATAATTTAAGATTGAATTTAAAATAACATAAGCAGTATAATAATAAAATAAATTATATACTAACCTTTACAAAAAATTATAATTCCAGCTATTTTGATGATTTGGTAACTCTCTAACCTGAAAAAAATTGAATGAATCATGATAAATATTTTGAAAAAAATAATGAAAAATTAAGTGTAAAAATGAAAAACTTACCTTACCGAATGAAGATCAAATGGAAAAAAATATACCTATATATACAGGACGCGGGAGATCTCGCCTCATGTGCGCGGACCCGCACGCGCGCCTAGGCTAGCGTGCCCAGCAAGTGCGGGCGTGGGCTCGCGTGCCTGTGTACCCGCATGGCGTGTCGTGAGCACGGGCTGGTGAGCCCACTTACCCGCACGGCACATCGCAGGCGCGGTCTGGTGCACCCGTGTTTTGCGCTAGCGTGCGTGGCACCGGTATGCATGCGAGCGCCAATATATTTCACGCTTGGCGCCGAAATGTCAAAGAGATTTTTCCTTAATATCAAACTTTTAATTCCATTAAATTCCCCTCGCCTATTGCTAGCACCATCATATATTTGTCCACATATTCTGCACATACTGGTCCACATATTTTGCACATATTCCACGGATATTAGAAAGTCCACATATTTTGCACATATTCCCAGGATATTAGAAAGTCCACATATTCTGCACAAATATATTGTGCTAATATTCCAAGGATATTAGCACAATCATTAAATATTCTGCACCATCATATATTTGTCCACATATTCTGCACATACTGGTTCACATATTCTACACATATTCTGCACATTTGTCCATCATATATTAGAAAGTAATCACTCAATTATTGTTTTAAGTGATCAAGTTGTTGTATCTTTGACATGCATTATCCCAAGGAAAACTTAATAATGTCTCCTTTTTTATCAACATAACATAAAGCGATCGAGGGTCATTTGTTCTTTCTTAGATGCATCACGTGCCTCATCAACTATGGTGTCAAATAATTTATCTCCTAGATATTTAATGATTGTATATATTAGTGGTTTCTAGTACAACAGCATGAACAATATCTTTTTGTATATTAGAAGAAAATAACTTATTATCTTCTAGAGTATTATTCAGTACTACTTTCTTTATGTACCTCAATTGTAGTCTGCTGAAAATTAATTTGAGAAGTTCTAAAAAAA
This sequence comes from Canna indica, assembly GCA_034359265.1. Lineage (NCBI taxonomy): Eukaryota > Viridiplantae > Streptophyta > Magnoliopsida > Zingiberales > Cannaceae > Canna > Canna indica. The sequence goes on along the minus strand of CP136894.1, from coordinate 7,584,053 downwards.
TTCATTGATTTTTAGAACTTATTGATTCATTGTGACTATGAAATGGTAGCCCTTGTCATAAGAGCCATCTGACACAATCCACTGAAGCGGATAATCTATTTTGATATATACTGCGAACTTGGTCTGAATGCCTACACATTGCAGTTTCAATATGTTGCTCTTGTTTCATCAGATCATTACATTTCTTTGAGGCTTGATAATGAGCACTATTTGGGCCGCTGATATATTATACAAAACTTTTATTTTTCTTATTCCAAATCGCAAATCCCTTTATAGTGATTAAATTATAAATAAACATATAAAGACATTTAATTTAATACATTTAACTTAATTATTTAGTTATTTAATTCAATTGAATCTCTCGTGCATTTGAATTTCGTCGCACGCAAAATTTAATTTTTGAATTCCGCGTGCAGAATTCAACAGAAATTTTAATTCAACAGGAATAAAAAAAATTGATTAAATTAATTATCTAATCGGAAATTTAATTAAATTAGATTTAAAATTTAATTTAAATTGACTATCTAATCAAAATAATAATAAATTAAGATTGAATTTAAAATAACATAAGCAGTATAATAATAAAAATAAATTATATACTAACCTTTACAAAAATTTATAATTCAAGCTATTTTGATGATTTGGTAACTCTCTAACCTGAAAAAATTGAATGAATCATGATAAATATTTTGAAAAAAATAATGAAAAATTAAGTGTAAAAATGAAAAACTTACCTTACCGAATGAAGATCAAATGGAAAAAAATATACCTACATATACAGGACGCGGGAGATCTCGCCTCATGTGCGCGGACTCGCACGCCTAGGCTAGCGTGCCCAGCAGGTGCGGGCGTGGGCTCGCGTGCCCGCGTACCCGCATGGCGTGTCGTGAGCACGGGCTGGTGAGCCCACTTACCCGCACGACACATCGCAGGCGCGGTCTGGCGCACCCGTGTTTTGCGCCAGCGTGCGTGGCGCCGGTATGCATGCGAGCGCCAATATATTTCGCGCTTGGCCCCGAAATGTCATACATAGATTTTGGCGCCTGCAGCAGGCGCCGATATGTATATATGTACGCACGTTATAGTTTTTACTTTTTTTACGTTTTAACGCCTTTAGTTGGCATCACAATTTTTCTGCCCATAAATAAGAATTTGTTGTAGCGTAAGTTCAGTTCCTAGCTAGTTATAATGTTTTGTGCAGATTATTTTTCCTTTCTTATAATGGCATAGATTGAAAAAAATTGAAAAACTTTAGGAAGGAAATAAAAAAAGAAAAAGGGAAAATTGACAAATATAATACAAACTTTGACGAAATTAACAAATCTAATCCACCTTTTAATTTACATCAATTATAACCTATACTTCCGAATTTACATCAATTCTAACCCTCCGTCTACTTGTTGTTAATCGGGCCGTTAGTTGCTGACTTGGCATCCCAGTCAGCAACACATTGAATATTTTTTAATCATAAATTACCATGTTATCATATGCAAAAATAAAAAAAATAAAAAATAAAAAATATATGGGGAAGGGGGCGAACGAGGGTTTTAATTTTATTTATTTATTTATTATTTTCGTATGCGCTGACATGACAAGTTATGATTAAAAAATATTAATATACGTTGCTGACTGGGATGCCAAGTCAGCAACTAACGGCCTGATTAACAGCAAGTAGACAGAGGATTATAATTGATATAAATTTAGAAGTATGAGTTATAATTGATGCAAATTAAAAGATATATTAGATTTGTTAATTTCGTTAAAATTTGGGTTAGATTTGTCAATTTCCCCAAAGAAAAATTTGAACTTCTCCCATTAACTTCCAATAACATTAATTGGAAAAATAATCATCAGTTTTCACTGCGCCATGCATGCTTTGCAGTATCTTTGCATGCAACTACTTAATTACTCTAAGCTTTAATCACACAGCATTGACATTGAGAAGCTGAGAACCTTTCCCTCCACCCGAGGAGAATTCTCACATTCATATTCCTAATTTGTCAAGCAAATATAACAGCCAGCAGCAGCCAAGGATGATATTCTTTTACAGTATGATCAAAGCCAGATCTTCATCTATGCATACTTCACCAGATCTTCTTATTAGTCCTCTACATAAATATATGTGTATATCTAGGAATCAATGGAACCATCTAAAGTCAATTCTGTCAGGATCATAGGGCTGCTCCGACGATGACGGAGGTTGGCCTGTCTCCGGTGTCTTCGCAAAACGCCCTTTTATCCTTGGCCTCATTTCAGCATAAGCCTTCCTTGAGGCATACCGAATCTGCTTCTCGTACCTCCTTTTCTTCCTCTTCTCTTTGTACCTCATGATCTTTGCTTCCCTCTCCATGCTCGGGTCGCCTTGACCGCCGGCCGCCATGGCTAGTTCACCAACCTCTCTGTTACTCCCACTCGAGGCGTCGGTGAATGTGCTTCCCGAGAATGACATCTGCAAGGAATTTTTCAGCAAAATCTGTCGTTACCACACCTCAAAATGGTGAAAAATGACACCATTACATTCAATATCTTATATAATAGCCACATGAAATAGCAATATACTAATTTTTTCCCTCTAAAATGATGATAATAATAATTGTGTTGGTAGCTCATTAATGCTTTTAATAGTCTTTTCTCGAACTACCGATGGTCTTGGCAGGCATTTGAGTTTATATTATATTTTAGTTTTTGCTCAGTTCAGCAAGGACAAAAATAATGCATGCATTGTCAAACTAAACTCAAGTGTTAAAATTACATTTTTTGTACGTCTTACCTGCAGGGCATACTCGATCCGGTAATTAAATCAGCAACACGAAGCATTCCATCAAATGTTTCTTTGCATCATATGATGCAAACACTATACCTTTTACAATTAAAACAAAAAAAGTTGGACAGTGAAAATATTGTCAATTAATTATTGGCAAGACATCATAATACATATCCACGTTTCTGGAGCACCGGCAGAAATTGTGGCCATGGTCGAGTTAATTTGAAGAACATTTGGTTCCTTAGCTGTCCCAAATATTTGGCAGTAGACCCAATCATGAGTTGTTTGTCTAAATGTCAAAGATATTTTGACAAGGACTTGACCAAGAAATAAGTCAAGTTATTTGGCCCATCTATCATTATTTTGTCGCCAAAGGAGCTAAAAAAATAGAGATTTATAAACCACAAGTTCCTACCGGATAAGAACAGTAGCGGTGCAATGTGATCTCCTTTTTATCTATATATGAATTATCTTCTCCCCCTCAATGTGATCATAGTTGACTCTTTGGTGGCCTTAATTAATTAAATTCAAGTAAGTGATGATGATTCATATATATATGTATACATGCAGCTAGCTCAACTAAATTTAATTTTTTAGGTTCATCAGTGAGTGCATGAGATATATATTGATTCTATAATTTCTTGTCACCAAAATTTTAATTTCAAATAAAATATTTAATATTATAAGAAAGTGAAAAATATATAGTGCAATTAATTTAACAAACAGGATAGGATCTGGAGGAGAGGAATCTAGTTAGGGTTGATCAACCCAAGAACCAGAAAACTGCTATGAGATCAAGAACCACTCACCATGGTAGCACTCGACGCCGCCTGCCCCATGGCCAAAGCCGCCATCGACGCTGGGATCGACTCCGGAGGCGGCCGAGTGGTACTCAAGCAAACATCAAAAGTCAGCCCGTGGCCGGGGACGTCACAAGCTCCTCCCAAGGCGTCAAAATACTTGAAACCAGAAGGAGCTATCGCCGGAGCCTCCTCCGGCGGCGGCGGGGGGTCGTTGTCCTTGGGGTCACTGAACATCCACTGCACGGTGTCCTCGTGGCCGAAGAACTGGAACTCGTGCAGCCCGTCGGGCGGGCCTCGCATCGGCTCGTTGAACAAGGGGATGGCGGCGCGGTTGAGGTCGGTGCAGTGGGGGCAAGCGCCGCCGCCAGCGCCGCGGCAGACGTCGCACAGGTGGCTGGATGACGACATGGCTGCCGCGATCATGTGGCCGAGGTTGGCCACTGGAGAAAGGAGCTAGAGGGAAGGGGATGAGATAGAGTTAGAAAGAGAGGACGGGGGGAGTTGGTTTAATTTAGGGTTGTGGCGGGGTGTGGTGGTAGTTAAATGGATGTGTGTGGTTAGATACTCTCTGAGGCAGTGGGGGGGCCAATGAGGAGCGAGGAAGAGATAGCGATCACTACTTTTCGTACGTGGAGGATTCCTCGCCACCTTTCAATTTTATCCCTACAAAAGATCCGTATTCATGTCGCTGGGTGCACAATATCAAATGCTTGGTGGTAATTGAACGCTTGAGGTTCGCAACCGAGACAGCTACTGGTGGCAATGGCATTTCCACTAGCTTTGACCAACTGAGTTCCTCTGCATGAGCTCGATCATGCGAGTGGGGCCAGATACATATTGGGATGACCTGTCGTCGAACGAGAGGCCTTGCATGGAGTTTGGTTTTCCGGATAGGAGAGGAGATCGGGATTCATGGTGGACGCGTGGTGCTTGCAGATCCAGAGGTTGAAGCTTACAATATCTTGTCAGAAATGAAAGCTAAATCCACTGCTGATATCTATCTTGTCTCTGTGTCGGGCAGAAATTTTAGCGACGTATGTTTGTCAGCGATGACTGCCTAAATCCAGCTCTAGATATATACATGGCTCTCAAACAGTGTCAGAATTGATGCCAAATCCAACACGTTGTATAAAATATGTAGTATTGATCATCACTATGAAACCTAGAACTAGCAGCAGCTCAATGAGATTTACATTAATTAGCTGAGGAATTGGAAGTATGGAACAGCATCCTTTCAAGCCAGAACTTTATGGGCCTACTTATTACGCGAGAAATATAGTATACAGATGTTGTAATGATCGGACAAGTTGGTAGAATGAGGGCAACTTTAGTGCCATAATTGTTGGATGTTAAGTGTGCGGTGGAAGTAGTAGTGAAAGATTATGTGGTGGTCATTCAAGAAAGTAACGTGTAAAATACTTTTCGTCGGCTTAGAAATAATAGAGAGATCAAAATAAAAAGTCAAAATTAAGCAGCTTCTTATAACTGTATACATATGTTAATAATATGGTCACGTGTATAAAGACTTCACTGGTGATTTTTCTTGCATGAGACTAATTGCATTTTGCACGATCTATTTATTATTTAATTCCTTGTAGCTCACTAGCTGTCACGCAAAGAAGAGGAAAGCAAATGAAAAGAAAGACGTACAATACTATTTTTATGAATTAAGGAAGTGTTTGTGGAGAGAAATCAAACAGAGATTGTGATTGCGACTATGCATTATTACAGTAGTCATGTGGTTTAGAAGATCTTGAGATCACAGTTGTGGGACCCAAAGAATTAGACGGCTCATCTGCATGTATTCTTCCAATTTTTTTCTATATAAGCAAAAGAAGGATACATTTCTTTTCCAATTTCACATAAATAAAATTTTGCTTTCGGCTCGGCTAATTGCACCCTGCCAAATTTAATAATTTGTGTGATTTCCCCCCTCGTTTCTAAAGGCAAGATTATCTTTTTTTTCAAGTCAGCGTTAATTAGTCAAACCATTTATAAGTAGTAAATTATACGATAATATTTTTTTTGTTCCAGGAGAATTAAGGGTTATATGGTTTCTATAAAAAGATAAGGATCTGTAGGGGCGATATGCATATTTGAAAAAAATTAAAGACAAATTAGATTGCAAAGCTCTTTTAACTATATAAACATAATTTTTCTTAAGAGGGGAGGAGAGTAGTGAGATATACAATGACAACGGATTGAATGTGATTCAGATGTAATGCAGATATCATATTTTGCATTCATAGTGTATTTTCGATGACGAAGCCATGTACAAAATAGGGGTGTCTTTAATATACACAATAATTAATATATATACATATATAATAATTTGTTAATATGTATATATTCATTAGTAGAAACATATTACACATGAAGATTTGATACCTCTATTTATTAAAATACATACATATTTATTTATTTAGTCATGATATATAACTTAAGTGTAATTAAATTATAATTTTTTCACTAAATTAAATTATATCAACTAATTTTAATTAAATTATGTTATAATTACCTTAATATTTTTTAATAAATTGTTGGAGAATAAATCTTGTGATAATTTTAGTTATGTTAAATTTCTTAAATTATTTAAACTAATTAAATTAAATTACACAAGTTAGTTTTAATTAAATTCCTTAAGCTAACTTAAATTAAATTAGTTATAGTAGTTATTAGTTATCATTTAATCACTTAGATTTATTTAATTTTAAATAATTAAAATATTTATGTTAATATAAATGAGTTAATTTTTAGTATTTTCATAATATATAAATTTGTAAAAACAACTATAAAAACAAATGTTTTTATCTTTATTTATTATTAAATATTTTTCTTCAAGTTAGTAAAATTTTTAGGGGTGTGCATGAGTACCGGGTAGATCCGGAACCGATTGGAACCGACCCGATTGGGTAGGTTTCGAGTAGACCCGAATTAAATTCGGGTAGATTCTGGGACAAAAATTTAGGAATCAGTTAAAATCGGTTCTGATTCCGGGTCCAACACATCGAGTATCCAAATCGAAACCAGTACCCGAAATCGAAACCGGTACCCAGAACTTGTACTCTGAAACTTGTTCATTTATAAGTTTCAGGGTACAGGTACCCTGTTGGAACCTGTACAGGTTCAAGGACATGTACCAACAGGCAACAGGTACCCAGAACCTGTATATGAACAGATTCCAACGGAGTACCCGTAATCGGAATCAGAACATGTGGTTTCGGGTAGGATCCGGTTTTAGGTTCCAACTTCGATTCCAAAATCTAAGAACTGATCCTATACAGGATAGGATCTGAGTATCATAAAAAATATAGGGTATCCGAATCCGTTCACCCACAAAATTTTTGATGTGTATTTAAATTTTATTTAACAAACTTTTTATTTAAATCACCTTTGTCATATATTATTAATAGGAATAAAAGTAAAAGTCTTGGTGCATCCAATATCAGTATAGTTCATGCCCATTATTTGCCAAATAGCAAATATCAAATCTCAAAATTTCTTATTCGCTTACTTCCTTCTCAAAATGATTTTCATAAATGAGTGGGTTTAATTAGGAAGTGAGAAAGTATGGTCAGAATTCAGCGAATCTAATTAAGAAGTAGGTAAATCTATTGGAAAGTGAGTAAATTTAACTAGTTTGAGAGAGAAAATCGGAGAAAAAAAAGACTTTCATATTTGAAATTTAAGTTTTGAAAAGAAATGAGCAAGGGTTACACCGATGTTAGGTGGAAGCTACCAAATTTTTATTTGATTGATAATATACTCAAAATGTTGCACCCTTTAGTTGTAGGGTTCTACCTTCGCCACTATGAATTTCACATGAGGGTGTGCATGAGTACCGAGTAGATCTAGAATTGATCGAAATCTACCTGAGTATGGGCAGATCCCAATTAAATTTGGGTAGGGTGTGAGACAAAAATTATGGAACCACTTAAAATCGGTTTCGGTTCCGGGTCCAACACATCGGGTATCCAGAACCAAAATCGGAATCGGTACCTAAAACTTGTACCTTGGAACATGTTGGTGAAATGACTTACACTAGAGAGGGGGGTGAATAGTGTGTTAGCTAAATTTTAGCCTAAATTTATTTTTTAATCGTTTCTTAAACTACTTAGGCAAACTATCAATTCAAGCAACAAGAGGAAGCAATGAATAAGACAATTAACTACAAACACAATAAGCAATGCAAACACCGAGATTTACAGTGGTTCGGCCTCAATGCCTACTCTACTAGCTAAGCACCCCGCTTAGCTTTACTAAAGATTATATATATATTGTTTCCCTTACAAATGATGACATTTTATCCGAAGAGTCTCTGCTCTCAAACTAAGACACTTCCACACTCGGAAGTCTCCGCCTTCTTATCGAGAGTACTCTTCCACCTCAATCTTAAGGGGCAACAATCACTAATCCTAGTAAACTATGTACATTGGTGGATTTAAGTCTCAAACATAAATGCTACCGCCCAACTCAATCAACCTAGCAACCTAGGTTTCACAACTTGTATATTAACAAATAAACCACAAAATAAACAAGTAATAGAGAGCAAATAACAAGCAATACAAACTTAGCTATCAAACAATGAATCCTAGCTCCTCTTGATGCCTTGATGATGAATCAAATCAAGCTTGAAGGCAAACTCAAGAAAGATAAGGTAGAAGGCTAGGGTTTCAACAAAGATGACTCAATGGGGCTTAGGGATGATCATAAGATGTCACAATAGGTTCCAGAAGTTCATAGAAAGGTTTAGAAAACCTTTAAATAGGCAGAACATGAAGTAGAGGTCGGGCTCAACGGATATAAATAATGATATTTCTATCAGTTATAGCGTTGGTCGATCGCCAGTCGATGGGCGGTCGACCGCTCGAGCGACAGTCATCGACCGAGAGGCCTCTATCAATTTTGAGCCTTTGTCGGTCGCTCGTCGGTCGATGGTCGATCGATCGACCATCGATCGAAATTGCTCTAAGGGCAGTTTCAACAAGGTCTAGTCTCCCTAAGTTAATAACTTTAAAACATAAATGTTATATAAGGATTACCCCCATTTGAATTCAATAAAAATATCTAGAAAATCAAAAACTTTAAGAATCAAAATCTAACTTTTGGGGTCTAGTACAAATTTTCAAAAACCGAAAATTCTATAATCTCTCAGGTCAAATATGAATAGGTTAAAGGCTTCCAAATTTTCCTTAAAAATATGTCGCTAACTAGGTTTTACCCAAGGAACAATTACCGAAACTTTTGGTGCCAAAAAAATATCTAGGTCATATAGCCCTCCAAGGAGCTCCCTATGCTTAGTGAATTTCAGGGCTGTTTTCTAATTTTTCGGGTTTTCATGTTTTGGGGTTCGGGTTTTGATTTTTGGATTTTGCATCATAAAAGAGAATTATACAATCATTCTAGACACCCTAAACCTAAGCTCTAACTTCTCGAAGAATCCTGAGCGTCAACGAGCGTCCTTGCTGATTTCTTTGATTTTTCCGATTGGAGACGTCGTGCACTAACCGATATAGAACCTTAAAATAAGTCTCCATGAAATCATTAATTCCATGTTTGTTATCATCAAAATTAAGATTAAGAGCAATGTTGAAAATCTTAGGCCAACAAAACCTCTAAATGAATAGATTACAATAGGGTACCCAGAACCTATACCGTGGAACTTGTAAATGAGAACAGGTTCCAACCGAACATGTTCCAATTACATGGTACCTGAAACCTGTACAACACCATAGGTTCTGGACATGGTCCGATTCCAGGTCCCAACATGGTAGGGTCCGAGTACAAAACCTAAGAACCAGTCCTATACATGGTAGGGTCCGGGTACCATGAAATTAAAATACAGGGTATCGGACCCGCTCATCCCTAATTCCACATTTGCATATCTACATCCGTATATACATATCTTAAATCTTTGCATCATATTTTAAACAAACTATATAATTTAATAAGACCTATAAAATATAATAACGGTTAATTAAAAATCATAAAAGTACTATTAAATAAATAATACATGGATTAATCATTTAAAATTACCAAAAACTTGTAAATTACTAATTGTATAGTATATTGTTCCAGCCTGAGGATCGGCACGATCTGGTCCGGTTCTGTGTCTCTCCTGGTCAGGTGCAACTCCGACGGGGGACCTACAAAAGACAGTCCGATGACACTAAAGTCAGTTGGAGATCGAGGTGAAGGAATGGAAATTGGATCTTAGGTTATTTAAGGTGTGCCGTGTTTGTATTTATTGTAGGTGGAGGTAATGGCGCCGTCCGATAATCTCGTAGGGATATTGCTTGAAATTTGTCGAGGCTGATCCCAGAGATATCAGACTAGTAATGACGTATCCTTCGTAATTAAGGAAGGTGTAGGTGTCCTTGTATGGTCGAGTGGAGCCCCCGGATGAAACCATTTGATCTGGCTCAGGTCGGGTTCAGTAGTGCGGGGCGCTGATGGGCCTAATTCGATCGGGCCCACTAGGACTAGTCTGGAGGACTTCATGTCGAGCTCTAAGTGGTTTCGACCTTTGACCTTGGCCGGATGAGGAGACGTCGGTTGGATCATTGTCACGTGTAGGGTATGGAACCTTTTATGCGACTCTTCGTTATTCGGGTTGAATGAGATGTTTATGTAAAAGAAGAAAGCGCTCTTCCATGTGCTTGCCATCTGTATGGTAGATATAGATTGACATGAGAGTAATTATGAATAAAGATTCAGTAAGCAGTTTCCAAGGCGCAGTGCACCAACTATAAGTTAAAATGATGATTGTAAGGAAGTGGGACTGTATGTTAAAATGATGATTCTTGTTTCGGGCCTATAAATAGCTCTCCTACATGTTGTATGCATTAGAGATCATGAAATGAGTAGTATTGAAAGCTACCGTCCCTTCGGGGGTCGTTTTTGAGTTGGTGGCGAGTGGTTCGAAAATTGTCGTGGATTCGTACCGCCAAGCTTAAAAGGGGAGGGAAGAGGCGGGGTTTCAGCTGTAGGTTCATACCATTAGGCTTTCAGCGAAGCGGTCTCCGTCGTTGCGCGTCGGGGGAGGCGCTGTGCGGATTTATGAGCTGTCCTCTCGCGGTTGGATGGGATTTTGTCCATGATTCATATTTTGTAGAGCTGGGGCTCTCATATCCCCCCTCCTTGCCCTTCAAATCCCAGTTCGCGGAGGGTCTTGCGACCAAGTATACGTATGGCGATAAATCCTAGTAGCAGATCCTTGAGTCAAGGGTTTTCTTCTATGCGGCTTGGTTCGTTGTTGCAAGCGCGTAGTTTGTTTTTCTGTTCATAATGTGCCTCTCGTGGGTTTGTAAGTGTCAATACTTCCTTTGTGGGATTTTATGAGTAAAAGGATGATTTTTTGTATTTATCCTTGTTGTGATTTTGCCGAGCTTGGTCGGCTTTTCGTTCGCCGCAGATCTATTTAGAATTTGATTGCATGTCTAGTCAGATGAATTGCAAAAGCAACATGAACATTTAGATACCGAAACTATCCTGCTCCACTTCAAGGAGTTGTATGGTAAGCAAATCAGGACTGCTAGGTACGAGCTCTCTAAACGACTCTTCCATACCAAAATGGAGGAACACACTCTAGTTGAGACCCATGCCCTTAAACAAATCAATTTGATTGAGGAGTTAGAGAGGTTGGGCTTCGCCATGGACGGGGAACTGAGTCGGGACTTAGTACTCCAATTCCTCTAGGATTCATTTTCATAGTTTATTGTAAACTTCCACATGAACAAGATGGATGCCTCACTTATTGAGCTCCTTAATATGGTGAAGACTGTTGAGTTCCACCTTGTGAAGGTTAAAGACAGAGTCTCGTTAGTGGGGGATACCTCTCAGGCAAATAAACGCTCTATTGAGAACAACCATATACTTTGCCACAAAGTCTATCTATAGTACATCATATAAGATATGGAGTGGCAAGAAATCAAGTCTGAAGCATCTTAAAGATTTGGGATTGTCTAGCGTACGTCAAAATATAGTCAGATCCACCAGGTGCAAAAGTTTATGGGATACCCTAAAGGGTGTTCAGGGTATTATTTTTACTCCCCAACTGAACAAAAGATGTTCTTTCAATACGCATACCACTTTTTTTAGAAAAATAGTTTGTCAAGGAAAGTGAGAGTGAGAGAAATGTTGAACTTGATAAAGTTCAAGAACCACAAAACACATTCGCATCAACTGGTGGAAAGTCCACAGGTTGAACCAATCCAAGAATTACTACCTCCCACTACTCTTCGTAGATCAAATTAAGTAGCATACGTAGACCACATGAAAGATTGTATCTAGCCATTGTGAATGACCTAGATTCAGGCAATCCACAGTCTTTGATGAGGTGGTCAAGGGTGTTGACCGCAAGCGACGACAAAACGTAATATGAACCAAACTCGATGTATACTAACCAAGTATGGACATTGGTTAACTTGCCCGAAAGGGTAACTCCTATAGGGTGCAGGTGGATCCGTAGAAGAATGATCACACGAGATGGTAAGGTGAAGACCGATAAGACCAGACTAGTTATGAATAATATCAAACCAAGACAAAGGATTGTCTACTATGAGACATTCTCACTAGTAACCTTGCTCAAGTCCATTAGAATATTGCTAGCCATAAATACATACCATGAATACAAAATCTGGTAGATGGGTGTCAAGATTGCGTGCCTCAATGGAGAGCTTGAGGAAGAAGTCTATATGAGATAGCTAGAGGAGTTCATATTCTATGTTGGACCGAGTAAGGTATGCAAGCTGTAGAGGTCCATTTATGGACTCTATCAAGCATTAAGGAGTTGGAACATCCGTTTTGATGAGATAGTAAAAAAGGTTTGTCTTTATCAAAAACGTGGATGAACCTTGTGTGTACAAGGAGGTTAGTGGGAGCGTAATCGTGATGTATGTGGTTGTCATACTGCTCACTGGGAAAAAATGTTTCCATGCTCCGGTCAGTTACCCAAAACCTTCTCCATAATAGATCTGGGAAAGACCTCCTACATGCTTGGTATGAAGATCTATAGGAATAGGTCTGAAAGGATGCTAAGGTTATCCCGATCAAGGTATATTGATATTAAAAGAGTTTAACATGGAAGACAGTAAAAGAAGTTACTTGCATGAGGGTCATGATAGATTACACCCAAGCAGTGGCTAGCTGATTTCAGGCAGACCCGGGAGAAGAACATTGAAAAGCCATGTAAAACACTCTTAGATGCTTGAAAAAGACGAGAGATGCTCTAGACAACAGTAAAACCATATCAAGTTATGGGGATACCCTAAATGGTGGCACAATAAGTTGGAAAGAGTTCCAATAGTGAGTACTGTTGCCAATTCGATGATTCGATAGTGCAGTAAGCTGTAAAGAGTTTCAAGCCGGGTACTATAGCTGATAAGGTGACAAAGGCTATGTGTGGCGTGTGCTATGTGCTTTGCTACTTGCAAAACCGCCAAGGATAGCGTCTGGATAAAGGGGTTTATCATTCAGTGGAGTTGTTCCTAAGGTTGTCGATTTAGTGTCTGTATTGTATGACAATACTAAAGGGATGTTGTTCAAGGTAAAGGAACTAAGATCACGTGAAAAATCATTGCATTTCCTAAAAGCAGTCTCACCTCGTCATTGGGAAGAGGTGATTACTATAAGACATTGTTGTAGATCAAACTGATTACCACAACAGCAGATTCAATCGCCACTAAAAATACTAGAATGGAGATACCGGGGTGATTGGCTAAAGTGCAAGTGGGAGATTGAAAAGAATAATGCCCTTGAGTTAATCACATGTCAATGCATTTAGGGACTATTCAAAGGTAATAAATAAAATGAGGCATCTTTTCAACATATGATATATCTTTGTTAATAAGATTATGATGAACCCCACAAACTCTGGCAAATGATTCTAAGATCACGATGAGATCATGCCAATGAGACTTAAAATCTAGAGGCCCCAGTTCTAAATGTTCCTAGTCGTAGGATCACCGAGTAGGGGATCGGTGACTCCGACAAGACTAGTGCACTTGGTACATGCCCTATTTGATAGGGGTATCTGACCTCGCAGTTACCTATGAGACGTCATTAATGTACAAGTGCACGTGCTCATTAGAGAATGAGTTCATTGAATGGACCTGTTCGAGGAATGCCGGATGGAATCTTACATGAGTATCAATAGGTTGTTCCCCATGTAGTAGTGGGTGCAAGCAATCCTTGGACCTGAGGTTATCATGGTTACCTTGTGATTGACACTATCAGTTTGGTTTTATCCTGGCTTGCAAAGTCGTGTGTCGAGTACTACTAGGCATAGTGAAGCTTTCATGGAGGTAAGTGAGCAACCAACAAGGAATCAATTACTCATAATGAGATGAGATAGTGTCCTATGTGCTCCTGCAAGTGTTGACTCGGGAATCTCTGGCCAGAGTGGATATGATAGTCGAAAAAGGGTTTCTGACGTTTCATGATTGAGACGACAACTTAAAAGAGTGGAATACATATGAATCATATTAGGGTTTGACACGACTTCCATACCCTAGCTGAGTTCTATACATTGTAAGGATTTAGTTGCATGGTAACTAATCACCGAAGGGCTTTCTATCCCTGCAGATTGAACCTCACACTATCTGGGTAGTCATGACATATTACTAGACGTCAATCATGACTTGTGAGTGGAATCTCCCACGATCGCATTAAAGGGGATTAGTGGTGGCTCGTGAAAATTTGAATATAAGTTGTTCTATCGAATTCGACTCTCTGTTATGCACAACTTACTAATGGCTTCGTGTGGGGCCCAATGGGTCACATACAAAATAGGCTACCCTAAGTAACAGACTTTATGAGATAGAGCTAGGGTTGTTCACGGGTTGGGTTGGGTTTAGGGAAAAAACTGATTCGACCCAACCAAGTGTAATCGGGTCGGGTTCAAAATTTTCCACCTCTCAAACTCGACTCGACCTAGTTCGGGTTGCGTCAGGTCGGGTAGTCAGGTTTACCCGTTTAGGTAAAAATGAGTTTTTAAAAATAATTTTTTAATTTTTTTTAAAAATACTTAAAAAATATAATATTTTTTAAAAATAAATTAGAAATATATATAAATACTCGGGTCATCGGGTTTCAAATTCTTAAACCTGAGACTCGACCTGATTATGGTAGAGTTTGGTCGAACTATACCCAACCCGACCCAACCCAACCCAAATAGGTCGGGTCGGGTAGGGTCGGGTTCTCGGATTCATTGGGTCGGGTCGACCCAATGAACAACCCTAAATAGAGCCCGAATGCGACACTTAATGTCTACTAGCAAGGACATGCCGCAACACGATCACGGTTGTCGTTTATGGACAAAATGGGAAATGTGTTTCCTATTCAAATGAATTATAAGTACTCGAGGAAGGAGTTCCACGAAATCCTAATTTGTAGGGTACGACACGTGATAAGTTAGACCCGACCCTTGGTCCGGTTCAAGTGTTGAACCAAACCAAACCCATAGTCCGATTCAAGGAGTGGATCGGCCCATGGTTCAAGGTGGGTCGGCTCAAGCATGGTGGGAAAGTTAATTTCTATTTTGAATAGAAATCTGATTCAAATTCGAATTTGAATCAAGGGAGACCAAGCTTGATTTCCCCATGCGCCTAACCTCCCTATTAAATAAGGAGATTAGTTTAGACTACCTATTTGATAGGGAGATGCATTTCATTCATCCATGTTAGATAGGGGATTACATGGAGGCAAACCCCGAAATTTTGAATTACGGGGTGAGTTCAAATTTGAACCCCTATGAGATTATTTAGGGGGTGTTGGCCGAACACCCATTGGGGGAATTAATTTAGAATTAATCTTAAGAACAATCTCTCCTCCTCCAAGCTCTACCCGCACCTTGGATTTTCATCTCTCACCCATCCGCTAGCTTGGTGAAGCTCTACCGAATTGTTCCCTCGCCGGAAATTTTTGTCGAATTGAATCTTTGGAGGAGTCCAAAAATTCCATCAAGGTATTCTCTCCTTATGTGAATTTGTTGTGGTTTCTCATCGTTTTTCTCCCTTTGCTCGTTGCTCGGTTCTTGGTGGAAGGGCCGACCATTCTTTGGTGCAAATCAGAGTTGAGAAAGTTGTCCATTGAACCACGACGAGCCCGAGAGATCGTTGCCCCTTTTGTTGCGAGGCGCTTGGTGTGGACTATTGTTAGAGGGCGTGCAAATGTGCATCTCAGATTCGGGATCGGAGCAGCCCCTTTGCCCTGCGGCTTGAGGCATAAATTCAGTTCCTTACTCTCATGTTGAATTCCTTAATGTCGCTAAAGTAGATCATTATTTTTGGGATACTTTTGATTTTTTTAAATCGCTATTTTTCGTTGCATTTCCTCTTCGCATCCCAACACGTGCTTGGGGTCAAGACGAGCTCGTGGGGAGCCTAAGACAGGACCACGCTTGGGGTCGTTGAGAGCGTGGGAGCTCAATAGTGGCGCTAAGGCCGAGGACCATGCTTGGGAGTGTTGAGTGCATGATAGATCGAGAGTGACAACTGAGGCCGAGGACCGCGCTTGGGGTTAAGCCGAGCTCGCGGGGAGCATAAGGCAAGGCGGCGACTGAGGCTGAGGATCGCGCTTGGGGTCAACCCGAGCTCGTGGGGAGCATAAGGTAGGACTGCACTTGGGATCGCTGAGAGTGTATGAGCTCGATAGTGGCGCTGAGGCCTAGGACTACACTTAGGAGTGTTGAGGGCGTCAAAGCGCGAGAGCGGCGACTGAGGCCGAGGACCGCACTTGGGGTCAAGCCGAGCTCGAGAAGAGAGTAATAAAGGACTGAGGTTGGGGTCGCTGAGAGCGTGGGAGCTCGATAGTGCCGTTGAGGCCAAGGACCACGCTTGCGAGTGTTGAGGGCATGAAATCCCTAGGACGACGACTAAGGCCAAGGACCATACTTGGGGGACAAGCTGAGCTCGCGAGGAGCGTAAGGCAGGATTATACCTGAGGTCGCTGATAGCATGGGAGCTCGATAGTAGCGTTGAGGTCGATGATAATGCTTGGGAGTGTTGAGGGCGTGATAGACCGAGAGTGGTGACTGAGGCTATAGACCGAGAGTGGCGATTGAGGCTTAGGACCACACTTGGGAGTGTTGAGGGTGTGAGACCCCGAGAGAGGCAGTGAGCTCGATAGTGGTGCTATGGCCAAGGATCACGCTTGGGAGTGTTGAGGGCGTGAGAGCCCGAGAGTGGCGGTTGAGGCTGAGGATCTCGCTTGGGGTCAAGCCGAGCTTGCGAGGAGCGTAAGACAGGACCAGGCTTGGGGTCGCTAAGAGCGTGGGAGCTCGATAGTGGCGAGGACCACGCTTGGGAGTGTTGAAGGCATCAGAGCCCGAGAGAGGCGACTGAGGCCGAGGACCGCGCTTGCGGTCAAGCCAAGCTCATAGGGAGTGTAAGGCAGGACCACGTTTGGGGTCGCTGAGAGCATGGGAACGTGAGGACGACGAGGTTCATGTCATAAGTCATTGAATGTCCGTCTGATAGTTCTAGGTTTCCTAGGTGCATACTCAAATTTGTGGAAAGGAGGAGTGATCTTTATTAAATGGGAAAGAAATTGATAATACAACAGAGTTCTCCCTAGCGAGGTGTTCAGGTCATGCGTGGTTGCGCCTCACTAAGGTTTTAAAATGGGAAAAGTAGGAACTTGGTGCCATCCATTGGTGGCTGAAGGAGAGCGGACTGCTTTTGGCCTAAGCGAGCTCTAGTTCATATTGGTTATTAGAGTGGTGTTCGACTTCCGAGTTGTCTTCGGGTCGGGGCCATTTCTGAGCGTTCCCGCTTGGGTTTGTTGGCCCAAGAGTTCAAACTAGGCCCCATTCTCTATTTTTATGATAGCAAATATGAAACAAACTCATTTTTCAAGTTTTGAGTTCATGTTGATAGAACGATAAGCCTACGAAGTTCGTCCGAAAAATCACGTAAAATCGAGTCGAGATCGCTCCGGAGGCGATCGAGTCAAAACTTAGGTCTAGGCTTAGAAATAAATGTAATATTCCCCATAGACCTTTAACAAACTTGTCTTAGTTGATTCCTAAGCCAAAATCCAAAACGAGACCCGAAAATGAGTCTCGAGTGAAAGATCAGCATAAAAATCATAATCAACTTCTGTTTAGGTTATTAGTCGAATCTTAGCTGATCCTCGACCGATCGAAGGTCGCTCGAGGATCGATCAAAATTGTTCTAGAAATTTCTAGAACACTTTTGGCCGACACTCGATCGAATCTCGACTGACCGAGAGTCAACCAGCGGTCAATTGAAATCGGCAATAGATCTTTTTATATCTGTTGAATGGCTATAATCAGTTTCAAGTTTCTTAATCAGTTATCAAATATTCCAATTGGGCTAGTTAAGTCGAATTGATTTACTTTAGCATTGGGATGGTATTATATATATAAATGATAGCGTAATAAACTATGAAGTTATAATTGTGTATGTATGTGACAAATTGGTTCAAGCATTTTAAGATTATGTCATGAGGAAGTCAATAGATCGACATCTCAACATAAGAGAAGCCGAGGATGCTTCGGAGGACACACATCAGATGGAAAATGAAGAGGAGATACAACCATCGCAAGTGGATGAGCTGGCAAAAGGGACGAAGGCGATTGGACGAACACGGTGCAGGCCCCACTGGAGCCGAGATTATATAATGTTATATCAATTAGCTTATTAATTGATTGTAACAAAGTATAAATAGATGATTACATTGAATAAAAGGGATATGATTGGATTCTAGTTAAATTCTCCCTGTCTCTTCCCGCTCTCTATTCTTCCTCTCCCTCATATCCCCCTTTCTCTCTCTCTTCTTCGATCTCTCCAAATCACCATTCCAACATATACTTCGGCGATCGCGGGCGACTAACCCAGAATTAGAGTTGCGTGAAGATCGCCGGAACAGTCAGGTACGGAATCACCTTGACATTGGTGCTTTCATCGCCTTACTCAACCATTATTGCCAATGGAGACGAGATATCACGCATTGGCAGAATCGGTAAAGAATTTACAAGAAGCTAATGCGTGACATGATCGGTTGTTAGAATCAATCCAAAACAACATTAATTCGTAGCACCAGGCGATCGAAGGGCAACAAACAATTTTGTAGACGATTTCATCACAAATCATATTGTTAAACAATGAAATGGTACAGTGGAACAAAAATAAAGTTGAACATTCGCCGACTGGCAGTATGAGCTACTAGAAACCAAGGTGGTGAGTGACAAACAAAGGCAAAATCGGGGATGAAGATGAGTTTCCATTTCACCCCAAACTGCCACAGATTGAGTTATCCCTTTTCAATGGAACAGGTGTGGAGGAGTGGGTTGCTGCCGCCGAGGACTTCTTTGATTTTTATGCTACAGAAGATCAACATAGGGTAACCTTGGCATCCTTTCGAATGGACGGCTTGACAAGAAGATGGTTTTTGCTAGATGCAAAAAAGGAAGCAGCCGTCGGGTTGGCGACATCTGACAGAAGTGATCCGACGACGTTTTGAACCAATTGAGCTTGAGCCACCAGAGGGTCAGTTAACGAAGCTATTACAAAATGGCAGGGTTGAGGAATATGCAAGCAGGTTTGAGGAGCTGGCATTAAGAACCATAGACTTGTCTTAATCGTTCTTGGTAAATTGCTTTGTTTTCAGGTTCCGATAAGATATTAAGGCAGATGTGCTTTCAATACAACCTGATACTATGCATGAAGCAGCCACTTTAGCAAAACGTTGCCAAGCTAAATTGGCAGCTGTGAGGAGATATTCGGACCAGAATACAAGAATCAGGGGTTCTGGGTTACTACCAACCCCGCCAAAGAGTAATTTGAATACAAATTCAATGCCTTTGCCTAAGATAGCTTCTACATCAGTTGCAGCTCATCATGAGAATAAACAATTGCCTCGAAGGATTACTGCAGCCGAAGCACAAAAAAAAAGAAAGGACCAGGGCCTTTGTTTTTAGTGTGATGACAAATACTTCTATGGTCACAAATGTGAAATTCCATAGTTATTCATGCTAGATGATGGAATTCTAACTGAAGAAATTGATATGACACATGAGTTTGCAGAAGGTGATACTACTGAACATACTCTTATTTCATTTAATGCCTCGTCCGGATGTGTTTCTCCAACTACATTGAGATTCAATGAAACTATAAAGGGGAGAAATGTGCAGGTGCTGCTTGATGGTGGAATCACACATAATTTCATCCAAACTCGTATATTGAAATACTTGGGCGTGTCGATTCAGCAGCATCATTTGGGGTCATGATTGGAAGTGGAGAGAAAATTAAGAGTGAAGGATTGCTTAAGATGTTCAGTTAACTGTGCAAGGAACCACAATTTCTACTGATTTTTTTGCACTGCCTATTAAAGGTTCAGATATTATCCTATGGGTAGGACCAGTCACTATGGATTTTTCTAACCTAAGGTTTGAGTTTCAGTTTCAAGGAAAACAATATGTGTGGAGAGGTGAACAAGCAGCACAGGTGCAAGCTATTCAATGCAACACCTTATCCAAAATATATGACAACCAAGCCATTATGGAGATGTATCAATTGGAATTGATACCTTCTGAAACAAAGGAACATAGTTGCTGCAATGAGGAATTGAAGTCGATTATATCATCATTTGTGGATGTGTTTACACCTCCTAAGGGTCTGCCTGTAGTCAGGGAAACAAATCACAGAATTCACATGATATACAACCAAAATCTTGTTAATGTTAAACCATATCGATATTCATATTATCAAAAAGGAGAAATAGAGAAACAAGTCAGGCATATGCTTAGTGAGGGGCTAATACAATGCAGTACAAGTCCATTTTCATCACCATTCCTTTTAGTTAAAAAAAAGGATGGTACATGAAGGTTTTGAGTCATTATAGGGCTTTGAATGCAGTAACCATAAGAGATAGGTTTCCAATACCTACTGCAGATGAATTATTTGATGAACTTGGAGGAGCCCAAGTATTCTCTAAACTGGATTTATTAGTTGGGTATCATCAAATTAGAGTTCACATTGAAGATGTACCTAAAATTGCATTTAGAACTCAGGAAGGCCATTATGAGTTTTTAGTTATGCCTTTTGGATTATCAAATGCACCATCTATCTTTCAAGCAACAATGAACATGATTTTTCAGCCATTCCTGCGCAAATTCATCTTGGTGTTTTTTGATGATATATTGATTTGCAGTAGAACTTTGAGTGAGCATAAATTGCATATGCAGATTGTTCTACAGCTACTCAGAAGTAATAACCTGGTGGCTAAACAAAGCAAGTGTTCATTTGGTTGTATTTCTATTGAATACTTGGGGCATATAATCACTCCTGAAGGGTTGCAAGTTGACCCAAGCAAGGTCCAGACAATACAATCTTGGCAAATTCCTAAAAATGTGAAAAGCCTAAGGGGATTCTTGGGTTTAGCTGATTACTACATAAGGTTTATTAGACACTTTGCTCAATTAGTCTCTCCCCTCACAGACTTGCTTAAAAAGCAAGCCGTTCATTGGAATGAGAAGTCACAGTTGGCTTTTCAGGAGCTGAAGAATGCATTAAGCAGTGCACCTGTGTTAGCACTCCCAGATTTCAACAAACAATTTACAATTGAAACTAATGCTTCTGGTTCAGGAATTGAAGCTATTCTGTCCCAAGACAAAAGGCCAATTGCATATTTCAATCAAAAATTATCTTCCAAAATATGGACTGCTTCAACCAATCAAAGGGAATTGTTTGCAGTCATCAAAGACAGTTCAAAAGTGGAGACAATATCTCCTGGGAAGAAAGTTTTCAAACCTTAATGATCATGGGTCTTTAAAGGAACTACAAACTTAGGTCATTCAAACCCCAGATCAACACAAATGGCTTTCGAAATTAATGTGGTATGACTTTGACATTGACATTAAATATAGGGCTAGGAAGTTGAACATGACTGCTGATACTTTATCTCGAATAGCTGAATTCTCTGCACTTTTAGTTTCTCAGCCAGTCTTTGGCCTTCTGACTGAGATCAATGGTGAACTGCTAGCAATACATTACAAGTTCAAACAAGGAGACACAGTTGAAAACTGTGAGGTCAGAGATGGTATCTTGTTATACCAAGGGCTAATTGTCATACCTGAAGATTCTGCAATGAAGTCAAGACTGATTGTAGAGTTCCACAGTTCTGTGATTGGGGGTCATGTAGGCATTGCCCACACCCATCAATGATTGGGGGCTATGCAGAGTTCCGCAGTTCTACGATTGGGGACTCAGGTACGGGCTGGGCCTCCCCTTTGAGTGGTTGGGCCGTGCCAGACACGATCCATTGCCACCTCTATTCCTCAATGAAGTGATCAAACTCCATGGGATACCAAAATCAATTATCAGTGATAGAGATTGCCATTTTACTATTGAATTCTGGAGGGAGTTGGCTGCATTACAAGGCTCCGAATTGTTTAGTTCTGCATATCACCCGCAGACGCACGGGCAAACAGAAGCACTAAACAGATGTTTGGAGATGTATTTACAATGTTTTGCTTCTGATGAACCTTCGACATGGGTCAAATTCTTACATTGGGCAGAATTTTGGTACAATACTTCTTTCCAGACGTCGGCCGACATGCCACCATTCAAAGCTCTCTATGGTCGGGATCCCCCGTGGCTCATTCAATATGCTGGCAGCGTCACCAGTAATTCCCAAGCTGATCGAGAGCTCCTAACTCGAGACGCTATTATTAAACAGTTGAAGTTTAATTTGGAGCGATCCCAAGCAAGAATTAAAGCTCAGGCGGATAAACATCGGCGCGAGTTGGAGTTTCAAATTGATGACTGGGTGTTTGTCGACTGAAACCATACCGCCAGATATCAGTCCGCCTGTAGCGGAATCAGAAATTAAGTCCTCGCTACTTGGGTCCATTTCGAGTGCTCAAGAAGATAGGCAAAGTTGCTTATAAATTAGATCTACTTGGTACTATAAAAATTCACCCAATTTTCCATATCTCTGTATTGAAGAAGTGTAGAGGCGCACCATCTATGTAGGTCACACCCCTTCCTCTATTGTACTCCGAGCCACAAAATGTCCAGGAGCAAGATCTATCGGCAGAAATGGACGACATTTTTCGATCTCGCAACCTTGAGGACAAGTATGATTTACAGGGGGGAGTAATGTCATGAGGAAGTCAATAGATCGACATCTCAACATAAGAGAAGCCGAGGATGCTTAATTCGGAGGACACACGTCAGATGGAAAATGAAGAGGAAATATGGCCATTGCAAGTGGATGAGCTGGCAAAAGGGACGAAGGCTATTGGACGAACACGACGCAAGCCCCACTAGAGCTGAGATTATATAATGTAATATCAATTAGCTTGTTAATTGATTGTAACGAAGTATAAATAGATTATTACATTGAATAAAAGAGATATGATTGGGTTCTAGTTAAATTCTCCCTGTCTCTTCCAGTTCTCTATTCTTCCTCTCCCTCATATCCCTCTTTCTCTATCTCTTCTTCGATCTCTCCAAATCACCATTCCAGCATATACTTTGGTGATCGCGGGCAACTAACCCAGAATCAGAGCTGCGTGAAGATCGCCGGAACAGTTAGGTGCGGAATCACCTTGACAAATTCTTTCTCCATTCCCAAAAAAGAGATAATTTTATGTATATGAAGTTCTTTTGATGTGCATATGCAACACAAATATTTAAAAACATGTAACAAAGAAACATCTTACCTCCTTTGAACTAATTTTTGATAAGGTTGTTTATCCTAGCACTTAAAGTGACGATCTTATAACTATCAAAATATTGAATGAAACAACCATGATAACTAATTAAAGCCCCATAAGCCATAAGGTTTCGAGCAAATTTATTAGCACATATGAAAAATGTCATAAAAAGTTAACTCATCGTACACAAGTAAAATTGCAATGACTCTTCATAGGACCCATGGATGAATCAGGTGCAGAGTAGTCATCCAATAACTAATAGTAGCATATACAATATGTTATGGACCCTATTGCCACATTATCAAAAGAATGTGAAGAGACTACAAAATGAAAGTTCAAATATCAAAGGAGGCAACAAAAGCAGCTTGGAAACAAATCGAAAGAATAGAATCTCATTCAATGACGTTATCTCCACTTAATTATTCTTTAATAGGTTATCTTGATTTTCATTCTGCTTTTTATAGGTTTGTTTTTCACTTAATTATGTTTTTAATGGGTTTCCTTTTTGTGAAAAATTATGCCATAATGTATATAATATGAGTGAATGGGAAGAAGAAAGACATATCTGGGTTTTTCAAATATAACTCTCCACATCTCTCTCTCTCTCTATATATCTCTCTCCCTCTCTCTCTCTACTATCCTCTTCCTCTTCGAAATTTCCAGCAAAGATCGGTGATAACGTCAATCCTCATCGGCCCCAAACTCGTGCTTATACTAAAGCACGTAACAAGTTGGTATCAGAGCCAACGATGAGAGACAACTCTCAAAATCAAGTGATGAAAATGTTGAGGAGACTAACTGAATCGCATGCCCAAGAGAAAGTCGAACGTGAACAAAGAGAAAGCTGAACGTGTTAACAAAAGAAGTAGAGGCGCTCTGTTCCACACCAAGTACGGATGGAGGCAGCACCTCCGCTCGCCCCACTCGTGAACAACCACCACCCATGATGGATGGCAACGACATCTTGGGCCATGGACCTCGTTGAATTGATCCTTTCATGGTGAACCAGCACTATGAAGATCCTGAGATTAGGGGTACCTTCCACCCTCACAATCCTCGTTTCGATTTTCCTTGCTACGACGGCGCCAGCGACTCGCTTCCATGGCTGTCCCGTTGCGAACATTACTTCTGCCTTAATCAAGTGCATGAAAAATCGATGGTCGACATTGCCGCCTACCACATGACAGGATGCACAACTATGGGTCTTGAAATTGATGACGGACTATCCTCGTCTATACTGGAATAACTTCCAAGAGCATTGCAACCAACGCTTTGGGTTGCCTGATCGAGGAAACAAACTCGGCGAGCTCGCGAGTCTTCACCAAACTCGATTTGTAGCTGACTACCAACAGTCATTTCAAAGGCTACTTTCTTGCGCTGGCGCACTCTCACCCGCACAAGAGGTAGAGCTTTTCCTTCAAGGTCTCCAGCGCAACCTTAAATTGATGGTCTCTGCCCTCAACCCGCTAGATTTGACAGAGGCCATGAAGCTAACTCGTCTCTATGAATAGGCAGGCTTGGAACCAACCCTCTGACGAGTATGGGGCACACCAACCCTTTCCATCAACTCCTGCCCATCATTTTCTTCCATCAATGCAACATCACCACTCCAACGCTAGCACCAATAGGCCTTATGCCTACATTGGGCAGAAACCAGGTGGACCAAACTGGTTCACCATCTTCTTTTCGCTCGAACAAGGCTCCTGTTATCCGCCGCCTCACCAACAAAGAAACAATAGCTCAACGAGCAACGAGTCTATGTTTTCATTGCGATGAGGCATGGACTCTAGACCATACTTGCTAATAACTTTTTGTCTTCGAGGTGACACCTTTCGAGGCTGAAATAGAGCCACAGTACTCTGCCCGTCAACCGATTCCTTCTAAACACAAAGATCTTCTTTCTTGGGATGAATCCAACAACCTCCAACCAGAGCCAGATTCTGACCAACAACCCTCTATTTCCCTCATGGCGGTCAATAGGACTCCAAACCCCCGCACGATGCAGGTGCTCGACTCAATCAACGGATTCCCCATTTGTGTGCTCTTAGACACCGGAAGCACCCATAACTTCTTGAGCTTGGCAGTCGCTGAACGCCTCCACATTCCAATCAAGCTCTGTCGTGACTTCTCTGTCGTTGTTGCCAACGGCGCACGCCTACACAACCGAGGCCAATGCACCTCGACCAATTTATAGTTGGGAAAAGAAAGCATTGTTGCAATATTTTTCCTTCTCCCTCTCAACGGGTATGATGTCATCCTTGGCGTCCAATGGATGCAGACTTTGGGTCCGATGATGCGGGACTTCGAGAAAATGACCATCTCCTTCTCACAACATCAACAAACAGTCAACTTGCAAGGCCTAATCTACTAAACCAAAATAGGGCAGCATGCAGCCGCATCCCTCTTGGCAAACTTCGTCGAAGCACAATATGTAATTCACTGCTTTCATGACATTTTTCAGGACCCACAAGGCCTACCTCATGTTCATTCACAAGATCATCACATCCGGTTGCTGCCCGACACTCCCCCGGTCTCTGTTCGCCCATATCGTTATCTTTTTTGCCAAAAGGATGAGCTGGAACTACAATGCAAATAAATGCTAAAATTGGAAATAATTTGTCCCAGTACATCCCCTTTTTCAGCCCCGGTCCTTCTCGTCAAAAAGAAAGACAACACATGGCGATTTTGTGTTGATTACAGAGCGCTCAATGCTGTCACTATCAAAGATAAGTTTCTCATACACGTCATTGATGAATTACTTGGCAAACTACATGGGGCATGCATTTTCTCCAAACTTGATATTCGTTCTAGGTACCACCAAATTCGAATGCATGATGCGAACATCGAGAAGACAACCTTCCGAACTCACCATGGCCACTTTGAGTTCCTCATCATGCCATTCGGATTGGCAAATGCACCATCAATATTTAGGGGCTCATGAATGATGTCTTTGGACCCATACTTTGCAAGTATGTTCTTGTTTTCTTTGATGATATTCTTGTTTATAGCCGCTCTCTTGTCGATCACCTTTGCCACCTCAATGAGGTCTTGGTCACCCTCTGCAAACATCACCTATTCGTGAAGGAGTCAAAATGCTCGTTCGCCCAAGCTTTAGTGGCATACCTTGGCCACATCATTTCCAACCATGGCGTGAGCATGGATCCTCAAAAAAAATTCAACCATATCCCCATGGCCGCAACCGTTATTCCCGACTGAACTACGCGGGTTCCTAGGTCTCACTGGGTACTATCGTAAGTTTATTTATGACTACGACTCTCTAGCTGCCCCGCTCACCAAGTTATTGCGGAAAAACAATTTCGATTGGACTGCGGCAGCCACATCCTCCTTCAATGATCTCAAGGCGGCTCTTATCTCAGTCCCGACTTTAGCTCTACCCGACTTTTCACAACCTTTCATCATTGAATGTAATGCAGCAAACTCGGGCATGTGGGCTGTTCTACATCAACTTGGTCATCCCATAGCATATTTTAGTCGTCCATTTCCATCTCATATGCAGAAAATTGCGGCTTATGAAAAAAAATTGGTTGGACTTGCAAAGGCCATCAAGCATTGGCTTCCATATTTATGGGGTCACCCTTTCATCATACACACTGGCCATTATAGCCTCAAATACTTGTTGGAGCAACGCTTAGTCACTACCCCTCAACATCATTGGGTCTCAAAACTCCTTAGTTAATGATTTCACTAGCGAGTACAAAGCGGGCAAGTTGAATACTGCCGCCAATGCTCTATCTCGCCGACCGCATTCATAAGGTTTAATTTCTGCACCATCGATGCCTCAACCCTCCATTCTTTTGCAGATCAAAGAAGAACATCATACCTCGCCAGATAACCAATGACTCATGATGGACATTCTTCTCATGCCACAACCATCCCCATGGCATGTTCAAGAGGGCATCATACACTACAAAAACAGAATTTTCCTTTCTGTCACCTCCTCTCTTCGGCGTGACATCATTCGTGCTTTTCATGATTCAACGCATGAAGGATACCAACGCACACTTTAGCGCTTGAAGGCTAAATTCAATTGGTCCCATTTACGGAAGGACGTTCGTGAATATATTCGTTCGTGTGCCACCTGCCGGCGCAACAAAACAGAAACACTCTAGCTTGCATGCCTACTCTAGCCCTTCTATCCCGCAACAGATATGGGCTGATATTTCCATGGACCTCATTGAAGGGCTGCTCATGTCCAGGGGCAAAATCGTTATCTTTGTCGTGGTTGATTGACTTTCAAAATATGGGCATTTCCTTGCACTCATCCACCCCTACACCGCTACCATCGTCGCTCGTGTCTTCTTTGATCATATCTTTCGTCTCCATGGCCTTCCGGAGACCATTGTTTCTGATCGTGATGTTGCTTTCACAAGCAAATTTTGGTGTGAACTATTCACCTTGTCAGGTACTCTTCTCCACTTCACCTCTGCTTATCATCCCCAAGTGGATGGTCAAACTGAGGTCATCAATCGTGGCATCGAGATGTACTTGCACAGCTTTACTAGTGATCGACCCAAACATTGGCTCAAGTGGCTTCCATGGGTGGAGTTCTGCTACAACACTGCTTTTCACTCTGCCCTTCGCACTACTCCTTCCGAAGTGATCTATGATCGACCTCCGCTGCGCCTTCTTCCATTCACTGTCGGTACTGCCCACTTGGAATCAATCGACCACCATCTGCGTTAACGAGATAGTCACTTGCATCTTATTCGCAGTCGTCTTCTCCAGGCACAAAACCGCATGAAACAAATCTATGATCGCCACCACCGGAAAGTTCATTTCAATATCAATGACCTTGTTCTTCTCAAACTACAACGATACCGACAACGCTCATTGGCAAAACGAGCCTCGCACAAGCTATCTCCAAGATATTATGGCCCATTTCGCGTCATTCGCAAAATACGATCAGTCGCTTATGCACTTGATCTTCCCCCGTAAGCTAAACTACACAATGTCTTTCATGTGTCTCTGCTCAAATGATTCCATGGCTCTCGGTTGAGCCCTTGCTCCCTTTAGTCCAGCAACACAATCTCACACCATAGCCACACGCTATTTTGGGTAGCTGCATCAATAATGGCGTGGAAGAATACTTGGTGCAATGGACCGACATTGCCCCCTCTGACGCATCTTAGGAGGATGCACTTCAACTGCTCCAACTTTACCCAGACCTCCTGCTTAGGGACAAGGCAGACAGCAAAATGGAATAGGTTATGGACCCTATTGTCACATCATCAAAAGAATGTGAAGAGACTGCAAAATGAAAGTTCAAATACCAAATGAGACAACAAAAGTAGCTTGAAAACAAATCGAAAAAATAGAATCTCATTCAATGACACTATCTGCACTTAATTATGTTTTAATAGGTTATCTTTATTTTTATTCTGCTTTTAATATGTTTGATTTTCACTTAATTTTACTTTTAGTTGTGCTTTTAACGAGTTTTAAACCATGTCATAATGTACTCATATTTGAATGAGAAGAATAAAAGCATATCTAAATTTTTCAAATACAACTCTCAACGTCTCTCTATATATCTCTCTCCCTCTTTCTCTCTCTACCAGTCAATTATCTTTTTCCTCTTCCTCTTCGAAATTTCCAACAAAGATAGGTGATAACATCAATCCTCGTCGGCCCCAAACTCATGCTTATAATAAAGCGCATAACATAACATGTCGGGTGATGCTTACGCTACAAGCATGGCTGGGATAAAAAAGCCAAATGCATTATTATTATAATTACTTGCACGAAGGCTCTGGATATGACCCAAGAACAAATCAACATTCATCTGTCTGATGAGAGTAGCTCATACAACAGTGAAATAATTATCCAGATGTAGCTAAAGAGCATGATGGTGAAAAAGCTTGCCCAGTAGCATGGTCCAAAAGGCTATTGAGATTCATCAATACATTGTCAATCCAGCTTGACATTGGAGTAAAGAAGTGTGTCCCTTGTAAGTGGCATATTGAGCAACATGTACATCTGCCAAAAAAGGTATCGGCACGTTAGAGTACATACAATAGACTTTTTGGATACGAAAGAAATTCTCATCATAGGATTCTGAGATCATTGCTGCAAGATACTTCAATTTCTATATTAAAAGCACACATAGTAAACATGGGAGAAAAACATATTTGTTGGCAATTTCTTTTGGTGCAAAAAGATGCCACCAGAAAAAGTAAGAAGAAAAACCAGTTGCTTGCATCAAAATATAATTTTTCTCATAAAAAAGATGTTATAGGCACATAATGCAAACAGATCAATGAATAGTTTACTAGTTAAACATAATTAAAAGAAACATGAAGATGCTCCTTACCCCAATAAGTGTTGATATCAGAAGGATAATTCCAGTTATCCAAGCCAAGCTCCGTCTAACAAGCAGGATCTCTGTAGCAGTCGTATTAGATGAGTTTGCTTCTACCAAAAATCTTGAAAATCGTGGCATATATGTCACATCTAACATTATTCCTGATTCTGCGGAAGTTCTTTATTCAATATGACAACTCCAACAATCTTCTCTGAAAATTTAAGCAGAACAACCATCACAAAATTATCTAAGAATTCATTCAATTAATTAAAGAACAACAAATTATATTTTAGCCATTAACAATGATATCAAAGGTGGTCAACCACGTACCACGTAGGTGCTTAAAATCAGATCAGAAATGTAAAAGAGAACCATATCATAAGGATCTAATATTTCTTACTTTATAAACCTGTGATCAGAAGACAAGCAGCCAAATAGAGACGTATCTAGGATGTAATGCAAGTCCAGTATCACAATGATGGCAGATTATTAAATCACTTTATTTTTCGTATAAGAGACTAACTGTATCTGGCAAATTGTTCAGGTTTAAATAACATGTGAAAAGTCAGGACTGATTGTTTTTTTCTTAAAAAAAATCCGTGTTATCACTTAAAACTAGATTTTAGAAACCACTTTCTGGAAACCAGTTAAAATAGGGGATAATATATGTGCGGTGTTAGTTTAATTTACGAATTGCTACCTGTTAGATAGACAGAACCATTAATTGATTGTTTATTTTTAGATGGATACATTGACAAAAAATACAAAACTAAATATTAATCTGATTATACTATGAAACTAGAACCAATGCTAACCATATGCTACTTGTAACATATAAAATAGCTTAAGTGTTGTCTGAAGCTCCACTCCCTGATGAGCAACATCACCCCAACCGTATTCCTCTTTAAGAGCCTGTATTATATTCATTGAATTACCAAATAAACAAAACATAAGAATTTACAACAGTGTTATAAAGTTGAATAGATGCTCAGTAGGTTCTGGACAATGAGGCAATCAAGTAAACATTTACCAGGTGGAATGACAAAAAGATTAGTGATAATGATGGTTGATTCATATGACTCGACAAAATCAAGGACCTGTTTATCAACTACCTCCAAACATAAAATCCCTACATTTTTTAATACCTAGTGAGTAACAGTGTTATGACCACTGGGTCCCAACTGCCAAGTCAGCAAGAGCCCACACAGCTCATTAAAGAGCCGCATAGGCAAAGTGACCTACGAGCTGGAGCTTCCTACCACAACAAAAATTCACCTCTCACTCCAACTGAGCCAACTCTACCTCCTATACCTGAGGATGACGACGGTCCATCCCCTCAAACTATTCTAGGATAAGAAGTGTAAGCCTAAAGTCGCATGAACATTACAACTCCATTTGGAATAAAATACAACTATAGTTCTAAATACGCCTGATCTTAATTACTAATGAATTTATTTCATAAAAAGAGTAATTAAACATGACCTATAAAACTCTCTAAATACAAGTCCTAATATGATAGTATCTAGAAAAAACATTCCAATACCACATATATCCATAACAGGGAACTCCAATAAAAATGGGAACCAATTTCCTATCATGACTAGCTTCTAAGCAAAACAAGGCACAAATTGTGCTACAACGAGTCAAACCTGCATCAGGTCACTTCCATTGCATGATTTCCATAGCCCACATTGAAGTATAGTAGAAATCAAGCATTGTTACATCAATACATTGGAGAAAGGCGATAAGACTCTGATTCCTTCCAGTAATGAAGCGTTGTATAATGCAAATAAAGTAAAAAATAAAATTATTTTTTTAAAAGACAACTCTTTAAGAGAACATTCAGGGTTAATAATATATCCAAGGTCAACTCTCTTCTCCTTCACAGCATATATATTCCTCTACTGACTTGCCTTTATCCTCCCTTTCCTCTTCCTCCACCATTTCCTCGTTGACTAGAATGGGCCGAATGGAATTGAATGGCAAACATTACATTGGAATGTCATGGAAGAATGTAATGGTAGTGACATCTCCTCAGTTTCACAGCCACAGAAATAAGTATTTGTTTGCCTTTACTCATCTGCTTCCAGAGTAATTTTATTCTCGTCTTCCACTTCCCCCATCAGAGATTCCACTTTCGTCCAGCTCCTCCTCCACCTCTACTTTTTTTTCCTTATATTTAATGTTAACAAATTAATTGGAATTTGACTAAATCAGTCAACTATATCAATCAAGTCCAAAAGTTCAAGTTTTCATCAATTTCTAGTAATAAAACCAAGAAACCAGCTATCTTCAATATTGATGAATATCAAGCCAACTGTACCAGGATTGGTCACTCAAACAAATTATGATTTTAATAATGTATCAATTTTGATCCATAGGTTGGTAAATATAGATCACCATAAGATTATCCTTGATCTATACCTTGGGCTGACAGCTGAGGAAAGAATTACTAAAGTTCATGATATGTTTTATCAGCAAAGTTTCTCTGAGATCTGAAGAAAATCAGTGAACTCAACAGTCTCCGATTACTATATTATGTCAAATGGTCATTTACAGTACATTTTCACCCTCAAGCAGATCAATGATAAACTGTAGAATCTAATCAAATGATAACTCATTAGCATGTCTACTGGCAAGTAACAGTCTTTTGAAGAATGCATAATAACAGGAAGACTGAAGACAAACACTAATCAAGGGTTTTTCAGGATGAACAAACAAGTAATATAGTCACAATAATCAGTGAAAATATATCACCTCGATGCCTGTGAAATGGCCTGTCATAATTTCTGAAGGTATAATGCTGTTTTCTGACAAATCTTCATGAATCTTCACTGCCTTGTTCACATTTCTAACCAGAGAAATAAGAGAAGAAGCAAATTGCAGGTTAAGCATGTGTATGCTAATATTTAGCTTTTTAGCTAGAAAGATTTCATGTGAAAGAATGCTAATGTGAGTTCAGATTCCATTGAATAATTAGATTAAATACCACCAGAAATTGTCAGTAAATCATTGCATAATCTTAAAGAAAAAACTTCAGTCATATGGATGCAAAAAAGAAATACTTAAGTGAGTTGATTATTGATTACCAACAATAACAGGTTATACTTGGTTAGGATTTGCGAACTAAGAACATATATATAATTTATATGGCATCTGCCTCAGCATAAATTCAAGAATACCAGTAAAAGGTACTTTAAGCTTATTCCATTGTCATGGGAGGATCACTGATAACTCATAGAAGCCTATAAGGCATGTGACAACCACATCAGAAACACACCACACTGGAATTCAAAGAAAAATCGATCTAAAATACATATACCAAGACTCAAATAGGAAGAACACAAGCAAATTTTTAACGCGTTAGGCTAAATCCGGCTGAGGAATAATCAAGAGCCAGCATTAGGGAGGGCAGCCATGAAGGCGTTGTAGGAGGACTCTAGATCGAAGTGGAGCTGGCGGGCCTGCTGCTCAGTGAGTTCATCAGCAGCGCCCATCTTGGCGAGGCGGGCAAGCCAGTCCCGGACCTTGGTTCGACCCTCAAAATCGGGGGGCAGGAGACCGTTGCCAAGCTTGGCGAGGGATGTAGAGAGATCGGATAGCAGCGGGTGCACCTGGTCGACGGCAACCATATTGAGCTTGACGGAGTCCATGGCAGTGATAAAGTGCTGGACGCACTCGGCGACGGCGGCGGCGGAGGCGGAAGGGCCAGATGATGATGATGCGGCAGCACGATGCTCGACAGTGGCGGGAACTCCGGAGACGAGAAGGCGGTTGATCGCGGCGGGGGTGTCGAGGCGGTAGGCTTCAGCGAAGCGTTCGAGGGAAGGGACGGCGCCGCGTAGAGCGGAGTGGAGGGTTCGGAATTGGGCGATGAGCTTGAGGCACTCCGCCTCGTATTCGGCGGAGGAGACAAGGTCGCGGACGTAGGCCTTCTCCA
This sequence comes from Canna indica, assembly GCA_034359265.1. Lineage (NCBI taxonomy): Eukaryota > Viridiplantae > Streptophyta > Magnoliopsida > Zingiberales > Cannaceae > Canna > Canna indica. The sequence goes on along the minus strand of CP136894.1, from coordinate 7,550,540 downwards.
GCTTGTCCGTGGTCTTAATGATGGCGTAAAGATCGGCGAAGCTGTCGTACATCTCGCGCTCGCGCTTGTCTCGCCATAGTTTCACTTCCTCCATGGAAGTTGGGGCGATGAAGGAAGATGAAATATGAAATTGAGAAGATTTGGGTAGGACGAAGTCGAAGGAAGGTCAAGGGCAAGGATTATATGACGAACAAAATTTGGGGAAGAAGAAGGGAATAGACGAGCAAATTTTGATGAGAAAAAAAACATACGAGCAAATTTTGGGGAAGAAGAAGGGAAACGCGACGGATCACGGATGAAAGGGGAGACACCTCCCGATGGAATAACGGGTCCTGTTATTGAGTAATTGTATTTTTACCCGACCCGAAATTGGGGTTTTAAACCATTAATAAATAATAACCTGTACCTGAGTCTAAATCGGATTCGGAGTTATATAACAGCCGCGGGTACCCATTACAAAACCCTAACGTTGTCTTTTTATTAAGGGACAATTACACGAAACTCCCTCGACTATAGTCAATATGCGCAAAGACTATCTAAACGGGAGAAGTTCAGATTTGGTCCTATAAATTTTGTTTTGGTATTTTTGATTATGTAAGTTTGCTCTGTAGTACATATTTGGACCTATTCATGACGGTCCATTATAACTCCATCAATGTGGACTTATAACGCCGTTCATACACATTGACATATTTGATATTATAAGTTTCATTTTGAAATTTTCAGTCCTATATGTTTGCCCCGTAGCATAGATTTGGTCATATATATTTGCTCGTAGCGTAAATTTGGTCCAATATATTTGCCTCATAGCACAAATTTGATCATATCCGTGATGGTTCGTTGACTCTCCGTCCATGAAAAAATAAACGATGTTATGTCCATATTGACGGAGTTAATAGACCGTCATGAACAGGACCAAATCTATATTACGAAACAAACTTATATATGTTATGGAGCAAATCTATGTTAGAGAGAAAATCTATCTGGTTCGTCATATAGATGTGGTCCTATCCACGATGGTCTATTAACCCCGTCAACATGGACATAACGTCATTTATTTTTTCGTGGACGAAGAGTTAATGGATCGTCGCGGATAAGACTAAATCTGTGCTACGGGGCAAATATATATGATCAAATATGTTCTACGGGTCAAACATATATGACTGAAAATTTCGAAATGAAACTTATGAGACCAAATATGTCAACGTGTATGAACGGTGTTAGTTCACATTGACGGAGAGTTAACAGACCGTCACAGCTAGGATCAAATTTGCACTACAGAGCAAACTTATATGATCGAAAATACTAAAATGAAACTTATAAGATCAAAATCCAAAAAATTAAAAAATTATATGACCAAATCTGCAATTCTCCCGTTACTATCAAGTGTGCACAGAACCCCTTGCGACTACATTTTTTGTTCAAATAATCTCCCTCCATTAGCATGCCCGTTAGTAACTTAACGGTAAAACTTCCACATGCGCAGAACCCCCCTCCCAGTGCCACGTGGCAGCAATCTGATTTTTTTAGTTTTGTATTCAATTAGTTTTGTGTTCAATTTGATTTGTTGTCAATCCTAAAGTTTGAGATGTATTAGGGAGAAATTAAAGATTGTAATAGATTTGTTACAAGAGTCAAAGTTTAGGATAAATTTGTTACAAGAGCATGTCTGCTGACGTGGCAATCCGATTAAATAAAAAATTGTTTTTTTCTAAAATCACTTTTGATGATGTCACGGCTTGGATTAAAAAATCCATTTTGATGCTGATATGATGTTCCACGTCATCATATAATAAAAATAGTAATAGTCAACTAATATGTCACGCCCCAAGTTCAGGGTCACGTAACCGGCCAGAATATACGTGCCTATACCCCGCAGCCTATTCTATACATATGCCAACTCATAAAATAGCGAAATAAATAATTAACAACTTTTATTAATAAAAAGAACCAAAATAGATTTTTATTTCAAAACATCAATGTTTTAAATAAATAGCTCAAGTGCGGAAATAAATCGAAGAACAACAGTTCTTTTAACAAATAAAAGACTAAATAAAAATATGAATGTCCCCACGGGACTACAACTCCAAATACCAAAACAACAGTGCATGACAACCTACGACAGACTCGACTACGACCCCTAACTAGGACTGCTATGAGATCATGTGGCTCATCTGCCCTCCACCTGCGCCAAGTGCTCCAGCCCACATCACTGGTCAAGCTCTGCAAAATAAAACAACGACAACTGATGAGTTCTAAGAACTCAGTGAGCGATTCTACCAACCATCACAAAAATAAACATCACAGATAAGATGCACAAGGTAAAATTCCTGACTCGAGCAGAAAAAGATCACAAGGGAGTACTGACCTGCTAACAGACCATCCGGCCACCATCTACCGAAGACAGCCAACACCCGAACGGTGAAGAACAACATGCCTAAGTCTACCATGCCCTAAGGCAAACAACACATACTAGGATAATCGGGAAGGCCCTCCGAACTTATCATAGTATAAATAAACTCGGGAGCAATCAGAAAAAGCCCTTCGAACTTGCTCCACGAGACACGTAGGGACAATCGGGATTCGCCCATCCGAACTTGCCCCTTTAATATATCATAAAAGTAATCGGGTAGACCCTCTGAGCTTATTCCTTAAAACCACCTAGGGGATAATCAGGTAGGCCCTCCAAACTTATCCCACGAGGCCAAACCAGAACAATCGGAAAATGCCCTCCGAACTTGTTCTGCAGGTTGGGAATCTGCCATCCAACCTCCTGAGTTTAGCCCGCAATCTGGTTCATCGACGAGCCTCTCCGCCATTCCTAAAAATAAGGCGCACCATGACCTAAGTTAAGTCTTTCCTACGGTGTCTTATGGGTGTTCCTATTGAAAAGTGTCTCAACACTCCAATATCTGACCCCAACTCTTAGATCTGTAATGTCATAAACTTGTGTGATTTTATTTCATGCTTAAACTTATCATGTTGATTCATAACAGATTATGCTAACCCTTTTTCCCAATTTTAATTATGCAATTAAAATTTAGTTCACCACAATTAGGGTTTTATTTTAGCTTATTGTTCTACTCGAAATTGATGTATCTAATTCGAATCTGGTCTCCAAAGTGTGTCCTATGTTTCCAAACTATATTTTCTGGACAAAACGATAGGTTACACGACCATGTTCAAAGAAATACAAACATCACATCAAGCATTACAAAAATAGCACAGATTCATCATCTCAGCATAAAATTCCAACAACATTGAATTTTTAGCATGTCATGAAAATAAATCAAAAAATTCACAGAAATTAAATCCTTAATTCACCAACATATCAAAATTATAACATTTAGATCATTCTCACAAAAACTATTTATAAAACAAGATTATCAAGCACTACCATCATATTTAATCAAGTACAACCTTTAAGATCAAGCATTTAAATCAATAAATTATCTTACAAAAACCTTCATGGCATCAACATCAAGATCCTAATTTTCACAAAACACGATTTTTTTCAAAAATCACAGATTAAATACTAAGCATGCTTGAACATATAAGAACTCATTTTAATCATCAATTTGAGATATAAACTACAAGATAATCAAAATCCATCTCTTAGGCATTTCATCGATCACCTTGAGGGCACCCTTGCTCCACCCTTGGCCGAGCACCGCTAGGGTCGTCTTAGGGCTGCAGAACCCCATATGGAAGGGTTTAGGCCCTCCTCAAACACGGCACACAAAAAGAACGTCGAGAATTCAGGAAATCGTCGGAAACAAATCAAGAACATCAAGCCTCCAAGAACGGCTTTAAGAAACTTGAAGAAATCCCGAAAGAATGAGGGTAAAACTACTCACCTAATTTGGAAAGATGATTAGAAGCAATCCCGAACGATGGCCCTCGAATCCGGCTTCAAAAGATGACAGCTCATCTCAAGAAGGGGAAGAGAGGGGGTGGCGGCTCACCTCAAGCCACCAGCTTGAGGAGAGAGGGAGAGAGGAAGAGAGAGGTGCTGGCTTCGGCTGGCTCCTCTCGGCTCGGCTCCAAAGGGAAGGAAGAGAGAAGGAGAGAGAAGAGGCTCGGCGGCTGGGCTTGAGGGCGGCGGCTCGCAAGAGAGAGGGAGAGAGAAAGGGGGCGGCTAGCGGCTCCTGCGGCTGGCGGCTGCTCCCTTCTTCTAATGCTTGGGTGGCTCCAAAATAGGGAGCCACAAGCCAAGGGGAGGGAGTTTTATACTCCCTCATCAACCCTAACCCATCTAAACCCTTTATCCAATCCGCATTCGCCTCAAGCCAAATTCGGACCCGCTAACTTAAATTAACTTACTTAATTCTATTCTCCACATAACCATCCATAAATAATATAAACCCAATGCGCATGCACATCCACATGCCACATAATTAAACACTTATGCATACACAACATAAAAAGATTAAATAAATTAATCTACACAAGCAAAATTACCTAACTTATATTCTTACTTACCCGAGTTCACAAACTCGCACCGGACCATGAGTCGACTCGGCTTGACCTCGATCTAATCTTCTAAGTTGGCAAATACAACCATAAAGGAAAATGATAAAATTAAATATCTAAGATATTACATAACATAAGTATATAATTGATACAAAAGTCAAAATAAGAGTATATTTGGCTCGAGTGAGGGTTTGGAGGTGTCTGACTTCGGCTTTGACTCGGTGGTCTCGACTCCCTGCTTCGACCATGCTCCCTTCGGTGGTTGATATATCGGTCGAGGCTAGGGATGGCAAAACAAATCGGTTAACCACGGTTAACCGGTTAATCAAATCACAAAATCTGGTTTTGGATAGTGGATTTGTGATTTGATTTCGATTTCGGATAGTAAAACCCAAAAACCGTTTAAAATCAATTCGATTTCGGTTATCGGGCCGCGGTTAACCGGTAATCAAAACCAGTTATATATTCGGTTTCAGTTAGCAATTTTTTTGTGGTTAAGCGATATTTGAAACCAGTTTTGTTATTAATCTTTGAACCAGTTATTCGCTTACTACCAATTTTTTAAAGTTAATCGATATCCGAAACCAGTTTTGTTATTAATCTTTGAATCGATTATCCGTTTACTATCGGTTAACCGATTCTATCCAAATCGAAAAATTCAGTTTCAGTTATCCGCAGATAATCAAAATCGAGCCGGTTTCGATTTAGGATATAGGTTTTTGAAACCGATTGGTTTTGATTTCGATTTTGGTTTTGGTTAGCGGGTGTGGAAATCGGTTTCGGTTTTGATTAATTCCCAAAAGTGCGGTTAACCAAACCGTTGTCATCCCTAGTCGAGGCGTCCTACACTGACCAAGTCCTCGAATTGGTCTCTGAATACTACACAATCTTTAGTGGTGTGCTCGTAGGTGTCGTGGAAGGCGCACTTTTTGCTTATGTCGACGTTGGGGCGGCAGATTCTGCTTCCCGACATTGGAAATATGCCTAAGGAGCTTCAAGTCGTAGATTTCGTGAAGGATGGTTCCCTTCTTGGTGTTGAATGAAGTGTACCTTTTGTACTAGGCGTTCGGGCGAGGTGCCAATCTCGCTGCCTGGCCGTTGTCTTGTTCACGGCGGCTGCGATCTTCGCCTTTTCTATTCATTTTCTTGGACCTCTTATCTTTAGTAGTGTCTCTGACATTCTGTTTGTCGGCCTTTCTGGCCTCACGAAGTTCTTTCATTTCCATGAAGTTTGCAGCTGTCTCTTGAAACTCAACCATATCCTTTGGTTTTATCAAGGCGATCTGGTCGACGAAGTATCAGGGCTTCAGTCCGTATTGATGGAGTAGAGTTCGAATCAGGGGTCGAGATTCAGAATCTCTACAGTCGCGGCTTGGAACCTTCACACATAGTCTCTCAGGGACTCGTGTGGCCCTTGCCTGATGTAGTGGAGGGTGTCCTCTATCTTGAAGTAGATCCGGGATGAGGAGAATCGGCTGGTGATGACGCGGGAAAGTTCCATGAAAGAGTGTATGGATCCTGGTGCAAGGGAGGAGAACCATAGTAGAGCGGCTTTCTCCAAGAAGGTCGGGAAGCCCTGCAGAGGACGGGGTGGGTCACTCCGTTGAGGAGCATCATGGACCTGAACATCGTCGGGTGTATGTTTGAGTCATCCATAACATCATAGGGTTTCAGAGTGGTCAACAACCTGAACTTGGATGGAAGGCATGTCGCCATGATCTGCTCGTCAAAAGGTCTTCAGTCGACAGGAAGAGGAGCAACAACCTCTGTGACCTTGGAATCTTCTCCTTTTCCTCGGCGGGGTGTGCTCAAGACCTCATTCTGAACGACTGAGATCGTCCTCCTTCTCTTTGAGTGATTGTTTTTTCCATGCTCCGAGCGGCGGGGCTCGTGATCGGCCCGAAGTTGTTCCTAGGACCGTGTCAGCATCTTGACCTGGGCTGCTAACTATTGGATGCTGAGGTGCTTTTGGTGGAAGGTCAATGGGTGCCGGAGCGTTGCTCCTCACTATTTCAGTATCACTACGTAGCGGATGAACATCATCGTCGGGGCGTTGACGTTGGCGTCCGGCGGCAGTCACCTGGCTCCGGATTCCAACCATTGTGGGGTAGGTAAGCTTTACTCGCCCCCACAGTGGGCGCTGAATGTTCCTGCCTGAGGATCGGAGCAGTCTGGTCTGGTGCGACATCTCTCCTGGTCAGGTGCAACTCCGGCGGGGGGGGGGGGGGGGGGGGGCTGTAAAAGACACTCCGACGCTCAAGTCAGTAGGTATTCGAGGTTGTGGTAATAAAATTGGAACTTAGGTTACCTGAGGTGTGTTGTGTTTATATTTATTGAAGGTGGAGATGATGATGTCACCCGGTAATCTCGCGGGGATATTGCTCAGAATGGGTCGAGGTTGATCCCAGAGATGTCGGGCTTGTAATAGCGTATCTCTCGTAATTAAGGAGGACATGGATGCCCTTGTATATTTCGGTTTTCAACTGAATGATTGGAGATCTTAATTTTCAATAATTTCATATTTTGAAATCTCTTAATTCGTTTTGGTTTCATGAAGATTCACTTTGAAATAGATTTAAAGCTATTTAGCAAAGTAGATTTTGAAATTGATACTTGATTCTCTCTTTATTATCTTGTATGATAACTTGTTAGTAGTCACATTTTCATTATGCTATTAATGATTTTGGCTTGCAAGTTAACATTTAGGGTAAATTACACCGACCTCCCTTGAGGTTTAGTGAAATTACACTTATCTCATCTCTATTTGTCCAAATTACAATCACCTCCCCTGAGTAATTTTTTAAGGGGAGATTTGTGTAATCTTATTTCGTTATAGGGGAGGTTTGTGTAATCCTTTACAAAACTCAGGAGGGTTACAAGACAAAATTACAAATAGATGAGAGATTATTATAATTTCACTAAACCTCAGGGGAGGTCAGTGTATTTAAAATGGAAGACAAATTAGAATGAAAGAGACAAGTTTGGCAAGATTTTCATGTATGAGGTATGATTTTATTTTTCACTAGAATCTTAATATAATACCTCAACATTCATGTGTTATTGGTGTCTATACTCATGATTGAAATTGGACAAATATTTGAATTCTCATGAGTAGGTAGAATTGTAAGGCAAATTTCATTGAATGAAACTTGCTCTAGGTTGATATTTGTCATTAGATACCTCCTTATAAGTCCAAACTAGTTAAACATATTTAGAAATACACATGACATGCTTTTAGGTGTTTAGAGTTGAAAATTCATGTATAGATCAACAAAGTGACAATTAGTTTACCTTATGGGACTCAAACTTGAAAAAGTTTGACCTAAGTCAACAAATTGACTTAGAAATATTATTTTGAGTTCAAACTTCACAAACATCTTTAGGCTTACTCATGTTAGGTGTTCATGTGTTTAAACCTGAAAAATCATGATTAATGACAAAATTTGCTACTTAATAAATTTCATGATAACTTGCCTATTTTGAATGAAATCATGCTAAGTTGAAATTTTGACTAAATGATATTATTTTCATCTCAAACTTGATATACATGTTTTAAATGATCATATCTTGGAATTTGGAAAGTTTGAATGAAATCTGAAAATGTTTTGAAAAATAATTGATATTTACGAAAATGCCATTGAAAATTCTAGCATGTTCAGTTATTTTTAGAAAAATATAGAAAAATAATTTTTGACTGATTCTTGTAATTGCATTTTCATTGAAAAATATAGTTTCACCAGTAAAATTTTTTAGAAATTTTCATGAAGATTGTGATTTATCATAGATTTTCAAAGTTCATTTTCAGAAATCCAAAGTATCGTTTTCGTCAAGAACTCATTTTTTCGATACTTTGCTTTTTAGTCGAAAATCTTCGAATGTGACTTCAAGTATGATGTTAGAATCACGTTTTTGGTATCGTTCTCATTCTGACTCGTGAAAAATCATTTCTAAAATGATTTTTGATATGTTAACCGATACATAGAAATGTCATTACTTGAACTTGATACATGAATACTAGACTTAGAAATTCTTGATATCATGTATTAATTAGTCTCATTCGATATGTTGTTTTTGTCCCTTGGGTTAGTTGACTTCGTTTTCAAAAAAAATTGTTTTCAAGTCCCAACTTTGACCTTAATTGACTTTTTTGCCCTTTTTTATTGATGTCAAAAGGGGGAGAAAAATATAGGTAAGAGGATGAAAATATAAGAAAACCATACATATAGATATGGAAGTTCTATTATGTAGATATGCATGATGATAAGGAGAGAAATCTCATGTTTGACTTCGTTGATGCTTTATTTATAATATTTTCTTAAGAATGCGTGTCATGAATCTTTGACTATTTAGTAAAGTTGTGATTTGAATGAAAATTTTGAAGCTTACTTTGCTATTTAGAGTCATTAGCTTGCTTGAAAGGATTTCTTCTTACAAGTTAAATATTAAGTTAAAGTACCATATTACTAATTCTTTTACCAAAATAGTTATACCCGACTACTCATGTTGTTCAAATATCCACACTAAAAGAGGCGTTGAATAGTGTGTAGGCAAATTCTAGGTTTGATTCTAGTCTTTTTGGTTTTAAGCAACTTAACACTCAAACTTGAATTCTTTTGAATTGAATGCTATTAATGGTAAACTAAGCACAATTAACAAACAAGTAATCAAGTAGAGATCAATGCAAACAAACACAATGTATAGTGGTTCAGCCAACCCGCCTACTCTACTACCTTGGCTCCTCACCGAGGATTTCTAACATTAATACTTTATAAATGTAATGCTTTCCTAAGAATACAATGAGAATTTAATTCTCAACCATTTGAGAAGACATCAACACCTACTTTCTAGCAAAACAAAACTCCACAACAAACCAATGTGTTCTCAAACGCACCTTGCAAGCTACACTTATGAATTCAAACAAATAAGATGAAAAACACTTTAAAAGAGCTAAAATGTAAAACAAACTTGAAGAGCTCCTTTCAACAACCTTCTAGACTTCCAACGCCTCAAGAAGATGGAGAGTTTTGCCTTGAGAGGGTTGAAGAATGAAGACCACCACTTGAGAGAGTAAGGACGAAGATTAGGGCTAGCTTGAAATCACTCTTTGTAGGCTTAAACACTTAGGGATTAACTCAATGAACAGTTAAAAGTATTTAGAGGCTGAAATCAGGCCTATTTATAGAGGAGATGAAGGCATTAGGGTTTAACTAGCCGTTCAATGGATCTAAATAGATATGTTGATGAATTCAGGAGACGAAGGCATGAGGGTTTAACAAGCCGTTCAATGGATCTAAATAGATCTGTTGGTGAATTCGATCGATCGTCGACCAATCATCGGGCCGCCGAGGGTCGGCCGAACAGGTTCTGGAAATTTTCCAAAACTCTTCCAGTTGATCTTTGGGCGATCGTCAATCGGCCGAGGTTCGATCGATATGCATATCAATTTACTGAAATTAGTATTTAAGCTGATTTTTTCAACTGACTTGGTTTTCAGATTTTGTCTTGAATTTTGACTTGGGAAACATTCATAATAGGTTTGATTAATGTCCTTGGGATATATTACAATCGATTCTAAGCATAAACATATGTTTCAACTCAATTACAACTCGATAGCCTTCGGAGCCATTTTTACTTAATTCTTTGCGATTTTTCGGACGAACTTCGTATGCATATAGTTCTATCAACATGTACTCAAAACTCAACAAATGAGTTAGTTTCATATTTGTTATCATCAAAATAGAGAGTGATGCCTATGTTGAACCCTTGGGCCAACAACCCGACCTGACCTAATTCAGGTTAGGTTGGGTCAGGTTTGAGAGGTGAAAAATCTTAAACCCGACCCAACCCAATTCGATTACTTCTAATCGGGTTGGGTTAATTTTTTCTCTAAACTTGACCCGATTTGTGAATAGCCCTAATGAATATAACACACGTAAAATATAACAAAATCAAATAAATTAAGATTCATTTGGAAAAATGGACCATAGTGTTGGTTCCAACACGCTAAAACAAGTAAAATTCATAAATAATATGTTAAGGCATGACCATCGGAATTGTTAAATTTGATCTTAAAGAAAACTCTATATTTTCCTCATTTTAATAATCATTAAAATAAATATAAAATCGAAAAATATATCAAAATCAACTAAAACAAAATCCATTCAAGAGAATGGACCCTACCATTGGATCCAAAACACGAGGAGAGTAAAATCCATATATAATATGCCATTTTTTTGACCACCTGAAACTCTGAAAAATAATAAAAAGAGAAACTCTAATTTATTCATTTTAATGAATATTTAAAATGAATATCATAGGATAAAAAATTCACCAAGTCAAATAAAGCAAAGTTATTTGCGAAAATGGACCCAATCATTGGGTTCAGAACGTCGACATAAATAAATTTCATATATAATATATAGAAATCCGACTTTCGAGAGTAATTTTTGATGAAAATCATTTATTTAAACGTATATAGCACTCACATATATAAATTATCGTAACATGATATAAAACACGATTTAAAAATTAAATATTTAAAAACTAAAAATAACGATTTGGAAATTGATGAGAATGATGGATTATTAAATGAGAATTTGAAATTTTAAAATAAAAATAAAAAAATTATTCCTTAAATTAAGTCATTAAATGATAGCATGCTTGCCCTTCAAAGTGAAATCCCAATTTTGAATTTAAAAGCAAATGAGTAGAAAATTGTTTCCATCGAGAATGCACTTGTTTCATATATTTCACATACTACGTATTCTAGACCTAGGGCACATCATATGCATGCTTATAGAAAATTCAATAGTTATTGTTTTTGTTGTGGTACATCATGATTGCATATTTAAAAGGAATCCTAATGTTGGAAAAAAAATTAGATTCCTAAAGTGACTAACTTTCAAGGACTCAAAGTTATTTGAGTACCAAAAGTCTTATGCTCTATTGTAGGGGGAGCTACCACTCGGGTTGAGGAAAAGAAGAAACGTTGGAGTTGATCAAGACATGAATGAAAAATCCACTCTTGTTGCAACTTCAAGCTACTTTGATGTCTTAGGTAAAGTGGACATCAAAACTATTTCGACATCATCCCCCTTCTTTGCTTTGTTTCATTTATAGTTGGAGTGTCTAATACATGCTTAATTTGAGTTGATTTCTTCGCTCTTGATAAGAGTTTTTGAAAAAATAATTTTTGATTTCCAGTCTTTTCGGAGACCTTCGTGACCTATAACGGATCTATGCGACTTTGCGGTTCAAAATCCTAGGCTAATCATTGGTCTTTCAATTTTCAATCAATATGAAGGGTTGAAGATCTAATTTTTCAAAAAATTTATATTTTGAGATGTCTTTGAATCATTTTGGTATCTTATCGTACTTTTTGAAATGAATCTTTGAATATTTAGCAAAGTTGTGATTCGAATGAAAATTTTGAAGCTTACTTTACTATTTAGAGTCATTAGCTTGCTTGAAATGGTTATTTCATTATGCTACCAATGATTTCTTCTTGCCAGTTACATATTAAGTTAAAATGGAAGACAAAAGAAAAATGAAGAAAAATAAAAATATTAGCAACACTCTCAAGAATGATGTATGAATTTAACTTTCAGAAAATCTTAGTATAGCAACTCAATATGTATGTCATAATGTTTAATCTATGCTCATGTGTTGATTTGCATGATGATTGATTGAAATTTTCATGAATTTTGATACTTAGTCAATTTCATGACACACACTCGATTTTTTTTTATGAAATTGAGCTATGTTGAAAAATAACTTTAGAAATATTTTCTTTTGAGATCAAACTTTGTATTCATGCATTGAATTATCATATGTTGATTGTACGAAAGTACGATTGGAAAATTGAAAATGATTCGAAAATTTTCAGTTATTTACAAGAACAAAACCACTAGAATTTCAACGAATTCTATAAATTCTAGAAAAGTGATTTTTGCTCGATTCTTGAAGCTAGATTTTAACTGAAATATCTAGTTCGTGCAGTTCAAATTTGAAGTTGGATTTTGAAAATTTAATGTATCGTTGTTCTTGAGTGTTCATTCACCGATACTTAAGTATATCGTATGAATTTTAGATTTTGAGTTCGAGTATGATAATTTGATTCCACATTTGGTATCGTTCTCCATTTTAAAAATTAATTTTGAAATCTTAACCGATACCTTGAAAAACTTCACATGAATAAGAATTTAATTCCCATTTCGATACATGGATTTATCTTATTGACCTTGGACTTTGATTGCTATGATAATGTTTAGTTTCTCTTTTGGATTCATGATCATAATCCATTGAATTGAGACTTTTGAAAATTTTGAAAATCATATAGAGTTTCAATTTTGATACTTAAAGTGATTATTTCTTGCCATTTTTTATTGATGCCAAAACAATGAGAAAATATATGCTTAAGGGATAAAATATTATTGGAAAATCATGCATATAATTAGGGAGGGTATTTATATTTAGATACACATATTGATAGGGGGAGAAATCCCTAAGTTGGTATTCTTTACGGTTAATGAAATTATTTTTTATAAAGGTATTTGTCATCATCAAAAAAAGGGAGATTGTTGGCCTAAGATTTTTAACTTTGATCTTAATATTGATTTTGATTCTAACAAACTTGAAACTAACATCTCATTGAGAAATAATTTCAGGTTCCAAGTCGAGTAGCACACGAAGTCCATGATCGGAAGATCGACACATAATCGAAAAGATAGGAAGGACGTTTGTCGATGCGCTCAGAAGTATGAGAAGATTTAGATTTAGGTCTTAGGGGGTCTAGAATGAATGTATATCCTATTAATGATGTAAATGAACCCCAAAACCTAAATCCAAAACCAAAGAAACCAAAAATTGGAGAAAAAAATTCATCCCTGAACCTGATTATTAGCTGAAAGTCGGTCGACTGACCATTGACCAAACAACCCAACAACTCTTTTTCTAACTGTTTCAATCTAGTGAGCTCAAGCCATACACCCATGTTTCTCTATAAATATGGGTTACCAGCCTTTCTTAAGGGTTGTTGATATTGAGGCCTCATATAAACCTTTGTGAGTCTTCTTTAAGCCATCATTCATAAAAACCCTATCAGTTGAATGTTCACACTAGAGGAGAGTGAATAGTGTATATTGCTGATTCTTACATTAAGTTCGAAACTTAAATGATTTCTTAATTTCAATTGAATTGGATGATTTATAAAATTGAAAGCAAGTAAATCAACACAAAATGAAATAATGCAAACACACAACGATTTATAGTAGTTTGGCAACACCACCTACTTCACTACCTAAGCACTCCGGCTTAGGATTTCAAATGCAAATCCACTAAATTATGAGTTCCTTACAATTGAGGATTTTTCACCGGAAAGTCTCTGCTCTCACACCGAAAGCACTTTCCAACACCAGAAAGTCTCTGCTTTCACAGTAAGAGCATTCTCCTACCTCAAACCTTAAAGGACACTCTTAACCTAGATTACACGGGTGGTTTTATGTCTCTATACCAAGGTTACCACTGAATCACAAACCTAGCACTCTAGGTATACACAAATGAGAATCACAAGTAAATAGGCAATAAATACAAGTTAACGAGAGAAATAGATGAAACAAACACAACTTAGCTCTTGAAATAAGTTCCTAGTTCCCATCTTGATGTCTCAAAGGTGAATCGGTTAGAGATCAAAGGCGATGTCAATATTTGTAAGCTTGGAAACTAGGATTTGAAGATAATGGCTCAAGAAGGTTCAAATGATGTCTCAAGATGTTCAACCAACATTGTAGAAGGCTAGCAGGGGGTCTATATATAGAGAACATGGAGAAAATTTTAGGTCCAACAGTTTGAAATGAGTAGAAATAGAGCCGTTGGACTTTTTGTCGATCTCCGGCCAAATTTGGATTGACACAAGATCGCTCGATATTCGATCAAAATAGTTACTAGAATTTCCAATAGCATTTTGGTCGATCCAGTGTCGATGCTCGATTGGCCGAGGATTGGCCGATAATCAGTAATCATTTTTTATTACTGATTTTTCAACTGATTCTCGAATCGGGGTTCGGATTTTGGGTTTTGAGGATTCTTGGCATCATAACAAGGGAAGTGCAATGTAACTAGACATCCTAAACCTAAAACACATTTTTTTCCGTCGACGATTGTGCATTGGTCCATATCCTTCCGATTTCATCCGATAAGATGTTGACTTATCGATCGGAGATGTGTCGCGCAAATTGACTCCGAACTTGAAATAATCATGCTAAAAGACACTATTAAATGTGGTTTGTTATCATCAAAACAATTTCTGAGAAATACTTGAGTGCAAGGAAAACCTCGGCCAACAAACCCTAGCTTGAGCCGAAAACTCTTTGATTGAGTCTTGATCCTATTGTTTTTTCATAAAAGTGCATCAAGATGAGCTAAGATTTGTCTTTGGAGCTAAGTATTGTATTTGTATGATTTATTGCTCCATTAAAATGTGTATTTTATGATTTATTTTTGTATATCTTGAGTCGTATTCAGAGACATAGGGTGTAGGTCTAGATTTGAGTAGTAGCCTTAGTGTTGATGCATAAGTCTACTCAGTTTGCTAGGATTAGTATTGTTTTCCTTAGGATAAAGGTGTTGGAGGTGCTGTCGGGGAGAGAGTAACCCATTAGGATAAGGTCGTTCCTTAACTTGTAAATTCTCTTGTATGAAACAATACAATTTAGTAAGTTAGGTTGAAATCCTAGGTTCCTAACATGGGCACTTAGGTAGTGGAGTAGGTGGTGTTGCCGAACCACTATAAATCTAGGTATTTGCATTGCTTATCTTTGTGTTGCTCTTAATTGCTTTATGCATTTGCTTCTGCAGTTAGTTAATTAAATTGTGTTTTGCCTATATCTGAAAGAAACGATTAAAATTAGAATTATGTATAAAATTAGTGTAACATATTATTCACCCCTCCTCTTGTGTTGTCCATTCACCTCACACCTTTCACTTTTGGGCAGTTTGTCACAAAACACCAAAATGAATAATTTCGTGGAAAAACTTCCAGAACACCGATTTGTCAACGAAATCTCAAAATAAAATTCGATCTCCAAGCACCGTAAGACACGAACACTACAAAGATCCTAAAAAAACCACTCTGTGATTTTGACACCCAAAATTCTTTCTATTTACATTATTAAATCATTGCAAGAAGAATCCTACCTGGTTTGCACAAAAATCCTCTGTTTCCATCATTTTCCTACTTGAACCCTCGTTCTCTTCCTCACCACAATAGTCATTTCGAAAATCGCATCATTCAACTCCACCATAGACTTGAGTTCAAAAGACTTTATGTCACGCCCTAAGTTCAGGGTCACGTGATCGGTCAGGGTATACGTGCCTATACCCCACAGTCTAACTCATGCACATGCCCACTCATAAAATAGAGGAATAAACAATATCTTTTATTAATAAAAGAAACAAACAGATTTTCATTTCAAAATAGCAAGGTTTTAAATAAATAGCTCAAGTGCAGAAATAAATAAATCGAAGAGCAACCGTTCTTTTAACAAATAAAAGACTGAAATAAAAAAAATATGAATGTCCCCACAGGACTACAACTCCAAATACCAAAACAAAAGTGCATGACAACCTACTACAGACTCGACTACGATCCCTAACTATGACTACTATGAGATCATGTGGCTCCTCCAGAGGGGGGTGAATAATGTGTTATCTAAAACTTATTGCTTAATTTCGGTTTTAATCATTTTTCGATTAATTGGGCTAAGCACGATATTAATAGCAAGCGGAAGCAATAAACACAAACATAATATTAATGCTAACCCAACGATTTATAGTGGTTCGGCCCCAATGCCTACTCCACTACCTAAGCACCCGCTTAGGATTTTCAAACTAAGTTAACTAGATTAAATTGATTCTCTTACACAGATGACTTTGACCTGAAGAGTCTCACTCTCAACCTAAGGTACTTTCACACCCGAAAGTCCCTGCCTTCTTACTGAGAGCACTCTTCCACCTCAATCCTAACAGATAACTCAACTAATCATAGTAAACTACGTTTACAACGGTGGGTTTAAGCCTTAACACCAAGGCAACCACCAACTCAATCAACCTAGCACTCTAGGTTTGCACAAGTTCAAATGCAATGAATAAAACACCAAAATACAATAATAACAAGAGTAAATATAAAACAATACACACTTAGCTCTCAAACAAAATGTCCTAGCCCCTCTTGATGACTTGAAGATGAATCAAGGTAAGCTCAAAGTCAATCACAAGGTTTCAAGGCTCAAAGCTAGGGCTCTTTGCAAGGATGGCTCAAGAATACTTGTAGAGATGCAAGGATTGACTTTTTGAGGCTTGAAAGCATCAATAGTTGGCTAGAGGAAGAATTGGGATGGGTATTTATAACCCCCCATGAGAAACAACACGTCAACAGGCGTATTTTTGCCCGTTGGCGATGCCCGATCGATTGTCTGGTCGATCGTCGGTCGACCTGCTGATCGATCGCCCAACGACCGGTGCCATTCTGCGCTTCTGTCGCGCTATTCGTTTGACCAGAGGGTTGACCGACTATATCGCGAACTGGCTCCTCTGTTATCCGATCGACCGCTCAGTCGACCGAAGTAGTCACTGCCATTTTTTGGCACACTTCGGTCGACCGATCGATCGACCGAATTGGCTACTGCCAGATTTTGACACCTTTCAGTTGACCGACCGGTCAATCGAACCTGGACTGGACAGATTGGTTAGGTTTTGTTTGAAGTTAATAACTTCAAAATATAAATGTTATATAAGGATTACCCCATATTTGGATTCAATAAAAATATCTAAAAAATTAAAATCCTTAAGAATCAAAATCTAGTTTTTGGGGTCTAGTACAAATTTTCAGAAAACGCAAATTTCCTAATTTCTTGGATCAAATATGGGTAGTCTAAAGGCTTCCAAAAAATCCTTAAAAATACCTCGTCATCTAATTACTACCCAATGAACAATTACCGTCATTTTTTATGTCAAGAAGATATCTATGTGATATAGCCCTCTAAGGAGCTCCCTATGCTGAGTGAGTTTCAGGGCGATTTCCGAATTTTCATGTTTTGGAATTCAGGGTTGGTTTTTGGGATCTTATGCATCATCATAAGGATTTACAATATAAACTAGACTCCCTAAATCTAGACTCTATCTTCCCGACGAATCCTAGCACGTCGACCAACATCCTTCCGATTTCCCAATTTCTTCGATATTTCCGATCGAGGACGTCGTGCGCTAACCGACTTGGAACCTGAAAGATTTCTCAATGAAACATTAGTTCCATGTTTGTTATCATCAAAATCGACATTAAGACCAAGATTGAAAACCTTAAGCCCACCTCAGGGATAATCGAGTAGGCCATCTGAACTTATCCCACACGGCCAAACCAAAATAATCGGGAAAGGCCCTCCGAACTTGTTCTGCAGGTTGGGAATTTATCATCCAACCTCCTAGGCTTAGCCCGCAATTCGGCTCCTCGATGAGCCTCTCCGCCATTCATGAAGATATGACGCACCATGACCTATGTCAAGGCTTTCCTACGGTGTCTCATGGGTGTTCATATTGGAAAGTGTCTCAACACTCCAATACCGACCCCAACTCCTAGACCCGTAATGTCATAAACTCGTGTGGTTTTTCACATTACTTTTCACCCCTGTTGCCAAGATTGTCCCATGTTCGATTACTTTTCACCATTGCCACGTTTTTTGGTTGGCGATGCATCAGCTTGACATCAAGAATGCATTTCTGCATGGTGATCTTGGTGAGGAGGTTTATATTGAGCAACCTCCAAGGGGAGTCCTTAGCTGATCCGGGATCATACCGTAGATTGATAGGCAAGTTGAATTACCTAACAGTCACAATACCTGATATTTCATTCGCTGTAAGCGTAGTCAATCAGTTTCTTGAGTCATCTTGTGAGAGTCATTGGGAAGCTACATTAAGAATTCATCGTTATCTCAAGACAACTCCAGGAAAGGGGCTTCTCTATCATGACAGGGGTCATTTACAGGTGTCAGGCTATTCTAATGCAGATTGGGCAGGTTCACTCATTGATCGTAGGTCGACTTCAGGATATTGTGTTATACTTGGTGGTAATCTGATCTCATGAAAAAGAAAAAAACAGACTGTTGTGGCTAGGTCTAGTGCTGAGGCAGAATATAGGGCTATGACCCTTGTTACATGTGAATTAATTTGGGTTAAGCAATTGCTCGGAGAACTTGGAATACTCAAAGAGAACCAATGAAGTTATTTTGTGACAATCAGGCCGCCATGCATATTGCATCTAATCCTATTTTCCATAAGAGGACAAAATATATAGAGATTGATTGTCACTTTATCAGAGAAAAAGTAAAATCCAAGGAGATAGTTATGTCATTTGTGAGTTCTAATGATCAAATGACTAATATGCTAACTAAATCATTAAGAGGTCATATAATAACTTACATTTGTAACAAGTTTGGCTTATATAATATATTTGCTCCAACTTTAGGGGGAGTATTGATTAAGGACCTAGTTGTAAATGTATATTATCTCTATTTACTTATTTGTAAAGTTGATATATAAATACTGGTAGAGAGGGCTCTATCAGACATTTTTCTTTTTCAAAATCACAATTTGATTTCATGCCAACTTTATGTGTTGGTTCATAACAGATTATGTTGACCATTAACCCAATTTTAATTATGCAATTAGAATTTAGATCACCAAAATTAGGATTTTATTTTAGCTTATTGTTCTGCCCGAAACTGATATATCTAATTCGAATCTGGCCTCCAGAGTATGTCATATGTTTTCAAACTATATTTTCTGGTCGAAACGATAGGTTACACGACTATATTCAAAGTAATACACACACATCATAGCAAGCAATTTAAAAACAGCACAGATTTATCATCTCAGCATAAAATTTTAGCAACATCCAATTTTCAGCATAACATGAAATTAAATCCGAAAATTAACAAAAAATTAATCCTTAATTATCATTAGGACAGAATACTAATCTCGAGATAATTTCCACATATTTCATGCTTATTACATAAAGTTAGCAAGGATTCACAACACCTTAATCAAGAAACAAACATCAAGATCAAGAACTCATTCTCAAGAATCCCTGTGGCATAAATGTTAAGATCTTGATCCTATAATATGATTTCTACCGAAAATTCACAGATTTAAATCTAAGGCATGCAATCCATAAATCAAGAACCTAATTAGGTAAAAAAATTAAGTTTTACACATCAAGGTAAACAAGAACGCTCACTCGGGCATTTCATCGAACACCTTGAGGGCAACCCCATTTTCTCCCTTGGTCGAGCACCGCTAGGTTTACCCTAGGGCTGCCGAGCCCCATAGGGGAGAGTTTAGGCCCTCCTCAAGCACAATCCACAAGAAACACAACAAGAATTCGAGAGATCATTGAAAGAGAGAGGATAAAACCACTTGCCTAATTTGGAAAGATGATTGAAGATGAAAATCCAATCGACGGCCTCCGATTTTTGGCTCCAAAATCCAGCGGCTCAACCCAAAGGAAAGACAGGGCAGGCAGCGGCTCTTCCCAAGTCGTCGGCTCCAAGGGGAAAAGAAAGAGGGCAAGAGGGGGCGGCTGGCTTGCTGGCAGCTCCCTCGGCTCGGCTCCATAGGGAAGAGAAAGGGAAGAAGAAGAAGAAGAAGAAGAAGAAAGACTTTGGGCGGTGGCTCGACTCTTGGTGGCGGTGGCTCCAAGGGGAGAGAGAAGGGGGGTCGGCTGGCGGCTTGCTCCTCTTCTCAAAATTTTGTGTGGCTCCAAATAGGGAGCCACAAGCCAAGGGGAGAGGATTTTATACTCCATCATCAATCTTAACCCCTCTAAACCCTTTTAACCAATCTGCATCCGTCTCAAGTCGAATCCGAACCCACTAACTTAAATTAACTTAATTAATCCTACTCTCCACATAATCAACCAATACATGCTCATAATTAAACAATCATGCAACATAACATATAATTAAATAAATCTATTTATGCAAGCAAAATTCACATAATTCATATCATACTTAACCGAGCTCGCAAGCTCGCATTGGATCATGAGTCGACTCAGCTCGACCTCGAACTAATCTGCTAGGCTGGCAAACACAAACCATAAAAGGAATAAAATTAAAATATCTAGGATATTACACTTCACGAAAAAGACCCTCAAATAAATTAATTTTACCATTATGCCATTTGTCTTAAATAAAGCTCCCAAAAATATTTGAAAAATTCAGCAAATTAGTAAAATAATTATTCATTATTTTCGATCGAGCATAACACAAACAGAGTTGGATATCCATATAAATCTATAGTGACGATTTTATTGGTAGTAGTGGCATTTTTATTGGCATCGCCGCCGATGTGATGTGGATGTCCATATAAATTTCAAGAATTTTCCAAAATCAATTTTTGGGAGAGAAAAATTTTTAGATTCGGATTTTGGGGGTCAATATTTTTAAAATCAGAATTTAATGGATTTGATACACATTTTACCCATTTGGTTAAAAATTTAAATAAAATAAAATAATAAAAATTATAATAAAAATGAGGTGTTAGAGTCTAAAATTTTTTCAAACTCTCTAATTCATTAGAGAGTTTTGCACAAAGTCTATAAATCTAAGTTTAAATTAAAAATTATGAAATATTTTGATAAAAAATATTTTTTTGAACCACAACACATATTTTATATTTTTATAAAATATTTTTTTAATTATAAAGCTATTATAGACTTTGGGCAAAAGTCTCTAATGCATTAGAAACTTCTGCTCAAAGTCTATAAAATTAATTTTTAATTAAAAATAGTGAAATATTTTTTGTCCAAAATATTTTTATAGACTCTAGCACATTTTTTATATGAATATATCACATATATATTTTTTGTGAATTAAAATTTGTTTTTTATAATTATAAAATTTTTATAAACATATTTGAATTTTGTGCAAAGTCTATAAAAGCTTTATAATTTTTTAAAAAAAATATTTGAATTCATGAAATAATTTTTTAATGATACAAAAAAGATACTATGATCTAAAAAAATATTTTACATCAAAATATTTCATAAATTTTAATTTTAATTTAAATCTATAGATTTTGTGCAAAAGTCTTTAATACATTAGAGAGTTTGAAAAATATATTTTTTATTCTCTAATATCTCATTTTCATGATAAAAAAATATTTTATATATTTAAGTTATATTTTATATTTTATATATTTATTTTTTGATCAAAGTCTCTAACAAATTTTGGCCAAGGGATAAAATGAGTATCTGATCTACTAAGTTTTAATTGTAAAAATTTTAAATTTTCAAATATGATTTTAAAAAAAATTTCTTTCCAAAATTCATATTTAAAAAAAAATTCTTTCCAAAATTGGGATTTGGAAAATAGCCGTATAAATTTATTAAAACAGTAAAAGCTTAAGTACCAATCAAATAATGAACACTTATTTGCAATATTCTAATTAGGGAGCAATTGACACGTTTAATTCTTTTATATATATATATATACATGCGCATCGATTTGATCCACAACAACTCCCTCCTATAATGTATGCATGCAGAGGACAACACAATGGATGCATGTGTCGGATCATTTCCACACTGATTAATTAACTTGGCAATATGTGTTTGATGGAATGCCTCAGTGGAAATCGGGTTCATCACAATGGCATTATGCGATTATTATATCATAGCCCCTTTTAGGTACAATTAATTAACGTTTTGAGGATAACGCAATGCCAACGAGGGGATACCAACTACAGGAGCTAGGAGCAGAGATTAATGGAGTACCTGCTTCAGCACTAGGTGGTGGTGTGACGAGTGCACTTGCGACAATAATTCGAGGGAATAATGATGAGGTAGGTGGTGCATAGTTTTCTGTGGCCTTATCTTCTTGCAACCGTTCGCAGAGGAATCTATTTTGATGGTTTTTCTTAATCAGTACTAAGTCCGCCGATTCGATGATCAGATGGATCTTGAAGATACTTCGAAGCTAGTATAACATGAGTATGACTTTCTATAATTGAACCGATCACGTGAGTTTCATGTGATAAGTAAGTGGTTCTGATTGGTTCGATTTAGTTTAGTGTATTTCTTTATGGCCCAATCACGTGTTTTGCAAATATATAAGGGCAAAATATTCTTTTTTGCTTTTTGCAAATATCCTCACGAGCTCGGCTTGACCCCTAATACAGTCCTCGATCTTAGCGCCACCATTTATGATCCCAACGTGATCTTATTTTACTCTCCCCGCAAGCTCGACTTGACCCCAACTACGGTCCTCAATCTCAGCGCCGCCATTTTCGAACCCAACTACCGTCCTACCTTACGCTCGTTGCGAGCTTGGCTTGATCCAAAGCGTGGTCCTGCTTTACGCTCCTCGTGAGCTCAGCTGACCCCAAGCACAGTCCTTGACCCCAATGCCACCACTGGAGTAGGTAATAAGTGATTATCAAGTAGGTAACATCGGTCTTAAATCTACCATTAACATGAATTCAGTCTCAATCTCAAGACCTAAGGGCGGTCCGCTATCCTAAGAAGTAGCTACTAACTGGCTAACAACAACCAAAGAAGCGCTAGAAACGCTCTTTAGCCCCAGTGGTTTTCGATCGTACAGTGTCATCCAAACGTCATTCGACCGACCAAAGGGCATAGGCACTTGCCAAACACTTCGCTCGCAGCAAGAAGAGAACAAAAACAATACACAAGAAATATGACAAAAAGTAAAACATCCAAAAACGTATCCACGAGCCCACAATGGGAAACAATGCTAAATGCCCACTAAGGGTGAAGGTTAAAAGCCCCAAATGACAGTAATCCATAGTCAGGCAATACGTTGTTACAATGCGAGAGCTGAATGGTTCAAATTATAAACTTAATGACACAAGGTTGGAGGAACATTAGCAGCCACATAAGGGGCATCACCCCCATAGACATCAGTCGTCATCGGAGGGGAGGTCGACTTAGGAGCAATCATCGAAGGGGAGGTTGGCTCAAGAGCAATCACCGAGGGCTCTTCCTCACAATGTCTTGTTCAACCTCGAGGCCATCTTGCCCACAAAGAGAAGTCTGAAATTAGCACATTCAAAATGGCTAAGGTAGCAAAACAGATACCCTACGATCTCATACTTACTTATATATCTTACGATCGAGGACTAGTCCTGGTCCCACCTCAACAACTCTCTAGAAGAAAAAGGAGTAGAAGATTTGCACTGTTTTAAATACCTAATTACCAACTTATCCTCGAGCGGAATGGCCTCCTCCTACAGGGTCAAGATAGTGACCAGATTTCGCCTCCAGAACAACGAAAACTTCTCCGTGGCCAACACCTTATCCAGAAAGAACTATCAGTCACTTGACATCAACCTCACCCTAAAGAACACTACTAGAATTGTCCTCATCACTGATGGCTCAAGTCGTGGATGAACCGTCGGTGAAAATTATCACGGGCGACGTTAGTCGTGGCAAAATGTCGTCACTGATATGCGCGTCTCAGATAAGTTGTGACAGTCTCTCCCAGTCGTCACAACTAATCATCAGCGATAGTCGCGGGCGTTGTCGCTGATTTAAACACATCAGTGACGGTTGTAGGTGACTGTCACTGATACAAACACATCAACCACGGCTTCGGGCCGTTAGTGATACTATTAGCAATCGTGATATTTGGTGCTGCCCAGGCCACCAGTCATTTACGATAAGCTTTCAACCACGGCTTAGTGACGGTCGACCGTGGATAAATCGTGGCTGATACAAACACATTAGCCACGGCTTCAAGCCATCAGTGATACTATTAGCAACCGTGATATTTGGTGTTGCCCAGGCCATCGACCATTTACGATAAACTTTCAGCCACGGCTTAGTGACGGTCGACCATGGATAAGCCGAGGTTGAAGGTATATATATCATGTAACTGAAAAAAATATTTTTTATATAAATTCCCGTATACAATGATATTTATATATTACAATCTATTTTCAATCACAGATTACAACCAGAAAATATCATACACATGCATTTGAAACCAAACATACGAGTTTTATAAAAATATCATCAATCTAAGTCTCAAACCGGAGGTAAACAATTATCAAAATATTATATATATATATATATATATATATATATATATATATATATATATATATATATATATATACAACCATAAGTATATAAACAACTATCAATATATAAACAAGTATCAAAATATAAATAAAATACAATAAACCAAAATCTCACGGCTGCGGTGGAGGCGGTGGAGTCGATAGCGATTGGGTCGGGAGCGTCGACTGGGACGAGGAGGACGACGACTGCGACATCATCGGTAGAATGCCAGAGTGAGATGCAATCTGAGTGAGGAGTGTCTGCATGTTCTGCATCGTCTGTCTCAACTCTTCATTCGTCCGTCTCTGCTCCTCCATCGCCAGCCTCTGCTCCTCCTTCGCTTGTCTCTACTGGGTGAGCTCCGACTCCAAGGCCGCTATCCAGCTCTCATCCTGCACCCGAGATGTCCAGGGCCGCTTACCCGCAACCAGAGGGGTCGGTGCCCCAAGTGGCCCGAGCACGACGCGTGCATGGCCACTGTCTGCAAAGTCATAAACACGGCCACGCTCCCAGCCACCTGTGGCCTCCACCCAAGCTTCTGTGTCGAACTCCTCCGGTGTGCCTCCACGCTCAATCACAATCCTCATGTATGTTTCCTACACATGTTTATATTTTAAATATATATAAACTATAAATAAATATTGTGTAAATCAAATATACATAAATACTTACCATTATGATCGAGACTCTACTATCAACGTAGTCCCCCGCTACTCATCGACGATGGTGAGTGTGTTCAAACACCTCCATCATCGATGGGCGTTGGATGGTGTCGTCCTCCGCCACGCGCGTCTTACATTAGAAAATAAATACATTAGTATCATTATACATAAAATATAATTTAATTAAAAATAATTAAATTATACATACCATACGACGCTCATGAATCGCAAAAGACACGGAGCCACCAGTGTGGCGCGCCCCCGTGCTGTCCCCCCTGGACATGCGATTTCTCAACGTAGTCATGCAGACCTCCTGCCACTCAGGCGTGGCCCACCGCTCAACGAGTTGGTCCCACACAGGGCCAGGAATCCACTCGGGGGCGTGTCCCCGAGTCTGCCCTATCTGTGTGGCCCACAGTCATCTCATCACTATCTGACGGGCTCGCTGAAGTAGCCTGTTGTAGCGAACACAAGCAACACGCTCCCACGCAGCCTCAACAAAAGTGGTGTGGCCCTCCGACCATGTATAATGAGCCTGCAAATTTTTTTTATTACCGATCAATATTTAACATTAACATTAATTTAATAAATATACTTACCGAGAACTCTCCTCACAAAAAATCTATATGCTCACGAGGCACGTGAGACCATGTAGGTCACGCCCCACGCATAAACTTTTAGATCGTCCCCGCTATCGTGCAGGGGACGTCCTCCTGCTCAAATCTGCACCAAATATAAATTCATATTATGATGTTTTGAATTATAAATAAATTATACGAAATAATTAATGCATATACTTACCGTCTTCCGCACACACTAACTACTCTGCGCAGTTCTCCCTCGGGTGGCGGAGGGAGAATTTTGTTAGGCCCTCGTGGCCTACGTCTGGAAGACGATCGTCCTGGATCTGCAGAGGGTGGCGGGATGGTGGCCCGAGGTGAGGGGATAGTGGCTGGAGGTGGGGGGATGGTGGTGGAAGACGAAGGGTCAGTGGGTATAGGTGGGGCGGGTGGTAATCGTCGGGGGGTCCTACGAGAAATGCCTCATCGGGAACTGATATCTCGAACCATAGCTGTAAAAAATTAATATAATTAGATTATATATAATAGATTAATATATATATTTAATAATTGAATATATACTTCACATTTACAATTATTCGTCATCGTCATTATCATCGCCTGACATGTTCTGTCAAAAAGTTGGCAATATCTTTAGGCAATATCTTTAGGTGGGATGGTCCTACTCCATTCGGGATTCATGTTATTTATATTGCACTTAGAATTTTTTTTAGTCATTAACTTCATTCTAAATTTTGGCAGTATCTCCCTACAGTTCTCCGAATATGCATATCATCTAGGTGCGTATTGGAGAATAAGGGAGATACAAGCCAAATTTTAAAAATGAATAATGACTAAAAGAAATAAACTAAGTGCAATATAAATAACTATGTTCCAAAATTATACAATTATGGACAATTCAAGGGTTAGGTTGTACGTCGTATAAAAGATCATTTACTTCGTTTACACGAACATACAACCTCCGAACGGATCTAAGGTTTTGCAAAATTAAAACTTGACTCGTCAATGCGTACGTGAAACGTATCAACTCGTCTTGATTTTTTTCTAAATTTATTGATGCCGGTGCGAGTCCACAGCGGACGATTCCGGTACGAGTCCATCCATTGTAGATGATTGCGGCACGAGTCCACCGTGGACGATTTGGCCGCGAGTCCAAAGTGGACGATTTGGGTCGAGTCCACCGTGGACGATTTGGCCGCGAGTCCACAGTGGACGATTTCGGCGCGAGTCCTCAGTGGACGATTCCAGCACGAGTCCATCTATTATGGACGATTTCGGTGCGAATTCACAGTGGATGATTTGGCCGTAAGTCCACAGTGGACAATTCCATTAATACTAATTAATTAATATTAAACTAATTTCATTAAATAACCTAAAAATAATTAAACCCTAATCAACATTAAGCATTAATTAACATTAACCAAACTAATTATCTAATTAATAATTAATTTTAATAATTAATAAAAAATAATAGGGTTTAATTAAACCATAATTAAGTAATTGATTAGGGTTTAACCCTAATCATCAATAGTAGCCGGCATCACTGTCGGATCGACAACGACGCGGAGAGGGCCGGATCGACGCTGGTGCAGCGAGGGCAGGGGGATAGAGGGAGATGGGGAGGAGGAGATGCTTACCGGCAGGGAGAGGGACACTAGCGATGACTGACGGCGGCGGCAATAGGCAGCGACAGATGGCAACCGGCAGCGACGGATGGCGGCGACAATAGGCGACAGCGGCGGGAGCAGAGAAGAAAGAGGAAGGGTCGGGCGTGAACGCAAATAAAAAGAATTTTCACCGACGGCTCGCCAACCGTCGGAAACCCGTGGATTTGTAATTTTAATATCACCGATAGTCCGCCCTCTCTAAGCCGTCGGTGACGAGTGCTTTATTTTCGCGCTGTGTTCACGTCATTAATTAATAAGCGACGACTGCTTCCAGCCATGGCTAATGACTTATTCATATCACCAATGACTCTCGCGCCCCTGCTAAGCCATGACTAATAAATTATTTTATTTCGCGCCCCGTGCGTGCCATCAACTATGAGCGACGGCCCTAGGCGGCGGTATGCGAGCCGCGGCTGATTTGCTTACATCAGCCACGGTCGCTGCGGCCGTTGAAAAGTCGTGAATGATTCTGATGGCCGAGGCGGCGGTCGATGATTCCCGTGGCTGATGTGGTATATTCTAATAGTGAAAATACATCTTGAAGCTCTTGTGGGAACTCCTAAACAAGCGGAAAACCTTCCTCCCCGGGGTGCTACTAAAGGACACCCATAAGCCATTCTCCATCCCCTTGGCCCGGAAGAAAGAAAAGAACACATTGAGGCTCGGCTTGATGTCGAGGAACTCCATCGAAATTCCAAAGCAACAGACAAACGCCCAACTGTTCGGGTGAAGCTGTGTCGGAGCAACGTTTGCTTGAATAAGTACCTAACACTCAAAATCAGTAAAGGGCAGTCGGACGCCGAGATCCTCAAACGTGGTCTGGTATATAAAGAAAAACTCAGGATCCTTCTTGGAATGAAAGATCCTATCATCTAGAGAATAGGGAAGGCTATCGAAGGCATCCCCGTAATTGGAACGAGAAAGTAACACGCCTTTGCGGAAGGCCTCAATGCCGCTGGAGCTGGTCATCTCCGAGCTCTATTGCCTTAACTCGTCATGAACCCATGAGTAAGAGTCTGCGGCCTCGCCCGACTTACTTACTACCAACTCAAGGCTAACACTTTTCTTCGCCATCAACCCAACGAAACTGAAAACCCTAATGAACGAGGGACGAGTTAGTAAGACCTATCAACATAGGGCCGACAAAACATAAATAAAAGGTCGGATCAGGAAGACTTATAGAGAATGGATGACAGTGGACGAGACAATGAACGGAGCGGTGACGTCGATCACCGACGAAGGTCTCAAGAGCACAAACAAGAAACATGCAAAAAAACTCAAAGTGAATGAGAGAAGAAAGTTTTAAAGACCACGAAGCGACAACCTTCTCATCGGACACCTGATAGTCATTCTCAAATAGCGGAATGAATCCTAGTCGGTTGCCTAATCAACGACGGATGCCCAAATGCCTCAAGCATGAATTGTCAGATCTCTGCGCCATCATTACCCCCTGCCAAAATTAATGCCAAAAAAAGGGCAATAATGAGAGGCCGACACGTGGAAAGAAGCATTCCATCTTCACGCAGCTATCATACTGGGCGCATAAGCCGAAAAGTCACAAGACGATAGGATCAAGATATGTTGATTTCACTTACCCCTAATCACAAGACAACAAGTACTAAAATCATACTTGGAATCAACTTGATAAAAACTTGAACTCTGCTCGATCTTATTGAGCTTGAGTCGAGCTTCACATGTGAGTGAGCCGAGCTCAAGCTAATCACTACTCGGTTCGAGCGGCTCGCGAGCCTAATTGGGCTTTCAAAATTCATAAAACCAAGTCGAGTCAAGCTTAATCGAACTCATTCACGAGCTCAATTGAGTTTGATAGAATTCAAGCCCACCGAGATCAATCTCAAGTCGAGCTTAATCGAACTCGATAAAATTCAAGCCCACCCAACTCGATCTCGAGCTGAGCTTAATTGAGCTCGGTCAAGCTCGAGAAAATTAAACGATCCAATGAGTCGAGTTCGAGTTGCTCGAGTATAGCTCAAGCTGAGCTCAGTCTAGAGATCGAAGCTCGATCGAGCTCAAGCTCGAGCTTGAGCTCAATATTTCTTAAACGAGCCAAGCTCGAGCACAAACAAGTTCGGCTCGGTTACACCCGTACTTGTGATATTGATTTTTAATTTTAATTTTTTTTACTTTTTATTATTAAAGTGCCAGTATTTTATATATTGATGTATAAATTATTTTTGTATTTGAGCATGATTATTTATGTTTTTATATGTTTATTTATATGTAATATTACATTATACTAATAATTTAACAACGTTAGATTTTAAAAGGATAATTTTTTTTTGAATAATTATAAATATATATATTCAGGTTTTATAACTAAATAATATTTTGGAAATTTATTATGACTTTTTTGAGTTAATTGCATTATAAGTACCTAAACTTTAGTTTTAATGACAAATTCATGTCTTGGTCATCCCAGCTAATTGAATGTGACAAAAAAGCAAATGTCAGCCCCAAATAAGCACATATGTTAATATTTTAGTTTTTTTTTTAAAAACCTCTCATGTGGCTTATATAAATTTCAAGATATAATTAACCTACAAATAACTTATAACTTGTCCTTTTATATTTTTATCTTATCCAAGATACAAATGAATCATCAAATCAACCATATATTAGTGCAAAAAAAGATGATTGTGTACTAATCTTATTGAGGATATATTATCTTGAAGAAATGAATCCTTAAGATCGCCTATAATCCTAATGAGAGGGTTATAACCCTAATCAGTGTCCTCCAGTGACATCTCCTCCCCGGTGACATGGCAAATCGTGTCGGGCCTGAATTTTCAAGCCGAGTTGAATCGAGCCCCAAAAAAAATTGTATTTGGTCTGAAAAAAAATTGGGCCTGGAAATACCGGCCTAGTCCGGCATGAAAAATAATAGGCCGGCACGACCCGATATATTTAGCCCGATAATATTAAAAAAAATCAAATTTAAACTCGATAATTAACATATTTTAAATCCGTTAATTCCCGATCTAAAATATTTATTGAGCTATCGGGCCGGACCGGCCCGATAACACTAGGCCCGACTTGATACGATAAGAGATCGACCTTATCCGGCCGGCCCGAACCCGATAAGAGCCGGCTCAAATCCGATTCTTTCGTGTCGGACCGAGTCGGGCCGAAAATTGTCACCCCTCTACCCGATGAAGAAATTCTTCGGAATCTAATCTACTTAATTGAATTAAATACTCCACGTTTTATCTTTTATTGTCTCGTAATAATGACAATTCATTGCAGCAACTCTGTTCTCAATCTCAACTTTATTATTTTTTTTCCTTTTGAAAAATAAAGAGAACTTTAAATTTGCCACCTCATCAGCATATTTAAATGCAAAATATCCCTCACCTGTCCTTTGTTCGAGGCTGTCGTCACCCTAGAGCATTCGGTGGTTGTCACATCACTTTCGAATGAAGCAAATATATATTTTATATATAATTCAGCTATTCCGTCCTAATTAATTTCAGTTTTATCATGTAATCTTTTAGATATTATTAATTTCATCTGATTTTGGAAAAAAAATATCTATGGTGTCTTCAATTCATTAAATTATTAATCAATGCAATATATTTGTCTTTTTGGTATTCAAATTTATAATGATCAAAGGTAATGTTTATTTTTGAATTTTATGATAAAATTATTATGTTTAAGCAATTTAAGTAAGTTAATATAATATTATTTAGCTCTTTTGACCACGCACTTGAGAAATTACTCTTTATCAATTGAGAATCGAAATACCAACCTATGTCAATTAGACATAACTTTTTAATATTCCTAGGCTATTCTCAATAGATGAAAAATAAAAATTAATCTATAATCCAAATGAACCTAAAATTGCAATCATAGGACTTATTTCGTTGTCTTTCTTTAACACTATATTTGACCAAAGATATTTTTGGAAAAGAAGAAAAGGGATGGGAGAGTAGCTTATGAAATTTTTATGTTTGATTCGAAGTGAGGTTATTGGAGGAGAGGGAAAAAAGAAGAAGAAGAAATTGATTACCTCCAAAATTCTTATTCATGGTGTGTCTCATATTTGCTTCTTAATCTTCCTTATCTCTTTGGCTTATTCAATTTTTTATTTTTTGCACTTTTAAAAATTATTTTTTCAGTAATATATTTTTGAATTGAATTATATAATAGTGAAAAGAATATACAATAGTAGAGTCGGGAATAAAAATCAGGGGAGCAAACTCAAATCGACATATAATCAATAATATTACAATTGACAAAATATCTAAAATATGTTCCAAAAGATAATTCATTAAATTATATATAAAAGTAATAAATATTATCCATCCATGATTTAAAAGTATAAAAATATAACTTAAAATTTTAAATTTAAAAATTACAATTTTACTCAATGAGTTTTTACGTATTAACATTGTATACAAATTTTAAATTGAAATTTTTTTTAAATAAATCTGCTATAAGGTTAGCGGGCTTCACGTGCGTGTTGGACAGTGAGGATTGCGTGCATAATCTAGGCACCAAAAATTATGCACGAAACCGTAGTCACGTGTGGGTGGGGCCAAGCCTCAAGGGCAATAGAGTGTGGCGGTGAAAGTGCAGCGATGAAGCAACTCGATCATGCACAATGTCGGAAGAGGAGAAAGAAATGAAAAATTACAAAGGATTAGAAAAAAGGAAGAGAAATATTATTTATAGGGGGACAATTTTACCTTTTACCTAAAATTGGAATGGGGAGGAACTCTACTCTACTCCTCTTTCTTTATTATTGTTAAATTAGATATAAATTGTTACCATTGTTCGATGGGATAACATACCCATAAATTTTATAGATCTAAACTACTAACCTAATTAAAATATTTAAAACTAAAATTGATAGTATATTTGATTGAAAGTTGAGAGAGTACTAAAATTTTATATTTGGTTGGAAGTGAAAATGGATAGGAGGTTACTGAAGGAGAGGCAAAAAACTAATACAAATTAATTACCTCTAATATTGTTTCTCATCGCGCTTCGCATGATTGCTTCTCAATCTCCCTTATCTGTTTTGCTGATTACATATCTCTTGTATATGTTTTTCGCACTTTTAGAAGTATTTTTAATAGTAAATTTTTGTATTAAATTAATTATATAAAGATGAAAGGAATATACCTCTTTTCACTCTATCTTCTTCACCTCTTCAATCAAACAAAATAAAACAAAATATTGTTCTCCCTCTCTTCCTTTATTTTTGTTAAATTAAATATAAATTATTACGACCCGCTCGAAGGGATAATTAATCCAAAAAGTTTATAGGCCCGAATCACTGCCCTAATTAAAATGCTTAACCTAATTGATGATAGTACACTCATCAAACCTTATTAATCAGCACAATACTAATATACTAATTCGGGGTACTACATTAATCTTTCTCACTTATGTCTTGGTGCCCTCTCGTCAAAACCCAACATAAGTCCAATGCATAGTTTGGAATCACACCCCAAGTCGATAGCATATGAGGCATAGCATAGTAGTTGTTAGAAAATTTGAGGAACTTCCTACAAGATTCACAAAAGCCGAACATGAAAAGAGAAATACAAACCAAAGGCGAATAAAAAAAAGATGCAAAAGTAATACAAACATAAGGAATTTGCGTGGTTCAAAGTAGGTGATGTGCTGATCCTACGTCCCTTTCTTTCTCTCACACAAGGAACTTTTATTTGCTCCGAGGAGGTGTTACTTGAGATTCTTAATTCAATGAGAGGGCTATTCGCAATTTGTAGGCGTATGTCATGAATTAAAAAAGCAAATTGTTCACAATTAAAGGCGGTTGAGAATGATTTCAAGTTGTTGCCACGTATGTTTGTTCTCAAAGGAAGATGGTGCTAAGAATGAAAGCTCTAGCTTTCTGATCGTCATTTTCTTCCATTGATGATCAATTAATTATGTATCGTCTTTTTACATGGCAGACAATAACAACATCTTAAATTTGATGAATTTCTTCCTAAATTGTTGGAATTACACAAAGAATGAAGAATTAATATTTGTTGCATTTTGGCGAGGGAGTATAGTTTGGCGTCACGCCAAACTAAACATGGTTCGGCCATATCGTGTTTGATTCGATCTTGATTCAGCTCTAATTTAGTCGATTCTTAACGTACTACTCCATTTCATTCTCAAGCAATCATTTCTCGTATAGTTTCCTTCACCCAGAAGACTACATCTTCCTCTGATACTATTGTTACGATCCATTGGATAGAATAATTGACTCATCAATTTGATAGAGTCGAACGGCACTAACTTAATTAAAATGCTTATAATAGTATATTTATCAAGTCTTATTAATTAACACGTACAATATTCAAAATATTTTTGACTTTGAACTAAGCTAAGGCGCAAATCTTCGCATGTCCTTCAGTCAAACACTGGGTAATCAAAATGGAGGTCAAATCCCCATCACCTATTTCTGTCAAACTGATAAGGAAAAACAAAAGTGTATGCATGGCAATTAACCCAAATGTATACATCACTTATATATGCATGGCATTTGATCACTAGCTTTAAAAAATTAGAAACAAATCTAATCATTTGCTAGTTTTGTAATTGAACTCTCACTACTGATGACATGAAGGTTCTACATCAGTCTTTTTGGTCCCAAAGAGAAGCTGCTATAATTAATAATAGAAAGGAGGGAGAAGAAGAGCATCAAAAGCATACAAGCATCTCATAATAGTGGTAAAAGAAGCCCATCTTCTCCCCTTTTTAACATAAAAGTAAAGTTAATGCTTGACTGTAAACTTCCCTTCCTGTGCAATAAAAGAATAAATAGTTGAATGCGAGACTTTATGCTTTGCTTGTGGAGTTGTGGGCAAGGCTTGTCTTTCTTTTCTGAACACCATTTTAGGTTAAGTCAAGCTAAAAAATTGCCTTCTTTTATCTCATTGTCTACTCATTACCACCTACTTCAGTACACTAATGCCGCAGAATTCTCCCTTGGGGCTTATGATTGGTATCAATAAATTAATTTAATTAAACCAGACATGATATTATGTAAATATTAATTTTAATTGTTTTTAGAAGAAATATTTCATGCTAAAGTTTATCTGAACCATTACATTTTTTAGAAAAATATCAATTCAATACTTGTTAATTATTTGGTCAATCATTAATTTTAGGGGGAATTTTCACTAATTATTTGGTCAATCATTAATTTATTTTGAATATTAAAATAAATTTAAATATGAACTCACTACACATTTTTAGAGGGAATTTTCACTTATTCATACTAAATAAATAGCTAGTAAATTAAGAGGACAACTGCCCTAGATTTTTATTTATAATTTTAAAAATAGTAAAAAAATAATTTTTATTATTTATTGATCTAAAAACAATAAAAATAATTAAATGATAATTATTTGGTCAAATCAAATATATCGAAGCAAACTAAATAATTTAGTTTGAGATAATTGGTTTGTATTTTCCTTTTTTTATTAAAACATCAAGTTTGTATCAGTTGGCTGAACCAGTTGGATATATATTTACCATAGAATAATACTTTACCACTTAAAATGTGGGTAAATCTCACTGCAACAAAACTCTTAAATTTTGTCGGAAAGATTTCGACATCTTGAAACGACGTCGAAAAAAAAAATTAAAAATTTTGACGCAAGCAGCAAGCGTCAAAATTTTTTTTGACGCCTGGTGCCTAGTTTTGTCGAAAATATTTCGACATCTTTAAACGACATCGAAATATATATTTTTAAAAAATTAAAATTAAAAATTTCGACGCAAGCAGCAGGCGTCGAAAATTTTTTTGACGCTTGCTGCCTGGTTACATTTTGACATCTTTAAAAAGACATCGAAATATATTTTTTTAAAAAAAAATAAAATTAAAAATTTCGACACAAGTAGCAGGCGTTGAAATTTTTTTTGACGCCTGCTGCCTAGTTTTATTGAAAACATTTCGACGTCTTCAAAAAGACGTCAAAATATTTTTTTAAAAAAAATAAAATAAAAACTTTTGACGCCAGCAGCAGGCGTCGAAACATTTCGGCGCCTGCTGCAAGCACCGAAACGGGTCTGGCGCGGGTGTGCGAGCCCGCGCTGCTGCGCGAATTCGCAGGCACGCGAGCCCGTGCCAGCGTCCGCCCGGGCGGGTTAGCGGGTGCACGAGCCCGCATCCCTCGGTGAGCGCGCCGAGGGTTTTGCCGAGTGAAATCAAGGTGGGAATTCTCCCGCCTCTAATTTTTTTTCTTTCTACTCTTCTTTTCTTTAAATTCTTCATTTCTACCTCATTCCTTTCTCTTATCCTTCTTATAATTTTTTTCTTCTTTCCTTATTTTTTCTTCTTTTTCATATATTCTTTCCTTGATCTAATTTTTCTTCTTCTTTTTTCAGATTATGAAAATTTTTGGATTCCGAAATTTATATAAAGGTTAGTACAATTTTTTAACGGGTATTTATTTAATTGTTTTCTAATTTTTTCTGAAATATTTTTTTAATTAAAAAATTTCGACGGTTCGATTTTCGCCGCGTGGCGGAAATCGAGCGGAGCTACGCCGCGCCCGCTCGATTTTCGCCGCGTGACGGAAATCGAGCGGGGCAGTTTCCACCCCGCTAATACTGCGTACAGGCGCGCACGATATTGGAGAATACCGCGCACAGCACTGTGCGCGGTATTCTCCAATACCGCGTAGGCGCGTAAGCCTGCCTTTTCTTTTAAAAAAAAAATTATATCGGCGCCTCTGACAGGCGTCGATATTAATATTTTTAATATTTTTTAAAAATATTTTGACGTTTGTTGACAGATGTCGATATGAACATATCGATGCCTGCTGA
Organism: Canna indica; assembly: GCA_034359265.1. NCBI lineage: Eukaryota > Viridiplantae > Streptophyta > Magnoliopsida > Zingiberales > Cannaceae > Canna > Canna indica. Next base: position 7,514,218 of record CP136894.1, on the reverse strand, counting down.
CATTTATAAGCAGGCGTCGAAATGTTCATATCGACGCCTGCTGACGTCTATAAGTTGGCGTCGAAATTTTCGACATTTTGACGCATTCTTGGACGTCGAAATGTCCATTATTACTCTGGTCTTCTTCCACTCATTTTTGACGCTTTTACCGGCGTCAATATGTCGTTTTGATGCTTGTTGACGTCGAAATATTAGTTTATTTTGACGTCAAAACATAGATCTGCATGTTAATTTAAGGAGTAAATTAATTAAACATCAGATAATAAAAAGCAGTACTTAATTAATAAAAGGCTTCGAATGATAAACAATATCACATCCAAGTAGCTACATAGCTTTAACATAAATTTTCTTTTCCCCTCCTATTGTGAAGTGTTATTGTCTTGAGAGACATCTGAACTACTGCATGCATTACCATGCATTATGAGATTTGACATTTAATAAAGACAATTCACAACCCCATACCCATGTTTTTTTCTTAAAAAATCCCTTTAATTTCTCACCCTGCCTTTTCCCTCCTCTCCCCACAGGAAAAAATCAGATAATTGCTTATTGAATGCATAAACAGTTAAACACCTATGTATTGTTAAATTGCATTATTTATATAGCACACTGCCCTAGCTATGGAATGACATATATAAACATGAGGCCCTTTCATTCTTATTTTTATTTCCAAATTGTCTATAATATAATTAAATATTTTCTGAGAACCCATATATATATATATGTATATCATATGTCTATATCATCACTTCGCTCAATAATAATGTACGTTGAGCTTTGTCATCACTTGTATATTTCTGTCCCCATATATGCATTCATGAGAATTGAGGGGGGCACTAATTCCACCTACTGTATTGGTTCCATCTGTCCATCCAACCTGTACAGCTAGCATGAAATGTCATTATTATTAGGGTGGAAATTAATTCATGATTTATTATATATATATATATATATATATATTTCTCCTCAAACTGGACTCATCATGAATAAGAAAAAAAACCCAGCATTAATTAATTAATTTGATATATAGTATATATAATTAGTTTGCATCTCACCGTTGCTGGTCCCACTATTTTTGTCAAATTTGATAGGTACAGTACTCATTATTCCCATTATTCATGACACAATTCATCATATAGTTTTGTTTGTGAACAGATAATTGTGCTCATATCTATCACATATCTTCCAGTAAATAACAAATTGAACTACTATTTAAATTATTCCATGCTTAAATAGCAATGTATTTCATAAAACTAGTATGTAATTTCTAGTGGAATGAATCCATTAATGGTGAAAACTGTGAAGTATAACAAAAAGAATCTTGGAAGCAGCACTTTTTTTTAATGCAGGTGATTCTACCGCACGCAGGAGAGGAAGTACTCCAGGTGTTACTATACATTTCTTGGTCCAAGGAGTTCATTAAAAATTTCCTGCATCAATGGATTGGTGCCTGATCAAAGAATCTTGCTGAAATTAATTGATATATGCAGCAATTAAACTGAATTGAAAAAGTTAATCTCCACTGAATGAGAGATGATATCTTTTCTTTTTATATATATTATTAAGATATATGAAATATAAAAACCTGGGTTCTTGCTCACTGATGGAAGATTGTCTTTGTGAATAGAAAATTGAAATATTCCCCAAATGAGGACAAGAAATGTCCAATTGTGCTTTTTTGTCACTATATACCCATTAATTAGCTAAACTATATATGAAGCAAATAATTAATATTGATAAAAGCAAATTAAAGTTAATGAGCAAAATGCTTTCCATTTCAGGAGAACAACCATTACCTTGCTTGAGTAATATTCCTTAATCACATACACATGAATTTAATCACATACTACAAGAGTGAAGTCGTGTGCTTGTAGACTTATTCTTGCCTCGTTATTTATGTATAATATTGGAGGAGTGAGAAGTGGAAGAATTCTTGACACTAGTAATTCTTCAAGTTCTTCGAACTCAAGGCAAGAGATTGAGAGATTGAAGAGCTTCCACTTCCAGTTGAAGACGGAGCTTCGCCTGAGTTTGATGAGCACTAGATATTAATGCCGGCCGCTTCCATTTCGAGCTTGAATGCTTAACTCCATGGCGATTCTAATAGGACTCCCATAAAAATGGCTCTTCGATTCGGAACTCGGCCGCGCCCTCCTCCGGAGATGGCAGCCAAGAAGCGGAGTAGTAGCAGAATCCTTCTCTCAGATCGAGAAAGAGATCCGGTAGGTCGAAGTAGAGTTGCGCTTCGTCGGCGTCGTCGCTCGAGGGGGAGGCCGTTGAAGTCGAGTCCGGGGAGAGCGAGACTCCCGGCTCCGGGGATTGCGAGGACGCCGGAGGCTCGCCCTGGCGGCCGAGGCCGGAGGAATCGGCGCTCGTGCACGGCTGCGCGCCGCGGGCGCAGCCGAATGTGCCCGCGGCGGCGAGCGCGGCGGCCGCCTGGATGTCCTTGGGGGACGCGGTGGCCGGCCGCGGGAGCGCGGCGGCCAGCTCGGGGAAATTGAGGTGCGCCGCCTGGCCCTTTATGGCCAGCGCGGCCACGTCGTGGGCGCGGGCTGCCATCTCCGCCGTCGGGAAGGTCCCCAGCCAGATCCTCGACTTCTTCCGCGGCTCGCGGATCTCCGACACCCATTTCCCCCAATTCCGCATGCGCACGCCGCGGTACACGGGGTGCCTCCCGTCCTTGCTTCTCTTCTTGGCCTCGCCGCTTCCGCCGCCATCGGCGGCAGTGGCAGGGGAAGCCTCCTGAGCTTCTCTCTTGGAGCCAGAAGTAGTCTTCTTTGTCACACTCTTGGAAGAGTGGCCCGCTAGTTCCGAAGAGGCATTGGGGGCGGAGGAAGTGGTGATGGAGGACAGGGAAGAGAAGGAGGAGGAGGAGGTGATGGTGGAGGAGGAGGAGGAGGAAGAAGAGGAAGAAGAAGGGTTGGGTTCAGGATCATGCATGAATGGCTCTTCCATGGTGGGAGAGGCAAAGAGGGTGCTTGAGTGGGAAGGGAAATGTAAAGTGGTCGCATAAATAGTAATGCGGTGGGAATTTATGATGCCCAATGAAAGAAAGATCACGAGTACATATAATAAAATAATGCACATATGCGAAAGAGAGATCATTGAATGCAGGATGGAGTATGCAAAGAAAAGAAAGCCCAACTTCCATTGACTCAATAATTGGCACACTGTTTCTTCTCCCAACAAGCAAAATAAAATCCAGGAAAGGAGGAGGTAAGGTAACACATATATATCAGATATCTTTAAAACGGTATATTACTTTTTCCGGTATAACCGAGCGTCATAATCTCCATAGTACGTGTCACCAGTTAACTTGCATGATTGCCAAGGTAGGACATATACGTATCTCATTTCAGCACATGCAGATATACATGTACATGGCGAATTGGCACATGCATGTAATATTCAAGTGTATGCATGGTCAGTCCCACTTGCTCAGATGAAGCCAATCAATCAAAGAAGAAGATGTAGAAGTGGTATTTAAGTTGTATTGCATCTAAACTGGAACTGAATCAAATTAAGTTAAATATATGCTTAATATTTAGTCACAGCTAGATAGCACTGCAATCAAATAACAAAGCACAATATTGGAGGAGTGTCAGGTAATTGTCTTATTATCATGATGACATGGTCCTGCTTATAAAATGCCTGCAGGAGCTAGCAGGGAGCAGAGCTTCTTTGTGATATATATTGCCTAAGCCCTAAGGTTTCTTCCTAGTAAAAAAGAAAAAGAGAGAGAGAGTGAGAGATAGTATTAAACAGGACAAGAGGAGTGCAGTTGAGTCACATCACATGACAGCAACTAGTTTTAATTAGTCTGCCACCTAACAAAATTCGTCGTCTAGCTTTGGACACCCTTTAAAGCAGCAAATCCAGCAATGGGCCTCACCCCAAGATTTAGTTTACACCTTAATTATTCCCCTCAGGCAAATCAATATCCTGCATATATTGTTAATCCTTTTCAATCCCTTCCCTTTATTTATTTTCCCCAATAATATATATTCACGTGCTATGCATCATTCATTCACAACAGTGATGACTATTTCAGGTTTATTATTCCAGATACTCTAAAATACCCTTTTTCCTTTTGTTTCAATTTTTTTTCATAATCTTCACATTTTTCACTTGGTCTCTTTTAATATTACTATGGCATATATTTTAACTAAAGAAATATATATTTTTTGAATATCACATCATTAATTTACTATATACATG